>OY720315.1:19522290-20790576 GCA_963082785.1 Philonthus spinipes
CAACATAAAATACATTTCCTTTCCGCGGCGTTAGATGGCGCGCGCAGGCGGGTAATTCAAAAATAGCACCTACATTATTATTATTATTATTAAAATAAGTTTTCTTAGCTGCAAAAAAACTGCTTACATTTTTTATTATTATTATTTTCATTTATTTGTTATTATTATTATTCCAAATCTAGGGTTGTATGCGTGTATATTATGTGGAGTTGTAAAGAAATATATTATCATTTAAGGGGGGATTGAGTCGAGGATAAAAAAAGCGGGTGTTATATTTTCGCTCGTTTCGCATTTGTAAATCCGAAATCGATTTCGTCGCCGCCATCATCAGCCGCCGCCGCCGCCGTGAAGGAAAGAGGGGAAGGGCCGCGGACGGAGGCGGAAATTCCCGCCAATTTCACATAAATCTTTTCATCCCTCGTCTCGAGAATAATCCTTCACGCGAATGATATAAATGCGCGCACAAATATTTATTTATTTAACGATAAAACGTTTTAGAAAAAGAAATATTCATTTTAACTCTATAATTTTTTTTTAACTCTTATTTCTTTCTTCCTTCTAGTATAAGGAAACTCTATATATATAATATAGTTTAAATATATGTTTCTTTATCACTCATATATACTAATTATTATATAGAAACTCTCCCTCTATATATATATATATATATATTCAATGACCCTTCATTCATTTTAACATGCATGTATATTTTTTACTCCTATTTCTTTCTTCCTTTTAGTGTAAGGAAACTCTCTCTCTCTCTCTCTCTCTATATATATATATATATATATATATATATATATATATTCAATGACTCTTTCTTGGGTCTTGGGTTGGGTGTAGGGTTAAACTCTATATATATAATATAGTTTAAATATATGTTTTTTTTTATCACTCATATATACTAATTATTATATAGAAACTCTCTCTCTCTCTATATATATATATATATATTCAATGACCCTTTCTACCCATATGGGTGTGGGGCTAAACTCTCTATATATAATATAGTTTAAATATATGTTTCTTTATCACTCATATATACTAATTATTATATAGAAACTCTCCCTCTATATATATATATATATTCAATGACCCTTCATTCATTTTAACATGCATGTATATTTTTTTACTCCTATTTCTTTCTTCCTTTTAGTGTAAGGAAACTCTCTCTCTCTCTCTCTCTCTCTCTATATATATATATATATATATATATATATATATATTCAATGACTCTTTCTTGGGTCTTGGGTTGGGTGTAGGGTTAAACTCTATATATATAATATAGTTTAAATATATGTTTTTTTTTATCACTCATATATACTAATTATTCTTTCTTTGTTTTTTAAATAGAAAAGAGTATTCATTCACTTACGCCAAACAAATGCACATTAAAATAACTACTTCCCGGGCAAATACCCACGCCGGACATTGAATTACATAATGTACACCTGCTGTTGCATATCAACAAAATATTGCATAATGAAACAAATTTTGTTTGGAGAAAAATTAATACAAAAACAACAAAAAGTACGCTACTTAATATAAGGCCATCTGCAGACTCGTGTTTCGGGATCTATCCCTCGTCAGTACAGCTATGCCTTACATAATTTAAAGATGTTAAAATAAATCAATTAAATTAATTCAAATGCACTCAGCGAAATTAAATCAAATATTATAAGTTTTAATAATTTATTAATTATTTTCACCCTACACCCTTGTGGGTAGAAAGGGGTCATTGAATATATATATATACTATATATATAGTATATATATATACTATATATATATATATATATATATATATATATATACATATTAATTATTTTCAAATCAGCTTTCTTTTTTTCTTAATCTTTTCCTCTTTTACCCGTATTGGGTGTCGAGGTATATTTCTTTTATTTATTCTTATATAACATCTTTATATGTTCCTCTCTACTTCTCAGTGTGAGGTGTTCGAGGTATATACTAATTTTTATGCGTGTAATTTAACATACTTAATTATTATTAAAAATACATGTATGTAACGATATTGCGAAATATCTGTCGACCCAGAGGTCTTCCAGCCTGATATACAAATATCTTTATTCAGACAATTAGATTTTTTAAAACTTTGATCATTAAAATAAAGATTTGTATGTCCTGGGCTATCGACCGGAGATTTTATTATTTTTATTTAATTTAATCCTCCCTTAGGGTGATGTTAGGGCTGGGTTTTTGTGAATTTTTGAATTTTTGGTTGTGTTTTATTAACTTAAAAAGATGCCAATAAAGGTCTTTTTTATTAGCTATTGCAATTGATTATGCGTAACGTTTCTGTAGTGTGTGTAAAAGACGCCAGTCCCTGGGTGATTAAAATTGTTTCCGAGAATAACTTGACCGCAGATGGTGTTCAAATGAACACCCCTCGTGGTGCACTTCTCGAATTTCACAATCGTCGAACGTGCTCGGAAGCTCGAAAAACGAAACGTTTACAAACGGTTCATTCTTTCGCCGGTCGTAAAATGTACGAGGCGGGATAAAATCACACGACGGAAATAAACAATTTTTGTGTACAGTCGAACAACCGATAATTTGTTATTTGGAATTGTTTAAGTATGGAAATTTCAAAACAAAAAAATTATTGATGTTATAAATATAAAATTTTAAGTGTTTATCAAAAGTTTCATATAGAAAAGGATGCAAATTAAAAAAAAATGATTTCCTAATTATTGAGCGATTACTTTTAGGTTTTATTTGTAGTTTTTTTTTTGTTTCTCTTTATTGTTTTACTTTATAAAATAATAATAAATAAAATAAAAAATGTATTCAAAATAATAATAAAAAAACGTTGACATGCAAATAAAAAAAAATCATTGACTTGAAAATATAAGAATAAATTAAAACTTGGTTTATTTTCTTCTTCAAAAACTGAAAAGAATTATTGACGTTATAAATACAAAATTTTAAATGTTTATCAAAAGTTTCATATAAAAAAGGATACAAATTAAACAAAAAATGATATCCTAATTATTGAGCGATTACTTTTAACTTTTATTTGTAGTTTTTTTTGTTTCTCTTTATTGTTTTGTAGTTTTACTTTATAAAATAATAATAAATTTAGTCAATGTAAGAATTTGTATATCGTTTGGAATTTTATATATATATTTTTTTATTCAGACTATATAGATAATTTCAACAATATAAATAATTACAATACATGTAGGTGTTAGTCTATCTGGGCTATCGACCAGAGGTCTTTCTGCCCTTGGAATTTTATTATATAATTTATCATTTTTTATAATAAATCCATTTTAAATTTTCTGTAAGGCCATCTTCGCACAAATATTAATTATTTATCTTTGCACTGAAAGGGTATGAAAAAAAAAATAACGTAAAAAACATTTTAATTATTTATCAAATGATTTATATGAATAAAAAAACGTAATAATAATAATAATAACTTTATTACGGTAACCACCTTTTTACAACTTTTACAATTAATTTATATTGAAAATATAAATTTTAATTATCTATGAAAATATTTCTATGACAGGCAAAAAGACCGACGGTCGATAGCCATTTTCTGAGGTCTAACAATGTGTAAATGATTGTATGTATATGTATTATAAAATTATATAATCTAATACTCAGAAATAAAGATTTCCAATATATATTTCTATAGATCGGGCAGAAAGACCTCCGGTCGATAGCCCATAACAGACTACTAACCCACCAATATATATTGTAAATATAAATATTTGTAAAGAATTGTAATTCTGCTGTCTGAATAAATATGTTTGTATACATTTCTATGGGAATGAAACTGCAAAATAAACAAAATTATAACCTTGAAAATTCCTGGTTATGAAAGGGTAGAAAAAAAAACCTTTAAAAAAAATAGAATACCTTTAAAAAATGCTGGTACTGAAATATCAAAGTTATATTATATTAAAGCATTTACAGCATCAACAACACGAATATTAAAGAAGCGTAAAAATGTAGCAACATTTAAAACGCGTTTGAACTGTATCAAAAAAAAAGCAAACAAAACAAAATACGACACGCTGTATTTATTAAATTTCCATAATTAAAACACGGCGCTCCGCCGTACCGTTTCCCTTTTTGTTGCAACGCGTGGAAATTAATTAAACTTCACAAAATCGCGCGGCTGTCGTCCTTTTCCCGCCAAAGGATCTGTGCCCGAGCGGGGGCGGGATGAAGGGAAATGCAGGCGAAAAGAGAGAATTTAGCGCGCGAGAGAGAGATGTGCGAATTGTAAAGCCGTTTAATTGGAATCGAGCGCTCACGGTTGGATCGGAAGGGGTTTGTGAAACTGAGCCCGGATTTCTAAAATCTTGCAACAAGAAATTTTATATTAAATAAAAATGATTTGAAAATAATTAATAAATTATTTCCACACTTAGCCGTGAATGAATATTGACCAAGTGAATGAATATTGTTTTCTATTTACAAGAAATTTTATTAGTATCGAGATAATAAACGCGTTTTTGTAATTATGTAATGCAACTAATTTTTAAGCATGCATTTTTTAAGCCAAAAATCATGGATGTAACGTCCATAATACAAATTTTAATTATTTATCGAAAGATTTCTGTAAAAAGGATGCATTAATTTGCATAAAAAAAAAATAGGCTTAAAGATCTCTGGTCGATAGCCATTCCGCAATATTGTTACATTTATGTATTGTAAATAATAATTTCTTTCTTTCTTAATCTTATCCTCTTTTACCCGTATTGAGTGTCGAGGTAAATAATAATTAAGTATGTTAAATGTTAGAAAATAACGAGAAAAGGGACGTTTCCATCCTCGCGATTTCCATTTTCATGTCGTTGTATATAATAAAGCAAAATTGTATAATTTTTATTAAAACAACTTTTAAGAATATTGTGTTTCTATAACAGTATGAATAGGGACGTTTCCATCCTCGCGATTTCCATTTCCGTGCCGTTGTATATAATTAAAATAGCCGCGTTAAGAAAATTTGCGTAATTTTTATTAAAATAGCTTTCAAGAATATTATGTTTCTAGAACAATATTAATAGCAACTATTCCATCCTTGCGTTTTCTCTTTTCGCACCTCTCAAGAGAAGAATATTGCGTTCCTTTGACCGAACGAACGGACGGGAACGTTTCCATCCACGCGTTTTCTTTGTTCGTGTCGTTCAGGAGAATTGCGTTTCTAGAAAAATAGAGGGTGGTTTCCATCCTCGCGTTTTCCATTTTCGTGCCTGTTCGGGAATTTTCTATAGTTTTCGAAAATATCCATCCTGGAACCGGTAGCTCCTGATGATTTAAACTATTTTAGATAACTGTCGCAATTTTGGCGGCATGACCCCGGAATAAGAAAGAGTCATAAGAAAATTCGCATGTACAATTCATTACATGAAAGCTAATATATTTAAAGACAAAAATATTAAAATATTGCATAGAAGACTATAAATAAAATAGAAAATAGAAAAGAGTTGGTCACAGTTATTTAAATATATTAAATAAAAAGTCATAATTAAATGAATGATAATTGGATAGAATTGAGGAATTAGAAGTTTTTTTTTTTCGGAAAGAGTATTGTGTTTCTACGATCGGTAAATCGCGATTTCCATTTTATGCTTACAAGAGTATTGTTTTTCTAGAACAGAACCAACAGAAGGACGTTTCCATCCTCGCGCTTTCTATTTTGGTGCCTTTCAAGTGTTTCTAGATTTATGCGTTTATATATTTCTATAACAGAACGAACGATTCCATCCTCGCGTTTTCTATTTTCATGCCTCGGAAGTACATTTTGTTTCTATAACAATACGAACGATTCCATCCTCGAGTTTTCTATTTTCATGCCTAGGAAGAGCATTTTGTTTCTATAACAGATCGAACGATTCCATCCTCGCTTTTTCTATTTTCATGCCTAGGAAGAGCATTTTGTTTCTATAACAGATCGAACGATTCCATCCTCGCTTTTTCTATTTTCATGCCGCGGAAGAGCATTTTGTTTCTATAATAGAACAAACGATTCCATCTTCACGTTTTCTATTTTCGTGCTTCTCAAGTGTTCCTAGATTTTTGCGATTCTATATTTCTCTAACAGAACCAACGGGGACATTTTCCTCTATGCGACTTCAGTTTTTGTGCCTCGAAAGAGCATTTTATTTCCACCCTCGCGATTTCCACTTTCATTCCGTTGTGTATAATAAATCAATAGCAATATTTGACAAAATCGAATGATTTTATTAATGTTTCTTCTCAAGAGATTTTAGTTTTTTTTTTCATCTTTGACGTTTCCATGCCGTTGTGTATAATAAAAAATAACAGTATTGGAAAAATTCAGTAATTTTATTAATAAGATGTTTCTAGAATAATAATAATTCTTTATTGACGGACGAGCATTTTTACAATATAAGATATAAACACGAGAAATATAAAAAGTACAGATATAATTATAATTATATAAAATTTAAGACATATAACAATAAATAATAATAATAATAATGTTTCGTTCATGTACCGATCATCCACAGACCATCATACAAATTGATAACATAGAAAATAACAATTGAAAGAAAAAATACGTTTCCATCCTTGCGTTTTTCCTTTTTGTACCTTTCACGAGCATTTTTTTTTTCTTAGGGGCAAAATCGAATAATTTTATTAATTTAGCTCTCAAAACTGTTGTATTTCTAGATCAGAACGAACGGAGGGACGTTTCCATCCTCGCGATTTTCCCTTTCTTACCTTTAACGAGCAATTTGTTTCTTTGGGACAAAATCGAATAATTTTATTAATATAGCTTTAAAACCGTTGTATTTATACATCAGAACGACCAGAGGGACGTTTCCATCCTCACGATTTTCCTACTTTTCCTTTCACGAGCATTTTGTTTCTTTGGGACAAAATCAAATAATTTTATTAATATAGCTTTAAAACCGTTGTATTTATACATCAGAACGAATAGAGGGACAGTTCCATCCTCGCGATTTTCCTTTTTTACCTTTCACGAGCATTTTGTTTCTTTGGGGCAAAAACGAATAATTTTATTAATATATCTCTTAAAATCGTTGTATTTCTAGATCAGAAAGACCAGAGGGACGTTTCCATCCTCGCGATTTTCCTTTTCTTACCTTTCACGAGCATTTTGTTTCTTTGGGACAAAATCGAATAATTTTATTAATATAGCTCTCAAAACCGTTGTATTTATAGATCAGAACGAACATCTTCGCGTTTTTTCCTTTTTTACCTTTCACGAGCATTTGATTTCTTTGGGACAAAATAGATTTTTTTTAATATAGCTCTCAAAATCATTGTATTTTTAGAACAGAACATTTCCATCCTCGCGTTTTAATTTATATACATTTTTTGCGGGCATTCTGTTTCTTTGGACAAAATAGAATAATTTAATTAACATAGTTTTCAAGACTATTTCTAGATTAGAACGAATAGAGAGGCGTTTCCATCCTTGCGATTTCCTTTTTGTGTGCGTCTCAGGAGTATAGGATTTTAAAGGCACGTATATTAAAAAAAAATATGTTCATTCAACAGCTAATTATTTTGTGCATTCGACAGTATAATTAAGTGTATCAAAATATAGCGCTATGATACTTAAATAACCTGAAGCATTGGTTTTAATTGAAAAATAGTTTAGCATTCCGAAAAACAAAACAATAACAATATCATCCGTCAGCATTTATTATCTCATTTCACGAAACGAATAAAACACGCTCATTTAATAGAAGAGCGCGTGTGTTTGATATAAAAATTTAATCGCGAAAACTCTCCCCCTTTTCCCTCCTTCTCATTCCGGCGAGTCTCGGCGCTCACCCCAATTCCCCATCCCTCGTCGAACGGGGGCCGAATATAAATCACTGGAAGTATTTTTCGCGCGGGATTTATTGCTTTTTGGGAAAAATATATACGTATATAAAAAGGGGAATGAAAACGGAAAGAAAAAAGCAACGACGTCGTGGAGGGTGGGAATTACGGAATAAACAAGATTAATTTTTTATTTTATTAAAATTTTTGGTTCTAATCTTAATAATGCACGTTCCGATGATTATTCAAATTGCGTTTTGCTTTTGTTTTATTAGATATTAAAAATAATAATAATAATTTGCTCCTGTCTTACGTTATAAAAAGAATCCATTCATCATATGATATGATCGAATACATTTTTACTCTAGAGTGCTTTGAATTTTGTTATTAAAACACATTTTTTTGTGGTTACTTTTATTGCCAACATATTTTTTTAATTAAAACAAATTGAGGAGAAAATTTTTCGATCATATGCTATTATAACAAATACAAATTATAATATATGTTATAATTTTACGAAATGATTATCAACCAGAGTGTTTCTTTTCCTTTTCTCTTTCTTTTGTTTACTTTTTATTTATTTACTTATTTAATCTGCAATCGTAATTTAATTCCATTATATGATTTATTCCGTTTAATTAGGGTTGAATGGCTCTCTCACTCTATATATGTATGCGTGTGGGGCGGATGTGCACACATTTAACAGTTCCTCCCCCCATCCCCATGCCCGCCGCGCGTTCGTTTCCATCTCTCTCTATCTCCCTCCCCTTCCGCCGTTCCCCCTCCCTTTTATCGATTTCACCCCGGCGCGCAGAGTCGCGTTTAATTCAAATTGAAATAAATGTTTGGGCCCAGACTTTAAACGAGTTCCATTGTGGGATTTAATTAATGTTTCACCAATTTCGTGTTATATTATATTTACACGCCGGCAGTGCGAGGAATAGAGATGGCGAGAGTGGGAAATACTTTTCGAATGAATTAATGAAATAACACGGTTAATTTGTTTTTTGTTGAGGATGATGAATAAATCGAAATCGTATTTTAAAATAACAAACATCTTTATTTTCAGGTAATAAATAATAAATGAATGTTTATTGAAAAAATAAAGAGGATTTTTTTATTTGGTCACAGTTATTTAAATTAAATTTAATCAAAATAAATTGTAAAACAATTATTTTCACAATTGAAGAATTAATTGTTACTGCAGGTTTGTATAAGGTAAGTATTTTTAAAAAAATAAGCATCCTTTGAAACGACTACTTCTCGGGCTAATACCCGATAAAAAACATATCATCATATGTTTTTATCGGGTATTAGCCCGAAAAGTAGTTGATATTTAAAATTAAAATTTTCAACCAGCATGATAAGTAGTTATCCATGCTGGTTGAGCATTTTAATGATGTGATGGCCATTTCGGTTTTTCGTACCTCATATGGATTAATATATTAATAGATGTTTAATTAGTTAAGAACAATTTAATGTGAGCATCAATTATTATACAACAAAAATGTCACTAAATAATTTACATTAATTAAATGAATAAGGAAGAAACCACTTGGTCTTTCAGCCTCAATTTTTTTTTATTGATTTTTAATAATTCTAATATTATATTTATTCACTGGGTCACAGTTATTTATTATTTATTTATTTAGTCTTATATAACATCGTTATATGTTCCTCTATACTTTTCAGTGTGAGGTGACACAGTTATTTAAATAAATTAAATAAAAATTATTTGAAAGTAATTAATAAATTATTTCCATATTTGTGATATTTTCACTTACGTTACGTAAGTACTTTAAACAAATGCACATTAAAACAACTAGTTCTCGGGCTAATACTCCGCCAGACATTAAATTACATAAAGCACACTTGCTGTTGCATATCACTAAATATTGCATCATGCAACAATTTTTGATACGAGAAAAATGCAATGTAAAAAACGTTACTTAATATAAGACCATCTGCAGACACGTGTTTCGGATATCTATGCCTCGTCAGTGCAGCTCTGCCTTACATAATTAAAACACGTGTCTGCAGATGGTCTTATATTAAGTAACGTTTCTTTTGTTGTTTTTACAATAAATTTTTCTCGGGTCAAAATTTGTTGCATTATGCAATATTTTATTGATATGCAGCAGCAGGTGTACGTCATGTAATTCAATGTCCGGCGGGGTGTTTGCCCGGGAAATAGTTGTTTAAATGTGCATTTCTTTAACATACTCACGCAACCTAAGTCACAGAACTAAATGTGGAAATAATTTATTAATTATTTTCAAATCATTTTTATTTAATTTATTTTTATTTTAGTTGCCGGCGATGAAACGCTCGCCGATAACATTGTTTTATTTCCACGTGTTTGATTTTCTTCTTATAATTAATTCGCAACAATCTTCAAAAGGATTTTATACAGAGATACATAATTAGTGGAGTGAGCCCGAGCGGGGGGAAAGTTTGCGCGCGAGTCGGTTTATAATTAATGAGAATCGAGAGTCTGAGCCGGGAAATCGTCGCCCGAGGGGCTGGAACGGTCGGAGATGAGAGAGAGGGGGGGGGGGTGAACCCGCACAAAGGGCGCTAAACGACCTTTTTTATATATCTATATACATTTTTTTTGTATTATAAGCCGTTATTGGCCCTCACCCTCGTTACAAAACACGTTTCGAACAAACGGTAAATGAATTTTGTTTGGGGAATTTAATTAAAACGTCTAAACAAATGTGACAATAATAATCTTATATTTTAGTGATAGTATAATTCAACGAAAAAAAAAATATCATGATAGTATCTATCACTAAAATATAAGATTATTATTGTTTTATATTATTTTTTTTAAATAAATAATAGAAAATAAGATAAACTAAAATATATAGCAGAAGGCTTTATATTACGTATTTTTTTTTGTTTTGTTTTTTGTATTAAATATTTTCGATTCAAAAATTATTGCATTATGCAATGTGTCATTGTTATGCAACGGCAAATGTCCATTGTTGAGCATTTGTTTAAAGTACCTATGTAACATAAGTTAAAACGTCAGTAGCTAAATAGGAAATAATTGATTAATTAATTATTTTCAAATTATTTTTATTTAATTTATTTATGAAATTTTAATATGCATTTGACAGCTATGAATCGGTATTAAATTCATAGCTGTCAAAATGTTTAAAGTAGCTGTCAAACTTCTAACGTTAGCTTTCAAACTATTAATTCTAGCTGTCAATCTTTTAATGCTAGCTGTCAAACTTTTCACGCCAGCTGTATTTTTTTTAAATTAGCTGTTAAATTTTTAACGCTAGCTGTCAAACTTTTAACGCTGACTGTCAAACCTTTGACGCTAGCTCTTCTCAAGATACAACTTGATTTTTAAATAGCATGCGTATTCAAAATGCTCATTTTGGGGCTTATTATTTTGTTTATATGACAGTGTCATTATTTGTTTCAAAATGTTGCATTAAAACAGCTGAATAACCTAAAAATTATTATGTTTAATACAGCCATTTAACTCAAATGAATCATCATAATGGAAATACTAGGAAGATACTAATCTACCATGAAGGAATCTGAGTTGAGCTCATAGGTGTTTATTGTATCATAAATATATATATATATAATCTTATATCCTTCTACTACATATTGGTGTAGGATGTATCATAAATAAATTCTTTCATAAACGGATCCATCTTATTGTTTAATATGCAAGAAGGTGTGATAATAGATTATTACAAAAAAATTGAAAAAAAAAACAACAGAGCAATAAAAATAATAAATGTTTAATATAGGTTTATTGTATAAATTTGGAGAATTTTGTTTCATTTCATTTATTTTTTTTCTAGTTTTCCTTCCGATCTAGTTATTGTTTTTTTTTCCTTCATTTTTTGTTAACAATGTTCTTACGGCATTGTCTCGAATGAGTTTAATTTTTCGTGTGTTTGTTTTGTTTAGCAAAAATATAATTTGAAATTTGCTATAAATTTTATCAATTTTCATTGTTTTTCACACAAACTAAATATTAAAAATTCCTGCTTATTTTAAGATTAATTTAGTGTATAATACAATATTGTCTAAACCACACCCTTAAGACTTTCTTCCCTTTGTTAAATATGAAAGAAATTCCAACAGTTTTGGAGAGACTTTTTTTACCTAGTTTATAAATATTATTCACATTTAATGAAACGTTCAGTCACCATTCATCTAGCGTATGGATAACCAGTGATGGCCAAAAGGTGGCGCTTGCGTCGTCTTTAAATTATAATAAATATTATTTTTGAACTTTTTTTTGCATATTGAACTTTTGACTTACACTTGAGTGTATTTATTAATTAATTAAGTTCAAATTACTTTCTATTCAATTTGTATAAATTTTCCGGAAATATCGAAACACTCGTGAAAAATTGAGCAAGTGTCTGGCCAGAATCGGAATTGAGCGCGCCTAAACAACTTTTAATAACCTTGAATTGTGAGCCGCGAACGCGGAATGACTAATTTTATATTCCTCATCAAGGAAAGAGGGAGATCGCCCGTCTCTTTCTATGAGCGTGCGAGCGCGATAGGCGGAGAGAGCGCGAGGAACAACACTTACATAATGGTATGCACAACCGCCAATTAAATTTAATGTACCGAAATAGGGACATAATAACGAAATTTATTATTCGGGTGTTATTGAAATACGTTCGGTCTTTCAATGTGCCAGCCAAAACAAATATAAACAATGTATTATTATTTCATGCATAAGCGTAGGAATCTAGAAAAGGGAGGGTAATATAACTTATATATATACCGAATACATTGACTTTAACGTGTACCTTAATAATAATATTGACTTACAATGACAATAATATCTAAATTTGACAATTAAGATGACTTTAAAGTCAGAATTAGACAATAATAGTGACTTACAATGACAATAAGTCTAAATTTGACAAATAAGATGACTTTAAAGTCAGAATTAGACAATAATAGTGACTTACAATGACAATAAAGTCTAAATTTGACAATTAAGATGACTTTAAAGTCAGAATTAGGCAATAATATTGACTTACAATGACAATAATATCTAAATTTGACAATTAAGATGACTTTAAAGTCAGAATTAGACAATAATGGTGACTTACAATGACAATAAAGTCTAAATTTGACAATTAAGATGACTTTAAAGTCAAAATTAGGCAATAAAAGTGACTTACAATGACAATAATATCTAAATTTGACAATTAAGATGACTTTAAAGTCAGAATTAGGCAATAATAGTGACTTACAATGACAATAAAGTCTAAATTTGACAATTAAGATGACTTTAAAGTCAGAATTAGGCAATAATAGTGACTTACAATGACAATAATATCTAAATTTGACAATTAAGATGACTTTAAAGTCAGAATTAGGCAATAATAGTGACTTACAATGACAATAAAGTCTAAATTTGACAATTAAGATGACTTTAAAGTCAGAATTAGGCAATAATAGTGACTTACAATGACAATAATATCTAAATTTGACAATTAAGATGACTTTAAAGTCAGAATTAGGCAATAATAGTGACTTACAATGACAATAAAGTCTAAATTTGACAATTAAGATGACTTTAAAGTCAGAATTAGGCAATAATAGTGACTTACAATGACAATAATATCTAAATTTGACAATTAAGATGACTTTAAAGTCAGATTTAGGCAATAATAGTGACTTACAATGACAATAAAGTCTAAATTTGACAATTAAGATGACTTTAAAGTCAGAATTAAGCAATAATAGTGACTTACAATGACAGTAATGTCTAAATTTGATAGTTAAGATGACTTTAAAGT
Source organism: Philonthus spinipes (assembly GCA_963082785.1). Classification (NCBI taxonomy): domain Eukaryota; kingdom Metazoa; phylum Arthropoda; class Insecta; order Coleoptera; family Staphylinidae; genus Philonthus; species Philonthus spinipes. Next base: position 19,535,895 of record OY720315.1, read on the forward strand.
CAGAATATATTAACTTTAACGTGTACCATATTCTCTTCACAATTTAAAATTATAGCTACTTAGACTGCGATGATAAATATAACGTACGCGTTAAACTTAACATTTCCTTTACAGAACATCCCCTTTACAGTTAAGTTTATTAATATCATCACAGTCTAAGCAGTTTTTACAATAGATAATTAAAATTTGAGTTGCCTAACAACGTACTCTTCAAACTTAACATTTCCCGTACAGAATAACCACGAATGTTTATTTCCGAAGTTATATTCACATCATTTACAAATTGTAAAGCCTCAGAAAATGACTTTCGATTGTCGGTCTTTCCGCCTTCTCGTAATATTTTAATCCTCATTGCATAAGTGCGCTCTCGAATGTGCCAACATTTATTTACTTGCAATGGCGATAAGATAAAAGGCCAATTTCAAATATTGACATTTTGCAATTGTGCCATGATTTTTTTTTTAGGTTTTTATTTTATTAAATTTCAATTCCTTTCGTGACTTAACCAAATTAAAAAGGAAGTACTGGATAGACAGATAAATACGCGACAGAATTTATCGCTGAGAAAAACGTAATTTACATAAAGATAAGATAATGGTTCCATGTTGGATAAATTGAAAACGCGCGTCGCGTGAATTAACACTGAATATATATAATATTTCAATAATAAATATGTGTGATAGTTTGAAAATATTTTTTTTATATATTTTTTTAGGCAATATGAGTGACTTACAATGACATTAGTGTCTAAATTTGACAATTGGATTGACTTTAAAGTCAGAATTAGGCAATAACAGTGACTTACAATGACATTAGTGTCTAAATTTGACAATTAGAATGACTTTAAAGTCAGAATTAGGCCAATGAGAGTGACTTACAATGACATTATTGTCTAAATTTGACAATTAGGATGACTTTAAAGTCAGAATTAGACAATAACAGTGACTTACACTAACTTTAGTATCTAAATTTGACAATTAGGATGACTTTAATGTCAGAATAGGTAACAAGAGTAACTTACAATGACATTAGTGTCTAAATTTGACAGTTAAGATGACTTTAAAGTCAGAATTAGGCAATAACAGTGACTTACATTGACAATAATGTCTAAATTTGACAGTTAAGATGACTTTAAAGTCAAAATTAGGCAATAATAGTGACTTACATTGACAATAATGTCATTACTTTAAAGTCAGAATTAAGCAACAAGAATGACTTACAATGACATTAGTCTCTAAATTTGACAATTAGGATGACTTCAAAGTCAGAATTAGGCAATAACAGTGACTGACACTGACATTAGTCTCTAAATTTGATAATTAGGATTACTTTAAAGTCAGAATTAGGTAACAAGAGTATCTTACAATGACATTAGTGTCTAAATTTGACAGTTAAGATGACTTTAAAGTCATAATTAGGCAATAACAGTGACTTACACTAACATTAGTGTCTAAATTTGACAATTAGAATGACTTTAAAGTCAGAATTAGGTCAATGAGAGTGACTTACAATGACATTATTGTCTAAATTTGACAATTAGGATGACTTTAAAGTCATAATTAGGCAATAACGGTGACTTACACTAACATTAGTGTCTAAATTTGACAATTAGGATGTCTTTAAAGTCAGAATTAGGACAATAAGAGTGACTTACAATGACATTATTGTCTAAATTTGACATTTAGGATTACTTTAAAGTCATAATTAGACAATAACAATGACTTACACTAACATTAGTGTCTAAATTTGACAATTAGGATAACTTCAAAGTCAGAATTAGGCAATAACAGTGACTTACAATGACATTAGTGTCTAAATTTGACAGTTAAGATGTCTTTAAAGTCAGAATTAGGCAGCAGGAGTGACTTACAATGACATTAGTGTGAAATTTACCAGTAATAAATCTGTGTGTCAGTTTAAAAATTGTATTTTTTTATACAAATGATTAATTAATTAATTTATTACATCCAGTGTCAGTATAAATACTATTTTGATACCGAATACTTAATTTTTGTAATTTTCATATAAATCGATTCTTTAATTAAACGAGTTTACCCAACACTAGTATAACACTAATAATAAATTAATATTAGTAATAAATAACAAATAAAAGGCTGAAAGACCTCCGGTCGATAGCCGATTCATCTACAGAATATAATTCTAATTTTTGTATATTATTGTACATACATATACACATTTGAATAAAGATGGTTAGTTAGTTAGTTAACAAAATAAAACTGTTACATTTTTCTCGGGTATTAGCCAGAGGAGTAGTAGTTTTAATGTATATTTGTTTTAAAGCACTTACGTGAGGTAAGTAAACAAATCGCAGTAGCTAAAAGGAAAATAACTTAAATGAAACTATTATGTTTTTGATTTTAACTTTAATAATAGTTTCACAATTAATGCCTTCACAATCAATGAGATAAAAGGAAAATAATTAAAGATGGGCAAAGACGATCTTTTTGTTATTGCAAAATTAAGTTTATGAAATACTCAATTAGTAATATTACTCGATTTTGCCCAACACTAAAAATAATTGACTAATAATTAATTATTTTTAAATTCCTTTTAATTTATTTATATTCTGACCGAGTGGATAAATACTCTTTTCTATTATTAAATTTTTTTGTTCGAATTACTCAACCTTTGCAATAACAAAAACGTTGTTGATAAGTTAATGTGACTTATTTTTTTTGTTTTGTAGATTATTTATAGAACTCTTATCAATGAAGTTGTTTACTTTTCTTGCTTAAAATATATACACGTATCAAAATTACAAAACAAACTCGTTACATTTCATTAGTTCATTATTAAACAATTGCCATCGCTTCAAAAATTCAGTTATTAAAATCCATCCCCTGTTGATAAATCGTGCTTTAAGAAGAAGGGGTACTTTGCTATTTGAATTTTTAAAATTGGGGTTACTACGCTGAAAAAGGGCTGAAAAGAGTACGTCAGGGTTTAAATTTAAAAATAAAAATCATCGTGTAAGAGCATTTTTGTGAAATATTTTTATTTAGGATTTTATAGAATTTATCCACCCCGACACCAATTGGTAAAAGGGGACATCGATTATATATATATGTATATATATATATATATATATATATATATATATAATCAATGTCCCGATCGATGTATATATATATATATATATATAGAATTTATCCGTTACTTTTGAGAAGCACTGTATTTATAGTACATATAAAAAATAATTATTACTTAAAAAATAAACAAGCTCGTAGAACAGTCTATATATTTTTTTGTCATTGTTTCGTTCCTTTGTTAATAAAAACGAACCGCGAGAGCCGAGTGAATCAGCCGAATGTGTAATTTATAAATTTATACGAGGATGGAAAAGAAGAAGACGAAGAAAAAAAAAGGACGACGATAATGACACGACTGGAGGTTCTCATGGCCGCGCAGAATCGCGTTTTCGCCTCTATTTTTATTTCCGTCTCCCTTTTTGTCGCAGCGTAGAAAAAAAAACAAACAAACAACAGAAACGAATAAATAAATAAAAGCCCGTGAAATTCACGGCCGTTAAAATAGTTTACAATAAAAATTCCAAAATTATATCGAAATACAGTAAGAAACGGCGAAATAAAAAAAAGAATTAGTACGGCGGAAATTTGCTCGAGCGGTTTCACTTTCACTTCGCAGGAACAAAAAGGAAATATGGAGCGATTTAAATTTGTTTTTGTGTGAATAAAATATTAATTAATTAAAATTAATAGTTTTAATATTTAAAGATTGGTAGTTCATTTTGTATAAAATAAATATGAATAGATTATTAAAAATCAACCAATAAAACAAATAAAACACAATAAATTAAAGACGACGCAAGCGCCACCTTTTGCCCAATTTCAAGTGGCATCGTCAACGATTTGGGTCTACAAGGTAGACAACCGAGAATCATTGTTTCGTCCACTAAAGGAAGGCGAACTTGTCCTGTTTAAGTAAATTAGGAAAACGAAATTCACATTTAATGAAACGTTCAGCCATTTATATAGATGAATGGTGGCTGAACGTTTCATTAAATATGAAATAAAACACAGATTATATTGAATAATTTTAAATTATTTGTTTTATTGGTTGATTTTTATTAATCTATTCATATTTATTTTATACAATAGAACTACCAATCATTAAATATTAAAACTATCTATTATATATTCATGTTCTTTTGCAATGTAATCAAATTTTTTTTTAGATGTTTTTACTACTCAAAGGTGCAGTCTTGCTTCAACATTTGGGGATTTTAATCGACGAATTTTTCAGACGCTGACAATTGATTGATGTATATAAATATAAAACGGATAGAGTCATTGAAGCTATTTAGATTAGTTTCTTGTTGAAGCTGAACCGTACTTTATTAATAATTACTACGAAGCTTGTAGATAAATAAAATTTATTTTACAAAATAAATAAAAAATACATTATTCATTAAATGTAAAATACATTTTTTTCTATCCTCGTATATTACGAAGCTTGTAGATAAATAAAATGTATTTTTTATTTATTTTGTAAAATAAATTTTATTTATCTACAAGCTTCGTAATATACGAGGATGGAAAAAAATGTATTTTACATTTAATGAAAAATACATTTCATTTATCTACAAGCTTCATAGTAATTATTAATAAAGTAAGTTAATCTATAGATAGCTAGTAATGACCATTTCGGTTTTTCTAACCTCATCCGGCTAGTGTACAATGACTTGCTAAAGGCGGCTGAACGGAAATTGTGTTGTGGTTATATACCCGATATTAATCATAATAAATTGAAGACGACGCAAGCGCCATCTTTTGCTTAATTTCAAATGGCATCGTCAACGATTTAGACAAAAGATGGCGCTTGCGTCGTCTTTAATTTATTATGATTAAAATGTATTTTGGTCACTTTTTATGAATAGAATTGATTTAACGTGTAAATTTATTTTATTTAGCCTTACATAACATCGTTATATGTTCCTCTCTATTTCTCAGTGTGAGGCGAACGTGTAAATAAAAAGTGAAAAAAGGATAGTTTTATCCTTTTTTCAATTTTAATTTATTGACAATAAATTCTGATTTTAAATTGTGATCATTTTTTTTAATACGAAATATTTTAATAACAATAACGATACTTATAATTTTCGTTTACTTAAAGGAATTCCCATATTTATTAACTCGACTTAACTATATGGAAGATTATCAGCTTAACACACACACATACAAACATGGAAACGCATACACACATTGTAAGCAATTTGCATAACAATAACAGCCAGTGTTTAATTAACATAAGGCCTTGACTGGACTGGACTGGACGAGAATAGAACAATTACAAATAAAAATAAACAATAAATTACATGAAATCATATATGATAAATAAATGCAACGCAATCGCAATATTTCGAATTTAACTATTTCAATTACAAACAAATAATAATATCAATAAAATCGCAATCATTGAAAAAAAAGCAATTGTTACAAAAGATAACGGTTGTAGACATAATTATTATAATCACTAATTATATGTTTTTGATTCGAATGGAACATCTCATGGAAATACCACCGTAACCACACATACATTACAAGTAATAATAATAATAATCCTTTATTAACGGTGGCCATTAAATGAGAACCAAAGTAAAAATTAAATTAACATTTTACTATTGATTATTAAAAATCAACGTGTTATTTCTTTGTAGCTAATCAGCTATGAAAACGTTTGAGTCAAAATTAGGCAATAAGAATGAGAAATAACGACTGAAGATAACCCATAAGAAGTTACAAATAAATTTTCAGCCGCGAATCCCGCCACGTAAAAAAATATAACTTGGGCCCCCTTTAGGGACGCTTTTTTATGCAGAATGTACCCTAATTAATAGAATTAAGCAATTTACATTTAGTTTAAATAATTTATTTCCATTACGTGAATCTCCCCATATACGGAATTTTCAAAAATCGAAAAATATAATTCAATTATTATGTTAATACTTTAAAATTAAAATCACTATTGTGATATTGTGCACCCTTAAACAGTTTCGCTTTTATTTCACAATTGACTAAAACATTCTCATTCTCATTATTACATTTTTTTGTAGTTTTGGAAATGAATTAAAAGCGCAATGTTTACACAATGCGTGTGAATTCCCGATTTGTTTATTTTTATTTCGAGTTTTTTTTTTCTTCTTTTTGTTTCATTTACGCTCACTCATCTGCCCGCGTCGTTTATAAATAAACGGGGCATTCGAGGCCCGATGCTAATTTGTAAGCTGTTTGCGCTACGATTTTATTAATAGTGCCAAAACACACGCGCGCATTCATACAGGCGGACATACACAATAAAATAGAGAAAGATTTTCATAATAATAATAATAAAATGCATTTACATAATTTGTATAACTTTTATTCGTATAACTTTTATATATTTTCCATTATATAATTTGCTAAATGTGATTATTTTTAAACGTAGAATCGAAAATCTTCATAAAAAATATATCATTCCATTAAAAAAAAACATATGTTTGATACGTCACGTGATTATTGAACACCCTGTATATATGAAACTAATTTTAAATTGTGAAGTTTGGCAGTAGCTACTAATAATGTAAGTAAATTTTTTTTTGTATATTTCTTAATAACTGAGATATTGGCTTCATCGGAATCTTGCGCCACCCTGTATATACATCGTCTTTATTTCTGCAGACAATTCTATATACAGTAAATTAACAATAGAATTTATAAAGATGGTGGTAATGTTTCACATTGCAGTTTACTTAACTTAAAAGAATAAAAAATAAAATAATTAAATTAGTTAATTAGTGATTAAGTAATTTATTTATTTTTTAATTAATTTACGGAGGCCATTTCATACAGTAACATATATATATAATCTAAAATCCCCATCTACCATAATGGTGGTGTAGGAGTACAGTAACATAAAATAAATTAGTCAGGTTACAAAAGAAATAAAATAATATACACACAGTTTTAAAATATAAACTAATTTGCAGTGAGTACACGACGCAAAGAATTTACAGTTTCTACAAATTTAATTTCATTTCTATTTTATTCTTTTAATTTAACAATAGAATTGAATTATTATACAATAACAATAATGTATAATAGTCTTTAGAAGACGGCCGGACTTTCTACCTTTGCCAAATATTAAAGATCATTTTTTAAAGATCATTTTATTGAAAAATATACAATTGATATTAATATTAATAGCAATTATTAATATTGCTAATATTAATATTAATTTCCAATATTAGTCATATAAATGGAAAGATAGCGCAAGCGCCATCTTTTGTTTAATATTGTTATCAATAGAAATAAATAAAATTAATATATATATATATATATATTCAGTGACCCTTTCTACCTTTTCAGGTGTAGGGTAGAAAAAATATAAAGGTAAAAAAGAATTATCTATAACAATTATAACTTGAGCTGCATTATAAATTTCACAAATTGGCTCTCGACCAGTGGTCTTTCTGCCTAAATAATTTTATTTTATTTTGATTTTTTATTATTTTAAAATTTTAATAAAGAATTAATTAATTAATAATTTAATTATTAGAAATTTATTATTTTTGTTTAATTTAATAACTATTATAATTAGTCTGTATAAAATTTGCTATTAGCTATCCGTAATTATTAAAAATAATAATAATTTCTTTATTTACAAAATTTGACCTTTCTACAAAGTAATAATAATTAATTGATAAATGATGATTATTAATTAATTATGTTTATTTTCATGGCTAATTAAATATTAATGTTGTACTTTGGTGTTATTTAAATAAAATCAATCAAATGTAGTAAAAAAACAAATTTTATATTTGTTTTACTATATACAGGGTGATTTATAATTTTAAGAAAAAAAAAATATACGTGAAGTTAATTTTTTTATAATATACTTTTTTTTTTTCTTAAAATGACTTTCCGAACAAAGTTTTTTACTTTTATTATAAATCACCCTGTATATAGTATAACAAATTTCATTAAGATATTTTGAAACAAAAAGCTTGACTTAATAACCCCACTTAGTTTCATAAAGATACCCGAAAGATAATAATAGTTGCGATTTTTTAAATTTTCAGATATTAAAAAAATCATTAAAAAAACGTTCGTTCTTGGTTTAATTGAAAATAACTGAAAAACTCTGGACGGGGCATCTTTTGCTTTTTACATATTCTGAAAGAGCAAGCTTTCCTTAAAATCTTCACTTAGATTCATGAAGATATCTGAAAGATAATAATTATTGTGATTTTTAAAATTTGAAAATAAACAGAAATTCGCAATAAAAATTGACTTTTTCCGTTTTAATCGAAAATATATCAAAAAGTGTGGATGCGGTATTTTTTGTTTTTTGCTTATTATGAAAGAGCAAACTTTGCTTAACATCCCCATCCATTTTCATGAAGATACCACAAGGATAATATTTGTTATGAATTTTTGAAATTGAAAATATGCAAAAATTGCAATAAAAATCGTCTTTTTTCGCATTTAATTGAAAATATCTCAAAAACTGTGGATGGGGTATTTTTTGTTTTTTGCTTATTATGAAAGAGCAAACTTTGCTTAACATCCCCATCCATTTTCATGAAGATACCACAAGGATAATATTTGTTATGAATTTTTGAAATTGAAAATATGCAAAAATTGCAATAAAAATCGTCTTTTTTCGCATTTAATTGAAAATATCTCAAAAACTGTGGATGGGGTATTTTTTGTTTTTTGCTTATTATGAAAGAGCAAACTTTTCTTAACATCCCCATCCATTTTCGTGAAGATACCACAAGGATAATAATTGTTATGATTTTTTGAAATTGAAAATATGCAAGAATTGCAATAAAAATCGTCTTTTTTCGCATTTAATTGAAAATATCTCAAAAACTGTGGATGGGGTATTTTTTGTTTTTTGCTTATTATGAAAGAGCAAACTTTGCTTAACATCCCCATCCATTTTCATGAAGATACCACAAGGATAATATTTGTTATGAATTTTTGAAATTGAAAATATGCAAAAATTGCAATAAAAATCGTCTTTTTTCGCATTTAATTGAAAATATCTCAAAAACTGTGGATGGGGTATTTTTTGTTTTTTGCTTATTATGAAAGAGCAAACTTTGCTTAACATCCCCATCCATTTTCATGAAGATATCACAAGGATAATATTTGTTATGAATTTTTGAAATTGAAAATATGCAAAAATTGCAATAAAAATCGTATTTTTTCGCATTTAATTGAAAATATCTCAAAAACTGTGGATGGGGTATTTTTTGTTTTTTGCTTATTATGAAAGAGCAAACTTTGCTTAACATCCCCATCCATTTTCATGAAGATACCACAAGGATAATATTTGTTATGATTTTTTTAAATTGAAAATATGCAAGAATTGCAATAAAAATCGTCTTTTTTTGCATTTAATTGAAAATATCTCAAAAACTGTGGATGGGGTATTTTTTGTTTTTTGCATATTATGAAAGAGCAAACTTTGCTTAACATCCCCATCCATTTTCATGAAGATACCACAAGGATAATATTTGTTATGATTTATTGAAATTGAAAATATGCAAGAATTGCAATAAAAATCGTCTTTTTTCGCATTTAATTGAAAATATCTCAAAAACTGTGGATGGGGTATTTTTTGTTTTTTGCATATTATGAAAGAGCAAACTTTGCTTAACATCCCCATCCATTTTCATGAAGATACCACAAGGATAATATTTGTTATGATTTATTGAAATTGAAAATATGCAAGAATTGCAATAAAAATCGTCTTTTTTCGCATTTAATTGAAAATATCTCAAAAACTGTGGATGGGGTATTTTTTGTTTTTTACATATTCTGAAAGAGCAAACTTTGCTTAACATCCCCATCCATTTTCATGAAGATACCACAAGGATAATATTTGTTATGAATTTTTGAAATTGAAAATATGCAAAAATTGCAATAAAAATCGTCTTTTTTCGCATTTAATTGAAAATATCTCAAAAACTGTGGGTGGGGTATTTTTTGTTTTTTGCATATTATGAAAGAGCAAACTTTGCTTAACAACTCCATCCATTTTCATGAAGATACCACAAGGATAATATTTGTTATGATTTTTTTAAATTGAAAATATGCAAAAATTGCAATAAAAATCGTCTTTTTTCGCATTTAATTGAAAATATCTCAAAAACTGTGGTTGGGGTATTTTTTGTTTTTTACATATTCTGAAAGAGCAAACTTTGCTTAACATCCCCATCCATTTTCATAAAGATACCACAAGGATAATAATTGTTATGATTTTTTGAAATTGAAAATATGCAAGAATTGCAAGAAAAATCGTCTTTTTTTGCATTTAATTAATTATTCCAAAATAATAATAATTAATAAAAAAATGAAATGTAAAATCATAAAAATCACTAAATTAATTATTTTAATTTAATTAAAAATAATCAAAAACACACAACATTATATCTAGTACAGTCGGGTTCCATTTTATAGGGTCAGGCCTTAATTGGAGCTATTTTAAAACGCCCACGCGCAACTGCAGAGGGAACGCCGATATAAAATTAATGCGCGACCAGAACAGAGACGGAATTTCCCGAGGTGGAAAGAGAACGGGAATTTCCACGCTCTCGCTTATTAATAGGCCACCCCGGAATAAATACGCGTACACGTTACAAAAACCCGGCGAATTTCAGATGATGAGGTTTTCGTGAAAATTTGATTTTGATGACGCGTTTAATATTCGATGCAGAAAGAAAGAAAAAGAAATGAAATGGAATGTTTTTTCCACAACCCCCCCGCCCTCTCTACAAAAAAATATTACATTTATAATTATTTCTATTGATGCCGTTTCTTTCTAAACAATTCGAATTTAATTAACTTCAATTTTAATTAATCCCCGCGACGTTTTGTTTAATAACAACAATTTATTTGCGAAACGGAACGAGCGCGGAAATAAAGAACGGCCGTAAAATGCGGTCTCTGTCTGTTCCTCTTTCTGCTCGCCAGTTTTCCCCGAGGCGCGCCGGGGCTTAATTTACATCGAAAACGGTCGCGAATAAATAACGAAACTAAACGCGAACGCCGCGCGAGGAGGAAAACGAAGAAACAAAAGAAGAACGAAACAAAAGAGAAAGACGGCGGAACTGATCGTGCAGAGAGAAAGAGAGAGTGAGAAAAAAAGATGGTTAGGGGAGGGGGTATGGAGGAAAATGTGCTGGTGTTGGAGTAGCGCGGAAGGGAAAGGGATGGATGCACTGTCCAGAAGTAGAGAAAGGAGAAATATCGAATGTAATAGAAAAAAAGAAAGAAAGAAAGAGGGGTGGGGAATGCAATAAAAAGAGAGATATTAAATGCAATAGGAAGAATGAAAGAAAGATAGAGTGGTGTTAAGTGGAATAAGAAGAGAGAAAAGAGAAATATTGAATGTAATTGGAAGAAAGAAAGATAGGTGACGAATGCATTAAAAAGAGAGAAAAACAAACAGAAAGAAACATAGAGAAGTGTTAAATGGAATAAGAAGAGAGAAAAAAGAGATATTAAATGTGATAGGGAGAAAGAAAGAAAGATAGAGAGGTGTTAAGTGGAATAAGAAGAGAGAAAAGAGAAATATTGAATATAATTTGAAGAAGGAAAGAAAGATAGGTGACGAATGCATTAAAAAGAGAAAAACAATCAGAAAGAAACATAGAGAAGTGTTAAATGGAAGAGAAATGATTGAATGTAATTAGAAGAAAGAAAGAAAGAAAGATAGAGAGGTGTTAAGGGGAATAAGAAGAGAGAAAAGAGAATGATTGAATGCAATTGGAAGAAAGAAAGAAAGATAGGTGACATGCATTAAAAAGAGAGAAAAACAGAAAGAACATAGAGAAGTGTTAAATGGAATAAGAAGAGAGAAGATAATGATTGAATGTAATTGGAAGAAAGAAATAAAGAAAGATAGAGAGGAATGGAATAAGAAGAGAGCAAAGAGAAATATTGAATATAATTGGAAGAAGGAAAGAAAGATAGGTGACGAATGCATTAAAAAGAGAGAAAGACAGAAAAAAAAACATAGAGAAGTGTTAAATGGAATAAGAAGAGAGAAGGGAATGATTGAATGTAATTGGAAGAAAGAAATAAAGAAAGGAAGAAAGAGAGGTGGCGAGTGCAATAAGAAGAGAGAAAATAGAGATAAATAGAAAAGAGTATTCATTCACTTGATCACAGTTATTTAAATATATTAAATAAAAAATGTAATAGGAAGGAAGATAGAAAGAAAGAAAGAGAGAAAGAAAGAAAGAGAGAGAGAGAGAGAAAGAAAGGCGTCAAATGCAATAAGAGAGAAATTGAATTTTGAATTTAAGGGAAGAGAGAAAGATGTTGATCTTGTAGGAAGGAAGAAAGTAGAGATGAGCAAAGTGATTCATTTTTGTTATTGCAAAATTTAGTATATGACAATTTTATTAATGCATCATATTCAGTAACTGTTCCTTATTTATTGAAAAAAATATCAAGTTATTGTTACTTTTAATGAAATATTCAGCGTATTGATGTCCATTTCGGTTTTTCGGACCTCATCAGACTAGTGTGTTCCATGTGAAATGCCTTAATGAAGGCGGCTGAACGGAAAATGTGTTGTGGTTATATACCCGATATCAATCATAATAAATTAAAGACGACGCGAGCGCCATCTTTTGCCTAATTTCAAGTGGCATCGTCAACGATTTGGGTTTACAAGGTAGACGACCGAGAATCATTGTTTCGTCCATTAAAGGAAGGCGAACTTGTCTTGTTTATGAGAACAGGAAACGAAATTGACATTTAATGAAATGTTCAGCCACCATTCTTCTATCGTATGGCCATTTCGGTTTTTCGAACCTCATCATAATTAAACAATAATTGCGACACAAGGTGAAGTCAAATCTGGGTAATAACTATAACACAGTGTGACTTTAAAGTAAAATACAGCCACTAATTCTAGCACAAAGTTACTCTAAAATCGAATTTAGTCAATAATACTGACATATAGTTACTTTAAAGTCATAATTACACAATAATTGTGACTCAAAGTGACTTTAAAGTCAAAACTGGGTTAAAACTATAACACAGTGTGACTTTAAAGTAAAATACAGACGCTAATTCTAGCACAAAGTTACTCTAAAATCGAATTTAGTCAATAATATTGACATATAGTTACTTTAAAGTCATAATTAGACAATAGTTGTGACACAAAGTGACTCTAAAGTCAAAACTGGGTAATAACTATAACACAGTGTGACTTTAAAGTAAAATACAGACAGTAATTCTAGCACAAAGATAGTCTAAAATCGAATTTAGTCAATAATATTGACATATAGTTACTTTAAAGTCATAATTACACAATAATTGTGACTCAAAGTGACTTTAAAGTCAAAACTGGGTTAAAACTATAACACAGTGTGATTTTAAAGTAAAATACATACACTAATTCTAGCACAAAGTTACTCTAAAATCGAATTTAGTCAATAATATTGACATATAGTTACTTTAAAGTCATAATTAGACAATAATTGTGACACAAAGTGACTTTAAAGTCAAAACTGGGTAATAACTATAACACAGTGTGACTTTAAAGTAAAATACAGACACTAATTCTAGCACAAAGATAGTCTAAAATCGAATTTAGTCAATAATATTGCCATATAGTTACTTTAAAGTCATAATTAGATAATAATTGTGACACAAAGTGACTTTAAAGTCAAAACTGGGTAATAACTATAACACAGTGTGACTTTAAAGTAAAATACAGACGCTAATTCTAGCACAAAGTTACTCTAAAATCGAATTTAGTCAATAACATTGACATATAGTTACTTTAAAGTCATAATTACACAATAATTGTGACAAGAAGTGACTTTAAAGTCAAAACTGGATTATAACTATAACACAGTGTGACTTTAAAGTAAAATGCAGACGCTAATTCTAGCACAAAGTTACTCTAAAATCGAATTTAGTCAATAACATTGACATATAGTTACTTTAAAGTCATAATTACACAATAATTGTAACACAAAGTGACTTTAAAGTCAAAACTGGGTTATAACTATAAGACAGTGTGACTTTAAAGTAAAATACAGACACTAATTCTAGCACAAAGATAGTCTAAAATCGAAATTAGTCAATAACATTGACATATAGTTACTTTAAAGTCATAATTAGACAATAATTGTGACACAAAGTGACTTTAAAGTCAAATCTGGGTAATAACTATAACACAATGTGACTTTAAAGTAAAATACAGGCACTAATTCTAGCTCAAAGTTACTCTAAAATCGAATTTAGTCAATAATATTGACATATAGTTACTTTAAAGTCATAATTACACAATAATTGTAACACAAAGTGACTTTAAAGTCAAAACTGGGTTATAACTATAAGACAGTGTGACTTTAAAGTAAAATACAGACACTAATTCTAGCACAAAGATAGTCTAAAATCGAAATTAGTCAATAACATTGACATATAGTTACTTTAAAGTCATAATTACACAATAATTGTAACACAAAGTGACTTTAAAGTCAAAACTGGGTTATAACTATAAGACAGTGTGACTTTAAAGTAAAATACAGACACTAATTCTAGCACAAAGATAGTCTAAAATCGAAATTAGTCAATAACATTGACATATAGTTACTTTAAAGTCATAATTACACAATAATTGTGACACAAAGTGACTTTAAAGTCAAAACTGGGTTAAAACTATAACACAGTGTGACTTTAAAGTAAAATACAGGCACTAATTCTAGCACAAAGTTACTCTAAAATCGAATTTAATCAATAACATTGACATATAGTTACTTTAAAGTCATAATTAGACAATAATTGTGACACAAAGTGACTTTAAAGTCAAAACTGGGTTATAACTATAAGACAGTGTGACTTTAAAGTAAAATACAGACACTAATTCTAGCACAAAGATAGTCTAAAATCGAAATTAGTCAATAACATTGACATATAGTTACTTTAAAGTCATAATTAGACAATAATTGTGACACAAAGTGACTTTAAAGTCAAATCTGGGTAATAACTATAACACAATGTGACTTTAAAGTAAAATACAGGCACTAATTCTAGCTCAAAGTTACTCTAAAATCGAATTTAGTCAATAACATTGACATATAGTTACTTTAAAGTCATAATTACACAATAATTGTAACACAAAGTGACTTTAAAGTCAAAACTGGGTTATAACTATAAGACAGTGTGACTTTAAAGTAAAATACAGACACTAATTCTAGCACAAAGATAGTCTAAAATCGAAATTAGTCAATAACATTGACATATAGTTACTTTAAAGTCATAATTACACAATAATTGTGACACAAAGTGACTTTAAAGTCAAAACTGGGTTAAAACTATAACACAGTGTGACTTTAAAGTAAAATACAGGCACTAATTCTAGCACAAAGTTACTCTAAAATCGAATTTAGTCAATAACATTGACATATAGTTACTTTAAAGTCATAATTACACAATAATTGTAACACAAAGTGACTTTAAAGTCAAAACTGGGTTATAACTATAAGACAGTGTGACTTTAAAGTAAAATACAGACACTAATTCTAGCACAAAGATAGTCTAAAATCGAAATTAGTCAATAACATTGACATATAGTTACTTTAAAGTCATAATTAGACAATAATTGTGACACAAAGTGACTTTAAAGTCAAATCTGGGTAATAACTATAACACAATGTGACTTTAAAGTAAAATACAGGCACTAATTCTAGCTCAAAGTTACTCTAAAATCGAATTTAGTCAATAACATTGACATATAGTTACTTTAAAGTCATAATTACACAATAATTGTAACACAAAGTGACTTTAAAGTCAAAACTGGGTTATAACTATAAGACAGTGTGACTTTAAAGTAAAATACAGACACTAATTCTAGCACAAAGATAGTCTAAAATCGAAATTAGTCAATAACATTGACATATAGTTACTTTAAAGTCATAATTAGACAATAATTGTGACACAAAGTGACTTTAAAGTCAAATCTGGGTAATAACTATAACACAATGTGACTTTAAAGTAAAATACAGGCACTAATTCTAGCTCAAAGTTACTCTAAAATCGAATTTAGTCAATAACATTGACATATAGTTACTTTAAAGTCATAATTACACAATAATTGTAACACAAAGTGACTTTAAAGTCAAAACTGGGTTATAACTATAAGACAGTGTGACTTTAAAGTAAAATACAGACACTAATTCTAGCACAAAGATAGTCTAAAATCGAAATTAGTCAATAACATTGACATATAGTTACTTTAAAGTCATAATTACACAATAATTGTGACACAAAGTGACTTTAAAGTCAAAACTGGGTTAAAACTATAACACAGTGTGACTTTAAAGTAAAATACAGGCACTAATTCTAGCACAAAGTTACTCTAAAATCGAATTTAGTCAATAACATTGACATATAGTTACTTTAAAGTCATAATTACACAATAATTGTAACACAAAGTGACTTTAAAGTCAAAACTGGGTTATAACTATAAGACAGTGTGACTTTAAAGTAAAATACAGACACTAATTCTAGCACAAAGATAGTCTAAAATCGAAATTAGTCAATAACATTGACATATAGTTACTTTAAAGTCATAATTAGACAATAATTGTGACACAAAGTGACTTTAAAGTCAAATCTGGGTAATAACTATAACACAATGTGACTTTAAAGTAAAATACAGGCACTAATTCTAGCTCAAAGTTACTCTAAAATCGAATTTAGTCAATAACATTGACATATAGTTACTTTAAAGTCATAATTACACAATAATTGTAACACAAAGTGACTTTAAAGTCAAAACTGGGTTATAACTATAAGACAGTGTGACTTTAAAGTAAAATACAGACACTAATTCTAGCACAAAGATAGTCTAAAATCGAAATTAGTCAATAACATTGACATATAGTTACTTTAAAGTCATAATTAGACAATAATTGTGACACAAAGTGACTTTAAAGTCAAATCTGGGTAATAACTATAACACAATGTGACTTTAAAGTAAAATACAGGCACTAATTCTAGCTCAAAGTTACTCTAAAATCGAATTTAGTCAATAACATTGACATATAGTTACTTTAAAGTCATAATTACACAATAATTGTAACACAAAGTGACTTTAAAGTCAAAACTGGGTTATAACTATAAGACAGTGTGACTTTAAAGTAAAATACAGACACTAATTCTAGCACAAAGATAGTCTAAAATCGAAATTAGTCAATAACATTGACATATAGTTACTTTAAAGTCATAATTACACAATAATTGTGACACAAAGTGACTTTAAAGTCAAAACTGGGTTAAAACTATAACACAGTGTGACTTTAAAGTAAAATACAGGCACTAATTCTAGCACAAAGTTACTCTAAAATCGAATTTAATCAATAACATTGACATATAGTTACTTTAAAGTCATAATTAGACAATAATTGTGACACAAAGTGACTTTAAAGTCAAAACTGGGTTATAACTATAACACAGTGTGACTTTAAAGTAAAATACAGACGCTAATTCTAGCACAAAGTTACTCTAAAATCGAATTTAGTCAAACTTAGTTTGATAATGATTACCGTGTAATTGAAACTAGTCACTAAAGTAAAATAAAAGTGGTATAAAAAAGTTAAGTGTTTTCTTTATATCACGAATTTAGGTAATAACTGTACCGTAAAGTGAATTTTATATTGAATTAAGTCAATGATATTGACACAGCGATTTTTTGTAACGAATTTTATTCAACAATAATTTCGGCAGATGACTAATAAAAAAACTTATATAATTTATGTAAAGTAATAATAATTGATTTATTATTATTGTCTCACAACACATGTTTCGCTACACAGCAGCATCATCAGGCGTAGATTGATTATTCACTCGATCACAGTTATTTAAATAAATTAAATACAAATGATTTGAAAATAATAACATTTAGCTCTGTGACATTTTGACTTACGTCACGTAAGTACTTTAGATATATACACACTAAATCGACTACTTATCGGGCAAATACCCCGCCAGATTTATTGATATGCAACAGCAGTGTACATTATGTCTAGCGACGTATTTGCCAGAGAAGTAGTTGTTTTAGTGTGCATTTATCTAAAGTACTTACGTGATCTAAGTCAAAGTGTCACAGAGCTAAAATTATTATTATTTTCAAATCATATGTAATTAATTTATTTAAATAACTGTGACCAAGTGAATAAATACTCTTTTCTATTGATAAAAATTATTTATTTATTGACGGTTTCACAGAGCTAAATGTGGAAATAATTTATTAATTATTAATTTTTATTTAATTTAAATATTTTTTATTTTAAAATCACTGCTGATTTAAAAAATGATATTAGTGTATAAATGTAACAGAAAGTGATTTTAAAATCGTAATTAGGCATTATTTTCTAAATTAGACAACAAGGATGATTTTAAATATTAATTAATTAATAATGTTTTTTCTCCTTCTTCGTTTATCGTTTCGTTTCGTATAAATAAAATTGGAATGTAAGGTTTCGGCCTCTAAAAAGCGGACGACGTCAAAAGGTTATTATTCAACGTTTTCCAAGATAAATCCTTTTCGCACGGACAGAAAACAGAAAAGAGAGGAACGAACGAATGGTCGGAGGAGCGGACGGACGGACGGAAAAAGTTATAAATAGAAACTCGTTTCACGTTCCTAATTCATTCCGATCCGCACGGAAAAAGAGAGAGCGCGAGAGATGGAAAACCATCAACGAAAGCAAAACGCTAGAGTGCCGACGCTTATGGATTTCATTAATTTGATTGATAATTGTTGTTTATGGGTGTCATGCTAATAAATTAAATATTGATATTTTTTTAATAAGAATATATCTTTATTCCATACAAGTAACATAATTATTTACATTAATTAATGTTGTTATAATACATATAACATATTTATGGAATTGACTATCGACCAAAGGTCTACAGAGTATTTTACATACAAATATTCCAAATATAACCCCGACACCAATTGGTAAAAGGGAACATCGATTATATATATTAAAAATTACAAAATCAAATGTATAACTTATATCTTGGCTCATTGGCTATCGGCCAGTGGTCTTTCCGCCTGGTCATTCGTGTATATGTCTTTGTCCTTCACTTATTATTATTATAACTTTATGTAAGAAAGAATATTCGTCTGGAAAAATGTTGTAGAGCCATTGTAAGGTAAGAAATAAACTAAAATTCTTCCAAATACTAGGATTTAACTTTAAAAAAAAACAACGATTCATTTTTTCAATTAATAATTTTTCCTTTACTATTAACTGTTTATTTAAAAACGTAATTGACCGTAATTGCCATGATGAACACATTGTTATCACTCCTTATGTGGAGCTTTTGATAACACCTTGCGATTTCATATTGACAAGAAGTCAACAACAATAACTCTGAGCTCAAACTTTAACTTATACTTGTATTCAAACTTTACACAATTACTACATTTTTTCACTATTAACGAAAAGGCAAAGACATCTGTTCAGCCCGAAGGCCGAATCAGTTCTGCTTCAAAAACAATTACAAACTTAAAACTTAAACACAGTGATTATAACGAGAGGACGAGACGTGTACAAAATAAGTCCTTTTGTATGAAAATATTTACACAGCCATTAGTCAGTTGAAAACATTTCTCGAATATCAAAAATCTAATTACTTCTCTTCAAAATATTTACTTTTCAATATTGTTCAAAACAAGAATTACTGATAGATAATTTTATCTGATAAATATAATAATATCGAATAATACAATGAAATTCTAAGAAATGTTTACAACAATATCACCATTTTTTAAATCTTTAAGTTGGTCTTGGAAACCTTTAATTATTTAAATAATTATTATTATCCTTTATCAAGAGTAGGATAACGGACAGTAATAATAATTTATTGAATTAAATATATATTTCGGAAACTATGTCTCCAGCTTCAGTTGTGTGTAATGTTTTTTTTTTATTCAATTAATTTATTCAATCAAGTTATTTTCATTAATTGCAATTTGTCGATTATTACAGAGCGACGACGGTAATAATAAAGGCGGCTTCAGAGTTTCCCGGCAAAGTTAAACTATGAACTAAATCGATCTGGGTCCCAGTTAATTGCTCTCCCCCATCCCCCTCCGCTTTTCCCCATCCCTGATCCTCCCTCTCCTCCTCTCGCAACGTTATTCTTCCCGCGAGGGTGAGGGTCGAGATTTACGTCGATTATGGTGTAAATATGCAAAAATAGAATTTCAAAATAAAAACAGAAGACCGTAAAAATGATAATTATAATCGATAATTATATATATATATATATATATATATATATAGAGAGAGAGAGAGAGAGAGAGATTTTTTATCAGTATACATGTCCTCTATGTATACCTGCAAAATACGCGAGTCAAATGCATTAATGTATGTGTGTTTAGTTGCCTATAACACGCAACTGAACACACATATGCCAAATAGGCAACTAAATATACACACATTAATCGGTTCAATGCGTTCGAGTCGCGTTTTTTACAGGTATACACTTCCCCTAATGTATACTGATAAAATAACCTCTCTGTATATATATATATAATCAGTAATCCCTTTTACCATATCGTGTCACGTTTTTTTGATAATTAAATATTATAATAAATAAAATAAAAACACTTAAAAAATAAAATTTATTAATAGAAACTAAATAAGGAATAATTCATCAATTATTTTATTTTTTTTAATTTTTAATAAAATTTAATTTAATATTTTATACAAAAAATTACAGTCGGGGCTATTTCCTATAAATATGTTACATTTAACGTCTACGTTATTAATTAAATTCGCATGCTATGAATAAATATCTATTACAAAAGTTGCTTAGACTGTGATTACTAATTATATATTCAAAAAAGCAATAACACACGTTATTCATAAAGAAACCTGAACTAGTACGCGAATAAATCACAAGGGATCTATAATTCGCGGTAACTTCACGTTTATTCTGTAGAGAATGACGTAAAATTGTTTTAAATAGACGCCGAAGCAAAAAATAAGAAATGCTTGCGTTCTTACAAAATTCTCCACGATCTGCTCCATCTGTGTGTTATAATAGCCATAAATCACTAGGAATCTATAATTCGCGCCAACTTAATTTTTATTCAACAGAGAACAACGACGTAAAGTTGTTTTATATAAACGGCGGAGCAAAAATAACGAATACTTGCGTTCTTACAAAATTCTCCACGATCTACTCCATCTGTTTGTTATAATAACCATAAATCACAAGGTATCTATAATTCACGCCAACTTAATTTGGATTCAATAGAGAACGACATAAAGTTGTTTTATATAAACATCGGAGCAAAAATAAGAAATAATTGCGTTTTAACAAAATTCTCCATGATCTACTTCATCCGCGTGTTATAATAGCCATAAATCACAAGGAATCTATAATTCCCACCAACTTCATTTTAATTCAACAGAGAACGACGTACGTAAAGTTGTTTTGTATAAACGTCGGAGAAAAAATAACAAATACTTGCGTTCTTACAAAATTCTCCACGATCTGCTCCGTCTGTGTGTTATAATAGCCATAAATCACAAGGGATCTACAATTCCCGCCAACTTCATTTTAATTCAACAGAGAACGATGTAAAGTTGTTTTTTATAAACGTCGGAGCAAAAATAAGAAATAATTGCGTTCTTACAAAATTCTCCACGATCTCCTCCATCTGTGTGTTATAATAGCCATAAATCACAAGGGATCTTCAATTCGCGCCAACTTCATTTTAATTCAACAGAGAAAGACGTAAAGTTGTTTTGTATAAACGTCGGAGCAAAAATAAGAAATACTTGCGTTCTTACAAAATTGTCCATGACCTGCTCCATCTGTGTGTTATAATAGCCATAAATCACAAGGCATCTATAATTCCCTCCAACTTCAGGTTTATTCTACAGAGAATGACGTAAAGTTGTTTTATAAAAACGTCGGAGCGAAAATGAAAACAGTTGCGTTCTTGCAAAATTCACCACGACCTGCTCCATTCGTGTATTATAATAGCCATAAATCACAAGGGATCTATAATTCGCCCCAACTTAATTTTTATTCAACAGAGAACGACGTAAAGTTGTTTTGTATAAACGTCGGAGCAAAAATAAGAAATAATTGCGTTCTAACAAAATTCTCCATGATCTGCTTTATCCGCGTGTTATAATAGCCATAAATCACAAGGCATTTATAATTCGCGCCAACTTCAGGTTTATTCTACTGAGAATGACGTAAAATAGTTTTATAAAAACGTCGGAGCGAAAATAAAAACAGTTGCGTTCTTGCAAAATTCACCATGACCTGCTCCATTCGTATATTATAATAGCCATAAATCACAAGGGATCTATAATTCGCGTCAACTTCATTTTTATTCAACAGAGAACGACGTAAAGTTGTTTTATATAAACGGCGGAGCAAAAATAATAAATACTTGCGTTCTTACAAAATTCTCCACGATCTGCTCCGTCTGTGTGTTATAATAGCCATAAATCACAAGGGATCTACAATTCCCGCCAACTTCATTTTTATTCAACAGAGAACGACGTAAAGTTGTTTCATATAAACATAGGAGTAAAAATAAGAAATAATTGCGTTCTAACAAAATTCTTCATGATCTGCTTCATCCGCGTGTTATAATAGCCATAAATCTCAAGGGATTTATAATACGCGCCAACTTCAGATTTATTTATTGTACAGAGAATGACGTAAAGTTGTTTTATATAGATGTTGCGGGAAAAATAACAAATATTTAATATTTTACTTTTCACTGAATCCACGTGGAAAGTAAAGAAAAAGTATGAACACTAATATTTTTAAAAATTTCCTATTTTTTTTAATATATTTCGTTGATTTTTACTCTCCCCGAACCCATGTGGAAATTAAAAAAATATATTTTTACGATTTTGAAAGAATATACCTTTTTTACTTTCTCCAAGTCCATGTGGAAAGTAAAAAAAAAAGAAAGTATACACTCTAATATTTTTTACAATATTGTTTTATTAGTGATTAAAAAAAATTATGCTAATATATATATAAATATTTATTGGCAGATTATTTTTAACAAAGTAATAATAATAAATAAATACAATAAATAACTAACATAAAAATAAATTCTTCCGCCAATTGGCTATCGACCGTTGGTCTTTCCGCCTTTATGCTAATATTTTTTTACAATATCATATTTAAGTGATTTTAAAAAATATGTATTTCTTCAGTAAGAAAACAAAGAATGAACGCTAATATTTTTTACACCAATAATTTTACGATTTCTTTTAAAATATTCTTTTTTAC
This sequence comes from Philonthus spinipes, assembly GCA_963082785.1. Classification (NCBI taxonomy): domain Eukaryota; kingdom Metazoa; phylum Arthropoda; class Insecta; order Coleoptera; family Staphylinidae; genus Philonthus; species Philonthus spinipes. The sequence goes on from OY720315.1 coordinate 19,559,243, forward strand.
CTTCTCCGAACTCATGTGGAACGTAAAAAAACAAAGTATACACGCTAATATTTTTTTACAATATCGTATTTTCAGAAATTAAAAAAAAACGACCCCTTCTCAACCCCTTTAACACACCGTATATAATTATCCCCCTATTGAAATAAAACCACCATAAAGTTAAAAGACACGAACTGAGGGCATCTCCAGTGAGGGTCGGGTTGTTGTTGGGAAAGGGCGGAAGACAGAGATAGGGAATGAGGGAGCGCTCGGCGGGACGAAAGGGGGGTTGTTAATAAAATCGGCCGCGCGAGCGGAATTTACTTTATTTCCCCGGCAATATTGCACCCCCCTCCCCGTCGCATTTCTTTCTTTTTTTTTCACTTTACGTCCTCTTCCAACGAGCGTGTGTGTCGCGCACGCGAGTGCACGAAACAGAAATAAACGCGCGAGAGAAAGAGATAGGGGAGGGTAAAGATTGGATCGTAGCCAGATGATGTGTGTTTTTTTTTGTGTGTGTAAAGGAAATGAGGGATTCTTTCTAAATTTTAGGGCGCCGATATTTTATTTTTCAGTTCAAAGGTTTTTTGTTTAAATATTTGTATTATTCAATTCTATGTAAAACACGATTTTTTATAATTTTTTTTATGAATAGAAAAAATTATAAAAAAACGTGTTTTACATAGAATTGAATAAATTAAATTAAAATTAATAAATCATTTTCACATTTAGCTCTGTGACTTTTGACTTATGTTAGGTAAGTACTTTAAACAAATGCACATTAAAACAACTACTTCCCGGGCAAATACCCGCACCGGACATTGAATTTCATAATGTACACCTGCTGTTGCACATCAATAAAATATTGCATAATGCAAACAATTTTGATCCGAGAAAAATTCAATGTAAACACAACAAAAGGAACGTTACTTAATATAAGGCCATCCGCAGACACGTGTTTAATTTAATAAATTTATTTTATAAAATGTATAATAAATTAATATATCAGAATTGAAGGGTTGGTATGCTCCTAAGTCTTAATCATCTTTGATAGGTTCTTGATGCGGATCATCAATTTAATGATATTAGGAGAAGAGTCGTGTGGATGCTTCTGGATGTAATTCCATCGATGCTGTTGACCTTCGAAGGGAGACCTAGCAGAAATAAAATAAATCAATTTTTACATTAATATTTAAATTAAATAGATACAAATACATATAAGAATACAGATTTGGAATGTTGTTTACTTTTTGAGAAAAAATCCAAATATTTCGTTTATCTTTTGCCTTGCAAGTAGGCGTCACCACTTAATATTGAAAAGATAAATCGAATATTACGAGCCCCTTTAAAAATCGTACCCTTCACAAAACATAACGCACAGATTACCTTACCTAGATTGATAACTCCAATAGAAAGATTCGTTCAAAGTTTCGTTTAGTATGCCCCGGAAACCACGAGCGTCGCTAGTGTCGAATCGAGCAGCGGAACGCGGGGGAGGAGGGAAATCCCGCGTTAATTTAAATTATTTTAATATTTCATATAATATTTCATACTTTGCCAATATTGTTTCAATATTTATTAATATCAAATTATAAAATATAATCTGATATTGTAATAGTGAAACATTGGCAAAGATATTTTCGATTTGTAAGAGAGGATAACCTTAAAACAAATGTCCTGCATTATTGTAATTTCAAAGGAACATGCAAACAGATAAGCAATAATCATACAATTTTATAACAAATAATATTTCTTGCAATAAATTGAGGCAAAACGTCTTAAACATGTGCTTCTAATAATTAAACATTTTTCTCAAAGACTTCTTCTTTTTTTTTCGTATGAATATGTTAATAGTAACTTTTTTTGCAATGGATTATTTCATACAAACACATGTACTAAATATACTAAAGAATCTTTAGTAAAGATACATTTTTATAAACAAGTACAGCAAAACTTGACGATGATTTTGTAATTAGGGAAAATCCTAATACAAAATCAAATGACGCTTTGTCATATTTGTTTGCAAGAAATATTGTTTGTTATTGAATTATATGATTATTGCTTACCCGTTTGTATAATCCTTCCAACAACACACGACATTTATTTGAACATTTTATAACATTATTTTTTGCCCATATTATGAATAAATTACAAGATAAATCACGACACAAATTAAGGTTAGCCCAGGACAGACAAAAAAAAAGAACTTTCATTAGGGAATATATAAAACAAACCAATTATAGTTTTGTCGACATTCCCCAATATTACTAAAATGTTTTACCAAATGATAAATGAGACTCAAATTGAAAACTTTCATTTTATACTGTATACTATATATGTAATTGTCTGAGTAAGATAATTAAAATAAAAATACACAAGAAATTGCGAATTATTTATTTATTTTCAGTTTGCTATGAATTAAACAATTAACGGCAACATCCTTTCATTTCGGAAAATCCGTTTCGGGATGAAACGTAATCATCCTAAATAAAACGAGAGAGAAAAAAGAAATTGAAGCGGGGAAGGTAAAAATAAAAGCCGAGCGGGTGTAATTGATTTTCCTTTATGTCTCGACGTTCTCTCCAGACCTTAATATGATCAAACCCCCGGCATCCATCGACTTTCCTTCGCTCTCACGTGCAACTCAAATCGTTCGTTTTGCAAAGAAATAAAAATTTATTAAGAACAATAATATTAATAAATTTGAACAACTAAATACCGACAGTCCTTACTGGATAATAATAACTCTTGTCAATTTCTATTATATGTCTAAAAAAAAATAATATGTCAAAATTAATATAATTACATAGGAGAAATTGCTATGGTCAAACATATGCCAGGATATATCGTTAATTAACATTTTACTTAACCCGAGGTGAAACGGGAGTAATTATGTTACTTAATGTATCCTCTTCTATTAAAACGACCATAATAATAATAAATCAACTTTATTTCAGGAAATGTTTACAAAATAATCATTCTGAGGAACATAAATGAAATTGTGTCAGGTAACAAATAAACATTCTCAATTCGTGTGAATTGATGTTATTTAAAGAAATCGATTATGCTATACAATTCTGAGTCCAATAAGAAATTATGTATTTCACTTTTATATTTTTTAAAAACGTCTATTGTCTTTATGTTGTCCGGTACGACTTCATCAGTCAATTGAATTCATTCTTCCAAGTGAAAAATTGAAATTTTGATTTTTTTTAATAAAAAAGAGTATTCATTCACTTGGTCGCAGTTATTTAAATATTAATTTATATAATATAAAATATTAATTATATATAAAAAAGACGAATAATATTTATCAACAAAAGACAGCTGAGTTGGTGGGGACATCATTAAAGAGTGCACGAAACGAGACCAACGGAAGAAGTATGGAGTGCAGGGATTATAAAGAAAGGAAGAAGAAAAAGACCGCGCCAGACATGGAATAGCAGTATAAACAAGATACTAGAAGAAATATGACTCACCCTGTATATAATCGTATCTCGCGTAAAAATTAAAGTAGGCTGTTTTTATAGAAATCCACGGGTTCCATCTTTTTTTTTTCCTGTCAGAATTCAGTATTACTAGAGACGCGTGGTATTCTGTTCGCAATTTGTCGACGATAAGAATTTAAAAAAAAAAATGAATTTACTCTCCGAAATTTCCGTTTGGAGAACAGGTACTAGCTGCTAGTATTTAATATATATCGCATGTTCATTTAAAAAAAAGTACCATGATTTATTATAAAAATATATACAGGGAGCTTTTTTTATCAGTATACATTTCCCCTATGTATACCTGCAAAATACGCGAGTCAATTGCATTAATGCATGTGTGTTTAGTTGCCTATAACACGCAACTGATCACACATATGCCAAATGGTCAACTAAACATAGACACATTAATCGGTTCAATGCGTTTGACTCGCGTTTTTTGCAGGTATACATAGGGGGAATGTATACTGATAAAAAAACCTCTCTGTATATATATATTAAATAAAAATGATTTGAAAATAATTAATAAAATATTTTCACATTTATTTATATTAAAAAAAAAAAATAAGTTCGCGCACTTGTTAACAATTGATTTACGAAACGTCAGATCTGTTCAAAAGTCACAAAGGTTTACAGCAACGAGCAAAAAAAAAAACGTTTATAGTTGAAAGTTATTTCCGAAATTGTACTAAAGTTGACGGGAATTTGGTATATTCTTCGGACGCAGCTTCGAGAGAGTTTCAGGAAGAATTTCCCAACGTTCCAATTATTTATTAAGGTAAATTTAAAGAAATTAACAATAATCCAACCGATGAGAAATTGGCCACGAATCCGGCGCCTCCACCATCTGACAAAACATAAAATTTTGATGTTATCTCAAACAATTATTTACAAAATAGTGTTAACCAATTAATAATCGAACACCTCGGATACTCTAATAACTTAAAAACCTTAAAAACATTTATTTTCAGTAAATTATTGCAGTAAGAATTCAATGAAATTTGTATATATTAAATAAAAATGATTTGAAAATAATTAATAAATTATTTCCACATAATATATTTAAATAACTGTGACAAAGTGGAATGAATACTGTTTTCTATTTATATGAAATTTGTATAATTTTCAAAGTGCCAAAAGTCATTGTAGGGCGCTGTTTATTTTTTATTTTATTGGCCATAAACGTTTATTAGGGCTTTGTTTATAATATCAAACAATAAAAAAAATGCCAGATATGTTTTTTATTTTATTTATTTTAGTGAAACGTTAAACGTAATTATTAATAAATTGACTTTAATTTATTAATGTTTTACGTTTGAAAAGTAACATAACCACAAAGCCATGACTGACGTAGGTATACGTAATTGACGTATACCTACGTCAGTCAATATGTGTGATATGTATGTAATATAATATGTAATATGTGTACCAACTTATTTTTTTTTTTAAAATAAAAAAATCATGGCACTCTTGAGTTTTTTTTTAATTGAACATACTATATATATTCGTTTATTTTGCAACAAGAAATCGACAAAATGTATAAAGAAAAATAATCACGATAACATGGAGGATAATAATATAATAGAAATTTTAATAAAACAAATTTTAAATTCTCTTGAAAATGGGCTAATAACCCGAAACTAATCGAGAATTTAAAGTTATTCAATCTAGTCTTCGTTTTATTGGTTGATTTTTAATAATTTATTCATATTTATTTCATACAATAAAAAAAATTTCAATTTTATAAAAATACAAAAGTGAAGAAATGAATAAAATATTATTATAATATAATTACATTATTTTTTTAATAATTTCGATCAAATTTTAAATTTAAAATTTGTTTGATCACATTTATATTTGATTTCAGTTGAATAAAATTAATTGTCATTAAATGCGACAGGAAATTAATTGGGTTGCGGAGGGGAAAAGTAGCGGGGGCCGGTCGGGGGGTTTTGGCGCGCGCGTTTGTGATTCCAATAAGGTGGAAATAAACAGGGGGTGGTTTCGGGCCGGGTCTCCATGGCGACCCGGCCTGATTCCGCCCTCGCCGTGCTGTCCCCACCACCCCTTCCCCTCTTTCCGCCACTTGCATATAAACATGTTATAAATTCCAATTTACCGCTCCCCGTTCCGCCCGCCAGCCCCCCCCACCCCCTCACTTTTATTTATTTATTACTCCTTTTTCTTTCTTTTGCGCCCCTCCGCCGTGCTCCGCTTTTCATTTCTACTGGAAATACATTTATAGACGTATTATTTTCGTGGATAATTTTTATGTTTCATAAATAGAATAATTGATAAAAAAATCTAATATTATTTTTTAAATCGTTAATTAATAAAAATAAATAACCGAATTTATGAACTTTGTACTCTCCATATAAAATAATTTTATAAATATTGTAAACCCTGTCAATGGACTATGTCTGTTGGGTTTGTATAAATAAATAAATAAATAAATATGAATAAATTATTAAAAATCAACACATTTGAAAATGGGCTAGTAACCCGAAACTAGTCGAGAATTTAAAGTTATTCAATCTAATCTGTGTTAATTTGTTTTATTGGTTGATTTTTGATAATCTATTCATATTTATTTTTTACAGTATTTAGTTATTATTATATTTATTTACGGAATTCACCTATTTTACAAATGTAAGAAAGCACAATTAGCTAGTTATGTGAGCGCCCTCGTTAATATTTGTCATATTTTGTATTACTTTTATATTATATATTGAAAATCTTTATTTCTGAGTATTACATTATATAATTTTATAATACATATACATACAATCATTTACACATTGTTGGACCTCAGAAAATGGCTATCGACCGTCGGTCTTTCTGCCTGCTTTTATATTATTTTTATTTTTATATGCAAGAATTAAAAAATTGTTTCATCATACTCGTTGTGCTTGCACGCTATAATATCTAATTGGTAGTCTTCAGTTATCCTGTAATAAGATCTTGTAATCTGTTGGATAATAATACTAAATAAATAAATATTCCTATTTATTTATTATTCTATTATTAATATTTAATTATTCATATATTTCATGTAACTAATATCAAATACGTAATCGAAAAATAAAAACGGAAGAAAAAAAAATCAACAAACATAAATTGGATTAAAGTTTCTAGCAAAACAAGCGAACCGTTCGCGTGTGTAATGATCAAGCCCCCCGCGCTCGCCAACCCCCGGCGTTAATTTAACGGGGCTGGTGGGAGAGAGAGAGAGAGAGAGTGAGAAAGAACTCGCGCGCGCCGAGTGGGACGCACGCACCCGCTCTCTCGGATTTTAGAATTCAGGGGAGGAAACTCTTATCTCTCCAGTAATTCCCGTTTGAATGGCGGGACTAAATTATATTTTGATTCGCCCTCTCTTTTCCTCCCGCTCGTGCACACACACAAACACGACCGGCGCGCGGGAAGCTGGGGAGGGGATGAAACGGCCCGACTGAATAATTTAACGACGGCCAATCAATAAATTTATGCACACAGAAACTGATTTATCAGTAAATGTGTTTATTTTATCTAATTTATTGATTGTAATTAAATTATTTTAATTAATGATTCTATTTTGTTAAAAATCGCTATTCAACCAATGAAAACACTTTTAATTCCAACTTGTTTGTATTTTGTTTATATTTATTTTATTTATTGTTAATTTTTGAAAATGGTGTTTCTGTAATAATTCCTGTATTTAACATTTCCAGCTGCTCAAAAACCGATAAGACGTTTCTGTCCTCGCGCCTTTCATTCCCGCACGAGTCATTCGCTTCAATTTTTCTGCAATAAATAGCTTTTATTAATGTAGTCAAGAATCCTTCACGCATTTACAAACAAATATCTTTATCGTTTTATTCTTATTCAAACGATTTTGTCTATAAATAATTAATTGGATACATTTTGTTTTTTTTTAAATGGAAAATCCTATATATTTATTTTTAGATTTAATTTTTATTTCTAAAAGAATTTTTCAATATATAAAAACATACTAAAACCTCATTGGAAGATTTTAGAACGGAGCGTTTCCACCGGTTCCAGAAACGACGAGACGTTTCTGTCCTCGCGACTTCCACTTTCCGCGCGCGCCTATCGCTCCAAGTTGTTTGGAATTGTATTTCTTCAATTTAATTAAGAATGCTTTACGTAATTGACAACACATATCTTCAATGTTTTATTGTTGTTCAAACGAATTTGTCTATGAATATGGATATGGATCAAAATTGGACAATTTTTTTTAATGGAACACCCTATATATTTTTCCATTTAATTTTTAATTCTAAGAGCATTTTTTAATATATAAAAACATACTAGAACCTTCATTGGAAGAATTTAGAACCGAGCGTTTCCACCGGTTCCAGAAACGACGAGACGTTTCTGTCCTCGCGACGTCCACTTTCCGCGCAGGCCAATCGCTCCAAGTTGTTTGGAATTTTATTTCTACAATTTAATCGAGAATGCTTTACGTAACGAATATCTTCGATATTGTATTTATATTCCAACAAATTTGTCTACGAATAATAAATATATTAAATAACAGACAGAAAGAGTCGATAGCCCATGACAGACTATTAATACAATTGTACATATTGTTAAAATAAATTTTGTAAATTTTTGTTGTCATTTTGTCTGAATAAAGATGAAATAAATTTAATTGATTCTACAAGGTAGACACGACAAATTTATCTCCATTTTACATTCCCAAAGTTATAAGCAATTGAATGTTTAAATCGATATTTATATTTCGGTATTAAAAAATGAATTAAACTTTCAGTAAACACTGCTAATTTAATATAATTAGAAATATGCTCAATAATCTAAAGAATGCCTGATTTTTTTTTTATTTTAAAACATTTTTTTTCACCCTGTAAGCAATATTTATTTTTATTATTATTTTTTTAACAAATTAGAGAAATTCATTTAAATTTCGAATATATTATTTAGTGAGTGGGTGATGTATTCTTGATTTAAATCAATAAATTAACAATAATTAACATTAATCCGCGTAATTAATTAAAAACAACCATCGACGAGTTCGCGTTTTAATTAAATCAAGAAAGAACGAATGGGAGGGCATTCCGCAATTCGGATAACTTTTCAAATTAACCGGGGGCTTTAAAAATAAATTCCGGCGAGGTTGTTCGGATGAGAAGGAGGAGGGAGGGGGGCTGCTGGCTGGCGGAGGGGGTTGAAACGTTACGTGTGGAGTCGTCCCACCGCCCCCGCACGCTCCGGGGGCGGCGTTATCGATTTTCAACTTTAATAACCGTAATGGAAATTTTATTCCTCCGACAAATATTCCCTTACCCCCTCTCCCTTTCCCCCCACCCTCTCTCTCTTTATTTGATTATTATCCTATCATTTTTTTATTCTTCTTTAATGTTGTCCTTTTCAAGCAACTTGTACAAGTTGATTATTTATTTAATTAATTATGCGAAAAAGAAATGACTATAACAAAAAAAAATAACATTTTCTATAATCATGAATTATTTTTTTTTTAAATTAAACTTCTCACTTGTTTGCAGTTGCTTTTATATATATATATATACATCTTTATTTAGGCTTAACAGATAATACAAAAGCAATATAACATAAATAATTATTCATGTTTTGTAATGTTTTTAGTGCGTCACACTTTTTTTGTAAAATTTTTAATAAGTAATTTGGAAATGGAGATTCCGTTAATAAAGTGAAATTGAAATTACAATAAATCTAGTTAGTTAGTTAAATTTTAATGGAAACTTATCAAACGTTTTCTAGGGTGAAAAAAAAGTAATGAAATTAAAGTTATATGATCCATAAGTAATAATAATATATCTTTATTCCATACAAGTAACCAATTTTTTTTCATTATATGAATTGGTTATTATACATAATCTCGACACCCTAAAGGGTAAAATAGTTGTAAAAGCTTATATACAGAGAGTTTTTTTTATCAGTATACATTAGGCGAACTGTATACCTGCAAAAAAATCAAGTCAAACGTATTGAAGCGATTAATGTGTATATGTTTAGTTGCCTATACAACTAAACGTCAAACGCTAAACTTCAAATTGTGTGAAATATTTTATCGAAAATGTATACAAATGAAGAAAAAGTCGAATTTTAAGTGTGTATTACAATTCTTCTACATTGTGCATTTCGTTATTATCATAAACAGAAAAAGATTATTGTTTTTTTGAATTATCCTAGTTGAAGAAATCGATCGTTCGGATTGCGTATTATAGGCAACTAAACACACATACATCAATGCATTTGACTTGGGTATTTTGCATGTATACATAGGGGAAATGTATACTGATAAAAAAAGCTCCCCGTATATATTTATATATATATAATCTTATATCCTTCTATCACATATTGGTGTAGGATATATATATATATATATATATTTATATTGTTTGTATTAATCTATGTTTGTCATGTAATTGGGAAAATGTTTCTTGTGGGGCAATAAATATTATTATTATTATATATATATATATATATACAGAGAGTTTTTTTTAACAGTATACATTTCCCCTATGTATACCTGCAAAATACACGAGTCAAACGCATTGATGTATGTGTGTTTAGTTGCCTATAACACGCAATTGAACACACATATGCCAAATAAGCAACTAAACATACACACATTGCGTTTGACTCGCGTTTTTTTGCAAGTATACACTTCCCCCTAATGTATACTGATAAAAAAACCTCTCTGTATATATATATATATATATATATATATATATATATATATATATATATATTATACATAAAACATGATTATCTTCTTATGGAATTGGTTATCGACTAGAGGTATTTCCTCCTGTCCTTGTATAGTTTATATCATCATGCATCTTGATCGCTAACATCACTATCTCTGCCCTGCTGAGATGTAATAAATTGGTGAATGATAATGGCAGGGTATTTTTTTTAATTAAAAATATGCTTCAGTATACAATACGTTATTGTTATGCAACAAGTGTCCCTTATGTAAATGTCTGGAGGAGCATAGGCTCGAAAAGTAGTTGTTGTAATTGTTTTAAAGTACTTACGTAACATAAGTCAAAAAGTCACAGTAGCTATAGAGGGAAAAGATTTATTTATTATATTATGTTAGATTAGATAATAAAGATTTAGTAGTGTTTATTGGTGCCAATAAACAGTGTTTAAGCAAGTCAATAATAATTAGTGTTGGGCAAAATCGAATATTATTAGTAATCGAGTATTACTAAATGTGTCATTTTAAGTATTTAAAACGAAAAACTGATTTCAAATTTATGTTCATTAATAAATGGGAAGTTATTCTTCAAAATTTTATAATAAGTAACATTCATAAAATTATAATATACTTAATTTAGCAGTAATAAAAAGATCGAGTTTGCCCATCACTAATAATAATACAAAAATATAGTATATATGCAATAATTTATTCATGTTTTACTTACGTACATAAAATTGAAACATTAAATTCAATAAATAAAAAAAATAACGATTTAAATTTATATCAATTTTATAGCAACTGTTAAGGGGAGTTTATTTAAAAGTAATAAAAATAAAACTATTGACTCAACAATAACAATAAAGCCACGATTATTGGAAATAGCCGCACGTTATATGCAACCAAACACACGTGCTCTGAATGAAAGAAAGTATGCCTACATTAAAATAAGCTTTATTTCTCTAAGGGGATCGGATATTGGGAAACACGGCAATATCTCTATAATTACTCTATCAAAATTAACAATCCCTGGTCGTAAGAAATCTATCATTTAGGTAGGGATTTACATGTGAACTTGACTGTTTCTATTTCACTTTATTAATTAATACTAGCTGTTTGCGGAAAGTGTTGAATTAATTAAATAAAATTCTCGTTGATTTTCGCAATTATTGTATTTGGCTAAATATATATTTCGGAAACTATGATTTCATTTTCATAGTCGGAAACTATGATACATTTTAGCTTGTATTCAAGTTTATATAAATTTAATCAGACGAAACGTCGCAGTCGATACAGAGAAAATAATGAATTAATTATTTAGTTGAGTAATTACAAATTAAATAAGCACATTTTTAATTTGTCTGTCTTTAAAATTAATATCGGAATTATAATGAATATCGAAAAAAAAATGTATAAATAATAAATACAGACAGCTTATAAAATATAAATAATGTAATTTGCAAATAACCATAAATTCATACAGGACAGAAAGATGTATGGTCGATAGCCCATGACAGACTACTAACACAATTGTACATATTGTTATAATAAATTTTGTAAAATGTTGATGTCATATTGTCGGAATGGACCCTACACCCATATGGGTAGAAAGGGTTATTGAATATATATATATATATTGTCTGAATAAAGATGTTTGTATATATGTATAAATAATAAATATATGAATAAAATAATGTATATACAACAAACATAGATAGTTTAAAAAATATATATTAGTAATAAATTAGTAAATATTGGATATAATAGAGGGTGTATGGTATATGGTAATAGATTTCCATACAAGCCTTTTTAATTATTGATATATGCCTAATTATTAGCTACGCACTCGTTAATAATTCATAACTCGCCAAACACACTCAGAAAAATCTATAAATTTAAACAGACAAACCAAGCAGATCGTGAAGAATTTTGTAAGAATATAAATGTTTGTGTTGGGCAAAATCGAATAAAATTAGTAATCGGGTATTACAGAATGTATTTTTATAATAATAATAATAATAAATTTATTACCCAACGGGAAACAGTAGCCCAATTACAGGATAATACAAAATAATTTTACATTATAATAATAGCAAGACAAACATGAATATAAATATAAATAAGCAACATTCATAAATAATAATGTAATAATAATAATGAAAACTTTATTGTTTAACAGGAAAACCCAATTACAGATTAATACGAGATATCACAAGAAAAATAAACATAAATACAAATTAAATAAGACTAAAAAAGGACAAAATTATATTTTGAGTGACGGTGAATATATACATGTATAAAAAAATGTAACCTCGACACCCAATACGTGTAAAAGAGGATAAGATTAAGAAAGAAAGATAAAAAATTGTAATTTATTTAATTTAACAGTAATAAACCCATCACTAATAAATATTTGATATTTAATTCATGACTATGGTACAAAAATTGATATTGGATTTGAAGATTATAAAGCCATAAATCACCAAAAATTCGTTCCATAAACTTCACCTCTCGCGATTGATTCCCATTAATATTGCAAATATCAATTATTGTATTTTCGGATTTTAAATAATTAATTCTGTTTCCCTCATAAAATAATGTCGCATTAACGCAAGCGCGCACGAAATGTTTATAATAATGAAATGCGAGCTGTTTACACAATGTATTATAAATAAATGTTTGTCGAAAGGAGTCAAGGTTAAATTATTTACAACAATCACGTCCCGTAATTATCGTCAATAAGATAATCATCGCAGTACGGATTTCACTTTAAACAATCAAAATTGTTGAAGTCAAGAAAAAAAAAAAAGATTTAAATATTCAAAACGTGTAAATTAAATAAATATTATATGTGCAAGACAAGGACAGGCTGAATAGCAATTTTGTAATATTTATGTTATATGTATTGTAAAAAATAAGTAATTATATAAAATTACGTGAATAAAGATGTATATTGGCATATATTTGATGTTGACGCGATTAGGTCTAAATGGGTATTTTACATGTAAAAACAATTTTATAAAAATTCCTGCTTCCCAGTTCATTTTAGAAAAAAAAAAGTATAGATCGGCAAAGTCGATTTTTTCGATCTTTTTCGTTATTACAAAATTAAGTAAATGGCAATTTTATTAATGTAATATGTTCTGTCACTATCGGTAACTGTATTTATTTCGCTTTACGTTATTTCTTAATTGTGGTTTAATTATTTGCATATTCATTGATTTATTGTATATATATATATATATATATATATATATATATATATATATATATATATATATATATATATATATATATATAGATAGAGAGAGAGAGAGAGAGAGAGAGCTTTTTTATAAGTATACATTTCCCCTATGTATACCTGCAAAATACGCGAGTCAAACGCATTAATGTATGTGTGTTTAGTTGCCTATAACACGCAACTGAACACACATATGCCAAATACATCAATCGTGCTAGACTTCAAATTATGTTCAATGCGTTTGACTCCCGTTTTTTGCAGCTAGTGTATACCTCCCCGTAATGTATACTGATAAAAAACCTCTCTGTATATATATATATATATATATATATATATAATAATATTTTGTTTGTATTTTTTTGTAAAAATGTGATTACGTAATAAATAATTATTATTATCAATTTATTGTTACTTATTGACTTTATTTATTTAAAATGGCTCATTTAGAAATTACTCGATTTTGCCCAACACTAGAAAAAAGAAAAGAAGAAAAATGAACTAATATTTGTTCAGAATTGAAAACATCATTAACAAATCAAGCGATACTTATTTGACAGAAAAAAAAATTGAAACTATAATACACTCGCACACACAGTGTGTTTAAGATATAATTTTGTAAAGTGAGCCTTGAATAAATTTCGCAAAATTCTCCTGGAAAATAGAGAGAGAGTAAAAAAAAATGCTACGACGAACGAAGCCTTTTCAGAGCGCACCGCATGAAACTTTAATTTTTCAATTCCGCCCTTTTCATCTCTTCCCTCCCCGCCCGCGATTCTCATTTTCGCTCTTGCAAGGAAAAGCGGACAAAGGACAAAGGCACGAACAAATCCGGCAATTAAAACAAAGCCGCGCTCGCGTTTCTTGAGAATTTATTAATCACTCAAAATGATAATAATAAATAAAAATACTTATTAATAATATATCCAAATATTCCAGGTGTAACACAACAATAAAAAAATCATTGGGAAATTTGAATGTCTATAGAAAACAGTGTTTATTCACTTGGTCAAATATTTAAATAAATAAATGATTTTTAAATAAATGATTAAAATAAATGATTTAATAAAATAATTAAAACGTATGTCAAAAAAAAAATGTCACAGAGTTAAATGTGGAAATAATTTATTAATTATTCTCAAATAATTTTTATTTAAATTTGGGCAAATTTCAATGTAACATTCATAAATCCTATAAATCTCCTCACCTGCTAAATTTGCAAAATATCCGTCCCTTAACGTTTCGACTTTCTAGAGAAATGGAAGGGGGAGAGGAGAGGTTAAGCTCCCGGGGTTCACTGCCGTAACGCAGGGGCGAGTTTCGCGGGGGTTGGGTTATTAATAACCCTAGAACCGGCACGCACAAAACCCCCGTCAAGTGTTCCCGTTTAACACCCCGGAAGCGTTTACAATTAAACCTATTCATCAATTACACCCACTCGAATTAACGTTCTTCTTTTTTTTTATTATTTCTTCAACAATACAAAATATCAAATTAAAACACAGTTTTTTTAAAGAATTACATTATTACTTATATATTATTCTGCTTCGCGTAAAATTCTTTTACATAATTTTTCTTAAATAAATTATATTAAAAATATGATTGATTGAAAACTGCAGTCAGCACATGAAATGCCGAGAGAATATTTCAGAATTTGAAATTTTATCTATGAATTTCGTGAGTTTCAATAATTAATTTTTGTATTAATATGTTCAAAAAGGATGCTTTTAAAATGTAACCATAATTTATAAATTATTTTAAGAATAAACTGTGACTTGAATCTGGTACAATAAGTTAATCAGGAGTCACTGCAAGAGTGGAAATTTCAGTTCAATCATTAGATATTTTTTTCATAAAAAAAAAACTAAACTTAATCGGAACAAATTATTGTCAATTATTGTCTATAATTTGATAAGGTCTGCACTGTTAATTACACATTATTCAAAAAAAGTTCATCGGAGAATTTTAATTAAAAAGCACTGCAAGGGCGGAAATTGCACTTTAATTATCAGACATATATATATATATAAAATATTTATTTCTATAGACAATTTTATTTACAATAAATTAATAATATAATTATTATACTAATTTCTTATACTATATTATTTTATTTACGTGATATTTTACACGATAACTAAATCGCAAATTTACAATTTTAATATGTTATCAATAGTGTAGAAATGTCCTATTTTTAATATGTTTAGAAATTAAATTTTTATGTGTAATTTTTTAATTCTAATTAGCTTAGTATGTAAGCGACATCACTTTGTCTGACACTCCCATGAATGTATGCATTTGTTTCTGGAAATAAAAATATTTTATTCTATTCTGTTATACGTTGTCCTTAGAAAACGGCTATCGACCATCGGTCTTTCTGCCACAGAATTATATTTTTTTTTTTCCTAAAAATAAATTTGATTGGAATAATTTATTCTCTACAATTTGATAAGTTCAACACTCTTAATTATGTATTATAAAATATGCATTTATCGGAGAGTACAAATTAAAAGCCACTACAAGGGCGGAAATATCACTTCAATTATCAGAATTATATTTTTACATAAAAATTATTTAATTGAAATAATTTATTTTTTTCGATTTGGTAAGGTCTGCACTGTTAATTATATGTAATAAAAAGAAACTGCATTTGTCGGGGAATTCAAATCAAAAAGTACTGCAAGGGCAGAAATTTAACTTGAATTATCACAATTATATTTTTTCCACTAAAAATAAATTAAATTAGGACAATTTATTTTCTACAATTTGATAAGTTTTGCGCTGTTAATTATATATTATTATAAAAGTGAGTTTATTGGAGAATTCGAATTAAAAGGCACTACAAGGGCGGAAATTTCACTTCAATTATCAGAATTATATTTTTACATAAAAATTATTTAATTGAAATAATTTATTTTTTACGATTTGGTAAGGTCTGCACTGTTAAGTATATATAATAAAAAGAAACTGCATTTGTCGGGGAATTCAAATCAAAAAGTACTGCATGGGCAGAAATTTAGAACAATTTATTTTTTACAATTTGATAAGTTTTGCGCTGTTAATTATATATTATTATAAAAGAGAGTTTATCAGACAATTGGAATTAAAAGGCACTACAAGGGCGGAAATATCACTTAAATTATTGAAATTATATTTTTTTCCTAAAAATAAATTTAATTAGAATAATTTATTTTCTACTATTTGATATGGTCTGCACTGTTGATTTTATTATATTTTATTAAAAAACTGCATTTATCAAAGAATTTAAATTAAAGACACTGCAGGGGCGGAAATATCACTGAAAACATCAGGATTACAAAATGTTTTCTTGAAAAACTAGAGTTGACTGGAACATATTAGTTTCTACAGTTTGTTCAGTTTTTAACTGTTAATTATATATTATTTAAAATAAATGCATTTATCAGAGAATTTAAATTAAAAAAAACACTACAGGGGCGGAAATGCCACTGGAAACATTAGAATTATAAAATGTTTTCCCGAAAAAATGAACTTGATTCGAATAGTTTTCAGAAAAAAAAAATGTTTTATGTTTACTTATGTTGAAGTTTTGAATATTTTTGTTGGATTAAATTTAACTCAAATAATCATAGCTATGATCTATCATCATCTATGAATATCCCCGCAATATTCATAGATGGTGTGGTATTTCTTCAACACCCCAAAGCTCTGTGTTTCATGGTTTCAGCCAAATTTGAACAAAGCAAAATGCAATTTAAAATGGTGAGAATCTTATTAGATTCTTCAGAATTCTAAAATGTTCTTCAGAAAAACTAAAATTGTTCCGAACAAATTATTTTCTATACTTAAAGAGCGAAGGACGAAAATGTTCCCCTGAAAAAAAAAACTTAAATAAATTGGAATAAATTCTTTTCTACAGTTTGTTCAGTTTTTTACTTTTAACCATGAATGCGATTATCAGAGAATTCAAATTAAAGAGGCACTTCAAGGGCGGAAATTTTATTGGAATCTTCAGAATTATAAAACAGTTCGTTCAGTTTTGTACTTTTAATCGTGAATGGGATTATCAGAGAAATCGAATTAAAGAGGCACTGCAAGGACGGAAACGTCATTGGAATCTTCAGAATTATAAAATGTTCCCTAGAATAAAAACTCAAATAAATTGGAAAAAAATCTTTCCTACAGTTTGTTCAGGAAACCATCCCTCTCCCCCCTCCACCCTAGTTGCCTGAATCGCGTACACACACACACAGATATACAAATGTGCATCGCGTGCCGAAAGGGTACAGAAATGGAAAATAACAAAATCGAAACGAGCATGCTGTTCCTGAAATTCAGTTAGTTTAGATATTTCAGTACACAATTTATTCATTATTCAAAATGTTTATAAATGGAAAGTAATAAGAAATATGGTAATTGCAACTGGAATATGTTTCAATTAGAAAGAAAAAATGAAATGGATGATTTTTTTGTATTTTTATTATTATTATTATTGTATAATTATTTTAATTCAATTATTTGTGGATTAACGTTTATCATCGTGTTTTGATTTTCAGGATGAAGTGCTTGCGATATCGGAGAAAGTGGTCCTCAGGGTGGAGGACCTGATAACGTGGATCACGGCCGACGCCGAATGGAGTTGGGGTAGGTTAGCGAAGTGCGTCGAGGGCGGCAAGGCCGCCGGCGGCGGCGTTTGGTCGACGGAGGGGGTGGCGAGGGACTGCTCCTCGGACGGCGGCGCCGCCGACCTGAACGCCCCCTCTACCGCCGTCGCCTCCACCTCTTCCTCCTCCGCAGACCGACCCCCCACCCCCAACGAGGACGAGGACGACGAGGAGGAACAGCGGGAGCGGGTCGTGATCTCCCCCAGGCACACGGAGGCCGTCCTTGACTTCAGCGACGTCGAAAAGGAGCGGAAATTGTTAGGTAAACGACTTAATTGAATTTTCCCTCCCCTCTTAGAAAATATGAAAATTGAAAAATTAAAATAACAAAACTGTTTACAACAAAATACTCATCAAGTTTTTTTTATATGATCGTATAATTAATTAATTAATTAACTTATTTTTATAATAAATTTTCCATAAGTGTATTATGATAATCATAAGTCACTAGTGATTTAAACAAGAATACGGAATCAGCCACTAATACTGAACTAATATTTATTAGTTTATTATGAGGTTTGTAGAGCGCTTCGACGGCAAAGGTCATTCGCGCTAATTTATTATGACATCCTTATATAACTACTGATAATATTTACGGAACAAGCATTTTTTGTGGAATAATACAATATTAATCACTAGTGTATTATGATAACCATAAATCACTACTTGACGAACGACATTTTCCATCAAATCACTCATCAAGGTTTTAATATAATTTTATAATAATTAATTAACCTGTTTTCATAATAAAATTTTCACAAGTGTATTATGATAATCATAAATCACTTCTGATAAGATTTACGGAACCAGCTGCTTATTGATGGAGTAATGCAATAATATTCATTAGTTTATTATGACCACCATAAATAACTACTGATAATTTTTACAAAACAAGCAACTTTTGGAGGAATAATAAAATATTAATCACCAGTGTATTATGACAACTATAAATCACTACTGCCGAAATTGACGAACGACATCTTCTATCAAACCTATCAAACCACACTTCAAGGTTTTAATATAGTTGTATAATAATTAACTTGTTTTCATAATAAAATTTTCACAAGTGTATTATGATAATCATAAATCACCTCTGATAAGATTTACGGAACCAGCTGCTTATTGATGGAGTAATGCAATAATATTCATTAGTTCATTATGATAACCATAAATAACTACTGATAATTTTTACAAAACAAGCAACTTTTGGAGGAATAATAAAATATTAATCACCAGTGTATTATGACAACTATAAATCACTACTGCCGAAATTGGCGAACGACATCTTCCATCAAACCACACTTCAAGGTTTTAATATAATTGTATAATAATTAATTAACTTATTTTCATAATAAATTTTCCACAAGTGTTTTATATATATATAATCTAAAATCCCCATCTACCATAATGGTGGTGTAGGGGTGACAAGTGTATTATGATAATCTTAAATCACTTCTGATAAGATTTATGGAACGAGTTACTTATAGATGGAGTAAACAATATTATTCTTTAGTGTATTATGATAACTATAAATCACCACTGAGCATAATTGCCAGACGAGCAATGTTTTTTATGGAATACTAGAATTTTATTCACTAGTTTATTATGATAACCATAAATCACTACTGACGAATTTGGTGAACGAAGTATACTGTAGACGAGTGGAGTAAATCATATGAGTGGTTTATGGCTTATAATACACGAGGATGGTGGTATTATTTATCCATGCCTCCAATTTATTATTGAAATAATGAAATATTTCGCTTTATGTGTTTTTAAATAATTGCAAAAAACACGCCCTCGTAAATTCATAATACATAATGATTTTTTATTCTTCAAAGAATAATCTCCCTAGAGAATTAGAAATATTATTTTATTATGATAACCATAAATAGCCATTAATAAGATTTACGGAACAAGTAACTTTCTGACGGATTAATACAATATTATTCACTGGTGTATTATATTAATCATAAATCACTACGATTATAATTGAGTATTTAAATTTCAGATTGAAAAACTTCGCCCCATTCCCCCACACTTGTGAACTCTACCTACGATTATAATTCAGGACATGTATATAATAGTATTACACTCGTGTATTATAAACCATAAAACACTCATATGATTTACTCCAGTCGTCTACAGTACTGACGAATTTGGCGAACGGGGTGTACTGTAAACGACTGTAGTAAATCATATGAGTGTTTTATGGCTTATAATACACGAGTGTAATACTATTATATATATGTCCTGAATTATAATCGTAGGTAGAGTTCACAAATGGGAAATGGGGCGAAGTTCTTCAAGCTGAAATTTAAATACTTAACGGACCAAAAACACAACCCCTCCCGCCCGACTTTAATATAACATATTTTTAGTTATTTAGTATTATCCCCCGTTTTCGATTCAAACGTATTGCGAGGTTGCAATAATTTAATGCCGTTCGAATCAATTTTATTTTCCGTCTCGGGGAAACCATCCCTCCGCCCACGTTTACACCCCCCACCGCCTGAATCGCACACACACAGATGTACACAAATGCATCGCGTGCCGAAAGGGGACGGAAACGGAAAATAACGGAGGCCGTAGGAGGAAAAGTGCAAAGAACAACCCCCATATAAACACACACACACACACACACAAGGAAATATTCACGCACACATGGACAAATCCACACATATACTCATGTATAAATGTGCATTTATACAGACATGCACATGTAAACCTTCACACACATTTTTACATACACACACACAGAACCAAGTAAATTCACAAAGGAAATGTGTATAAATTTTATTTGCAAACTTGCTTTCTTATATATAGGGTCCTCATATCAAAACGTGCGAACTTTTCATACATCCCAACAATATCTATAAACATCAAAGAGGTTTAAAAGTTTGTAAATAACTTTCAGACGTATTTATTTACAATTTTTTTTTTGACAATTTCGTCTGAGAATGTAAAGTATTTGAGTTGTGCATTATAAGCCATAAATCACTCGAGACGGTTTACTCTACTCGCCTGCAGCTCGTTCCGCGAAATGAATCTCGCCAGTAGTGATTTATGGTTATCATAATACACTAGTGGATAGTACTTTATTATTCGACTAAAAGACTTAATTAATTATTAAAGCGGGGACGCGGTGGATATTATTTTTTTGTATCGCTTGCAGTTCGTTCTGCAAAACTCGTCAATAGTGATTTATGATGGTCGTAAATATATTAGTGGGAAATATTTTATGACTCGATGTATTTGTAGTTGTATATTATAAGCCATAAATCACTCGAGACGGTTCACTCCACTCGCCTGCAGCTCGTTCCGCGAGGTGAATCTCGCCAGTAGTGATTTATGGTTATCATAATACACTAGTGGATAGTATTTTATTATTCGACTAAAAAGACTTAATTAATTATTAAAACGGGAGCGCGGTGGATAATATTTTTTTATCGATAATTTACTCGCCTGCAGTTCGTTCTGCAAAACTCGTAAATGGTGATTTATGATGGTCATAAATATATTAGTGGAGAATATTTTATGACTCGATGAAAAAAAGTTAATCAATTGTCATAATATTATATTAAAACTACTAATCAACAGGTGGAAAATACAACTGTGCTGTATTGGAAGCATAATTAAAGTACAGTATCTTATTCGTGTATCATAGGCCATAAAACACTCAAGACGATTTAGTCCACTCGCCTACAGCGCATTTCGAAAAACTCGCCAGTAACGATTTATGGTAATAATAATAAACTTATGAATAGTATTTAATGATTTATGATTCGAAGAAAAAAAATATTTATCATTTATCACTTGGTATAGTATTAAATTGCTCGTTAGTCAATTTAATACTATACCAAATATATTGTTATACAGTGATAACTATATTCTGGCAGAAATAAAAATGAAAAAGGTGGTGTAAATAGAGTAATTTTTTTCTATACTAAATATAATTTATATATAAAATTATATTAAGTATAGTATTAAATTACTCTCTACAGAAAAAATATTGTAGCTATAAATCACTAGTGATTTATACTCAACGCAGAACTTCAGGTTTATTTATGTACAAACATAAATGATTCTCCACAGAAGAGTTGTAATAGCCTAATATCTTTTTGGTAATTATAGCTTCTAGCGAAACTTCAGGGATATTTATATCTAAATTTATGTATTAAATATAATTTATATAAAATTATGTTTGTGAAGTTAAAATCACTGGAGATATATGGCTATAAAAGGAATGTAAACAGGGAAAATTTATTAACCAAATATAATTTTATTTAAAATATATTTAGTACAGTATTAAATTATTCTATTCGCAAGAATTATGATAACTATATATCACTAGTGATTTATACTAGTGTTGGGCGAAATCGAATAATATTAGTAATCGAGTATTTCTAAATAGGCAATTTTAAATAAATAAAGTCAATAATTAACAGTAAATTAGTGTTGGAAAAAATCTAATAATATTAGTAATCGAATATTACTAAATGTCTCATTTTAAGTATTTATAACGAAAGTGTGATTTCAAATTTATGTTTATTAATAAATAGGAAGTTATTCTTGACATATTTAAAATAAGTAACATTTATAAAGTTATAATTTACTTCATTTATCGGCAATAAAAGATCGACTTTGCCCATCACTACAATAAATTAGTCATAATGAATTAAAGCGCCATCTTTTGTCTAATTTCAAGTGGCATCGTTAACGATTTGGGAACAGTTACTGATATTAATAGAATATGTTGCTTTATTAAAATTGTTATATACATAATTTTGCAGTAACAAAAAAGGTCGACTTTGTCCATCTACAATTTATATGCTAATTTATATAAAATGAGATTTAATTAATTAAATATTTGTCTTAAATATTCAATTTATTTCTGTAGACATCGTTTATTTTAACTGAATCCCATGTTTATTCGTAATAAAATATTCAATAACAATAAATACAATCCGTGTTTATCCGTGTGCATGCACACGTATTTGATTTGGAGTTTTCAAGTGTGGGGCGGCGGGGGACGCTGCAGATTCTCGTTAAGGGGCGTTCGTGTAGCCGAGTTCCACCCCCGAAAGGGGCGGCACGCGATCGCCCCGAATATCGATTGCCGTCGAAAAGTTTTCGTCCGCTCGGAGAGGCCCCGTCTATCAATAATTAATTAACATACACACACACACGACAAACACAAACGCCACCGTCGCTCGGATTTTCGATAATCGCTCTTGCGGAAGGATCGACGCCGGTCGTCCGATCGTAATTAAGTTGATTCTATAATTTCCAATAAATAAAATTTTTAATTCTCTTGAAAACAACCCGAACCTAGTTCAGGATTTAAAGTTATTTATTTAAATTGGTATTTTTTATTTATTTTATTGGTAAAGTTTTAATAATTTATTATTGCAATATTTTCATATTTCTCATCCTGCTGTGTTTTTTAATAATTGCATAAAAACACACCCTCGTAAATCCTTAATACTAGTTCACATTTTTATATATATATATAATCTAAAATCCCCATCTACCATAATGGTGGTGTAGGGATTAGTTCACATTTAATGAAATTAAATTAGGCAAAAGGTGGCGCTTGCGTCGTCTTTAATTTATTATGCTTAATACTAGTGTTGGGCAAAATCGAGTAATATTTGTTAGTAATCGAGTATTTCTAAATTAGTAATTTTTAAATAAATAAGGTCAATAAGTAACAATAAATTTATGTTTTTCAATTAATATGGAACACTGATATTAATAGAATATGTTGCATTAATAAAATTGTTAGCTACGTAATTTTGCAGTAATAAAAAAGATCGAAAGATTGACTTTGTCCGTCTCTACTTAATACATAATAATTTTTAATTCTTTAAAGAATAATATTCTCTCTAGAGAATTACAAATTGTGGTGAAACAAACCAAGTGTTTTTTTATTCAATTATAATTATTACAAACATATTTCGTCATGTGATTAATGAGAACTAAATTGAAGACAACACGAAAATTACACGAAATTGTTTGATTTGACAGCTAAATTCAAATATTTTCTAATTGAGTTGTATTGAATTGATTTATATTGCCAATTGACGAAATGTAAACTGATCATAGGTAATGATTAATAGTATTTAATAGTGTTGGGTAAAATCGAGTGAATTTAGTAATTGAATATTTCTGAATAACCAATTTTAAGTAGCTAAAGTTAATAAATAACAATAAAATTGAGTTTATTAATCAATAGGCAAAACTTTCCAATATTAACATTAAGAAAATTGTCATAAACTTCATTTTGCAATGATAAAAAAGATCGACTTTGCTCATCTCTAGTATTTAAATTAAAGCACCAAATTAAAGTCGAAATAGCGAATCGTGAATGCGATCAAACAAATTAATCTTAATAATGTTCAAAATCTGAAATAAAGTATATTTGACCGCCAACAATAAATAGATTAATCTAATTATGTAATAGGATTTAAAATAAATTAATAAATAAAATCACATATATTTTTTTGTAAATTTAATCAATTAAATATACACAATTTTGTATTTCGTGTAATTATAAATTTATTTTTTGGTTATTTTTGTGATTTTTTTATTAAAATTCATCTCACGGGATAAATTTAAACCTGGATGACTTGGATGTCTTCGCTTTTAATATTTTCCGGGATGTACGGCGGCACCGTTTCCGGTTTCGGCCTGATGCAGCACACCATCACGTAGCTGGGATGACATTGAATACTAAAATAATAATAATTATCATTAATAATGGAACAAAAAAACGGTATAAATTTAATCGCGGAGGTGAAATTCGATCTTAGCACGTATCATATCGAATGTGTTTCCATTCGTTTGTCAAATCTGTCAAATATAATAAATCAACAAGCCGTGTTTTACTTTGTCACTTGTCAAACTATATAAATATGAAATCTGAAACAGGGCGTGTTTCATTCTCTCGGCTGTCAATTTAATAAGCGATGTGTTGTTGTGAGTTACGTGAAGATATTCGAACAATTGCAAATAAAACACTTTGTATTAAAAATACATTTTTTTTTTATTTGTATTAAAAACATTTTTTTTATTTGTATTAAAAATACATTTTTTTTATTTGTATTAAAAACATTTTTTTTATTTGTATTGAAAATACAAAATGTTTTATATGTATTAAAAACACAAAGTATTTTACTTTTGATTGCTCGAATATCTTCACGCAACCCTTGTGAAAAAAACAGAATACAAAGTGTTTTATTTTTAATTGTCAATTAAATAAATGAAGTGAAATATAAAACGAAGTGTGCATCACACTGTTAACTAAATACAAGTAAAATCCGAAACACAATGTGTTTGACTCTGTTAGCTGTCAACTAAAAAAAAATTGAAACAAAGTATACATCACTCTGTCAATGGTTAACCAAAAAAGTGAAAAATGCAGAACATTTAATTGTAATTTAACGTAGACGTTAAACTCAACATTTCTCTTGCAGAATAGCGCTGATTGTGTTCCAGGTTTGACTTTAATTTGATTGACAGTTGACAATTAAATTAAAGTGAAATTTAATTGACAGTTGACAATTACGGAATACATTGAAACTTCAAGATATCGCAATACTGGCAAAATGTATGCAAGAAAAATAAACAAAACCATAATACACGATGAGCATTTCCATAAATTATTAATAACTAACACAATTTTACTGCTACCTAAAACAATAGTGATTCACAATACTGACATAAGCAAAGATTATAATGCTTGCTTACTGCCCACGTGCAACAGGCGTCTGTCTAAACATCACCGACCATACGCGACCCCTTAGCAAATGGCCACCGGATGCATCACTTTTCAATGCCGAGTCAGTCATCTAGTATATATAAACATCTATGAACTAAATGTGCATCATGCTGCCAACTAAATAAATAGTTGAATATGAAACACGCTCTGTCAATTGTTAACTAATTAAAAGTGAAACCTGGGGTAACTGTCAATTAAATAACAGTAAAACTTGAAAGACAATGTATTTCTTCACTCGTACGTTAAATATAACATTTCTCGTACAGAATAGGCCCGATTATCTCAAAACTTACTTGCTGTTGATTTTTCCATCGCAGTGGTTGTAAGGCATGCACTGGCAGTTGTTTTCTTTCGGGGCTGGGGTGTAGGGAGAATACGCTGCCTCGCTCGCCAGGGCCGTTAAAACCAATATGGCAGAAACTAAGAGTACTTTAGAAACCATTTCTGCAAATAAAGACGAGATTTAAATGAAATTTATAATTTACTGAGTATATTAAGATAACGCTGGAGTGCATATTGGGTTGCCTAAATAAGATTTTCACATAGCATTATTATTAATATGAAAACTATTGTTTTACGAATAATGGAAGAATTCATTCATAAATTAAACAAAAAAAAAATGAAAATAGTTAATAAATTATTTCCTCTTTAGCTACTTTGACATTTTGACCTATGTTACATAAATACTTTAAACAATTCATTCTTGAAAATGGCATCTAGCCGAAACTAGTCGAAAATATAACAAAATTTTAGTAAAACAAAACTAAGTGATTTTATTATAACAAACGGTTATTAAATATGTTTTACCAAGTGATAAATGAGAAAAAGGTATACAATATACTTTAAACAATAATGGACATTTGCTATTGCATAACAATAACATATTGTATAATGCAACAATTTATGAATCGAAAATATTTAATGCAAAAAAACAAAACAAAAAATTAAATAAAAAATGTAATATCTTAATAATAATTTGATTTAAAAATCTATAGTTTCAACAGTTATTGCTTGATTTTAATTGTAATGTCAATGCATCTCACATTTATCTTCTCATTACGATTACAATTTGTCACCCTTTTTGAATGATTGACAGTATTTCATGTTAAATGTTGGCAATTTCACGATTTTTTTCAATTTCACGCTTTCTTTTTTGCGCTTCCATAAGATCATTGTGAATTCAATAATTTCATAATAATTGCTTTTGCTAATCTAACTGTATTATGAATTACCTGTCTAATTTTGGTTATATATATTCTGTAAATTAAATGTTGAGTTTAACGTGTACGTTGATAATATCATCACAATCTAAGCTCTTAATTAAATGTGAGTTTCGTGAAGATTTGAAAGAAATATGAAAATAAGAAAATATATAAATAATAATAAGTGTTTTCTTTCTTTGCTGGGATCACGTACATGATACGTGATACCAGCAAAGTTTTTAATTTCAAAATTACATTATTGATATATCTATTACAAAAGCAGCTTAGATTGTAATATGAAAACACTTATTATTATTTATATACGAATTAAATTATATATTGTAATCATGTACGTGATCCCAGCAAAGTGTTTAATTTCAAAATTACATTATTGATTCAAAACATGTATCACAAAAGTAATGGTTTCAACAATCTAATATAATAGATGTATATTCATAGAATGTGAAATTAATTAATAACGTACATGTTAAACATAACATTCGCTATGGGAAATGTAAAGTTTAGCGTGTGCATTGTTTTTTTTTTTATCAGCAAAATCTAAGCAGCTTTTGTAATAGATATATAAAAACGTAGAATGTGAGATAATTTAATAACATATACGTTAAACTGTAGGCGCTATTTTTGAATTACCCGCCTGCGCGCGCCTTCTAACGTCGCGAAAAGGAAATGTATTTTATGTTGGCTAGATTTATGAGATTTTAGGGAAGCTATATTCAGGTTGAAAAATCATAGAGAATGATTAGAAGATTAAGGTTACGTTACGTTAATGTGGAATTGTTGTTAGCGATTATTAAAATTTTAAACAAATGCAGTCAATCTAATTTCCAACCCCACGAAGAGGCCATCTCCGATTACAAAACTTAACATTTTCAATACGGAATAACCCCGAAAGAGTATTATTATTATATAATATTTCGGTTTGTCAAATTTCAATCGCAGAATTGTGCGCAACAACATCCGAACTCATTACGGACAACAATGGTCAGATAGATGGAACGGAGGGGAAGAGGGAGGGGGTGGTGTGTTTCTCTAATGCGATTTCGATTTATTGTATTACGAATGGAATGGCCGTCATTTGCTCCGATTTTTATTTATCGGCAAACTGCGAATGTAAATAATAAACAGCGGTCCAGCGCGAGCGCGATCCCCCCCGAATGTTCCCTCCGGATGTGTACGCGTTAACGTTTGATTTGGAGCGCGGGGGAAGGGGGAGAAGGTTGTTTCTTTTACACCGGCAACGGGAGGGCTTTTAATTGAAATTAATGTTTCACGGAAAACTGAGATCGTGTCTTTTATTGATTGGTTTCGAATTGAGGATGGTTTTATTTCGAATTTCATGGTATTGAATGGTGAATGATAAAACTTGCACATGAATAAGCAAATTTAAATAAAAATGTATATAATTTCTCACTTAACCCGTGGTGAAACAATGGTCGAAACTAGTTGGAGAAAATATAAATAAGTGAAACAGACCAAATGTTTTAATTTCAATTAAATCATCCTGAATTTTCTATTATAAATTACAATTCATGATTATCCATACGCTGGATGAATGTTGGTTGAACTTTTTATTAATTGTAATTCATAATAGAAAAGTTTACAACAATATATTTTTTTATTTAAATTTGCTCATTCGTGTGCAAGTTTTATCATCCACCATTCAATACCATGAAATTCGAAATAAAACCATCCTCAATTCGAAACCAATCAATGAAAACAGCATATTTATAATATGCTGTTTTCATATACGTTATTATTTTCATATTTAGAAATTGTGAATATTTAAAAAAATAATGGGGTATGAAATTCACGGATGATTTGTTAAATTTGTATTTAATCAACGATATTTTAATAATTTAATGCAAAAATCTTTGGCATAATTTAAAAACTGTAAAGATTTTATTTATTGCTAGAATCAATTTTAAATCCACACTCGTAAATTTTACAGTATTTATAAATCCTATCGAATCATGTATGATTTTCGTCGTCGTCTCGAAATAATCAATATAAAAAATCTTAAATAGAAAAGAGTATTATTCATTCACTTGGTCACAGCTATTTAAATATATTAAATAAAAATGATTTGAAAATAATTAATAATGGGTATTTGCCCGGGAAGTAGTTGTTTTAATGTGCATTTGTTTAACGTACTTACGTAACGTAAGTCAAAAGTCACACAGCTAAATGTGAAAATAATTTATTAATTATTTTCAAATCATTTTTATTTAATATAAAAAATCTTTATTCTTATTTAATGATGATTTGATTAATGTAAATTAATACAGTTATTGTATTAAATTACGTGCGGATGTGCACACGTGATTAATATTAATAGAGTGTTCGAGGGGGTGGAAATACGGGGAACAGGGATGGGGGGGGGTGTTAGCGCCAATAAATCAATTCCTGATAATAGCCTGCTGCTACTGAATGACAAACACCTTAATCAAACGTGCGCAACACACACAAATTCACAGTAATTTATTAAACCCGGGTTTATGTATTGTAATTAATTGAGAATTTGTAAGAAATAACGAAACGATATTAAATTAATCAATTAATTAAATTGATGTTCCTTTTAAATTATATTTATATCTATGAAAAAACTGAAGAAATTTATTTTGATATAATTGATCGAATATAAGTGAAAAAGAAACATCTCTGATGGGATTTGAACCCATGTCCCCCGATTTCTAGCCGAGTGCGTTACCAAATAAGACACTCAGCTAGAAATTGGGGGACATGGGTTCAAATCCCAACAGAGATGTTTCTTTTCCACTTATATTTAAATAATTTAAATTATATCTCAATGTTGTGCATTGTAATTTCTTCAATTTAATAGATATTAATTTAATTGATGGTTGAGGCTTTTACTTGATGAAACTCCATGATTATTATTTTATTAAAAAAAATATAAATGATTAACCGAAGTAAAAAGTAAGTAAAACAAAGCATGTGATTTTTCTATATAAAAATATTACCCAATTTAAAAGGTTCAATGAAATCAATTATAAAAATATACCGACGCTAAACGGTTATATTAAATAAATAAACCCCCTGGTATTTCACGCACGCCGCAATAATTTCGCCGATTCAACGGATTTGTTTTTTTTATTACTATTTTTTTTTTCATTCATCCACTTTAATTTAGCTTAAGTCAACATAACATACCTGTGTTGTGCTGATTGCGCCGAACGTACTACGATCCCGAGCGCGCTTCCGCCCGCTTATATACACCCGACCCGATTCGCATTTCGAGTGTTTTATTTACTACACTCTTTCATTATTATTATTATTGTTATTTACGCGGACGTGCGGACTTTCTTATCATAAAATTTTGAATTCGAAGCGGGCGCGCGCATCTCGAGAAGGGCGCGCTACTTTCGCATCGGATCTAGATTAAAAATTAATTGCGCAATCGGTTTTACCCGCATTCTTTTGTTTTCTTTCTATTCGCATGGAGCACAATGGCTGTGCATTTTTTTGCGCATAGTCGAAACGTGCGATGGAATAACTAATCGAAGGATGATCGGTATTTCCATTGATCGATTCCGCGTCGGAAAATGTTTCAATGAAATGAGGGATATAAAAAAGGCTGATTCACAGCTAAAAAAAAAACGATTTACACGAAAAATAAAATTAATAATAATCTTTTTGAATTCACTGCTCCGAAAAAAATATCAGAAATCCGTATTTCCCAGTTAAGATGACCGGGAAGAGAATCACTCATGTTACTCGCACTTAAAATTTGGGTCGGATACTATCAGTTTATCTTATGAATTTTGAATATATTCGCTTGATATTCTGGACAAAAATTGCGCACGTCTCATTATAATTTCTAAGGGTGATTTAACTTTCTAGTTGGTTAGAAAAAAATCATATCTAATCGGATTTAAATAAATTGAAAATTAAATATATTGAAAATAAAAATAATCAAAGTTTGTTTAAATTTAAAAATTCTGATTCAGGATGATTTAATTGAAATTAAAACACTTGGTTTGTTTCACTTATTTATATTTTCAATTAAATCATCCTGAATTAATTCAAAAATATTTCACCACGGGTTAAGTGAGAAATTAATTAAACATATTAAAAGTACTATTTTCAATATTTCAAGGTATTAGAACTCTTACACGCAAGGATTTATAACAATTTAATGCGAAGTTAATTAAAAACGTACACATTAAGCTTAACATTTCCCATACGAAAAAAAAAACAATGATTATCCCTTAATTTTTCTATAATACATTTTGAAACGACTTACTGACTACATCAGTGCTCACTGAGTAATTAACATAATTTTTAAAGTTTATTTCAAGCTTGGTTTCCAAAACACCATCTATTGAATTTCGTTTTCCTTGTTTGCTTAAACAGGACAAGTTCGTCTTCCTTTAGTGGACGAAACAACGATTCTCGGTCGTCTACCTTGTAGACCCAAATCGTTGACGATGCTACTTGAAATTAGGCAAAAGGTGGCGCTTGCGTCGTCTTTAATTTACCATCTATTGAATTGATAATTTGAAAAAAAAAAATAAATAATTCGTTTCAAAAATATTCAACTCTTGTGGAGGAAAATTTTTTCCTATGAGAGCTATTTTCAATTCATCAAATGAATCGTTTCTTTAAATAAATAATCACTAATAAAGAATAAAGCCTTATACCGAAAGGTAGATAGGCAAAGGAATAAATAAAATAAATAATAAAGAATAATGATACGTATGATTTTCCGCACTTCCATGTTCATTCCATTATGTAAAATAACAATTTATTCAAATTTTAAAATTTAATGTATCAGTTGTGAATGTTATGTTTTTTTTATTATGGATCTAGATTTCGGGGTTTTCGTTTTTTTTTTTTTTTCATCAAAATTCAAAACGATATTGACAAATAATTATTAGTAGAGATTCTGCTAATTCTTGAACAAGTTGTCAATCGACATCAATGTCACTTTCTGCCACAGTTAATGCATATTTTCCACCTTAAGATTGCCATTTATCACTGCTGTTGTCGGAATTTGACTTCAAAGTCGCGTTCTATCATAATTATTGCCTCATTTTAACATTAATCTCACTTTGTGTTACAGTTATGCCTATTTTCGACTTTAACAACACTTTATTCCGCAGTCATTGCCTAATTTCGACTTAAATATCACTTAGCATCATAGTTATTGCATAATATCTAAAATAAATAGAAAATTATCTACGTTAATGTCACTTTGTGCTATACAAAGTGACATTAACGTAGTTATAGCCTATTTTCGACATCAAAGTCACATTATACCATAATTATAGCATAATTTCGTTTGCAATAAAATTGTACACTACAGTCATTGCCTATTTTTACTTTAATGTCACTTTGTACCACAGTTTTTGCCTAATTTCGACTTCACAGTCACTTTGCACAATAATTTTTGCCTAATTTCGACATTAATACCACTTTGCACCACAGTTATTGCCCATTTTTTTACTTTAGTGTCACTTTGCATAACAGTTATTAACTAATTTCGACTTTAATGTCACTTGGTGTCACGGTTATTGTCTAATTTGCCGATTTTTTGCATAATTTCAACTTCACAATCACTTTGTACCACAATTATTGTTTAATTACGGCATTAATATTACTCTGTGTCGCAGTTATTGCCTAATTTCGACGTTAATACCACTTTGTTCCACAATTATTGCCTAATTTCACTGTTATTGTCTAATTTCGACATTAGTGTCACAGTTATTGCTCAATTTTCACATAAAAGTCAATTTGTTTAACAGTTATTGCCTAATTTAGATTTCAATGTCACTTTGTGTCACAGTTGCTGCCTGATTTCGACTTTTGTATCACAATTATTGTCTAATTTTGACTTTAATGCCACTTTGTCACAATTATTGTCTAATTTCTACTTTAATATCATTTTGTACCAGCGTTATTGACTAATTTCTACTTTACTGCCACTATTCGCCACAGTCATTGCCTAATTTCCACATAAAAGTCACAGTGTCTAACAGTTATTGCCTAATTTAAATTTTAATATCATTTTGAGTCACATTTACTGCCTAATTTCGACATTAGTATCATTTTATACCTCCATTATTGCCTAACTTCTGTTTTAATGTCACTATTCATCACAGCCATTGCCTAATTTCCACATAAAAGTCACATTGTCTAACAGTTATTGCCTAATTTAGATTTTAATATCATTTTGAGTCACATTTACTGCCTAATTTCGACATTAGTATCATTTTATACCACAGTTATTGCCTAACTTCTGCTTTAATGCCACTATTCGTCACAGCCTAATTTCGTCTTTAGTATCACTTTAGTTTTTACTTTAATGTCACTGTTCACCACAGTCCTTGCCTAATTTCCACTTCAATGTCACTTTGTATTCCAGTTATTGCCTAATTTTGACTTCAATGCCACTCTGTACCTCTGCCATTGCCTAATTTCGACATTAATGTCACTTTGTACCACAGTCGTTGCCAAACAACGACTTTAATGTCATTTTGTGCCACAATTATTGCATAATTTCGACATTAATTCATTTTGTGCTACCGATATTGCCTAATATCTACTTTAATACCACTATTCTTCATAGTCACTGCCTAATTTCCACATCAAAGTCACTTTGTTTAATAGTTATTACCTAATTTAGATTTTAGTGTCACAGTTATTGCCTAACTTCGACTTTAGTATCACTTTGCTCCACTGTTATTGCCTAATTTCGAATTTAATGTCACTTTGTACATCCGTTATTACCTAATTTCGACTTTAATATTGCTTTTTGTCACAGCTATCAAACATAAACACTATTAAGCATCATAAACAATCAAACATAAAAACGCACTAATTTAAATATTTTTTGTTGCCAATCCAGTTGAGACCAAAACAATTGGGTATTAACATAAGGAGATTCCATCGACAAAAAAACTCTATAAACAATTTAATTAATCATTATGTGCGGTTCAGGGTCATTTCACTCTTAAACGTAAGTGCGTCTGAGTTGATTCAATAAATATTAATTAAAAGACATTCAAGATAATACAATCTAATAATATATATACTCATTTTTTTTGATAAAATACCAAGATGATATAAGCAAACAAACCTCACTTGTATGAAATGCTTTAATGTATTGTTGTGGTTTGGTACAATTAATCACACACTAAATTGAATCATCCAGTGTTTGATGAATGCGTCAATAATTCGGCAATGGATGATATTCTGCGATAATTTTCGGTCGATTTATCAGTACATTTCTAAGTACTGATGATTTAAATTGATAATTGAGGTACTCCGCAAACTTTAAACACGTGCTGATTTCAGTCGGCCTGTTTGTAACGGCCTTCAAATTTAACAATTTACAAACATTTAATTGTGAGATTTTAATTTGAGAGATTGTAAGATCAGAATCTTACCTATTGTATGGTTGGGTATCTATTAAATAAAAATGTTTGGTAATAAGGATTGTTATTGCATTAACAATAAAGATTAAACATAATAAATGAAAGACGGCGCCATCATGTGGCATTATCAATGATTCGAATAAATAAGGCGAAAGATGGCGCTTGTATCGTCTTTCATTTATTATAATGAATACCAGATATATAACCATAATACAAGATCCGTTCAGCTGCTATTCGGGGCTATTCCCTATGGGAAATGTTACGTTTAACGTGTACGTTAATTAATTAATTCACATTCTATTAATATCTATTACAAAAGTTGCTTAGACTGTGATGATAAAAAATAACGTACACGTTAAACTTAACATTTTCCAGACCAAATAGCACGTGGCATCATCTTTAAAATATTTTAGCAATCTATATTAACCCCTACACCACCATTATGGTAGATGAGGATTTTAGATTATTTTTAGATTATATATATATATATATATATATATATATATATATATATATATTAACTTGTTACCATTTTTTCCACTTTCTTTTGTTATTTGGGAATTTTGACAACCGTATTTCATCATGTGACACGCTGTATACATATAAAAGTAACGTTATTCTTTTTTTTTATTGCCGATATCATCGACAATTGTTTGCAGGAAACAAACGTTTTCCTCCATTTCAAACAAATTCTATTTCACCTGGCTCGATAAGTTATTCAAGTAATTACTTTAATTAAGGAAGTCGGTGTATTTTGAAGTCAGCCCTCTTTATTTTTATTGTTCCAGATAAGATTATGACGTAATTCACAAAGACAAAATACGTATATTTTTTAAGTTTTATTTATTCTTTTTTATTTGAAATACACATAATTAAATGGACTTACCGTTAATAAACAATAAACAATTTCTAAGAAAAAAAAATCGTTTACGTTTCAGAAATTAATTTGGAGTAAAATAAGTCATTAAAAGCCATAAAATAGTCGTTAGGATATTTGAAAGTCATTAAATATTGTCAAATTAGTCATTACCATCATTGTAATTCATTCAATATTGCCAAATATAAAAAAATTACATTACAAGCCATTTGATGGTCATTATTGCAAGTCATTCAGCATTGTTAAAAATGTCATTATAGTTATTAAAAGTCATGAAATATTAAAAAATGTAGAAAAAAGTCATTACAAATCATTTTATAGTCATTACGTTCTTAGCAGGAGATGAAATATTGTCAAAAATAGTCAATTCAATCATTTAAAGTCATTCAGTATTGTCAAAATAGTTTTTAGAATTATTAAAAGTCATTACAAGTCAATTTATAGTCATTACGTTCATTACAAGACATGAAATATTGCTGAAATAGTCAATTAAATCATTGCAGGTCATTCTGTATTATCAAATTTGTCATTAATTGTTATTAAAGTTATTAAAAGTCGAGAAATATTGCCAGATTTGTAAAAAAAGTCATTACAAGTTATTTTATAGTCATTACGTTCATTGAAAAAAATAAAATATTGTTAAAATAGTCAATTAAATAATTGCAAGTCATTCAGTATTGTCAAAAATTGCCATTAGAGTTATTCAAAGTCATGAAATATGGCCAAATGTGCAAAAAAAGGCATTACAAGTCATTTTATAGTCATTACGTTCATTACAAAACATGAAATATTGCTGAAATAGTCAATTAAATCATTGCAGGTCATTCAGTATTATCAAATTTGTCATTAAAGTTATTAAAAGTCGAGAAATATTGCCAGATTTGTAAAAAAAAGTCATTACAAGTTATTTTATAGTCATTACGTTCATTGAAAAAAATAAAATATTGTTAAAATAGTCAATTAAATAATTGCAAGTCATTCAGTATTGTCAAAAATTGCCATTAGAGTTATCCAAAGTCATGAAATATGGCCAAATGTGCAAAAAAAGTCATTACAAGTTATTTTATAGTCATTACGTTAATTGAAAAAAAAATTGCTAAAATAGTCAATTAAATCATTGCAGGTCATTCAGTATTATCAAATTTGTCATAAAAGTTATTAAAAGTCGAGAAACATTGCCAGATTTGTAAAAAAGGCATTACAAGTTATTTTATAGTCATTACGTTCATTGAAAAAAAATAAAATATTGTTAAAATAGTCAATTAAATCATTGCAAGTCATTCAGTTTTGTCAAAATTGTCATTAGAGTTATTAAAAGTCGGGAAATATTGCCAAATGTGCAAAAAAGTCATTACAAGTCATTTTATAGTCATTACATTCATTGCAAGACAAGAAATATTACTGAAATCTTAATTGATGATTTCAGTAATATTTTCATTGCATGTTTTTGAATAATATCAAGGTTGTCAATAGGTTATTAAAAGTCATAAAATTTTGTCAAAAGCCACTAAATAGTCATTAGAATCATGAAAAGTCCAAAAATATTATTAAAATAGATATTAAAATTTAAAACTTCCACTAATGAAGTGCGGAATAAATTTCCGGAATAATTTATTAAATTATGTAATTATTAATTTAATATTTTATTATTTAAATTGCGACAAAGTGAATACCCATTTTTTCTACTATTATATAATTGTTGATACAATTATATTTATCATTTTATTTAAAGATATTTAAGATAACATTTTATTAAGCAACGATTAAGAACTCCTTTATTTATTTTTTTAAATTATCAAAAACATAAACAAACAACCGTTTCATTCCATTCATTGTTCTGAACAAAAAAAAAACGTAGTTTGTTTAAACAATTAATGGGTCAAGAGAAGACAAATATTCGCGTACCAGTACAATTGCCGGCGACGAAATTAATTGATAATAAAGTGGATGAAAGCGACCTCAAAAAAAATGCGACAAAATACAAACTGTGTCATCTCGGAATGGAAAGTCAACAGCGCCGGGGAATATTTTATTGATTGCGCTTTTTTTTGCGCGAAAGAAATGATTGGAGATAATAGCCCTCGAGTACTTTTTTTTAATAAGTAAATAATGCCATGGATTGTAGTGTAAATATTGTTGTTTGAGTTTGTAGAAAGTGAGTTGGAGAATAAGAAGAAATAGTTGATAGAAATTTTATTGGGTGTTGCGTAATTAAATAAAAAATACTTCTACTAAATCTTTATTATCTGAGAAAAAAAATATAATACATTCTACATAATCTAACATAATATAAAATAAATAAATAATTTCATAATGTATTCTCAAATAAGGGCTATAGGCCATAGATATTTCTAAATTGAAAATTAAATTATTTTAATTCCAGGTAGGAAATAAAGCTATTTAATGAATTCCGCCTTAAACTAACCTAATCTTTAACAATTTTGTATGGCTTGCAATGATTTTAATGATTACCTTAACAATAATTTATGATTTCAATCATTCAAAGCCATAAAAGAATCAATCGGTCTTTTATGGCTTTGAATGATTTTTTTACTCTTTTTGGAAATATTTCATGATTTTTAATAACTTTTATGACTATTTTAGAAGTATTGACTGACTTGCAATGCTTCTAATGAATATTTAAATGATTTTGCTATGATGGTCAGTAGTTAGGTTAACATAAACAAACAACAAAACAAAAAAATCCTCCCCTCTCTTCTCTTTCATAAGTATGCTTGGCGCACATCAAATAAAATTTACGCTCCTTTAGTTTAACACGCACAACACTTTATTCTTGAAATGATGATGAGCAGTATAGCAGTAAGAAAATTTAGCGCCAAAATTTAACATGAATAAACATCTATGAGATTGGCGCCCATCAAACGACATTTTAGCCTTTGGTTTAACACGCACAGCAGTTTATTCTTGAAATGATGAAGAGCAGTACAGCAGTAAGAAAATTTGGCGCCAAAATTTAACATGAATAAACATCTATGAGATTGGCGCCCATCAAACGACATTTTCAGCCTTTGGTTTAACACGCACAACAGTTTATTCTTGAAATTATGAAGAGCAGTATAGCAGTAAGAAAATTTGGCGCCAAAATTTAACATGAATAAACATCTATGAGATTGGCGCCCATCAAACGACATTTTCAGCCTTTGGTTTAACACGCACAACAGTTTATTCTTGAAATTATGAAGAGCAGTATAGCAGTAAGAAAATTTGGCGCCAAAATTTAACATGAATAAACATCTATGAGATTGGCGCCCATCAAACGACATTTTCAGCCTTTGGTTTAACACGCACAACAGTTTATTCTTGAAATGATGAAGAGCAGTACAGCAGTAAGAAAATTTTGCGCCAAAATTTAACATGAATAAACATCTATGTGATTGGCGCCCATCAAACGACATTTTCAGCCACAACAGTTTATTCTCGAAATGATGAAGAGCAGTACAGCAGTAAGAAAATTTTGCGTCAAAATTTAACATGAATAAACATCTATGAGATTGGCGCCCATCAAACGAAATTTGTGTTTCGTGATCTAATACGCACAACTGTTTGATTTTGAACTAAAATTCCAAATTTTAACATGAACAAATACCAACGCTCCCCGTTGCTTTAATAGGCGTAAATGGCGCCATTTAAACTAAATTTACGCCGCCCTTCAAATAGCCCCCGCAAATTAAAAGAATAAAATAAACACGAATGGCGCCACTCATACTGTGCCCCCACTCACCCTTTCCTTTCATCATGCTCCCTTTTTGGCGTGCATCCCACCTTCCACATAATGTGCGCCCATTCATCCCCTCTCCATTTTCCCTACAGAATAGCCGATATTATATCGTAATGCTTAATAAAGTGATCCATGAGAACATAACGAACATCTCTTTTTAATTTTTGGTTTCTTCCTTTCAGATATTAAACCACCAGCCGGTCCGACGGTGATAATCCTCAGTTATCCGAGGTACTGCCGGTACAGGGCGGTGATGAAGCGGCTGGAGGGCGTCGAAGACGACCACCTCCGGCAGAAGCTGGTGTACGCGATCGGGGGCATCAAGGTCAAGTCGAAGAACACGCGGATCCTCTTCTGCAAGGACACCTTCGACTATCCGGAGCTGGAGGGGCACGAGCTGCTCTGCAACCACCTGGCGCCCAAGCTGAAGGGCAGGCCGCGGGGCAAGCGGAAAAAGCGCAGCATATCGCCCGGCTCGGAGAGCAACGAGTCAGAATCGTCGGTTTCTAATGTGTTCAATTCTGCCAAGGTGAGTGTCATTTACAGCGAAAAAAAAGGGCATTTCATTTTAAAGAAGTTAGTTTTGTCCAACATAGATAGGATCCAATAAATTAAGAATTCACTGAAACTTATTAAAATCTAATTTTTTGTTTAGAATAAAATAATGACAGAGGGAGGTAGGAATGGACTGAAATGCGACAGCGCGCGCAGGAGCACCCGCGCCACTGAAAACACCGAGAGCAAAGACTTTATCAAACAACTGACAGCATTTATGAAAGGCAACCACACTCCAATAGGAAGGATACCGTCTTTAGGATACAGAGAATGTAAGTTCACCTACCTTTATTTTTTATTCAGCTCCTTTCTAGATACATTCAGGTTAGACTTTTCGAAGAATTTGAACAATGTCAAAAAGTAAGTAATCTTAGTTGGTTGACAGTCAAAAAGTAAGTCAATTTAATTGTTAGGCCGACAGTACCAAATATTGAACACAGCCTAGGGCTACGCATGAATAAATTCTGTGAATTATAGTAAAACATAAAACAATTGACAAAGAAACGTCAATCGTGTAAAGTTTTACGAGAGTCTCAGATTTCATGAATGGTAAATCTCTTAAAAATAACAATAACAGTCAAAAATCCACAATCAGTTAAATTGTACTTACTTTTTGGCTTCAGTGAACAAACGAAAGTTGTAATAAATCAGAGATAACTATTCAATTATTAAAACGATTGTTATTTGATTGTTTTCAGTGGATCTATATTTATTTTACTCGAAAGTACAAAAACTGGGCGGTTACGACGTAGTCACGACGAACAGGCTTTGGAAGTCGATCTTCGACGATCTTAGCGGGAATCAATCGAGCACGAGCGCAGCTACAGTTATAAGGAGGCATTACGAAAGGTAAGAATCCACAGAAAATGTTGAGAAAATAAACGGGAACCCGCAAATAGCCTCTGCTGACTATTTTTACAGTATTTCATGACTTACAAAGCATCTTATGACTATTTTTGACAATCTTTGTTGCCTCTAATGACTATTCTGGCAATATTTAATGACTTACAATGTCTTTAATTACTATTTTGGCCATAGTTTATAACTTTAAATACCTCTACTGACTATTTTGGCAATATTTTATTATTTTAAATGCTTCTACTGATGATTTTAGCAATATTTTATAACTTACAAAGCATTTTATGACCAAGTTTGGCAATCTTTGTTGCCTGTAATGACTATTCTGGCAATATTTAATAACTTACAATGTCTTTAATTAATATTTTGGCAATATTTTATGAGTTTAAATACCTCTACTGACTATTTTAGCAATATCTCATGACTTATAATGTTTCTAATGACTACTTTGTCAATATTTTATGACTTTAAATGGCCTCTGCTGACTATTTTTGCAGTATTTCATGACTTACAAAGCATCTTATGACTATTTTTGGCAATCTTTGTTGCCTCTAATGACTATTCTGGCAATATTTAATGACTTACAATGTCTTTAATTACTATTTTGGCCATAGTTTATAACTTTAAATACCTCTACTGACTATTTTGGCAATATTTTATTATTTTAAATGCTTCTACTGATGATTTTAGCAATATTTTATAACTTACAAAGCATTTTATGACCAAGTTTGGCAATCTTTGTTGCCTGTAATGACTATTCTGGCAATATTTAATAACTTACAATGTCTTTAATTAATATTTTGGCAATATTTTATGAGTTTAAATACCTCTACTGACTATTTTAGCAATATCTCATGACTTATAATGTTTCTAATGACTACTTTGTCAATATTTTATGACTTTAAATGGCCTCTGCTGACTATTTTTGCAGTATATAATGACTTACAAAGCATCTTATGACTATTTTTGGCAATCTTTGTTGCCTCTAATGACTATTCTGGCAATATTTAATGACTTACAATGTCTTTAATTACTATTTTGGCAATATTTTATGACTTTAAATACCTCTACTGACTATTTTGGCAATATTTTATTACTTTAAATGCTTCTACTGATGATTTTAGCAATATTTTATAACTTACAAAGCATTTTATGACCAAGTTTGGCAATCTTTGTTGCCTGTAATGACTATTCCGGCAATATTTATGACTTACAATGTCTTTAATTACTATTTTGGCCATAGTTTATAACTTTAAATACCTCTACTGACTATTTTGGCAATATTTTATGACTTTAAATGCCACTACTGATGATTTTAGCAATATTTTATGACTTACAAAGCAATTTATGACTATTTTTGGCAAACTTTCTTGCCTCTAATGATTATTCTGGCAATATTTAATAACTCACAATGTCTTGTAATTACTATTTTGGCCATGGTTTATGATTTAAATACATCTACTGACTATTTTGCCAATGTTGATTGCCTCTAATGACTGTTGTGGCAATGTTTATTGACTCACAATGTCTTTAATTACTATTTTGGAAATATTTTATGACTTTAAATGCCTCTACTGACTTTTTTTTACAATATTTCAAGACTTCCAATGCCTCTAATTACTATTTTGGCAATATTTTATGACTTTAATACATATAACGACTATTCTGGCAATATTTAATAACTTACAATGACTTTAATGAGTATTTTGACAATATTTTATGACTTTAAATGCCTGTAATAATAAGGAGTATCACAATAGAGGGGGATTTCCAATGGTAAATGTTATAAAGGGCACGGCTTCAAACTCCATATTTATGGACTGCAGCTACAATCATGATTTTATGTAATGTTTTAGGTTTTTATTACCTTATGAAAGGCACGTGAAAGGAGAAGAGTACAAACCCCTGCCGATTTCGGAAAGGAGGCGGCTGAAGAGCAAGGCCGGAAGCAGCAGCACGAGCGACACTGAGAACAGCGAGGGGGCCTCGAGGAGCGGCAACAGCACCCCCATTCCGCAACAGAACCAACTGGGGGCGCAAACAAACACGGTGCAATTGATTACTAATAATGATAACAAGGTGAGTTGCAATTGAAAACTTTTAGTAGTGAAGTTACCTATGGATTTTCCAGCCGCGAATATGCGATTTTGTAACTTATAAAAAAAACATCCACCTACGGTTTCTGAATCGTTTGCTTAAACAATAATTTATCATAATTTAGATACTTGCGTTATTTTAAGTTACGAAATATATACCCATAATTTTATGTTTTAAATCTCTAATTAGACTATTAGCAACAATCTAGTCTAATTAGAGATTTAAAACATAAAATTATGGGTATATATTTCGTAACTTAAAAAAACGTGTTAGCAAGAAGTTAGTAATAAAAGCAATTACCTAAATTGTGAGTAATATCTTTGTTTGGATAACTGTTGTATTATTGGCCCATTTTTCAAGACTTTCTAAGCTGTTAGTTAGTTTAAACTGCCTGGAAATTTCAACGCGCTGGACAAATCCATAGGTAACTTCATATCGGTAACGACTTTACCTTATACAAATTTCGGTTCTCAATTAATGATTAAGTTTTTTTAAAACAAGTTACGTTTGGTTTCTTTCACAATTTTGCATTAATAATTAATAGTCCAACATGTTTCACTAAGTTTTATTTTTTTTAGGACTTCTCGATGAAGTTGGAGTGCAAACCGTCGTCGCTGCGCGCCGTTAGGGTGAAACCGGATCGGTTACGGGAGAACGTGAAGGAGAAACCGGTGGTCGAGCAACCGGAAATGAAGGAGGAGAAGATCCAGGAACCGACGACGGGGGCCGTGGCTCCGGTGCAAAAGCCGGTGTCACCGGAGAAGTCGATGTCGCCCGCTGAGGGGAAGGAGAACATCCCCGTTTATAACGTCCAGGACGGACCCGAGGATGACGACGATGATCTCATCGAGGTGCCATACAAACCCGAATCGCCCGAAATAATCGATTTAGAGTCTGATGCGTACGCGAGTAAAACACCCACGAGTAATAGTAGTAGTAGTAATAATAATAATAGTAACGCGAGTAATAATAATAATAATAATGTTGAAAGTGGGAGTGGTGGAGAGGTGAAGAAGGGGAAGTTGGATATTTTGAAGGAGGGTGGTTTGGAGGTGACGCCAGTGAGAGGATTTATGGGGGAGCAAAGGGCGACGGTAATACAAGGGATTGTGGAAAGACCAATTATGCCTCCTCCTAGTATAAATGCGACTTTGATTAAACGGCCTGTCCAGCTTTCTCCATCGCTGCAAATCAGCCCTAGGACGAAGTGTCCAACGCAGTTTCCTTATTCCCCTCCCAAAGTGGTGCAATCAAAATCGATTTATGCTCCGTCGCAGAAAACTGTGTATGGGGATCCGAAAGATTTGTTCGGACCTCAGATTCATCATGTGCAAACACCCAAGTTCGTGGGTAATAAAGGAGCAGGGATGGATTTGCTTGATTTGACCGTGAGGAGTCCTCAGAAGCCGGTGGTTGAGATCATGCGCGTGCCTCCGATTATCCCCGCCCCGAAAATGAGTATAAAAGAGGCTTACACGCAGGCGAAAAGTTTTAATACGCCAGCGTTGCCGTTGCTGGAAGGTCGAAGGATAAGCTCGAATCTCGAGATTACGTTAGTTGGTCCTAGTAAACCGAAGCCGCCGGTACAGCAACTTCAAAACCCAAATAAATACCCGCAAAGTATCAAACAAAGCCAAAAACGCGGTGTTTCCGCTGATTATTACATGCCCCCTACGAGTAAGTTAACGAAGCTCGAAGAAAACGGGCGGAATCTCCCCCCACCCCCTCCATACCCCGGAAAAACCGCGAAGCAAACAAAAACCGACCTGAACATCCCCAAACCCGTCAATCCGTACATCCGGCAATCCCCCGCGAACAAACAGCAGCAAGAGAACAACAAATACCCCCCGACGTCCACCTTCCAGAACTTCATGGCGCCCCACCATCCCCCCTCCCCCAGCAACAAGAACCTCC
The DNA here is from genome assembly GCA_963082785.1 of Philonthus spinipes. Lineage (NCBI taxonomy): Eukaryota > Metazoa > Arthropoda > Insecta > Coleoptera > Staphylinidae > Philonthus > Philonthus spinipes. Next base: position 19,603,740 of record OY720315.1, read on the forward strand.
CGCCGTACCTCCCCGTCATGGACGCGATGTACTACCAAGCGCTGCAAAACCTCTGCTCCCAGCAGAACCAGTTGAACCCGCTCAATCCAGTGTTCCCGATGCCCACGCCCGAACAGCTCCAGCTGTACTCAGAGATGATGACGCGCAACGCAACGCGGCTACCCTTCTCCTTCCCCCCTCATTTCTACACCCCGGACGGCCATTCGATGGACGGCAAGGTGAAAAAACAGTGATTAGGTTAGGTTTGTACATAAAACGGACAATTTCGTCGCATTGTTGATTGACCCCAGCGGATGCTCAACGAAGAAAACTAAATGCTTAGCTTGACATGCATGCCTTTTATTAATTTTAAAAGTAATACAACTGTGTTGTGTAGGTATTTTCTAAATGTTGGACAGATTTTTAATGAATGAAAGTTCTTTTACTCCTTATCCTATAGTCTATAAAAAAAAAACATATAAACACATAACAGGGAAAAGTTAGTATGCAAACTGGTAGGCATTGTTTTGATTAAGAAAAAAAAAACTCACATGCTTCTAAATGTTGAACAAAATTGCTAAATGTTGGACAGAGATTCGATAAACAAAGAAAAGTTTGTATTGAAAATCTTAGACAACATTTTGATGAGGGAAACAATTTCTCACATGCTTCCTATTTTTTTTAATATCAATAAACAATTAAAGGCTACATCTTCTTTATTCTAAAAGTTGAACAAAATTGCAAAATGTTATATTTATATTTAATATATTTATTTACGGTATCTCCTTTTTACAAAACAGTTGGAGAAAATGTTGGAGATAATCAGAGAAAAGTTCGTATGTATACTTGTTACACAACATTTTGATAAAAGAAACAAATCTCTCACATGGTTCTTATTTTTGAATATAAATCAAGAATTGAAGGCTACGTGTTTATTCTAAATCTTTGACAGATTTTCGATAAACACCCTTAGTAGCTTCTGAATTTAATTTTTTTACTACATCAATTAAAAGCCAGTGTTAAACAACATTCTCATTACACACAACAGTAAAAAAAAGAGTTAAACAATGTCAAGTTAAGCAAAATGTGGGACATTCAAAAGAGCCCTGTGGAGTCGATCAACGAAGGCGCTTAGTTTTTAATTTTTTCAATGTTGTACGTAGTATGTATATACACACAATATTAATTAACTAATATAAGGCCAGCGTAAATATTTTATATTCAGTGTGTTTTTATTTTATCCAAGAGGCATAAGTTGAAATCACTGTATATAAATATGAATATGTATATAAGAAAAAAAATTGGAATAACCGTGTATGTGTTGTTTTATCGTTTCTATTTTATTTTTTATTTTTAATATTTTTTTAATTATGATTTAAAAACATGTGTAAATAAGTGCTGACTTGTAATAAATATATAATTGACAAATGATGTAAAATGAATTCGTTATTTTATTCGTTGCGGATGGCTTTTATATATTTTTATATATTTTTCCACAAAAAAAATAATCATCTAAAGTTTGTTCTTTTTAAATAAATATTTAGTTTTTGTGAAATTGTAAAAAAATACTAAATTTTATTTTAAAACAATTAAATTAATTAATTCGGCTATTTTAGAACAAAAAATTAAAACATTTTTTTTTTTTATAATTGCCAAATTAATTGGAAAATGTTGTAATTAAAACGATTAATTGAAAAATGTTGCAATTACAACAAATGCAATGACTTCCCTACACCCTTTTTTTTCCTCAAAACAATTGCATTATTTTTCAATTAATTTATAAGATTGTGACATATCTCCGAAAGTATTGTCTACAGAAAAACTCCGAAAAAATATTTACAACTTTGCTCATTGCAATTTTTTCGATAATTAAGAAAAGTTAATTTTATTTAAATTGGCTTTTTTAGATAATTAAAAAGTGTCGATTTATTACAACACGTTTCGAATTATCCAGTTGGCCTTGTATTTTTATTTTTTTGTTAAATTTCCCTTTATTAAGCTCTTTGCAAATTTAAACAATTCTCTATATTTTTTTTTAAATAATTTCTGAGAGAACACTGAAATTTAACTCGTCCTAAAATTGTAAGGTTTGGTTAATTAAACCAGGGCTATAATAGATTATCGTTATGTGTTTAATTAATCTAACTGTACTTCACTCTTTAATATAATAGGTTATCTATTATATGTGCTTATTCAAAATTAATCCGAAACACAAACAAAATTCCAACAATAAAATTGTAATGATTACAATCGAAGAAAATTAGGGATTAAAAACAACACATACACACCCTTGAAAATGCAGTGTGTTTAAAAAAAATGAACAGTTTCCCCATTTTTTTATTTGTATTTTGGAAAAATATTTTCATCTCGTTATTGTAAATTCAATAAAACACACTGTATAAAAACAATACACTAACATAAACATACACGAATGAATGTGTATATTAAGGATACATTAGAAAACTGTGATTTATAAATATTAAAAATACCAAAACCGCCGCCTATTTTTCAAATGTACATATAAATCCCCATCCCTCTTTTTTCCTTAGCCCAGTCTTTGAAATTCCCCCCTTTTTTTTTCCTTAGCCCATCCTTTGACATCCTGCCTTTTTTTTTCTGGACCCATCTTTAGTATCCCTCCCCCTTTTTCTCTCTTTCCTCCTTCACCACCAGAAAAAGAGGAAAGGATGTCAAACCAATCTGCGACATTCCTCTCCTCTTATATTTTTCCTCGACTTTTCTTCCCTTAATTTGACATCCCTCCCTCCTCCATTTTTTCATCAACCCACCTTTTGAACCTCCCCTTCTTTATTTTTCTTAACATAGTCAATTAAATTTAGTTTTTTACTGCATACATATTATATAAATAAATGGATATTTAGGTATAATCGAGAAAACACAGACGACACTGTAAATATATTTTTTTAGGTTTTGTTTTATTTACACACTTTTTTCTTTTTTTCTCGTTTTTTTTTTAAACCGTTCATATTTTTGCGTTTAGTGTAATATAAAATCGATGAAGGTAATGTTTATTAAAATAAGGCAGCCAATACAATTATAATAAAAATTTGATTTTGTTTTAGTATTATTTTGTGTCCTTCTTTTTAATGCAAACTAAACATTACAAAATGAATAATTAATTTAAACAACTTAAAATACAAATAAAGATAATACAATATTATAAAAAAAATGTGGTTTCCCATTTAAATTTCCACTATTATTTAATTTCCTTTTGTTGAAATAAAACAAAATTAAAACTAACAAATATTATATTTAACCCTAACGTTATTTTTTGTATAATTATTAATAATAATAATAACTTATATTACGAAATGAAGAATTAATTTTATGGAAATATGGTTTCCTATATATATTTGATGTAATAAAACGAGTAAGAGGAAGGACACTACTGAAGATTTATTTTAAAAAGAAAGCAAAATTTACACAAAACATTTAACCATTACTACTATTCAATTTAACATTCTATACATTACACGTTTTTTGTTCAACTTTCGATATAGACGAAACAAAATCAATTTTAATTCAGTTAATTAAAACGTTCACATTTTAATTCATTCGAAATGAAAATTTAAAATTTCACATTTTTCTTTAATTTATTAAATACATATATGAATAATACATACAATCTTAGAGTAACTAGTATAGTAGTAGTATTTCATCCTCTTTGATACGTTTTTTTTTTAATTAATAGATATAGACGATTTTCTGTATAGTATCTATTACACCTAAAAATACGCGCCATCTCTGAATGCAACCCGGAACTAAATTTTGAGTTGGCACCGCATAATTTTTTCCTTATACATTTCTTCGATAGATGGCGCAATCGAAATCATAGATATAGTACATAAATACATGCTACGTCTATAAAAATTTAATCAATTCTATAATTATGAAAATCAGTTTAAGTTTAATGAATTGAAAGGTTAGGATTCTAACGAAATGAAAATTGTAATTTTCATCTTTTTCTTTCATTTATTTAAAAAAATAACATTAAAACATATAAAGAAAAATACATACTCTTTAAAATCCATACTTTGCTTGTGTTTGCATCCTTGAATATCTGTTAGCAGACCATTGATTTTGCAATTCCTGTTCATTAGCTTTAGCCTGAAAGTTTAAATAAACAATTTAAAACAAAATTGTTAAAAATTGTAAATATATATGTATGGAGCAACTATAGAATATTATAATTTATTTAAACAGGGATGTTTAGTAAAGCTAAAATAGCTAATAATAATAAGCTGTATGAGTAGTCAACTAATTATGATTAACTAATTACTACTACTAAAAAACATTCCTATGTTTTTCTATTGTAACAAATTTAGTTAGGCCCTAGTTATGGATGTAAATAAGCTAATAATTGTACTACAATTTCATAATGCAAATAAAAAAATGTTCAAGTAATTATTTGTAAATTAGTATTAACTAATTAATAGATTAATTAAACTTTTACAAATAATTACGAGAATATTTTTTTTTTATATGCATGATGAAATTGTTTTTAGGTGAATAGTGAAAAATGCAAAACGTTATATTTTTCACCAACCTGTTCTGCCAAATAAGTAATGTGATGCTTCCTCTTGCAAGTATCATTAACGGGATTCTCAGCAACGTATTTCGGCTTAGATTCCGGATCCGTCAACGCCTTCATCATCCACAAGTCACCATCCGCTTTCACTTCCTCCTCATTGAGATCAATCAGCTTGATGTTTTTCACTCGTTTATTTGTACCAACCAGTTTTTTAAACTAAAAAAAATGTTAAGACAAAAAATTCAGACAATTGCAAAACCGGATTATTGTATTTCAAACTCACAGCTTCATTATCTAATCCCCCGTACGGTTCCGGTGCTACCGGTGCAGGATCAACAACACTCTCGATGACTTCTTCTGGAGTGGGGTTAATAATGACCGGCCTCTGGGGTTTGGTTTTCCTACCGCAAACTTGCTTCCAAGTTTCATCGTCGAATTCCATTGGAATATCCTCATCGTCTTCATCATCCGAGCCTTTTTTACTCTCGATTACAGTGGGCTTAATATCAGGTTTTTTAACAGCGGGCTTGATTTGTGTGGGTTTTTTCACTTGCGTCGGTTTAAATGTTGTGTTTTTCTTCACTGCATTCGGTATGAATGTAGTTGTGGAAACGGGAGTCATTTTCGGAGGTGGAAGTACAGCAAACAGACCGCTGCCTTTCTAAAAATATTAAAACAAAACACAATTAATTATCGTATTAAGGAATTACAGAATTTTTAAGTTGTATTTTCCTTTACCTTAACAACTTTCTGTTTCTTCTCCTTGGGTTCGTCCTCGTCATCACTGTCGAAATCCGCTAATGAAGGTATTACGATCCTCACTGGAGGCCTCTCCGTGGGAACCTCTTTTTTCAACAGAAACTCGTCCTCCTCTTCGCTAATCCCGTTTTTTCTCTCGGAGGTTTTGGGTTGTGGCAATGCGTTGAATAACTGAGCGTCTTTATTTTCACTCGCACTCGTGTGCCCGTTGAGTCTCTCCTCCTTGTTTGTGCTTAAAAGGGTCACCGTTCCACTCTCACCTTCCTCGTTATCCGAATAATCCGATTCACTGTCACTCGCACCGTAAGCCACGAGGGCCATTTTAAATTAATGACGAATTATTAAAAATTGGACAATGTATTGAAATCAGCACAAGATTTAAGTTAGTTTAAATCAAACTCTGCTTGTGTGTTTTGGTTAAAAATACTTTTGACACATTTCATTTTTTGATTGTTAGAAAGTACATAGATAGTGTTTTTAAATAGTCTCTATTACTATTAAAAACTCGCGCCATCTCTGAATGCAACCTTGAAGTAAATTTAGAGTTGGCACTGCTGATGATGACCAACATAATTTTTATTTATCCATTTCGTCGAGAGATGGCGCAATAATGCAGCGCCTCTATCGGCGAACTAAATTTTATGTTGGTGTTGCAAAACAGAATGCCAACGTTAAGTTTGCTTCACGTTTTCAACAAGAGATGGCGTTAGTTTTAATAAAACGAATCATAGATTAAAATGGATGAAAAGAATATTATTCAATATTGATGCGATTCACAATCACCCTAGAATAAGAATGGAATTAAAGTAGGAAAGACGAATCAAAGCAGGTTAGGTTTTCTATGAATCAAAGGGTTTACATATATCCATACACAATCGCCCGGGAAGGGGCATTTCTGTATACGATCCATTTTCGTTCTCGTTTCCAGCGATTGTGTTATCAATAATTTGTTGTGCCTGAGCAGAAAAATCCCCTTAAATAATAACAACTCCCTTGTTCCGAATGAGTCGATCTCATTCAATACGACAAAAAACTAAATTCCACAACTATATCGGGCCACGGCTGATAGAGAGAGAGTTGCAGTCGTAACTCTCGTCTCATTCGGATTTCGGAATCCCCTTACAATATTCTATTCAAAACTTTCAATCTATGATTTTTTATTTCTCTGCCATCTAGCGATAACGAAGCACAACAATGGAACGAAAGTTGGCCGCACTGTCGCTGCCGAGCTGTCAATCGACTTGACACATTTGACAACTCCCCGTATGCCGTCATATAGGCGTGTGTCAATCGAGGTTTTTTGGGATCGAATTTTGTAATAATATAGTTAAATAATGGAAAGTTATGACGTTACCTTCAATCAGCCGGTTGTGATAGATAATGTGAGTAAATTTCGTAGGAAACAGTCGAATTGTAAATGATAAAAAATGTATTTATATGGGATGGTATTAGTCATTTGTGTTACCGTTGGTTTTCGCCGCAAAATGTAAATTTCAGTGAACGTTTTCGGATTTGCAGGGCTCGGGTGTTATTAAGGCCGGATTCGCCGGCGACCAGATACCGAAATGCAGATTTCCCAATTAGTAAGTCGATTAGTTTTTTTTTTTAATCACTGAAATAAATTTAGCACTTTCAAGCATGTTTTTAATATCTTCGTTTATGTAATGCGGGAATTAACAAAAAAAATATTATTAGAATAAAAAAAATGAGGTTGTGCGGTCTTTTCAAGGAATAATTTGTAAATTTTTGATGAGTATAAAATATGGATTTATATTTCAACTTCATATAACCCCCTTTTGTTACACCCACTAATAAATTATTTAGTCACAACATATAAAATATCATATTTGTTCTGTATTAACTTGAACTAAGTGCAAATGTCAAAAGTGCTGTAACAAACAAACTTATTGACTTTAGATATTTCGGTGGGGCTTTGAAGCCAGAGTTATTAATATCGCACTTTGGTAAATACTAAACTTATCAACCATTTATTATTATTGTTATTTAATGGCCTTGGCTATTAACCATTTATTTATGTCTATTGCTACCAACAGTTTCCACATGACAGTTCCCAAAAATATGTATCTTAATAGGGAATAAGGGTCGAATCACAATTGCCGGGAACGGAAACAGATCATAAAGAGAAAGTCCACTCCTGGGTGATTGTGAATCGATACATGTAATTTTTCCCTTTTTGGTTTTATTGGGTGATTGAGAGCTCTACATTTTTTTTTTATTTATTTTAATTTAAAATCTCTTTCTACTCAATTTTTCATAAATGTCCATTATCACCAAATGGTAAAATGAGTGTGGTGAACCTCCCTTATTGGACTGATTAAAAACATTTATCTTAATAAATTCTTCTTTATTAAATGTTTTTAATAATTTTTATTTTATTCAAGATGTTTCAGGCTTTTTTTGAGTTAACTGTGTTTACTATTTAAAATATTTCTTTTTTTAGTATCGGCAGACCGAAACACACGCGTGTCATGGCGGGTGGCTTAGAAGGCGATATCTTCATAGGCCCCACAGCGGAGGAGCACCGCGGCTTGCTGGCCATCAAGTATCCCATGGAGCACGGCATCGTGACCGACTGGAACGACATGGAAAAGATCTGGAGCTACATATACAGCAAGGAGCAGCTCTCGACGTTCTCCGAGGAGCATCCGGTGCTGCTGACCGAAGCCCCGCTCAATCCCAGGCCCAACCGCGAGAAGTCCGCCGAGATCCTCTTCGAGAGTTTCAACGTGCCGGCGCTGTTCATCTCGATGCAAGCCGTACTTAGTTTGTGAGTGAACTGATGGGTTTTCTTTTGCCGGGGTTTTTACTCGTTTGATTTGATTCAGATACTCGACCGGTCGTACGACTGGGGTTGTGTTGGATTCCGGGGATGGCGTTACACATGCTGTGCCAATTTACGAGGGCTTCGCGATGCCTCACAGTATCATGAGGGTGGACGTCGCCGGCAGGGATGTTTCCAGATATCTCAGGTATATCCAATTGATGATCTACGTCTGATAAAAAATTGATCTCTCTTCAAATTTAATAAATTTACTTAGCTCCTATCTACTCTGTCGCAGCATCAGCTTTAAAATTAAAGAATTCAGTTCCTTGCCAGGGGTACCTCAGCGGTTGAATTTGTAGAATCGGAAATATTCAAATGATATTCTACTCGTCAGTAGCATGACCTATAAGCTATTGGGATTCTTAATGAGAACTTGTCGTTGCTTTCAAGATATTAGCTTAATAACATTTTTGTATTTTTCACTTATTCATAGCATTTCTATTGAGAACTATACTATTCCTATTATTAATATAAAATAATAATAGTATGGTCATAATTCTTATACTATAATTAATTTTTGTTGTTAAGGTTATTGTTGAGAAAAGAAGGAATCAACTTCAGAACAACGGCAGAATTCGAGACGGTCCGAACGATCAAGGAAAAGGCGTGCTACTTAGCTAACAACCCCCTGAAGGAGGAAACTCTGGATACTGAGCACATCAACTACATGCTACCCGACGGTAACAGTATACAGATCGGCCCGGCGCGCTTCCGTGCTCCCGAAGTCCTCTTCAGGCCCGACCTCATCGGTGAGGAGTACGAGGGACTCCACGAGGTGCTCGTGTATTCCATTCAAAAATCCGATCTCGACTTGAGGAAGGTGCTTTTCAATAACATTGTTCTATCCGGTGGATCAACATTATTTAAGGTAGTTATAGCGTTAACGCTTTCCAATTATTGATATTTAAATACAAATTATTCTTAACTCAAAATAATTAAAATCAATGGAATAATTTAAATATTTTAATTAAACACAAGAAAAAACATAAATATCAAACAATTGAGTCGACCTCATGAACTTATATTACCTTAGTTATTGAAAAAAATTCTGTGTAAGTAGAATTCAATTTTTTGTCATCAATATTTAATTCTTTTTGTAATTTTGTTTCAGGGCTTCGGTGATAGACTTCTGTCTGAAATAAGGAAAATCTCACCCAAAGAAATGCCCATCAAGGTAAGAATTTTTTTTACATAAAATTTGTCGGTTTGTTAATTTTAACAATAACACCAAATTTTATACTTTATTCAAGGTGTCATTACTAAAACAATTATTGTGTTATTACATTTATAAGTGAGGAGTTTGTCAATCAAGTAACCCTCGATTTTTATATTGTAATTATAAAATTCCGGATTATAGGACCCATTTTGTGTCAGTTATAAGATATCTTCATGGATCTTACATTTCATATGCAAAATTCACTTTGTAATAATAAAATGCTCTATTTATAAAAAAAAATATTCTTTCTTTCTTAATCTTATCCTCTTTTGCCCGTATTGGGTGTCGAGGTTAAAAAAATATTAAGATTTAATAATTTATCAATTATTTTCACATTATTTTTATTTAATTTATTTTCTTCTGCTATCCCTTAGGGTGTCGAGTTAATTTATTTTAAGATTTTATTTATATATGAATACCCTACACCCTCACAGGTATAAAGGATTTTTTCAATAGTTTATATATATTCACCTCACACTGATAAGTAGAGAGGAACATATAACGATGTTATATAAGACTAAATAAATAATTATATATATTTATATATGAAATTGTAGATTTCTGCACCGCAAGAGAGGTTATACTCGACATGGATCGGCGGTTCGATCCTTGCAGCGCTGGACACCTTCAAAAAGATGTGGGTGTCGAAGAAGGAGTACGACGAGGAGGGTCAAAGGGCCGTGCACAGGAAAACATTCTAACCTGACCTCAAAACCAGCAACAACTTTACCTTTAAACGATATTTTTATATATATCTGAAACGTTTATTTATTTATTCTGTTGTGATGTGAAAGATAAGAAGAAGGAAAAGCGCGCGTGCGCGCAGGAGTATGGCGAACTTTTTTTTTACTACTACGAAAAAATCTTTATAGGTATATACACACAAAAAAAGAAAGAAAAAAATAACAGCGCCCGACAAAAGTATGAAACAGGTATTTAAAAAAAAAACAAAATTGTGTACTTCGTTTTGTTATTCGACTTATTTCATACTTTTGTTCCTCGACTGTGTTTAATCAATTCCCTTAGTTTAATTTTTTAATAATATTATTGCTTTGTTTTCCTTTTTTATATATATTATTTTGTTGATTAATATTGATAAGCACGATGAAGATAAGAAAAGGGAGTTTTAAGAAAAAGCAGCTTTAAAAATTAGATAACCAGGTTTACTGTAAATGAATATAAACAGATTTGATTTTGATTTCTTTTTCATTATTCTTTCGTGTTTAATGAGGACGATGAGATCGTCCGTGAGCTCTTTCCGCTTGTCGATAATAATAATAATAAAAAAATCTCTTGTGTTTACTATGTGCTTGTTATTCAATAAAAATTACCTTCAAGTTTTTTTTTTACGAGCGAGTCTGTTACTTAATGCATACTTTTTTTTAATCAATAGAGATATATAAATATACAGTGAGGGTTTTGTTTAAATGCACATAGCTCTATGAACAATTTTATTCAGGGCTATTCCATACAGAAAATGTACAAAACGTTAAACTTAACATTTTCTGTATGGAATAGCCCTTGATAAGTATATAAACAGGGGCTGGTGGACCATACAGGAGACCAAAAAAATTCCAGTGTCCTAGTTTGTCCTATGGGTCAGTAGGTAGATAAATGCTTATGTTGGGATGACACTATATTTTTCATTTTATGAAGTTGATTAAATTTGAAATGTAGCCAACCTCGAATTTTCTACGATCTTGACGTATGACGTTCACCAACAAGGTTATTCATCTCATAAGGTTGACTAAATTTTAAATGTAGTCAACCTTGAAATTACTACAATCTTAACGTATGACGTTTACTAACTAGGTAATTTATTTAATGAGGTTGACTGAATTAGAAATGTAGTCAACCTTGAATTTACTACGATCTTGACATAAGACGTTTATCAACAAGGTAATTCATTTTATAAGGTGGACTAAATTTTTAATGTGGCCAACCTTGAATTTACTACAATCTTGACATGTGACGTAGAAGTGCAAGGTAACAAATTACGTAAGGTGCAGTAAATTCTAAATATAGCCGACCTCAAAATATCTACGATTTTGTTTAGTTTATTGAAAACAAGGTGGTACAATTAAGGAGGTCGACTCAATTCGACTTTACAAATTGAAATAATGCTATATAACAGTTTGTTTCACCTTAATTACGAAAAATTCCCTGAACAGTGTCTTGTACAATAAAACTGTGGTGCTTAGATTGAAACATTGCTTTTATTATTTAAATTCTCTCAACATCGCAAATTTATCCTATGTGTTATTATAATTGTCCATTGCATGAGTTAGTTTGAAACTTTTTGTAATTTCTGCACTGACAGCAATGCAATCCTTCACAAACTTGCACTTAGTGCAAAATAAACGATCAAACCTACTGAACCCTATTATTTTTAATATGAGAAAATTTATGATATTTGTTCTGTGAAAATTAATAACATAAAACTTATACTATACATTTTGATTGTAGTGATAATTAAATTAAGATGAAAACAAATAGGTATAAATAAAAGAGTACATATAAAGAGAGGCACTTTTATTAAGGCAAACATATAAGATGCGAATGTAACAAACAAAAGTATTGGGATCTCCTTATCTTACAGACCGAATAACGTGATGATAAAACATGCGATTCTCAATATGATTTTGTTTTTATATATATATATATATATATAATATTTACATATAAACAATGATTTTTTCCGATGGTCGTTATGTATGTTAACTTATCATATATATACCCTATTCTCTTACTCTTATACTTTTTTTTTATATATAAGGGACGATCGTTAGAATAATAAAAATCTTAGTGTTCCACCGATGCTGGTTTTGGTTAAATATAGTCGTTAGTACAATATATATATTTATATTTAATATAATTCCGTGTGTGTTTGTGTGTTTTAGTTATTTTTTTTAACAATTTAACTGTCCGTTTGGAAATAAGGGAACGATGCAAATTAAAAAGGAAACGTTCTTTAATTAACTAGTATGGCAATGATTTTTTTTTTATATATGATTTATTGTAGTTTTTTTTGTGTTAATTACTAATCGTATTTATTTATTAATTCCTAAAATAGTTTCTTAATATTTGTCTGCTAAACCTTCAAATATTTTCAATCAATTCCACCGTTCTGTTTTATCAACGGCTTTTTAATATCAATCTGCTAAATCTTTACTATTTTGATTAATTTTATCATTCTGTTTTTTTTTAAACCGCTAACAATTTATAATACAAATATTGTATTAAAAATGTTTAATACGTTGATTAATTTCACCTTTCCATTTTGATATTTGTGATTTTTTTGGTTTTACATTATTAGATACTTAGCTTAAACTCTTTTTAATTATTCCATTGTATTTTTCATGTAACAAACCTAATTTTTGTGCATTTCATTTTTTTTTTACATATTATATATATTGCTTTTAATATTAACATATTTCTTATAACAATCAATTTCTTTGTAAACATCTCAAAAATCAAAACAAATATTTTTTACGTACTAAATCGCACTTAGATATTGCTTTTTTGTTGTGGATCGATCCGTTTCATATTATTTCAGTTTGAAAAATTGCATTTCGAAAAAAAAAATATTGAAGACATTTTGGCGAAGGAAACGTTTGGTGTTTTTATTATTTCTTTCTTTCTCAATCTTATCCTTTTTTACCCGTATTGAGTATCGAGAGTTTTTATTATTTCTTTCTTAATCTTATCCTCTTTTACCCGTATTGGGTATCGAGAGTTTTTATTATTTAACATTTGTTAATTTATAATATAATAATTTCTACGGATGCGATTGACTGTTTCAGTAAATTAATGTAATTTGTCGATTTGACAGAAATTGTCAGTGAATCTTTTAATCTGTAATCTAACCATTTTATATCTATTATCTAATAGCTTAACAAATTTGGAGATTATGATTATTAGATTACAGATTCATTGATTGATTTATGAAATCAACAGAATTTGTGGTTTAAATAGAAGTTACAATCTAATGATTATAGATTAAATTCACCATTTATAATTATTAGATTATAGAGTTGCAGAATCACTGATTATAATAACTAGATTATAAATTAATAGATTCACCGATTGATTGTTTCAGAAAACCAACAGAATTTGTATATACATGCTCTAAATATCTATAATCTAATGATTATAGGATAACGGATTTTCTTATAACAATCAGATTCACCGATTAATTGTTTTTTCAGGAAATCAACAGAATTTATAACTGATTAACCATTTGTAATTATTAGATTATAGAAATACAGATCTGTTGGTTACGATCATTAAATTAACAATTAATGGATTCACCAATTGATATTAATAGAAAATACTCTCAATTATTAATATTAATAGAAATAATTTTTGCAATCTTTCCATTCTTAATTTTAATTTATTGACATTATATTGTAATTTCTTTTCTTTAGATTTTAAACGCTTACCTTCAGCCGTTTAAAGAAAGTTTCCTCGTATTCACAACTCTGCAGCAATTCCTTTACATGTAAACTCTTATTGAATTCTTCTTTAGTTGGAGTCGTATGTCATAAACTTTTGTTGGACAGTTAAAAATGTTAACCCTATTCAATCGAGTATTATCCTTATCATTATATTAACGTGAACGTGAGTGTGTGTTTAATGTAATTATTATTTTTCCTTGTTTTTTTTTTTTTTTGTTGTATCCTCTTGGTCGATTATTAGATGGACGGACTGGATTCTAAATTGGTCCAATGTGATTTTTTCCCTAGTGAGCAGTTATCGTCAAGTACAGCCCGAACACTAATAACGACAGAAAAGAGGAAACGGAAATCATCGCGCTTTTATTGCAGGCGTCCGCGTCATTGCAGCTCTGAACACATCCTTTCACATACCTGAAACAGGGGGATGAATAGAACGAGCGGGAATGGTAGCTTTGGACAAAAATGTATGTATATATTTATTATTAAATAAGACAAAAAGGATGAAACTAGTGTTGGGCCAGATCGAATATTTCAAAGATATATTGGACAAAAAGATATTTCAAAGATATGTTGGACAAACATTTTTTTTAAATAACTCCTTAATATTTGTACAAATTTTTAATGCGTTCATCAATTTAACCTTGCGGTTTTGATAATATTTGTGATTATTATGTGTATGAACACATACATCTTTATGTATTTTTTTTTCCTTCTTAATCTTATCTAATCCTCGTTACAACTCTCACTGAGAAGTAGAGAGGAACATATTTATTTAGTCTTATATAACTAAATAAATAAAATAGTCCTCGTTTACCCGTATTGGGTGTCCAGTGTATTTTTTTTTTTTACTCGGGTGAAAATGATGAATCTAGTGTCGAGCAAGAACGAACATTTCAGAAATACGTTAGACAAAAGTGTAATATATATATATTTTTGTCCAACGTATTTTTTTTAATCAGGTAAAACGGTTGTAACTAATAACAAGCCAGATCTAACACTTCAAAGAGTAAACAAGTTTTTTTAAACAAGAAAAATCAAACAATCTAGCAAATCACTAGTGTATAAAATGCAGTCTGAAATGTTTCCACAAAATTTGATTGATAATTTTTTACTTCGCTTACTTAGATTGAGCAAAGAAAGACTTGATTTCTGCCTCAAAGCAAATTAATTTCAAATTTGCATATTTCATCTTTTTCAATCTAATTTTATATTCGCAAACGAAATGAATGGATAGAAAAATAAAAGATCACACACAAATAAGAGATGGAGTCATTATGGATTACCTACGTATGCAAAATCGCATTTTGTCTGGTTTTTGTTCTTTACCTATCTTCGTAGACAAAGCTACCACAGTGCGACATCCGGACGAGTTCCGTGTCGGTCGTGAGGGTGCCGCTGTCCAACGCGCACCCCCTCAATGTCATCGTCTCCCCATTTTCTAACAACAACAAAAAAAGAACATTACATTTAGAAAATAAAAATCGCTTTTTTTATATTTTTCGCAATTTTTTTTTATAAAAATGCTATTTTGTATCCAACTTATTGCATTTTTTCTTATTAGTTAATCGATTGTTATTGCAGAAAGAATTTTAAAAATAATTAATAGAAATTAATTTGCCTTAAATTTATTACTTAATTCCTTATTATTTAATTGATTAAATAAGAAATTAATTTTATTTTAAAGAGAATCAATAAACATTAATTATTATCTATTCGGCTTTGCTTTGATTACTTTCTTATTTATTATTTAATTGATTAAAAACGAAATTAATTTTAAAGAAAAATAATAAATTTTAATTGTTATCACTTCACCTTAAGACTTTCGCAACTTTCTTCCTTATTATTTAATCGATTAAAAGCGAAATTAATCTTAAAGACAATCAATAAGCATTAATTATTATCTCTTTAGCTTACATTAATTTATTATTTAATTGATTAAGTACGAAATTGATTTAATTTTGAAGATAATCAATAAACATTAATTATCATCTCGTTGGCTTAAATCGATTGCGTTCTTCCTGATTCCAATTTCGCGTAAATGTCAGCAGCTTAATTAATCGGCTCAAAGGTCTGGTTTGTAATTACCGAAGGTTCCGGTGATCTTAATGCAGGACGTGGCCGGGAAGACGCCGTCCCTGCCCTTCCTGCCGCCCATGCAGGGCGACTCGAAAATGTTGGTGGTGAAGTTATTGTGGAAGGGGTCGTCGCACGCTTTGAAATCTTTGTTTATTGATATGCATTTGAAACAGTCTATCGAATCGCCTGAAAACAACAAAGAAATTAATAATAATAATAATAAAAGAAACATTAATGATAATTTAATAGAGAATATTAAAAAAATAAAATAATGAATAAATTATTTATTTTTTTTCATATTAAGAATATATTCAGATAATACCTACTAAACAAAATGTTCACAAATAACGTTGCATCAACATTAAAAACAACATTAAACGTTAATGCAACATTATTATGTCCGTTTTGCTCAGTGGGTATGGTAACACAAATTTATAACAACAATAATAATTAAATTAATTGTAATTGTATCAAATAAAAATGATTCGAAAATAATTAATAAATTATTTCCACATTTACCTCCATGACATTTTGACTTACGTTACGTACGTATTTTAAACAAATGCACATCAAAACAATTACTTCCCGGGCAAATACCCACGCCGGACATTGAATTACATAATGTACACCTCAAATCATTTTTATTTAATTTATTTAAATAACTGTGACCAAGTGAATGAATAATACTCTTTTCTATTTATAAAATGATTGTCCTTCGTTTTATTTTATTTGCTAGATATATAAAAATGATCTTTATAGTCAATACAGCAAAGCAAAGAACATAGTAATATGTACCTTACAACAGCCTTTCTGCTATTTTTTGATAGATTTTATTTAGTTTGTTTATTTATTTATTAGTGAATAAATCTATTTTAGTATGGTCAGGATATTTATATTAAGATTCTTGTGCACTGGGCGAGTTGGAATGTTGAGCAACGCATTCAATTATTAGAGGAATTCATAATTAAATGAAGTCCAAATTTTATACCATCATTTCTTGAAGACTTACTCGTAACATTAAAAAATATTTACAAAATTAATCGGGCGAATGAACAAATTACAAATCTGAATAAAACAATTGATGAACGTGCGTTCATTTTATTTCGAAATGTGAAACAAAAAAAACATTGATTTAATCATTTACTCCATTTTTATATCTTCAAAAGTCATGAGATTTATAAAATGTGTATTTTTCTTTAATTTCAGTAGGGCTATTTTATTACTTTTTCTAGAAAACTAATAAAAATGGTTTACACAAACATCGTTCGGAATTGATTTGCCTGAAAGTTTTATTCGACATTTTTAGTCTCAACTTTAAAACAAACGAAACGAAATCTATAGCTCTATACACAATTTTACTCTTTGAATCGCTGCTCCATCTCTCTTTCTTAAAAAGTTATAACAATAATAAAAAGACAATAATTTTTGCAATTTCAACAGGTCGAGATTTTGAGAGCAGTTTTAGCTTTTTTTTGGCGAAAATCGAAAATCGTTCCGGTTTAATTTGTATGACACTCTTTGTTTCAAATGTAAATCAAACGAATTGCGTTCCCGCGTTTTCATCCTGATTTTTGCGATTTTCTGTCGTAACTTTTGATTTTCAATCTCATAGTAATATAATAAATTTGAAACATTTAGCTTTATACACAATCTGCACATAATTTCACTCTTTGAATCGTTTTTCCATCTCTTCATATTCATAAACAAATGAAACGCGTTTCCAAGTTTTCAATCGTATTTATGTGATTTTTTTCGTCACAACTTTTGATTTCAAATCTCATAACAATACAACTGCAAATTTTTAATTCTATATATAATTTATAATGCAAATCTATAGCTCGTATATAATCTATGTACAAATTTACTCTTTGAATCGTTGCTCCATCTTTTCAAACTTTTAAAACAAATGATTTTCAATCTCATAGTAATACAATAAATTTGAAACATTTAGACAATCTGCACATAATTTCACTCTTTGAATCGTTTTTCCATCTCTTCATATTCAAAAACAAATGAAACGCGTTTCCATGTTTTCAATCGTATTTATGCGATTTTTTTCGTCGCAACTTTTGATTTCAAATCTCATAGCAATACAACTGCAAATTTTTAACTCTATATATAATTTATGATGCAAATCTATAGCTCGTATATAATCTATGTACAAATGTACTCTGTGAATCGTTGCTCCATCTTTTCAAACTTTTAAAACAAATGATTTTCAATCTCATAGTAATACAATAAATTTGAAACATTTAGACAATATGCACATAATTTCACTCTTTGAATCGTTTTTCCATTTCTTCATATTCAAAAACAAATGAAACGCGTTTCCATGTTTTCAATCATATTTATGCGATTTTTTTCGTAGCAACTTTTGAATTCAAATCTCTAGCAATACAACTGCAAATTTTTAACTCTATGATGCAAATCTATAGCTCGTATATAATCTATGTACAAATTTACTCTTTGAATCGTTGCTCCATCTTTTCAAACTTTTAAAACAAATGTGCATGTTTTTGAGAGATTTTGTTTCGAAACAAAAGAAACCCGTGGGGCCATAATAATGTTTATTAATATTTTTCCCATATTTGTTTATTTCAAAAGTTGGAACAGAAAGTATAAGACAAAAAATCTACGGAAAAGAATTGTTGAGGTTTTTTTTGCGCTAACTTATTTATTTTAAACTTTTATGTAACACTATTGATTCTTAAAAACTCACAACAATCATAAAAAATGCGATAGTATAAAAAGTGCATGTTTTTAAAAAAATCGGTAGAACGAGATTTTTTGGGTAAAATGGAAATAAAATTTATTAACATTTTCTAGAAAATTAATCCTTCAGAATTAATTTATATACAAATTTTGTTTCACTCTTTTTATTCCAAATTTCAAAACAAAAACATGTTTTATTTTTTGTATATAAAGTTAACATAACCTATGCTGTGTTTACTCTATAAAAAAATAATATTTTAACAATGCTCAATTTTCGTACTTACTTCATTCAATTCAGTAAACTCTAACTAAAATAGTATATCTTAACTATTGAGTTACTATATTTTGAATTAATTTCTCACTTAACCCGTGGTGAAACATATTTAATTAATAGACTTTTAATCAAAGTCTATTAACTATTGAGACCTATTTGGCTCTCGAGTTGCTACACAAATATATTCCAAATATTCCTAATTTTGATTTTTCACCTGCTAAATTACAAACACCGAGGTTTTAAGTTTTTTTTTTAGAAAACTGAGCATACCATGGAAATAAGTTTCACGCAAAAAAAAAAAACGTTAAAAATTTGTATTCCGTATAAATGTTATCTGAAACTATCTGTTCCAACTTTTTGAAATACAGGCTTGGAATTTATTGTACTATACCAAACTTAAAAATATCAAAAATTATATTCTTTACTAATTTTGTCTTAAACTTTGTGGTCGAAACAAACGAAACACGTCAGTTAATATCAATCTCTGAATGCAAATTGAATCCGACGCGTTCCGTTCAAAAGTCTCTGTTCCAACTCTTGAAACAAACGAAACGCTTCGGATTTTAATTATCATTAAGGAATTGTTATTAACCGACGCGTTTCGTTTGTTTCAAAAGTCTCTATTCCAACTCTTGAAACAAACGAAACGCTTCGGATTTTAATTATCATTAAGGAATTGTTATTATCCGACGCGTTTCGTTTGTTTCAAAAGTTTCTGTTCCAACTGTTGTAACAAACGAAACGTATCGGATTTCAATTTTCATTCAGAAATTGTTATTATCCGACGCGTTTAGTTTTTTTGTTGTGAGTTGTATCACAATTATTTCCTATTTTTGGAAACCATTTTTTAATTGAACTGAAACTACTAGATAAATGAAATAAAATTAAATAAAAAAATAAAATAAATTATATAATGGAGATAAAAAACGTTGCATTAATGTTTAATTATTCGCTATTTGGTTTTGAATTATTTGAAGTTAATAAACTTAAAACAAACAAAAAAATAATGTGTACGTAGCACTCGAAATGCACATCTTGCATTTAAAAATAAAATAGTGAAGAAAGGCATAAACGAATATTATAATTTAATGTATAAATGGAATAAATATGAAACATACACTTTTTATACTATCGCATTTTTTATGATTGTTGTGAGTTTTTAAGAATTAATTGTGTTACATAAAAGTTTAAAATAAAAAAGTTATGGCAAAAAAATCTAATCTGTGTTTTATTGGTTGATTTTTAATAATCTATTCATATTTATTTCATACTACCTATGTCTAAATATTTAAACCATTAATTATATTAATGTATAAAGTTGATGCTACGTTTTTTTTTGTAAATATTTTGTTAAGTGGGAATGTAAACAATGATGAGTAATAATTGTATGGGGTTTAACTTTGGAAAGTGCGTTTTTATAAAAATAAAAACTTTTAATTTTATTACGTAGTTAATATGTATGAGGTATTAAATGATAAGTGAATGATTGACTTGGTTGTCCAAGGGAAGTGTCGAATATGGTTGTAAAATGTTAATCGCGGATTAAACCTTGGGAATGACAAGCGTAAGACACTCGCTGGACACGCCCCATTTTTTGTTGTCCCCTTCGTCAAATGAATTTTCTAGTAAATATGTTTGAGTATACACAACTTGAATAATTTTCCCTATTTTTTTTAAAATCAAATAAAGCACTTTCCATTTCAAACAACTTGAAATCTGTATTAAAGAAAGTTGTATAAAGTTTGAACATAAAAATATTTCGTCGGAACTTTTCAAAACAAAACTTCACTCGCGAGTTTCCCGGCTCGGCTCGCGGTGGATGAAATATGTGTGTCAGTGGGTGTGTTCGCGTGCGGATCGAAAACTTACCGCCCCTCGGAAGTGAAAGAACCGCGATGAGAAGCGGGCATAACCTCAGCATCGTCCCGCTTTCGGAGCCCCCACAAAAAAAATAAACAACCAAAAAGCGCCGCGCGATCCGGGCCCCCTTTTCACCCCCGTCTTCCGCTCGGTCTCACGCGCGCATTTTCACACAAACATTTAGCGAGAAACGGCTCCTCTCCCACACCGCGCGCCACATTTAAATGCGGTGAAATATCGACCGGTGATACACAACCTATCTCCAAACACACACACACACGCACAGAGGGGTTTGTCGGACACTTTCCCCCCCGATCAATAATTTTGCCTCAATGTTGCGTGAAGTGCGCCTCCTCGGGGGGTTGAAATATTCAGCGCGGTCGGGATGGTTTTAACGCCGGCGGAACACTAAAGTTTCTTTTTTATTCGTTCCGCGAGATCGAGGAGGGCGAGTGTTTCTCCGGCCCTTTTGCGCTTGTTACGGAATTCCCCCTTTTTCGGGGCGGGTGGAGAGAATAGGAAAAAAAAAGAGGGAAAAGAAACATAAACTGGCCGAGCGCCCAACGATCAATCAAACACTCCTCGGGGGGGTTGTTCTGGAAAAACAATTATCCGGCGAGCGGGATCAATGATAACAAGCTCTACACTAAGGTTTAATTGAAGAAGACAAAAAAGTGATAAATCCATCAAAATAAGTTTTAGTTTCGTACAGAAAATTATTACTCTGTGTTTAAACACATTTATATTTCCCATTAAATTACATTAAACGTTAATGCAATATTAATCCAATCTTTTTATTTATTTATGTATACAAAAACCCCAAAAAATTAGTCCATTGACAAGGTTTACAATATTTACAAAGTTAAACTGACTTAACTAAATATTTATGTATTATTGTTGACAGGAATATAGAACCAAACCTCGACACCCAATACGGGTAAAAGAGGATAAGATTAAGAAAGAAAGAAAGTTGACTGGAATTTGGAAATTAAACAAGTAAATTGAAAAATTGTTAACATCATTTCTAGATAAAAAAATATATATATATTATAGCGTTAAATGAAAACTAGTTATCCATACGCTAGATGATTGGTGACTGAACGTTTCATTAAGTATCAGATAATAACAATTTTTATTCAATTGTTTAATATTTTCCGTCATTATTTAATTTTGTTGAATTTTCCAGAAAGCTGGTCTTGGAAATAACTTTCAAATAAATAAATTGTCAAAATTAAATTTTGTACAAGTTTTGTTTAAAACTCTCTTTGTTAAAAACAAACAAAACACGTAAGATAACAACAATTTTTATTCAATTGTTTGATATTTTCCGTCATTATTTTATTTTCAAAAAAGCAGGTCTTGCAAATAAGTTTCATACAAAAAAAAAACGTTCAAAATTAAATTTTGTACAAGTTCCTTTCGAAACTTCTGTTCCAACTTTTAAACAAACAAACTCGTGGGATAATAACAATGTTTATTCAATTGTTTAATATTTTCGCCGTTACTTTTTTATTTTAAAATTTTAAGTAACGCAATCAATTAATTTCAACCGTAAAGTTTCGATCAAAATATATAATTTTCTTCATTAAATCGTTGCTCTATCTTCTTTCGTTCAAAAGTTATATCGAATATAAAAATTACACTTTTTGAATCGATCAAGATTTTGAGAAATTCATGCTGCATTTTCAAGAAAACTGCGCACGCCATGGAAATAGTTTTCAAGTCAAAGTCGTTCCGTATTGAATTCCGTAGAGGAATTTCAAAACAGAAGCAGAAGTTTTGTTTTGAAATTTGGAACATAAAATCTTATGTTCCAAATTTCAAAACAAACGAAACGGTCCCATGCGTTTCGTTTGTTTTCATAACAATTTCAGATGTTTGGGACCATTTTGTTGTATTTTCGATAAAACTGAGCACGCCTTGGAAAAGAGTTTCACACAAAAATCGTAATAAATTAAATTTCGTACAAGTTTCGTATGAAATTTTCTGTTCCACATTTGAAACAAATGAATAACAATTTCAGATGTTTGGAATTTTTGCCATAACTTTTTATTTTCAACCTCAAAATAAATTTTCTGAGGACATAAAATAAACCTCATGTAATTCTTGAAATAATCTTTCCTCTTTCAGAATTTGCATAAATAAAGTCAAAGATAGCTTTCAAGTGTTTTCCATGAACGGAATTAACAAGTGTATGGTGATATAAAATGTATAGCACTTGAAATAAACTTTCTCCTTTCAAAATAAAACCTTTCAAACAAACCAGCTTCTTTCAGAATTTGCAAAAGAATGCCGTCAGTGATAGTTTTCAAGTTTCCATGAATTTGCGACTGAAAAAATCCCACCAAGACTCATTAATCGCTTGAAGTATCAAATATATTCTCAAGAATTAAAAATAAATTATAATGCAGCATCCTTGCTTGGGAACTGCAAAGAAGATAAAACTGTGTGCGTTATTTTTGAATTATGCAACGAGTTTGAATACCTAGAAATTATACGAGTCTATGGATTTACCTGTCTCGCGCGCCATCTAACGCAGCAGAAAAGAACTGTATTGTATGTTCACTTAGTGGGAATTTTAGACCATTGTTTGTTACTGTTTATTATTTTAGGATTGTTGCTTGATAGCTGTAAGGGAAATCAAATTTTGAGTGTTATTATAAATGATCATTACTAGGGTAGGTTTCCACCTTGTCGCGTGTACATTGGGCTGCATAATTAATATATACAAATCGTAGATAAATTATCACTTAAAATATCATTTGAGCAATCTTAAAAACAAATTAGAAATTAAATTCAATAATTTACTTTATTGTTAAAACAATCGTTTCAATTACCAAGTGATTTTTTTTAAATTCGCTTGATGACTAAAACTTATTTAATATTAAACTAATGGTATTTTTATAAAGGAATTTTTGAATTACTATTTGTTGTTAATTAGTATAACATTGAGTAATATGAAGTGTAGTGTGATAGATCTAATGACAATTCAATTCCCACTTCACTATTCACAGGGCTAAATATTATCGAATTTAATTATTCCATTATATCATAAAAAAATGTTTTTTTTTTTATTGTACTTATACAACAATTAATATAAATAACATAAAAGAGGAATACAGTATATTATAAAAATATAAAAAAATCAATACATGAGAACAAACGTTTAATCTTCTGGAACAAGAGTCTCTGGTATGGTTTGAACGATGACCTTCCGTTTGGCATCGTAAACAAAGTTGTTGACCTCGAAGATCTTGCTTTGGTAGAACGGCTTGAGATCGTAAATTTCTATTTGTTTCGCCTGTTAAATAAAAATTAATAATGAAGATTAGTTGATTAATAAATAAACAGATTTAAGAATGTATTATTTATAAATCATCTATGAGTTGCTTGTGCAGAATATTCTTAATTTCAATAAAAATGCTATATTTTCTCATTCTTTTATTTAATTTTAGGGGCCCATTATAATGCCTCCTATCTTATTAGCTAGACCCACTATGCCTGCCTGATAAAGAAGAAAAGATTTATTTAGTTTTAACAAAATATATTTCGGAACGGA
This sequence comes from Philonthus spinipes, assembly GCA_963082785.1. Classification (NCBI taxonomy): domain Eukaryota; kingdom Metazoa; phylum Arthropoda; class Insecta; order Coleoptera; family Staphylinidae; genus Philonthus; species Philonthus spinipes. Next base: position 19,628,029 of record OY720315.1, read on the forward strand.
AATTTCACTACAGATAAGCACTAAGTATTATATTTATATATATTATAGTATTATACTTCAATGCTCATCACAGAAATTTAATGTAGGCAAAAATAGTAGGAGAAAATAATTTTAAATAATTTTTTGTAGTCTTTGAGTAAGTAAAGATGAAATATATTATAAATAAACACTGTAAACTTTTCTTCAGGATTTCTAATTCTTATGTTTAAATAATGTACCTTATCCTTCAAATCTTTCTCGTCAATCTCAATAGTGAGAGCCTCTGAAGCGTTGGTGCCTCGCAGGAATGTCAACTGATCCTGTGCGAGCTGTCTGAGTATATAGTAAAGCAACTCGCTGTGGTCTTTCTTAAAGACCAGATACCTCTGGAACACCTAAGAAATAAATAATAATAATGAATTATTCAAAATAGTTTCACTGGATCATTGTACAAATTATATAGAGTTTTAGCAAAATATTTGAAGATATGCTTATTAATATATTTTGATGCAAATCATGTAAGTACAAGTACTTGTATAGTATAGAGTAGACCAATTAGTTTCTTCAGGGGTTTGGTTTATTTTAAAAACCAAACCCCAGAATGATCACACTTATATAAGACTAAATAAATAAGATAAAATTGTTTCCAACGAATAAAAGGTACCTGTTTCATTGATTTCATCACGCTGTACTTCTGTGTTTCGATGAAGCTTTCAAGCATCATTCGGACAGCCATATTTACGTCCTCTTCTTGGACATATTCACGAAGATGGATCCTAGCATACGCCTCGGCCATTCGGATCATACTCTCGATGTGACGGATGGTGATTGGAAGAGATCCAGTCTCCTAAAAATTAAGGAGGATTTTTAGCGCTTTTTTATTGAATTTACTCAACACTGGCTAATGCCGCTAAATGAGTATCGATTATGAATGAATGAATTTATTGAATTGTCTTAATCTTCACACAAAACTATAATTTGATTCACATGTTTTATAAAATAACACAAAGCACTATTTTTCACCTAATTTGGAATAGATATCCATCAGGCTTTGTTAACTGCATAAGAATTTTCTGTTAAAATCTTAATAAAAAATCTTTCATAATACGAACCATTGATTCTTGACGTAATTGACTGTAAATATTGGCCACTTTATCTTGATCCATGTTTTGCAGTTTCGGATGTACATTCTCTCTAGCGTAAACGATGTATTTCCTCAGCATATCTTGTGGAATGGATATACTATTATCAGTATCCATTGTTTCTGTCAGTTCGTCCCTTTTGGATGGGTGGTGACGGATGTGGGATGATACCACAAATCTATTGTAAAAAGAGAAAAAATAATATATACATATATATAATCAATATTCCTATTGTACATTTCAGGTGTTGGGTGATTAAAAGAGAAAAATAAATGTTATTATGTAAAATAAATGAGATTTATGCAAGATTCATGTTAATAATAAATTAATATATAGGTTTTTTTTTATTGAATTGGTTTTGCTTTAAAGATAAATTGTTTATTTTCAACTAGTTTCGACTTAAAAAAAAAAACAACAAACAATGTATTAAAAAAAAGTTTCACCAAGTGAGAGAAACAAATTAATCATACAATAATGAATTATTTTAAGAGATCAATTCAGTTATTTGAATTTTACTTCTAATAACAAAGACTTCACAAATATTTAATTTGGGCCGATTCACAATAACCCAGGAGTAAGAACGGAAACAAGAATCGTACACAGAAAATCCATAAAAATCATTTACACACTGTTTTCATTTCCGGGTGATTATGAATCGGCCTTTACTTTGTATGGATTAAGGATTTAGGGGTGGGAGGGCAGAAAGTATACCGCAAAAAAGTCAAAATTAAACTCACAGAATATTATTATGCAAATAAAGTTTCTTCTTTACTTACTCTGCAAGGTGTTGGTCTTGAACTGGATCGACTTCATCACGAACGACACACAGGATATCGAACCTGGACAAAATGGGATCAGAAAGGTTAACATTCTCGGCAAATGTCAAACTGGCGTCGTAACGCCCTCCGATTGGATTGGCTGCAGCGATGACAGAACACCTGGCTTGCAAGCTCGTCACGATGCCAGCTTTCGAAATGGAAATCGACTGCTGTTCCATGGCTTCGTGGATTGAGGTACGATCTTGATCGTTCATCTAGAGAAATGAGAGCAAAAATTATATACACTCTTTAAAGTCAAAGTTTTCAACTAGAAATAATCACACCTCGGAATACCCTCAGCGGTTATGATATCACCTCTGCGGAAAGCTCAACAATTAAAGGATTAAAAAACTTATAGGCATAGTAATTTCAAACATACTATTTTAATAAAATGTTCAACCATTTCAGACCTATAATTGAAATGTTCTTATGATTTATAACTTGTAATAGAATAAAGATACGGACTTACGGTTTTCACTGTATTTCTTATTTTTTTAAACTCTTTCAATTTAAGATAAGAAAAATACATATTTGAAAATTTTCAGAAAATTGTAAAATCATATACTTTTTAACTTAGCTCCTCCGATGGGCGACAAAATAATGTAATTTTCTAATGAATTTTATTAAGCAAAGTAAATTTCACTTATATATAAATAAAACAATTTTTAACTTTCAAATATATTGTAAACTCGCAAAGTAAGTTGTTTCATAAAAAAAAAATATAAAAGTAAAATAAAATTATTAAAATCACTTTAAAACAAACAAGAGTTATTTGACATTGTTTTTAACAAATTCAAACGTTTCCCCACCTCTCTTATATTTTTTATTCAAAAACTCATCACAATTTCAATAATTGTAGTTTTCGGATGCCTTTATTTGACCTTTTTTTGAGATAATCACAGAAATATCACTTAATGATTTATTTTATTGTGACTAGTTTCAGCTACACGGTAATCATTGTCAAACTTTAACCTTTATTTGTCCTAATATTGAAAATATACCACAAATTAAACGCCTTAAAGACACAAGAACAGAATTATGTTCATTGCGCCATCTACCGGACGACTTACAAACTTGAAAATTATGTCCAGCCTTTTTTCATAGCCCGTTTTATTAGCAATTTTTTTTATTTAAAAGCTTATTTTCTTATTTGGACACCCCGTACAATGCTTTGATGAAGGTAGTTGTATTTTGTGCTATCTTTCCAATTACGCAAAAGATGACTCTTAGTGCTTTCTTTGCTATTATACTCCTTTCCATATTGTTATTTATACAGTTACTTAAAACTTACTTTATCAAATTCATCAATAAGGCAAACGCCTTGATCAGCTAGGACAAGAGCACCCGCTTCCAAAGTCCATTCCCTGGATGTGGGATTGCGACGAACATATGCAGTGAGACCTACAGCACTGGCACCCTGGCCGGTCGTGAACACTGCTCTGGGAGCAATTTTTTCGACGAATTTTAAAAATTGCGACTTTGCCGTTCCCGGATCTCCACAAATTAAACAATTGATGTCGCCCCTTACTTTATGCTTTTGACCTAAAATAAAATTAGAAAATGTTTAATATCTCTTAGGAGAAATAAATGGTGTAATTTTTTTTATAGATAAAAAATTGTTTTAAAATTTCTCAAGATCGAGCTGAGTAAATTTTTGAAGCTTCTACTTTCTTGTATATTGTAACATAGAAGACTCAATAATATATATATATATATATTCAATGACCCTTTCTACCCAAATGGGTGTAGGGTTAAACTCAATAATTAAAAAGTTAATACTATGAAGGCCAAAGAGAATTTTAAATTCGAATTATTCCATATTACCCTACACCCATGTGGGTAGGAAGGGGTCATTGAATATATATATATATATTATTCCATACACCTGTAATTTTAATTTTTAATCACTTTTATTTTGATAAGGTTCGAAACTATTATTAACAATAAACAATCCAAGTAATACAAAGTAAAAAGTGTTTCATTTATTACAATTGAGTAAATTTTTGATTTCATTTACTTACCGGGATTTTTTGGTTCACCACCAAACAAAGCGAGAGCCAGCGCCCTCTTGATGTAATCATGACCGAAAATAGAGGGCGCTATCGACGAGATGATCCTCTCGGCGACTCTGTGATCTTTGCTCATTTTGATAATCGCGTTGACGTCGTCGTCGGTCAACGACTGAACAATCTGCTTGCAATCTTTCACCACGAGATGGTTGACGATGATCACGGTTGAAAATACCGGGAAGCCCTGTTCGGTGTTGAGAGCCCCATCGTAGCTGTTGGTGTAGACTCCGGTGACGTCGACTTCATCACCTGGTTTACAACGGTCGCACAAATCGGCTAATAGGATGCAGTCTTTCGAACGGGGCACGCGACCTGCGGGGATACGACCCGGGGATTCTTGTAGGGTTATTTTTTGGTAGTTCCTATATTCTGTTTGTTCCATGTTGATCTAATTGGAAATTACAGTAAATTTAATCGAAATTGATAAATTCAACTTCTTTTTAAATTTATTTTGTATTTTTGATGATTTCTAAAAATCAAATCTTTTGTAAGAATTTGATTGTATTTGGGACTAAATTGAGATTTTATTATCAACAGGGGAGGATGAACCATCCATAAAAGGCTAATTACCCCTTTATGAATTCTTTGTAAAAAATTATGCACAAACAAAGCTGCCGACATGGACGTGTCCAACAAAAGAGGACCGAAAACATGACCTAACAATTTCTCTCTAAAATTTCCACTAATTTGTGTTAAAAAAACATGTGCGCCACTAAGGCGGACAAAAAAAATCGATTACATTGGTAATCAGAGGCAATTGCCAAAAATTTAAAATGTAACATAAAAGTAGCAAGTTCCAAAAATCTTTCTACTGAAAAATAGAGGCACATGTAATGATGTCATATAACAATAAATAAATAAGTAGTTACAGCAGAAAGACCCCTGGACAAACTAACACAATATTTATTCTTGTTAAGTAAATATAATAATGTTGTCTGAATAAAAATGTTTGTATAAAATAGTTTTAATATTCGAATTCCCAAAACGAATCTCTCTATATTTCTGATACTTCTCCGTATCATTTCGACTCACCATAAAAGGTCCCGTGCTCTGACAATCCGGGCAAGAGCCAGGCTCGACTTCCTGGTTCTGCGATTGAGCAAACGGTCCCAACAAGAAGCCGCACTTGTTGCAATCGTATTTAACGAGGGAGAGCTGCGGGAGCACGCCAGTCGTTGCGGTGACGACACCCAGCGTCCGGACCAGCTGATTGACGTGCAGTTTTCTGAATGTGCGCAGCTCTTCGATCAGGGGTAACTCGGAAATCCGCACGTGGATTTCATTAGTGACCCTCTCGTAACTCGGAAAGATGGATAGCACGAATTCCTTCGCGACTTTATTGAAGATCTCCAGCATTTGGAACGGCGCCTCCGGAAGGAAATAAGCCAAGACGTGCTCCTTGTTGGCCAAGATGGGAAACTCGACCACGAAACTAGACTAGAGAAATCAATGAAATAATTTAAATTTTTATATAGAAAAATTTTCAGTATGCATTGCTGTATAATTTATTAATTAAATATGAGTCAATATGAAATATCTCTGGTAGGATACCCTCACATATTTTTCTGTTCTTTTACTTTTGCAACTTCATAATAAAAATAATAATAAAAATGACAAAATAGTAGTATCATGAAATGTTCAAAGTACATTTCATTATAAATATAAATAAATAACAGGCACAAAAAATGGTGTACATTTTTTGTGCCTGTTTTTTTAAAATGTAGACACCTTTTCAAATTTCCATGTTTTGAAGATTTTATATGATTTTCTAAATACTGGGCCTTAACAACAATCTATTTTTTTTTTTTTTTTTTCATTCAAAAACTTATTTCACCAAATTCACCAGGAAAAGAACCATGATTGACACATCACCATTTTTAAATATTTATTCAAAAACCTTGTCTTTATTCACTTATTATTTTAAACGCCAATTTGTTTTACTTATAACCAATTTAATTATCTTTTTTCTCTTTTTCATGTACATGATCAAGAACTTTTTTTCTAGAGTGCTTTGATTTGTTTATTTTACATTTTGTTATAATATATTTTTTTATTCCTTTCTCCACTTCTGTATTTTTAACACAAAATGTACATTTCGAGCACAATGTAGAAAACTTCACGTATTCACCAAACAAATATCTTTGATGTTACATTTTGTTGTAACATTAAAAAAAAAATGTCACGTGTGTCAAAACATATTCTTCAATTTCTTAGAATAATATAACTTATAGCATGTGGTTTCTTTCATTGCCAACATCTTTTTTTAAATAAAAAATTCAAAGCACTCTAAAAGAGAGAAGTTCGTAATCATATGTAGTCTCTATCTTATTTTATTAAATACAATAAAACTAATTGAAAGTAGTGCTCTGCTCACTACACCATTTATTTATATATATATATATATATATACAGAGAGCTTTTTTTTATCAGTATACATTTCCCCTATGTATACCTGGAAAATACGCAAGTCAAATGCATTAGTGTATGTGTGTTTAGTTGCCTATAACACGCAACTGAACACACATATGCCAAATAGTCAAATAAACATACACACATTAATCGGTTCAATGCGTTTGACTTGCGTTTTTTACAAGTATACACTTCCCCTAATGTATACTGATAAAAAAACCTCCCTGTATATTTAATGACCCTTTCTACCCATATGGGTGTAGGGTTTTTTTTTTATAACGATTAATTAATTTTACAGAGACATGTGACTACAAATCTCCGATTGAAAAACACTCATATTCAATTATTCTAAATTCACGTACTTGATTAGTTTCACACATCCTTCGAATTCTCTCCTTGTAAACATAAACCCCTTTGTTGTTGACGTAAGTCCTCAAGAAGTGCTTAAACCTGTTGATGATTTCCGTGCGGGGACCGATCATGCAAACCCATTCCTTGATCGTGTACCCTTTTGTGTCTTCGAGATTTTCAATGGACTCGATCATCTCTTGATCTTCCATTTCTCCAGTGGCTGCTTTCTCGGCCATTCGACGTTTCTTCCTCGGATCCTTTTATTACAAACAAACAAGCAAATCCATTAGACTGTTGTGTGTTATGAGCGTTCACTTTATGGTACACTTTTAAACTTTGTCCAACCACTGTATTCTCAAATAAAAGTGAAAATACAGCTGTTTGACAAAGTTTAAAAGTGTTTTTTTTTTTTTTAAGGAATGTTTGAAGAAGACATTTTATAATTAAGTCCACTTACTTCCTCATCATCGCTTTTATCGTAAAACAACTCCCGATCGTCCCTTCTCAGCAGACCCATCTCCCTATCCCTCTTCCTCATTTCCGCCTCAGCGGCCCTCCTCTCGCTCTGCGAAATGTTATCGTAATCCTCCTCATCGTCCATTAAGTCTGGATCATAGCGATCTAGACCCGGCATTGGTCGGTAGTCGCTAAAATTATTGAAAACATTAAAATCAAAAATCTTCATTTATTTAAATAATAAATTGTATTAACAACTAATTAATTGTTAGAGCCAATTCACAAACACCTGGGAACGTATCCTATACAAAAAGTCCGTAAGTCACTTCCCGGGCGATTAAAAATTGGTCCTAAGTCGTAACTTATAACTATGATTATCTGTGGCAATTTACCGTAAACAAAAGCTCAATAATTACACTCGACCACTTACTTCTCCATATTATCTCCGAACAGTTCCTCTCCATCCTCTTCCTCGGCCTGGTCCACCTGAGAAGTGTCTCCCAGCAAAGCACCCTCATCCTCGAATGGTTCAAAGTCTTGCACAGGAGATGTCATTGCAGATCTGGCATTCAATGGGGAATGCACTGGGGATGAATCTTCCTCCTTTATGTAACAAAATGATTGGTCGATTCAATAATGTTAATAAATGAAACACTTTTTTATTTTGTTTATAAAACTCGGATTGTTTTATTGTTAACTATAGTTTCGACAACCTTAACATTATGATGACACATTAATGGTTTACAATTAATATGAAGGTAAAAAATTAATAAAATACTTTGCTTGCTTGTATTACACCATTTGACAATGACCGTACTAAGTCAAAAATAATTACGAAATAAATAAAACAAAGAACAGACAGAGCTGAAAGGCTGGGGCCATAAAATCCGCAAGAAGAAGAAGAAGAATGTGATACAGAGTGTTTTATTAATTTTTTACCTTCATATTAATAATAAACATGTATCATATAGTAATGGCTTCAACAATCAATCATATAGATTGTTTACAATATAATAAAAAATTAGAAATATTTCAAATGTATAAAATGCATAATTCTCGATTATATTGTAAGTTATGAATATTTCTAACACATTGAATCATATTGTAAACAACATCACTAATAATAATATTGATGAAAATCCATTTGACAATCATAAATTAAATAAACACAGGGTTACTTTCTCTGTACCAAATTTGATGGATATTTAAACCATCTGTAATGCTAATAATGTTAATGAAAATCCGTTTCATAATCGTTATAAATTAAACGCAAGGTTACAAATCTGTGAAGCAATTTTTATGGATATTTAAACATTCGTCGAAGAATTTTACCAAAAAGGATTAAAAACAATAAGGAAAACTTACCCTGTGTGACATTTTGGCGTCTGGTTTATTCGAAAATTCCACACAAAAATTCCAAAATACTCAACAAGTCGCACTCGCTTTCTCAACAACGATGGGAGCAGAAAAACGCGCCAAAATCTCGAGAACATAACCTGAAAAAGGTTATGGGGTTTTTCATTTTCGTACTTATCTATTAATTTTTCTATGTTCGTAATAGAAAAATACATTTCTTTAAAATTTGAAATGTAATTGATCATTTAATAAATGTAACAACTCCGTACTCATCTATTAATTTTTCTATATTCGTAATAGAAAAATAACAATTCTTTAAAATTTTAAATTTAATTGATCATTTAAAAAATGTAACAATTCCGTACTCATCTATTAATTTTTCTATATTCGTAATAGAAAAATAACAAATCTTTAAAATTTGAAATTTATTTGATCATTTAAAAGATGTAGCGATTCCGCACTCATCTATTAATTTTTCTATATTCGTAATAGAAAAATAACAATTCTTTAAAATTTGAAATTTAATTGATCATTTAAAAAATGTAACAATTCCGTACTCATCTATTAATTTTTCTATATTCGTAATAGAAAAATAACAATTCTTTAAAATTTGAAATTTAATTGATCATTTAAAAAATGTAGCAATTCCGTACTCATCTATTAATTTTTCTATATTCGTAATAGAAAAATAACAATTCTTTAAAATTTGAAATTTATTTGATCATTTAAAAAATGTAACAACGTACTCATCTATTAATTTGTCGTACTAGAAATATAAACAATTCTTTAACATTTTGAATAGCATTTTTTTTTTTTAATCATTGACCTTTCCCATAGACGTAGAATAATAACCATAATAATGGTAATTCTAACTCTATGACCTTTCCACTACTGTGTGGTATCAACGACGCTTGAGTATATGTATATATGTGTCATTCGATCTACCTTGGTAGATAATAATAATAATAATAATTTATATAAAAATATTCTACACACTCTATGTTTTATGGATTTAGTGTGTTTTTTTTTTATGAATTGGCAGCGCCGGATTGGGAGTTTTTTTTTTCAACTTTCGACTTTCCCCGGTAGGGGGACAGCGCCTGCGCTTCACTTACCAAACAAACGAAAAAATGGCGGCGGCTAGGCCCAAGGTTGTCTCGCGTTTTCCCGCTAAAGCCCCCGCCGAACTGCCGCCGGGATGCTGTCGGTCTCGTCGGAAACGCTGGCCCAGAACGCCAACAAGCTCGACAAGTTCATCAAGATCAAGAAGGCCGGCGAGGGCACGTACGGCGTCGTGTTCAAGGCGCGCGACAAAATCACCGGGAAATGTGTCGCTCTGAAAAAGATGAAATTGGACAGGTGAGGTACTTACGTGTGTGCGCGCTTTGTTGAATCGGGGGGCGCAAAGACGGGGCGGTGTGCATGTTGTATTGCTGAACGGGGTTGAATTGATTTTTTTTGTTGTTGAAGTTTTTAAATGGGGATGAAATGGATAAACAACTTTTGTTTTTGAGACAAAATAAAAAAACTTTGTTTTGTGTTTGAAAATACAATAGTTTCCTTTTTTTTGCTTTCTTAACAAAAATAGGATTTAATTAAAAGTTTTAATATTTAAACATTAGTAGTTCATATTGCATAAATAAATATGAATACAATATTAAAAATCCACGAATAAAGTAAATAAAAAACGAATTAAATTGAATAACTAAATTCTCGACTAGTTTCGAGTTATCAGCCCATTATCAAGAGATTTTTTTTTTATAAAATATTTATATATATAATAATATCTTTATTTATATACAGAGTTACAATATTTACCACTTAACATATATTGTCACTGATTAACTAAATTTTATATATAAATTGGCTATCGACCGAAGGTCTTTCCACCAAATATTTATATTTATTGTATAAAAATAAGATTAATTTATTGAATTAATTATCTAAAAATTTCATAATTTATTCAATACGTGTTCTTTTTGATGGAATTGATTATTCATAAACACAACAGTAGTAATTGTAAGTTAAATAAAGTCAAGTCAGGGGGGTGGGGAGCCATTTTGTACGTAAAATGTTAAATAAATATTACAAAAGTTATTTCGACTGTGATGATAAAAATAGCGTACACATTAAACTTAACATTTCCCTTACAGAATAGCCCTGAATAACAATTGTGTTTATGTATGTATGTGTGTGTGAATTTTTTGTAATTATTGTGTGTGTGTCGAAGTAATTATTGTTTGTACGTCTTAATCAAAACTGCATGTAATTTCCTTCCCAGCAGCTTTATGTGCTTTTTGTATAAAACTAACTGGGCGCCCGGATGAGCTGAATCTGCTGTGTGCATTACGTTGTCGTCGCAAGTCGTAGCACCACATGATTCAGCTTATTTTGCTGCCGCCACCACGACTAACCCGGACATCGTCCCTTGACTGTTGTTTCACCACATCACACCCAAAACGTTTGTTTCGAAAATTGTTCCCGAGGAATAATTTTTCAATTCATTCTGTGTGTTTTTTTCTCTAGGTACGAAAACCGGGAGTCCGAAGGGGTGCCCTCCACTGCCCTCAGGGAGATATGCCTCTTGAAGGACCTGCACCATTCTTCCATAGTCGAATTGCTGGATATCATTTGCGGCGATCCGAAATCGATTCATTTGGTTTTCGAGTATTTGGATATGGATCTTAGGAATTATTTAGATACGACGAAATTGAAATTATCTGAGGATTTAATTAAGGTATTTATTAGATTATCCCCTACACCACCATTATGGTAGATGGGGATTTTAGATTATATATATATATATATAGTTATTAGATTAAAAAAAAAAGAGGAAAAGATTAAGAAAGAAAGAATTTATTAGATTAAACAAAATGAAATAATTAAAAAAAATCCCATCTGCAAAACACTGTGGTGTCCGGCCACACCACAGTGATGTCATGCGTGAAATATTTGCCACCGACACCACAGTGGTGTCATGTAAAAAAAAAAGAGGGCATAAATATTGGTAATGCTCAGTTCCCTAGTGGCGAGTCATGGAACTAATTAATGCTGTTTCATTTGTTCTAATTGAAATTAAAAACAAAATATTTTATGTGTTTTTTTTTTTTAATTCATGCACACAGTAGAGAGGGTCCACTCAATATTCACTGAATGATGTTTGAACATTTTATTAAATAAATAATTTACTTTCTATTTAATATATATTATTGTGATATTAACCCGGCACTCGAAAGGGTAAATGGGATTTAGATTATATATATATTTTGATATTTTTTTTAGAGTTACATGAAGCAGCTTTTTGAAGGACTGGCTTATTTACATTCCCACCGGATTTTGCACAGGGATTTGAAACCACAGAACATCCTAATCGACAGAGAGGGGCACATTAAATTGGCCGATTTCGGCTTGTCGAGGTGTTTCATGGTTCCCATCAGGACTTACACACACGAAGTAGTAACTTTATGGTACCGGGCCCCCGAGTTGTTACTAGGGGCCAAGATGTATGGTCCGAGTGTGGATATCTGGAGTTTGGCTTGTATTATGGCTGAACTGGTAAGTTCTCAACTTTATTAATTAATATATATTTCGATTTATGAAAACACTTTTTAACTGTGTTCTGTAACTGAAATTAATTTAGTGACTATAGTTTTGACATTATTATCAAACTAATGATGTATAACAAAGTAGAAGCCTTAACAATTAGAAAATTTTATTTATTTAGTCTTATATAACATCGTTATATGTTCCTCTCTATTTCTCAGTGTGAGGTGAATTAGAAAATTAATTTATTAAAAACATTAATTTTATTATTTATATGAAATTAATTTTTGATTGAAATATTTTTAGTTTTTGAAACGAGCCTTATTTCCCGGGGATTCCGAAATTGATCAGATATACAAGATTTTCATCGTTTGCGGCACACCGAACGAGGAAATCTGGCCCGGCTGCACGTCACTGCCCGATTTCAACAAGAATTTCCCGAAGTGGGAGCCCAAGGATTTCTCTCAAATAATCAATTTTCACAACGAGGAGGAAAAGAATTTCTTTTCGGTAAAAAATTTAGAACTCGACACCCAATATGGGTAAAAGAGGATAAGATTAAGAAAGAAAGAGAAAAAAATCAGAAGCTTCTTGAAATTTATCAATTAAAACAAAACTTTTAGTTATTTAATGCTTCTTCTAACAAAATAAATTTACATATAATTGTATAGTATAATTCGCTATCGACCAAACGTATTTATATTTAAATTTCTTTTCACAGAAAATACTAGAATACAATCCGGAAAAACGGCTGTCAGCAAAAGAAACCCTGAAGACGGAGTATTTGAAAAATACAAAACTTACACCACCGGATTTATCTTGTTTCGACACTGAGAAATGATTTAAACAAAAACAATTTTTTGTTTTTTTTTCAACTCGTATGAGTAAAATTATAATTAAGTTTTTTTTTTAATAATTGTATTTTGTTTAAACATGTGTTACTGTTATATAGGTATAATTTATTTTAATATTTTCTACTTTTACCAATTTCTGAATAATTTATAAGGAAAAAAAAAATAGTGAGATTAATATTACAAAATATTTGTTTAAAATTACATTGGAAGATTTCACACTGATTAATATTTTCGCAAATAATCTTGCATCAATATCAAATGTTAGCGTAATTTAGTTAAAACTTATTTTTTCACTGTATAAAGTGGATTTTGAATGAAATTAACTCTAGTAAGCAAAATAGACTCAAAAATGCTATTTTTCTCATTTTAACTCCAATGAGAAAAATTTTTGAGTCTATTTTGTTTACTAGAGTTAATGTCATTTAAAATGCACTTTATACACTGAAAAAAAGTTTAAATAATCATTCCTAAAACACATTTAAATAAAGTTTCACTCATTCAAAACATACCCTTTGCATGACTATTGTAAACTTAGGGATGATAATCTTCAAACAAATCCTTGACTAAATTTAATAGCTGAAGTCCATAAATGGAGGAAGGGATTTAAATCCCTCTTAGGCTAAATCTATTGTTAAAATATAAGAGAGTATCGGTATAAATGTAGTGATTAGTTTGGGAATGGAATGTTATTTACAATCTATTTTTATAAAGAATTTTTTATATTTAAAAAAAAATAACAATTTTATTCTTCACCAGTTTTAGCGTTTAAATTATTCTCTCTGATCCTAGTGAACAAATAATATTCCAAATCCTTAGCTAAAGATTTCAACAACTTATATCTATCCCTCGGGGTCCTCCCAAACTCATCTTTCACCTTACATTCCTCCTCGGACATTTTCGCTATCACGGACTTCTCCTCCTTCAGATGTTCCACTAGTAAAATCAGCTTCATCGGAATCGACAGGTTATCAAAATTATCCAAACTTAGCAAAAGTTGTTTATCGCGATCGGTTAGTTTACTCGCTTCTTTATGAGGAATAATTCCGTCCCTAATTGAGGCTTTCACGTCTACATAATTATTGAGGTTCTTATCGTCTATTGCTAGGCTTATTTTATCGTAATCTAATGATTTTAGGTAAATTTCCTTCAGGATTGAAAAATCACGGGTTCTGGTGAAGCTTTCCAAATTACCGGTTTCGTAATATTCCGGTGCCCTTTCCGGTTTACCAACTAGCGTTTTTAATAAGTTATATTTGTTACTCAAGTCGATTGTTTTTTCTTTTGGTTTATTATCGTTTGCTTTGAGTTCCTTCTCTTCTTCCTTGCTCGGTTCCACTTCCATTCTAACGCATTCCATCACCTCGTTTTCTAGTTTTTTTAAATTTCTCTTGCTTTTATCGGAGGGTTTTGAATGCTCGCTTTTTATGATGTTGTTAATGTCGAGAGTGCCGTTTGAGATTTTGTTCAAAACCTCGTCGTAGGTTTCCCGGAAATCCAGTTCTTTGAGCTCTTTGTTGTCGACTTCGATGATTTCATCGGGGATTTTCTGCCAGACTAAGGATAGCACTTTGACTGTTTTCCCGATGTATTTCAGGTTGATCGGAGTGTGCGTTTCGTATATTGTGTCTTCTTGTGGTTGGTCTTGCTCTTCGAAAAATAAATTCGTGCCCAAAACATCTTCATAAGTGCCTATTTATGAATGGTTTATTGAATTAAATAAACAATACGCTTTTCTATTTATAATAGCTTATTAAGTTGAATAATTTTTTGTGGATTTAATATAATTTAAAATATAGCAACCCTACAGGGTAGAAAGGGTCATTGAATGTATATATATAAAATATAGCATATGATCGAAAACTTTTCTCCTTTGGAGTGTTTTGAATTGAAAGAATGATGGCAATAAAAGTAATCATACACTAAAGGTTATCTTATTCTTCTGAACAAAATGCTAATAAGGCAGTGAATTTCAATTTTCTTTCTATCAACGATTGTTTTGAATCTCTTCTTCTTCGAGTGTTACTATCGACTAATTTAAAATTTGGCCTTTGATTTGATAAGTAATGACAAGTGTGACGTTTTATTTGCCTTTATTCACTGGTGCCAACAAATTGTAAATTTAAAGAAAAAAGTTTTTGATCATATAGTATATATATATTTTTAGGAAAGTCATGTTTTACATAGTTCTATGTGTGTATTGTACTTTTCTTAACAATTCCTTACCGTTGAAAACGTGTGTTCCGATTTGCACGAAAGGCTTCTTCGTTTCCAAGTTCTTTATTTTAAAAAACAAGTTCGGCTTACGGAAAAACTTCTGCTCGATTTTCTCCTTGAAATTCAGCAACAGTAATACCTCTTCTTCTTCCTCGATCTCCATTTTTCAAACAATTTCTTGATATTCTTGTGTGCCTAGAGTAATAAACAGGACTGTGTGGATTAAATTTTGTAATAAAAATTTTTAGGTTATGTTAAAATTATTGTTGACGAAAGTATTGCCAGCATCTTAATTCTTCTAAGTCTATGAAAAATACATAGACGTAGAATATATTCTAACTCTATGGAAAAATATGTTTTTCATATATCTATGATTGTTAATCACGACATGGCTGCCAACTCTTAAAATTGAAGTAACTATTTAAAAGTTGGCATTACATTGTGAGTTAAGCAGTGTTGTCAATGCCCCATATTGTACCGCCAACTGTTAGAATTAAAAAAATAATATTTAAATGTTGGCACTACATTGTGGGTTAAACGGTGTTGCCATTGTCCCATATTATAGTGCCAACTGTTGAAAGTAAAAAAAATATTGAAAAGTTGGCACTACAACATGGGTTAACAGAGTGGTCATTATCCCACATTGTGTTGCCAACCATGAAAATTAAAACATTTTTAAAGTTGCCACTACAAAATGGGATTTTACGAAACGTGCAAAATTTAAACAAATTAAATTTATTTGAAATAAATATGCGTTTAATGCTGAAATATTGTTTTTAAAATTGTCGGTATTTTATAAATTTAAAAAAATATTTAACAAGGTTTTGTTTAATGCATTTTTATAATAATCAAAACAAATGTTCGTTCGACTTTTTTTTATATCTTTAGCAATGTAAACTTTATGGAATACATCACAACGTCAAACAATCTATTATTGAAATTACAAAAGAAAATTCTTTTTTTAAATTATTTCCTTTCTTTCTTCTTTGCAATAAGTCTAAAATGCTTAAACAATTAAAGGTAGAGGCTTTTATAGATCTTTCAAATTTTATAATTTTACTTCATGTAAGTTTCTATGCATTTCATTAAATTTCGAATTAATTCATTCCTTAATTTTCCAATTGAATAGTGTTCAACCAGTATTCATTTAGCGTATTTATAACTGGTGATGACCATTTCGGTCCAACATTTTAAAAATTATTAACGTTGTACTATTGAAACTTTAAAGTATGACATTTTTTACTTTTTGTAAAAAACTATCATACCAAATATTTTTTATATTTGGTTCTTAAAAATATCACAAAAAAAATTAATGAATAATTTTATTTAACTGAAAGCACATACTCACATCATTGTATTTTATATGTACAGCGATATTTCAATTTCACATTAGAAAGGAAAAAAATTACGTGCGCGAGAGCACGAAAAGAAATACAAGAGAAAAAAAAAATACCGAGAATCAGAAATACAAACTATATATTTTTAAGGGTTATTTACCATCTCGTACATTGAATAGATATACGCTTGTGTGAAATAAACAAATGGATATAAACCACGAGTTAATAAGATATCGCGCCCTCTCGTAAACAACAGACAAAGAAAATAATCATAATTCAAGATAGAGAGAGCGAGAGAAAAAAAAAGAATGCCAGTTTCCGCAGCTTGTTCATACTATTATTTACACGTTTCCTCGAACAGATACATAAAACCAGCACTTAACAGCTATATAATATTCTAGTTGGCCCTTAAATACGCTAACTAATGAATGTATTTTTTTTTTAGTTTCAAATATCTTATTTTCTTTTTTTTGTATAAAAAGGCGAAATATTACATAGATATACAAAATAACATACAGATTCATCTTAATACAACGAATGGACACTCGAAGAATAAAACTAAAGTAGGATCAATCGATAAATAAACATCACATTAACAAAGAAAATTATTTGGGGTGTTTTTAGGGGAGGGAAATGAAAACCGTGTTTTTATTTTAACTCCTATTACTTTTGTCGTTTTGTTGGTTAATTAATTTTGTAATTGATACAGTGTCTTTGTCACACTCACAGTAGTCACCTTATTTAAAAACGGGAGGAAAAGAGGATGGGAATAAAACAAGTCTTCCTTTCTTCCGTTTTTTTTTTTCCTTTTCTTCATGCGCAGAAACCAGAGTAAATGTAATTGCACATCCAACAATTACTAACGGATTGTGTGTCGGTAGGTTTTCTTTACGATTTTTTTTTTAAAGTTGGTGTTACTGGCCTCTGTTGGAGCTGGAAATGAATTGTGTAAGCGTGCCGGGAATTTATTAAAAATACACATTTACCTAAACAGTCTAACGTTTCACCAATTGTAGAATTAAATTAGTGAGAGATCACAGATTCGTAAAAATTAGGACATAATCAAACACCCCTGTTTTCTAGCTCCGACAGTTACGCGAGCGCGTTTCCGCGGGGGAAACCTAACAATTCTTATTGCGGTTAGAAAACCCAACAATCACACAACCCGGATATAAACGTCAATCATATTACATAACTACAGACTGTAATTCGCAATCACCTAACACAAATGGAATGAATTATTATTTTATTATTATTTTTTTTAGTTTAATTTCTCCTGTTTTTTTTATTTATTCAAACTATTTTAATTTCGTGTATGTGTGGAGGCTTCCGATGCTGTTGGACAAAAAACCATGTTTTAAACAATTTTTCCTTTTTTTGTTTGTTGATCAAGTACAGTTCATCAGGCACTAAGATATTTTAAGATTTGTAGACGAAAAACAATTACCGACGACAACTTGATGTGTGGGTGTGTGTATGTGTAAGTGGTTATTACTATTTTTTTTCTCTTATGTAGAAAGGGGAAGGTCGATTAGGAGTTTTAAATATTTAATTACAGTCTTAACCGTCTTCTTTCGGCGGGGTAAACCAACCTGAAATTAAAAAAATATAAAAATCATTGACATTGAACCCAAAAGAGAAAAGGCCATTAGAGGCATTTTATAAAATTAGGATTTATTTTAAAATATTGGAAAATAAGGTAGGCTTTTTTCCCTTTTTATTTTGGCATAAAATATTTTTTATAAGGATAATTGTAGTATATTTTTAGTACTATAAAAAAAAATAATATGGCCAAATTATTAGCAACTTTTTTAATGCCAACAAAAAAAATTTAAGTTAATTTTTTTTGTTGGCATTAAACCACAACCTACTCATAATTTTTTGTTAGTAATTATTAATTTTGATATGGAATTGCATTAATGAAATTTATCAACTGAATCGATTTATAAATTATTTGTAAGTGATTAATAATCTTGAATTCCATTAATAAAATCTATTGACATAATTAATTTACAAATGTTTTGTAAGTAATTTATAATCTTGATTAATGCAATTCAGTGAATTTGTCTTACCATTTTTCTCGTGGATCTGAACGAGGGATTTGAAACTCTGCTGTGCCCGCGCTAAACTGTACTGTCCCTGGGAACACAGCACCTTCGGCGCCCCGAACTGTATCCTCGCCTTGCCTTTCACTAGGGTTGCGGAGATCTGCATGATGACCGCTTCCACTGTGTATGCGCTTGACCAGCCTTGCTTCGTTAAGAGTTCCATGCATATCGCTCCACCCACTAACACGTAACCACCTAAGAAATTTAATTTATTAACATATTATTAAATTTAATTTATTAACATATTATTAAATTATTATAGCTGTTTTTACTAACCTATTAAATATTAAATAATTTAAGTTTACCTATTGATCAACAAAATATTGATAAGAACATTACAACACAAAAAAAAACTAAATGATGCAACATTGGTGCAATATTTTTATGTTTGTTTTTTCTTTGTGGTTTAGTATAAATACCTGATATAATTGGATGAACGACTCGAACAAATGGTGGTTCAAACGGATACGTATCCTTAAACAACATATTAAGCAAAATCGCATCCTTCCCCTCTTTCTCCTTCAGCAACGCCAGATCGTGACTAAGCGGACTGTCCGGATCCACAGCCATCAGCCTGACGTTCCACTCGTAAAGCGACTCATTAACCAACTCGATTTCATACATTTTATTTTTGAACGACTCTGAGCGGAAAATGTCCCTGAGTTCCTTCATCAGCCTGTCCGTCGCTTGCACTGAGCCCGATACGGATCCCTTCAAGTAGTCCTTGCGCTGGTTCTGCCTAAGCCGTTCCAGCGTCGCGAGGTGCTCGACGCCCATCTCCTCGTTTTTGCTGCGGCCATCGTCCATCTCCATGCCAAGGTCTTCTTCCGCATCACTGTCCTCCGCCTCGGCGTCTGAGTCCGCCATCTCGGCATCTTGCTCGCTGTCCAGACCTTCATCCTCCATTTGTTCCACCCCGCTGCTTAATCTAACAATGAAAATAATAACATTTTTTTTACAAAATGTAAAATAAAGAAAAAAATCAAAACAATAGAGAAGAAAAGTTTTCGATCATATGGTATAACAGGTAATTTAGTACATTACATTTTGTTTAAAAAAAAGCAACATAATTTATATATATATATATTCAATGACCCCTTTCTACCCACATGGGTGTAGGGTAAACATAATTTATTAATATGTATAATGATATGACAGTACTTTTTTACTAAATAATTTAATTTTTTTCTTCTTATATACTTGTATCTTTAATTTGTAACACTGTTTGTAATATTTTTGTAAAAAAGGAGATTCCGTTAATAAATTAAATACTAAATTACTTGTTATACCATTGGATCACATTTCTCCTCTAATTCTTTGATTTTTTTTCTTTATTTTACATTTTTTTAACACCAGTGAATAAAAACAAATAAAACGTCACATGCCATTATTTACTTTTTTTGCTTCCAAACCCAACCTATATCTAATTTACAGTTTACATTTTGCCAATCACAGTATTCTTTGAAAATTAATCATCAAGTGTATTATAGATTAATACAAAAAAACACAAATATTTTTTTTTTATCTTTTTCCTTTCTACCGTTAGGTGTAAGGAAAAAACACAAATATGAATAGACAAAATTTGTTTTTACTTATTTTAATTCATAATTTGAAAAAAAAAAGAATTCCGTCGAACAAGGTAATAACAGAAATAGTTTGGAATATTAAAAAAGTGAAATCATTCCATTGATAAGAAGTTTTATTGTGATGTATTGTTGCAGCGTATAGCAAGGACACAGCAATTATTTTTCAAACCATTGGCTCGTAGGCTTCGAGATAAGCTGCGACATTCCTTTGTTGAAAATTCATAGAAATTATGAATAATCAGATTAGAGAAAATATAAAAAAATTATGGATAAAGCTGATTTACTAAAATTATAGAACTTTCCCCATTAATTCCATTCGCAGATGCTATTTTTAAAATTATGGGAAAACTAATAGCATTTTCTACTTATTGGACCAGTGCGCATTTGTTGAGTTTTTTTTTTTATTTGTATGATGTTTTGTATTTTTTCAAATGGCATTATTAATAAAGTTATTATTATTAAAAATATGAAAACTTAGGAAAGGTTTCCGAATCGTGTCACAGGCTTTTTAAAATTTTAAAAACGGAATCATGGGTAAACATGCGTGAAATGTACGAATCCGAAATCAAAATCTGTAGGAAACTTACCGTTTGGTCACAATTCACATTGAAAGTCCCAATTTTGAGGTTATAATTGATCCGATTTCCGACTAAATAAGCACATTGCGAGTATAAATCGTACACATGAAGAAATAATCTTCTAATTTATGACGAAATTTTACAAATTTGTTGTGATTTTTTTATTTATTCGGCCAAAATCACGATTTTAATTTTATAGAGAAATAATTCTCATTTATCACTTGGTGAAACTATTATTGTTGAAGGTTTAAATTAAATTACGCTTGGTTTATTACACAAATTTTGTCTATTTACTTGACTTGCTTTTTAAAAATTAAAAATTCTCCGATCTTAAAATCCCTTATTACTTGATTACTTGATATTAATTAATTAAAATAATAATTTGGTTTTAATTTCTTATAAATCATTTCTTTTAACACTTTTCTATTGTGATTGAATAAGCATTGTAATTTATTTAATTAGACAGTAATAATTAAAAATAAAAATACATTAGAATGCTGTTAAGATTTGTAAAATAAGGTAATTGTTTCGATTCCAAGAAGGAAAAACGATGGTGAAACAAAGCGAGCAAAGTAGGTGAGTGGATTGCCAGATGTGCAGAATATGAGGCAACCCATTTGCAAATCACATTATGTTATGAAATATTTATATTCCGTGCACTAATAACCAAATAGTTTCCGTTGAAAATGAAAAAAAAAAAAAAATGCACACACAATGTCACCACCGAAAAATCACTACAATTTAATTATCTTAATTAATCACATATTTTATATTATACTCCTATCCCGAAAGATATTCTCATTTTGTTTGTTGTCCCAATTAGGTTGATTGTGTCCACTTTTGTCTCTTTACCTGAACCACTTCGGACTTCCCTTATATTTTATAATATATTTATACATATTTATGTTCGGTTTTTTATGTATACATTTTAGTTTACATGCTTTTATTTCTCTTTGTAAGGGAGAAAGGGTATAAAGTTTTTTTGATAATACATAAGTGTCAATACTTAAATCACGTATTAAGATAATTAAATTGTAGTGATTTTTCAGTGGTGACATTGTGTGTGCTTTTTTTAAATTTTCAGAGGAAACTATTTGGTTACAGTTGCAGTTTTTTTTTAAGTTTAGAAAAGTCCGTTGATTGTTTCTGTCTGTAATTATTGTAAGCGTAGTAAGTTCTATATAACTGTTATTTTTACATTAGTATTTATTAGATTTAAGCTGTAAACTTTATGTAAACATTTGTTAAAAGGTGTATACCGTAAATAAATAAATAAATAAAAGTTAAATTCAAAATAGATTTATTACTTAGTTGTAAAGCACTACTTGTACTTACAATGAAATTAAAGTAGGAAATTTTCTAGCAATGATCAATAAAATTCGATCAACCCCTTTTTCTGACTGCAAAGTTGAAAAAAGGGGTTGATCAAACCCCTTTTTGCCAACTGCAAAAAAATTCCTGATTTAATTTCATTGTATGTACAAGTAGTGCTTTACAACTAAATTACTTACACTATAACACTGTGTAATCCAAGGTCCAGCGAGGTATATGCTCGAGAAATAGTTGTTTTAATAGACATTTGTTAAAAACTTACCGTGTAAGTATATTTGCAGGATTGATCGAATTTTATTGATCATTACCACAAATGTTTCTTGTTTAATTTCATTGTAATTTAAATAACTGCAAACGTGTGGATAATCTTTGTTTTATTTTAACTACTTGTATAGTTATTAATCAATGAACTATTGATATCTCCAAATGGAGACAATAAAATTTGAAAATTTTGTATTTAATATAAATTGATGGGGCTACTTATTTATTTATTTTTAAGAATACTATAAATATGTACATTTCAGGCAAAATGTGCTCTTTATCAATATGTTTTTATTTTATTTATTCCTTTGCCTATCTACCTTTCGGTGTAAGGCTTAATATGTTTTTTTTAATATTAATTAATAGAGTGGATTGCCAGATGTGCTGTATTTTTTTTTTTTTTTTCATAGATAAATGTATATTATAGGAAAGAAAATAATTTTAAGTACATTTCTTTTAAATTTTGTTTAATTAGTGAAATTAATAAATTCCGTAACCCATAAACAAAAACCTTCTCCGCTGAGCTATTAAGGGTGCATTTAACCCTTAATAGCTCAAACAAACAAGCTTACAGGGAGTGAACGGAATACGATAAATACCTGCTATTCGTTATTTGTGGATTGGGTATGGTGAGTCTGTCGACGTCGGGCGGTTCAGGCACGGCGTGTAATCGGCACAGTTCCCTCAGCAGTATCGCCACCTGGTGCAAGACGTGATTATCTAAGCCTTCTGTGTTGCTGAGTATCTGCACGGCGTTCGTTATGCTCGTCTCTTCCGAGTCGGCGAACCAAACCGGGGGCACTGTTGGATAAGTTTCCTGCAAAAACACAAAAATTAAAATTCCAAATTAGATTATTTTAAGTAGAACACACCATATATTATTACATTTTTAGAATCTATCAAAAATTTTATGTATTGTAAAAAATCTGTACTTGGCTATTTCACCAAAATTTCTAGTTTCCTTCTCAGGGCTCATATAAAAGATTAACTTACAATTCTACTCCTAAGTACTACCTAAACCACCCTTAACTTAAGAGCCCCGGGTGGGGGATTATTGCCCTGGTCGATAGCCTGCAACCTACCTCAATCGTGTTTAAGTATACACTTCTACTAGTACATTTGAATACATGGCCTTGAAAAGGAAATCTTAATCAACTTCAAGTTGAGGGTCAGAAAGACCTTAATTTCCCTGGGAATTAAATGCAATAGACTTAGAACATACCCACTCAGCAAAATGTATATTAAAAAAAAGGTGCATCAATTTTACATTAATAACAATAGAAAAGAGTGGAAGAGAAAATTTGAAAATAATTAATGGTTTTAATATTTAGACATTGGTAGTTCATATTGTATAAAATAAATATGAATAAATCATTAAAAATCATCCAATAAAACACAGATTAGATTGAATAACTTTAAATTCTCGACTAGTTTCAGGTTATTAGCCCATTTTCAAGAGAATTTAAAATTATTAATCTATGATTTGATTCACGTTAATAATTATTTTCAAATTCTTTTTATTTAATTTGTTACATAAATGTTGCCATACAGAATGGCAATTTGCAATTTTATAAGTTAGGGGCAGCACACGCTATCATAATGCGGCTGACACCAAAATGTTGTCTGCAATCCCTTGTAATATGTAAATAAATAAAACGTTTACTTCTCAAGTATGAGGTTGATAACTTAATAATGGTTTAATGCTGGTGCAACCTGACCAGTCCCAACACGAAGCCTTATTTAATCATTTTATTGCTGTCCTGATGGTAGAACGGAAAAAAAGAAAAAAAAAGTAGCTATCCTGAACCAGCGGAAAGCAAACATTTCCAAAATGATAATATGTAAATTGTGTTTGTGCATGTCGCGAATAATACAATCGTAAATCGTCAACCATATTTTCGGCGACCTCGGAAATTTTGATTCCCAAAATCCCAATCAACCCGGCATACATCTGGTGCACCAACCATTACCACATGGCTCGGAGAGTGCGTTATCACCCCTCCACCCCCTCAACAGCCCAGGAAAGTAACAAGATTGCCAAGAGAAAATGAAATGACAACCATATTTAGAACACTAAACTTCAAGACACAGATTTTATTTTGTAAAATTGATTTAAATACATTTAATAATGTCCCATCATGTCGATTGTTTCGTATTAAATTTTCATAATCCTCAATAGCAACATTATTTGTGAACATTAATTAATTACATTATTAATTGTAGAGTACGACACATTTTGTTAGATAAATTCACGGTTTTACAGCCGTATTTTTTAAATACACCAAAAATTCTGACTATTCCGAACAAATTAATAATATAAACAGAATGACAATTGTTTTATTAATTAGTTCGGAATAACCTGAATTTTTGGTATATTTAGAATAATAGCTGAACAAATTAATAATACAAACAGAATGACAATCGTATTACTTTGTCCGGAATAGCCTGAATTGTTGGTATATTTAAAA
Source organism: Philonthus spinipes (assembly GCA_963082785.1). NCBI lineage: Eukaryota > Metazoa > Arthropoda > Insecta > Coleoptera > Staphylinidae > Philonthus > Philonthus spinipes. The sequence continues at coordinate 19,652,890 of OY720315.1, forward strand.
TAATAGCTAAACAAATTAATAATACAAAGAGAATGACAATCGTATTATTTTGATCGGAGTAGCCAGAATTTTTGGTATATTTAAAATAATGGCTGTGAACCATATTGACATCGGATAATACAAATCAGGTGGTCTTTCTTGAAATGCAACTACCCTGAGACCTGAGCTGTTGCATCATCCCACTTGAACTTTCATGAAAGTGTTATTTTTTTATTCGTAACACAACCACAGAAATATATTATGCATAATTTTCTAATCCAAATTATATGTTGCTTAGATCTAACAAAATATAAATTACAAAATAAAGAATAATAACAATGAAAACACAAAAACAGGTGGAAAGACCACTGGTCGATAGCCAATTAACAGATATGAATTATATATTTCTTTTAGTAAGTTTATTATTTATTTTGTATTTTTTTTTCCTTAATATATCTCTTAATAAAGATTATAATGTAGTAATATTTTATTCCTTTCTTCAAAAGTGAAGAAAAGAATAAAATATTACTACATTATATCAAGAAACTTCACGTACTCACCAACAAATATCTTAGATAATAAAGATTATTATTAATAACAATGTAAAAAGTGTGAATAAAGGTTTTATTTAATTTTATTTTCTTTTTTATTATTGCATAAACATGATATAGTATACAATAATATCATACAGTAAGTAGTATTTTATCCTCTTTGATAATATTCTTAGTGTTACATTTCAAGGGTCTTATTCACAGCTCCAATGAAACAATTAATCAGTAAGTATGGTTTCACAAAAAACGAGTGAAATTTGGTTAGTGTATAGCCAGTGAAATAATTCACTTACTTCTCACTGATGAGTCATTGCGGTGAAACTGTGAATAGTGCCTCAAATCATTGCTATTCATTAAATTTTGCTACCTAAAATGACTAGTTTAGAAATATTTAATTATGTCCAATATTTAAAAAAAAGCATTAAGGGTTATTCCGTACAGAAAATGTCAATTTTATCGTATATGTTATTAATGAAATTCACATTCTATGTATAAATATATCTATTTAAAAAAAGCTGCATCGACTGTGCTTACAAAAAACAAAGTATTTTTTAAACTTATAATTTTCTCTACAGAATAGCTGTAGTTTTCTTTATATATAATTTTTTTGACAGTCCACTTATCAATTTCATCATGTGTGCTATGAAAGAACAATTGTAGCTGGTAAATAGATTGAAAACCAATTCTAGCTGGTAATTGCATATTTTTTTTTAATTGCCTTTGTCCTTGTTGAAGTAAAATCTATTCATCGAATGTGTTTATTTTTTATGTTGTTCCTGTACATATGTTAAATGTCAAAACCTAAATACGGACAGCCGTCAGTCTTTTGTTATTATGCCTTATTTTTACGTCGCACGAGAGGGCCGTGACCCCGCACGCAGGGGGGCCAAGTGAACGACGTAAAAAAACAATCCAACCAAAAAAAAAAATGGAAGTAAAAGCGTACGACTTACCGTGATATTCGCGTGGATCTCATATTTCTTGCCGTTCTTCCCGATAAACCTACAACTGAGTTCATCCACACTCGCGGACACTATCTGGAACCGATCATGATTTTTCGGGAAAATTTGCTCGAGTGTCTTTATTTCCTGTTTGAGCGTATGTAAACACGCCATATGTTACACGCACAAAGGGGGCCCGCGCGGGCGTCGGCCAAGCGTTCGAAACGGGGGGGCGCTACAAAAAAAAACGTACGTCGTCTCGCGAAACGATCACTCCCTACGTTCGTCAAAATGGCCGAATTTCTTGTGTTCTTTAAAAAGAAAACTGTTCGGCCCGTCTCGGTACAGTTCGTCTCGGGGACTGGCTGCGCGAATCTGGGATGTGTTAACGGGACCCTCTGAAAACGGGACTAACATAATTCGTAACGTTCCAACTACTCACGCTTACATGTATTTCTGTTTGTGCGTTGTGTTTTTTTTTAATATAAACTCCTCTCGTTCGTGGCGGCCCCAAATTTCACTTTTCGCCGAAGTCCCGTTTGCGGTTCGGAATGGCGCGCGGGAACGTAGACGCGCGCGCTCTCCAGTCCGGACCGGAATTTTTGTTTACTCTCGGTGATTTTCTCCGCCTCCACGGCAAAAAATCGCGCTTACAACAATAGATTTCGACGGGTTCGCAGGTAGAAACGCCACGGACTACCCAGAAAAAACGGAAAAGAATTTTCTTGACAGCACAATGAATCTGTTTTCAACAATTTCCGATGCACCCTTCGATTCATCGCGCCATTCATTTTTTTTTACAAAACGCGCCTTAGACGATCATAAGAATTCATTTTAAATAAAACCATTCTTTAAAATCACAAATCAGAATAAATAATAAAACCAAAATAACATTAAACAATGAATTTTACGTATAAAATAACTTAGTAAAAACGAAATAACTCACTCACCCGCTTTAACATTCACCTTGTCATAAATGTTGAAAACAAAATTTATTTATTTTACAAAACATACTCAGAAACAAGATATACATTTTACTCTATAAACAATTTACACTCTATTACCTGTAAGAATAGTGAATTTAAAAAATACACAAGCATCGTTTATTATCTAATATATATTCAACTGCATCATTTAATCTCGATTTGCATTTGGGAAATTAATTCACCTGTGTATCCATTTTGACGAATTTATCGATCATGTTCCATTTCATTTGTTAATTGTAGTATTTAAAAAAAATATTTATACTATAAAGACTATTTAAACTGTATAGCATTGTGTAATAATTAAAGCATTATATTATGTTATAATGCTTCTTCATAGTATTTCCAATGTCGATTAATTGAAAAGAAAAATTTGTTATTTTAATTTAAATTGTTATAAAAAACAATTCCAAAGTTTTTTAATTATCCTATTATTATTATTATTAATTACACATATTCATATAAGATATTGTTTTTATTATCAAGATACTTTGTGTTTTTTTAGAAAAACTTGAATACACTATCTTTGAAATTGTATGTTTGGTTGCATAATAAGAAATTTAAATAGTTATGAAACATTTTATAGTTAAAGTTCTTTTACTTATATATTTATTAATCACATTTTTTTCATTCTAACGCATGTTTTTTTTTATTAATAATTAAAGCCCGATTTACAATTGCTTGGAAACGATAAAGATAAATAAGTCTATATCTATGATTTACAAACAGTTTTGTTATAGAAGTTCGTGCCAATTCATAATCCCTCGGGAACGAAAATAGAAAAGTTTATAGAAAATCCTTAATTTACCTTCCCAGGCGATTGTGAATCGATACACGTAAGAAAATTTTATGATTTAACTATTACGTTTCCATTATTGTTACCAGACAATTGTAAATATGCCCTTTCTCTACTCATTTATTGCATATTTTTATTCAAAAGCATGTTTATTCATTAACTATTTTTGTAATTATTTGTTTTAAATTGAAATTGTTTATATTTTTAATAAATCTTTGAGTTTGTATATTTGTTTGCATAATAACGCTTTAAATCTATAATAAAAATAATTAGAGTTGTATTACTTATATATTTTATTGTTTACATAGTTTTTAGACAATAGTTTGATTTTTTCTTAACAAATAATTGATTTATTCTGTTTGTGTTATCATAAAAAATTGAATAAAGAATCTTTGATTTTGTATATGTGATTGCATAATAAACAACATAGATCTAGTATATTATAGTATATAAATATTTACAGGAAACATCTATGAAAAATAAATACATTTTGTAATAATTATTTAAATTACGCAATAAAATCACATAATTTGTGTACCATTTTAAATATTTGAATAAAGTATGAAGCCTCAGATAACTAACAAGCTTTTATAATAAATATCCTAAGAGCTAGTTGTGGGAAATACTCGCGATCTAAATAAAACACTTTTTTTGTTTCCGTAAAGATATTTAATAAGAAATACGAAAACATTACGAGAAGAGAAAGTGTCTTTTTATAATTAATTAACAATGGATGGAATATTTATATAAATATACTATCTATTATTTAAAGCTAACTTTTTTTTCGTTTACACAAAAATATTTAACAATAAATACGAAAACAGTAGAAGAGGAGGCTAAAGCCTAGTATAGCACCCACCTTTGCAGCGTGAAGTTGGCCGCGTAACGCCAATCAAACTTGACGCATACGTAGAGTCGTAGAGCATGTACAATACGAAATACGGCCACGAGATGGCGATACAATTTTGGTTGTAGAAAATATGTCTGTAGAAATGGGGTTATTAGGTTAACATAAAAGAACGATTTCCTTAAAAAGGGTATCAGGTTAGGTTAGGTAATGTTTAGGTTTTGCATAGATAAAATGATATAAAAGAGTGATTCCCTTAAAAAGGGTATCAGGTTAGGTTAGGCAATGTTTAGGTTTTGCATAGATGAAATGATATAAAAGAGTGATTCCCTTAAAAAAGGTGTCAGGTTAGGTTAGGCAATGTTTAGGTTTTGCATAGATGAAATGATATAAAAGAGTGATTCCCTTAAAAAAGGTGTCAGGTTAGGTTAGGCAATGTTTAGGTTTTGCATAGATGAAATGATATAAAAGAGTGATTCCCTTAAAAAAGGTGTCAGGTTAGGTTAGGTAATGGCTAGGTTTTGCATAGAATAAATGAAAGAAAATAAGATTTTTCTCGATAGAAAGACGTTTTAAAACAAAATGTAGGAAACTGTACTTATCGTTGGCTATCTATCGTCAGTATTGAGAACTAATGGGATCATTCGCAGATGAAAACACAAGGAAACAATCTCACATATCGCTCCATGAATGACGTATTTTTGCGAAATATATTTTCGTTAATTTCTCAATTAATTGCTGTTTTAACTCAATAAAAGTATGATGCAGTGTAATGAAAGTGTAAATATGTGCGTTAAATAACAAAATAATGCTTTTTAGTGTGGTGGAAATACAAAAATTCAGTGACATAACCTCCCGACTTTCGAGCTAAATTGTGAGAAAAATATAAGTGAAAACCCCCTAAAACCACTAAAAATCCACTCCTACGTCTATCAGTTATCATAAAAAACACCCCTTTGTAGGGGTTTTCGAATAGAAACTGAAATTTGAAGGGGGGGGCTATACTAGGCATTAACCGAAGAGGAGGTTATTTTGTTTAAATTAATTAAAAAATTATTGAATATTTTTAATATTTACATACATTTTAAATAAATATACTATCAAAGAGGATGAATGTATAGTACTTACTCTATGATACTATCTATTGTTAATGGCCAACTTCTCGCCGAACATGGAACAGTTGACAGCAGTCCTCTCTATCTTATAATTTTCTATGAGTCCTCTCTTTTTTGCGTGTTTAGGTTAGTGGAGGAACGTGGTGTTTGTTTCGAGGGCGGAAAATAGGAAAAGCACGCGAAAATGCGTATCGAGGCGTGCTATTTCTGTTCGTCGAGGATTTTCCCCGGACACGGGATACAATTCGTCAGAAACGACTGCAAGGTGAGTGTAAAAATTGCGTTTGTTGTTGCGCGTAATTCGTTTGGCGAAAGCACATGTTTTTGTTTTGAAATGAATAATAGAAGATGAATTCCCATGAAGATTTCTCTAGTATAAGTAAATGACGCCTGTGTTCTTTTTTTAATTTAGTTAAGAAAGGATATCAGAATGAGTTACTTGTAACGCTGAGTACATTATGAAATAATGTGTAAAATTTATAGTGAAAACATTGATTAGAAGTCGTAGTATTGTCTCGTTTGGAGTCCTCTAGTTGGTTTAACCACTGTGAATAAGTTGCATTTTGGTTAAGCGTCAGGCTAGTAAGCCAGGGATCCCTTCGATTAGTTAGATTTACTGGATAAAAAAAGCTGTATTTTGATTAAGCGTCTGGCTAGTAAACCAAGGGTACTTGTATCAATTCCAGAATTAGGCTGGTCATTGTATAAATGATGTGAATGTCTACCTAATTTGAAATTATAAAGGTCTTTGGGTTATATGGTTAATTAAAATATATATATATATAAAATAATAAAATCCTTTGCCCTAATGTAGCAGCTCCCATGAACATAACAAGTGATGAGAGGCCAAAAATAACAATAAATGTGATTTAAAATTGTGACTATATGTAAATCTATTTTGAATTGAATAAATTTGAAATTGATTCTCTTCATCAAATTTGAATACCTGGTTTTATATCACAAGCATGAATTTCATCTTGATTGAATTTATAGTTTTTGTCTATTGAGTGGTTAGAAAACGTTTACCAAATTAATATCTCTTAATCTGAAAAGTTTAATTTGTGCTTATTAATTATAATTCCCTTTAGATTTTCAAATTCTGTCGTGCGAAATGCCACGCCGCCTTCAAAAAGAAGAAGAACCCACGTAAGGTGAAATGGACGAAGGCGTACAGGAAGACGGTGGGCAAGGAGCTGCAAGTGGACCCGTCCTTCGAGTTTGAGAAGAGGCGCAACGTGCCGATGAAGTACGACAGGCAGACCTGGACGAAGGCCGTCGAGGCCATGAAGAAGGTGGAGGCGATCAGGCAGAAGCGCAGCAACGCACACATCATGCAGCGGCTCAGGAAGGGCAGAGAGTTGGAGGACGAGAGGGACATCAAGGAGGTGCAAAGGGACCTGTCGCTCATCAGGTCGCCCGCCGCAGGGCTTAAGGAGAGGAAAGCTGCGGAGGCGGCTAGCGAGGGCATGGAGGCTAGTGACGAGGAGATGGAGGGGGTTGAGATTGAGGACGGCGGGGAGGTCACTTTGTAAATTTAGGTTAAGGTTAGGTTCACTTGTAAGGATAATTAAAATAAATATAAATACTTATTATTTCAGAATCGGTCTTTCATTTGTATATAAAAAAAAAAAATGATTACAAAAATATATGTTACAAATTTTCCTTAAATTTATAGTCCTCATTGAAATTAATACGCTTATTAAGTTAATGATCTGAAATAAATAAAAACTTGTTTATATACAAAATAAACAAAATGTATGAAAAATAAGTTTCAACAATTAAAAAAATATGCATCACTCAATTCAATTTATACTCGAGATCTTTTTTGAATAATTCCTGAAATTGATTGTACATTTCATAAGTTAAATCTGTATCTTAATGTCAGATTTTGTACCAAACTCGGCTTTATTCCTGAAATAATTTGTTGGTATTGAAGCGGCTGATTTGAAAGACAATTTCTCAATTAAAAACGATTTCCTGTTAATTCTAATTGACTAATTTTTTTTTAATCTTGTTAGGTGTAATTGACTAATTACAACCACAAATTAAACAAAGTCATATCTGTGGTTTTAATTAGTTGATTAGAAATTGAGTCAACTGAAAGTTTCGCAAAGTGTCACACAAAGAAACAATTCGTGATTAATAAAAGTGTTTCTGATTTCATTTCAGGTTGTTCATGAATTGAATATTGACTTACCCATGTATTTTGATAATACAGTCATGATTGTGAAACCTATGAGAACGGAAGCGAACTGCACGATGCCAGCGAATTTGTGGCCGTCCTGTTGGTGCCATCTCGCCCTCTCCCTGGGCAAAACCTCGCATACACTCACGTACAGGAGGGTACCACCCGCCAAACACTGGAAAGTTAATTAAAAAAAAAAAACAACAGATATGAACGATTTTGTAAAATTTATAATTTAAGAAGTTTTTATACAAAAATACCCCAACACCACCATTATGGTAGATGGGGGGGATTTTAGATTATATTTATACAAAAATACTCTAAAAACCATGATCGAGAAATTTTCTCCTCGAGAGTGCTTTGAATTTTTTTATTTAAAAAAAGTGATGCTGGCAATAAAAGTAACCACACGCTATAGGTTATCACTAGTAGTAGTAGTAAATATCTTTATTACTATTAACTACACACGATGTTAATTTTTATTACAAATATATTTAATTATAATAGTAAATGGCTATCGGCCAGCAGCCTATCTGTCAGGTTATCACTATTATATCTTCAAGTAATCTCTTCATAATATTAAATAATTATTAGCATTTTCAATCATACCTGAGGCATAATAGATCTCATTGATCGTGGTGCAGTCATACAACCCCGTGCAAAAAAAAAATCATACCTGTAAGACTGGTAATAATATTGCAACAATATTTTCCGGAACTGTGGAGATTGACATTCCTAATCCTACTCCTAATGGTGTTCCGATGGAGAATATCAAAATCGACAGGAAATTCCTCATGGGCGAGTTTTCCTCCATGGACGACAACTCGATTCCCAGACAGAAGCCCACTACGAGTTTATGGGATGCTATCGCTCCCAAAAGCAGCAACACCTGACAACAAATTTTTGTAATATTATTTTAATTAATCAAAAACAAAGAATAACATGATCACAAATAAATAAATTCACATTAAGTGCATAAATGAAGCTGTGAGCGAATTATAATCTCTTGTGATTTATAGCTATCATAATACTTGGATAATTTTAATGAAATATCTTACTTCACTTTTATTATTTATAGAACCATATGTACTTCGACACCCAATACGGGTAAAAGAGGATAAGATTAAGAAAGAAAGATAGAACCATATGTATATTTTGAGTACTAAGTACTCATTCTTAATGGCGAATGTCATTCGGAATGATAACTTCACTTCAGACTTCCCTAAAGAAAGCCACAGTCATCATTACAAGAAAGGATTTTGTAGAGAACAGGTCTAAAATTTTTATCGTAACTTAACAATTTTTACATAACTAACTATCCATCTTTATTGAAATGTGTATAAAATAATATATAAAATTAGAATTATATTTTGCAAATGAATCGGCTATCAGCCAATTTTTACGTATTTCATGAACTTTATTTTTATTAAGTAAACAAAATTTTTACTTACTTTCGAAGTAGACTGCTCTAACCCGACAGCCAACCCTTCCAAGACGGCGTGAACCGATAAAGCCACCAACAACCCGAAACACCCCACCGAGGGCTTCTTCTTACACGGCTCATTATGTCCTATATGACACAGCTGCGACGAAGGCCCTTCTTGAAACAGCGACGCCTCGCATTCCTCCCTCCTGTAATGCGGGTTGTACGACGGCTGCCTCAAAAGCCGATCACTCTCCAGGGCCCCGTAGTGCTTCCTCTGGTGCGTGTGGCTGTGCGAGCCGCCGAAGAAATAATGCACGGCCTCGTCGATCAGGTACAGGCAGAAAAACCCCACGCAGAACGCCACTTCGGTGTAGCCCTGGAAATTCTCTGAAAGGTTCTCCCGGATTTCAGGCAGCATGTGTATCAGGGACGTCGAGAGGAGCACCCCTCCACCGAAACATAAAAGCGAGGAGGTGAAGAGGGGGTAGTTGTTACGGCCGTACGAGGAAAACCATGCCGGCAATGAACCCACTAAGGTCGTGCCCAGGAATAAACTAATAACCGCACAGATTTTCGCTTCTAATAACTCCATTTTATTATAAACTAACAATAATCGTGATTTGACCCACTTTTTTTTTTTTTAATTTCTATATAATTCTATAGATTAAATAATGAGTGAGGTTAATAAGCAAACCACACACTCCTCAACTCGATTGTTTAAAATTTTAATCTAAAAACTAGTCGACTGATAAAAACCAAAACCAATTCAGGAATTGTAAATCAAAGTTATCACAGTCAATATTTACTGCCCGAGATACCGGAGTGTGAGTGTATCTAATGAGAGCACACTCTTTTCATTTCTATTTTATTTGCTGAGAGGAATGTGGATCTTGTTATCAAAAGGCATTTTTTTTTATATTGAGTGTGTGTGTGATTCATTTTTTTTTATATATATACATTTAACATTGATCTAAATTTACAACCATTGCGGTTATGTTAGGCTCGAGTGCAGCGATTTGAAGAAGTTCTGGTAGGCGGCTTTCTGCTCCGAGCTCGCTGGCAGGTAGTGTCCTCCGGAATGTTCCACAACTAACGGGTGCTCGAACACACTGGCTAGATCCTCGCTCATTTCTGCAATGAATGATAAGTACTCATCATCGTTATTGGTCCGCGTTTTATTGCCCTGGTAAGATTATTTTGTGAACGAGTGTACAAAAAAACAAAAAATTATGTATATTATTTGAAATATGTATTAACTTGTTTAAGATGATATGCATAATCTAATTTATTTATTTAGTGTTTCCTTTCATTAAATAATTTCAACTCGAACCGTTGCAATTCGCAGTAGGGCTGCTATGCAACAACAAATATCTATTGTGTAATCCAATGTCCGGCGGGGTAAATGCTCGGGAAGTAGTTGTTTCAATAGATATTTGTAAAACTTACAGTGTAAGTAATTTTTTGCAGTTGGAAAAAGGGATTGATCGAATTTTATTGATCAGAAATTTTCCTTGTTTAATTTCATTGTAATTTAAATAACTGTTTGTCTTTGTTTCATTTTATTTAATTTAGTGTTATACATTATATGTTCCTCACACTATAACATATAATGATGTTATATAAGACTAAATAAATAAAATATATGTTCCTCTTTACTTCTCAGTGTGAGGTGATGGATAATCTTACCTGTCGGAATCACATTATCGTTCTTCCCGAAAACGTGCAGTGTCGTCAGTTGCACCTGCTCGCCGTAGCATTTCTTGTGGGGCAAACAGTCCGATTTGAAACCGGACGCCAATACAGCAAAATTAAACTTAAAATTCAGTACTGAAAAAAGAAGAAATGAAAACAATCGGTTGAATTTTGAATTACGCGGCTCTTACGTCCTCTGGCTTGCAAATCGCAGAGCAGCCCCAGGAAACAGGCCCCCTGTGAGAAACCGAGGATCCCGTCGAAAGGTCCCTCCTTCTGAAAAACCTCCTCTATGAATTTGAGGCTCTCCTCGAAACCTATCGCCGGTCCACCTTTTCTAATCCCACGATACGTCTTATTGTCCCTGTTGAAAAACCAACCGTATTGCTCTATAAAAAAGAAAAGAAAATTAACAACATTGCAGGCTTTTATTTTTTAAATCAATCAGGCTAGACCAGTAGTGCTCAAAGTGGATGTGCAAGTAAGACATAAGGGTGCTGCAAAATTTGTAACACTGTGTTTAACGTCTACAATAACACACCTGAATCGATTCCTTGTCCAATATCAACCGCCTCCGCATTATCGATATCGTCCACGAGGTACACCTTATGGGGCGCCGTCACGAACGTAAACTGCACCCACTTGTGCACGATTTTCCGGAAAGAGCCGGTCTTCTGCCGAAACACCTCCGCGTTTTGCCTGTAACCGTGCAGGGCCAGCACCTTGAGTTTCGGCACTTTCTGCATGTCCTCCTTTTTACAGCAAACCTTCTCTTTTTCCTCCGACATTATCTAAATTTAATCAATTACAATACACGAAAAATTTCATCAAATTTTGAATTTTACATTAAAATTATTTACTTACATAACCTCAATTCTGACTTCGATATTTGAAACGAAAGCCAAACTGCTTTAATTCGGACTAATTTTCTCAAGAGCGGCCGTTAAATCTTAGCGCAACATATTTCTTTTAATATTCCCACTAAGTTTTATGAAAATTAAAAATATACGTGTCGTATTTATTGTTTGTGTATAAAAAAAAGAAGGTTATGTGCAGTTTTTTTTTTTTGTTAATCCATAGAAAACCTATATCAAAAAAGAACCATAGATTGAAACCAAACAACATTTTTTTACTAAATTAAATTGGTATTTATATATTGTATATTTATGTTAAATTAGAAAATTTAATGTAAATAATAATTAGTTTTAAATTAAATTTGAATTATGATAAAACCTACAAATAATAAAATGAAAACAGCCATTTATAATATGAATAATTAGAAATATTTAATCAATGTTGATTCATGTTATTATAATAAATGTAAATATATTATTAATTTAAATAATATGCACCTATAATATATCCAAAATGCCTTATATAAAATAAAAAAAATTGCAGAAAGCAGAAAAACTTACATTTTGCAGAAAATAATTATTCACAATTTCAGCAAATTGTAATAATTACATAAAAATGCATTGGAAAATTATTCGTTACGAGCTGTGCGTGTAATTTATTATTTATGAGTAGTCTCAAGTTTCCTGTAATTCTAAAAATTAAAGTTTCCTTTAAAATGACTAAATACAGTTTCCTAGAATTTGTCTAAATTTAGATTTCTGTAATTTAACTAAATACAGATTTCTTTAATTTAGATAAATACAAATTTCTGTAATATACTTAAAAACAGATTTCTGTAATTTAGTTAAATATAGATTTCTGTAAATTGACTAAAACTTAATTATAATTACAGTTCTCTATAAATTAAAAATTGGAGTATGTGAAATTTACTCGATTCAAGTTTAATTTAAATAATCTTTTAACAATATACTTGATGTTTATTATTTATAACCTAAATACTTTAATAACATGTCTATTACCTTAATATTAAGCTAAATTGTAAATGATGTATAAATAGATTGCAAGTTGATTTTACATAAATAAATATTTTATGTTGTAAAATGTGATTTATGTATTCACGAATTTTTAAAGAGAATGCACAGTAGCCAATTCTTTTAAATATCCTTTTAACTTTTTTGTTTAATTTATGTCGGTTATTGTAATTTAATAAAAACTGATGTCTATTTCTCAAATCGATTGTGAAAAAATGTAATTATACAATAATTTAAACAAAATGGTTAGAAATAACGTAACATTAAACATTATTTCTATGAACATTTTATAAAATTATCCAAGGATATTAATAGAAGAAAAAAATAAAATAAATAAATAATAACTCTATTTGTAATAAGTACATATACATATATAAAAAATTAAACACAGACTCGATAACAATTAACCAATAATAAAGGTACATAAATTAAGTCAACTCTTTTCAACTTAAAAACAAATTAAATCATAAAGAAAGAAAATGAACATTCTCTCATTTTTTTTAAATAAATTAAAGCTGTAACAATAAATTAAATGGCTTCGATTTTGGTGTCGACAAACAAACAAACACCTAATCCCCCCCTTAATCAAATAAATAAAAATTGTGTATATATAAAAAAAAACAAATAACTGATTGTCTTTGGGTTTCGGAGGAGAGCGCGGTGCATGAAAAATTTGAGCGTGAGTCAACCGACTAGTTCGGGCGACGGGCTGCAGCTGCTGGCCTGCAGCCGCTGTATGACGTCGTGCAGCTGGGTGTGGTTGTGCCCGCTGTAGGACAGCAGGACGGGCCCGTTGGCTGTGGTAACGCAGCCTCCGCAGTTGAGCGTCCGCTGCTTGACGCACACCCACATGCTCCGCGTGTCCACCTTGTGGCTCAGCGTGTACATGTGTCCGTTGTGTATCAGCACCGGGTGGCCCTTTCTGCTCTTCAGGTACATTAGTCCTCCTGGAAGTAAAAGAATCGACACGTGCGTTTCAACCAAAAAAAATAAAAATAAATAAAATCAACAGCCGGGTTAATTTAGTTAAAAAGTAGGGTTTTCGTTATCTTTCAAATAAGGTAAAACAATATTTGATTTAATAAAGTTAAACCTATTTGTTCACCTCACACTGAGAAGTAGAGAGGAACATATAACGACGTTATATAAGACTAAATAAAATAATTCTATTTGTCACTATAAATTGGTTCGAGTTTACATGAAGTGTTTTATATCAATAAATTAAAACTTGTTTAAAAAGTGAAGAAAGGAATAAACCAAGTTTTAATTTATTGATAATGCTATTTATGCTAAACTCTTGACGGAACTGTATCATCATATTCGGTGAATGGAAACTCTTGTTATGTTCCATAATTTTGATTTCAAATACTAGACACATATTTAAATCTTTACAGATCATTATTAAAGTCAAAACTATTTTTTTAAACATATGTCAGATATTTGAAAATAAAATTATGGAAGATAATAAGATTTTCCATTCACTGAATTGTTGGAATAATAAACGAAATTATCACAAATTATAATTTAAATTGATAAAAAATATATATATGTTAAATTTAATATTTCACATACAGAACAGCCCCGACGATAATCTATTATTGTAAAAATAATAATCACTATTATTTTTACATTATTAGATTGTCATAAAGATGAAACAATCGAACAAAAAAAAGTGTGTAAAATAATTGAAGGTCTTTTATTTTTTCCCAAAATATTTAATCATTGATCGCACTATAATAAATGGCATTTTAACAAATTACTCCAATACAAATACAATCTTTTTCCAGTACAAACTAATCTTAATTTTAATTAAGATGCATAATTTTTTTCACAAATTATCAAGGAGTTAAATTAAATTTAACACTAAAAATAAAAGATCACAAAGAAGATTGTGAGGAATTATAAAAAAATACAAAGAATGTTTGGGGAGAAATATTTTTTTTTTGCAATTTGTAAAAAATTACAAATGTTTAGAATTAGAAAAAAAATACAATTTGTAAAGAATTACAAATAATATTTGGCATTACAAAAAAATACGAAGTTTGGGTAGAAATGAAAAAAAAAAATGCAATTTGTAAATTACAAAAAAATATACAAAGTTGCAAAAAAATATTGCAATTTGTAAAGAATTAAATAAATACAAAGAAAGATTGGGGAAAGTTGCAAAGAAATGTTACACTTTGTAAAGGATTATAAAGAATGTTTGGAATTGTAAAATAAAAGTTTGTAAAAGATCACAAAAAGAAGTTTTGAAAAATGGGAATTACTATAAGACAAAAACTTGAAAAATTACAAAGAATATTTGGAAAAAAATACAAAAAAGTCCTTACAGAATTATAAAAAGGAAAGTTTGAACAGAGTAAAAATTAAAGTACAGAGAGAGTTGCAAAAAATTACAAAGAAGGTTTAGGAAAGGAATTCAAAGAAAATAAATACAATAAAACTTGTATAGAATAGTAGAGCTTTCTTAGAAACAAAAAATAATAAATATTCAAAAAATCCTGTATAGAATCATAAGATTTTTTTAAGAAAAAATTTAAAAACAAAAATAATAAAAGGAAAAAATAATAACAAATAATTCAAAAAAGCCTGTATAGAATCAAAAGATTTTTTAAGAAAAAAAATTAAGAACAAAAATAATAACAAATAATTCAAAAAAGTCTGTATAGAATCAAAAGATTAAAAAAAATAATAAGAACAAAAATAATAATAAAGAAGGATTGTAAGGAATCACAAAAAATTGTAAAGAATCACATTAATATTATAAATCACATGGGAAAAACACTCATCATTTCTTTTGTTGCCTTACATTACTAATAAAAATATAAACTAAGAGATCAATCTTTTGTTTGTTTTTTTCAACCTACACATTTAATTTCATATATATATTTATAATTTTTTTAGAGTATACATCATTTTCTTTTTGCCTAATCTTTTATGAAAAGTCTATTTCGTTATCCATTGTTGTAGAAAAAATAAGTAAAGATACTAGAAAAACACGATTATACTATGTACAAACGTAAATAATATTTCGGAATGCTTACACTTGAAAAAAAAAAAATGTCTAATTTACTTCTAAGATGTGTTTTTTTTTTGCATTTTGGTTTATAATTAAAAAGACTAACTAAAAGAGACCCTCAATAATTGTTGAGCATTGCAATATGAAAATAAACATCCAGTTCTATTATTCCCTGCTTAAATATTTATTTATTTACAATAAATGAATATTGCTCCGTATTTACAGATTTGATTTGATAAAGGATGAAATTGCAAGGGAAAAAAACGCACAGTTAATCCGAATAAAAAAAGGAATGACGTAATTTCTCATAAGTTATCTTATAATGTTATAATTATTATTTATGAGATGTAACTTATGTTTAAATATCTCATAAAATATGTCTCACAATTTATCTTATCATATGTCTTATTACTTATGAGATGATAAGTCTCATGACTTATAAGATATAACTTATTTAATAATTAAATGTTCAACCGCTTTCAACCTAGAAGATTCGAATCGTGCCACATGAAATTAGGCAAAAGATGGCGCTTGCGTCTTCTTCCATTTATTATGATATAACTTATGTTGTATTATCTCATAAATTATGTTATGTCTCACAACTTGTAATATGTAAGATGTGTTATATTTGGGTCTACTCAGTACAGAAAATATTAAGTTTAAAGTGTATGCTATTAATTAATTTCACATTCTATGAATACATATCTATTATAAAAGCTGCTTAGACTGTGATAATAAAAAATAACGTAATAACTTAACATTTACCATATGAAATAGCACAAATTATGTAAATTTGCACAGTTAATCCCAAACGAAACCAAAAGGGAATGATTGTAATTTTTCGTAAGTTATCTTACAATGTCCTATTTCTTATGAGATGATAAGTCACATGACTTATTGTAATATCTCATAAATGATGTTATTTCTCATAACTTATGATAGATAATTTTTATTGTATTGTCTCATAACTTATGTTATAATTTCTCACAACTTATGAAAAATAAGTTATACTATAATGTCTTCCAACTTTCTTTCTTAATCTTATCCTCTTTTACCCGTATTGGGTGTTGAGGTTGTCTTCCAACTTATGAGACATAAATTATGCTATAATATCTCATAACTTATATTGTAATGTCATTTTAACTTATGGCAGAAATTATGTTCCAATATCTCACAACATATGTTATGTTTCACAATTTATGAGATAGCATATGTCTCTTTACTTATGAGATATCACAACATTCTTTATATCATTATGAATCATAAGACTTGATCATCAAATAAACCATATTGTGTGTCGTAAGTCACTTCTGTAATTAATGAATATCAGTGGATTTTCCTACTAGGAACGTTTTCTTCTTTTAAGTGTTTTCTATGTTCGGTGGAAAGGCTATTTATGTTGAAACCGCATCAAATTCAAAAAAGCACTGCTGTGAAATGATGACAGTTTCGAATTTTTTTAAAAATAAATATAATAATTTGTTTCATTTATATTTTTTTACACCTCACACTGAGAAGTAGAGAGGAACATATAACAATGTTATGTAAGACTAAATAAAATATATTTTTTTAATGAAATCACCAATAAAATGAAATCCATTTTTAAATCAATTAGTACCATCATAATTAAATCCTCATTTAAATAATACAGTATGAAGGAAGGTTGAAAAAATAATGACTAGAATTATGATTTATTTGTAAATAAAACACTTTTTACTTAGTTCAACCACTGAATTATTCACTTAGGATTGTTAACTAGTTTCGATTAACTAGTTTTTATTAAATTTCTTTAAAAATATCACTAAACCCAGACTAGCTTGAAATATCAGATTATAAATGTCAAATGTCTTACACGTTGGACATACAGAGAGTTAGTTTAAATTAAGAAAAAAGTCTTACTCATTGAATGCATACAAAGAGTCTAAGCCAAGTAAATTTTGTTAACTTGGTTACAATAGATAGTTTGATACTACGACCAGAACCATCGAGTCCTGGAATTGAACCAGGGACCCCTTCCATACCAGCACTAAAATTGCGCACTACTTGGGTGGAAAAAATAATATTTAAATCAAGTGATTAAAAAATAAGCACAAAGAAAGAGACTAAATTTTGTTTAACCATTGCATTTTTTTAATTACTTTTATGTAATTGGTGGGGGGGGAAGTGAATCTCCGCTGGACAGACGAGACTCTATGGAATAGAGAAAAATATACTATGTGTATCAAACGATGTCCTGTTGGACAGATACCTGAAACTTTGTCCAACAACTGTTTTCATTCTAAATAAATAAATAAATATAAATAAATCTATATAAATTTCACTGCAATATTATAAAAATAAATAAATAATTGTATAAATAAATATTCTCTTTGAACTCTTCTTAATGATAAACATTATGAAATGAAAATCATGTGAGAAGTAATTATAAAATTAGATAGTTGGTACCAATGGTATATCATACTCTGTTGGACAGAGAACCGCTTGTCCAATAATTACTTCATTGGAATGTTTAGAGTTGTATTATTTCATTTTATAATATACAACTCTAAACATTCTAATGAAATAATTAATGTAATGTTTAGAGTTGCATATTATAAAATGAAATAATACAACTCTAAACATTCTAATGAAGTAATTAATGTAATGTTTAGAGTTGTATATTATAAAATGAAATAATACAACTCTAAACATTCCAATGAAGTAATTATTGGACAAGCGATTCTCTGTCCAACAGAGTATGACGTGTCCAACAATTATTATCATTTGTTTTAAACTAAATAGAACTAAAGTCCACTCCTTAATGTTAATATTAAAAAAATAAATATAATTATTTCAATAGAAATTTATACTTTCCATGATAATTTTGAATAAATAATAATAAATTAATTGTTTTTTTTTTCAGTCAAATTATTGTAATCCTTAGTAATATGAAATTATAAGTTTTAAGAAAATAACTCTCTTAACAGTCTTTGCCATAACTTTCAACAGCAGTGTTTTTTATTCGTTCTCAAAAATAAACGAACGATTTGTTTTGCGTTTCGAATTTATCGTGCGGCATCGATGAGGACCTGCCGGAGCATTTCGATGGGGACGACAGTGTCCTCGCCAGGGGTTATAACCTCCGGCACGATGCCGTGCGTGTGCGCCTCCGGCCACTTGACGATCCTGCCGTTGACCGTCCAGCAGACGGCCGGGCACTTGTACGACCTGTTGGTCTTACAGTACCAGAAGCACTTGTTCTTGTAAGTGCTCTTCTTGAAAAACGTGTACCCGTCCACTATCAACCTCGGCAGGCCCCTCTTACCCAGTATGCACTGTAACGTCCCTGCGGGCACAAAATAAAATAATACAATTCAAAACTTTTAAATACCTACTCAACGAAAATAATAATGAAAACTAAAAACAAAACGAAAAAATCATACGGAATTTATTGAAAGTAAACAAAAAAGCTAATTAAGGTTGAGGTATTTAAAGTTCTTGTATTACTTTATTCTAACATACGGGAAAAAAAAAAAGAATTGAAGCAAAATTTTGGATAATTCAGGCTCGCTTTTGCAATCGTTAAGTAAATAATACTAACCAAACTTTTTCCAATTCTTTATTTGGTTAGCCTTCACTTACAGGAGGAGGGCAAGGAAGTGTTAGAGAGCTCTCCCTTCCGTCAACAAGAAATTGAAGCATATTTGAAGAGCAGAATGAAAATGTTGGACACAGACAGAGAAGGGGGGGGGGAAGAGAGAAAGGGGGAGAGAGAAAGGGGAAGAGAGAGAAAGGAGAAGAGAGAGAAAGGAGAAGAGAGAGAAACAAGAAATTGAAGCATATTTGAAGAGCAGAATGAAAATGTTGGACACAGACAGAGAAGGGGGGGGGGAAGAGAGAAAGGGGGAGAGAGAAAGGGGAAGAGAGAGAAAGGGGAAGAGAGAGAAAGGAGAAGAGAGAGAAACAAGAAATTGAAGCATATTTGAAGAGCAGAATGAAAATGTTGGACACAGACAGAGAAGGGGGGAAGAGAGAAAGGGGGAGAGAGAAAGGGGGAGAGAGAAAGGGGGAGAGAGAAAGGGGAAGAGAGAGAAAGGGGAAGAGAGAGAAAGGAGAAGAGAGAGAAAGTGGGAGAGAGAAAGGGGGGAAAAGAGAAAGGGGGGGAAAGAGAAAGGGGGGGAAAGAGAAAGGGGGAGAGAGGGAGGGATAGAGAGCTTTTTCTCTGTCAAAAAGAAATCGAAGTGCTCTTCAAGGATATTGTCTTACAAGTTGGACTCTCAGAGTGTCAAAAAGAAATTGAATGTTAGCTATGAATACAACTACAAGTATCTAAATAATATAAACGATTTGCATTTTACAAATGCTTCAAGTCCTTTTATTTAATTAAGCCGAATAATTAATGCAATTTAATTTTTTCCTTGCACTTCCATTTTTGTACTTTTAATGAATGTTTCAACGATTTGAAAATTTACTAACGATTGTAAAGACGAGCCTCAAATATGCATGCAAAAAAAAAAACCAACAGTTCCCACCACAAAAGCAAACATTCCCGCTTTTACAAACCTGGAATCGAAATATCGTTCGAGGCCGGTAATTTGCCCATCCCGTAGTTCATTTCGCTGCTCTCACCGAACGAATTCGAATGATCCATCATGGACGAAGCGGTGTTGACCTTTTCCTCGTAAGTCGGCTGCTCACTGTATTCATCCTCCAGCGGATCGACGGGCTCTTGTTTCGGCGTTATTGTCGGCTCCATATAGTGCGGGTTGTCTTCCAGCCGTTGCTGCTTCACAGGTGGCGGTGTGTCGGAGGAAGAAGAGGAGGGGGGAGGAGGAGGGGGCAGCGGCGGCAGGGCAGTGTCCACCTCGGGGGGCGATTCCGAGTCGGGAAGTTCGGGTGGTTTTAAATGCTGCGCTGGCATCGGCTTCACGAGTTTCTTCATTGGCCGGTTGCGTTTCAAGTCGTTCTCCGATTTCACGTTGTTCATTAATCCGTTAGTCGATGTCGACGCCTTGAAAATATTAATAATATAATACAGTGCTGTTTAGAAAAAACTTGAACTTGGTTTGATATCTCAGACCATAAACTTTGCATTACCAAATTCTTATTAATCCCCGTGTTATCCGTCAGTCCCTTCACTTTGAGTATCTCGGCGACGCGCATGAACATCGGGATCTCCTCCTGGCTGACGTTCACCTCGCCCTGGTACATGAAGGCGAGGAGGGCGTTCAGGGCGTTGTAGTTGATGTCATGCAGGATGACGATTGGGTGCTTGCAGGGGTTCGCCCGGAACAGCTCCTTGAAGTATGGACTGCACACGGACAGCACCGTCTTGTGCGCCTTGACGTAGTGGCCCTCCGCAGCCAGCGTCACGTCCACCAGGTCTTCGTCCTTCAGCAAGTCCTGGAAGCCACTGCTCAGGTTGTTGTGGAAGTTGTTCCAGCAGAGGGAGAATTGTTCCGGCTCCATCGTTTCCTTTATTTGTTTGATATTGCTAAATAAAAACAAATGAATAATTACACGACATATTTTGTTTGGATTGTTATTTAAACATTGAGAGCGAAATGCATAGTCTATTAGTCGCTCCTTAGTTGTGAACAATAGACTATGATTTTATTTGATTGATATTGCTACTAAATAAAACAAATGACTTCTTTGCTATTAAAACAAGCTTACAACTGTTTGCTGTAAAAACACCCTAAATTTGGTCATTTAAATTTCAAGCAATGTTCTGCATAAAATCCAAAAGTGTTTTTGTTTTTAAAATAACTGATTTTATTTGTAAAAATTGATTTCAGTTATTTCATGCTAAGGGTTTTTATTTATCATTTTCTGTCGTATTTCACGATTTTCACCATTGTAAAGAAGATTTCCTGGACGACGTCAGACGATGCTAAGTAAATTATATATATATATAATCTAAAATCCCCATCTACCATAATGGTGGTGTAGGAGTGTGCTAAGTAAATTAAATACTTTTAAATATTTCGTAATTAATCATCTTTTTGGTTATTTATTTAATATTTAAATGAAAATAGTTTTCCTTTCCCCTTCTTATTTTTTTATTGAACTAAATATATTTCAAAAAGTATGTTTTCATGATTACTCTTGATGGAAATTCCATCTTCAGTAGTTGAAGTATTCAATAAAAAATAAGTAGGAGAAAGGACAATCACTTTTATTTAAATATTCCGTAACTAATTATAATTAAATACCTTTCCGTTAAACTTTGTTTATAGCAACCATATCAAAACAAAAAAAAAAACACAAATAAACACACTCCCACGCTGCACGCACACAAAAACACAACAAACGCACACCCACTAACCTATTTCACGAATACTCTACCACTATCGTCCGTGAACAGCCCCCTCCGATACGGCGGGGCCCCGTGCCTCCTGGAGAACGAGAGCTGCGCTTCACTCGAGCCCGCTGCCGAAAATGGTGGTCGCGTCCCAGAGCGTCCTGATTGAAGTGGTCCCGATCAACGAATCGATTCCGACTTAGGATCGCTTCACCCCCTTTTCGCCCCCGGAAACATACACCGAGCGGGACAAACGTGCTCGTTTTACGCGTCTGTTTTTTACCCCCAGCAAAAGCGGCGTGTGTCGGTGTGCAGAGATTCGCGCCAACTTCACTCCAATTCGGCCATGGAATGATGGAAAATCGTAGTTGTTTTTTTTTTCTTGGAGAATGAAAAAATGGAAAAATAAAAAAACGACACACATTTTTTTTGTGTTAATAGAATAGTAATAATACTAATCAAGGTAAGTTTTTTAAATTAAATAATAAGAATTATATTATTATTATTTTAAAATATAATTATACATATATAACATCTTTATTTCTGCAGACAATTTTATATACAATAAATTAATAAATTAACAATATAATTCTTATACTATATTATACGTTTTTCTTAGAAAACGGCTATCGACCATCGGTCTTTCTGCCTTATAATTATTAATCATAAACAGACGTGAAGTTGCTACGAAATTAAATATAAATCATAGATATATATTTCTTTATATCTTTGACTATATAAATAAGGTTTATATAAATAATTTCATAATATTAAAGAGAATTTATTTAGCACTTTTGCTATATATAAAAAAATAATAAGAAATATATATATATATATAAAATATCTTATGTTATTTATTAAATTAATAAAACTTAAATTAGAAAATTAAAAATTAAAAAACAATAAAACATATATATAGACTAATTATAATAAATTATAACATTGATATATATGAAATAAAACCATAACATTATTTAAAATATTTCAGTCTTAACAATATAAATTGAAATAAGTTATATCACAACACAAGTCTTAAAACAAACAGATTAGGAATGGAAAATAATAGAATTATATAAAAAGAATTTGTGTTAAATATTTTTTTTTTAAATACTCCATTCTATTTTTTTCTATTCTAATTTACGAGCCTCGCTGGCTATTAATAATAATAGAAAATAGGTTTCACTCACATGGTCAGTTATTTAAAATAAATTTAAATCCCGAAACACGCGTCTACAGATAGCCTTGTATTACGTAATTTTTGTTTTTTTGTTCTTTACATTAAATATTCTCGTATGAAAAAAAAATAATTGGTTGCATTATGCAACATGTTATTGCTATGCAACAGCAAGTCTATTATGTAAGTATACATTTGTTTTTTTTTAGTAATTGCGTAATGTAAGTCAAATTGTCTAAGAGCCGAATGTGGAAATAATTTATTAATTTCAAATTCCTTTTATTTCATTTATTTTAAATAACTGTGATTATGTACATAAAAAACGTAAATAGAAGAGCAACTTTTCTCGAAAAAGGTCAATTACATTATCCATAGATGTTTTCTTTTTCGTTTTATAATTTTCTAATTTAAGTTTTATTGTCTTATAAGTTAATAACATAAGACATTTTATATATACTTCTCATTAATTTTATATAAGATTTTTTTATATATAGCAAAAGTGCTGAATAATGATCTTTATTATTATTATATACATCTGCGGATAATATCATAGATGTTAAGTATATATATAAATTGTAATCTATGATATACATATTAAATCAATGGTCTATGACTAGTATATGTATACCAACTTACAAACATTCAAAGAATCCCTCATAGATGTTAATTATATATTTATGGAACACCTTGAAGGCAGTTCTACCAAAATCAAAATATTTTGTTAGCGGGAATATTTAAATTCATTTTTCTACTAATTTATTTTAACTTCATTCACATTACTTGTGATGGGCAAAGTCGATCTTTTATTACTGCTAAATTAAGTATATTATAATTTTATGAATGTTACTTATTACAAGAATAACTTCCCATTTATTAATAAACATAAATTTTAAATCACTTCTTCATTTTAAATACTTAAAATGGAACTTTTTTGTTATTTTTGCATCACAAAACCTTAAATTCAATTAAAATGAAGTTGACTCAGAAAAATAAGACTGAAGTTGGTCGAGTTTTAGTACATCATCTATGATTCTGTTATTGAATTTATTTTTTTGTGATTCCAACACAATCTTCCTTATTTATGAAATAATTTTCTGTAAAAGAAAAGATATTTCATTGATAAATCACCGAATTAATTAATTAACACCTTATCAACACTGACATTACAATTCGTAAATAAACGTGAAGTTGCTGATTACCCCTAAACAAATAAACAACTTCATATGTTCGGGAATTTCAACATAACCTCAAAGAATGCAAGAGATGGTAAATACATTTTTATTACATATTCTTTGCGTTTTTAATTGATTAAAATGGGGGAGAACAGCAAGCAGGTTATCGATTCGCTTTTGAACAGCATGACGGATTACATACAGAAAATTAAAAATGACGCAAAACCGGGGTGAGTATGTTGATGCATATTTTATAATTACCATCCTCTTGATTTTATAACTATCAGGGTTATTCTGTACGTGAAATGTTAAATTTAACATACACGTTATTATCTAACTGATTGTTGAAGACATTACATTGTGTTATATGTTTATAATAATAATAAAGAGAATTTATTTAGAATTTTTGCTATATATAAAATAAACTTTTTAAAATAATATACATTAATAATATAAAGTAGAAAATTAATAAGTAAGCAAAGTGTTTCATTAATTTTCTATAGAATACCGTGTACTGTTAATATGAAGCTAACAGTACATGGTATTCTACATTGTCACAGTCTAATGGAGTTTTATAAGTATATTCTTAGGGCCGAGAACGGAAATGATTAATTATAGTATTTACATGTATCGATTTACAATTGTCCAGGAAGGGGCCTTGTAGTTTTTTAAATTATCATAATTTTTAGTACGAAACCGTTCAAGTGTGCAGTGGTCTCATGCAACAACGTCTACGACAAGCACTACATTGAAAAAAAGGAGCGTCTGTACAAATTCCACAAATTCCCTGTGGACTGCACTGTTGCGAACAAATGGAAGGAATCGTGCGGGCTGCCCTCGGTGGCCGAAACCGATTCCGTTATGGTATGCAGCGATCACTTCAATCTAGATGATTACGAACGGAACTACAAAGAGGAATTCAAGGATCCCAACTACCGGAGGCCTCTGAAAGAAAAGGCTGTGCCGTCCTTAAAATTATCGAGCTGTGTTAAGCGAAATAGTGACGAAGAAGTCGATTCGAAAGAAAATGTGCTGCGAGAGATTGAAAAGAAGGGAGTTAAAAGGGGGAAACAGGACGAGAGCGAGGAAGTCGATTCGAAAGAGATCGTGCTGCGAGAGATCGAAAAGAAGGGAATTAATAGAGGGAAACAGGATGAGAGAGAGGAAGTGGATTTGAAAGAGATTGGGCTGCGAGAGATCGAAAAGAAGGGAATTAAAAGACTGAAACAGGATGAGAGAGAGGAAGTGGATTTGAAAGAAATTGGGCTGCGTGAGATTGAAAAGAAGGGAGTTAAAAGAGGGAAACGGGATGAGAGAGTGGAAGTGGATTCAAAAGAGGATGTGTTGCGAGAAATCGAAAAGAAGGGTATTAAAAGGGGGAAACAGGACGAGAATCCGGAATCCGAATTGAAGAAGGCGCTCTTGAAAAAACCCAAACTTGTGTTGAACCCAGCTTTGAAGGAAAAAGAACAAATGCTTAGCCAGAAATTAGCGTCGTTAAAGATGGAGATTAAGAAGGCCAACGGTAATTTGTATTATTTCAACAAGCAGATTGAGAAGCTGCAAAGTGAGACGAGGGAGAAGGAAACGTCGAGGCAGTCGGGTTTGTACAGGGTGTTTTCGGACGCGCAAATTTCAATTTTGAAGGGGGAGAAAAAGGTGGTTTGGAGTGATGATGATTTAGCCATGGCGTTTACGCTTAGACACATGAGCAGCAAGGAGTGTTATCTGTATTTGAAGTACACGCTGAATATGCCTTTGCCTGCACTGGCTTGTGTGCAAAAGTGGGCTGCCTGTAAAAGTGATTGAGAATCAAATTCTTTAAATTATTTTTTTTAGTGTTTAAGTCAATTGTTATTAATATTATTAAATAGAAAAATAAATAATTCATATATATTACATAAGATTAATTTATTTTTCCCTAAAAAAAAAAAACCAATCATTGTACAGAGAGTCGGGAAATTATAGGTTTAACAAATACAATAGTTGAGGCTTTTACACTGTGAAACTTTCTAATAAACTATTTGTAAATAAAATGTTTTTAATACATTCGACTCTTGATTTAACCAAATTTTCATATTGGGTAAATGTAAACACGTGTAGCCAACTGAAAATAAAAACATGGAACACAACAAGTGCTTCAATTACCTAATATAAAACGTTTTTTTTAAGTTTCACAAAATTTATTGTAGTAACACTGCTACGATTGTTTTGCTAACACAGTGGCAAGTGTAGCAGTGCCTCTACAATAAATTTTGTGAAACTTAAAAAACCGTTGTTTTAATTACAAATAAGTTTAAATAATGAAAAAAAGTTTTACTACTCATTCAACTGATATTTTTGATTTACATTTAAATATTAGTTATCCAAACAATGTATACAATTTTTTTTTTCTTATTTGAATAAAAATGTATAACGAAGAAAAGGAATTAATAATTTAACTGCAGGTTTATACGAGTACATTTTTTCACTGACAGTAATGTAAACCTTTAGTTGAGGGTTATCACAAACTTTCACGCACTTTAACTTAGTGCAGAAAAGTTTGTTGAAATCTGTCATTTTGGATCAAACTGTTATTTTTTAGATTTCCACTTGAAGTTTATTCATACCTATTTTTTCATGTTTAAATAATTCTTGTTTTCTTTTTCAAATAGGAGTGTGAGGTGTTTGGTTGCAGTAGTACCTCGAAACTGTGCCCGGAGTTGATCTTTTTCCCGTTCCCGACTGACGAGGATTTGAAGAACAAATGGCTGACGTCTTGCGTTTGGAAGCACACTATGCAAGTATTTAAATGTGAGTTTTAATATTTCTTCACTCGCAATCCGCCGATGATTTCATCGTTATAATAATATAATTGGAAAGATAGCGCTAACGCCATCTTTTGCTTAATTACAAGTATCCGTCAATGATTTCATCATTATAATAATATAATTGGAAAGATAGCACTAGCGCCATCTTTTGCTTAATTACAAGTGTCTTTCTACAAATAAAGTTTATTATTATTATTATATTTTTTTACATGCATATATTTTATTTCAGCCGTGGTATGTTCTTGCCACTTTCCACCGAGCGCCTTTTCAAAACCGCAGCAACTCATCGAAACAGCCGTTCCCACATTGAAATTAATAACTTCCAATGAAATTCCGAAAGTCGTCCTCCCGCTCAGACGATCCGTGTCCAGCGAGGATGACCCGAATAAAACCTACGAGGAGAACATCGCCAAACTCGAAAAGGAAATCGAGGCGGCAAGTGAACAACTTGCGACCACGAACGAGCTGTGCAAGCAGAAGAAGAAAATATTGGACGCATTAAGGTCGTCGCGTGTTTCGGGATCCGATGAGAAGGAGTTGCTGAGGAAGGTGTTTTCCGAGTCGCAGATAAAGATTTTGGGCGGGAAAACGATGGCGCACTGGTCGAGTGACGATATGATGGTGGGGTACACAATCCGGAGGATGAGCAACAGGAGGTTCTACCATCACTTGACGAAGACTTTGAATATTCCCCTGCCCGGGTTGTCGAGCTTGACTAAGTGGGCTTCGTCGAAGAACGCTCGAGAAAAATGATAGCGATAAACTCGATATATTCACTTTGATACAATTTTTGTTTTTAAATCCTAAATCAAAGTGTCCAACATGTCAGACAAGTTCTCTTTCCTTCTTAAACTTCTTCCATGCATCCATTAATCTCCTCTTGACTGGACATTAATCCTGAGATTTCCCAATGCAGTTCGTCAATTCCTTCTCTCTCTCTCTCTCACTCCATTTTTGCGTTAAATATTTACAAAAAATGCAATTTTGTGTAAAGAATAAATAAATCAAAATGTCCAACATGTTGGACAAGTTCTCTTTAAATATTTACAGAAATGCAATTGTGTAGAAAGTATACCTAAATCAGTGTCCAACATGTCGGACAACAACTTCCACCAACAATCGTACTCTATAATTTAATTTGATGTAACATTCAGGCTAATTTTTTCAGTTTCCCCATTCGAAATATAAAGGTATAGTTTGTAAAAAAAATAAAGTTTAATGTAAAAAATATATATATTAAGTCTTTAATCCTCAACATATTAATGACAAAAATAATAATTATTTCGTAAGCAAAATGTAAGCAACTAAACTTAATGATTTTTAAGACATATGAAATATTTAATATTTGGTGATGTTGCTATAAAAAATTTGCTTATGAAATAAGAATTAATATCAGGCAATAGATGGCGCTTGCGCTGTCTTTCCAATTATTAATATTTTGTATATCGAGATACATTTTTGTTGTTGTTGTGTATTTTAATCTTGGTGCAATTGTTTATCAGCCATTTTCAAAGAAACGTAGGTGTTGTGCTGCTTCACCCTCAGCCTGCTCCAGATGACGTAATTGGTCAACCCGATCATCTGTGCGGCGTTCAAAGCTGCGCTCTCCGGATACATCGTAGTGGAGCAACCCAAACCCGACGGAACATTCAAGCTGGACCAAACATCGATCTGGCTGTTCGCATTAACACTCGGTGTGCAGTTAATAACCGGCAGAGTCGAGTTTCCGCTGATCACAGGCCCCAACCCGTTCGACCTCCCCGCCACAGCGATGAAAATCACCTTCATCGGTAAGGATTCGTAGTAGCGGACGATGTTGAGCGTGTCTTTGGTGCCTTTATGTGCGGAGGTTACCCTCAGCTCGGCGTTGACGCCCAAATCCTGGCAGTGCTTCTGGATTTTCTTACAGAAGTCCATGTCGGATGGGCTGCCCATCAAAATTGCGACCAGATAGTCGTTGGGTGGGGTTAGGTGGTTCAGTTGCTCGGA
This sequence comes from Philonthus spinipes, assembly GCA_963082785.1. Taxonomy (NCBI): domain Eukaryota; kingdom Metazoa; phylum Arthropoda; class Insecta; order Coleoptera; family Staphylinidae; genus Philonthus; species Philonthus spinipes. Next base: position 19,681,738 of record OY720315.1, read on the forward strand.
GACCCATTCGAAATTACGCTTGACAGTGTCGAGGTCGGAATCGGTTACTGTGGTCAAGTTGCGGTAGACTTGTTTGTCGACCATGAGGCGTTTGTCGCCGGACGGCCACAGCCTCCACGAATCGGAATCGATGATGTCGGCCAATAAGATTTCACCTGAAATTTTTAATTATTTTATATTAATCATTGACCTTTCTACCATTGCGTGGTGTAAGACAATATTTATAATTGCGATGCATTAAAAAAAAATTATGTGTGAAAAATTATAATTCTGAAAAATTAAAGACAATTACAGAAAATTGTGTGCAACACAATACAAAGTCAACGAGAAGTTATAAATTTTCTAATTGTGGAAAATTCAGAAACAATTTCGAAACAAAATACAAAATCAGCGAGATATTATAATTATATAATTGTGGAAGATTCCAAAACAATTATAAAAAATTGTGTGGAATAGGATGCAAAATCAACAAAAAATTAAAGACAATTACAGAAAATTGTTGGAAAAGAATGAAAAATCAGAAGTTATAGTCGTGTAATTGTTGAGGATTCCAAAGCAAGTACTGAAAATTGACTCGAACACATTACAAACTCAATCAGAATTTATAAGTTTTCTAACTGTGGGAGATTACACAAAAATTACAGAAAATCAACAAGTTTTAAATAGATAATTGTGATGAATTTCTGAACAATTACAAAAACTTGTGTGAAACAGAGAACAAAGTTAACAAATAATTATAATTGTGGAATATTAAAGAATATTACAGAAAATTGCATTGAAAAGAATTCAAAATCAGGGTGAAGTTATAACTGTAAAATTGTGGAGGATTACAAAACAATTATAGAAAATTAGTAAAAAGTTCTAACTGGATAATTGTTGTAAATTCCAAAACTATTACAAAATAAAATGTGTGAAACAAAATGTCCAACTTGTTGGACAAGTTCTCTGTAAATATTTACAAAAAAATGCAAATTAGTGGAAAGAATACCCACATCGAAGTGTCCAACTTGTTGGAGAAATTCTCTTTAAATATTTACAAAAATGCAATTTTGTGAAAAGTATACTTAAATTAAAGGGTCAAACTTGTGGGGGTCAAGTTCTCTTTAAATAATTACAAAAAATGCAATTTTGTGGAATTTGTTGGACAAGTTCTCTATAAATATTTTCAAAAAAAAAATGCAATTTTATGGAAAGAATACCCACATCAAAGTGTCCAACGTGTTGGACAAATTCTCTTTCGTGGAACTTATAATTGTGGAAGATTCCAAAACAATTACAAAAAATTGTGTGGAATAGGATGCAAAATCATAACTGCTTTGCGTACTGATGATATCGTAAACAATTAGATTTATCTGAGGTGCGATTATTGTTGGTTTGAAACTTATAACTGTTTATTTGTGGAAAATCAAAGAAAATTACGACAACAACATAATGTGTGGAACACAATGTAAAATTTACGAAAATTACAACTTTTTAATTGGGAAAATATTACAGACGATTACAAAACTGTGTTGAACCGAATGGCAAAGTCCACGGGTGATGGATTTTGTTTTTACATGAAGTAATTACACACTTACCGTTTTCATCGACTCCGAACTCGATCTTCATGTCGATGAGGGCGCAGTTCCTGTAAGCCCAGGCCTTCTCCAAGATCTCGAAGACGAGCACGCTGGTGTTTTGCATGATTTCCACTTCGGCCGCACCTTTAAAAATAATTAAAAAAAATAAATCAATAAATACGGATATATTACCGGCCATTACGGCTTTCAGAAGCACCTGCTAGAAATGGGCATTGGGTGGGAGGAGGAGTGGTGGTGCACCTTTATAGGGGATGCAACGAAGAAGTGGAAACAATAGGGCATATACTTCACAAATGCCCAGCGATGTCGAGCATAAGGAATTCTACGAGCAGGGAGAAGCCCCAAAATCGGATAAAATACCGGAAATATTCAGGCTGGCTGACTGGGTTTAACTACTTGGATGGGAGGCACTACAATAGGCCAGAGGTTATGGCCTATGTGGCTGCGGCATACTTGCTGCCTTTCCATTATATCAATATTAAATGTACAAGCTATCTAGTAAAAAAAAGGATAGAGGGAAATTAATATATTTATATATATATATATATATATTTTTTTAAATTTTTTTCTTTCTACCGTTAGGTGTAAGGATATATATATATTTAATTAGGCAAAAGGTGGCGCTTGCGTCGTCTTTAATTTATCATGATTATATATATATAATCGATTACCTTGTCTACCACTTGATGTACGGCTGGGAAATTAATAACTATTGAAAATTCATTCACTCGACGCCCTAAGAGGCAACAAGGGATAGAAGAAGAAGAAAAAAATGTATTCATGTAGAAAATGTATTTAAAATTAATCAGTCAGCAAATTATTAAACACAGTTTTATTTTCCATAGTTTCAGCCGTTATCCCGAAAACAATAATTTTGCAACACCCCGATCATCATCGTTGGTGAAAATAACTATATAAAAAAAAAAACAAAGCGTAATTTGTTTATTACGCAAAGAGTAAATCCTCCCAACAAACAAATTACGCAAGCCCAGATAATCGACTTATCCAGGCTAGAAAACAACACACCATCGAGCGTCATGAGTGTTACGCAAACGTCAAGATTGAGAGAGAGACTGAGGGAAAAAATAGCCTCCCGCGAGCAAAACAGGAATGTGCAAGAGATAACCCCCACTGAACCCGAGATAATCAGCTGATGTAAAGGCTTGCCCTCGCTTGCATCATGAATCGATCCTGTTACTGGGCCTTATGGAAAAAAAAAAGAATGGACAATAAAATAAAAAAAAAATAATTTCGGATAACAAATAAAAAAAAAAACGCCTCACACTGAGAAGTAGAGATATAACGATGTTATATAAGACTAAATAAATAAATTTAAAAAAAATGTGAATTACATTAAGATGGTGATGCAGATGAAATGTCCAACATTGTGTACAAACAGTAGATTGAAACTTTTTTTTTTACATCACTTAAAAATGTTGCTTACATTAATGAAAAAGGGACATTTAATTATCCGTTCCATATTAAATACAAAATATTCTTTTAAAGACATTTTAACTTTGTGATTGTATTCACCATTGTGTACAACATATTTAAAAAAGAGTCTGTTATGTTGGAAGTCTTATATAATTTAGTCTTATATAACGTCTTTATATGTTCCTCTCTACTTCTCAGTGTGAGGTGACGAATCTTAAGTGTCCAACATTGATTCTTACCAAATGTGTCCAACATATCGGACATAACATAATTGATGTGATGCATCTGAAGTATCTAACATTGATTTTTTGTTTACCTAATGTGTCCAGCAGTGTGGACAATTGAAGTGGTGAGTCTTAAGTGTCCAACACTGTTTTTTTTACATAATGTTTCCAGTATATTGGACACAACATAATACGATACATCTGAAGTGTCTAACATTATTTTTTTTTACCTAATATATCCAGCGTATTGGAAATAACATAATTGATGTGATGCATATAAAGTGTTTAACATTGTGTCCAGCAGTGTGGCCCCTGAGGTGATAAGTGCCCAACATTGTTTTTTTTTACCTGATGTGTCCAGCAGCGTGAATAATTGAGGTGATGAATCTTAAGTGTCCAATATTGTTTTATTTTACTGAATGTGTCCGACATATTGGACATAACATAATTGATTATAATTTCTATTGCACTCACCGATCAAACGTCCGTTGAACTTGAATTTGGCCGCGATGATCTGTTCGGCTGACCATTGCGGATCGTGATTGGCGTCGTCCTTGAAGAAGGTCTCGTGCTTCGGGGGGTAGAACCTGTAGCCCTCCGGGACTCCGGGGTGGCGCTTCATGAAGGACCCGGTGGCCAAACGGCGGGTCACCCATTCGATCGGGATCATCTCGCACTTCTTGGCGATGAAGCTCGTGTCTGAGGACACCTTCACGAACGCAGTCTTCAGACCTGAAGCATGAAAATTTCAACTGGATTAATTTAAAAAAACAAACAATTTACGAAATATTGAAATTACAAAAAAAAATGGAAACGTTTTGTAGAACTGAGTTTTGATGATGAGTTATGTGAAGTTAAACAAAAAAAAATTAGTGCATTATTTACAACATTAATAAAAGGATTGCTATTTTAAGTTCTATGGCTCTTCAAATTTTCAACTACAATATATCTATCCACATAAATACATTATGCCACAACATGGATTATCGCTCCATCTGGTGGTAAAATTTGGAAAACTCTTCACTTATGTTGTATCTCATAAGCGATACTCCATCTGGTGAGAAAATTTGAAACAAACAAAATGTATGAGGAGGATGATGTATCTCCGGAAGAGATACAACCCTAAGTTTGGGAGTTGAACTCCAACACCCTTCCCACTATACAAAACTAAACAGAAAGACTTATTAAGAAAAAAAGACTTAGAAATTATTATGGTAAAGAAAAATGAATGTCTCTCATGTACATGGATCATCGCTGTTGTATGCTCCATCTGGTGGTAACATTTGGAAGATTCTTCACTTATGTTGTATCTCATAAGCAATACTCTACCTGATGAATCCCCTCCCACCATCCAAAACCAAACAGAAAGACTTTATTATTAATAAACCTACAAAACTGTGATCATATATTTAACATTTATTTATTAATTTAATTTATTTTATTTGTTTAAATTTTATTTTTACATTTTCTTATTTAAATTATTGTTTCTATTATGTAATTATATGCCCGTAGATGTTAGTTTGTGAAGTCATAAGCAACACTGAATCAATTCTTTGAACCCAACTTAGTTTTATTTTTGTAGTTTTTTTTTAATGAACTCCAGGTAAAAATATTATATTAATTTTAATTGAAATAAAAGCTCACATTGAAATTCTACAGTAATCGTAAATAAAGTTTATCACCCTAATTGTTGCCAGTGTGACTGTAAATGAGGTCAATTATAACGTCACTTGATATGAACAGAATAATCTTCTCCATTTCTTTATCTGCGTATTATTTATGTAATTCATTAAAAATCGTTTATATCAATTAATTTTTTTTTTGGCGGCGCATGTATTTACATAATTTAAAACAATTTTAATCTGACACGAATACATTCAAAATTACTTTTAAAATAATCGCGCCAAAATTATATATATATAATCATTCGCGATTTTAATAACACACGATTATTAAAATCGCAAATGATTAATATATATATAAAAGTGATTTTATTGTTTTTTAATAATCTAGATGCATTGTTTAAACAATTATTTAAAGAAAATTAGAAATAAACCACACCGATTGAAAAATAATGCTTTTTGAAAATGGTCAAAATCGGATGAAAAAAACGAAACATGCCGTTTTGACTCATAAAATAAATAAAAACATAAATAACGGTTATAAACGTGATTTTATTCTTTTTTAATAATGTAGATGCATTGTTTAAACAATTAATTTAAGAAAATTAGAAATAATCTACACCGATTGAAAAATAACGCATTTTGAAAATGGTTAAAATCGGATGGAAAAAACGAAACACGTCGTGTTGACTCACAAAATAAATAAAAATATAAATAACAGTTATAAAAGCGATTTTATTGTTTTTTAATAATCTAGATGCATTGTTTAAACGATTAATTAAAGAAAATTAGAAATAATCTACACAGATTGAAAAGTAATGCGTTTTGAAAATGGTCAAAATCGGACGAAAAACACGAAACACGCCGTGTTGACTCAAAAAATGAATAAAAATATAAATAACGGTTATAAAAGTGATTTTATTGTTTTTTAATAATCTAGATGCATTGTTTCAACGATTAATTAAAGAAAATTAGAAATAATCTAAACAGATTGAAAAATAATGCGTTTTGAAAATGGTCAAAATCGGACGAAAAACACGAAACACGCCGTGTTGACTCATAAAATAAATAAAAATATAAATAACGGCTATAAAAGTGATTTTATTGTTTTTTAATAAACTAGATACACTGTTTAAACAATTAATTAAAGAAAATCAGAAATGCACAACCCCGTTTGGAAAATAGGGCACTATGAAATTTGAATGAAAATAAGCAATAATCCATTTGGCGGCAAAATTTGGAACATTTTAGATCTATTTTTTGCGTCGATCTTACGAAGCCAACTTGTTTTTAATCAAAAGATAATAAGTATAGTAAACAAGTGAATTTTCCAATAAAATAATTAATTATATCGGAGGAGCGCTCGTATTGACGCTGAGCGTTTCTCAATTTACAGGCTCCAAGGACGAATCAATGAGAGTGTGCGGTAATAAAACACCATCAGCTCAAATTTCAAAACGTGAAATACATCATTTAAGAAGACTCAAGGCACATAGATTATGATGAAATCTAATAAAATAAAATAGAATTTAGGGAGAAATTAATTTCTATTCAATGCGTTTTATCGTGAATATTAAATATTGGGTTTATTTTCAATTTGAGTCTCATTAAGAGAGACTGAGAGTCTCATTAATATTAAAAGTTGGGTTTATTTTCAATTTGAGTCTCATTAAGAGAGACTGAGAGTCTCATTAATATTAAATATTGGGTTTATTTTCAACTTGAGTCTCATTAAGAGAGACTAAGAGTCTCATTAAGAGAGACTAAGAGTCTCATTAATATTAAATATTGGGTTTATTTTCAATTTGAGTCTCATTAAGAGAGATTAAGAGTCTCATTAATATTAAATATTGGGTTTATTTTCAACTTGAGTCTCATTAAGAGAGACTAGGAGTCTCATTAATATTAAATATTGGATTTATTTTCAACTTGAGTCTCATTAAGAGAGACTAAGAGTCTCATTAATATTAAATATTGGGTTTATTTTCAACTTGAGTCTCATTAAGAGAGACTAAGAGTCTCATTAATATTAATTATTGGGTTTATTTTCAACTTGAGTCTCATTAAGAGAGACTAAGAGTCTCATTAATATTAAATATTGGGTTTATTTTCAACTTGAGTCTCATTAAGAGAGACTAAGAGTCTCATTAATATTAATTATTGGGTTTATTTTCAACTTGAGTCTCATTAAGAGAGACTAAGAGTCTCATTAATATTAAATATTTGGTTTATTTTTAATTTGAGTCTCATTAAGAGAGATTAAGAGTCTCATTAATATTAAATATTGGGTTTATTTTCAACTTGAGTCTCATTGAGAGAGACTGAGAGTCTCATTAATATTAAATATTGGGTTTATTTTCAACTTGAGTCTCATTAAGAGAGACTAAGAGTCTCATTAATATTAAATATTGGGTTTATTTTCAACTTGAGTCTCATTAAGAGAGACTAAGAGTCTCATTAATATTAAATATTTGGTTTATTTTCAACTTGAGTCTCATTAAGAGAGATTAAGAGTCTCATTAATATTAAATATTGGGTTTATTTTCAACTTGAGTCTCATTAAGAGAGACTAGGAGTCTCATTAATATTAAATATTGGATTTATTTTCAACTTGAGTCTCATTAAGAGAGACTAAGAGTCTCATTAATATTAAATATTGGGTTTATTTTCAACTTGAGTCTCATTAAGAGAGACTAGGAGTCTCATTAATATTAAATATTGGATTTATTTTCAACTTGAGTCTCATTAAGAGAGACTAAGAGTCTCATTAATATTAAATATTGGGTTTATTTTCAACTTGAGTCTCATTAAGAGAGACTAAGAGTCTCATTAATATTAATTATTGGGTTTATTTTCAACTTGAGTCTCATTAAGAGAGACTAAGAGTCTCATTAATATTAAATATTTGGTTTATTTTTAATTTGAGTCTCATTAAGAGAGATTAAGAGTCTCATTAATATTAAATATTGGGTTTATTTTCAACTTGAGTCTCATTGAGAGAGACTGAGAGTCTCATTAATATTAAATATTGGGTTTATTTTCAACTTGAGTCTCATTAAGAGAGACTAAGAGTCTCATTAATATTAAATATTGGGTTTATTTTCAACTTGAGTCTCATTAAGAGAGACTAAGAGTCTCATTAATATTAAATATTGGGTTTATTTTCAATTTGAGTCTCATTAAGACAGACTAAGAGTCTCATTAAGAGACTCAAATTGAAAATAAACCCAATATTTAATATTCACGATAAAACACATTGAATAAAAACTTGGTAAAACATTTTAGTAATGTTAAATATTGGGCTTCAAATAATAAATCACATTCCACATTTTTTAAGGATGAATTATTTTTTATTAAAAGTGTTTTATTGTGATAATTAAATATTCGACTTTAAAAAAATGACACTCACATTTTATGGATGAAATTAATTTATATTTAAAGCATTTTTCATTTGTTTGTGGGGTAATCTGATTAATGGTTTAGTTGAAAATTACGTCCAAACTTAGCATATTTTATATAAAGAAAATGGTATATTTTTACTTCACCTCACACTGAGAAGTAGAGAGGAACATATAATGATGTTATATGAAAGATTAAATAAAATATTTTTACTTATTAATATAATCATTGTACCCCTAGACCACCATTATGGTAGATGGGGATTTTAGATTATATATATATATAATATAATCATTGAAAGAAATTGAAATATGTCGTATAATTCACGAATTGGCTATCGACCGAAGGTCATTCAGCCTCGATGATTCTACTTAATTGGGAATTAATATTTTCGGCACTCACCGACATTGTTGAGGATTTCGAAGACTTTCGCGTTGGTCTTGTTGGAGATGGCGGCTTTGCCGGTGAGGCTGTGCGATTTCACTCCATCCCCGGCTGTGATCCTGTCCTTGCTGAGGAGGATGCAGTGGCCCGGCATCGAGGGCAGGTCGTAGACCTGCTTCGTCTTACCCTCGATTATCACCTTCCCCACTTTGTGACCACCAACTGGAAAAGCAAAGAAATTGATTAAAAAAAAATAAGCAAAAAAAAAATGAGTACAATAAATTTGAAAAATCAAAAGTTTTAAAAACAAAAAATTTTTTTTTTCGAAAACAATCATGATTTGACAGTTGCGTACGACCGAAACAATTGCCATCATTTAACCTAGAGATTTCATACGAAATAACCTGAAACTAATTGTACGCGACTTTTAAATTCACATGTTGAATCACAATATTAACATTATAATATACCTTCCCACTTATTTATATTACTTAAGTCACCCTGACTTAAGTAAGATAACATTTTATTTTGTGTTGCGCGAATAACATGATTCGCAAGTTGAATTCCTATATAAATGGCGCGTTTCGCACGACCGAAATCAATTTCAGGAATGCGACCAATTATTATCATGCTATTTAAGTAATACAAACAACAGGTCTTACTTAAGTCAGTATGATTTAAGTGTGAAGGTATATTATAATGTTAAAATTGAATGTACCTTTGGATTTAACGGTTGCGTACGGTCAATTTCATAAATAATATCAAATTTCCTACGAAATCTCATGGGTAATTGATCGCAATTGTTTTGGTTAAATGCAGCTGTCAAATTTGCTTCTTAAATTCCTATGTTTCGTATGAAATTCGAACATATTTCTGAAATTGGTCGCACGTTAATCTTTTTCAATAAACATTTAGAATACAGATTTGACAGTTATATATATGGACTAAACAATTGCATTGCATTTCAGGGGTATTATTCCTGAAATTAAACGCAATTGTTTCGGTCATACGCAACTGTCAAATTTGCATGTTAAATTCCTGTGCTAATCAGAGATTTCGTAAGAAACTCGACCTTATTTCTGAAATTGGTCGCACGCTTCGGTCGCACGAAACCCGCCGTTTAGATAAGGATTCAGAATGCGAATTTGACAGTTGCAAATGACCGAAACAATTGCGATTAATTTCAGGATTCCTGAAATTATACGCGCATTTCGGCGGTACGCAACTGTCAATTCAAACCACAAATTTCATTACAACCAATTAGAGAAATCAGGACCAATAAATAAAAACAAAAAAAAACATTGCATTTTAGGGGTACTATTTCTGGAATTAAACGCAATTGTTTTGGTCATACACAACTGTCAAATTTGTATGTTAAATTCCTATGCTAATGAGAAATTTCGTAAGAAACTCGACCTTATTCCTGATATTGGTCGTACGCTTCGGTCGCACGAAACCCGCGGTTTAGATAAGGATTCAACTATGGAATTCTAAATGAAAGGATATTGAGACAGCGAATCGGAGTTCTCTCTCTATCAACCGCTATTTGGAATCGCTCTATCTTCGTTTTGAGTCGATTTCTGAATGATCGAGTAAACTAGAATGAGGCCTCAGAATGTAAATTTGACAGTTGCATAGGACCGAAACAATTGCGTTTAATTTAAAGAGTACGTTTCCTCAAATTAAACGCAATTGTTTTGGTCGTACGCAACTGTCAAATTTGCATGTTAAATTCCAATGCTAATGCAAGATTTCATAAGAAATTCGATTTCTGAAAATGGTCGCACGTTTATCATTTCAAATAAAGTTTCATAATGTGAATTTGACAGTTATCGAAACAATTGTATAGAATTTCAAGAGCACTATTCCTAAAATTAAACGCAATTGTTTTGGTCATACGCAACTGTCAAATTCGCCTGTTAAATTCCTATGCTAATGAGAGCTTTCGTAAGAAACTCGACCTTATTCCTGAAATTGGTCGTACGCTTCGATCGCACGAAACCCGTTGTTTAGATAAGGATTCAGCTATGGAATTCTAAATGAGACAGCGAATCGGAGTTCTTTCTCTATTAACCGCCATTTGGAATCGCTCTATCTTCGTTTTGAGTCGATTTCCGAATGATCGAGTAAACTAGAAATCAGGCCTCAGAATGCGAATTTGACAGTTGCATATGACCGAAACAATTGCGTTTAATTTAAAGAGTACTAATCCTAAAATTAAACGCAATTGTTTTGATCATACGCAACTGTCAAATTTGCATGTTAAATTCCTATGCTAATTGAGAGATTTCGTAAGAAACTCAAAGTTATTCCTGAAATTGGTCGCACGTTTCGGTCGCACGAAGCCCGCCGTTTAGATAAGGATTCAGAATGCGATTTTGACAGTTGCAAATGACCGAAACAATTGCGATTAATTTCAGGAGTACTATTCCTGAAATTATACACGCATTTCGGCCGTACGCAACTGTCAATTCAAACAACAAATTTCATTACGACCAATTAGAGAAATCAGGACCAATAAATAAAAACAAAAAAAACACGGGAGTAATGAACGCGATTAAATTTAAAAAAAAATCAACGACTCACCTTCTGTTACTGCAGCCATGATTAATTTCTGTCGGAGTAGGTTTTCTTTCGGCGGCAAGAAATTATCACAGACACGGACAAAGCCCCCACGGAAAAGAGTAAACCGGCTTGCGGCGTGGTGCGCTTTATAAAACCGGCCGGTGTGGCGCGTTCGGCGCGCACGCGCGGCTCCAACGCCCGCCAATTTCGCAATTTCAAAAAACGCGCGGGCCTGGTGGGGGGAGCGCGCTTTTAAATATACGAAATAAACGCGCGCCGTTTTATTTCTTCGACGAAAACGACTCGCGCGAGACTCGAAACTTGTTTACGTTGTTTAAAAAAAAAGTTCGTGATAACTTCTGACCCTTGACTTTATTTTTTTTTATATATATATATTCTTTAATTCTTTCTGTGCGTTTCTTTAAATTTATTTTATCGGGGGTTATCGAGTTAACTTTAATCGGATTGATGGAGGGTGAGAAGAGGGTTGAGGAGGTCACGGAGGGTATGGAGAAGTTCAAGTTGGGGGGTAAGCGGCTGGGAAGGGGGGCCGTTGAATCGGGGCTGACGCACGAGTGCGGCGTTTTCGGGGCGATCGGCACCGGGGAATGGCCCACGAATTTGGAAATTTCACAAATCATCTGCTGGGGACTTGTTGCTTTACAGCACAGGTAAGATTTAAAAATATTGATATCAAATTAATTATTCAAATTAAATCATCATGAAACATGTTTAGCGGGGTATATGACCGAGAAATAAAAATGGCGTAACATAAGTCAAATCGTCACAGTAGCTAAAGAGAAAATAATTTATTAATTATTTTCAAATTCTTTTTATTTAATTTAAAAATGGCTTTGCTGAAAAGAGTGATTGTACATATATACATTTTCTTCTTAAAAACCACGAAACCACATGCAATTATGGTTCATATTGTCTTAAAACAAAATAAAAAAACGCACATTAAATCAGGGGGGTAGCCTTGCTAAAAGGGGGACACTAAATAATATCCTTCTCAGAATCCACGAAACGTGTAATTAATAGAGTGGAAGAATAACGGTTTGTAAACAATTCGTAGGAGCAATTGACGTCGATTTATCGCCTTCAATTAAACTCATAGATTATAAGGCGTCCAAATGGATCTTTGATTAATACTTTTTTTAACCTCTGCGAAATAATTTCCACGCGCGACACACGTAGGTGGCGTTTATACTAAGATGCCACGCTGCACGGTGTATTATTTTAAGTGCATGTGCTTTTTTGCGTACATTAAGCTAACTTTTACATTCATACTTCGTAAAAACAAAGTATACAATTTTATTCTATATGCTTTGAAATTCAAATACCAAAAAATATTACGATTTTTCGATTAATTCTGTGAAACACAATCGTCAAAGTTGACTATTCTCGTATGACGTATTCAAGTCAAAAAATTATATATACCCAGGGGGGGGGGGGGGGGGTTCGGATAATATTTGACATTGGGAAACACGGCTATAGTTATCCACTTGAGTACTGGAGGCGCTGAAGTCTCAAGTGGAAAATACTTTATTTTCGGCTTTTTACAATGATTTATTTATTATTGGTGACTTTTGTCGCCCTATGAGGTATATTTCTTAAACATTTATACTTTTAATTAAACATTAAAGCTGTTCTAAATAAAGATCAGTTTGCCATATTTCAATTTGATTGATGTAAATCACATGAATTGTTTTTGACAGTTTTTTTATTCGTCAGAAGTTTCTTCACTTTTTCTTATAAAACTACAACTGGTAAGTTATTATTTGTAGTTTAAAATACGTTTGCTTATTAATTTCTATGAATTGTATATTTTTGAAAGAATATACATAACTTAAAATTATGAACCAATCGAGCAATAATTAATTATTAATAAATATAATTTATTTCCCACATTCTCAAAATATGTTTTCGGTCTATAAATCTTCATTTTTTATTATATAGTTTATGCTTTTTACAATATTTTCTATCAGAAAAAAAATTATTTAACATAGACGTTTTTGAAGCAATATTTATATCCATATTTTTCTAGATTCTTTAAGGAAAGGAGTTCATAAAATTATCCAGCCGAGAGATATCAATTAATTCAAATTATAACTGCTGTCAATATATTTTAATTAATATATGCATATAATAGCAGGTTAAATGATACTTTTATAAGTTTAATAAAATTATTATAATTATTGATTCAATAATTATTTGATGTATTTTAAATTGAGACTTTCGTTATCTTTTGTATTTTTCAAATAAATCAATTAATCAATTATCGATTATGCCCATCAGTAATACTAAGTCAATATATATATATTATCAAAAAAACCCTTTATACCCATAAGAGTGTAGGGTACTAAGTTAATATATAATATTTAGTAAAATATTCTTTCGGGGGTAAAAATTCTACGTTGGATAGCCCGATAGGTTTTCTATGGATAGCCCAAACAGACTAAAACCTATGTATTGTAATTATTTACGTTATATTGTCTAGTAATAAGTGAAACAAACCAAATGTTTTAATTCAAATTAAGTCATCCTGAATTGTCTAGTATTACCTGTAAAGTCAGATGAAAATATATATTCTTTCGTCAGCTGAAGCAAAAATAATGAATCAATTATTCAATTGAGTAAATTATTTTGAAATTCTTTGTATTTTATTTAATATATTCTTTCGTTTGGTGCATTTTATTCCAGGGCAAAATATATTAGCAAGCAGCAATGTGTAAAATTTTGAAATTCAACGTGTATCCCAAAATTAATTTAATCTTTAACCAATAAATTGAAATTAAACGGATCACTCACACCCAATGAAATTATATTATTAACAATTTTTGCTGGATTGGCGCGTTCCACTTTCCAGCTGATTTGTAGAGAAATGTGCAAAACGTACAATAATAAATTAAACTGCACATTAAGCCAGTTTAATTACAATTATTGTAAATGCAACGACTTGTGTATCAATATACAAATTCTTGTCACTAAAGCCGATTGATTTCAAAATATTAAATGTTATATATTATTATATATTAATTGTATCAAAACAGTTTGATAAAGAATGACACTTGTTGTTTTCCATATTTTTATTCAGAATACTGACACGTGTTTCGGTTTTTACAGACCATTATCAAAGTACAGAACTGTACTGTCTGTAAAGATCGAAACACGTGTCAGTATTTTGAATAAAAATATTGAAAACAATAAGTGTCATTCTTTATGAAATATTAATATCAATTTCCATCAACAAGAAAGCATCTTTTTAAAAAAACAGTTTATTACTGTTTTGATACAATATTTTTAGGATGTGTAATGATAAACATTAACATACTTATACAAAAATATACAACATTTTAAATTAATAGATTTTCGAATCAAAAGCTAATCGACTTTTGTTAGAAGTTCTTTCGTATGAAATTAAAATCATTAAGATTGGTAAAAAACAAAAGAGTTATTTGATATTTCCTCTTTATAAATTCTAACCTTCTCCTACCCTTTATTTCAAGATTAAGAAAAAAAATTCTGTAACATTTTTGTTTCACGAACTTACCATCATTTCAAAAAGTGTAGTTTTATAATGTCTTTATTAAACATTTTTTTGAGGTAATCGCAATATTACTTTTCGACTGTTCATTGGGTCCGGAAGAGTTACGAACTTAAAATTTATTTCCAGCATTTTCTCATGATCACTTTTATTAACATTTTTTTTTTTATATTTGAAAGCTCATAGTTACATAATTATCTACTTTTTTAGAGGTCAAGAATCTGCCGGTATAGTGACCAGCGAAGGTACCTGTGCGAAGCACTTCAACGTCTACAAGGGCATGGGCATGGTGAGCAACATCTTCAACGACGAGGCCATTAGGAAGCTGAAGGGCAACCTGGGCATCGGTCACACCAGGTACTCCACGAGCGCCGCCTCCGAGACCATCAACTGTCAGCCCTTCGTCGTGCACACCGCTCACGGCGCCATGGCCGTCGCCCACAATGGCGAGCTGGTCAACTGCGACGACCTCCGTAAAATGGTACAAAATTTTAATTATTTAAAACCACACAAACTGAAATTATTTAAACAACTATTTAAACAAGTATTTCGTTTGATTATTACTGAAGAAAATTTCAATAAAATAATAAATTTAAAATTGTGTCCAACGCTAATCTTAAAGTGTTGGATCTATTGTGACATCTGAATTATAGTAGAAATTAGCAATTATTTAAAACACGTCAACTGAAACAAAAAGATAAATAGTGAATATTATTGAAGAAAAATCCAATAAAAAGATTCATTCAAGTGATGTCCAACGCTGTTTTTAAAGTGTCGGACACACAGAGACTGCGAAAACCTCTGTGAAATAGTGATAATTGCAATCATTTAAAACGTGGAAACTGAAACAAAAAGATAAATAGTGTTTTGATTAGTATTGAAGAAAAATCCAATAAAATGATTCATTTAAGTGATGTCCAACGCTGTTTTTAAAGTGTCGGACTATCTTTAGCATCCGCCATCGTTCCAAAAACAAAAAGATAAATAGTGTTTTGATTAGTCCTGAAGAAAAATCCAATAAAATTACTTACTTAAATTATGTCCAACGCTAATCTGAAAATATTTCAGTTTTAGTCACACTTGTTATTATCAAAATAAAAGTTTCTGTTTTATCAGTAAGTAACGTGTTTCTTTTTTTTTAATATTTCGGTGTAAATTTTCAGGTATTAGGAAGGGGAGTGGGGCTTTCGACGCACTCGGACAGTGAGCTGATCACGCAAGCCCTGTGCCTGAATCCGCCGGAAGGGGAGAGCGACGGCCCGGATTGGCCGGCCAGGATCAGGCACTTGATGGAATTGGCCCCGCTCAGTTACTCCCTGGTCATCATGCTCAAGGATCACATTTACGCAGTGAGGGATCCGTACGGAAACCGGCCGTTGTGTTTAGGAAAAATCTTGCCAATCAACGAACGTACGTTGAATTTTTTCTTTGATGACAGCTTGAAAGTAAAGTTATTTTTAATATTTGTTTGTATTATCGTGTGCGATTATTATCAAAGGGCGGTTCTAGAAATTAGGAGTGAGGAAAACGGGCCCAGCACTCTACGTCCTGATGTTGGACACTGATAATTCTTCAAGTAACAATGAAATTAATAAAGTTATCCAGTATTAGTAAATAAAATATTAGACAAGTTCTAGATAATAATATATTTTTTCTGTATATCCATGTAAGCCCTAATGCTGGACACTGATAGAATGAATATTGAGAGATAATGTATTCGTCAGTACTTGTCCAACTCTCTATGTTCTATTGATGCCCATGTAGCAGGGGTACATACAACCGGTATGAATCACAGGATATTAATTACCGACATTGTATGCATAATGTCCAACATTAGGACATAGAGTGTTGGACATTTTATTGAGGATAGCCAATGATAAAAAATCCTAATGTAGTCTTTTACGACCAGTATGATCATCAGCTATTAATTAGCGAGACAGTAAGCATATTATAATCGAGCCAATAAATATATTATAGATCAGTGATTTAAGAAATTTACAGTATTTTTGTTAGTTATTGTCCAACATTAGGACATAGTGTTGGACACTATTAAGGAGAACCAAAAAATATCAATTACCAATATATTAAACTGTGTGGTCTTTTACGGCCGCTATGAATCATCAGCTATTAGTTACTGTCACAATTCATCAGTCTATGTATATATTATATTTAGCACTCGATGGAGAATGCGATGACAGTCGAAGCGCGGACGGTTGGGTCGTGTCCTCCGAATCCTGCGGTTTCCTCTCCATCGGCGCCCAGTACGTCAGGGAAGTCTTCCCCGGGGAGATCATCGAGATGACCCAGGAAGGCATCCGGACCATCGACATCATCAACAGGCCCGAGGAGAAATCCCAGGCGTTCTGTATCTTCGAGTACGTGTACTTCGCGCGGGCGGACAGTATTTTCGAGGGCCAGATGGTCTACAACGTGCGGATGCAGTGCGGCAGGCAGCTGGCCATCGAGCACCCCGTCGAGGCGGACATCATCAGCAGTGTCCCGGAAAGTGGGACGGCGGCCGCGCACGGGTTTTCCAGACAGGTAAGAGCCTTCGTCTGGAGTTGTAATTTTTAGTGGTGGATTGTTTTTTTTTTGTACAGACGGGAATTTCGTTCGCTGAAGTCCTGTGCAAGAACCGGTACGTTGGACGATCCTTCATTCAACCGAGTAATAGGTTGAGGCAGTTGGCTGTTAACAAAAAATTCGGTAAGTGCTGGAATTATAAAATATATATGTTACACATTTAGAACACCCCTTATGCTTTCGGAATCAAACATAATATCTTTTGCAATAGAGTTGTTATGGTTTACCTTTCTTTTCTCATACAATAATCTCAGCGAATAGAATCTGAATATTCACTATTGATTATTTATTTAGTCTTATATAACATCGTTCACTATTGACTAACAGGCATCATTTATCGTCGATTCAATATTTACTACAAACGTCAACTGAAGAACCTGAAAAAAGAAAAACAAATGAATTTAAAAACATTTCTTGTTCAAATTTCACTCACTATAATTTCTTACTAATTATGCAAATTCACATAAATGTATTGTACAATCATGTTTAGGTGCACTTTCCGGAAACGTGAGAGGCAAACGCATCATCCTGATCGATGACTCGATCGTCAGAGGGAACACGATTGGGCCGATCATCAGGCTGCTGAAAAACGCCGGCGCCAAAGAAGTGCACATCAGGATCGCCAGTCCGCCCCTCCTCTACCCCTGCTACATGGGCATCAACATTCCCACGAGGGAGGAATTAATCGCCAACAGACTGAATCCGCAAGAGTTGGCCGAACACGTCGGTCAGTGAATTACAAATTGTCCAACGGTTGATTATCCGTTTTTCATTATAGCCAACTCGCTGGACATTCTTTTTTCATATCAATCATTATGATTCTTTCACAATCAAAACGATTCATTGCAGTTTTTAAATCTTTTAATCAATTTGTAAGAGAAATTAATGGCCAGAGAGTTCGCTATAATTGAAAAACTGTGGGAATATAATCGTCCTATTCTAGCACAATGGTTTTGTTGTTGAAAAATGAATGTCCAGCTTGTTGGACACAATTGTTGCAATTTCAAAATCAAATTTTTATTCAACTCAAATAGATTTAAATCACATTTTTTGTTTTGGCTTCTTATTTGCTAAATTGTTGCGTCCAATGGTCAACATTTTAAGTACAAGTACTTGTTTCATGCTATCCATTTTGTTTTTTAATTCTATCAGAATTTACTTATCCTCGACACCCAATACGGGCAAAAGAGGATAAGATTAAGAAACTTATAAAAACAAAAAAAAACTATCTTTACATATCTTATTCAATTTCTTAAATTATTATTCAAGTGATAATTAGACATTTGTAATTGATTCTGTTTGTTATTCAGGTGCTGATTCGTTGGAATATTTGAGTATAGCGGGCTTGGTAAAGGCTGTCAAGTGCGACATTAAGACAAAGACACCAACCAAAGTCGGACACTGCACGGCGTGTCTGTCAGGAGAATATCCAAACGGTGTTCCCACTCAGTTAGACTGGTAACAGGAACTGCAGACATGAAGGACGGATTATTATTCAACAAAACAATTTTGTTTAAATGGATTGAGTTTTAAGGATCGGTTAACTTTATTACACTAAAACAGCTTTAATTCAATAAAAAAATGTGAACCTTCTATATGATGAAATTCTTACTTATCCCATGGTGAAAAATATTCAAATAAAAAAAATTAAATATTACCATTTACTACATAATAGAAACAATCATTATTTTCAGAATATATAAACTTACATATTTACTTAACATTCAATACATGAACTGCAATGATAATGATTCATTGCAGTTCAGTAAATTGACAATCGACCAACACTTTTTCCTCCTACATAATAACAGATATATAAAATTGTCCAACGATTGTTTAGTAATCTATCAGTGTTGGACAATTTCATCAAAATAATGTTTAATTAAATCAAGACTATTTTCACATTTCCTTTACCTGTTAAATAAATTCGACTTCGGAGGTATCCACTAAAGGAGAAATCCAACAAAGCTCAAGTTTTGTACAACCTTTTTTTTTTTTAAGAGCAAATTTAGGCATTTTAAAAACAGGGAATTATTATTGCAAAATGCGGTATTGATCAACATGATACATTTTTAAAATACAGTTAAGAGATCCTCAAAACTCGCACAATCCGGCATTAGTGAATTATATTTATATATATATATAATCTATAATCCTTTCTACCCAAAAGTGTAAGGAAGAATTATATTTATATTATTTTATTATTGTTAAAACATGGAGTACTAAAAAAATTAAATAAAACGATTCTTTTTAATTACATTTTTTTTTTTAACAAATTCATAAATACAATCAATAAAAAAGAGAACAACAGAAACAAATTTCTTACAGTCGACTATTAACATACGAGGTTATATTCTCGATATCACTGACATTCTTCGGGCAAGTGGAAGTCAAGACGATGGGCTCTTTTTCGGTCACAAGGATATCATCCTCGATCCGTATGCCCAAACCTTGGAATTCTTTCGGCACAGGTGCATCGTGGTTTAAATAGATTCCTAAAAGCAAACGAAGAAGAATTGAATGTTACTGTCTTTCAACGATTGAGACAATACATTTTTTTATTTATACAAAAACCCAATGAGCGATTCGGTCCGATAAAAGGATTTGAAAATCTGCTAGCTGTAAAGGTTCACGGGTTAATGTCATGTAAGGCTTCACAGTTAAGTTAATACATAATTCCAAGGTAACTTTAACAACTTGGACAGGAAATTTATTTATTTATACAAAAACCCAACTAGTGATATACAGGATTTCAAAATATGCAAGCTGTAGAGGTTCACGGGTTAACATCACATGAGGTTCCACAGCCAATACATAATACCAAGGTAACTTTATTTGTTGAAACACGTTAATCTAAACGAGTTATAACATTTTCAATACCTTGGTTGTGAAGGCATTTTAATGTTTTTTATGTTGTTTTAAAGGTAAAAGGTCCACCAGGGGACGCTTTCTACATAGTAGTAGTAATAATATTAATAGTCATTATTTAGCAATATTCCCTCACACTGAGAAGTAGAGAGGAACATATAACGATGTTATATAAGACTAAATAAATAATTTAGCAATATGCTATAGAATTATTCAGTTGTAAATTAAATGGAAATACAGTAAAAATAATCTCTGTATTAAAATTTTTATTACCTGGTTCGATTGTTATAACCATCCCTGGCTGTAAAGGGATATTTCTTGAAATACTCGGAGTGTCGTGGACGTCCATTCCGAGATAATGTGAAACATGGTGGGGACAAAACCGACTCGCCATCTATAAGGTTGAACGATACTAAATTCTACTGTTGTATTTGTGCATCACATTGCGAAACTTCTTTCGCACGTATGTGTGCAAAACCACGATGTGCGCAAGGTGGTAAGGTCCCGAATTCGGCATGTTATGTACATGAAATGACACATCTTTTCTTACGTGTTATTCGGCACATCACATTATCTCACTCCAAAGTGAATACGTGCGCCAGAAGTTTCGCAACGTGGCACACAAATACAACACTATTTTAAATTATACTTACCTTTGTAGCCTCATTTGTGCTGGCCGATTTATTAATAAGCCCGATTTCCTGTAAGTTTTTCCCCAACAGATGGTACATGTTACCCAAGAGAAGATCCAGTGACGGTTTTGTCATCAATGACTGTATTAAATCTCGTTGGACACTAAGGACAACGTCGTACAGCTCCCTCTGGGCTTCCGTGAAACTCCTACTCACAGGCCAAGTCCTTGTTATATCACTTGTGTATCCGAAATATTCACAGCCTTAATTAAAACACATTACATTTAATTTCACCTCACACTGAGAAATAGAGAGGAATGTTAAATAAATTTAATTTAATAAAAGAAGAGAGAGGAATCAGAGCCTGCTAAATATACAGCCCGAAATGTCAGAGTGGAGAGGACTCCAAGTTGCATACTTATGGTTCGCCTTTAAAAATATTCTATTTAATCTCTGGAACATATTCTCCCATTGGGAGTCAAAGGATTAATTAAGAATTTATTTGACAAAACAAATTTTTCATAAAATGTACAATTAATTAATATATTACTAAACAGTGCTTTGCACCTCATACTGAGAAGTAGAGAGGAAAATATAACGATGTTATATAAGACTAAATAAATAAAAAAACAGCGCTTTCACGAACCTATCTATGTCTCGCGGTTTCTATGAGTTGTTCTTTAGATGAACTAGTGCAGCACTTTTTTGCACTAATAGAGAGCTATGTAAACCTAATGGGTAACATCATAAACTTGCACTCAATTTAATTTAGTGTAGAACAAACCTTACCCATGAGCAAAATGGACATATTTGTATCGACGGGCGCTAGGAAAAGTATTATATGGTTATGACTGACTGCAACCCATAATAGACGGGATTCGGCGAACATTGCATCAACGGGAGCTAGGAAAAGTATTATGTAGGGTTATAAGAGAGACTATAACTCTTGAATTAATTTCTCACTTACTATAACTGTAATAGACAGGAAAAGACAATCATATCTGTTATAGGAAGTAGTCTGTGACATGAATAGCAACGAAACCTTATTAACAAGAACAAATTGTAACCTTATAATATCTGAATGAATGACTATAAATCTTGAATTAATTTCTCACTTATTATAACTGTAATAGAAAAAGACAATCGTGTCTGTTATAGGATGTAGTCTGTAATAATAATTACATTGTCCTGTAATTGATAAATGTTAGACAATAAAGATTATTATTATTATAATTAATTACAACTCCTAAAATGTTCATTAGACGCTTGTAAAAAATTAAGTTTGATCAGATTGTACCTTTTGATATGTTTTGTAAATACCTTGGTATTTACTCCATAAGAGCGGGTATTCTTATGGAGTTGCTTATAAAATAATTTTAGTATGGTGAAAGGAGCACCAGAGGTGCTAAACACAATTTCGGTCATAACATATTGGAGTCACAGATCTACTAATTTTCTATGGTGAGTACTTACCGGCATCCATTAAAACCATTTCCTTGTCATTAACGATCTGATTGTTATTGATGTAATGTATGACTGTAGCCCTTTCCCCTCCTGCAATCACGGGCGGGTACGCGAGGAAATTGGCTCCCAACATCCGACAGTCGTAATCGACCTGAGCGAACAGCTCATGTTCGGAAATTCCTAAATGAATAATGCGAAAATATAATTATTTTTTAAACTCATCTTGTAAGAAGAAGGTCTGTTTGATATCCTCAAAATTATTTGTATCAAAATAAAATAATAAAAAAACACGACACTCTTAAGGGTAAAAGGATTTTTTGATAATATATATACAGAGAGGTTTTTTAACAGTATACATATCCCCTATGTATACATGTAAAATACCCAAGTCAAACGCATTGATGTGTGTGTTTAGTTGCCTATTCACACAATTTGAAGTTTATCGTTTGACTTTTAGTTGTGTGTTATAGGCAACTAAACACACACATTAATAGGTTCAATGCGTTTGACTTGGTTTTTTTTTTGCAGGTATACACTTCCCCTAATGTATACTGATAAAAAAAACCTCTCTGTATATATAAACAAACCCTGAGAAAGGTATAAATGTATAAAGAAGTTATAATGAACGTGGGATGAATAAACTTATTTTATTAAATTTCCTGGCAATTTTCAACTAGATTGTGCATATAAATTTTTCTATTTTATGGATGCAGCGCCCTCTACTTCGGGCTCTTATATGTATTATTTTTCATATTTTTTTGCATTCTTGTCTTAAATATATATGCTAAATACCATATGATCGAGAACTTTTCTCCTCTAGAGCACTTTGATTTTTTTCTTGATTTAAATTTTGTTGGTATCAGTGAATAAAAACAAATAAAACATTACATGTGTCATTATTTATCAATTCAATTTATTAGAATTGACATAACCTATAGCATGTGGATACTTTTATTGCCAACATCATTTTTTTAATAAAAAAAAAAAATCAAAGAGGAGTAAACTTCTCAATCATATGATATGTAAACATTGAGTTGGATGTCTGATCGGTCTATGTTTGAAACTTATTATACACCTTAAGTTTTTGACAAATTTACTGCCCCCCGATATATTGGACAATAAATATTTGTTGCAAAAAGGGAATGATCAAATTTTAGTAATCATTCCTTGTTTAATTTAATTTTATTGTAATTTAAATAACTTGAAAAGTGTGAATTATCTCTGTTTTATTTTACAGTAACTTTTGTGAATAGAATTACCCGGCTTAGACATTTTCATGCAATTCACGATTGCCTCGGAGGCGATCTCGCAAGTCTTTTTCATCAGCTCGACCTCGGCGGGGGATTTTATCGATCTCACCATGTGGATCAACTCCTTCGGGGAGCACCAGACCTTATTCGAGACGTTGTCGTGTAACGTTTTCATTTGTACGTCCACTGTGGGTAAAATTGGAGTGTTGAAATCATACCTGTAGGAAATAGTGATGATAATTTAAAAAAAAAGCCATTAAAAAAAAACACACAAATAAAATTGTTAGTTAATTCACAACAATAAATAAAAAAAAAAACATTTTCCACAACCAGCACATAGAAGGTTTATAATAATAATATTTAATGGACGGAAAAAAAATACATGTTCTAATTTATTTATTTTTTTTTGTTTCTAATAGATAGAATTATGAAGACAAGTTGAGCCAGAGAGAGTCAGTTAAATTAGCAAAGCAGTAGTAAATTTTGCTGGGATTACAGCGGTGAAATCATAAAAACAAAAGAACATCGCATTTTCAAGATATTAACAAAACAAACATTTTTTTTTTTTAATGGAACACCCTATATATTTTATCATAATATGATAACCTCGATACCCAATACAGGTAAAAGAGGATAAGATTAAGAAAGAAAGATAATATGATAAAGGAAATAATTCTTAACAAAAAAAGTCTTAAGGATGTTAGATAGACACCAGAACACTCACATTTCGGTCATAATAACTTACCAAAGGAACGGTTTTTCTCCTTTCAAATACGAACCGACGAACGACGTGAACTCACTCATGGGTAACGCCTTGTCGACCCCGAAGAATTCTTCAGCGTCGTCCGGCCCCGTCCTGGGCCCATCCCACAGGTTAGCGTGGCTGTCGGGATTGCGCACAAACAGCGTCGCGGTGTGCTCGTCTTTCGAGCTGGTTATGACCAAACAAGTGTCCGGCTCTTGGCATCCGGTGAAATACAAAAAATCCGTGTTTTGCCGGAACACGTACGGGATCTTGTCCGACATGAATTGCTTCGTCGCCGACGGGATGACAATCTAAACGTATGAAAAAATATTGAAGTTGTGTTTCGAAAACATTAAATATTAATTACTTCATCGCTGACGTCAAAAATTAAACAAATTTAGATTAACCTATTTGATTTGTTTTATTGTGATAATGTATGTTATAATTTTGTGTATTTCTTAATTGTGTGTTATAATTTTAATTTTTAATATTAAATATTTATTATTCATAATACAAATCCTTTAATAAAATGTCTGTTTTCTTAGTATTAAGTTAAATTGTAAATGGTCAACGGTACATATTGAATAAATAAATAATGAAAAAAAAAATATTTTCAAATCAAATTGACAGATTACATCAAAATAATGACATAATCTTGAGTTATATTGTAAACAAGCCTTAAATCCACCAATAATATTCCCAAATCTGGGATTAATCAAACCTAGTTTGTTTCAAAGATTGCACTCCATCTGTTAATACAGCCGTAGTTAATAGATAACCCAGAAAGCATTCCCTCAGATCTATTATCATTCCATCACTCACTATATTCTTCCGATCTTTGTTCTTCTGGTTGACGTTAATCGAGGAAACATGCTGGACGAGCTTCGCCCGTCTCTCCTGCAATTCAGCGGCGGTAATCAAAGGCAAAACCTCCCCTTTTCCGATGAGATGGGGATGGGTGGCGTGGGTGGGCTGGCCCAAGTACTTTTTAACCACCGTCTCATCCGAACAGACCTCACCTTTGGGATTCACAGACTTGTTCCGGACGACGATGTCTGCAATCACAAGTTATTTATAACCCAAAACTGAATATTTCGCGAAAGGGTACTCACATTTTGAGAGGGTCCTTTTCAAAAAACAATTCCCCCGGGAAAACATTTTTCATCACAGTTTCTGCTATTTTTTTAGGTTATGTTCCTTGTTTTGGTTTTCTCAACAACTACTAAACATTCTCATTTTTTTCTTTTGAATCAACTAGTTCGCGGGGGTGTTAATTGAATTTCACACTCTTCAATTAATTCACAGGAAATTTGGCGACTTTTATAAATAACTTTTGAAGTTGACAGCAACTCTCTATAGAGTTGTTTATGTTCTGTGTAAAGTGGAAGAACCACCAGGGGGCGCTTTCTGTGTGGAAATATTCATAGATATACAATTTAAAGATAATAAAAATATATATTTCATACTGTAAGCTGCAATGATGATAATCGGGGCTATTCCGCACAGAAAATTATAAATTTAACGTGTTGTTATTAAATATTTTCACTAAATTTTAAGTTAATGTCATTGGTGAATGCAAATTGTACTCATCCCGATATAGATTTATATAGTTGATCTTTGAATAATTTTAAATATAGATTGAATACTAAATTTAGATCTAGAATGTAATATTTGAAATGCTTGGACATCAAATTTTTAATTTCATTTTGTATTTTATTTAACTCTACATTAACATATTACTTACTTTTGTTATTGTTATGGAAAAAGGTGTTTTGCCGTTTAATGAAAATAAGTAAACCCACCTAGACCAGTATTATTTTATTGCAATCATTTTTCAGAGCTGTTTAATTTGTTTGTAAAAAAGATAAGATTTAGGAATAATTTTAGCCCATTATATATATATATATATATAATCAGTATTCCCTTTTACCATACGGTGTCTGGTTACATAGAACATTGGATATAAATTATTGTAAACAATAAAGTTATCAACAAAAGTCATATTTACGAAATTTAAAACAAATATAGTAGTGCGTTTTATATACAGCAAACCTTACAATAGATTCTTTTTAGAATTTATTTTTCTAGCGTTTATGGGAGTCCTTTAATCCAATAAAAATCGCCGTGAGCTTTATTGGGTTGAGGAAGTTTTTATTTCATATCAGTATGAAATAAATCAGGTATATCTTAACGCATTTAGGGAAAAAAAAAAAAATAGTAAAAATAAAACGTTTTTAACTTTGCATTACAGAGATTTATTATTCTGAATCTTGAGGTGAATTCATAATAAAAACAAGAAGCAATTATATGTATAAAAAAAAATAATTCCCATTAAAACACATATTATTTTAAGCAAAAGTTTTTTTTCTTAAGTAAAAACATTGCAAATTGAAATTAATGAAAGCAAAAAAAAGAGGATGTGTGATGTTTCGGAGTAATTCTCAGATCCAGTGAAAATGTTCATTTTTTCTCGGATGTAATTAGTTTGTAGCCTCCATACAGCAAAGCTGCCGCTATAGCGGCCGAAGTCCAACCACCTGAAATAATAAAAAAAAAAATGTATAGATTTAACACAAATCAAACGGTTTTAGGCCCAATTTTACAAACCTCAAGCAACGTTACTCTTGATTTTTTTCATTTCAGTTTATTGATAATCAAATGGAGAGAATCAACTTTTATTCCGCGAATACGTTACTTACGCCTTATTTGCAGATTGTAAAATTCGGCCTGAATAGAACAAAAAAAGCTCAAGGTTACATTTTTGGTACCAGCATGACGAGTGCAACCGTTATAAATTATAATTGAATTTTGTTTGTGAAAATAAAATTAATGTGATTTTAAATTACTGTCAGAGATAAAACTATTGAAACTGTGCTTTACAAAATTACCAATAATAAATGAGTTTTTGAGACGGAGCGAATTCATAGAAGTGTTCGACTAGAATTAGTTTGATATTAATTAACGAAGCAATTTTGTTAACAAAGAATCCGCCTTCGATGCAAGGTCATGAAAACAACCCGCCTTAGAGGTTGGAAAAGACTAACAATAATTGCCCTGGACACAGTGCTACGGTGATGCTCACACGTGTATCGAAATTGACTCAGTTTCCAAAACTCAATTTGTCATGGATCGAATTTATTAAAGGGCATAATAGACTTGTCATCTCTAATCCCTTTTATAAATTCGAATCTCATAACTATAAACTAATAAAATTAATGAGAACATTTATAAAAAGGACGCTATCTATGTCGATCGGTTTACAATTTAACGCCCACACCTAGGCCCAAAACACGTGGGAATACTATATTACCTCCACTAGAAGAAGAATTGTTCGATGAAGAGGAATCCCAATTGCTCGGCCTGCCTGAGTAGCCCCTCGACGACCAGTAGGCACTGTTGTTGGGATTCAGTTGATTGGCACGGTTGTTGTCCATTGTTTTGCTCCCTTAGGGTTGGTACGTTGAATATAATCAATTTATTACTTACTTCACCACCTGAAGTAATACACACTTGTATTATTTCAGCAAACAGCTGTGTAAAGTGCAGACGTTTCAAAAGGCTTCGAAATGGGTGTGTTCAACGCGACGTTGTACTTTCCTTATATACCAAAGAATGAGTCATCAATACGTTGAGTAAATAGAATGAGTATCGATTTGGGGGAATCCCCTTAACATGTACTTTTCTCTAGCTATGGGATTTTAAATGAAACGATATTGCGACTGCGAATCGGAGTTCTCTCTCTATAAACCGTTGTTTGGAATCGTTTCATCTTCGTTTTGAGTCAATATCGACGTGATCTACTAAACTAGAATCCAGCTATAGATATCCTCTCATAGATATTAATTTATAAATATACATCTATGTATCCTCTCTTTATCATGTCTACCAATATAACAATAATAGACAAATATATGTATATAACTAACTAAACATCTTTATTCAAATGTGTATATTTATGTACAATAATATATAAAATTATATTCTGTAGATGAATTGGTTATCGACCGGAGGTCTTTTAGCCTTATTATATATATATAAAAAATTAAATTGAGAGTTTCGGAAATCTATCTCTATGTGTTGAATCTCTTTGATAAAAGTATATATATATATATATATATATATTCATAGATGTATATTTGCGTATACATCTATGAAAAAAAACCCGTTTGTTTACATCCAACATACAGGGGAACATCGTAAGGGATTTACACAATTTGTAAACACAAATTAACGCCTCAGATGATTTTGACCACACTAATTAAATGCATAAACTCGTTGTTCGTTAGTGTTTTATTGAATTACTAGCTTGTATTGGTGTTTTTTGGACTATATTTTGATTGTTTATGTTTTATTTGCTCATTTCTGCTCGTGCTTATTCGGGGCTATTCCATATGAGACATGTTAAGTTTAACGTGTACGTTATTTTTCATCGACACAGCTTTTATAATATATATATACTTACAGAATGTGAAATTAATTGTTAATCTTTCACGTTAAAATCAACATTTTCCATTCGGAATAGCCCCGATAGTCTGATTAGTGATTATTGTTATGTCATGAATTCTTCGAAAGTTCGAACTCTTTATTAAAGTTATTGGAAATAATTCATTTACGATTTTCGTTGCGTTTTACAATTGTAAAAATATAAAATTATAGTTATATATAATTTTGAATAACCATCGTGGCTTTTTTTTGTAATAATAACATAACTAGTTACAATCGGGGTTATTTTGTAAAGGAAATGTTAAGTTTAAGGTGTACGGTATATTTGTCATCACAGACTAAGCAGCTTTTGTAATCAATATATATATACATAGAATGTGAAGATAATTAATAATGTACACTTTGAACTAAACATAAACATCACATTTCCCGTACAGAATAGCCTTGATTATCGATTATATTTTTTTTATGATGCAATAATTTAAAAACTCTTGTAAGTCCTCAAAAAATGCGATCATTACATATTTCTGCCTTTTTACCTTAATTCTTATTTCAATAATTTTTGTAAACTATCGTCAGTCATCAAAAAATGCAGCCACTAAACATTTATGCCTTTTTTATCTTAAGTGTTTTTGCAATAAATTTGTAAAACTGTCGAATTCGTTTCGAAAGATTATTGCAATTAGACATTACAGAAAAAAAAAAATAAGAAAAATTATTCTAATTGCACATCAGATATGTCTCACACATGAAATAAATCAAACATGAACATGATGCAACTGTGTTGACAGGATTTTTTTTATAAACATTTAGGAAACAAAGGAGTATAAAAACACTTTTAAATTTGCATAACTAAAGATTTATTTTTCTGAATTATGAACTTAATTGTATTTTGAATACACCTAGATGTATTCGTAAAACAAACAAAAAGGTTTAAGTAATAAAAATGTAAACTACTACAGAACAACAATTAAAACGCATCTGATTATGGTTAAGCGAAAACATAATTGAAGTAAAAATACAGCAAATTAAAATTGATGAAAGTAAAAAAGCAGATGCTCGCTTCCGGTTAATTCTCTGGTCCGGTAGAAAGAAGGCATTTCACGAATATTTATTTCTTCCCGGAAGAAGCCGAAGTCCCATTCCCTGAAATAATCACAATAAACAAATTAATACATTTAACACAAACCGAACGGTTTTTATAAAACAAAAACTGTTATGTGCAATCACGATTTGTATTTTGCAAGATAACGTTAACGATTACATTGGTGATCTTCTCATATAATGCAGATAAGATTTTATACCGAATACTTTTATAACACAATAAAGCAATAAATTCACGTATCATGTTGCATTTGAAAGTGTGATTTTCGATTATTTCCAAATCCATAACAAAACAAGCTCAAGGTTATATTTATTACACTTGTATTGCAATTTGTTATCATCCATTAGAGTTTTGTTTGTGAAAATAAAATTAATATGGCTTTAAAATAATGTTTAATTTATTTTATCTTACCTCCTTTAGAAGAGTTGTTCGATGAAGAGGAATTCCAATTGCTCGGCCTGTCCGAATGGCCCCT
Source organism: Philonthus spinipes (assembly GCA_963082785.1). Lineage (NCBI taxonomy): Eukaryota > Metazoa > Arthropoda > Insecta > Coleoptera > Staphylinidae > Philonthus > Philonthus spinipes. The sequence goes on from OY720315.1 coordinate 19,712,058, forward strand.
GGATGTCCAGTAGGCACCGTTGTTGGGGTTCAGTTGATTGGAACGGTTATCGTTCATTGTTTTGCTCCTTTAAAATAGGCGCATTGAATATAATCAATTTATTACTTACTTCAGGAACTGATGTAATACTCACTTGTATTATTTCAGGAAACAGCTGTGTAAAACGTTCAAATGGCTTTGAACTGAACACGGATCACTGAACTGAACATATTTCTGCTTGCTTTATATACTACTGAATGAGTCACCAATACAATCAATAAATAGAATTAGTATATATTTCAGGGAATCCCCTTATTTATTTCCTATAAATATCCTTTGTTCGTTATCTCCACCAAATTATCATTTATTCATATCAACACATAAAAGGTTCAATAAATTTGGGGGAATCACCTTATTTTTAGTTCTATAAATACCCTCTGTTTATTATCTCTACCACAACATACTTTATTTAATCATTTATTCATTTTAACACACAAAAGGTAGATTAAAATTAAGGGATTCCCCTTATTTTTAGTTCTCTAAAATCCCCTGTTCATTATCTCTACCAACACATCATTTATTTAATTATTTATTCATTTCAATAATTCAACACCCAAAAAGTCCAATTATTGGTCCACAAAGCAATTAATATGTTTTACCTACAATCCTTTTAATCCTTTTTTTAATATCAAGATGTGGGCGTGTCCAAGCAAGTACTAAATCGTACATGATAAACTACACGAACACTCAAAATAGCATACTTGAAGGATTTTTCTTGAATTGGAATCGGAAAATTTTCTTCAGAATTTATAATCAGGTCAATAATGATAGGGAAAAGTTTCCTTGAATTTGTAAATAGATAATTGTTATCAAAAGATTTCCTCTCTGAATTTATAACACTCTTAAAAAAATATATATAAATAGGAAATCTTTATTTCTGAGAAATACGTTAAATTACATTACAATCATAAACCTCTAGTTAAGCCTCAGAATCGGTCTTTCTGACTTTAAAAAATTATTTTCTTAACTTCAGAATATTATAATTAGTCAATTTACAGAAAACTATACTAAGTCAATTTACAGGAAACTGTTTTAAGTTAAGTTATAGGAAACTATACTAATCTAAATTACAGGAAACTGTATCGAGTAGAATTACAGGTAACTTTATCAAGTCAACTTACAGGAAATTATACTCTTTCAAAAAACAGAAAACTGCATTAAGTCAAATTACAGGATACTTCAAATAGCCGAAATACTGTTTTCTGTAATTTGAAGTATCCTGTTTTATCTATAAATAATGTTTATTTTCTAAAAGAAAAGATGTCACTGGCCGTTTTTAACACATCACAACTTTACGAATCCGTAATGTTATGAATGTTTAAATTAAAAACCGTTTATTGTCTTTGTTAGCGTTAAAAGTTAATTCAACCGCCAGAAAATGGTAAGTTCCGTCTAAAATTATACCGCTGTTATTAAGATAACAAGCGGAAATATTCAATTTGTTTGGTTGCAGAAATCCTAACCTAAAAAAACTAGTATTTTTCATTTAATTTTAAAGCGACGGATTTTCGAAGTCGGGGCCAATGAATTCACAATTAATTTTAAAATTCGGGTAAACGCAATGAGAGGTATTCTTATTAACACACCCACTGAATGATAATTATGGTTGCATTAATGTTGAAGCAATTTTAAACAACGTAATTATTCTTTATGTTGGTTGTAGAGACTTTTCATTATTTAAATAAAAAATGTTTTTGTGTTGAATTAATTCAGCAGATTATATTGTTAAGAGATAAAAGAGTAAAATTTATAGACGTGAGAAACACATAAAATCTTATTAAAATCATGATTTAATGTGTTTTTAAAATTATCTATAATTCTACTTCTCAAATCCTTCCATTCCATTTTAATAAAAATTGCAAAACTTGTCCTAAATGAAAAAAAAAAAATGAGTATAACAAATGTTTTGTTTCAGTCGGCGCTTTTAAGTTTACAAGGCATGATCAGCGTACTCCTGCTGTTGATTTGCACATGCACTTATCTACGCTCGCTGTTTCCAAGCCTCATAGACAGAAATAAGACGGGGTAAGAGATTAAGAAATAAAAATTAATAATAATAATAATTATTACAAGCACAAATTAATGCAATTTGTGCTTGCAATAATGATTTGTTCTTCTCAACATGACACTAAATTAAATTAAATTTGAAAATAATTAATTAATGCAATTCAATAATTAATTATTTTCACTACACTTTTTCCATCATATGATGAATTTTTCTCCTCCGGTGTTTTGAATTTTTTTTTATAAAAAAAAAATTATGTTGGCAATAGTTATAAGTTATGTTTTTATAACACATTGAAGAATTTGAGGCCGGAATCTAGATTAGTCGATACCGACTAAAAACGAAGATAGATTCCAAAAAGCAGTTGATAGAGAGAACTCCGATTCGCTGTTGCAATAGCGTTTCATTCAGAATCCCATTGCTGATTTGATGAATAATGACACATGTGATGTTTCATTTATTTTTATTCACTGGTGCCAATAAAATAAAAATAAAGAAAAAATTCAAAGTACTCTAAAAGAGAAAAGATCACGATCATATGGTATTATTAAATATGAGACTTTTATAAAGACTAATGAATTTTTAGCCGATTTATTTTTAATTGATTTTATTATTTTTAAATTAGATTAATTAGAAATGAATTATTCATAATAAATTAAAGACGACGCAAGCGCCACCTTTTGCCTAATTTCAATTAATTAAATGATTTTATCCTTATTTTTAATTTGCACGATAAATAAATTTTGTGTGTGGATAATTAAACTTTGTTCTAAAATACTCTCGTTATAGCCACGCGGGGATTTTCTGGAAATGCGCGAGGATCGGTGAAAGGAAATCCCCCTACGTCGCCTTCTCCTGCCTCACCATGGCGTTTTACCTACTCTTCCTTGCGTAAAATTAGAAAGAGAATATCCAATGATGTATTTATTAACTGTAAAAAGCAAAAATTATTTGTAAAATATTGTTTTTTTTATAAGGAAAGTAAACACTGAAATATTAAAAAAAATACAAAGATTTGTATTAAATTACTTTCATTTTATTTTTAATATTTTTTTTTGTTGCTTGAATAAAATATAAAAAATTGTAATACATACATAAATAGAGGGTATATGTATATGATTAAGGGTTATTACAAATGTAAACACTGTCCTATAAAAAACGACAAAAGTCCGATGTAAAGTAGAAAAATGCTCTTTTAGATTTTCCGGGTAAATTGACTTTTGTCTCAGTCGCACAGGAGAAAAGTTAACCTTGAATAAATAAATGCCTCCGTCGGAATTTCCAGTTTAAAAACATATCGTTAAAGGTAAAATTCATCAAGTGCTACTGGCGGGTTCCACACGCAATAACTTTTACTTTTAAATACACGGTAGAAAAGGTCCAAAATTTGTAAATAATTTTATGTTTTTAGAAAATACGACTTTTTGCTTTCTCTAGGAATTAAGTAATATTTGAGGGGTGCACAGATCATCGAGGACTAGCATATCTTCAATGTAATGGTGAATATCGTTAAGTGCAGTTCATGTTTTGTATCTGCATACATTTTTTTTTAAATATATTGTTGAAGCTCTTCACATAAAATCGGTGAATTTTAAATCATAATAACCATTGAATCTAATATCAATCACTGAATTTAATAAATGTTAATTATTAAATTCAGTGATTGTTTTAAGTTCATAAACTTAAAATTCAATAATTGTTTTAAGTGTATAAACTTAAAATTCAATGTTTTAAGTTTACGAAATAAAAATTAAAGTGGCACTTTTAAGTTTATAAACTTAAAATCCAATTATTGTTTTAACTTCATAAAGTTAAACTTCAACGGTTGTTTTAAATTTATGAACTTAAATTGAATGGTTAAACTTATTTACATTTAATTTTCTAAATATAAAACTTCAACTACTGAATATTAATAACAGAATATTCAATAGTTGAAGCCATTTTTTTATTACTCGCATCCCCTAAACAACATTAATTTAAAATTTAAGCAAAAACTTATTTGAAGCCGCACTTAAAGCCATCCACCATCACTAATTCGACAATTTGTCGCTTGTTACTTCTCGAAGGAATGAAAACACACGAAAGGGGGTCACGTTGCTAACTTTTTTTTCTCTCACTTTCATACGCACACACATTACGTTCCTCTAATGTTTCGCCTACGCTCCTTTTATTTTTTTTTTAACATTCCCCCGGCTACACGACCGCACCACAGGGGGCACGTTTTATTGTTTTTTTTTTATTTACGTGAGATTGACGAACCTCACTCACACATACAAATCAACGATACGAACATCCGAATAAAGAATATTCCTTTCTTTTTTATATATAATATATATTTATGTGGTAATGATAAAATAATGTTTATTATTCATTTATATATAATATGTACGCGCGTAATATCTACACCTAAAAAGCTCCTCTACTGACTTAGTATGTTTTTTTGTTTGTTTGTAATCTCTCCTCATTTTGTTGTTCTTTTTAACTCTTTCGTAATGCTGAACCCGTTTTGAGGAAATGTTTTACATCACGAGGATGGCACTGTAGTTATATAAAAAAAAAAACAATTACAATTATTCAAATTAATTTCAATAATTATTTGTAAATAAAACTTTTTTTTATGTTACACAAATATGTTTATTGTAGAAATACTGCAACAATTGTTTCGCCATCAGTGCCATTGATGATGCCACAGTGTTGACGAAAATTAATCATCTGTCTGATGATGCTACTGTGTTGGCGAAAATTAATCATCTGTTTGATGATGCCACTGTGTTGGCGAAAATTAATCGACTGCCTGATGATGCCACAGTGTTGGCAATGAATAATCATCTGCCTGATGATGCCAACTGCTGGCAAAGATTAATCATCTCCCTGATGATGCCACTGTGTTGGAAAAGATTAATCGTCTGCCCGATGATGCCATTGTGTTGGCGAAACAATAATTGTAGTGTTTCTACAAAATTTTTTTGTGAAACTTAAAAAAACATTGTTACATTTACAAATAGTGTATTATGGAGTTTCATCAAGTCAAAGTCTTAACCATGGATAATCTAATTTCAGCAATAATTGAATTGAATTATGATTTAATTATTTGAAATTTTAATTTAATTGAATTAAAATAATTGCACGATTATATTTTTTAAATTAAGAACATTCTTCCCAATCAGCTCATAAAAGACTTATAACACATTATATGTTGTTAATAAAATCTATTCTAATTATTTAAATTAATTTAATTAGAATTATTTTTTTAGCAATGTATTATAAATCTTTTACGAGATGGTTGCGAAAAATGTTCTTAATATTAATAATATGAAAAGATTGTAATTATTTTAATTACTTTAAATAAACAAAATAATTGTGACCCAGTGAAACACAACCTCAAAACGATCAATTAAATTCTTTACGAATTAATATTTCTTTCACCTTCATTTCAGGTCGTTGCTTCTTCTTTTCCCTTTTGATTATTAAGATGAGTATCCACGAAAAAAAAAAAGAATAAAATGTAGACAGTGTAAAATTTCACAATTTTTTGGTGTCGAGATTATTTTAGAATTCACACTTAAACGCAGGATGTAGAAAAATCACCTTCCCGGTTGCGCTTATTTTTCACATTTTTTTGGCAAATTTCCGAATATATATTAAGTTTATTTATAAAATTTCTTTTAGATCACATCCGTTTTTCTCTTCTTTACAACCGCAAATAAACAAAACTTAACTTGAAACAAATGAAAGAATAATTCAGATTTTTCTTTTCTTTTAGAGAGTAATAAAAAGCTTGAGAAATGGTTGGGTTTAGGTTACTATCTGATCATTTCGAGGTACTTTTGTTTGTGCTTGGCGAGCATCTCGGTGACGGTGACGAGGGTTTTGATGTTGGAGTTCACTTTGGCGACAGCCTGCAGCTCGTTGAGGTGCGCCACGCAGATGTGGTGAAGTGTTGCCAGTTCCTTCGCTGTGTCGGGTTTGCTTGTGATTCTTGGTTCACCAGGGTCGCCCACTCCGGATAGCTGGTCGAGGAACACGATCATTCGCTCCTTGTTTTTCAGTATGAACGGGTTCACCACTTCCATGTAGGGTTCCTGTAATAGAAAATTCGGTGTTATAAAAAACTATTAGACCTGATATAAATCATAATAAATTGAAGACGACGCAAGCGCCACCTATTGGCATCGTTAACGATTTTTTTTTTTCAATTATGGATTTAAATTAAGCTTTGCTATTAACGTAAGCGAATAAAGAAATAAATAAACAAGCGAAATATTCACCATATTAATTCGAATTAAGGGAAAAGGATTTGAGAGAAACAATCTAAATTTTGGATTGGTTTGAGTACAGTATCCAAGAAATTAATAAAAAAAAAAAAATCTAAATTTTTTAACGTAAATTAAAATAATGTCATAATAAACCCTAAAGAGAGAAATTTTTATTTTATATATATAATCGAAAACCCTGTTTATATATGTAGTGTGAGATAATTTTTATTTTCTTTCTTTCTTAATCTTATCCTCTTTTACCCGTATTGGGTGTCAAGGTTTAATTTTTATTTTAAGGTTTCTAAATATTGTGTAAATCTACCTTTCCACCAAACTCGACTAGATTGGCTAAGTTTTGTAAGCACTTGGCGACCATGACGAGGCTTCGTGTGGCCGCCGGACTCGGCTGTTCACCGACCAAGCCGAACTGTCTCGGATTGAGGAGTGCTGGACAGAGCAACCTCAGGAAAATGAACCCGGACACGACCCTCGTCCGGACTAGCCGCTCGTTCGGCCATTTGTTCACCACTGCCTTTTGCAAGCAGCCGCAGATGTAACGCACTGATTTCGGGCACGCTTCCACAGAAACGAAAATACTGTAAGTTATCTGCAAAGGGAATAAAAAATTAATTAATTAGAATTATTAATATTTTGTATTAATTTCTCACTTAAATCAGTGAAACAAACCAAGTGTTTTAATCAAAGTCTATTAGAATTATTAAAATTGATTTTTTTTTCACAGCTTCAACATGATATCAAATCTCCCTTCAATGCTTTCTTTTCACTAATATTTAATTCAATCAAATTTTATATATCAGCATTGTACATTGAAAATTCTTTAATTTCAAAGTTAATTGTAGCGATTTCTTTACCTGATCTAATATTTCTAATAAAAATTCTGCATTGTTGCACGCGTCATCAGGTGAGTCCATTTTTGTAGGATTCAGCTCGGCACTCTGTTTGCTTTCTAGCAATCGCAGTACAGTTTCCAAAACGGCTGCCTGCAAGAAACCCCCGCATTCCGATCGCATGTACAAATCCATCAAGGTCGTAGGAAGGGAAGCTGCCCTGAACAGTGTTGATGTTTCTGATTCCCTTATCACCTAATAAAAGAATAATTAGTGAACACATGCAACATTCAATTTAAATGCAAGCTGTAAGAAAAGGGGAATTTTGGGTTAACAGAAAAAATTGAATAAAAAGAGATTTAATTATTTCAATTTCAATGCAAATTTTACTCCTATCCCGAAAGATATTCTCATTTTGCTTGTTTCCACTTTTGTCTCTTATTACTGAAACCACTTCAGACTTTCCTTTGTTGTTGATGCAATGTTGCATCAATATTAAACGTTAATGTAACATTCAATTTCAACGCAAGCTGTAAGATAAGGGGAATTTTGGGTTAACAGAAAGAATTGAATAAAAAGAGATTTAATTATTTCAATTTCAATACAAATTTTCATCACATCCACGCATATACAACTGCTTGCCCCCATTCAAACTAGAATACGCCCAACCAGTTAAAGACTACGGAAGGGAATAACACCGGGCTATAAAACTGAGACGCCAGTATATGGATGGCCTCTTGGTTTTTAGTACGTAAGCGTAGAAATAATCTAGCATAGATAACCACCAAAAATCAAAGAACTCTTTGCTTGTGGCCCAAAAAGCAGAAACTTCTTTGACTTCTGGCCGAAATAACAAATTCGAAGTGGAAAGCTCCGATAGCACATACAAAAAAGTTTAAAATATTTACCTCAGCACAATTTAATTCGATGAGCAATTCAGTCTCCCGCCCCTCAGCTCTGAACACTCTCAAGAGTGCTGTGGCCAAGGGAGCCCTATCGTTGTGACAAATCTCTGCCAATGTTTTGACAGACACCAGACCCGGCTCCAAGAGGAGCTGCTGCAACGGGCTGTATTCCTCTGCCGGCATGACTAGATCGTGTAAATACCTGCAGGAATGAAAAACAAAATTCACCATTTGGTTGATTCAATAAACGTCACATTCACACAATTTCTGGAACTCGGACATAATCTAATGGTTAACCCAGTACCTGATCGATGGCAATTGTCTCAAGTTGGAAATTCTTAATGACAGAACGTTATTGTATGTATTCTTGAGGTATATGAAGATTATATTAATAATAAAAAGCGGTGAAGAAAGGAATTTTCTTCACCGTTATTATTTAAGCACCAGATGTACATATATATGAAAGGATATTAATTTAAATAAAAATCACTTGGTATATTTTGTTAAACAAACCAAGTGATTTTTTTTCAAACATCAAAAATAGCGGTTTTTTTGTACCAACCTTGGACAATTGAGATTGTTCACACAGTACATAAAATTAGGGCCGATTCACTATCGCCCATGAACAAGAACGGAATTGATTAATCATAGGTTTTACGTGCGTCGATTTCTGTATAAGTTTCTGTTCTCATTTCTGGCTAATTGTGAATCGGCCCTTAAATATTATAAATAAATTAACCTAGTGCGAAGCCTGAGCGATCCCCATTCCCCGATGGGCGTTATTCCCGACAGCGAATACCACTCCTCCCTCTCCTCCCCGTTGCCCAAGTTGGCCAGATCAATATGGAGCTCGGCGACCTCCGTATCCTTACCCCTCTTCCCCTTATTATAAACAGTGAGCGTGAACGAAACTATATCACATGGCACATCACTGCAACGAAAAACCAATCAAAACTAAAACAAGCACAAACAACCGATTGATTACTCTAAAATAAACTCCTCGTCCCAGACTGGGTCCGGGCCCGACTTGGCCCTCGTCCTCGCGATCCGCACCTGATTGTTGAGCTGAAGCGTCACGTATGGCTGCGGCACAAACTTGTACGGCAGCCGGTGGGCGTCGATCACGTGCAGGGTTAAGCACCTGAGTTCCCTCAGCCTTGGCACCTTTTTTTATTTAAAACAAACAATTAAAGCATGTTTCAGCCGTTTGCACGATTTGAAACGGAATCAAGTACACTTCGGATATATCAGAATGAATGAATTATAGATAACAGTGTGTATAATTATAAAGTATGATTTTTGCAATGTCACATTGGGGTTATCTTTGGAAATTTTTATATGTTGCTCGAATAAATTTTATTGTTACACACTTAAACATTGTTTTAATCAATCAATTCAAATGATTATTGACTAAAAAAATTATTATATATTCTCAAACAATAATCATAATCACCCACTAAATAATATATTCACAAATAATATTTATTTTTACTATCTATTTACTATCCCCTCATTTTGCTTGTTTCCACTTTTGTCTCTTATTACTGAAACCACTTCAGACTTCCCTTTGTTGTTGATGCAATGTTGCATCAATATTAAACGTTAATGTAACATGAAATTGATTTAAAAATATTAAAACACATGGATTTATTTTATTTCTTAATGTAACATTGATGCAATGTCCATTTAGCTCAGTATTCTTGATTAACAATGTCGGTTTACTATTAATTATAATTCATGGACGATATTATGAAAGCTCATTTCTTAAATTTACCTTAAAAACTATTTTTAACTAGAAAATCACACGTTCATAGTTTAAATGATCCAAATCACATTATAAATAATTACTGTAAACTTTAATACTTGTGCTAAATATACTAGATGGAACCGTATATTTAGATTAGGTGAATAAACACTCTTGTTATGTTCCGTTATTTTATTATCACAGACAGCCGTTTGGGAAACTGTACTGCGATTGCTGGAGAGCAAACTGAGTGCCTAGCTGAATCCCACAAAAATGGACTTTTCTGATGATGCAGAATTTATTGCATTACTCTTTACCTAATCCAATATTTCTAATAAAAATTCTACATCATCTGGAAAGTCCATTTTTTGTGGAATTCAGCTTGGCATTGTTGTAATTGACTTTGAAATTGAAGAATTTACTGTATATGACATTGATGTATATAATTTGATTTAATTAAATGTGAGTGAAAAGGTAGCATGAAATCACACGTCTCTGTGATATAACTAACTTTGAGTTAGTTCTGTCTTTAATAGTGATCTGTGCAGACCGAAACACGGGTCAGATAACTGAAAATAAAATTGTGGAACATAAGAGTTTTTATTCACTTAATCTGCATGTAAACTCAAACAATACAAAAATCATATTATCAGTGAAGAATTTGCAAAACATAAAGATGTTTCATAAATTTGTTTATTTTTACTTTTTTTAAAAAAATGAAGTATTCTATATTTACCTTACAAGTAGCTCTACTGAGCTGTGGAACACACAGCGGTTTAAGGGCGTTCACCCAATCTTGGCACTCCTCCGTTGATGGTGCTGCCAAATGGGTGACGGTGGCCAGACACGGCAACGCCCTTTCCACAAGCTGCAAGCAGTGTGGCCTCTCCCAAAGACTATCATGCACCTAGAGAAAATTATTAAGTGAGCTCTTTTCTATTACTAAAATTATAAAATTTAAATTAATAATACTTCAAATATTTAATTATCAGTAGTTCATATTATAATAGTAAATATAAATAAATTCACTACCGGAGCAAGTAAAAAATGCCCTCGTCTCTGAGAAAATAGATTAAATAGATGTTTTGAAAAATGTCGATAACATCTAGTAGGAACAAGATAGATAGACGGAGCTGCATTTTAAATTTTTACTCATAGACTTACTAATAGTATTAAAAATATCAACATTTTCAATTTTCACAATAGGTATTTCAAAAGTGTCAATATTTCAGTGCCCAATTAAAACCATCACTGGTGTGCCCTGATTCTGTGTATGCAGAAAACACTATAAGAAATTCGTTGAATATTGCATTTTAACATATTTTTTCTATTGAAAATATATTTTTCAGGCATAAACGTATTGAATACTTTAACATTTATAAATATGTTTTTGAGAAGAATTTATATCAGAATATTTGTTAATAATCTATTGAAAAGCATTTTATTTAATGTTTCAGAATAATTAAAAAAATATGCTTTATATAAAATAAAAGTGTTTCACACAAAAGATTAAGGGCTTTGTGAGAAATTCAATTATGTAGTGTTCAATCCCCTGTTTTGATTAAAATTAACTGAATAGCATTAGAAAAGAAAACAAATCTTCTGATTGGTGACTTAAAAATTCTTTAAAATGAAATGGGTAAAATCTGAGAAATAATATTTTTAATGTAAATTCCCTGTGTTTGGTTTGAAAAATTTCCCGTAGTATATACAGGTTGTTCTAAATTAAGTGCGCATCATTGCTAACTTTTTTATTAGTTGAGCTAGAGAATCGGTTAAATTAGCAAAGTAGCAGTAAATTTTCCAGGGATTACATCGGTGTAATCAGAAAAATAAAGGAGTATATATTTCTATCAAACCCCGACACCAATTAGTAAAAGGGGGACATCGATTATATATATATATATATTTCTATCACCTCACACTGAGAAGTAGAAGAGGAACATATAACGATGTTATATATATATATATATATATACAGAGAGGTATTCCTGCAAAAAAAACGCGAGTCAAATGCATTTAACCGATTAATGTATGTATGTTTAGTTGACTATTACTATGGCATGTGTGATAAGTTGCGTGTTATAGGCAACTAAACACACATACACTAACGCATTTGACTCGCGTATTTTGCAGGTATACATAGGCGAAATGTATACTGATAAAAAAAGCTCTCTGTATATATATTTCTACAGTATAAGCAGTTAATTTTATAGTTAGTATATATACACTTTTTAAATTATTAACCAATACAAACCTGATACAAATAAGCACAAGATAAATCAATAAGCCCTTTCGGCTTTGTCCTCTTGGGATTCTCGTAGAGATACAGATGAGTATCAGTTCCGTCTACAAGCAGAACAAAGTACAGCAGTTTCCATTTCTTCGTGACCTTATCGGATTTTCTGTGCAGGTAACCCTGGTGTTTGATCCCGCGCATTTTCTTCAAACCGATCTGGTCCCGGCACTCGCGCAATGTGGCGTAAATCTTCTCGGCCTCGGATTTCATCTTCAGAGTTTCCGGGACCCAGTCCTGGGACGTCGTTCCATCAACCACCAACTAAACAAAATGAAAAAAAAATTGTATACAGTATAAGTGTAGAACAATGGGTTTAAGTCGGCGCGGTATATAAGTTGCCCTCCCACCCCAAAAACCTTAATCCTTAATGACGAGCGTTCATGCAGAATGCATTCTGTGCAGAAATTCAATTTTGATCAAAGTGAACATTAATAAATTGATTGAGTTACGTGAAAAGATCAAATTAAATTGATAAATAAAGCACTAAAAACCTTTCTTCACACTTTATTTGATTTACAAAATGTACATTTCAGACACACGTTATTAGTGCTTTATTTATCAAGTGAACATTCATCTAATTATACATTTGCAGGAATTACCTTAATAATATTTATTATTAAGAACCATCTTAATCTACTTCATTTTCATCTTGATTCTTGCTTATCTTCAAAGATTTATTTTTAAGCACCGTGGTAATCTAGTTCGTGTTTATTTGATTCTCGTTTGTCTTCAGAGAATTATAAAATGCTATTATATATTAGCCTGCCTGAACTTCGCCTACTCTTAATTATTTATGTTTCTATTGTACAACTGTTGATGAAATAAAGACATTTATTATTATTATTATATACATATTATAAAAAAAAACCTTTATAAAACCTTGTCGGGTGATATGATTTTATGATTGCTTCGTACTACTGACTGTCTACATTAAAAGAGTGAATATTTAAAAGATAGAGTGAAAAATTAAAAGATAGCAATTTTAACATATTTATGAAAATTATCACTTTACTGTTTAAAAAATTAAGATAATTCCCACGAATTTGCAATTAGATAAATATTAAGTGTGCAATTATGTCATAAAAATGTGTTTTTATGGAAAGAAAAAAAAAATAGACGTACTGGATGCTGTAAAGTGTAACCCTCGACAATCTGCTCCTTTCTGTATCTATTGATGACAGCATCTAAGCACTCGAATATTCTGCCGCCCATCAAATAACGCACGCCCTTCTTCTCAATCCTGAACCGCTGAATTTGGTTGTTGATGTGAAAGAAAAGGGAATAATCCCCCGGAGAGTTGTCGCTGGGACGCACCAGGAAACTTCCAGGGCCAGCTGTTTATGTAAAACAAAAAAAAAACATTAATTATTTTTTTTCTTTTAAAATATTACAAATTGAAAGATAAAAAACATTAATTATTTTTTTCTTTTCAAATATTATAAATTGATTGAGAAAAAACATTAATTATTTTTTTTTTTTAAATTATAGTCTCATTCCATTTAGCTAGTGGCAAAGTGTTATCATAGCCTGACGGCTGAAACAATTTAAACCGGGAAACAAAAAAAAAAAATGTTATTAATTAAGTTCTCCTCCGTTCTCATGTACCCTTACGGGAGTATTTATAATACGGAATAATTTATTGTATTATTTTAAGATTGATTAGATTGAAAAAGTAAAATAATAAATTGTCTTTGATTGATTTCGAATCGGCCTAGCTAAATTGAATGTGACTATAAATTACTTACCTTTAACGAGCAAATCAACTGCTTCGTTTTTCGTACAATTCGGATGAAACCATGGGAAAACCGTGTTGGGATCTATACTTTCATCCAAATCCTCGACTAATTCCCGGAAAATCATCCCCTGCTCCCCGGTGCGATGTGCTGTCACCCACAACCACCCGTCTCCCATATCGTTATGCACGAAAAATATATCGCCCTTTTTAAATGTCAGCTCATCGGTATCAGGCATTTTCGTGTATGGCAAAATAGCGACCACTCTCTTCTTATCGTTAACCGGTTCTGGAGGCGGCACCGGGTGCACCAGCCGTTCCCTCTTCAACAGATCACTGCATTCCGTGTAGTACCCCACCAAATCGTTCAGCGAATTAAACTGCCTTCCCCCGATGTAAAAATCCCCGCAGACGGCCGTTATGCGGAAGTGATTGATCCCTGTGCGGCCTAAGTAGGATAAAACATACGACCCGGGTTTCCTGTCGCTCTCCCTGACTAGGTAGCTTCCGAGTTTCGAGGCCGCCCACAAGCGCTCTTCGGCTTGGTACCGGTCGAGCCGGCCGTGGTACCATTGGGTCTCAGAGGGAGCGTGCGGGGCTGTTTCCCCGAGATCGGTTTCGTCCACGTCGGGTTTCACGTTCGGGGTCTCTTGCTCGTTGCCGTCCTCGCTGCCCGTGCTCGGGGAGCCGAGCTTGTCCTTCATTATGGCCCCCGCCGCCGTTCGGATCAATTCCGCCATACTCATTAGAACGAACAGTAGGCTTGACTCAATTAAGAAAAAAAAGTGGAGGAGGAGGAAATATGTGAAAATATCACTCGATTATCACCATAACCATGATCTTGAAAAAAAAAAAAAGAAAAAATATTTTATCACTCGCTGATCACCATAACCATGACAAAAAAAAAGAAAGAAAAACATTTTATTATAAACAAAATATTGAAAATAATAGACAAAGAGGATTTGTTAATTATATTCTAATTAAAAAAAAAAAAATTGAAAATTCAAGGAATCAAAATAAAATTACTTCGAAACAGCATGAATTCATTAAGGGTAAATCAACCTAGACGAATCTTTACTGATTTAGACAAGCATCAACAAGTAAGGGCTGATTTAATATATAATTTAATTTATAGGTTAAGTAAGTTAAAATGTTAAATTTTTATATATACATATTTATTCCATTCTATAGCATATAATGTAGTAATATTTTATTCCTTTCTTCACTTTTTTCTATAGCATATTGTTAAATACCGATTATTATTCACAATTGCCTAGAAACACAGGAAAACTGGAGTGACGAATCGGACTGTGATGATAAAAAGAAACGTATACGTTTTTTTTAAGCCCGGGGACATTCGGCTGTTTAGCCTCTCTGCACTGCCATTTTGCCTCGTATATGTTAAACTTAACATTTCTCTTGCAGAATAGCCCCGAATATAAATTTATTTTATTTACTGTTTCAATTGCCTTAAAAACAAATTATCTCTAGGAATATTTCATTTAAAAATTGTGACGAAAACGGGAAAGATAAATCGGAGGATTTACATGTATCGATTTATAATTGCTCAGAATGCAGCACTTTCTGTATACAATGCAGAAGCTAAAGTAATCGAAAATCTTGCAAATAAATAATTACAAAGTATTTCAATTAATTTGTTATTTCTTCAAGGCAAACTATGTTTTTTATGAAAAAAAAAGAAGGAAAATCAGCAATGGTTCCATTATTTATAAAATTAATCACCTAACACTGAGAAGTAGAGAGGAACATATAACGATGTTATTAAGACTAAATAAATAAATTTATAAAATTAATCGTATCGATTGCTACATCATAAAAAAAAAGAAAATCAAATATGGTGTTACAGGCAACTAAACACACGTCAAACGCTAAACTTCAAATTGTGTGAAATATTTCATCGAAAATGTAATACAAATGAAGAAAAAGTTGAATTTTCCATAGGAAAATGTATACTGATAAAAAAGCTTTCTGTATTATTCTATGTTATTGTATAGCATATTGCCAAAGATTATTATTAGTTAAATTAAATAAAAAATGGTTTGAAAATAATAAATTATTTCTACACAACAAGTTAAATGTTAATTAATAAAAATACTGTATGAAACGATATTCAATGTAAATTAAAAAAACTTGTAATGTTTCTGGATTTACAAGAATATATTGTACCATTCATGTAAATCCAAAAACTTTAGAAGTCTCATTTAATATATTATTTAAAACAAAAGAATGTAATATTAATTAATTAATAACGTAAAGTATTTTTGTTTGCTTGTTTAATGAGTAAAATAAATAAAAAAAACAAATGAAATTGTTGCTTGTACTCTGAGCAATAACAACAAAAATATTCTGTACTTACATTGAAAGGAAATAAATCCCAAACACTGATTACACGAAACGAGAGATAAACACGGGACGAGTGTGTAAAAATAAAACGGCCGTTGTTTATTTTCCCTTTCTTTCGCCTATTTTTCCCCCCTGCTCGCCGTGCATGTACGTCTGTGTATGTATGTATGTGTGTGAATCCTATCTCATGATTATCACAATGTTATTCGGACGCGGTGGGAACGAGAGAAGAATGGAAATTACAGGATAAGAGAAACCGACCGCCCGGCCGCGCGCACCGCACTATTGTCTCTCAGCTCCTTTGTTTCCTTTCCCACGGACTCCACTCGTTTTTCCCGAAATTACGAAAACGACATATTACCCGTCTTTCTGTCTGTTTGTTTGCCTGTGTGTGTGTGTTGGTGTTCCCGTCGTCGCGAACTAACCTAGACCATCGCGAGGGGCTCTCTCTTCTCTCTCCGGATATATTGACGTTTCCAAATCCGCATCACACCGCCGAAATTCTCGCCGCCGGTGGTGTCCGCCGCCGCTCTCTGCTGAAAACGCACCGCCCCCGAGTACCAACAGCGCTGCTTGACAGTTCTCGCCAGCGCACTCGCCGATTCAGCGCCGCGACCTTAAAAAGTTTTCATTACCTTGACAAACACGATTGACGTCACATTAAATATATATCTATGATAAACATTTTTTTAAAATAATCTTTATTTAGCAATATGCTATACAACAACATGTATAATAAATATATAATTTTTCTCTAATACCCAATTGAAAGGAATTATTCGCGTTGCGAATATTCGAATAAAACAATTAAGAATGGAATTTAAATAATCAAAATTGGTACATTATTATTTGTATTATTTATTTGCGGGGTCGTTAGTGGCTGATTGGAGAAAGTCCTATGCAAAAAAAAATATTTATTTGCAATAACAAAGGTAATCGGGGTTAATCCCCACGGGAATAATAATAAAAAAGAAATTTTACAAATTTGTAAACGAATTATTCATAGAGGTAAATCGTTTTTAAGACAATTAAAAATATAATTAAAATAAATTATTTAACAGTATTCATGATTATAGTATGTATAACGTCTAAACCGTTATATTACGAATTATTAATTAACCAATTAATTTTCCAAAATATATCTATGATTAACAATAGAAAAGAATTCATGCTTGTTGGAATTATACAAATAAAATGAACAAGAAAAGAATATAAATAATCAAGATTTGTTAATTTTAACTGCAATAAAAAAATCTAAAACGAAGCATTTAAGTAATCTAATTACTTTCTTAAAACCAAATTAATTTACATCTATGATGAGTTCATTTATTAAAATATAATAACATTTCTTAATTATTTTTACTAAAAATAATAATTTTAGAAAAAAAAAGAATTAAATATACAGTATTTAATTGTGAAAATACAAACAGAAAACTGAAAATATTTAAAACATGTTTGGTTGCATATATTAACAAGTCTCCGAATAAATCTATCTCTATGAAAAGACATGTTATTGTTGTTAGGTCATTTCTAAATTGTTTTTACCAACATTTTTTTAGGAAAAAAATATAATATTTAATTTGAAATTATAAATAAATGCTTGCTTGGATGGTTGCCATTTAATAAGTTTATTTCTATGATAACTATACGATTTGTCATCATAGAAAAATATATATTCATTTTCTATGATAGAAAACCTAATTTAATTTTTGTATATAATAACATTTTTTTAATTATTTTTATTAAAAATAATAATTTTAGAAAAAAAAGAGCTAAATATACAGTATATAATTTAAAAATATAAACAAATAGAAAACTGAAAATATTTAAGACATGTTTGGTTGCATATACTAATAAGTCTCCGAATAAATCTATTTCTATGAAAAGACATGTTATTGTTGTTAGGTCATTTCTAAATTGTTTTTACCAAAATTTTTGTAGAAAAAAAAAAAAATATTTAATTTGAAAAAATAAATAAATACTTGCTTAGATGGTTGTCATTTAATAAGTCTATTTCTATGATAACTAGACGATCTGTCATCATAGAAAAATATATACTCATTTTCTATGATAGAAAACCTAATTTTATTTTTGTTATTCCATAAAAAAGGCGAGCGGGATTGCATAGATTAAATGCAGAAAAGGGAAGGTTATTTAAAAGTGATTGGGGCCATCTATGGCCTGTGTTGAGAATTAATGTACAGATGACGTAGTTTGTAAAAATTAAATTAACAATTTTTCTTATTAAATGCCGTTTTAACAAGAAGTGTATCACAAGTGTAAATAGATGCGGAAAATAACAAAAGAATAGTTTTTATTGTGATGGAAATACGGAAAATCAGTGACTTTCTGAATCGTGAAAAATACAAGTCTAGACACCCGAAAATTACCAAAATTCAACTCTCAAGACCATCAGTCATCATAAAAATACCCCTTTATATGTTTTTTTTTTCGAAAATAACGAAATAAGAGGTGTAGGACACAATTTATATAAATAAATTTTATAAATAAATATATTTTTTTAAATAACTGTGTGAGTGTGCCTTTGTTACGTCCGCACCGGTTTTTCGAAAGGAGGTTATGTCAATACGAAGTGGGATTTTCGAGCGAAACGAGAAAACAGCACAGGGAGCGAACCGAAGACGATGGCAGTCCTACCGCCGGACCCGCTCTTCTGCCTCAGGTCGAACATGGGGCACATCCACAGCATCTGCTTCATGGATAATGAAGAAAACTGTACGGACACCCTTCTGGCCGCCACGGAGGACGGAATGGTTTACTTCTGGGATCTGGAGGTAATTTTGAATAGTGATTAAAGGGAAGGTAATTGAAAATAAGAATATTTATGTTGAAATTCATGGGAATTTGGATTGTTGTAGGGTTTGATTGATTTATTTTGTAAAAAAAATGGAAGAAGATGGCGGCGAGAGAAATATTTGTTTATTGAAACAAAATTTATCTGAATTTCGTAAAATATAATTATTTTTAATAAATGCAATAAAATAGCATAAATTTTAATAATAGAAGAAATAAAATTTGTCCATGTAACAAATGAAATATTTCGGAGTGAATTACATGCTTGCTTGTTGAAATTATTCCATGTTTACAAAATAGAAATTGTTTTGGTGTTTGTTTTCACGGTCGCTGATAATTTACGGTATCGCGACCCGAGATATGGTAATTCGAGATTTGCCTCTCGGAGTAGGTTTTTTGCCGGACGGTTTGGTAATTGTAATTTTTGCGAATAATGCTAAAATATACGAGATCGTCGAGATTTGTTAAAATCGTTCACTCTTTTGCGATTGATTGCCGATTGATGATTAATCGTTCTATGTGATTGGTTTGGGGGAATCCCAGTTGAGAAAAAAAAAATAGTTTAGGCCCTACACCTCATTTTTTTGTTTTTATTGAAAAATACTCTATAAAAGAGTTAATTTTTGGTGGTTTTATAGGTTTGCACGTTTATTTTTTCATAAGTCAGATCGAAAGTCGGGAGGTTAAACAGTAAGACGCAATCTTTTATTATTCAATACACTTACGCTAATTTAATAAGGAAATTGGAGAAATTATTTTTCTCAAAAATACATCATTCATTGAGCGAATGTTCGGTGGTGTTTTTTTTACGATGCATATTTTACACCCATTTGTTTGGATTTATTTTTGCGAATACTGCGCCATCTATGAAGATTTCGGAAAAAATCTCAAACTCTCATCAATTTCGGCGTAGAATCTGAATCTGCAAAAAATATGTTGTATATTTTTTTATTGATTTCAAAGCCACTTCAATCGCTGCTTGGGGGTGGCATTGAACTTTTTTTTACAGCATCGGATGTCCCCCTCGAAACCATTAAACTTTTATTTGAAATATTTTTGTTATACCGTTCAAATTTGTTGAGATATTCCACTGCATGAATTACAAAAAAATGGACCACCGTGTATATCTTGTTTGTATTAACGAAGAAAAAAAGAACGTAAAAGATCGACGGAAAAGTAAAATGAAGAAAAAAAAGTATGCCAGAAGTGGGATTCGAACCCACGCCAACGTTCGCCAGAAATATATTTTTTGTGCCTTTCAAATTTGTCGGCATATTCCACTGCATGAATTTAAGTGGGCCACCGTGTATATCTTCTTTGTATTAACAAAGAAAAAAAAAAGAACGTAAAAGATCGATTGAAAAGTAAAAAAAGTATGTCAGAAGTGGGATTCGAACCCACGCCCACAGAAGTGGACTGCGACCTGAACGCAGCGCCTTAGACCACTCGGCCATCCTGACTTGTTGATGACTTTCACGTTATACCTCAGAAAAACAGTATGCAGAAATGTATAAAAATTGTAGAATTAAAATCCTCATTTTCTCTGTAAATACCACAAAAGTATCAAATTTGTGTGCGGCGATGGCGTTTTGTAATTCTTTTGATTTCAATAAATAAATTTACTACTAAATAAAACACTTATAGCAGATTTATTCATTTTTATTTAGCCATGTAAAAATAAATGTGCATATAATATCTGCAATTTTTTTTATTAAAACAAGCTTTTTTTTATATTTACAGGTTGTAAAAGTTAAAAGATCACGTTTCCTTTTTATTCAGTTTTCTTTCGGATATTAAAAACAAAAAGAAAACGTTCTCAGATGTAGGTTATAAACAGATTTTCATTTTTCTTGCATCCATAACAATAATTGCATTATTGTGACTAACTTCATTCAAAGCCTTTTGTAAATTAAGCACAGATATTAAAAAAATATTTGTATTCCTAAATCAAAAAGCAAGCCTCGTATACTGAATAATCAATCATAAGTACATTTTATTTCTCTCATTATTAGGCTTCGTACATATTTAAATAATTTCTTCTTTACTTTCATTGGTAGCAGCTGTGTTTTCCTGTGAAGTATCGCTTGTCTTTCGCATAGAACTCAGTTCGTTACTATTTCAATTTATTGTTAATTTCACTTCAATTTCTAGGCACAATTTCGTGTAAATTTATTTCGTATTTCTTGCTGTCCATTGAATAATAAATGCATTTCATTTCCAACATTATTATTAAAATAAAATTTAAACATTTTTAATTAGTTATTTTTTTTATTTAGTTTTAATGTAATAAATAAAAATACAGTCTACTTCTTGATATTTATTCTTTTTATTTCCAGTTCATCTCATCAGCAATCGAGGTTATACAAACTTGTATATTTTACTGAAAATCGGGGCTATTCCATACGGGAAAAGTTAAGTTTAACGTGTACGTTATTAATTAAAAAGCTGCTTAGACTGTGATGATAAAAAATAACGTACACGTTAAACTTAACATTTCCCTTACATAATAGGCTCGATTATTTCCGATTTTGTATATTTAGTTATCTCCACATATTCATCCGAATTCATGAATATCAATTATCTATGAGTGTCAATCAATTGATGTGTAATATGAAGTACTTATTTAAATATTTTTTTCTTTTTTTGAATATCAATTATCTATGAGCGTCCATCAATTGATGTGTAATATGAAGTACATATTTAAATATTTTCTTCTTCTTTTGAATATCAATCACTTTTATTGGTAAATACAACTGTATTTCCTGTGAAGTATGCTAGTTTTTTTTTTAGTAAAACTCGTCTTGTTTCGTAACTAAGTTCGTTAGTATTTCCATTTCTTATTGGTTTGTATGTCTAGTTAAATCCACATATCCATCTGAATTTACAAATAAAATTTATCTATGAGTGTCAATCAATTGATGTGTAATATGAAGTACATATTTAAATATTTTTTTCTTTTTTTGAATATCAATTACTTTTATTGGTAAATGCAACTGTATTTCCTGTGAAGTATGCTAGTTTTTTTAGTAAAACTCGTCTTGTCTCATAACTAAGTTTGTTAGTATTTCCATTTCCTATTGGTTTGTATGTCTATTTAAATCCACATATCCATCTGAATTTACAAATAAAATTTATCTATGAGTGTCAATCAATTGATGTGTAATATGAAGTACATATTTAAATATTTCTTACTTTTTTTGAATATCAATTACTTATATTGGAAAATGCAGCTTGTTTTTTTTAGTTAAACTCGTCTTTCGGATAAAATTAAGTTTGTTACTATTTCTATTTCCTTTCGGTTTGTAAATATAGCGAAATTCACATATCCATTTGAATTTACAAAATCAATTATCTATGATTGTCAATCAATTTATGTGTAAAATGAAGTTAGCTTCTCTCTTTTAATTTTCTTGATAATGTACATTATTGTTCTTCTGATAATTATTATCGTTTTTCTTTTCTGATAGTTTTGTTTTCTTATAATATTAGTCATTTTTTTTTTGATGTTTTTCGATTTCCTCTGTAAAACAATACCAAGAGTATAATCAGTAATTTATACTTGTTTTTCTCTTTTAATTTTTCCCCGTTTTTTTCTTATAATGTTAGTCATTTTTCTTTTTTGATGTTTCTCGATTTTCTCTGTAAAACAACATCAAGAGTATAACCAGTTATTTATACTTGTTTTTCTTTTTTAATTTTTCTCCGTTTTTCTTTTCTGATGTTTGTTGTTTTCTTCTTCTGGTAAGTTCTGATTTTTTGTAATTTATGCTTAGTTAATGGATTAATACAGTACAGTTATAGTTTGTGTAACTATTATGTCTTTAAATAAATTATGTATGGTTTTAGAATTGAAGTGTTTTGATAATCGATTGATTTATTTTTATAATCGATGAGTCAGTTCTTTTCTTGAGTTACCTGTTGTGAATAAAAAAATCGAGGATAAATCTGATTTTAGTTTGCAAATATAGCAAAACTCCTGAGGCGAATTCAGCTATTCGTGTCGTTATTCTGTCCGTCCTCGCAGGAACACCGCTGAGGGGACTTCCGGCAACAGGGCCCCCCGACCGGGGGATAGCAGCACCTCTTCTGCTTGCTGGAACTGGAGCAGGTGCAGCAGCAGCACTTCTTCGGCTTCTTCTTGCTCTTCCCGCAGGTGCACTTGGGCAGGTCGCACTTGGGGGCGCAGGGGTTGCAGCGCGGCGCGCAGGGGTTGCACTTGGGCGGGTTAGACGTGCAGCAGAGCTCGTTGGGCGGACAGGGCTCGCAGCGCGGCAGCGGCGGGCAGTTGATCCAGTGGACCATCTCCTGGCACTTCTGCTCGACTTTGGAAGGGGTGTCGAGGAATTCGACCTGCCAGCCGATCGGCTCCGGGCAGGGGCAGTCCGGCGACTCCGAGATCCACGCTAGCCCGAAACGGCCTTTTACCTTGTGGACCGGGTCGCAGTCGAAGCAGCCGTTGCTGTCGACGTTGAAGTCGTCGTTGTTATCCCGGCAACAGGACATGCTGTTCACACCGTCGTCTGCGGGCGTTATTCACGTTCACGGGAAATTTTGATTGATTCCTGACTTTTGTAAATAATTGTTTTTTATTCGGAAAACACGGCTTGCTATTCAAATCACACTACTCAGACATTTTAGTAGTTCAATCTTTCATTTTCAGCTTTTTCTAACGTATCTTCAACTTACTTTACGTGGATATCTGGCACAATTTGAGTTGAAGATAATGTAAGGGATCATGAACCAATATGATTTCTTTCTTTCTTACGTAACGCACAATACTGACCATCACCTCGTTCCGGCAGGTGTGAAGAGATTGCATCAAATCGAAGATGCAAATCTATATAAGGCACATCTACGTCTTTGACTTGGACAGAACAATGGAAAGATCGGCAAGATATTAGATAAAATTGATTCGATTGAGTAGTGAAAAGCTTGTGAAATATATGTGGAGAACAGGATAGATATTTTTTATTGATGAGTTTCAAAGCTTTCGCGTTATTCTCCAACCCTTCAATATATTAAATCATAATAAATGGAAGGTAACGCAAGCGCCATCTGTTACGTAATTTATTATGATTGATATTAGGTATAACTGAAGGAACCTTCAGTTAATATTTTTTTACTGTTTGCTGCTGTAACCAACGTACAAATTATCGGCACCCCCACAAACCGCCTCCTACTAAAATCCTGCTTAATCGGCTGGTGCGGCTCCCTCTCTATAATCCTCACCTGATCGATGAAGAAGATTCCTACTTCTTCATCGATCACAAAAAACTCGGTTTTAATTGTCTTTTTATGCTTTTTCGTTTCCTGCTTTTATTAAAACTAGTTAGCTGATAAATTCTTTTTTTTTTTCATCGTTTGTTACTTTTATCAAAGCTACCATATGATCGAGAACTTGTCTCCTCTAGAGTGTTTTACATTTTTTTATTTAAGAAATTATGTTGGTAAAAGTAAACACACGCTATAGGTTATGTTGTTCTTAGAAATTGAATTCATAAGTAATGACACATGTGACGTTTTACTTGTTTTCATTTACTGGTGTCAACACAATGTAAAAAATCAAAGCATTCTGGAAGATATCGTGTGGAGCTTCATTCTTTTTGCGTAATTATATATTATCATATAACCCTTATAACCTTTCGAGTGTCGGGTGTTTTTTTTGCGTAATGAATTCCTTTATTAATTCCAGAGTAACCGTTTGAAATACAAGCAAAAAATGGGCGAATCCATCCAAGCCGTCCACTCCTTCAAAACATCAATAATCACCCAGGAGAAACAAGGCCTGGTCAAATCCTGGACGCAACACGAACCCAACCCCCAGTACACCCACGACAACACCCGCAAGTGCGCTTCGGGCTTCTGCAAGAGCCTCCTTTTCGACGACAAGCTCATCCTCCCCCAAGAAAACTCCACCCTCGACGTCATCAGCATCGAAACCATGGACCTAATCAAGCAATTCCATTCGAAAAAAGACAAACTCGGCCAGATAATGTGCATACAGAGAATCACGATAAACGCTAGGGTTTACATCCTCGCGGGTTTCGAAAGCGGGGATATCATCCTCTGGGATTACGACACGGAGAACGTAGTCAGCCACATACGCTTGCGGGAGTGCATTACCAGCATCACTTTCGACACCCTGAACCTGCGCGGAATTTGCGGAAACGCGTCGAACGTTTTGCAAATTTTCACCATCGATAAGAGTTTTAATATTTCGCTGAAATGCGAGGTCAGTTTGACGAATGAGGGTTGCAATGTTGTTAAGTTGAGGGATGATAGGAAGATTTTCGCGTCGGGGGGTTGGGATGGGAGGATTAGGTTGTATTCGTGGAAGAGTTTGAGGTTGCTGGCGGTGTTGAATGAGCACAAAGAGGGGGTTTCGGACGTGCAGTTCTCCCAGAAGCCGGTGCGCCAGTGGAATAGTAAGATTTTAGCGGCTTCCAGCGGTGACGGGGTTATTTCACTCTGGAGTTTGTATAATTGATTTTAATTTTCTTATTCGTTAAATTTGTTTTTCTAGTCTTAAGGAATTTTTATATTTAAAACGTAATTTATTTTGTAATTTTTACAACGACAAAGATCGTTTGCATATTATGTATATATTAAAAAAAAAAACATTTTTTTTTATGTAGAAGACAAAAAATATATTTTAGTTGAGATATCAGCTAACATTTATTTTAGCAACAGCTGAAATAAAAAAAAATGAATAACATTCAACATAAAATCTTTTTTTTTTCTTTGCTTCGAATTCCACGTTGCAAATTTAGTAGTGTACGTTTGTTAACGTTGTAACGTACGATGGTGTTATTTGTCGTTACGGTTCTTTTTGTACTTAGTACTTCCTGAGTTTGTTTGTCGAAGACGCGATTTACTCAACTTTATTCTTTTTGTACTTAGTATTTCCTGAGTTTGTTTGTCGAAGACGCGATTTACTCAACTTTAGTCCAATCGAAGAGGTTTAAAGTTAAACGATTTGTAATTAATTTAAATCATACGAATCATACGAAAATACAATCGGTCAGCAATTTAGAATTTTAAGATTCATTGTTTGGACTTAGGATTGTTGACTGTCTTGCTCAACTGCCGAAATAGAAGTGTCTTCCTCAACGCCAGAACAACATCATTTCTTAAGCGATAAGATACACTAATAGCTTGTATGCATAACATTGAATAACAATAATAATCTTGTTTAATTAATAACAGTAGTTGATTTGAAATGTAATGTGCAAAATATTTAATTGCCATCACTGCCATTTCCAATGTTATCTATACAAAGCGATAACTACACAAAAATAACCATTATATACAATATAAAAGCATTAAATTTAAATAGAAGTGAGAGATACATTACAACGTAGCTCACAACCCCTCCAAAGCTCCTCGAATTGGAGGGGATGGATTCTCAGATTTGAGTCAGATTTAAAAAAAAATAACTGCTTATTATTAATAATTTATAAATTGACTATAATTACGAAATAAATATGAATAAATTATTAAAAATCAACCAATAAAACACAGGGCTGATAACCCGAAACTAGTTGAGAATTTAAAGTTATTCAATCTAATCTGTGTTTTATTGGTTGATTTTTAATAATTTATTCATATTTATTTCATACAATATGAACTACCAATGTCTAAATATTAAAACCATTGACTTTAATTAATTTACTTAAAATGAATTCGACGGTAGTTATACATTTTGGATGTTGTTTTTATTTGTATTTATTTATTTACCATTTAAACTAAATATTAGCAGTATCAACAATTCTCACTGAAATTTTATTCAAGAAACAACCAAAATTTTTAACCACAGACGATTTTTTTTTAGTTGGTGCAAACGCGCAATTAAGCAAATTTATTTTCGCGACCAAACACATGCTGCACGTCCCGATAACGTAAACACGGCAAAACCCTTCCTTTCCATCCTCATCATCGATTCTAAAAATACGCTGACAATCGAAGCCGCACGCAAAATAAATAAATAATTAAAACCAAATATTTATTCGAACGAATTCCGCGATTTGGCGCGCACACATTTCGCTATTCGTGCAAACAGCCTTTAGATAAAAAACGATCGCAGGAGGTGAAAGATAAGATTGCGCCAGTATTAATCATCCCATCGTCGTGAATGAACGAGATTTTAAGTGATTGCGAAAATAATTGTGTTGTGGTTGATAATGCGTGCACTAAAATTGCTTGAATAAAAGGAAAAAAGTGGTGTGAATTATTTTAAAATAAAATATTTATTTATATACATATAAAAAAAATGGGAAACAAATCTTTTTTAAAAACTTTTCTAATTCTAAACCTGATTATGAATTCGCATTCGCAGCATTGCGATATTTCCGATGCTGATAACATAAGCGAGGAGTGCTTCGTGAAGATCGCGAAGGGCTTGTGGAATCCGATGCAGAGGAACGCTTCATTCAACGGCACTGTTTTTACGGTGAATCAATTAATGAACGCCCCGGTGAATGTGATGAGGAGGGCGCAGTTTTCGAGCAGCTCAACCGATGAAGTCCTCAAACAATTCGACGCTTCACTCCAACGGGAAGCAAGCAACAACCGGCGTTTTGTAATCGAGCAGAGTAATTTGGTCGTAACCGTGTTTGATTTGCTGAAGACTCCAATTGCCGGAATCGCGGTTTATAAGGATGATGTTAACGGAGGGTTGAGGAGCAGGGATGTTTATCGCAATTCGAGTCTGGCTCAAGTCGTTTCCGGAGGGGATTTAATGGTAGCGGCGTATTTACCGTATAAATTATTGTCACAAATCACTCAAGCCGTTGCTGATCCAATTGTTACGATCACGATTTTCTTTAAAGACACCCTTTTCGTGCAAGAGAAGCTCCTGTATCCGACCAGTGGAATAGTCTTCGGGGTTTTGATCCCGGGTTTCCGGGAGGACTTCCAAGCGCCGATTAAACTGGCCTTCAAGAACACCCAAAGCGGGGATCAAGTGAAAGGATGCGCGCACTGGGATTTCGGGAGTTTGCAGAAGGGTAGTTGGAAACAAGAGGATAGGAGTTTGAGCTGCGGGGATTTGGAAATTTGCGAGTATTACCACGTAACGCATTTCGGGATGCTCGTCCTGAATTCGACTGATTCCATCAAACAGCACGAGCGAGCGCTGGATGTGATTACCGTAATCGGCTGCTCGTTTTCTGTAATCGGGGTTTTCGGAATATTCCTCACTGGAGTACTTTTTGAAAAGTGGAGGAAGAATAAAGGGAATGTGATTTTGATGAATCAAGCCCTAGCGACGCTCCTAGAAATTATTTGCTTGTACACATCCGATTATATAAAAGAAACAGCTGTTTGTAACGAATCGTGGTGTTTCTGGAGCGGTATCCTCCTCCACTACACAGTCCTAGCGCAGTTCTGCTGGGTTTTAGTCATATCCTACCTCCAGTACAAAAGATACGTACAAATAATCGGCGCCCCCACAAACCGCCTCCTACTAAAATCCTGCTTAATCGGCTGGTGCGGCCCCCTCCCTATAATCCTCACCTTAGGAATCTTCTTCAGCGACAGCTACAAGAAAAACTCCGCCGGGCTCTGCTACCCCTCCGGAACCGTCCTCTTCGTCGGCGTCCTCCTCCCCATCCTCCTCATCGTCCTAATCAACATCGCCGTCTTCATCCTCATCATGACCTCCGTTTTCTGGAAAAATATCGAAGTCCCCCGTTTGGCCGACAACGTCAACATCCTGCGCTTCCGCTTGATCGTCCTCCTGTTCTTCCAGTTGGGCCTCAGCTGGATGTTCGGGTTCATGAGCAATCTGGGAATCGGCTTCGTGTACCTATTCTGCATCACCGCCACCAGCCAGGGTTTCGTCATCTTCCTCCTGTTCATCGTCTTCAATACCGCCGCGAATAAACACTACAAGGAACTCCTCGGTATTGGTGCCGAGAAGAAGAAGAAGAAGACGAGCACAACCGCAACTGATTCAACTACTGATAGAATGACACATTAGTGATGAGTTACGTGAAGTAAAAGACGATTTCATACAAAAAAATAACACTACTTATATCCTCTTTTTTATTAAGCAATACAGATATTTTTATAAAATGAAAGCAGAAATTATTACACTTCACTAAGTACTGAAGAAATCAATAATTAAACTTTTACGTAGCTATAATTCACTATGTAAAACAGAAATTATTGGTTTCTTTACTACTTAGTGAATTATTGCTTTTTAAAGAAGCAATCAAACCAATGATTTTTGCTTTACAAGGCAATAATCCACGAAGTAGTAAAGAAACCAATAATTTCTTCTTTACTTACTAAAAAAAGGATATTAGTAGTGAGGAAGAAACCCATTAGTGATTTTTTTTTATAAAATTAACTTATGACCAATCTTCTTTATGTTGGTTGTTAGTTGTGAAGACTTTAATTATTTAAATAAAAATATTTGTCCTTTCTCCTATTTATTTATTTCACTAGATATATTACGGAAACTATGTTTCCATCTTCAGTAGCTGAAGTTTTATAAATATAAATATATTGTTATGGTATACAATAAGTAGGAGAAAGGACAAGTATTTTTATTTAAATAACTTATTACCGACAATTTTTTTGTTGTGATTTTTTTTATTGAAAAGCAAAACCGCGGTGACGTGGCGCCATCTACGCCAATAGTTTTACAACAATATCTATACTTTTACGTAAGTTGCTTGATGATCTATATGATTAAAAAATCCCCTCTTGAAACGCTTATCCTATCATTTTTTTTATCTCCCTGAATCTGAAAGTTTCAGCGACTCTGGCTATGACTTTCTAACTTTCCATTGCCAGCTTTGCCATGTGGGCGAAAGCTGGCGTTTCATGAATTATCCTATCACACGATTGTGCCGCCATTTATCACAATAGTTTTATTTTACGATTGTAGCGCCATCTATGCCTGTTTTCAAGCAAAAAAAAAACAATATTTATTAGTGATTACCATAGAGATAAAGTATAAGAGGGTCAAGTCCATGTATTTAGCGGGAAACGCGCGCAACGCCATCCAGTGCTCAAGTGGACAACTATTTCCCTAGTTTCAAAGCTTTATAAGGTTTTTGAGGTTAGGTTCATATATACACTATAATGGCGGGACTTTTGAACATTTTTCTATTTATAATTTTTTGTTAACTATTTTACTTCAAATTATTTATATACAAGTTTTTTTTTACAAATGTGCTATTTTACAGAAAAAAATATCAGTAGGTCATGCAAATAAGAAATTGCAATTAATAAAATTATCTGAAAAAAATACATAAAAAATAACATATAAAAACAACAATATTTTTAAGTAAAATATATTAAAGTAACATTTAACCTGTTATTACATTTACATATTAATTATTTAACAACAGCTATAATTTGAATTAATTGATAACTCACAACAATATCTATACTTTTACGTAAGTTGCTTGATGATCAAGACTATATGATTAAAAAAATTGCCTCTTGAAACGCCTATCCCATCACATGATTGTGCCGCCATTTATCACAATAGTTTTACGACTGTAGCGCCATCTATGCCTGTTTTCAAACAAAAAAAACAATATATATTAGTGATTATTAATCATTCCTTAAAGAATCTAGAAAAATATGGATGTAAATATTACTTCAAAAATATCTACGTTAAATACATTTTTTTCTGATGGAAAATATTGTAAAAAGCATAAAATAAAAAATGAAGATTTAGAGACAGAGAATGTGGGAAATAAATCATATTTATTAATAATTAATTATTGCTCGATTCATAATTTTAAGTTATGTATATTCTTTCAAAAATATACAATTCACAGAAATTAATAAGCAAACGTATTTTAAACTACAAATAATTACTTACCAGTTGTAGTTTTATAAGAAAAAGTGAAGAAACTTCTGACGAATACAAAAAAAAAACTGTCAAAAACAATTCATGTGATTTACATCAATCAAATTGAAATATGGCAAACTGATCCTTATTTAGAACACCTTCAATGTTTAATTAAAAGTATAAATGTTTAAGAAATATACCTTATAGGGCGACAAAAGTCACCAATAATAAATAAATCATTGTAAAAAGCCGAAAATAAAGTATTTTGAATTTTCCACTTGAGACTTCAGCGCCTCCAGTGCTCAAGTGGACAACTATTGTCGTGTTTCCCAATTTCATATATTATCCGACCCCCCCTGGGCAAAATCTACGTAGAAAATAATATATTCGTCAATAAATCTACAACAAATATTAATTACATATGACCATATGTAATTAAACCGATCAATGTAGTTCACTATTTCAGCAGGTCAAGCTGAAGCTGTCAATACGTTTAAAATTAGAAATAAACATTTTAGTGATTTTAGGTTATAAAATAACTTACCCACGCATCGGCAAACGAGTATTATTACCGCTTCGGCGTTCATAGGTAGCCGAATTGCAGCCTTCCACAAAGCAATATATATTAAGAAAATGGCGATTCTTAAAAAAAATCAAGGTATCACAAGATTTAAACACAATAAACTTATACACAGCTGACTCGAGCCGAAAATGGCTTCCATTTAGTACTTGGATTTGACACTTGGTCTATGGCAGCGCTTCAAACGTGAAGTTAGCGTTAACAGTCCATATTTAACGAGTATTATTACCGCTTCGGCGTTCATAGGTAGCCGAATTGCAGCCTTCCACAAAGCAATATATATAAAGAAAATGGCGGTTCTTAAAAAAAAATCAAGGTATTACAAGATTTAAACACAATAAACATACACACAGCTGACTCGAGCCGAAAATGGCTTCCATTTAGTACTTGGATTTGGCACTTGGTCTACGGCAGCGCTTCAAACGTGAAGTTAGCGTTAGCAGTCCATATTTATATAATCAAAAGCCAAATCTCCATCTAACTATCTCTTTCTATGATCTCTATCAACTGTAAACAACTTCACGATTATCCTCAATCGACTTGAAGTCGCAGATGCTTGTGTTAATCGGCCAAAATTGGCTGATTAGATATTTGATGTTTTTAGGTTATCTTAATCATGATTAAGTCTTGGTGTAACCCAATTTTACACGTAATCGTGATTAACTATTTAATCATGATTAAGTACCCGCGATGCAACTGGGCATTAGTTTGTTATTTTTATTTTATTTTGAAAAGTCGTTGTGCATGACATGCCGACAAAATATACTTTGTTATACATAGTTATTCGATTAATGAAAACACTTTTTTAAACTTTGTTTGTATAACTAAACTAGTTAGTTTGATAATGACGTGTTAATGACGTCGAAACTATAGCTATTAAATAAATTTCAGTTATACAAACAAAGTTTAAAAAAGTGTTTTCATTAATCGGATATTATTTTTTGCCTAGGCGCTATTTTTGAATTACCCGCCTGCGCGCGCCATCTAACGCTGCGGAAAGGAAATGTATTTTATGTTGGCTAGACTTATGAGATCCTAGGGTAGCTATGTTCAGGTTGAAAAATCATAGAGAATGATTAAAAGATTACGGTTACGTTATGTGAGATTGTTGTTGGCGATAATTAAAGTTTTAAACAAATGCAGTCCGTCTAATTTCCAACCCCACGAAGAGGCCATTCCCGACTACATTTGTATTGAAGCTAACGTTTCGAGTGAATAAAAGTGCACAAATAACATCATGTTATGGGCCCAGTTCATGCTTCAAGTGCACTTCAGTATCGTATCGAAGGAAAATTTGTCAGATAAGTAACTAAGTTGTCGTACACGTCGGAGGTTAGAAAACTCGGGCCCTGATTTTTGAAAATTTCTTTACGGAATTAGGTGTAAACGTGTATGCTATCCACCAAAATGAAGTTGGTTTTATCAGAAAACTTACGGTTTTTCCGCAAATCGCATTCAAAGTTACAATTTCGAGGTTATCGCATTCAAAGTTACAATTTCGAGGTTATCCGTGTTCGTAATTTTGGCAAAATAAGCAGATTACGGATGTAATTTGCGTCAATAGTGAAACTCTCTCCAACAGTTCGAAGTAATTAATAACAACTATAACAGTATTTTCATTTTTATGGTCAATAACACGATATTAAATTTGACGTCTATTGACGTTTATTTAAAATAATCGATTTTAGATTGTTTAATAAATTACGGCCATTTTTATATTTTGGTCATAATAGATGAAAGACGACGCAAGCGCCATCTTTCATTTATATATTAATCATAATAAATGAAAGATGGCGCTTGCCATCTTATGATCATAACCATATTATTATTAATATATAAATGAAAGATGGCGCGTCTATTGACGTTTATTTAAAATAATCGATTTTAGATTGTTTAATAAATTACGGCCATTTTATATTTTGGTCATAATAGATGAAAGACGATCATCTTTCATTTATATATTAATCATAATAAATAAAAGATGGCGCTTGCCATGATCATAACCGTATTATTATTAATATATAAATGAAAGATGGCGCTTGCATCGTCTTTCATCTATTATGACCAAAATATAAAATGGCCGTAATATGTATATAACCACAACACAATTTCCGTTCAGCCGTCTTCATCAAGGTATTGCATATGGAACACGCTAGTCTGATGAGGTTAGAAAAACCGAAATGGCCATCACTAGGGGAATGCTGGCTGAACATTTTATTAAATTAATTGTTGGTATTGAATATAGATGGCGTTAATTTTATCTGGAATATTCTAATTAATATTTTTATAATATATAAAGATTGTTAGCTCATATTACAACAATTATTTATTCTTTTATTTACACAAATTCCAATATTTAATAAAATATATCTGAACGTTTATTATAATTAAATACTTAAGTTAATAATTAAAATATCCACCTGCGATTACACAATAAAAACAAAAACATTTTAACAAACTGTGGTGTTTTTTTTTGTACAATAAAAACAAAAACATTTTAACAAACTGTGGTGTTTTTTTTTGTACAATAAAAACAAAAACATTTTAACAAACTGTGGTGTTTTTTTTGTACAACAAAAACAAAAACATTTTAACAAACTGTGGTGTTTTTTTTTTTGTACAATAAAAACAAAAACATTTTAACAAACTGTGGTGTTTTTTTTTTGTACACGTAGCTCCGGTTTCCATTCAATCGATATCCAGCTTCTTGAAGGTCCCCTCCACGCCGAACAGCTCCCCGGCGTTTTTCGGTTTTCCCTGCCGCTTCGCCTCGTCGACTTTCTGCTTCTCCTCCTCTATGAAGAAGTCCCTGTGGTTGATCAGGTCTTTCTTGCACGATTCTGAAATTGCATCGTGTTTGTAAATTGCATTGTGAGAAAGTGGCTGAATGAAAATTGTGCTGTGTTTGTAAAAATCTGGAAAATGAAAAATGTGCGAGGAAGCGGAAACGTCATGAGAATAAAAAAGTCTCCGAAATTTTAATGTGTTTGTAAAAATTTATAGAATGAGATATTTGAGAGAAAGTGGAAACGTAAGAATTTTTCATTCTTTCAAAGTTTTTATTGAAAACGTATTAATTTATAACTTATGCGACAGCAACAGCTACTGGTGGCGCAGGTTGGAAATGTAGTGAGATTGGAAATGCCACGAGAATGGAAACGTCATTAGTATGAACATTTTGCGAGAATCTAAACATCACGAGATTGGAAGCGTCGCGTGAATGAAAGTGTCACAAGATTGGAAATGTAGTGAGATTGGAAATGCCACGAGAATGGAAACGTCGTCAGTATGAACATTTTATGAGAATCTAAACATCACGATATTGGAAGCGTCGCATTAGCGGCATTTCATGGGATTGGAAACGTAATGATAATGGAACTTACGACTCAGCGTGAATATGGTTTCTTTTGTGATTTATTTAATTAAATAATTGTACGTTATTTTTCACAAGTCCACATAATTGCAAATGTCACAAGAAACTAGAAACGTACCGAGAATGGAAAATTACAATATTGGAACTAAAACGAGAATGAAATGGAACCGAGGCGAGAATTTAAATGTCAGAAGAATGGAAAGCTGGCGAGAACGTACATCCTCGTTTATTTTCAGTTATTCAAACTTTATGCAAAAAAGGGCGAAATTAGTAATTGTTGAAAGCGTAAGTCACGCAATAAATAATTCATCAATATAATTTGATTTAATAGAATGTTTAGCCACCATTCATCTAGTGTATTGGTGATGGTGGCTGAACATTTTATTAAATAAATTTCGTTTCCTGTTCTCATAAACAGGACAAGTTCTCGTCTTCCTTTAGTGGACGAAACAATGGTCGCGTTCAGGGAATTTTAGAGATATAGCGCTACAGCGTAAAGCGCTTGATGTTCCCTGAACACGTTTTCGATGTCAAGGACGTTCTTGAAAATATGGCCGTTTTGTTTACAGCTGCACGGCTTGAAAAGCGATCAAGCGGAAAAAATATATGCTTTACCGCTTGATAAAGCGCTGCAGCGCCACACATAAAGCGGTACCATTCAGGGAAACCGCTTTCGTAAAGCGCTTAAGCGCTACAATTCCCTGAACGCGTCTATCGTTGACGATGCCTCATGAAATTAGGCCAAAGATGGCGCTTGCGTTGTCTTTCATTTATTATGGATATTAGTCATATATCTATAATAAATGAAGCGCCATCTTTGGCCTAATTTCAAGTGGCATCGTTTATTAAACTGAATTGTTTATTACGTGACTTATACTTTAATAATAATTCATCAATACTGAGCTGAATTATTTATTATGTGAGTTAAATTTTTGAAAATTGTTACTAATTTCGCTCTTTTTTTCCATTTCATTAACTTTTGGTTCGTAAAGATTGTTTCATTAAAAAAAATCAAACAACATTGAATAAAAGGTTAAATAAAAAGAATTTGAAAATAATTAATAAATTATTTCCTCTTTAACTACTGTGACAATTTGACTTATATTACATAAGTACTATAACAAATGTCTAATAATAGACATTTGCTGTTGCATAATAATAACATATTGTATAATGCAACAATTTTTGAATCGAAAATATATATACAAATATCTTTATTCAAGGGACTTTTACATTATATTAAGTATTGTATAGTATAATACGGTATATAATTTAAGGTTGTCCTTTCATAGGCTATCGACCCGAGGTCTTCCTGCCATTGTTTAGCTTTGAAGATGATGATTGAATAGATATCATACCCGAGGTCTTCCTGCCATTGTTTAGCTTTGAAGATGATGATTGAATAGATATCATACATCTATTCAATCATCATCTTCAAAGCTAAACAATGGCAGGAAGACCTCGGGTATGAAAATCGAAAATATTTAATGCAAAAAACAAAAAAATAAAATAAAAGTTACGTAATATAAGGCTATCTGCAGACACGCGTTTCGGAATTCCATCCCTCATCAGTACAGCTGCGCCTTACGTAATTGCAAAGTTGTTAATTAAATTGATTAAAATTAATTAAAACGCACCGTCTCCTCGGAGATCCCCGATGGAAGTGATCGTTAGAGGACGTCTTTTGGACGCGAATATCATGCGCGATATTTATAAATTGTTTTCTGCAAAAAATCTTTTCGACTCGGATTTTAATAAAGCCTCGCTGGCTTTTAATAATAATATATATACAGAGAGGATTTTTTATCAGTATACATTAGGGGAAGTGTATACCTGCAAAAAACGCGAGTCAAACGCAATGTGTATATGTTTAATTGCTTATTTGGCATATGTGTGTTCATTTGCGTGTTATAGGCAACTAAACACACATACATCAATGCGTTTGACTCGTGTATTTTGCAGGTATACATAAGGGAAATGTATACTGTTAAAAAAAGCTCTCTGTATATATATATACAGGGTGGCACAAGATTACGATGAAGTCCAATATCTCAGTCATAATGAAATATACAAAAAAATGTTACTTACATTATTAGTAGCTACTGCCAAAATTCACATTTTAAAATTAGTTTCATATATACAAGGTGTCCAATAATCACGTAACGTATCAAACATATGTTTTTTTTTTAAATGGAATGATATATTTTTTATGAAGATTTTCGATTCTACGTTTAAAAATAATCATTTTTTATATAAGATTTAATAGGTCAATTTTTCATAGTTTCAAAGTTATAAACAAATGAATGTTGAAATCGATAGATGTTTAGAGCCTAATATTTCAATAATGAAAAATGAAATAAACATTCTGTCAATGCCATACAAATGCAAAAATATTTAATAATAAAATAAATACTCTTTTTTTCCCTTAAAACAAATTTTTATATACAAGGTGAAGCAATACGCAAAATGATTTTTTTCTCTTTTTACTTAAATGGGACACCCTATATTTTTTATGTTATTTTAATAGAAAATTAATCACTCTTCATTTTTTATATAACATATTAAATAGCTACCGTTTACCGTTTTCGAGATATTTAATCTCAAATACAAATTTGGTATAGAATTTTTAATCAAAGTAGGCCGTGCCAGAACAACTAATTTATTTAATTGTGACGCGAACACAAATATAAAATAATTTAGTGAAATAAATAATCAAGTGTATTAATTAAAATACATCATAATTCATACATATTTTTTTACCACGGGATAAATGAGAATTTAATAAAAAAAAGTAAATAAATATTAAGCTGTAATTATTTTAATACGTGATAATATTGAATGTACAACAATTTAAATAGGTATGTTCTTGGCTGTGCGCCAGGATCCAGGTACAACGAATCTCCTTATCTCAGGAATGCGTTCTCGGAGTGAGTCGTCGATCGTTTTTTTTTCTTCTTGATTTGCGATAATTGCGCTCTTGTATTTCGATTCAGTCGTCCGAAAACGCGCAGTGTTCACTATTCCGGTTTAATTTTTAACGTTAGAAATTATTAATAATTAAAAACGCGATTTATTTTTGTTTATGAACAAGTGGTAATTAGTGAGTGGTGGAGGTGAGTTGGTTTTCGATTCACCAGGAATGGGTTGGAAGTTATTTTTTCTATTAAGGTATGTTAATATTAATAATTTATTTTTAAACAGATTTTACGATTCCTATTATTATCATCAATTTATTCTCCAAAATTGCATTTGATTAAATAATTTGGTATAGAATTTTTAACCAAAGTAGGCCGCGCCAGAACAACTAATTTATTTAGTAACTTTCAACGCTTAATATTATAATTAGTAAGTAAAGTACATTTTACGTTATATTTCGTAACACTGTTGCAGTTAAACATACTTCTTTAATAAATGATTAATTTAATTGTTAAAAACTAACAACAACTATATTTTTTGGTTATTATTCGAAAAATATTTAAAATATTCCTATATGCTTCTTAAATTGATTTATTTAAACAATTCATTTTGACTGAAAAACCGAAAATAGATATTAAGTGAAATAATAAAATATTTATATCATTATATTTTGTTAACATTTTTATGTATTTATTTCACACATTCACATTTTTTTAATTCAATATCATTCAAACATTTTACAATTTTTTTCTTAAAAAATATGTCCCAATAACAATTATAACTCGCTAAATAATCGTTGAGCAACTATTTTCTTTATATTTTGCATGCGCCTTTAAATATCGATTGTCATTTGAATATCCTTTTAGGTTAGGAAGTAAGTATGTAATTAAATACCAGAAAACGATTATGAATTGCATTTGTTTTAATTATAGCCTACTTAAATTATAGATTATAAGCGAAACTTATAATTTTGTACTTTGAATTGAAATTGTTAAAAAAATGGTAACAGATAGGGGTATAGTTTATTATACAAAAATTAAAGAACAATCAATTTTCTATCGAAATAGTGTAAAAAATATGGGGTGTTCCATTTAAGTGAAAAAAGAAAAAAAAATCATTTTGCGTATTGTTTCACCCTGTATACAACATTTTCTGTATGGTAACAAACGATTATTCCCAATATTATTAAGCATTTTTTCAATTAAATTGCGTTAACAGAAAGTTTACATCGTTCTTCATTTTTGAAAAATAAGGCCCCAATCTTCCATTGATTTCAACCTTAAATTGTTTATAACTTTTAAAATATTAAAAACTGACCTAATAAACCTTATGTCAAAAATGATTAATTTTAAGCGTAGAATTTAAAATTGACATAAAAAATATAGCATTCAATTTAAAAAATCATATGTTTGATACGTCACGTGATTATTGGACACCCTGTATATATGAAACAAATTTTAAAATGTGAAGTTTTACAGTAGCTACAAATTATGTCAGTAATATCTTTATGTAAATTTCTAAATAACTGAGATATTGGACTTCATCGGAATCTTGCGCCACCCTGTATATATAACAATCTTTATTAACAATTAAGTTTACAATAAGGTAACAAACATTGATTATGTATACCACACAAAAATTAATTAATTGTTAAATGGCTATCGACCAGAGGTCTTTCTGCCTAATAATATTATTATTGAATAAAATTATTTTTACTTTAATTAATAAAATATTTATGATTTTCAACACTATTTTATTTAATTTCACTACAATTGTTTCGCTACGCTGTAGCTTCTTCAGGTGAAGAAAGTTAATAATAAGCTACAGCGTAGCGAAACAATTGTAGTGAAATTAAATAAAATAGTGTTGAAAATCATAAATATTTTATTAATTAAAGTAACCATGGATTTTCAAAAATTAAGTGCCTCATTAATCAACAAAAATTATTTTTTATAAATAAGGAGCATTTTCATTTCCGCACGCGCGTAAATAACTACAAATAAATACAAAAATGATAAATAATAACCCACAATTATCCATTGCAATGATAATAAACAGCTGTCAGTTGCACTGAATTAAATTAAATTGAATTTAATAAAATCAATTATAAAATTTACATACAGTTACGTTTTGTTATAAAAATTATTACGAAAAATTATACATATATAAAAAAAATTATGATTACTGCAATTAAATAAAATGAATAAACATTAAATTGCGTAACGCTTTCGTTAATTACAAGACACATATGTATAGTTAAAACATTTATTTTTTTATTCCCGTTAATTGTTGCTCATTTAATTGTTTTTTTTTTGCAAACGGTGTTATTAAGGATAAGCTGCGCTTGTAAGGGGATATGTTTATTGAAAATTGCTGCATGCAACATATCGTGGCCTATTGATTATTTTTTTTTATCGTTGTAATTTCAGATGAGTGTTATGCAGGTTTGTTTTTTTATTGTTTATAATTGTGAAATGGTGATAAAAAGACTTGTCGTGTAATCATAGACGGTGTGTTTTTTTTTTAAGTGGATATCTTGAGGACGGTTTTAAATATTGTCGTTAATGTTTCAGATGACTCAAAGGATTTCCGTTTTTAACAGGATGAAGTTACGCGTTATTAACGATTCAGACGAGTTCTGGTTTTAATATGAACAAAATATTTCCCACTTAGGAAAGCCACTTTTATTGCCTAATTTTCACTTAGGAATATTTTCTTTTGCTGTTATTTGATAAAATATTTAATTTTTATATTTGTATGTTTTCCTTTATTGTACACTTTATTGCAGTTTGTAAATGTTTTTATGCCAATTTTATTAACAGTGTACAAAAGTTGGCGTATTTTGTAAATACATTTTTTTTAGGATTATAAAACATCCCAATATGCAACACAATAGTGCGGATTAAGGGTATTTTCGGTCATTAAGCATTTGCAAATTTTCCGCAGAAATCGTCATTTACAAACTCTTGCTTTTTTCTGCATTTTTTTTTAATAAACGTAAAAAGTACAAAAATTAAATTATTATCGGTTAAACAAAAACTCACCATGAAGATCCTTTACGTTCATAGCTGAACCCCCCTCGAAATCCCTCGGCAGGCTGTCACGTGGGATGTAATTGTAAATCGTGTTTGTGTCCGAATGCGTATAAAGCTGGAAACAAAAATAATGAAAAAATTTTCAATTTCCCAGTTTCAACTCCAAAACCTAACTTTGCTGCATAACTTTGACTTAAACGTCGGTATACTTGGAATTATTTGCCCATTTTCGACTTTAACGCCAGCAGGAGCCACTTTTATTTCCTAATTATGACTTTAAGATCAGTTGTATTACTTAATTTTTAATTTAAAGTCATTTTTATTGCCCAATTATGACTTTCACATAAGTGGAAGTCACTTTTATTCCCCATATTTTAACTTCTATTGCCTATTTTTGACTTCAAAGTCTAATATCGACTGTAAAGTCATCGACTATCACTTTTATTGCTTTAAAGTAACTTTTATTGCCTAATTCACTTCAAGATCAGTGTTATTTCTTAATTTTGGCATTAAAGTCACCGGAAGACACTTTTCTTGCCTAATTTTGACTTCAAGCTCAGTGTTATTTTCTTGTTTTGATCTTAAAATCATCGGAAAGCACTTTTATTGCCTAATCTTGACTTCATAGTCACCGGAAGATACTTTTCTTGCCTAATTTTGACTTCAAGCGCAGTGTTATTTTCTTGTTTTTATCTTAAAATCATCGGAAGGCACTTTTGTTGTCTAATCTTGACTTCATAGTCAGTTTTATTGCCTACTTTTTACTGTAAAGTAAGTTTTTTTGCCTATTTTTTTACTGCAAAGTCAGTTTTATTATCTAAAATTATCTTTAGTCATAAAATGTCACTTATATTGACTAATTTTGACTTTAAAGTCACTTTTATTGCCTGATCTTGACTTCAAAGTTAGTTTTATTCCCTAGTTTTGACATTAAAGTCACCGGAAGCTACTTT
This sequence comes from Philonthus spinipes, assembly GCA_963082785.1. Lineage (NCBI taxonomy): Eukaryota > Metazoa > Arthropoda > Insecta > Coleoptera > Staphylinidae > Philonthus > Philonthus spinipes. The sequence continues at coordinate 19,753,733 of OY720315.1, forward strand.
TATTGCCTAATATTGACTTTAGATTCAGTTATATTGCCTAACTTTAACTGTAAAGTCACTTTTATTGCCTGATAATGACTATAGATTCAGTTATATTGCCTAATCTTGACTTTAGAGTCAGTTTTATTTCCTAGTTTTCACATTTAAGTCACTGAAAGCTACTTTTATTGCCTGATATTGACTATAGATTCAGTTATATTGCCTAATTTTGACTTTAAAGTTAGTATTATTGCCTAATCTTGACTTTAGAGTCAGTTTTATTTCCTAGTTTTGACGTTTAAGTCATTAGAAGCTACTTTTATTGTTTGATATTGACTATAGATTCAGTTATATTGCCTAATTTTGACTTTAAAGTTAGTATTATTGCCTAATATTGACTTTAAAGTCAGTTTTATTGCCTAATATTGACTATAGATTCAGTTATATTGCTTAATTTAGACTCTAATGTCAGTTTTATTGCCTAATGTTGACATTAAAGTCAGTTTTATTGCCTAGTTTTGACATTTAAGTCATTGGAAGCTACTTTTATTGCCTGATATTGACTATAGATTCAGTTATATCGCCTAAATTTGACTTTAAAGTTAGTGTTATTGCCTAATCTTGACTTTGGAGTCAGTTTTATTTTCTAGTTTTGACATTTAAGTCATTTGAAGTTACTTTTATTGCCTAATATTGACTATAGATTCAATTATATTGCATAATATTGACTTTAAAGTTAGTATTATTGCCTAATATTGACTTTAAAGCCAGTTTTATTTCCTAGTTTTGACATTTAAGTCATTAGAAGTTACTTTTATTGGCTGATATTGACTATAGATTCAGTTATATTGCCTAATTTTAACTCTTATGTCAGTTTTATTTCCTAGTTTTGACATTTAAGTCATTGGAAGCTACTTTTATTGCCTGATATTGACTATAGATTCAGTTACATTGCCTAATTTGACTTTAAAGCCAGTTTTATTGTCTAATATCGACTTTATAAGTCATAGAACATTACTTTTATTGACTACTTTTGACTTTAAAGTCACTTTTACTGTTTACTCTTGACTTCATAGTCAGTTTTTTTACCAATTTTGACATTAAACTTATCGGAAGCTACTTTTGTTACCTAATCTTGACTTAAAAGTCAGTATTATTGACTAATTTTTACAGTAAAGTTAGTTGTGTCGGCTAGTTTTTACTCCAAATTAAGTTTTATTGTCTAATATCGACATTAAAGTCATTGAATGTCACTTTTATTGCCTACTTTTGACTCAAAAGTTTGTTACTTGAAATAATAAGTTTTCTTATTAAATCTTGAATGTAAAGTCACTGTGCCTCACTTTAATTGTCTATACTTGACTTTAATGTAATTCAAGGAGATTTTTATTGCCATTATCAAATTATACATACATAAACATCTTTATTTCTGAGATTTGAATCTACAATTACAATACAATATCTAACAATACACTAACGTTCACAATATATTTCTAACTCTGAAACTGGCTACCGACCAGTGGTCTTTCAGCCCGACAAATTACATTTATTTTTATTTCATACTTTCAACTTTGATGCCACTGAATCTCACTTTCATTGGCCAATATTGATTTTAAAGCTAATTTTATTGCATACAAGTCAGTTCTCTTGCCTTTAAATTGACTTTAAATTCATGGTTAAAAGAAAAAAATATTACTTTTTATTAAGTAAGTTTTTATTGTCATTGAAATTGTTTATTTTTATCTCAATATTTATTGACTTTTGAAAATAAATAAACAATTTCATTCCAAGACAATGGAAATGTAAGTTGCTGTTTTAAATTGCAGATTGCAAATGCTAATCTAATTATGAATAATCAATGAATGAAAAAAAAAATAAAGCCCGAAACAAGCGAGCGTCACCATTGATGATTTGTGCGAGTATAATTCAATTATTCAGATGAATCACGCAATTGGCTGGCCTTCGCTTCGGTTGCAATTAAAATTGATAAGGATAGAGGTTTGCTTTCGCAATGTTATTTCCCGAAAAAGTAGAAAATTCACAAATTCATTTTGAAACTGAGTATTTTCCGAATCGATTTTTTTTGAGAAATATTCATTTATAATCATTTGTTATTGTATAAACAATTTGATATAAATAATATGAAATAATAATAATAATAATAATTTAAAATGATAGCCCATCTAGGATATTTTTTTAAATATTTTTTGTGAAAATATAAATAATTTATCAGTTACCGTTTTTGAGTTGTTTGTCATACACTTAAAAGGGTATTCACTTTTAATATTGTACAGTATGTTTTTGTAAAAAGGTGATTCCGTAATAAAATTATTATTATTATATGAGGGGGTACAGTCAGCCCCTTCACCGTGGCTCCGAGAAATGTAACTGTTGCGACTTTTTTAGATCTTATTTTGCGAATTGATTGTCAATGTTGATTAGATTTGTAATTTATCAAGTAAATTTAGAAATGTTCACAATAACTTGAAGACAGCAATGGTTAAATTTATTTATTTATAAAAGTCTGCTTACCACATCGCACAATTCCTTCTTCATGAACGGCTTTATCAGCGAAAGTACTTTTTCCATCAAGTTTCCGGGGTTGATGAAATGGAGGCCTTTGATTCGAACCGGCATACATTCCTGCAAAAAAGAACGATATAGAAAATTCTGTAAAAAATGATTCTTATAAAAATAACAATTTAGAGGCAGAAATAGCAGTTGGTTATTTTTTGTGAGATATACCTAATTGTTTTTATTGACATTTTAGTCAAAATTAAGCAATGACAGTCACTTCAAGTAACTTTGTAGCCAATATTAGCCTATAACGTTTACTCTCGGTGACTTAGTAGTCAAAATTTAGTAATAAAAGTGACTTACAATGACTTTAAAGTCAATATTAATCTTTACAAATTATTTGTATTCACTTTTCAGTCAAAATTAAGTAATACAAGTGACTCCGAGTGATTCTATAGTCAATATTTATCTATAGAAATTAATCTCAGTGACTTGAAAATCAAAATTAAACAATAAAAGTGACTTCGAGTGACTTTATAGTCAATTCTAGCCTACAAAATTGCTCTCGGTGACTTCAAAGTCTAAATTTTTTCATGAGAGTTGAGATTAAGCAACAAACTTTCATGCAAAAACGAAATTTATTCGAGTAAATTGCAATCACTTATGGTATTATGTGTGATTAATTTACTTTAAGTGTTAAAATGACCAATTAATGATCGAAACTAAAAAAATAAAAATGTGATATCAACAAAGTAAACGTTTTTAATTCAGGATGATTTAATTGAAATTAAAACACTTGGTGTGTTTCACTTAATTTCAATTAAATCTTTCTGAATTAATTCAAAAATATTTCACCACGGGTTAAGTGAGAAATTAATTAAACATATCGTAAACGTTTTTGTTTAATTTCTAAGACGAAGTTAACGCCTCAATTAAATTGAATAACTAAAGTCTCGGCTAGTTTCAGATTATTAAGAGAATTATTCAAGAAAATTCAATTATTATTTAATTTAATCTGTGTTTTATTTATTTTATTGATAGATTTTAAATAATCTATTCGTATTTATTATAATAGTTATTTTTTTTTGTGTATCACGTAAATTTATTTGAATGAGACAAAATCAATTGCGCAGTTTGTTAACGCGAGATTCTTTTAATATGCTCATATTATTTTCTCGTTCCAGTGCGCCGCATAATTTCGCAACAATTAAAAGCCGTGACTGTAAATTTAAAATGCTTTTTAATTAACGGACAACTTTTTTTGTTAATGCACAGATATTAAAGTGTTATGTTAATGAGGAAAGAGGAATGATTAGATTTTATTAAACTTCTATTTTTTTATTTAAAAAAAAATAGTTGTCCTTTCTCCTACTTATTTTTATTAAACTAAATATATATATTTTGGAAACTACAACAACCAACATAAAGAAGATTCTATTTTTTATATTAAATAATAAAGTAATAAAATATTACAAATTCTATAACACCAAAAACAAATTGTTCTAAAAAAAGAGGAAATCTTTTTACACATTTTTACCCATTGGTCGTCACATGTATTGCCTAAGCTTGACTTCAATGTTACTGGAAGTCACTTCTATTCTCTAATTTCGACTTTAAAGTCACACCAATTAATTTTTTACAGATTCTGGTTTTTAAGGATAATTTCGTTGCTTAATTTTAATTTGCTTTTATTGCCTAATATTGAAGTTATTTCCAAAATTTTTAATTAAAATCTACTGGTCGTCACTTTTAACAACTTTCAAGTTACTTTTATTGCTTAATTGTGATTTTAAAGTAACTGATCGTTATATTTATTGTCATTTACAAACTTTACAGTCACTTTTATTGTCGATTACCGACTTAAAATACATCGTACGTTATATGTATTGTCCAATATTGACTTCAAAGCTACTGGAAGTCACTTCAATTTTTTAATTCTGTCTTTAAAGTCACTCAAAGTCACTTTTATTGTTTAATTTTGACTATAAAATCACTTGAAGACACTTTTATTGTTTAATTTTGACTGAAAAATCAATGAGAGTAATTTTTAGCCTATAAAAATTTTATTGCTTAATTTTGATTTTCAAGTCACTGAGATTAATTTCTATAGATAAATATTGACTATAAAATCACTCGGAGTCACTTGTATTACTTAATTTTGACTGAAAAGTGAATACAAATAATTTGTAAAGATTAATATTGACTTTAAAGTCATTGTATGTCACTTTTATTACTAAATTTTGACTATTAAGTCACTGAGAGTAAATTTTATAGGCTAATATTGGCTATAAAGTTATTTGAAGTCACTGTAAATTCTTAATTTTGACTTTAAAGTCATTGTTAGTCACTTTTATTGCTTAATTTTGACTATAAAATCACTGAGAGTTAATTTTATAGGCTAATATTAGCTACAAAGTTACTTGAAGTGACTGTCATTGCTTAATTTTGACTAAAATGTCAATAAAATTAATTTTTATAGACTAATATTGATTTTAAAGTCATTGTAAGTAACTTTTATTACTAAATTTTGACTTAAAAGTCACTGTGAGTAAGTGTTATAGGCTAATATTGACTATAAAGTCACTTGAAGTCACTGTCATTGCTTAATTTTGACTAAAAAGTCAATGAAAGTATTTTTTAAAGACTATTATTGACTATAAAGTCATTGGAAGTTACTAGTAATGCTTAATTTTGACTAAAAAGTGAATAAAAGTATTTTTTATAGACTAGTATTGACTTTAGAGTCATTCTAAGTCATTTTTGTTACTTAATTTTGACTTAAAAGTCACTGAGAGCAAGTTTTATAGGCTAATATAGACTGTAAAGTCACTTTAAGTCACTGTAAATGCTTAATTTTGACTAAAAAGTAAATGAAAGTAATTTTTATAGACTAATATTGACTTTAAAGTCATTGTTAGTTACTTTTATTGCTTAATTTTGACTATAAAGTCACTGAGAGTAAGTCTTATAGGCTAATATTGACTAAAAAGTCACTTTAAGTCCGTGTCATTGCTTACGTTTGACTAAAAAGTCAATAAACGCAATTTTTATAGACTAATATTGACTTTAAAGTCATTTTTATTACTTAATTTTGACTTAAAAGTCACTGAGAGCAAGTTTTATAGGCTAATATAGACTATAAAGTCACTTGAAGTCACTGTCATTGCTTAATTTTGACTACAAAGTCACCGAGAGTATGTTTTAGAGGCTAATATTGACTATAAAGTCACTTGAAGTTGCTGTCATTGCTTAATTTTGACTAAAAAGTCAATAAACGCAATTTTTATAAACTAATATCGACTTTAAAGTCATTGTTAGTCACTTTTATTGCTTAATTTTGACTTAAAAGTCACTGAGAGTATGTTTTATAGGCTAATATTGACTATAATGTCACCTGAAGTCACCGTCATTGCTTAATTTTGACTAAAAAGTAAATGAAAGTAATTTGTATAGACTAATATTGACTTAAAAGTCACTGACAGTAAGTTTTATACGCTAATATTGACTATAAAGTTACCTGAAGTCACTGTCATTGCTAAATTTTGACTAAAAAGTAAATGAAAGTAATTTTTATAGACTAATATTGACTTTAAAGTCATTGTTAGTCACTTTTATTGCTTAATTTTGACTTAAAAGTCACTGAGAGTATGTTTTATAGGCTAATATTGACTATAATGTCATCTAAAGTCACCGTCATTGCTTAATTTTGACTAAAAAGTAAATGAAAATAATTTGTATAGACTAATATTGACTTAAAAGTCACTGACAGTAAGTTTTATAGGCTAATATTGACTATAAAGTTACCTGAAGTCACTGTCATTGCTTAATTTTGACTAAAAAGTCAATGAAAGTAATTTTTATAAATTAATATTGACTATAAAGTCATTGGAAGTTACTTGTAATGCTTAATTTTGACTAAAAAGTGAATAAAAGTAATTTATATAGACTAATATTGACTTTAAAGTCATTGTAAGTCATTTTTATTACTTAACTTTGACTTAAAAGTCACCGAGAGCAAGTTTTATAGTCTTATATAGACTATAAAGTCACTTGAAGACACTGTCATTGCTTAATTTTGACTAAAAAGTCAATAAAAGTAATTTATATAGACTAATATTGACTTTAAAGTCATTGTAAGTCATTTTTATTACTTAACTTTGACTTAAAAGTCACCGAGAGCAAGTTTTATAGTCTTATATAGACTATAAAGTCACTTGAAGACACTGTCATTGCTTAATTTTGACTAAAAAGTCAATAAAAGTAATTTATATAGACTAATATTGACTTTAAAGTCATTGTAAGTCATTTTTATTACTTAACTTTGACTTAAAAGTCACCGAGAGCAAGTTTTATAGTCTGATATAGACTATAAAGTCACTTGAAGACACTGTCATTGCTTAATTTTGACTAAAAAGTCAATAAAAGTAATTTATATAGACTAATATTGACTTTAAAGTCATTGTTAGTCATTTTTATTGCTTAATTTTGACTATAAAGTCACTGAGAGTATGTTTTATAGGCTAATATTGACTATAAAGTCACTTGAAGTTACTGTCATTGCTTAATTTTGACTTAAAAGTAAATGAAAGTAATTTCTATAGACTAATATTGATTTTAAAGTCATTCTAAATCACTTTTATTGCTAAATTTTGAATTGAAAATCACTGAGAGTAAGTTTTATAGGCTAATATTGACTGTGAAGACTTCAAGTGACTTTAGAGTCAATATTAGCTTAGAAGAAAATCACTGTCATTGCTTAATTTTGACTAAAAAGTCAATGAAAGTAATTTTTATAAACTATTATTGACTATAAAGTCATTGGAAGTTACTTGTAATGCTTAATTTTGACTAAAAAGTGAATAAAAGTAATTTTTATAGACTAATATTGACTTTAAAGTCATTCTAAATCACTTTTATTGCTAAATTTTGACTTGAAAGTCACCGAGAGTATGTTTTATTGTCTAATATAGACTACAAAGTCACTTGAAGTCACTGTCATTGCTTAATTTTGACTAAAAAGTAAATGAAAGTAATTTTTATAGAATAATATTGACTTTAAAGTCATTTTTAGTCACTTTTATTGCTTAATTTTGATTATAATGTCACCGAGAGTAAGTTTTATAGGCTAATGTTGACTATAAAGTCACTTGAAGTCACTGTCATTGCTTAATTTTGACTAAAATGTCAATGAAAGTATTTTTTATAGACTAATATTGACTATAAAGTCATTTGAAGTTACTTGTAATGCTTAATTTTGATTAAAAAGTGAATAAAAGTAATTTTTGTAGACTAATATTGACTTTAAAGTCATTCTTAGTCATTTTTATTGCTAAATTTTGACTTAAAAGTCACTGAGAGCAATTTTCCTTGGCTAATATTGACTTTAGTCACTGGAAATTTAACACTAAACTTATTTCAATCTTTTCACTCACGGAAACTCCGCACGATTTTCCTAAATACTTTTAAAATGTCAATCGACAATCCGACTCACTTGCAGATAAAAGAAGAACTTCTTCAGCAGCAGCAGGTTCAACTTGGTGAGGTGCGTAAAAGTGAGGCCGGCGAGGTCGTGTATTATGATCTCCCCTGGACTCGTTCCGTCCCTGTTCAGCATCAGCATCATCACCATGTCGAGCTTCTTGATCTGAATGGGGAACGTGTAACTGTCCGGGTTGGTGTCGTTCAGACGGGCGTAGATGATTTTGTAGCCCTCCTTCGTCACTTTCGGCAGAGTCGTATACAGCAATCTGAAAGAAAAAAAAAAAAAAACAATAATATTATAAAAAAAGGTTAGCAGTTTTATATACTGTGAAAAAATAATCGATTAATTAATCGATTTTAATAATAATAATATTCACCATGAATGATGGTTGAAATGTGAATGTTATTAATTTAAACACAAAGTAATGGCTTCGACCATCCAATATACGATTTGTTTTTATTTAATTAATTTTTATTACTAAATTGCCATTTTATCGCCAAATTAAGCATACTAATTGGAATCATTTACTTTGATGAGGGTAAACAAGAAATCGAATTTAGTCATTAAGGTTAAATTAATTACGCCGATTGCCATTGAATGCAAACACAATACTTTTATGGAATTTTAATTATTCTTCCACATTTTTCTTTAATCATAAAGCACTTATGTAAAGAAAACAGGAATTCTAATAGTAAAATCAATAAGAAAAAAATCATTATATAGTAATTTGAAAGGGTTTTATATATACAAATATTTTATTTATGAATTTACAGCAATGTACCTTCATTTAAATTATTTTAATTTAATTAATTTTAATTAATAATTAATGTACAATTCACAAATTGGCTATCGACTCGAGCTTTTACAGCCTGTTTTATTTTTTGCAATCTTTCTATTAATTATACAAGTTTGTATATTTTCAATGAAATTTAACTCACACGTCCATTTGTATCTTCAACGGATCCCGATTCGAAAAGAATTCAGGACAGTGAGTCCTGACGGTGAAGAAATTATCGATGCACGTCTTGGCGGCTTCGGCGCTGAAATAGTTGCTGTGAAGGAAATGGATCACTTGCATTTCTGAAGCGAGAAAAACGCGATCGATTAATTTTACAGAAATTCGAAATTCAAAGCTACTCGGAGCCACTTGTATTGCCTAATTTCGACTTTAAAGTTACATCACTTAAAATTAAACGCTCACCTGTCAGCTTCGGCAGATGCGGCTGCAGGTCGGCCCAGTTCATCAATTTCTTCACGTCTTCCCTGTTCAGTTCCTTCACCTTCTCGTACTCCTTTTCCACGTCGCAGAGGATTAAAGCTTTGCTCGCCATTCCTGAAACAATTCGATAATGGTAAAGTTTGCCAACCCCAATAAATAATAAAAATAAAAAAAAAGTGATTAATGGGGGCTTTTATTTGATTATAGATTATTATCCACACAAAATAGTATTTTATGCCCCAAATAAATAAAATAAACGCTTCTTAAGGAGCGTTAAGAAAGATTTATTTTGAGACCTCGGTCAGTTTTTTGCTTTTATACCCTAATTTCGACTTTAAAAATACTGGAAGTTATATTTATTTTCTAATTTTGACTTTAATGTCACTTGACGTCAATTTTATAACAAATTCTAGACTTTACAGTCTTTTATACCCTAATTTCGACTTTAATACTTGAAGTCATATTTATTTTTTAATTTTGACTTTAATGTCACTTGACGTCAATTTTATAATTAATTCTAGACTTTAACCTAATGTTCATTTCAAAGTCATTTATGTTGCTTAATTTTGCTTCAAAGCTAATTTTATTCACTAATTTTGACTATAAAATCACTAGAAATTAGTTTAAAGTCTTTTTTATTGCCTAATTTTAGCTAATTTTGACTTTAAAGGCACTATAAATAACTTTAAAGCATTCGTAAAGTCATTTTTATTGGCTAATTTTTAAAGTTAGTTTTATTCGCTAATTTTGACTGTAAAGTCACTAGAAATCACTTTAAAGTCATTTTTATTGTCTAATATTTGTTTAAAGTTAGTTTTATTTATTTAATTTTGACTGTAAAGTCACTAGAAATTACTATAAAGTCATTTATGTTACTTAATTTTGCTTTAAAGATAATTTTATTCGCTATTTTTGACTGTACAGTCACCAGAAATCACATTTAAGTCATTTTTATTATCTAATATATCTTTAAAGTTAGTTTTATTCGCCCTTTTTGACTTTAAAGTCACAAAAAATTACTTTAAAGTCGTTATTGACTTTTTTTTTTGACTCTAAAGTCACTAGAAATCACTATAAAGTCATTTTTATTGCCTAATATTAAAAAAAATTGTTTTATTCGCTCTTTTTGACAGTAAAGTCACTAGAAATCACTATAAAGTCATTTTTATTGACTAATATTTCTTTAAAATTAGTTTTATTCGCTCTTTTTGACTGTAAAGTCACAAGAAATCACTTTAAAGTTATTTTTATTGCCTAATATTTCTTTTAAGTTAGTTTTATTTGCTTTTTTTGACTGTAAAGTCACAAGAAATCACTTTAAAGTCATTTTTATTGTCTAATATTTCTTTAAAGTTAGTTTTATTTGCTTTTTTGACTGTAAAGTCACAAGAAATCACTTTAAAGTCATTTTTATTGTCTAATATTTCTTTAAAGTTAGTTTTATTAGCTTTTTTTGACTATACAGTCACTGGAAATCACTTTAAAGTCATTTTTATTGTCTAATATTTCTTTAAAGTTAGTTTTATTAGCTTTTTTTGACTATACAGTCACTGGAAATCACTTTAAAGTCATTTTTATTGCCTAATATTTCTTTAGAGTTAGTTTTATTCTCTCTTTTTGACAGTAAAGTCACAAGAAATCACTATAAAGTCATTTTTATTGCCTAATATTTCTTTAAAGTTAGTTTTATTCTCTCTTTTTGACAGTAAAGTCACAAGAAATCACTATAAAGTCATTTTTATTGCCTAATATTTCTTTAAAGTTAGTTTTATTCTCTCTTTTTGACAGTAAAGTCATAAGAAATCACTATAAAGTCATTTTTATTGCCTAATATTTCTTTAAAGTTAGTTTTATTCACTTTATTTAACTTTAAAGTCACAAGAAATCACTTTAAAGTCAATTTATTGCCCAATATTTCTTTAAAGTTAGTTTTATTGATTAATTTTGACTGTAAAGTCAATAGAAATCACTATAAAGTCATTTATGTTGCTTAATTTTGCTTTAAAGATAATTTTATTCGCTATTTTTGACTGTACAGTCACTAGAAATCACATTTAAGTCATTTTTATTATGTAATATTTCTTTAAAGTTAGTTTTATTCGCTCTTTTTGACCGTAAAGTCACAAAGTACTTTAAAGTTATTTTTATTGCTTAATTTTTCTTTAAAGTTAGTTTTATTGACTAATTTTGTCTGTAAAGTCACTATAAATTACTTTAAAGTCAATATTATTGCCTAATATTTCTTTAAAGTTAGTTTTATTAACTATTTTTGACTGTAAAGTCACTAGAAATCACTATAAAGTCATTTTTATTGCCTAATATTTATTTAAAGTTAGTTTTATTGGCTAATTTTGACTGTAAAGTCACTAGAAATCACTATAAAGTTATTTCTGTTGCTTAATTTTGCTTTAAAGATAATTTTATTCGCTATTTTTGACTGTACAGTCACTAGAAATCACATTTAAGTAATTTTTATTATCCAATATTTCTTTAAAGTTAGTTTTATACGCTCTTTTTGACTCTAAAGTCACTAGAAATAACTTTTATTGGCAATTATAGACTTTACTGTTTTCTATTTTTGAAATTAAAGCAATTTTTATTCTATAATTTTGAATTTTAAATCAACTGGAAGTAACTTTTATTGATAATTTCAGACTTTTCAGTAATTTTTATTATCGATTTTTGACTATAATATCAATGGCTGACAATCTTATTACCTAATGTTAACTTTAAAGTCACTTTTGTTACCTAATATTGCCCTAAAGTTAGTTTTATTACCTAATTTTGACTTTAAAGTCACTAGAAATTGCTTATATTAGCGATATTAGACTTTAATATTTTCTATTATTGACATTAAAGTAACTTTAAATTAAAGACGACCTTTTTGCCTAATTTCAAGTAACTTTATTGTCTAATTTTAACTTTAAATTCACTGGAAGCGAAAGCTATGATTTAGTCTTGATTTTGACATTTTTATTGCTAATTTTAGACTGTTAACGTCACTGAATGTCTTCTATATTACCTAATTCTGACTTTAATTTCAATATTTTGTTGTATAACATTGTTTTAAATTCAATGTAAGGAAGTACTAGTGGCTTTAAAATCAAGACTAAGCAATATATGTCACTTCTACTGATTTTTAAATCAAAATTAGGCATTTTTGAATGGAAATAATATTTTACTGAATGATATATGTACAAACATCTTTATTCAGACCACATTATATAAGCATATACATACATTTATATTTACTTAACAAGAATAAATATTATGTTGATCTGTCCGGGTAATCGACCTGGGGTCTTTCTGCCCGCTGAATCATATTTTCAATAATTTTAAAATGGCAACAAACTTTTTATTTATATTATTAAAATCGCAACAATACTTTCAAATCACAACAAATTTACATCCGAGCAAAGCAAAAATTCAATTAATTCATTACTAAATCAAGTCGAAACAACTTTCGGATTCTAACAAAATCATCTTACCTGGATTGATACTGGACACGGTAAACAAAAAAAAAAGAAAAAAACGCGACCTTTTTGATGTGGAGACAATTTTTAACTGGCAAGCCGTACATGCGATCGCATCAAGGTTTATCCGATTTTACTGGAAGCGTGCGGGAGGGGGAAAAAAGAGAACGAAGGTGAACCGTAATTGTAATTGCGCTACACTTGAAATTTCCTATTTGTATCAATCCGGATTTTTTGTTTAATGCATTTTAAAAACGCCGAGGTTTCTAATTAATTTTTAATAATGACAAGTCGAAACTAGTTGGATAAGTAAAAACGTGTAGTGAAACAAAAAAAATCAAGTTTTTAATTTGAAAAGTTTTAAAAATTATATGAGATTCTCCATATTGAGTTATGGAATGGATTAGTTTTTTTTTATTTAGTCCTTCTAATTATACATATAACAAGGGGAATGGAAGGGCTTGTTGAGTACTGCAGGAAGCAGAGACTACTATTTTATGTATAATAATAACAAAATCATCGCGGAAAGATCTGCCCTTAGAGTGTTAAAAAAATCAGAGAATTGGATGAGTTATGGAGCGGGTTCCATAACTCATCCAATTCTCTTCTGTGCGAAACATGCCAAATCTTAACCATTAATCAAAGATTAGCAATTATTATTATATACAAACATCTTTATTGAGACAGCAGAATTACAATTCTTTATAAATATTTATATTTACAATACATATTGATGGGTTAGTAGTCTGTCATGGGCTATTGACCGGAGGTCTTTCTGCCCCAATTATTATTATTTATTTAATTAACGGAGGCCATTACATACAATAACATACACACATGATAAAATGAATAGTTACAATAATAAAATAATAGAATTAACAAAAAACACATTTTTAAAAACGAACTATTTTGCATTCAGTATTATTATTATTATAACTCGATAACTTATGTACCCATAAACAACTATCCATCAATCAATCCGGGAAAAGTAAAAAAAAAAACGAGAACTTATTTGCGCACATTTCTTTCTTAATCTTATCCTCTTTTACCCGTATTGGACACCTAATATATTAAATTCTTTTCGGCTTTAAGCATAAATAATTCCACAACAATAATAGAAATATATTTATTTCAATCTTTCAATAAAATTTCTTACAAACACTTTAACAAATAATTTTTTTTCTCCAGTGTATCCTCATTAATCACTCCAAGAAATATGATTGAAATTAAAATTTATTGAAATATTTTTTTCCGTACAGCTAAATCACAAACCCGAATCACACTTAAATTTGTATTTATTTCGAATGCGTCAATCTATGTCCAATTTCTTGAAGGTGCCCTCCACGCCGAAAAGATCCCCGGAGTTTTTCGGCTTTCCGGGGCGCTTGCTCTCGTCCGCCACCCGCTTTTCATCCTTCGCGAAAAATTCGGCGTTGTCTTGGAGGAGCTGCAGGGTTTTCTCTGAAATTTATTATTAATTAAAATCTTTAATAATAGATACAAACAGAAAAAAAAAATATATAAAATAAATGATAAAAATTACAAAACCAAACATATCGTATGTTCAGAATTCATTAATTTATTTTATTTGTTTATTAAATTATTTATTAATTTCGGGATTTAAATTCCCGAAATTAGATAAATACACAACTTGGTATTTATCTAATTTCGGGAATTTAAAATTACTTATTTTGTCGTGTCGTAAATTGAACCTTAAGTAAGTATGAATAATTTAAATTTCGCGCCATATATAGTTAATTTCGGATTATGTTGGCAAACCTTTTTATTTTCGTTTTACTATTCGCGGACTTCTGCGCGAAACGTCCGCCGAGATAGTCACATTTTCGTTTGAATATTTTTTTTTATCATTTATTTTATTGACGGAATCTCCTTTTGCACAGATCCATTAAAATCGATTTTCAGTAAAATAATCTCTCGCGTGTTACATATTGATTGAGAGAAAAATCCATTCCATTCGAACGCAGCAATATGCAAAAATGTGAAATGTAATGCTTAACTTTAAAAGTATAATTACATTAATAATGCATTATAATCTTATCTTAAATAATTCATTTTTTATCGATATGCACAAAAATAGCAAGTATATTCATGTTTAAAATTAGATGATTATTTTAACATCACAAATTCATTCATTAAGTTAAATAACTGTGAAGTGAATAAACACTCTATTCTATTTTCATTCATTACACTCGAAATTTCATATATATTCCGATTTTTGTTTAATTGTTAACAAAACCGATTCAAATTTGACAGTTCAAGAAATTAGTAGGTTACAAGTGTAACATTTCTTTAACCTAAAATCTCGTAAACCATGTTTTAGTTGAATACAATTAAATCAAATAAAAAATTAAAATAATTAAAATACTCAAATTAATAATTAATTAAATAAAAAGAATTTGAAAATAATTAATTAATAAATTATTTTCTCTTTTTTTCTCATAATCGTCATGGTTTTGAGGGGGAAATCGAATTTTGACAAAATGACCCCCCTCCCACCCCTTTTGATTGTTTTTAGTTTGTAGATGCGTTGCACCTCTATTACCAGGTTTTCATATTTAGTATTTTTTTCCCTTTCTGTTCTTGCAATATTGTGAGCAAGAAGTATAGCAATATCTATAATAAGATCAGAATTATTTATCTTATCAATGTAGACAATGTATGATCTGTTGTAATCGACAGTTTTGTCGATTAGTATTGGTCTGTATTATTAGTCTTTTGTAATCGACAGTTTTGTCGGTGAATATTGGTTTGTATTATTATTATTATTATGTTTCATTAAGTGTTGCATGAGTTTAAGAGTTATTAACTTACCATTCAATTTCGCCAGAGGTCCAAGAGTTCCGCCAATTTCTTCCGGGAGGTGCTCTTTAGGGATCCGCGTGAATATTTCATTTCCAGGCATAATGTGCAGCTGCAAAAATGCAAAAGACAAAACAAATAAAAAATACATATATTTATTAACACCATCTGCTCTAAGAGTTTTTTTTTCCATAAGCATTTTTTTCCCTCTCTTGTCAGTTTCCTATAATACGAGGTGCGTTCAAAAAGTAAGCTGCCTTTTCAAATTTTGCGGTTTTTAAAAATGGCAGAAAATCGAGAAACGCCCTTTATATCGGCAACCATTCAACATTCAAAATCCACCTTAGTCGGTTTTTCTCTATCTAGTCTGGAAATAGGTTTTCTCTGTTAAAACCATCCAAATGGCAATGGCATGTAAATAAAAAGTGAAGAAAATAAACAAAGTTTTAATTTATTGATACTAATTTTATATTTCTTGTGCAGTTTTTTTTTGTTACCATTATTTAACATTTCATGGAATTCGTCGCGGTTTCATGGCTGACTCCAGTGATTCATAACCGTGATTATAATTTTACGAGCATGTGCATGCGATGTCTTATCTTTATTGATGCGGACAACACGCGCTTGTGTTTATATTTTCTTCGTTATTGCTATGCTAATTGCTGCTGCTTTTATTTAAATAAGCCATTTCAATGCCGCGACTGTTTATTATGTTCTTAATAATAACTATTAAAGAAAAAACGAGTTATAATTTATTTTAATAAGGAATAATTTATTACAAATAATTCGATTTATTTTTAATACTTTAAAGCCAGTTTTTTTTTTCAAATTTATTAATTATTATACACTAAGTGATATAGAAATTCGAACACATAAAATTAATTAATTAATTTTGATATAATTTATAATTAATTAATAAAATTTAATAAACATAACGTGGATTCTCTCATTATATTCTTTAAACGTATATTTACAATTATGATAAAAACACTCAAGAGTGCAGCATGAAATGTAATCACTTTTTATATAGTTCTTCACACTTCAGTGTTGTTTTCTTGTAAAAATATCACCATTACTTCTTACAAAAAAATTAATATCTTTACAAAATATTATAAATATTAAGCATTTCTTCATTTAGTAAGAAAAGTGTACATTTTGTTAGTTTGGTGATAAAATATTTGGAATTATTCCTTACGCGAAATGTTGAGTTTAATATTACGAGAATTTATTTTTTCTGAACTGATTTTCCGTGTTGTTGCAAATGCTTACCAATTCTTGGAGTTCTTTCTTCATGAGCGGCTTCACCAGATTCATCACTTTATCGATGAAATTCACTGGATGGACGAAATACAAGTGTTTCAGTCGAATCGGAATGCATTCCTGAAAATAATTGTATCTATTAAAAAAAGATATTTAAAAATTCATAGATTTAGTATATATTATTGTATATGCTACGTCTATGTCATAGAGATAAAGTATAAGAGGGCCAGATCCATGTATTTAGCGGGAAACGCGCGCAACGCCATCCGGTGCTCAAGTGGACAACTATTTCCCAAGTTTCAAACCTTTATAAGGTTCTTGAGGTTAGGTTCATATACACACTATAATATAATTAATGGCGGGACTTTTGAACATTTTTCTATTTATAATTTTTTGTCTATGTAAAAATTTAATTATATTATGTTAAAACCTTTTCAAAGTTGTATACAAAATTGCATACTGGTACAAAGGTTGTATATAAAATTGCATAGCACCATAGAGGAGAAAATATCCATGAATCAAAGAGGATGAAATACTGTATACTAGTTACTCTATGATGGAATTCTAAATGAAACGATATTGCGGAGTTTTCTCTCCATTAACACCGCTGTTTGGAATCGCTCCATCTTCGTTTTCAGTCGCTATTGACGTGATCGACTAAACTAGAATCAGGGCCGGAATTCCTGAAATTTATCGTACGTTTCGCTCGTACGAAATCTTTCATTTAGATAGGAATTTACATGCTTTATAAATAGAAAACAGTATTCATGCTTATTATTATTACATTCTTTGACTATATAAATTTGGACTGCTAACGCTAACTTAACGTTTGAATCCAAGTGACGGTGGCGCTGCCATAGACCAAGTACTAAATGGAAGCCATTTTGCGATGTGTGTATGTTTATTGTGTTTGGATCATGTGATCAAATTAAATAAAATATATACAAATGAGATAATGATAAAATGCAAGTTAATTTAAATGAAATAGTAAAAGGAATACAAATACAAAATGTTTAAAATGTTATAGCAAAAATTAACAAGTAAAAATAAATAAATAAATATATATATATATATATATATATATATATATATATATGTATATATATATATGTACATATATATAATCGATGTCCCCTTTTACCAATTGGTGTCGGGGAGTAAAAATAAATGAATGAATAAATATTATAAGTTACAAGTGAAAAATCTTAGGATTTAATCTCGAGGAGAATTTTGGAAGAATGATTTCATTGGTTAAAAGCAGTCACGGGGTGCAAAAGGAGAGAAAGAAAGTTGAGGGAAAAGTAGGATAGCGTACAAGTACTTGGAAGGTTTAAAACGTGATCCAGGCTGCATTTCTCAAGGTTAGTGCTGCTAGAAAATCTTTATTATTCCGTAAAAATCACGTCTGAAATCAGCACAAAAGATTCGTTCAAATTTTCTGGACAAAAAGTTTTACAGCCTGTATATTGAGGTGCGCAAACTGACCGTTGTAAATGACCAGTTTTTGAATTTCCCACCTTTTTGCTCAATGGGGCGGGGCTTAGTCGGGTTCCCGCTTGGAAACAAATATTGATCAGCGTTTACATTGGAATTAGAGGCAGACTAGCAGTCAAATTTGTATATATATATATTATAAATATTTATATAGTCAAAGTATAGTCATATAGTCAAAGTTTACATGTGAATTTAACAGTCGCGTACGACCGAAACGTGGATCGATTTCAGGAATAAGGCTGCTGGCCTTGTATTATTTATTCAATGGTTGTATGTTAAGTTGCATAGGATTACATACAATTTACAGTCTTCGAGAAGTTTTGAAAAGTTGGTTATTCTTAGATTGTGAGGCGAAAAATAACGTTAACGTTAAATTTAAAATTACTTCGTACACCATTGAAGGGAATTATTATTAACTTAGACTGTAATGGTTGTATGTAAAGTTGCATAGAATTACATACAATTTACAGCCTTCGAGAGGTTTTGAAAAGTTGGTGATTCTTAAATTGTGAGGCGAAAAATAACGTTTACGTTAAATTTACAATTACTTTGTACAAAATTTAAGGGAATTATTATTAACTTAGACTGTTAGGTTAAAAATAACGTTTGCCTTAAGTTCAACATTTCTTCGTATAAAATTAAAGGGAATTATCCATTTATGATTCTTATACGAAGAAATGTTAAATTTAAACTTTATTTTTAATCTCAGAATTTAAGAATCATAAATGGATAATTCTTTTTAATTTTGTACGAAAAATTATTAATTTAATTTAAAGGATATTTAATACTGTATACAGTGTGTTATACAAACAAAGTTATTTATTTATTTAAATATCCTTTAAATTAAATTAACATGTGTAAGGAAGTAGAAGCCTTAAGAAAAATTGTTAAATTTAACGTAAACATTATTTTTAACCTCACAATCTAAGAATCATAAATGAATAATTCTCTTTAATTTTATAATAAAAAATGTTAAATTTAACGTAAACGTTATTTTTAACCTCACGATCTAAGAATCATAAATGGATAATTCCCTTTAATTTTATAATAAAAAAAATTTAATTTAACGTAAAGGTTATTTTTAACCTCACAATCTAAGAATCATAAATGGATAATTCTCTTTAATTTTATAATAAAAAATGTTAAATTTAACGTAAATGTTATTTTTAACCTCACGATCTAAGAATAATAAATGGATAATTCTCTTTAATTTTATAATAAAAAATGTTAAATTTAACGTAAACGTTATTTTTAACCTCACGATCTAAGAATCATAAATGGATGATTTCCTTTAATTTTATATTAAAAAATGTTTATTTTAACGTAAACGTTATTTTTAACCTTACGATCTAAGAATCATAAGTGGATAATTCCCTTTAATTTTATAATAAAAAATGTTAAATTTAACGTAAACGTTATTTTTAACCTTACGATCTAAGAATCATAAATGGATAATTCCCTTTAATTTAATAATAAAAAATGTTAAATTTAACGTAAACTTTATTTTTAACCTCACGGTCTAAGAATCATAAATGGATAAATGTCGTTAATTAAGTAAATTCAAAAATTATTTATGGCGTTTTTTTTTAACTTTAAACTGCAATAATTTCCTACAATAATCACCTGAATGTAAAACATCATCTTCTTCAACAGCGGCAAAGTGACTTTCATCATGTGCGTGAGAGAGCCTCCGGTCTGGTCCATGATCATCACGTAGCCATTCGTGCAGCCGATTTCCCTTTGCAGGAGAGCCAACCGCATGTCGAATAATTTCACGTGGAGGGTCGGATTGTACACATCGGGGCTGGGATTCAGGAGTCGCACGTAAAAGACGACGTAGCCTTCCGGGGATAAATTCGGCAACGGCGTTATTGCTCTGAATTGTATAAAAATGAACATAAATTAGATTTATCCACGACTAAAAAGATAAGTCTGAACAGATCATTGAGAGAGTGATTTATAATTCGCGCGCAACTTCAGGTATTTATTATCAATTATCTATGATTTTACATTTGGCAACAACGCGGCGGCCATTTGAATATAGATGTTAAAACGTTCTTTCTCTAGGAGGATCTGACAGCATCGCTGTTATTTTCAAAACGGCTTTCTAATTGGCTGCTTCAAACTTCCCGCTATTCTGTCGTTTGAAACGTACATAACCTACAAATTCCCAACGTGGCTTTCTGATTGGCTGTTTGATTTGTAGGTTATGTTTTTCCCAGACGACAGAATGGTGGGGAGTTTGAAACAATCAAATAGAAAGTTTTGAGAATAATGGTGGTTTTGCCAGATCCACTCAAGGCTAAACTAAGACGCTAAATCTTTGGTACAACGCAAAATCTTTAGCTTGACTTGAGTCGAGTCTGATTGGAGCTCGAAAAATCTACGTTTTAAATAATTGGAAAAGCTGGGCGTCTCTAGAAAGATCTGGCAACATCGCTGTTATTTTTAAAACGGCTTTCTAATTGGCTGCTTCAAACTTCCCGCTATTCTGTCGTTTGAAACAAACATAACCTACAAATTCCCAACGTGGCTTTCTGATTGGCCGTTTGATTTGTAGGTTATGTTTATTGTTTACTTTTAAGAATGTAGAAATATTAACGTAATCATACGCACATATAATTAGTTGTGTCGATTATGTCCTTGCTGAAGGGGTCTTTGTTGCTGAAGAATTCCGGGCAATGCGCCCTGCACGTGAAATAATTGTCGATCGTCCTCTTCGCCATTTCATTGCTGCAGTAGCAACTGTGTAGGAATAACATAATTTCCAATTCTGCGAACAAAATGCAAATAAAACAATGAATAATCATTTGCGTCCATTAAGTACATAATGTTTTTTTTTTATACTTAAGTGCGAAGTAATTAAAATAATGTTAATAGAAAGTTTATTTCATAAAGAATTTGAATTTTAATAGAAAAAGGATTTATTCAACTATTTAAGTAAATTAAATAAAAATAATTTGAAAATAATTAATCAATAAATTATTTTGCCGCGGAAAAGAATTGTATTTTATGTTGGCTAGACTTATGAGATTTTAGGGGAGCTATGTTCAGGTTGAAAAATCATGGAGAGTGATTAGAAGATTAAGGTTACTTTACGTTATGTGAAATTGTAGTTAGTGATTATTAAAGTTTAAAAAAAAAATTAATTTCCAACCCCACTAAGAGGCCATCCCCGACTACACTTTGAAAAAAAAAATGTTCAATTCGCTGTTGCATAACAATAACATTTTGAATATAAAATATTTCATGCAAAAAAAAAAAAAAAAAAATATGTATATAATACTATCTGCAGACACGTGTTTCGGGGTTTTATATCTCATCAGTACAGTTGTGCCTTATATATATATAGGTTATACGGGGCTAGTGAGACGTAAGTTAGCCTCATGTGAACTGCGACCTGTAAGATCTATTGTTCTGATTGCCTTATATATAATTGAAAATTAATTTAATTAAAAACGTACGTTACGTCCGAGATTTTCGGTGGAAATGATCGTAAATTTAATTAATTTAAATAACTGTAATCAAATGAATAAATCGTTTTTTTTTCTATTTTTTTTTAATTTAATTAATTCAAATAACTGTAATCAAATGAATAAATCGTTTTTTTTTTAAATTTAATCAATTCAAATAACTGTAATCAAATGAATAAATCGTTTTTTATTCAATTTTTTTTTTATTTAATTAATTTAAATAACTGTAACCAAGTGAATAAATCCCTTTTTTCTATTATTTTTTTGTAATTATAGTATCCATTTTGTATTATTACAAAATGGATTTATTTATTTATTTCATATAACAATATACTTAGAAGTCAACAATTTTTTGTGGATATAATTTTTAAAACGAGTTATATTCAACTCGCGGATCGTGTTTTGAACATGTTAATTTTGCCTCGCGCATCATCCTCTTCAGTTTTCCCGCCACAAATTGCGATGCCAAGGTCTTTTCGTTGCAAAAAAACGCACAGAAAAAAAAAACACTTCGACGTTATTTATTTTGTTTTATTTGCGATTAATCCACTTGAAATAACACCCGACGTATATACATTGTAAATACTTCAACTTTTGATTTTATGATTTCTATGATATGTATTATTCAAAATTTTAAATTAGTTATTATACTACATAGTAACTAGTTCTACAAATAATTTGAAGTATTTTCAAATTAAATTTTCATTAACTTTTGTAATTTTTAAATAAATCGATGATTTAAAAAGAGAGTGAAATATCGACTCGTAATTTCGAATATCGTTTCACAAATAATTCAGCTAATCGTTGTTTACATATGTATCATTTGTACATTACTAATATTTGTTGTTTAACCAAATATCCTCTCTAGTTTTTTTTTTCTCCAATAAATCAGTTTTTGTGTTATGTATTTTTGTAATTCTTTAGACTGTTCTTTGTTATATTTAATATTAGGTATGAAGAAACGTTAAATTTAACGTAAACGTTATTTTAAATCTAAGAATACATATCGATTATAAAACTAGCTTAGATTGTGACGATAAAGAATAACGTACACGTTAAATTTTACGTACGGAATAGCCAAAATTGTATTTTCTAAATTTTGATTGCGATAAAATGAATGTATAAATTGGCTGAAAGGCTTCCGACCGATAGCCAATTCCTACAATAACATTTATTTAAAGTTTAAATAAATTGTTAAAAATGTTAAAAAATATACACGTTAAATTTTACGTACGGAATAGCCAAAATTGTAATTCATACTTTCTAAAAGTTTTGATTGCGATAAAATGAATGAATAAATTGGCTGAAAGGCTTTCGACCGATAGCCAATTCCTACAATAACATTTATTTAAAGTTTAAATAAATTGTTAAAAATGTTAAAAAAAAATATTTTCTAAACGACACTTGCAAGGAATAAAGATATAACTACAAATGAATTAATAAATTAAATTAAAAACAAAATTGGAACTTTCTGAACAAAACAAGCGTATTACTTCATCCGATTTGAAAATGTGGTTCCATCTAGAAAATAGCGAAAAGAGTATTGAATCTACGATCTAAATTAACTGACAGTAGAGAGTTTCAATATATTCTAAATCCTCCGTAAACCGGATTGGTTCAGCGGTCTATCATCCAGCAATAGATTTATCTCTTGAGATGAGCATCCCTCTCTCAGCTTTCCCCGGAGACATCTCCTGAGATAAGCATTCATCTTCATTCATTTCTGAGATGAATCTGAAAAAGGATGTTCTTCTCGAGAGATGCTCATCTCGCATATACTCATCTCAAAAGATAATCTGTGGGGGATGATGGGTGGGGGATAGATTCTAGATCCTCCGTATTCCGGAGTGGTCCAGCGGTCCTTCATCCAGCAACCACACAGATTTATCTCTTGAGATGAGCATCCCCCCCCAGATTCATCTACTAAGATAAGCATCTCTCTTCCAGTCCCCTGCTGATTCAAACCTGAAAAGGGATGTTCTTCTCGAGTGATGTTCATCTCGGATATACTCATCTCAAAAGATAATCTGTGGGGGTTGATGGGTGGGGGATAGATTCTAGACCCTCCGTATTCCTGAGTTATCCAGCAACCACACAGATTTATCTCTTGAGATGAGCATCCCCCCCAGATTCATCTACTAAGATAAGCATCTCTCTTCTGATTCAAACCTGAAAAGGGATGTTCTTCTCGAGTGATACTTATCTCGAATATACTCATCTCAAGAGATGATCTGCGCGGAATGATGGGTGGGGGATGCTCATCTCAAAAGAAGAATCTGAGGGGGGGGGGAAACTCATCTTTGGAGATGAATATACGGGGATGCTGGACTGCTGGACCACTCCGGAGTACGGAGGGTCTAGAATCTGTCGAAATACTCTACTCCTGACCCAAACCATTTAATTTATTTAAGAATTAAAAACGAGCATATCAGACAGTACCTGTCATTTCTGGTAGATGAGGCTGTTGTTGCACCCATTCTTTCAGCATCGCCACGTCCTGCTTCCTCAGCTCTTTGAATTTCTTGTACTGCTCCTCGACGTCCACGCATTGCATACCCATTTTTTTTAAATAAATACCGCTTATACAATTATTTCAGTCGAATGCGAGCTGAAATAAAAAATAAATCATCCCGTATTTCATTAAGCCACTCATTATATCACTCATTATAGAAGCGTTATGATAGTTATAAATCACAAGCGATTAATAATTCGCTCACAACTTCAGATTTCTTCATATATTATGCGCGATATAAATTCGTTGTGATTTATAGCTATTATAATATCTTTACAAAGCGTTATGATAGCTATAAATCACGAGGGATTAATAATTCGCGCACAACTTCAGGTTTCTTTATGTCTTATGCGTGTTATAAATCCGTTGTGATTTAGAGCTATCATAATATCTATATTTATATGCTTTATGAAAGCTATAAATCGCAATGTATTAATAATTCGCGTACAACTTCAGGTTTCTTCATGTATTATACGTGTTATAAATCACAAGGGATTTATAATTCGAGCACAGTTTCATGTTTCTTCATGTATTATGCATGTTATAAATCCGTTGTGATTTATAGCTATTATAATATCTTTATAAAGCGTTTTTATAGCTATAAATCACAAGGGTTTAATAATTCGCGCACAACTTCAGGTTTCTTTATGTCTTATGCGTGTTATAAATCCGTTGTGATTTATAGCTATCATAATACCTTTATTTATATGCGTTATGAAAGCTATAAATCACAATGGATTAATAATTCGCGTACAACTTCAGGTTTCTTCATGTATTATACGTGTTATAAATCACAAAGGATTTATAACACTTTCATGTTTCTTTATGTATTATGTATGTTATAAATCCGTTGTGATTTATAGTTATAATATCTTTATAAAGCGTTATGAAAGCTATAAATCACAAGGGATTAATAATTCGCGTACAACTTCAGGTTTCTTCATGTATTATGCGTGTTATAAATCCTTTGTGATTTATAGCTATCATAGTACCTTTATTTATATGCGTTATGAAGGCTAAAAATCACAATGGATTAATAATTCGCGTACAACTTCAGGTTTCTTCATGTATTATGCATGTTATAAATCCGTTGTGATTTATAGTTATCATAATATCTTTATAAAGTGTTTTGATAGCTATAAATCACAAGGGATTAATAATTCGTGTACAACTTCAGGTTTCTTCACGTTTTATACGTGTTATAAATTACAAGGGATTTATAATTCAAGAATAGTTTCATGTTTCTTCATGTATTATGCGTGTTATAAAGCCTTTGTGATTTATAGTTATTATAATATCTTTACAAAGTGTTATGAAAGCTATAAATCACCAGGAATTAATAATTTGCGTACAACTTCAGGTTTCTTCATGCATTATGCTTGTTATAAAACCGTTGTGAAATATAGTTATCATAATATCTTTATAAAGCGTCATGATAGCTATAAATGACAAGGGATTTATAATTCGCGTATAACTTCAGGTTTCTTCATGTATTATACGTGTTATAAATCACAAGGCATTTATAATTCCAGCATAGTTTCATGTTTCTTCATGTATTATGCGTGTTATAAATCCGTTATGATTTATAGTTATTATAATATCTTTATAAAGCATTATGATAGCTATAAATCACAAGGGATTTATAATTCGCGTACAACTTCAGGTTTCTTCATGTATTATACGTGTTATAAATCACAAGGGATTTATAATTCGAGCACAGTTTCATGTTTCTTCATGTATTATGCGTGTTATAAATCCGTTGTGATTTATAGTTATCATAATATCTTTATAAAGCGTTATGATAGCTATAAATCATAAGGGATTTATAATTCGCGTATAACTTTCGGTATCTTCATGTATTGTGCGTGTTATGGTTGCGTGTTATATGTGTCTACATCTCGAAAGCACTTCGAAAGAAGAAAACATTTTAACCACTTGAAATAATTTAAAAAATGTCAGTCCAAGCCAAAAACTATCGAAGGCGTCAACTTCGATAGTTTTTATACAATAAGGAAATTAAACAGACTATTATCTGTTATACAGTGTTTCCAAAAAGTAAAGGATAATTTCTATAAAGTCGCAAATAAAAATATTTCAGACATGTCGATTTTAATTTTTTAAATTACCATCGTGATATAGACTTCTCAGCCACCCATCCCTTCGCCCACAAGGGATGGTAATCCCAACTTTAAAAAATCAAATAGCAAAGTGCTATCACTCTGTTGATTGATTTTTATTCATTTTGAATACAACAACAACAAAGAAAATAAAATCGATCAATAAATAACGACGATATTTACTGAAATATATAAATATATGAAATACAATATATATATATGAAATTTATTCGTCACTTTTGGGAAGCACTGTATAAAGTTTATAAATGTTTTTTATTTTCAATGCAATTAATATATCGAACATATTCAACTAAAAAAATGCATTGTTTTTACTGTAAATTAAATAAAAATAATTTCAAAATAATTAATCAATTATTTAGCAGGATACCACGTTTGTTGACCTTTACCATTGAAAAAAAGAATTATTATTGTTATTAATAATAATATTAAACGTTATTAACGGAAATTTGTTAAAATACTATTATTATTATTTCTTTAGAATAACTCATAGTTTATCAATTTTCTTTGTAAATTAGATGTTGATTAAAACAATTTACTAAAAAAAAATAACTAGCAACAACAAATGATCCATAACAAAGTAAAAGCCTCAATCATTAATAACTTTATAAAAAAAATGTTTTAACACCAGCAATAATCATGCAATAATTACTTCTCTTGTCACTTTATTAATTTTCTTCAATTTTCAAATAAATAAAAAAAAGACAAATATTATACGGTTTTGTAATAAAAACTTACATAATAGCTCCGTTTATGCCGACAAGCAATCCTTGTGGACGTTACCTGCTCACTGACATAATTTCCTTTTTTCCAGCGCGCATTCATTTAACCGATTTTTATATATACATGCGTACTCTGGCTCTCCGGCTAGTATTACCAGCAGCAACAACCTTGGTTTTGCAATCCGTAATTAATTCATGTGCGTTCTGTTTCGCTTTCTGATAAAATCGGATTAATTTCTGTTCAGTTTACAGAAAAGAAATGACCGGAAACAGTTTTTTTTCTACTAAAATTTTCAAAAAAATTCTTAAAGCAAAAATTGCATTTGCATAAAATGTTAAAAAAAATTGTTCACCACGGATTAAGCGAGAACTTTATTAAATATATAACAAAATTTGTGGTTTTAACATGTTTGAAACGTGTGCTTATTTAAACGTTTTAAACATGTTAAAACCACAAATTTTGTTATATATTTAATAAAGTTGTTTTTAATTAAGCCTACACTATACGAAAACAAGAGTGGAGATAATCAATTTACTAATTAAAATAAATTAAATAAAAAGAATTTGATATTAATTAATAAATTATTCTCTCTTTAGCTTAGAATGTCACATTGACATTCTGACTTACGTTACGTAAGTAAGTTATCATTTATTTGTGCCAAATAGTACATGCATATATACTTTTCACACGTCAGAAGAAAATATACAATGTGAAATAAGCAAGACAATAAACACAACACATTAAAATGAGTAAAAAATAAATAAAATATACAAAACAAAGGTATATTAAAACAACTACTTCTTGTGACTGATACTGATGTATTTCAAAGGGGTCGCGTCAGTCACCGACGACTGACAGTGCTAAATAGTAAGTTTAAAATAGGTAATCACTGTCAGTCATTTTTTTATTTCTGAACGTATTATACAAACAATATTTCATATTTAATTTTTTTACACAAGTACATGAGAAAATGGCCATCGATCGTCGTTCTTTCTGCAAATTTTAATAATAACGTGAAGTAATTTAATTTTATTTTGAATTAATTTCTCACTTAACCCTTAATTTAATTTTTATTGCTTACCTTAGCAAAAGAAAAGCCCTTTGAAACTGTTTTTTCTTTCTTTCCAAAAAAATCACACATTCACTTATTAACTATTTATCATCAAGACTGTTCTATACAGAATGTCGCTCTTTTCATATTTAACACATTTATAAAAACAATTATTCCCTTAATGGCCGTTCTTTATACAAATAATTAGGCACATTAAAAGTTACGGCTGGCATTTATTTTCACGTAATGATTCCACAATTAAAAATTATGTGTGTAATAAATCACCAGCACGAATAAAATGTTTGTTAAACTACAATTAGAAGTTAGTGTTAATTATTTATGTAAAAAAAATCCCAAACATACCTATTGCATTTGCATAAGATGTTAAAAAATTGTTCACCACGGATTAAGCGAGAACTTTATTAAATATATAACAAAATTTGTGGTTTTAACATGTTTGTAACGTTTAAATAAACACTTATTTTTAATTAACCCGACACTATATGGTAAAATGGATTACTGATTATATATAGGTATCTTTATTCAGACTATGTAGATAATTTTAACAATATAAATAATTACAATACATGTAGGTGTTAGTCTGTCTAGGCTATCAACCAGAGGTCTTTCTGCGCTGTCGTGAATTTATGATCAAGTTAAAGAAAAATCTGTTCTAGCTAGCTAGATGATTTGATTGAAGTGATTATATTATAATTAATTTTAATAATAATAATAATTTTATTTAAAATAAAATAAATGATTTTTTTATAACAATTCTGATTGTAAAACTTTAAAATTTTAAGTACTTGAATTTATTTTAATTCCAGCTTTACAGACTTTTTTTAAATTCTTGTAACAATTCTGCTTGTGAAGCGTTAAACTTCTAAGTATTTGAATATATTTAATTGCAGCTTTATAGCGATTTATTTCGATTTTTTTTTAATTCAGAGTAATTGTAAAAATTCTGATTATGAAACGTTAAATTTTCGAGTACTTTAATTTATATTAATTCCAGCTTTACAGCGATTTATCTCGATTTTTTTTAAATTCAGATTTTTTATAACAATTCTGATTGTGAAACGTTGCAATTTTAAATACTTGAATTTATTTAATTCCAACTTTATAGCAATTTATCTTGATTTTTTTTAAATTGAGATATTTTGTAACAATTCTGACGATACAACTATTTCTGCTAAAGGAAGTACTCTCGATCAGTCTGTAGCCGTCCTTAATAACATCAAACTAACTGTTACGATTTGGTTTAACTTTAATAAATTGAAGATAAACCTATCGTAAACAGAAGAAATGACGTTCCCTCTAAAACTTTTCACACCTTCACCAACACTTTCATCCAAGCTTTTGGGAATAATTATTGACTCAAAGTTAAGTATATTTTGTAACAATTCTAATTGTGAACGTTAAACTTTTAAGTATTTGAATTTATTTAATTACAGCGTTATAGCGATTTTTTTAATTCAAAGTTTTTGTAAAAATTCTGATTATGAAACTTTACGTTTTTGAGTACTTGAATTTATATTAATTCCAGCTTTACAGCGATTTTTCTCGATTTTTTTTTTTAATTGAGATTTTTTATAACAATCTGACTGTGAAACGTTAAAATTCTAGGTCTCTGAATTTTTTATTAATTCCAGCTTTACAACGATTTATTCCGATTTTTTTAATTCAGATTTTTTGTAACAATCTGACTGTGAAACGTTAAAATTCTAAGTCTCAGAATTTATATTAGTTCCAGCTTTACAACGATTTATCTCGATTTTTTTTTAAATTCAGATTTTTTTATAACAATTCTGATTGTGAAACGTTGAAATTTTAAATACTTGAATTTATTTAATTCGAACTTTATAGCGATTTATCACGATTTTTTTTGTTCAACTTGTTCGTATTTAAAATCTAATTTTGTGTTTTAAAGATTTCACTCACTCACTGTTTGACGGTTCTCGAAATATTATTTTATATATATATATGTGAAAAATTGTGGAAAAACCAACAATAATTTCCCACTGACTAACAGTTGTATAAATAGGTGTAAAATTGGTGTTTATTGCAATCATGTTAATTATTAATTTATTTATTCTGGAATTAAATAATATGAATCGAATCCTAATTGTTTAAATAATTGATAATAATTAACGAGGCAGAAAGACCCTATAGTCGATAAACATTTGGAAAATTCATTTAATGAAATGTTCAGCCAGCATTCATCTAGCGTATGGAAAACTAGTGATGGTCATTTCGGTTTTTCGAACCTCATGAGACCAGTATGTTCCATGTGCAACGTCTTTATGAAGGCTGAACTACCGACGTGTGATCACGGTAGTGATGCAGTACGATGCGGAGCACCCTTACTGGTTTTTTTTTTGTTTGTTTAATTTAGTGTTTAGTTTAGAGTTATTTAGTGTTCAAAAGAAGGATGAATGGAAATTATATTGTGGTTATATACCTGATATTAATCATAATAAATTAAAAACGACACAAGTGACATCTTTTGCCTAACATTACAGGACAATTACAGGACAAGAAAATAATAATACAGAATTTGTAAAGTTACTTAGTATATATATAGGAACTAATACCTATTTAAGGATTAATTAGTTTACATTAAGAAAAACCGCAAAAATAACACAACAATGTAAAATTATAAAGTAAAAACTAGTTCAAATTGGAATAATTATATTAAATAAAAATGATTTGAAAATAATTAATAAATTATTTCCACATTTATTGTTTTCTATTTACGAGAATAATTGTTTCGTCCACTAAATTCGGCAAAAGATGGCGCTTGCGTCGTCTTTAATTTATTATGATTTGGAAAACTAATTAATATTATGTAATATTTTACTTAGAATTGTAATTGTAAATGCATTTTCTTTGCTGCTCCTATCCTGAACTGTCCTTCATCTCTTGGCTACGGTATAACGCTTTGACGATGCAAATTTTTACCGAATAACTTCAAGTGACAAACGGCTGAGAGCTGAACGCGTATCTGAGGCAAAAAAAAAAAACAAACAAACTTCAAATTTGTGGATAACAATTTGTGTTATTTTATTCGAATAATTTTTGATACACATTGTTTATCCTCGAAATATTTTTATTTTTTTATAGATATACACTTTATTATGTTTTTTAGCTTTACAAATATTTTATATATTATATAATATATAAAAAAAAACAAAAATCTACAAAAAAAATCTTTTTATAAATAAATTCTAATAGATTTAAAAACAATATAGAAAGAATGAACTTTATACTATATATTTGTAAACTACAAAATATTTTATATATTATATAATATATAAAATATTTGTAAACTAAAAAACATAATAAAGTATATATCTACAAAAAAAAATCTTTTTATAAATAAATTCTAATAGATTTAAAAAACAATATGGAAAGCATGAAAGAAGTACTTGTACTTAAAATGTTGACCATTCGACGCAACAATTTAGCAACTAGGAAGCTTAGACAAAAATTGTGATTATATACAAATCTATTTGAGTTGAATAAATACAATTAAAAAAAAAAACGCGCTGTCACTTCGGTATGAGTCCGTCATACATTTACTTGTAAACAACAATTTAATTTCTGTACAAATATTTTCATTAAAATATTAAAAATGTATTTTCACAATTTTCAGTGAACATAACTCTAAAAATACATTGTAAATGATTATCGAAATTATGTATGAATGTTACATGAATAAAGATGTTTAGTTAGTTATAGAAAATTGTAACAAAAAAGTATATTTAAATTATTCAATGGAGTGAAAATAATGAAGATTTATTATAACAGTAATAATAAACGAGTGTCATTACTTTATGTCAGCAAGTAATCATTACTCACATTTCATTTATTTAATAACTGTTCTTGTTGATTTCCTTGAAATTAATTCCATGCTTTGTGTTTGTTTGTGGTTTTTTACAGCGCTCGATTTAATTGAGCAGAGGCACGCTATTGATTTTTCGACGATCTCAAAAAAGTTTCACTTTGGATAATATGCAAAAATAAATTAATTTATAATTTTATAACTTTAATTTATAAAATTCAAAATTAATTTATGGTCTTTTTGAGGTTAATTAAATTCACATCATCAAGAGTTTAACTTTGTAAATCCTATCAATAGTCTTAGTTGGGTTTTATATAAATAAATAAATAGCGAATAGATTGTTTGAACTAATTACGGTACAGTAAACGAGAAACTTGCTTTTTTAAAAATTGTAAGCCTGCAATATAATCGGGGATATTCTGCATGGGTTGTTAAGATTCAACTAGTCAAATAGTTTAGTTAGATATTGTGATGCTATGAAACTCTATTATGACAGCGAATCGGAGTTATCTCTCTATCAACCGTTGTTTGGAATCGCTCCATCTTCGTTTTGAGTCGATATCGACTAATTTGAAATCCGGCCTCTGTTTAAACTATGATGATAAAAAATAACGCACACCATAAACTTCACATTACCCTTACAGAATAGCTCCGAATATCCAACAAGATAATAAGGACTATCTGCATCATAATATCCAACTAGACTATCTAATATTAAGGGCTATTTACTATCACAATATCCAACTAGATAGTCCAGTTTTTCTATATTATTTTTTGGCCTTCATTATTTTCTTTTAATTTCACAGTAAATTAGTGAAAACCGAACCTCAGCACTTTGCCCTACATTATTTTTTTTTTCATCGAATATAATTATATAAAATTAATTGCACAAGCGTGTGCAATAACAATTATTTTTGCCACAATTTTATTAGAAACTTACATTGTATGAAAAAAAAAAAAAAAAATAGAAATGAAAAATGTCCGTTAATTAGCCTTAAATTGCGAATCGGGTGTTATTTTTGTTAATTAATTTAATACTGGGGCTCGCGAAGTATTTATTGCAATTGAGAATTATTTATTACAATTACTGCACAGTGGAAGCAATTTTAAAATTTAACGTATTCATTTTGTAACAATAAGTATGAATAAATCAACTAACCATCTTTATTCAAATGTGTATATGTATGTACAATAATGCACAAAAATTAGAATTATATTCTGTAGATGAATCAGCTATCGACCGGAGGTCTTTCAGCCTGAATAGATTATTTAATCTGTTTTTTTTTTTATTTATTTAATTAGTAGATTTTGAATAATTTATTCATAATTGTTGTTACAATATGAACTAGCAATGTTTATATATTAAAAAGATTAATTAGATTAAAGTATTCCTTTTGATTTTATTATTTTTTCTATAATTGTGGATTTGAGTGGAGAATAGTTTAAAAATTCTAGAATATTTATATTTGTGTATTTGAGTACTCGAAATGTTTATAAATTGAGTTTTACTTTAATTTAATTGTGGGGCAGGCAAAATAATTTCGGTCCCAGCATTTGCTCACAAGGTGGAAAAAACCCACTAAAAAAACATCCTCAGGATCATTATGGAATTATTTTGCTAAAATAAAATAAAATTAGTTATTTACAAATAAGTTGGATTGCTAAAATTAAGTGGAAATTAATAGAAATATATAGATTATATATATATATGGTTTAATAATAGAATAAAGTGAAAAGTAGTATTTATAATACATCATAAAGTGAAGAATATAATAGATCCACTTGTTCATTTAGAAGTGATGAATTGTCTTTATTGTGTAAATAAATTTCGATTGCTTCCAATATATCTAATTTTTGACCTTTTTCACAATGATGTAAGATTTTTGTATTATTTAAATTTGGAAAAGTGTGACTATTTGTAAGTATATGATTTGAAAAAGTACTACAATCTTTATTTAATCTAAACGCTCTAAAGTGTTCATTATATCTTATATTAAAATGTCGGTTAGTTTTTCCAATATACACACTATTACAATCAGAACATATAAGTTTATAAACACCGGATTTGTTAAATTTTTCTGTTTTATCTTTTCTATTGTATAATATATTACCTAATTTATTTTTACTTCTAAATCCTATTTTGTAATTATTTTGTCTAAATATACTTGCAATTCTTTCTGAAATTTCTCCAAAATAAGTTAAAGTTAAATATTTTTTATTGTTTTCTTTAATTTTTGGAAAATTTCAAAAAGTGCTTTCTTTCTGAATTCTTTGTTAATTAATTTTTGAATTGTGTGATAAGGAAAACCATTTTTTGCAGCAATATTTCTTATTAAATTTAATTCATTATTGAATGATTGTTTTGTTAGTGGAATTTTGAAAGCTCTATTGATCATAGAATAATATGTTGATAATTTTTGACAAAGGGGGTGAAATGAATCAAATGGGATAGTATTTTTGTTACTGGTTGGTTTTCTATAAATCTCAAATTGTATCTGATTGTTTGTGTGTTTAATAGTTAAATCTAAGAAGTTGATCTTTTTATTTAACTCAATTTCTAAAGTAAATTTTATGTATTGGTTTAAAGAATTAATATATTCTAAAAATGAATTTAAGTTTTCATGAGATCCGTCAAAGCTTGCAATTATATCATCAACATATCTATACCAAAATTTAATATGTGTTTTGGTAGATTTTTAATAATGTATTCATATTTATTTCATATAATGTAATAGTTTAAATTTTCGAGAATTTTGTATTTGGTAACCAAAACCTGTTCATAATTTCGCCGCCTTGGCGCGGCGATCGTAAATTGTAGATACAATACTGATGCTGCGTTTACGTCAGCGTGGAAATTGTAGTGTATTTTCGAGAGGTTGTGCTTTGAAATAACACTCGGTTGTAAACCCAAGCACAATGTACTAACAATATTTTAATATTATTTTCATTGAACAAATTTACGGAGTTGTAAGTCTATTTCAAAATATTTCAAGCTGGCATATGTACCCAAGGAATGGAAAGAGGTAAAGGTGATATTCATCCCTAAGGGAGAACGCAAGCCGCAAGACCTGGCGAAGTCCTAACGGCCTATCAGCTTCAGAAGCAGGCAAAACACGGTCCTGAGCCTCTCTAAAAGAAATATTACATAAAATACAAGAATCCAGTATACACTGGATTCTTGTATTATTTGTATTTGGTAATCTGCGTACAATTGTCATTATTTTTATTAGATATATTTGTTCAATTACTAATAATAATATACACAGCTTCGGCTATACTACATTTTTATTTAATTTTTTTAAATTTATTTTCAACAAACAAACATAATAAATGTAATCAAACATAAATAATACACAAAGTAATTAATTTATTTAAATACACATTCTTTCTTTCTTAATCTAATCCTCTTTTACCCGTATTGGGTGTCGAGGTTTTAAATAAACATAATGTTACTATTATTAGGCTAGTCAATGTCCAATTTTTTGAACGTTCCTTCCACTCCGAATAAATCCCCGGCGTTCTTCGGCTTCCCTGGACGCTTCGTTTCGTCAACAACTAATTTCTCCTCCGCAGCGAAAAACGCCGCGTTGGCTTGGATTCTTTTTGCGAAATTCGCTGAAATAATAATAATAATTTATTAATATACAACGCAATAAGGCAGAAAGATCTCCGGTCCATAGCCCAGGACAGACAATCCTTCATTTTAATATAATAAATATTAAGCAAAAAAAAAAAAAATTCTCTTGAAAATGGGCTAATAACCCGAAACTAGTCGAGAATTTAAAGTTATTCAATCTAATCTGTGTTTTATTGGTTGATTTTTAATAATTTATTCATATTTATTTCATACAATATGAACTACCAATATTTAAATATTAACACCATTAATTATATTAGAAGCTATTAAAAAAAACATGTGAAATAGAAAAATCACAAATATTATATTATAATATTAATATTATATTGATGAACGTATTAAAAAATTTTAATACATATAATAAGAAGCTATTAAAAAAAAACATATGAAACAGAAAAATCATAAATATAATCAAAACCGTAAGCTAAAATTGATGAACGTATTAAAAATCTTGGTTTACCATTGAAACACGATTTAATATACGCGTAACAAAAGTATATTTCCTCACATGTCTTTTCCCCATCTATAATTCATTATGTTTTCTTATTTAATTAAATAAATGCTGTTTGTTGCGATAATAAAAAATGCGCCGTTTCGATTAACTCACCGTAAAGTTGTAAATCTGATCCCAAATTCCCTCCCAATTCACATGGTAAACAGTCTTTTGGAATACTTTTGAAGATTGTTTCGCTGTTGCTCTGGTGGATTTGTAGCTAAAACGAAAACAAATGAAATATGTACAAGATATCGACAATTTTGTCTCATTATAGAAACATTTTTTTTTTTTTGCGAAAATACATCTTTTTGCCATTCATTTCGTTAAATGAAAAACTGTTTGTTGTTTGTGAAATAAAATATTTCTTAAAATATTCCTTTTAGGTCATCATTTACAATGATTTTTTTTTTGAAATGTTAAGTGAAGTCCTATTTATTACGATTTCGAATAATGACGTAACAAATAAAAATTAAATAACGGTATATTACAAAAAAATAAACCAAATATGGAAATGAATTAATGTGTGTTTAGAATAAACAACTGCAATTGTTTTACTTTTGTCTTTTTCATGGCTAACTATTTTTTGGTGGATGGTAAAATTAAAAACGACTGTAACTTATTTTATTTTAAAAATAACTATTTCATATTTTATATCGGATTAAAGGGAAAAAAATAGCCCTTTTAATAAAGCCGTAGCCAACTATTGTTTACATTTAAAAAAAGGCAAGTTTGTGTCATATCTCCCAAAATATGGGCGAAATTTTTTTTGATTTTTTCTTATTAATCTGTGTAAAATTTTCTACAACTTTGTCCTTTACAGTTTTTTTTTCTATCTATGATATAATAGAGATATATTGATTTCAAAAAATTGACACATTTTACTTTTTTCAAAATATACTAGATATTTTGAAAAAAGTAAAATGTGTGTACCCTTGACTTTTTCAAATATTTTGAAAGTGTCATTTTATTCGTCTTATAAAACTACACTTTTTTCCCCATTTAACCGTTTTTCTATCTCTTATAGTTTCCGAGATCCCCATAGAGAACATCGAAAAAAAAACCTCATCCTGTATATGTTGATAACGACAACATTCGCTGTAGCTTCTTAAAATATATGCTTTTTTTTTCTCTCCCAACAAAGCACACCCTTCTCCCTAAGAGATTAATGACTTTTTAAATTCCGCAATGATGGTATTTTTCTAAATTTTGTCATCAACATTCAAATTCATTACATACAGTATCGAGCAGTTCCTTTTTCAGGAACGGCTTAATCAGCGCCATGATTTTGTCCATAAAAGGCACCGCGTTCGTGAAGTGAATCCCCTTTATCCTGAACGGGAGCGCCTCCTGTAAATTTTTTGACCATAACTCAAGTGTCTGTTTTCGCCTACAGGGATCCTCAATCTTGGCATTGACAATACCTGGAGGTAAAACAGATACTTCTTTATGGACATGACGCCCGTTTTCATGACGTGGGTGATCGTCGCGCCGGTCAGGTCGATGATGATGATGTGCCCGTCGAGGGCGCCGGTTTCCTGCAGGTAGAGCGACGCCGTCATGTCGAAGACCTTGACCTTGTTGTTGAAGACGTACGAGTCGGAATTGTGGTCGATTAGTTTCGCGTAGATGATGCAGTAGCCTTCTGGGGTTAATTTCGGAAGGGGCATGATTATCCTAAAAATTATATTAATTCTCATAAGAAAATAGCAATAATAAAAAACTTAATTTTATTAACTTATAACTAAATAACTGTAATAGTAAATATGATTGGAATTACGAAACCTGACACTCATTTAACTAAAAAAATACTTTAATAAAAATAATCATTTGTCATTCCTCCCATATTATCTTTATTGTTACATATACATATATTATACAATACATTTAATATAAACTTATAAATGGCTATTGTCCTTAGGTCTTTCAGCCAGTAGTTCATGTCATATGTCTTGTATGTCGGTTAGTCGTTGCTGAAAGATGAGATGAATTGATGAATAGTGTTTTGAGGGTAGAGGAATTTAGGAGGCATTTTCTTTCATTTATTAGTATATATCATGTGGACGTATGTCTTAGTATATGTATATTTGTCATTCATCCCACGTTTCTTCCTATATTAGTATATAACTATGGATAAATGTTTTTTAACAAAATAGTGACTATAGACCTCGATATTTTTATATGTATTATGTGAACGTATGTCTTAGTATATGTATACTTGTCATTCCACCTATTATCTTCCCTATATTAGTACGTAACCATGGATAAACAATTTACCAAGTGAATTAGGCACAAACAAACAAAATAGTGACTATAGACCTCGATATTCTTATATGTATTATGTGAACGTATGTCTTAGCATATGTATACTTGTCATTCCACCTACTATCTTTCCTATATTAGTACTTAACTATGGATAAATGATTTGTCAAGTGAATGAGACACAAACAAACAAAATAGTAACTATGAACCTTAACGTTTTCATATATACCATGTGGACGTATGTCTTAGTATATGTATACTTGTCATTTCACCTATTATCTTCCCTATATTAGTATGTAACCATGGATAAACAATTTACCAAGTGAATTAGGCTCAAAGAATCAAAATAGTGACTATGGACCTTGACATTTTTTTATGTACTATGTGAACGTATGTCTTAGTATATGTATACTTGTCATTTCACCTATTATCTTCCCTATATTAGTATGTAACCATGGATAAACAAGTTATCAAGTGAATTAGGCACAAACAAACAAAATAGTGACGATAGACCTTGGCATTTTTTTATATACTATGTGAACGTATGTCTTAGCATATGTATACTTGTCATTCCACCTATTATCTTTCCTATATTAGTACGTAACTATAGATAAATGATTTGTCAAGTGAATGAGACACAAATAAACAAAATAGTGACTGTAGACATTGTCATTTTTATATATACTATGTGAACGTATGTCTTAGTATATGTATACTTGTCATTCTACCTATTATCTTCCCTATATTAGTACTTAACTATGGATAAATGATTTGTCAAGTGAATGAGACACAAACAAACAAAATAGTAACTATGAACCTTAACGTTTTCATATATACCATGTGGACGTATGTCTTAGTATATGTATACTTGTCATTTCACCTATTATCTTCCCTATATTAGTATGTAACCATGGATAAACAATTTACCAAGTGAATTAGGCACAAACAAACAAAATAGTGACTATAGACCTCGATATTCTTATATGTATTATGTGAACGTATGTCTTAGCATATGTATACTTGTCATTCCACCTACTATCTTTCCTATATTAGTACTTAACTATGGATAAGTGATTTGTCAAGTGAATGAGACACAAACAAACAAAATAGTAACTATGAACCTTAACGTTTTCATATATACCATGTGGACGTATGTCTTAGTATATGTATACTTGTCATTTCACCTATTATCTTCCCTATATTAGTATGTAACCATGGATAAACAATTTACCAAGTGAATTAGGCTCAAAGAATCAAAATAGTGACTATGGACCTTGACATTTTTTTATGTACTATGTGAACGTATGTCTTAGTATATGTATACTTGTCATTTCACCTATTATCTTCCCTATATTAGTATGTAACCATGGATAAACAAGTTATCAAGTGAATTAGGCACAAACAAACAAAATAGTGACGATAGACCTTGGCATTTTTTTATATACTATGTGAACGTATGTCTTAGCATATGTATACTTGTCATTCCACCTATTATCTTTCCTATATTAGTACGTAACTATAGATAAATGATTTGTCAAGTGAATGAGACACAAATAAACAAAATAGTGACTGTAGACATTGTCATTTTTATATATACTATGTGAACGTATGTCTTAGTATATGTATACTTGTCATTCTACCTATTATCTTCCCTATATTAGTACTTAACTATGGATAAATGATTTGTCAAGTGAATGAGACACAAACAAACACAATAGTAACTATGAACCTTAACGTTTTCATATATACCATGTGGACGTATGTCTTAGTATATGAATACTTGTCATTCTACCTATTATCTTTCCTATATTAGTATGTAATCATGGATATATAATTTACCAAGTAAATGAGGCACAAACAAACAATATAGGGACTATAAGCCTTGACATTTTTGTACATACTATGTGAATGTATGTCTTAGTATATGTATACTTGTCATTCCACCTACTATCTTTCCTATATTAGTATGTAATCATGGATAAATAATTTACCAAGTGAATGAGGCTTAAACAAACAATATAGTGACTATAGACCTTGACATTTTTTATATACTATGTGAACGTATGTCTTAGTATATGTATACTTGTCATTTCACCTATTATCTTTCCTATATTAGTACGTAACTATAGATAAATGATTTGTCAAGTGAATGAGACACAAATAAACAAAATAGTGACTGTAGACATTGTCATTTTTATATATACTATGTGAACGTATGTCTTAGTATATGTATACTTGTCATTTCACCTATTATCTTCCCTATATTAGTATGTAACCATGGATAAACAAGTTATCAAGTGAATTAGGCACAAACAAACAAAATAGTGACGATAGACCTTGGCATTTTTTTATATACTATGTGAACGTATGTCTTAGCATATGTATACTTGTCATTCCACCTATTATCTTTCCTATATTAGTACGTAACTATAGATAAATGATTTGTCAAGTGAATGAGACACAAATAAACAAAATAGTGACTGTAGACATTGTCATTTTTATATATACTATGTGAACGTATGTCTTAGTATATGTATACTTGTCATTCTACCTATTATCTTCCCTATATTAGTACTTAACTATGGATAAATGATTTGTCAAGTGAATGAGACACAAACAAACACAATAGTAACTATGAACCTTAACGTTTTCATATATACCATGTGGACGTATGTCTTAGTATATGAATACTTGTCATTCTACCTATTATCTTTCCTATATTAGTATGTAATCATGGATATATAATTTACCAAGTAAATGAGGCACAAACAAACAATATAGGGACTATAAGCCTTGACATTTTTGTACATACTATGTGAATGTATGTCTTAGTATATGTATACTTGTCATTCCACCTACTATCTTTCCTATATTAGTATGTA
Source organism: Philonthus spinipes (assembly GCA_963082785.1). NCBI lineage: Eukaryota > Metazoa > Arthropoda > Insecta > Coleoptera > Staphylinidae > Philonthus > Philonthus spinipes. Next base: position 19,794,989 of record OY720315.1, read on the forward strand.
ATCATGGATAAATAATTTACCAAGTGAATGAGGCTTAAACAAACAATATAGTGACTATAGACCTTGACATTTTTTATATACTATGTGAACGTATGTCTTAGTATATGTATACTTGTCATTTCACCTATTATCTTTCCTATATTAGTACGTAACTATAGATAAATGATTTGTCAAGTGAATGAGACACAAATAAACAAAATAGTGACTGTAGACATTGTCATTTTTATATATACTATGTGAACGTATGTCTTAGTACATGTATGCTTGCCAATCCATCTTTCCTACATTAGTACGTTACTATAAATAAATGATTTGTTAAGTGAATAAAACACAAACAAACAAAGTAGTAACTATGGAAATTGACATTTCTGTATATACCATGTGAACGTATGTCTTAGTATATGTATACTTGTCATTCCATCCACTATCTTTCATATATATTATAATGTAACTATGGATAAATGTTTTATCAAGTTAATAAGACACAAATAAACAAATTAATAATTTGTACGATTTTAATTAATAAAGTGAAAATTTCAAGGTGAAACGTTTCGAAATTGGCCAACCTTGAAATACTTACGATTTTCAATAAAATGTATCAAGGATTTGACTAAATTCGAAACAAATAAATCTTGAATTTATATTATTATTATCTTAAATAATGACGTGAAAATTTCAAGGTAAAACGTATCATGAGGTTGACTAAGTTTGAAATTAGCCAACCTTGAATTGTCAATGATCTTAAATAATGACCTGAAATCTTCAAGGTAAAACGTATTATGAGGTTGACTAAATTCGAAATTAATTAACTTCCAATTTTCAATCATCTTAAATAATGACGTAAAATGTATCATGAGGTTGACCAATTTCGAAATTAATCAACCTTGAATTTTCAATAATCTTAAATAATAACGTGTAAATATCAAGGTAAACCTTTTCATGAGGTTAATTAAATTCTAAATTAGCCAACCTTGAATTGTCAATGATCTTAAATAATGACGTGAAAACTTCAAGGTAAAACGTATAATGAGGTTGACTAAATTCTAAATTAGCCAACCTTGAATTTTCAATGATCTTAAATAATGACCTGAAAACTTCAAGGTAAAACGTATCATGAGGTTGACTAAATTCGAAATTAATTAACTTTGAATTTTCAATCATCTTAAATAATGACGTAAAACGTATCATGAGGTTGATTAATTTCGAAATTAGCCAACCTTGAATTTTCAATCATTTTAAATAATAACGTGTAAATATAAAGGTAAAACGTATCACGAGGTTGACTAAATTCTAAATTAGCCAACCTTGAATTGTCAATGATCTTAAATAATGACGAGAAATCTTCAAGGTAAAACGTATCATGAGGTTGGCTAAATTCTAAATTAATTAACCTTCAATTTTCAATCATCTTAAATAATGTCGTAAAACGCATCATGAGGTTGACTAAATTCTAAATTAGCCAACCTTGAATTGTCAATGATCTTAAATAATGACGTGAAAACTTCAAGGTAAAACGTATCATGAGGTTTACTAAATTTTAAATTAGCCAACCTTGAATTTTAAATGATCTTAAATAATGAAGTGTAAACTTCAAGGTAAAACGTATTATGAGGTTGACTAAATTCGAAATTAATTAACCTTCAATTTTCAATCATCTTAAATAATGACGTAAAACGTATCATGAGGTTGATTAATTTCGAAATTAGCCAACCTTGAATTTTAAATGATCTTAAAAAATGACGTGTAAACTTCAAGGTAACACGTATGGCGAGGTTGACTAAATTCGAAATTTATCAACAAAATTAAGATTTCTTTCGAGGATTTATTTATTTTATTTTTTTTTAATTAAACGTACGTTGTTTTCAGTACTTGCTGGACATCTGCGCATGACGGATCCCGCTTACTGAAAAACTCCGGACAGTGGGTCCTCACCGTGAAGTAATTGTCGATGCACGTTTTGGCAGCTTCGTTGCTGCAGTAACAACTGTACATGAAGAGGATTAAGTCCAGTTCTGGAATAAAAACGAATTATACTGAGAGAATAAAAACAAAAATAATTGAGTTTATCCTTTCCAAATCTGGATTAAGGCAATTATATTCACAAAATTAAAGGTAAAATGTATCATGAGGTTGACTAAATTCAAAATCGGCAGACTTTGAAATGTGTGTGACGCGAAAACTTCAAGGTATAACCGTTTCGAAATTGGCCTACCTTGAAGATTGTAGCAATAATGTTGTGAAAACTTTAATGCAAGACGCATCATGATATTAACTGAATTCAATGTCTGTGGCCTTAATTAACAATGTGAACACTTTAAAGTAAAACGTTTCGACAATTGACAATTCTACGATATTGAATAATGACGTAAAAAATTGAAGGTAAAACTTATCAGGAGATTGATTAAATTCAAAATTAGTCAACCTTAAAATTTCGACGATCTTCAAGGTAAAAGGTTACGACCTAGAAAACTCTACCTTCTTGAATAATGAACGTAGTAACATTCAAGGTATAACGAATCATGAGGTTGACTAAATTGGCAGCTTTGATGACTTTAAATAATAATGTGAAATTTTAAAGGTAAAACATATCACAAGGTTGACTAAATTTGAAATTAGCCCACCCTGAATAATGGCGTAATAAATAAACTCATGACGTAATTAATTCAAGGTAATACGTTTTAAGAGGTCGGCTAAATTTTAAGTTATTAGAGTTAAAATGAAATGAAGAAATTCCACACTGTAACTGTAAAATAGGTAAAGCGAGTTATTTTTTGACAAATGCAATTATTGATTAATTTAGTACAATTGTTGACTTAAATCGTCAACAATTGAACTAATAATTAGGAAATAGATGGCGCTTTGCGTGATTTTTAAATTTAATTTAACATATCACTATAATGACATTGAATTACTACACATTTACTACATAAATTTAAGTGTGCTGGTTTTAGTCACAGCACTGTTAAATGGCTGTCGTCTTTTCTGACTGGCAGAGTGCAACATTTAAAAATAAATAATTTCAAGTCAAAGGCAATAAATTCCACACCTGGTGTTCCGCAAGGGTCTTATCGCGGACTCATACCGTTTATTATATTTATTAATGATGCCACACCTGGTGTTCCGCAAGGGTCTCACTGCGGACCCATACCTTTTATTATATATATATAAACATCTTCATTTCTGAGATTGGAATATACAATTACAATAAAATATCTAACAATACACTAACGTTCACAATATATTTCCAATTCTGAAACTGGCTATCGACCAGTGGTCTTTCAGCCAGCCTTTTATTATATTTATTAATGATATTAATTTTGTTTAGAAATATTTGCATTTTCACGTTTACTTACCTTTCAACGCCGGTAAATACGCTTGCGACTGGAGCCATTCCTGCAGTTTGCCTACGTCCTCCTTCTTCAAGTCCTTGTGATTTTTGTACTGGAGCTCCACGTCGGCATATTTGATCGACATTTTAAATTCGCGCGCGGGTCGTCTTGCCGGTTCGAGATTTTAAACGAAATCACTCGTCAATCGGCGGCGAACAGGCCTTTTACCTTGTCGAATAACCTTGGCTTTCAGTAATGCGACGATCTTCTGAAACAATAATAAAATTTATATAATAAATACATAAAAAATAATTACTTAATATAAACAAATTGTGAAATACGGTCACGATTTTATTTTATTATTATTACTTGAGCGTTATGTAAAGTGCATTATAATATAGTTAAGATTAACTTAATCAAAAATGAATATTTGTATAAATATAAAAGAGTATTCATTAACTTGGTCACAGTTATTTAAATAATCCTAATTTATCTTTCTTTCTTAATCTTATCCTCTTTTAGCCGTATTGGGTGTCGAGATTATCCTTATTTATAATAATCGTTAATGTAAATGATTGATTTGAGTCGAATAAACTGCTGAATAATTGAAAATTCAATAGTAATTTCGAACGGATTTACAATTCAACAAAAATTATCTGCGGTATGAAATTGCATTGAATATTTTGCTTCGTATGAAAACCGATTGTCGTTGGTTTTATTTCTAATCGGTTTTTGAAAACCGAAATCACCGGATGTATTTAAAAAGACAGGATGATGTAATCGCGAAATTTGCGTCCGCACAAAATGTGCATTCAATTTTGCGACGGCCTTGAGAATATTAAAAAAATATATATATATATTTGATGTTATTCCAAATATGTATACTATAATTATATTTATGTAAGTAAACACGCCGAAAGTAATTTTAATCAAATTAAAGCAAATTATTTCATTAGAAATATTATGTGTGAATGAATGAAAAAAAAAAAATCATTCAATAAAATAATAAAACCATGTTTCCTTCTTCAAGAAGTGAAAAATGGATTCAAACATGTTATTTATATTCTTCACTTCTTGACGAAAGGAATATAACATATGTATAACTATCAAGAAAACCTGACGTTAAACAACAAGTGAAGTTTTCTTCTGCTTCGATTTTTTTTGAATTTTGTTTGTTCTTTTCTTCACTTCTTAAAGTTCTTCAACTAACTTCAAATAAAAAGGGAAGATTTTAAAATTAAAAAAAAAATACTCCTTTATTCTTTTTATAACACTAAAGTTGAGGATTCATAAATCATTGCAATGAAACAATACAAACAATAAAAAAATACAAAATGTTCACTTCTTAATTTTTTTTAGTCCTTTGCTAATCTAATTCAAAATTTGACACTAATTAAATTCTTATGTGTAAATAAGGCTTTAGTACGTTATGACGTCATAGAGCGTTTTCCGGGACAGTTTCGGCGTGAAAACATTAGCCAAGCAATTCGATTGCCAAAAACAATGGCTTAATTAAAAGAAGAAACACGAAAAAATAACGCGTGTGATTTTTTTCTGTAAAAAAAAATCGTGGTCAATGTCATATAAAACCATTAAAATTGTATTAAATATACCCATATTTTTTTTGTATGGTTTGATTGTAATAAAATTATTTATGTTTTGTGTGGCCAAGGCTTGAAATATTTGATAATTTTATGATTATGTAATAACATGGTTAATTAAATTAAAAGTAATTATTTTTTACGCTTCATTCATTACGAAATGTTAGAGTATTTATTAGAAAGAAGAAAAAAAAAAACAGTTGAAGTGAGTTAAATCGCTCTAAATTTTGTTTATTTTCATTGAAAACTATTTAAATAGCTTAAATAAATTAAGATTTTTTAAAAGTAATATTAATATTAAATAATAATAATAATAATATTAATAATTTATTTATTTACGGAAAATTTACCATTTTACAAAAATTGTAACAATTTTTTACTATAAGTAGTAAACAGGCTAATACATATAAATAAACAATAACTAAAAATACAAATTAACAAATAAATTAATCAATTATTATCCCAAGTGGTTTTACGAGTTGTTGGGTTAGCAGAATAAATATAAATAATTCAAACAATAATGTATAAATACATAAATAAATAAGTATATTCTTTAAGAAGTGAAGAAAAGAACAAACAAACTTCAAACTTAATAAATGAAATCGAAGCAGAAGAAAACTTCACTTGTTATTTAACGTCAAGTTTTCTTGATGGTTATATTTATGTTATATTCCTTTCGTCAAGAAGTGAAGAATATAAATAACATGTTTGAAATCATTTTTCAATTCTTGAAGAAGGAAACTTAACATTTTAAATCAAGAATTTAAGAATATAAATGAAATGTTTGGTTCAATGTTAACTTCTTGAAGAAAGCAACTTAACATTTTAAATCAAGAATTTAAGAATATAAATGAAATGTTTGGTTCCATTTTTCACTTCTTGAAGAAAGAAACTTAACATTTTAAATCAAGAATTTAAGAATATAAATGAAATGTTTGGTTCCATTTTTCACTTCTTGAAGAAGGAAACTTAACATTTTAAATCAAGAATTTAAGAATATAAATGAAATGTTTGGTTCCATTTTTCACTTCTTGAAGAAGGAAACTTAACATTTTAAATAAAAGAATTTAAGAATATAAATGAAATGTTTGGTTCAATTTTTCACTTCCTGAAAAAAGAAACTTAACATTTTAAATAAAAGAATTTAAGAATATAAATGAAATGTTTGGTTCCATTTTTCACTTCTTGAAGAAAGAAACTTAACATTTTAAGTCAAGAATTTAAGAATATAAATAAAAAGTTAGGTTCAATTTTTCACTTCTTGAAGAAGGAAACTTAACATTTTAAATCAAGAATTTAAGAATAAAAATGAAATGTTTGGTTCCATTTTTCACTTCTTGAAGAAAGAAACTTAATATTTTAAATCAAGAATTTAAGAATATAAATGAAATGTTTGGTTCCATTTTTCACTTCTTGAAGAAAGCAACTTAACATTTTAAATCAAGAATTTAAGAATATAAATGAAATGTTTGGTTCCATTTTTCACTTCTTGAAGAAAGAAACTTAACATTTTAAATCAAGAATTTAAGAATATAAATGAAATGTTTGGTTCCATTTTTCACTTCTTGAAGAAGGAAACTTAACATTTTAAATCAAGGATTTAAGAATAAAAATGAAATGTTTGGTTCCATTTTTTCACTTCTTGAAGTAAGAAGCCTAATATTTTAAGTCAAGAAGTGAAGAATATAAATAAAATGTTAGGATAGGTTTCTTCTATAAGAAAAAATTGAACCTAACATTTTATTTGTATTTTTCACTTCTTGAAGAAATAAACCTAACGTTTTAAGTCAAGCATCGAGGAATATAAATAAAATATTAGTTTTCAGTTTTTTCTTCTTGAAGTAAAAAACCTAACATTTTAAGTAAAGAAGTGAAGAATATAAATAAAATCGTAGGTTTATTTCTTCAAGAATTGAAGAAAGGAAAGGAAATTTTAGGTTCTTTTTTTTCATTTCTTGAAAAAAGAAACTTAACATTTTAAGCCAATAAGTGAAGAATATAAATGTTAGGTTAGGTTTCTTTCTTCAAGAAGAAACCTAACCTAACATTTTATTTTAATATAAATGTAAGGTTAGGTTTCTTTTTTCAAGAAGAAACCTAACCTAACATTTTATTTATATATCCTCTTCTTAAAGTAAAAAACCTAACATTTTAAGTGAAGATTTGAGGAATATAAATAAAATGTTAGGATAGGTTTCTTCTAGAAGCAAAATTTGAACTTAAAATTTTATATGTATTTTTCACTTCTTGAAGAAATAAACCTAACGTTTTAAGTCAAGCATCGAGGAATATAAATAAAATGTTAGATTCCAGTTTTCTCTTCTTGAAGTAAAAAACCAGACATTTTAAGTGAAGAATATAAATAAAATCGTAGGTTTATTTCTTCAAGAATTGAAGAAAGGAAAGGAAATTTTAGGTTCCTTTTTTTCATTTCTTGAAAAAAGAAACTTAACATTTTAAGTCAAGAAGTGAAGAATATAAATGTTAGGTTAGGTTTCTTTCTTCAAGGAGAAATCTAACCTAACATTTAATTTATATATTCTCTTCTTAAAGTAAAAAACCCAACATTTTAAGTGAAGATTTGAGGAATATAAATAAATGTTTAGTTCAAGTTTTCTCTTCAAAACCTAACATTTTAAGTCAAGAAGTGAGGAATAAATAAAATGTTAGGTTAGGTTTCTTTCTTCAAGAAGAAACCTAACCTAACATTTTAAGTGAAGATTTGAGGAATATAAATAAATGTTTAGTTCTAGTTTTCTCTTCAAAACCTAACATTTTAAGTCAACAAGTGAGGAATAAATAAAATGTTAGGTTATGTTTCTTTCTTCAAGAAGAAACCTAACCTAACATTTAAAGGTTAAGTTTCTTCTTGAAGAAAGAAAGTGAAGAGTATAAATAAATTCATATATATATTCTTCACTTCTTGACTTAAATGTTAGGTTAGGTTTCTTCTTGAATAAAGAAACCTAACATAACATTTTATTTATATTCTTCACTTCTTGACTTAAAATGTTTGGTTTTTTTACTTTAAGAAGAGAATATAAATAAAATGTTAGGTTAAGAAGAGAAAACTGGAACCTAACGTTTTCCCCGACAGAGGTCGCCTTAAGCGTATAATTGAAGGAATGGTTCCGGCAGCCTTTATAAGTGATGCTCCGTTTTCCCCGACAGAGGTCGCCTCAAGCGTATAATTCAAGGGATGGTTCCAACAGCCTTTATAAGTAACGCTCCGTGTTTACCGTGTTGTAAGCCATCACAATGTAGACAAACCTTAATTGCGTCAAATAACCTAATGTATATAATATAACTTCACTTAAACTGTCTTAACCCAATCTAACTGACTTTGAAAAAAAAAATGAGTTAATTAGAATTTAGGTTTACGACACTTTTCATAAACAAATAAAATGTTAGGTTAGGTTTCTTCTTGAAGAAAGAAACCTAACCTAACATTTATATTCTTCACTTCTTGACTTGAAATGTTAAGTTTCTTTTTTCAAGAAATGAAAAAAGGAACCCAACATTTTCTTTCCTTTCTTCAATTCTTGAAGAAATAAACGTACGATTTTATTTATATTCTTCACTTAAAATGTCTGGTTTTTCACTTCAATAATCTGTAGCTACAATTAATTGGTTGATAATTTTCTTAGCGATGTAAACATTTTACGTTCTATGAATGAGAATAACATCTACTATTCTCCATTGAAAATGTTTAAACATAAAAGGTTAGGTTAAAAAAAAATGTATCGTATACATACTTCAACTATTTTGTTGTTATTTAAACAATCCATAAATTACAAAAAAGAAAACAACACTTGACCACTCTGCAGACACTCTTGTTTCTTTTTCGCGCGATACTTTCTTTATATACGACGGGAAATGTGTACATTCATCGCGCAGTTATATAAGCAATAATAATTATTGTTAATTAGAAGAAAAATTGGCGCGGGGAGCGTGTTATTAAATCACAATTAAAATAATGTCCAATACGCGTGTGATGCGTGTGTATGTTTTCAAATCTCTATATTCTGCGAAAAAAATTAAAAAAAATAAAAAATCGGATTGATTTGAAGGAAAACTTGTGTGGAGCCAGTAAGGCCTCAACATAAATAAGGAAAATCTGGTTGTGAGTTATTCAACGATTCACTTGGGAAATTTACACCAGTTTATGTTTGTGTGCTTTATTTCTGCAAATTATGAAATTATGATGATAATTTAATGTTGTAAATAAATAGGCGAGTAAATTATGTCGTAATTTGTAGCGTATTAAATAATACTCCAATTAATTATAGCTAAATAAGCGTTTGCTTCGTTTTAATTTGTTTTTAACTAATTAAAACGTATTTTTTTATAAAATTAGCTGTTTTTAACAAAAATATGATTTTATTATTATATATGTATAATCTTTATTGTAAAATGTACATTAAGTATAATACAATACATTTTATATAATATTCTTACTAAATGGACATTGACTTATAAAATTAGCTATTTTTTTAACAAAAAAATATGATTTGATGTATAATCTTTATTTTAGAATTTACATTAAGTATAATACAATACATTTTATATAATATTCTTACTAAATGGCCATCGACTTATAAAATTAGCTATTTTTTAAAAAACAATAAAATTTGATGTATAATCTTTATTTTAGAATTTACATTAAGTATAATACAATACATTTTATATAATATTCTTTTACTAAATGGCAATTTTATTATATACAAACATCTTTATTCAGATAACATTACATAAGCTTATACATCCATTTATATTTACTTAATAAAAATAATTATTGTGTAAGTCTGTCAGAGCTATCGCCCTGGGATCTTTCTGCCCTACCATTTTATTATTAATTATTATATTTAATTAAATTTATATCAATCTTGGCTATTATCAATCGTTTGTGTTCATAAATCAGCCATTAGCGATCAGACCTTTGACCATTTATGACAGAATCGCAATAATTTATGTTCAAAATAAAATAAAAAAACATTACAGAAAAAACATGTTTGTATAAATAGAAAAAAGTATTCATTCACTTGGTCGCAGTTATTTAAATAAATTAAATAAAAATGATTTGAAAATAATTAATAAGCTAAATATGGAAATAATTAATGAATTATTTTCAAATCATTTTTATGTAATTTACATATTTGTATATAATTAAAACCCATTATGAATTTATATACTATAAAGCAGGTTTTTTTTTTATTTTCTCATGTTTGGAACACGTTATGTTTCTATGTAACATAAAATTCAGAAAATAATTCTTACAGAAATAAAAAAAGTCATAAAAAAGGAAATTATAAAAAGTTGGCGGTAAGACTGATCCCTGTGGAACCCTTTTATATGTCTGTTTTTTGGGTGTGTCTCTTACTAATTTGCTTTTCTTTGTGCTTTTAAGGATGCAATTCTGGATAGAGTTGGTGGTAAAACCGATTCCAATGGACGGAACCCATTTTTGCGTCAATATTTAACGCGAAGTATAACACGTTAATTAAGAAATTATCCTAGTTTGATTTATTCGTTTCCTCAAGTTTGGAACACGTAATGATTATTTCTATGTAACATAAAATTCAAGAAATAATTCTTACGGAAATAAAAAAGTCATAAAAAAAGAAAATTCCAAAAAAGTTGGCGGTAAGATTGATCCCTGTGGAACACCTATGCTTGTCCATTTTTTTTATGGAACTCACTTGTGCGTCAATTTTAAATTTTGAGGTTAATTTTCCTTCTTTTAAAGTTGTATTAAATTTTCATGGCTTTGTTCTAATCAATTTTTCAAAATAAAAAAAACATGCAGTGCAAGATTATCCGTAAAGCAGAAAACATTAGATTTTTTCACTCTTCATTTTATTGCTAAACTACGTAGACTGTTGTTGCTAAAATTGATCCCCGTGGAACCCCCCTGCTTGTCCATTTTTTATGGAACTCATTTGTGCGTCACTTTTAAACTTTGAGGTTAATTTTCCTTCTTCTAGAGTTGTATTAAATTTTAATGGCTTTTTTTGAATCAATTTTCCAAAAAAGCATGCAAGATTATCCAAAAAGCAGGAAACACACTAGATTTTTTTACTCTTCATTTTATTGTTAAACTATGTAGACTGTTGTTGCTAAAACTGATCCTCGTGGAACCCCCTGCTTGTCCATTTTTTGATGCAACTCACTTGTGCGTTAGTTTTAAACTTTGAGGTTAATTTTAATTCTTCTAAAGTTGTATTAAATTTTCATGGCTTTGTTTTAATCAATTTTCTTGGATAATCTTTCATGCAAGATTATCCAAAAAAAAGCAGGAAACACACAATATTTTTTTTACTCTTCATTTTATTGCTAAACTATATAGACTGTTGTTGCTAAAACTGATCCCCGTGGAACCCCCTTGCGCGTCCATTTTTTGAGGAAACACACTTCTGCGTTAATTTGCGACTTCAAGGTTGCATTTCATTCTTCTTGAAGGGGTATTCGACTTTGTTATAATCAATTTTTCTAAAACTCCTGCTGATTCATCCAACGAACAGCAAACACTTAAGATTTTTTTGTCTCAATTTCCTTGCAAAATAATGTTACTTTGATTTTCATCTTCAAAATTCCAGAGAGTTTGGCGGTAAAACTGATTCTCCCTTTACGAGTCCATTTTCGGCTGTCTCGCACAAAATAAACCACATTTGCTTTGCCTTTCCCCCTGACGAATTGACTTCTAAATAGTCAGCGGAAAAACTGATATTGCTTCTTACGTTCAAAAATTTTAAATTGCTTGAGGAAAAACTGATCCTTATGGGACGCAGTTATAATTAATACGAATAGATTATTAAAAATCTAATAAAATAAATAAAACACACATTAAAGAGAATCCATTTTTTATTTACTTTATTCTTCACCTTTAAGAAAGAAATTCTGGGTATCGGTGGTAAAACTGATCCTTGTGGAACTTCTCATAATCCATTTTCAGCTGTCTCTTGCTATCGTTTCGCTCTTCGCCTTTTATAAAGTTTCTTAAGTGGATTTTCCTCCTTCTTTATTCTTCACCTTCAAGAAAGAAATTCTGGGGAGTGTCGGTGGTAAAACTGATCCTTGTGGAACTTCTCGTATGTCTATTTTCTGCTGTCTCTTGCTATCGTTTCGCTCTTCGCCTTTTTTGAAGTTTCTTAAGTGGATTTTCCTCCTCCTTTATTCTTCACCTTCAAGAAAGAAATTCTGGGGAGTGTCGGTGGTAAAACTGATCCCTGTGGAACTTCTCGTAATCCATTTTCAGCTGTCTCTTGCTATTGTTTCGTTCTTCGAATCTTATAAAGTTTCTTAAGTGGATTTTCCTCCTTCTTTATTCTTCACCTTCAAGAAAGAAATTCTGGGGAGTGTCGGTGGTAAAACTGATCCCTGTGGAACTTCTAGTAATCCATTTTCAGCTGTCTCTTGCTATCGTTTCGTTCTTTGAATCTTATAAAGTTTCTTAAGTGGATTTTCCTCCTTCTTTATTCTTCACCTTCAAGAAAGAAATTCTGGGGAGTGTCGGTGGTAAAACTGATCCTTGTGGAACTTCTCGTATGTCCATTTTCAGCTGTCTCTTACTATCGTTTCGCTCTTCGCCTTTTATAAAGTTTCTTAAGTGGATTTTCCTCCTCCTTTATTCTTCACCTTCAAGAAAGAAATTCTGGGAGGTGTCGGTGGTAAAACTGATCCCTGTGGAACTTCTCGTAATCCATTTTCAGCTGTCTCTTGCTATCGTTTCGCTCTTCGAATCTTATAAAGTTTCTTAAGTGGATTTTCCTCCTCCTTTATTCTTCACCTTCAAGAAAGAAATTCTGGGGAGTGTCGGTGGTAAAATAGATCCCTGTGGAACTTCTCGTATGTCCATTTTCAGCTATCTCTTACCATCGTTTCGCTCTATGCCTTTTATAAAGTTTCTTAAGTGGATTTTCCTCCTCCTTTATTCTTCACCTTCAAGAAAGAAATTCTGGGGAGTGTCGGTGGTAAAACTGATCCCTGTGGAACTTCTCGTATGTCACATTAGCAAAAAATAATTATTTTTAAATTCTTTTTATTTAATTTATTTAAATAACTGTGACTAAGAGAATAAATAATTTTTTTCTATTAAGATTTTTTTTTTAAACTTTTGATAGATCATCTAACGCATATTAGAATTTTATCATGTTCATACTTATCAACTTTTGCTTGCCTGTCTAAACATTCCTCTAGTAATATAACGGTTTATATTAAAAAAAATGGTTTGCTTTTCACCTTCAAAAAAGAAATTCTGGAGAAAATTGGCGGTAAAACTGATTCCTGTGGAACCCCATCCTCGTGTGTCCATTCCGGCTGTCTCTTACCAACTAAACCTCGTATTTTCCCATCCTGAACGTTTGAGTGACAATTTTTTCGTATTCCCATCAATTCTCAAATTTGTTCCTTTTTGCGTAATTCAACAACACACAAAAATACGGAAATACATAAAAATATAACAACAATCACCTGCTCGAATGCTTCCAACGACCCGTGTACGCCGCCATAATTGGCGCAATTAATGAAAAGGTTAAAATAATGATATGCACGAAAGGATATCAAAAACACTAAGAATTGTTATATGAAAAAAATTAAATTAAATTACCGAAATTATTATAATTTCGCGACTGTAATGACAGCTGCCGAAATGGTATAAAAGGAGACGTTTCGACAGACGACACCAACAAACAACGAACAGTGCTTCAAAGTGTGGATTGTCTGCAAAAATCATCCATTCAAGAAGTTTGAGTAGAAAAGTCAAATAGTGTGAAAAAAAAAAATTATGGATTTTAATATAAAGTTCACAATTTTGGGATTATGCTTATTGGTAAGTAATTAAAATTATATTAATATCAACAGAAAAGTGTATTTGCTGACTTCTCAAATCATTTTTATTTTAATATATTAATATCCTTTAAAATCTTGTTATAAATATTTCTTTGTTTCAATGTGAAAATACAAACAAAATAATATTCGAAGCGGAGCTGGTAAAAAACTTGGCATGAAAATAATTTGTTTAATTAATTATTTTCCTTATTGATTGTAAAGGCAGTAACTGTTTAAAAATCTATGATAACTATTAAGTTTTTGATTTTCACTTTTATAAAAAAAATAATTGTAAACTTGGACATTAATTCATATTAGTGTGTCTGATAAGGAATGTCCGAAAGGCTGAAATGATCCAAACGTTAATTTTCTTCAATCAACATCAAGAGAATAAAATAAAATTAATAATAATTAATTAATTAAATTAATACAAAAAATGTCTATTATTAGACATTCATTGAAAGTAATAATAAATTAAAAACAACAGATTAAGATTCTTGTTTTTTTCTTTCTTCTAATTAATCACTATTTTCATTTACAATTATTTATCTTCTAGGTTACAATTTCCCAGTCGTTTCCAAACAGCGGAGAAATCGACCCAGCCTTGATTAAAAACGAAGGCTCGCTTCTCCGCCGATTGCTCCGCTCGATTCCCAAAGATGAAAGCTCCGAAGAAGATTCATCCGAAGAGGACGGCCTTCACAGTATTTACAAACGTTCCACTGATGACGAACATGCTAACCTGAATGATGATCACGAAGAACACCAATTGAAGAATGATGAAGATCACCACACGTTCCGAGCTAGAAGAGCCTCTGATGATCACTCAGAAGAAAAGCATACATTAAATGAGGACGATGAACATCATAATCTGCGCCTGAAAAGATCGAATGATGATCACGAAGAACACCAATTGAAGAATGATGAAGATCACCACACGTTCCGAGCTAGAAGAGCCTCTGATGATCATTCCGAAGAAAAGCACACTTTAAATAACGATGAAGAACACCATAATCTGCGCCTGAGAAGATCGAATGATGATCACGAAGAACATCAATTGAAGAATGATGAAGATCACCACACGTTTCGAGCTAGAAGAGCCTCTGATGATCATTCCGAAGAAAAGCACACTTTAAATAACGATGAAGAACACCATAATCTGCGCTTGAGAAGATCGAATGATGATCACGAAGAACACCAATTGAAGAATAATGAAGATCACCACACGTTTCGAGCTAGAAGAGCCTCTGATGATCATTCCGAAGAAAAGCACACTTTAAATAACGATGAAGAACACCATAATCTACGCCTGAAAAGATCGAATGATGATCACGAAGAACATCAATTGAAGAATGATGAAGATCACCACACGTTCCGCGCTAGAAGATCCTCTGATGATCACTCCGAAGAAAAGCACACTTTAAATAACGATGAAGAACACTATAATCTGCGCCTGAAAAGATCGAATGATGATCACGAAGAACACCAATTGAAGAATGATGAAGATCACCACTCATTCCGAGCTAGAAGATCTTCTGATGATCACTCCGAAGAAAAGCACACTTTAAATAACGAGGAAGAACACCATAATCTGCGCTTGAGAAGATCGAATGATGATCACGAAGAACACCAATTGAAGAATGATGAAGATCACCACACGTTCCGAGCTAGAAGAGCCTCAGATGATCACTCCGAAGAAAAGCACACTTTAAATAACGATGAAGAACACCATAATCTGCGCTTGAGAAGATCGAATGATGATCACGAAAAACATCAATTGAAGAATGATGAAGATCACCATACATTCCGCACTAAAAGATCCTCTGATGATCACTCCGAAGAAAAGCACACTTTAAATAACGAGGAAGAACACCATAATCTGCGCTTGAGAAGATCGAATGATGATCACGAAGAACACCAATTGAAGAATGATGAAGATCACCACACATTCCGAGCTAGAAGAGCCTTTGATGACCACTCCGAAGAAAAGCACACTTTAAATAACGATGAAGAACACCATAATCTGCGCTTGAGAAGATCGAATGATGATCACGAAAAACATCAATTGAAGAATGATGAAGATCACCATACATTCCGCACTAAAAGATCCTCTGATGATCACTCCGAAGAAAAGCACACTTTAAATAACGAGGAAGAACACCATAATCTGCGCTTGAGAAGATCGAATGATGATCACGAAGAACACCAATTGAAGAATGATGAAGATCACCACACATTCCGAGCTAGAAGAGCCTTTGATGACCACTCCGAAGAAAAGCACACTTTAAATAACGATGAAGAACACCATAATCTGCGCTTGAGGAGATCGAATGATGATCACGAAGAACACCAATTGAAGAATGATGAAGATCACCACACGTTTCGTGCTAGAAGATCCTCTGATGATCACTCCGAAGAAAAGCACACTTTAAATAACGATGAAGATCACCATAATCTGCGCTTGAGAAGATCGAATGATAATCACGAAGAACACCAATTGAAGAATGATGAAGATCACCACACATTCCGAGCTAGAAGATCTTCTGATGACCATTCCGAAGAAAAGCACACTTTAAACGAAGACCACGATCACAACAACGGAAACGATCACTTGAAAATGTTGCGGGCTTTCAGATCGGCTGAAAGTTTTGAAGAACATCATTTAAGTGATGAAATGGATAAACATCCACTTTTCCGTCTGCGCAGATCTGGCGATTCTAATGAACGACATTTATCCAGTGGCAGCGATAATAACGACCATCACATTCTTCGTAGATCGTTAGATTCAGACGAACATCATTCTTCCATTGATGATCGTAATGATGAACATCATGTAGTACGCAGATCCACCAGCGATTCAGAAGAACATCACTTATCTACTAATGACGATAATGATGACCATCATATCCTTCGTAGATCGTTAGAATCAGATGAACATCATTCATTTGTTGATAATCATGATGATGATGAACATCATGTATTTCGTAGATCCATTGGCGATTCTGATGAACATCATTTATCCAATGATGGTGATAACAATGATCATCATATTTATCGCAGATCGCTTGATTCAGACGAACATCATTTATCCATCGCTTCAGATGAACATTCTTCTGTAGATAATCACGATAATGATGAACATCACATTCTTCGTAGATCAACTAGCGATTCAGATGAACATCACTTATCTGCTAACGATGATAATACCGACCATCACATCCTTCGTAGATCGTTTGATTCAGGAGAACATCATTCATCTATTGATGAAAATGACGATCATCACATTCTTCGCAGATCTACTAGTGATTCAGGTGAACATCATTTATCCAATGATGGTGATAACAGCGATCATCACGTTCTTCGCAGATGGATTGATTCAAACGAACATCATTTATCCACCGCTTCAGACGAACATCACTCTTCTATAGATGATAATGATAACGACGAACATCACATCCTTCGCAGATCAACTGGCGATTCAGATAAACATCACTTATCTATTAACGACGATAATGACGACCATCACATTCTTCGCAGATCTTTAGATTCAAGCGAACATCATTCGTCTATTGATAATCACGATAATGACGAACATCACATCCTTCGTAGATCAACTAGCGATTCAGATGAACATCATGTATCTGCTAACGATGATAATAACGACCATCACATTCTTCGTAGATCAACTAGCGATTCAGGTGAACATTTATCCAATGATGGTGAAGAACATCATTTATTCACTGATGATCATGATGTCGATGAACATCACGTATTCCGCAGATCTACTAGCGAAGAAAATCACTTCAGCAACGGACACGACAATCATGGTGATAACCACGGAAATGATCATTTGAAAACAATCCACGCTTTTAGAGCTTTGGGAGATGATTCTGGAGAACATCATTTAATTGATGGCGAGAATAAACAACAGATTTTCCGGTGGCGTAGGGCTGTAGATATGGATTCAGAAGAGCATCACCTGAAGGATGATAATCATGATGGTGAACATCACAACTTGCGCGCCCGCAGATCTAACTCAATGGATTCAGAATCTGATGAACATCACTTGAAAAATGACAAACATGACGAGGATGAGCATCACAGCTTTCGCCACCGCAGATCCACAGACAAGGATTCAGAAGAGCATCACCTGAATGACGACAATCATGATGGTGAACATCACTTGAAAGATGACGAACATCACAGCTCTCGCTCCCGTAGAACAGCCAGCTTCGATCATGACAGCGAGGAACATCACGATATGCGCAGGTCTCTCGATTATTACAGCTATGAAGACTTTTCTCCTTTCCCAGAAGTTTATTATTATTAAAAAAAGAAAGTTGAGCGTTTGGAATTTATGACTGGCCAATTTCTGTTTTCATTTAAGTAAGTAGAAAAACAAAAATGAATTAGCAATAAATATATAATAAAATATGTATTGAGTTTTTTCTTAAATTTCCGCACATTTATCAAAAAAAAAAAATTAATGTGTTTACTGTATTTGTGTTAGCAAACAAACAAAAAATATTTGTATATTCGTTTGAAAATAATAATAATAATAATAATCTGCTATTAATCGTAATTTGAGGTTTTGTATTGTTTGTTACAATTTAAAAAAATCCTCTTTCTTTTAAAATTCCATCACAGAGGTTGTTATTTTATGAAACTTCATTTCACTTTAAATTCCATCACAGAGGTTGTTATTTTATGAAACCTCATTTCACTTAAGAAAATGCTGACCTCTTAACATTAAACTGTTAAGCGAAGCAATTTCGAAAAAGCATTTGATAAAATTAAAAAAGAGGCTAACAAAAACAACGTAACAACGAAACCTCAAATTACGATTAATTACGGATTCGTGGGTTTAGAAAAAAAAAATGTATCGTCTGAGAAAAACTCAGACGATACATTTTTTTTATAAAAGCATACCACTTTTTTAAATATTCTATCAGAGAGGCTTTTATTTTATGAAATTCCACTTAAGAAGAATTTCACTTAAGAAAAGTTTGTCCTCTTAACAATAACCTAATTTTACAATCAGTAAGTAAGGCGTAAGTAATATATTCACGGAATAAAAGTTAATGATTCTCTCCATTTGATTATCAATAAGACAGTGCTGCTAACCGAATGAAAAAAAAGTCAAGAGTAACGTTACTTGAGGGTTGTAAAATTGGGATTATTCCTAAATGTATTCGATAATTTAAAAAAAATATATACAAACTAAAGCAAATTATGATTAATGACAGGTTGATGGGTTTAGATTTTTTTTCTCGAACGTATATACAAATATTTTTTCTATATACGCATTGTGTAAATTATAATAATTTCCGCTTAATTCAAAATACAGAGTATATAAACGGATTTACGAAACGGTTTCATCATTCCAACGAAATCATTTCGTGTTATCACTTCGGTTCAGATTAAAACATCAGAAAATATGAAGTTTGCAATTGTCTTTTGTTTATTCGCTCTATTCATGGTGAGTATAGTTGTACATTGTTTTTGTTGTTGTTTTGTTTAATATCATCACATTTATGGCCGTACCAATAATCACAGTTTAATCCTGGAATCAATGAAATCATGAATCGCGGATTCGCGAATGTTATTGGTAGATCCATGCATTGTTTTCAATATAATCAAGGATTATATCGACTATTTTATACATTTTGACGTAATCCAAGACTTAATACTCAATTACCGAGTGCTTGAGTTGGCTTTTTGGTGCGGGCTTTAGAGTAATTATGTCTCTGTAATTATGTCTCTGTTTTTGAATTTGGTTATAAACACTTGTATAGATCATATGTTTTATAAAGAGTACAAAACGCCCTCTTTTATCTAATTTTTGAAAGTCACATTTCAAAATTATGCAAAAGATGGCGCTTTAGGTTATTTATAAAAAGTATGATTCATTAAAGAGTTTATAAGCAAAATACAAGAACGGAGACAGGATTGCGGGATTCCCCTATTGAAAAAAAAAAATAAATAAATTTTTATTTCTAACATATAAACATTGGCAACAAACAAACAAAAATATGTAACAAAGAGTAAACTTAACAATTATCTGCTTAAAAAAAATACAATATGGACTGTATATTTATGTTTAATTTTGGAGTCGTATCAAATTTTATAAGGTTCTTTTATAAGGAATGATGGGGATTAAATCCCCCATCTGTCAATTCCAAACTGAGTTGGCTTTTTGGTGCGGGCTTTAGAGTAATCATGTCTCTGTAATTATGTCCCTGTTTTTTTTTATTTTGCTTATAAAGACTTGTATAGATCATATGTTTTATAAAGAGTACAAAACGTCCTCTTTTGTATAATTTTTGAAAGTCTCATTTCAAAATTACGCAAAAGATGGCGCCTTAGCTTAATTATAAAACGTATGATTCATTAATGAGTTTATAAGCAAAATACAAGAACGGGGACAGGATTACGAGAATCTCTTGTTGATAAAAATTAAATAAATTTTTATTTCTAACATATAAACATTGACTACAAACAAACAAAAGTATGTAACAAAGAGTAAACTTAACAATTATCTGCTTAAAAAATATACAATCTGGACTGTACAGGGTGTCCCATTTTACATTGTTTTCTTGAATATCTTGAAATTAAAGCATTTTTCGTATTTTTGTTTGTACTCTCTTGACGCTTCAATTCTTCAAACGTTGAAATATCATAAGAATCTGTTTCCAGTCTCACGACTTTTTAGTTCTTCTAATGTTGAAATATCAAACAAATTGGTTTCCATTCTCGTGACGTTTTAATGTTGAAATATCATAAGAATCTGTTTCCAGTCTCGCGATGTTTCAGTTCTTCTAATGTTGAAATATTACAGAAATCTGTTTCCATTTTCGTGACGTTTCAATTCTTCCAATTTTGAAATATCACAAAAATATGTTTCCATTCTCGTGACGTTTTTATTCTTTAATTATTGAAACGTACGTAATTCGTAGTTTTGTTTATACTCTCGTGATGCTTTAATTCTTCAAGCGTTGAAATATCATAAGAATCTATTTCGAGTCTCGCGATATTTCAGTTCTTCTAATGTTGAAATATTACAGAAATCTGTTTCCATTTTCGTGACGTTTCAATTCTTCCAATTTTTAAATATCACAAAAATATGTTTCCATTCTCGTGACGTTTTTATTCTTTAATTATTGAAACGTACGTAATTCGTAGTTTTGTTTATACTCTCGTGATGCTTTAATTCTTCAAGCGTTGAAATATCATAAGAATCTATTCCGAGTCTCGCGATATTTCAGTTCTTCTAATATTGAAATATCACAGAAATCTGTTTCCATTCTCGTGACGTTTCAATTCTTCCAATGTTGAAATATCACAGGAATATGTTTCCATTCTCGTGTCGTTTTTATTCTGTAATTATTGAAACGTACGGAATTAGTATTTTTGTTTCTATTCTCGTGATGCTTCAGTTCTTCAAGCGTTGAAATATCATAAGAATCTGTTTCCAGTCTCACGACGTTTTAGTTCTTCTAGTGTTGAAATATCACAAGAATTTGTTTCCATTCTCGTGACGTTTTAATTCTAATAATGTTAAAATATCACAAGAATCGGTTTCTATTCTCGCGATATTTATATTTTTTATTGCAGATTCTGAAAGTGCTTTAAAAAATATGTAGAGTTTATACGAGTACTTTATTTAATTTCCAACAGAGGGCGCTGTAATCGTGAAAGTATGAATTTTCCGTAAAATTTTCGTGAATTAATATTGTCTTAATGATTTTATAAAAAAATTACAAAATATCTTTATTGCTGGTAGATTATGAATTACGAATAATATCAATAACATATCAATAATAATTTTCATTTAATGTTCTCATAAACACGACAATAATATATATACATATACATATATATATATATATATATATATATATAATCTAAAATCCCCATCTACCATAATGGTGGTGTAGGGGTCACAATAATAATAATAATAATAATATAATAAAATGTCTTTATTATCAAAGTGTCAAATATTGCACAAAGTGAAAATTGCGTCAGATTAAATAATAATAAGTGTTTATACAAATAATAACAAAGTAGAATTAAATAAGTAAAGTATACATTCACACTACATTTCTATACGACGATGCCACATGAAATTAGACAAAAGATGGCGCTTGCGTCGTCTTTCATTTATCATGATTAATAATAATTTTATTATATTATAGTTAATATCATTCTATGATTTTATGTCATTAACATATCTAATTCAGGTCAGTGTGTGCAACGTGGATGCGAGAAATCCGCCGAGTCCTTTGGGAAATCCTTCGAGTGCCAGTGATGGAGACGCAGCTGGTTTCGCCCCCGGACACGAAGGCCATATCCACAGCAACAAAAAGGCTGGTTGCGGGGCGGCCACATCCACAAGTATGTAAATCAATTAGCCAATTTTATTCGCTTATTTTTTTGTTTGTTTGTTTACAGCTACCGTTGCTACCACCGCTGCTGGTTAATTTGGATTGATTTATTATTTTTTTGTGTTGTTATTGTAATTATTATTTCACCTTGCTGATTCTTACCTGTATTAGTTATTGTTTTAATAAATGTTGCAACATTAATTTTTCTTCTTATTTTTTTTAATATCACCAATAATTTAATTGTTGAGGCTGTTAATTTTTCAAAGTTCATACTTGTTAACATTTTAAGATTTTTTTTTAAAGAGTAATTGAATTACACAATGAACTGTTGTATAAGAAAAAAAATCCTTCACCCACCTGTAAATGCCTTGGCGTAACTTTAGATCCCAAACTCTCCTTCATCAACCAATCTCATAACCTTAAAGCCAAAGTTAAGAGCAGTGCTAAGCATTTTAGGGCCCTCACATATAAAAATAAAAGCATTTTAACAAAAACGGTTGTCCATATATGCAAAATCATTTGTCGACCCCTGCTCGAATATGCGGCTATCACAATCCCCGCCTAAATGTCTTAAAAAATCTGCAGCTTGCAAAAAGGTCAGTCCTCAGAGCGTTAACAAAAATCAGACACCCGAACAACTCACTCCATAATCCATCTAACTCCTTCCTGTATGAATCCTGTAATATCACACCCATTTCAGATCGATTACTAACCTTTTCCTTAAAATTTTGCGTTAATCCCAATATCAATACCAACTTTTTTCGGCAGACAAAAAGTTACATTTAATATTCCAACACTTAGAACCAATTATATACTGAAATCGACAATACTTATTATGTGTATTGTTTTTAATACTTTACATTCCTCTTGCGATATACTCTATGATACAATTAAATCTTTGTTATGACAATTATACCAAATAGCAGCTTAATATTCTATTCATTTATATTTTAGCATTAAGTTAGTTTAGATATTATATTATATTATATTATATTATATTATATTATATTATATTATATTATATTATATTATATTATATTATATTATATTATATTATATTATATTATATTATATTATATTATATTATATTATATTATATTATATTATATTATATTATATTATATTATATTATATTATATTATATTATATTTTATTATATTATATTATATTATATTATATTATATTATATTATATTATATTATATTATACACACACGGCTATGGATTTATGTATATTGTCTTGTAATTGGGATGTATATTTCCTGTTGGGCAATAAAGACTTATTATTATTATTATTAATAATATCACATTAATTACCAACAGTTATGCATTCCTGGAAATCCTGACATCACTTCCAAATTCATTCATTCCTCATCGACAATTCATCACAACAAATTTAACGGACCAAGACATAGACAGTTAGTGATCATAACAAGACAAGACAAAAACAGGCTGAAAAACCTCCGGTTAACAGAGGTTTACCTGAAGTACATGGTATATATATATATACAGGGTGGGCCACGAAATAACGACCATTAAAAGTTTTCGGGGTTCCTGACCGCAGGAAAAATTTAAAAAAAATCTTCATTGCACGGTTGAATGTGTCCTTCTCATGAAAAATATTTTGACTTTCTCTCACTTTCGGATGTACCGGAAATAGCTACCAACTTTGTTTTCTTAAATGGAACACCCTACATCTTTTATTTTTTGTTTCCCCGTTCAATTGCGTACCCATTCATATGGATTTATGTCTACATAACTCTTACAGTTTTCGAGATAAAAAAATGTTTGTCAAATTTTAACCTCAAATTGACGTTTCGAAAAATGCCTATAACTTCTAGTAGGAATAAAATAAATAGTCGAGTAGCATTTTGAATTTTTACCTATAGATCCCTTTAGTATAAAAAAATTAACATGTGTTAATTTTGACAATAGATATTTCAAAAAGCTGTATAAAATATGAATGTATTTGTTACTTTTGCAAATAATAATTTATTAATTCTTTTAAATCATTTTTATTTAATTTATTAGAATCTAAATTAAATAAAAATGATTTAAAAAGAATTTTTAATAATTTATTAATTCTTTTTAAATCATTTTTATTTAATTTATTAGAATCTAAATTAAATAAAAATGATTTAAAAAGAATTTTTATTTAATTTAGATTCTAATAAATTAAATAAAAATGATTTAAAAAGAATTAATAAATTATTCTCACATTTAGCTCTGTGACTTTTGACTTACGTTGCATTTGTTAAACAATTGCACATTAAAACAACTACTTCCCGGGCAAATACCCACGCCGGACATTGAATTACATAATGTACATCTGCTGTTGCACATCAATAAAATATTGCATCATGCAACAAATTTTTTGATCCGAGAAAAATTTAATGCAAAAAAATTATTTAAATAACTGTGACCAAGTGAATGAATACTCTTTTTATTTATGAAGATTCTAATAATAATAATAAGTAATACAGAATTCATAATTAATGATATTTGTAGGTATTAAAAAAAAATACAAAACACATTTATATTAATATTTATTTAATCGTTATCCAATAAACAAATCCATCGTGGTTTCTTTTTCATCTAACCAGCAGCAGTAGTAGCAGAAGTAGCTATGAAAAAGTAAAATAAACAAACATAAATAATTAAGGGATTTTTGCGATGTGTGGAAAATTATTAACTTGCATACTTGTGCTCGTCCTCCCCGCACAGCCTGCTCTACTCTGCGCAGATACGTGAATGTGGCCGTCGTGTTCGGGGGCGAAACCGGCGGCGTCATTGCCGCCACTCAGGGGGGTTCCCGAAAGACCAAGGGGTCTTCCTTCGGGAAGGCTGTTCGCGTTACTCACGCAAAACTAAATAAAAAAAATAAATATTATTACACGTATTTAAAAAAAAAACGCTTGCTTAACAAAACCATTAAATAATCTCGAATCAAAAATTGTGGCATTACAATTCTATAATGCCAGAATTTTTCTTTTTTTTTCTTATATAACAGTTGATTGTGTAATTTAAATAAAAAAATATTATTATATGTATCAAAAAAAAAAAAACGCTTGCTTAACAAAAACATTAAATATTCTCAAATCAAAAATTGTGGCAATACAATTATATAATGCCAGAATTTTTCTTTTTTTTCTTATATAACAGTTGATTGTGTAATTTAAATTAAAAAAAATATTATTATATGTATTAAAAAAAAACGCTTGCTTAACAAAAACATTAAATATTCTCGAATCAAAAATTATGGCAATACAATTATATAATGCCAGAATTTATTTTTTTTATACAACAGTTGATTGTGTAATTTAAATAAAAAAATAAATATTATTACACATATTAAAAAAAAAACGCTTGCTTAACAAAAACATTAAATATTCTCGAATCAAAAATTGTGGCATTACAATTCTATAATGCCACAATTTTTAATTTTTTTTCTTATACAACAGTTGATTGTGTAATTCAATTACTGCCGCGGTACATGTCCGAGAAGTAGTTGTTTTAAATTATTACTATTAAGTAAATATAAATAATATAAAAGTCACCAACAAAACCCAACTACTTATTCCCTGCTAGAGCTAATTCGCCTCATCGAATTAAAATTAATAATACTCCATACCTCCTTCACACACCTGTGTAACTTTAGATCCCAAACTCTCCTTCATCAACCACCCTCATAACCTCAAAGCCAAAATTAAGAATGCTCTAGGGCCCTCGCATATAAAAATAAAAACTTAAACATGTATAACGAAGTAGAAGCATCCACAATAGAAAATACGCTTTACTTATTTAGTGATTAGCTTCGATTACACGCTAACCATTATCAAACTAAGTTAGATAAGATTTTTATTTAATAGCCAACCGTCCAGCAAGAGTGTGTTAACTCAGAAGATACAACTCACCACAAACATTAGAAATAATCCACACACGATTGAAACTTTCATGTTTTGCTCTGAATTACTTCTTTGTAGAAATGCACAAATGATTTTGAATGATGAACATTTTTAAATCAATTTATATACAGATTTTTCTGTTGTTTTTTTAAAAGCGGAAACAACATTTATTCGTGCATTACACGCGAACAAAAAATCTATTCAAAAGTGCTGTCATTATTTATTAATCATTTTCGTATCAACAATAAAATACTATTAAAACACTTTGTACACTTTTCTTCACTTATTTATTTATTAACAGATGTACATTTCGATCACCATGTGATCATTATCAATGTTTTACAAACGATGAGTGTGTGAACAAGAAAAGTAGAAAAGTGTACAAAGTGTTTTCATATTTTCTTTCAAATCTTCACGAAACTCACATTTAATTAAGTAATAAAATACTAATTATTTAGTTTAGTGTTTTTTTTATTTATGTATTGCTGGAATAAGTGTACAAATCGATTAAAAATATCTGAATATAAGTAATTTAATTCATTTATTTACGGAAATCTCCTTTCTACAAAAACTGTAAACATTTACATAAATCATCATAAATAATAATACACATCATAAATAATAATACGTCAAATAAGTAGTACAAAATCTTGAATTAATTTCTCACTTAACACATAGTGAAATAGGTTTAAACAATTAGGTAAAAATTAAACACGTGGATTGTCTTTTCACGCCTTTTAATATCGTTTTTCTTTGTGTATTGTTCAAGAGAAGGCTGACTGATTTTACCAGATATTTTAGAAAGATGACTGAAAATTAGAGAATATCATTTTCAGTAATCTTTCTAAAATGTCTGGTAAAATGACTATGATTTTCCCCTTCCACAGCACAAAAAAAATAACTTTATTATCCAATCGGAAAAATCCAACATAGGATAAATTCTTAATACAATTTGAAAACAAAAACAATTATATCAGACAATTAATTACAAAAAATATCATCATAGCGTCTGTTAGCGTTAACACTCATATGATAGATAGGTGCTTTTAACATATTTGTCTTAGCTTTAGGTACATAAAATGTGGTTTGTTTATAATAAATATATCACAAAATTGATAATTATTTGATTTCTCATTTAACCCTCGGCGTATAATTTTTGGAATTATTGATTTTTTTTATATATTTACGCAACAAAACGCACATATTATTGTAATGTGCAATATTAAAATTATTATTAAAATATATTTCGAATGATGATTACAAGGTTTCGGAATTATTTAATAACAAACAATAACAAACGGAAGTCTTTTTATAAATGAAAAAAAGCTAATATTTCCGCTAAATGCATTCTGCCATTGACAATTTTACTATAAAAGCCCCCGTGCTGGTTTCAGCTTCATTCCAGTTCAGACGTTTCCAATAGAATCAACTATGAGGTTCACAATTCTTTGCGTCGTTTTGGTGGCTTTTATGGTATGATACAATTATTTATTTACGTAAATAGCTTAAGTAATCTTTATATGTATTTTCCCCTGTAAGTAGTTGTATTTCTCATAATAAATTAAAGACGACGCAAGCGCCATCTGTTGCCTAATTTTAAGTGGCATCGTCAACGATTTGGGAAAATAAATTATTATTATTATTGTAAATAAACTTACCTGAATAATATATAATTTTAATTCAAAAACTCATTTGACAGAATTCAACGGGGAAAGTACCATCACCATTTTTTTATATATATATATATACAGAGAGATTTTTTTATAAGTATACATTAGTGGAAGTGTATACCTGCAAAAAAACGCGAGACAACCGCATTGAATAATTAATGTGTGTATGTTACGTTGACTATTTGGCATATATGTGTTCAGTTGCGTGTTATAGGCAACTAAACACACATATATTAATGCATTTGACTCGCGTATTTTGCAGGTATACATAGGGGAAATGTATACTGATAAAAAAAGCTCTCTGTATATATACAACTTTATTCAGACTATACAAAAAATTTCAACAATATAAACAATTACAAATACATGTATGTGTTAGTCTGTCTATCGGGGCTATCGACCAGAGGTCTTTCTGCCCTGTCATGAATTTATGATGAAGTTAAATAATAATAAACTATATTAAATAAAAATGATTTGAAAATAATTAATAAATTATTTCCACATTTAGCTCTGTGATTTCTGACTTACGTAAGTACGTTAAACAAATGCACATTAAAACAACTACTTCCCGGGCAAATACCCCGCCGGACATTGAATTACATAATGTACACCTGCTGTTGCACATCAATAAAATATTGCATAATGCAACAAATTTTGAATAATAAACTAATTGTAATTAATAATAAACTTTATTATCCAATTGTCAAAAAAGAAAAACTAATTACAGAGCAATAAGTACAAACTTAATATAATATGCTATTAAATAAAAGAAAAATCTAGCATTGATTTTTCTTTAATTACCCGAACTGTCTTGATGATTTGCGCAAATGAATTGATGAATGATGATTTTTTTTATTATTATGAAAATTTGGTTATTTTTGCATATTTCAGGCCGGAATCGTTTATTCGAGCGACCAGAAACCAGAGAGGAATTTGTTGAACATTTTAGGAGGGGCTCAGTATTTGAGGAATAACGCCGCCGGCTTCGCTCCTGGACACGAAGGACACATCCACGGCACGTCCGACCAGAAAGCAGCTTGTGGAAGAAGCACAAGTAATTTATTACTACTATTTTTTTCTATAATTAATACAATTTGGTTTGAGTTTACGTGAAATGCTTTATATCAATAAAATTAAAGTTTATTCCTTTCTTTCTGCGAGGAAAAGAATCATCAAGTTTTAATTTATTGATATAATAAAATAAAACTTAGTTTATTCCTTAACTAAATTTAAATTGATTGATATTTCTAAACCCCGACACCAATTGGTAAAAGGGGACATCTTTTATATATATATATATATATATATATGATATTTTTATAGTTGATCGCACGTTTCGGTCGTACGAAATCATTTAGATTATTTTATTAGTGCTATTATTTTAATCATAATAATGACCGTTATTACGTGGTAATCCATACTATAATCGCTGAACAAAATACTATGTTTTTTACCACAAATTAACTATTATTTTATTACTCATAAAATTCATCGTTCGTTTCGGTCGTACGAAATAAATCATTTAAATTTGGACTTGACAGATGTTTATATTATCAAAAGAGCTGTAATGTTGTTATGGAAGCACTGTTTAATTGTAAATAAAGCAGCCAAAATACATCATACGTGCCCGCGATTAATCTGTATTCTCTACTAAATGTATCTTATTGTGCCTCTGATTCATTAAATCCAAGAGTTTACGACCGAAGCCTGCTATCAATTTCAGAAATAAAGACCCTGATCATTGTGTCGATTTATAAAATTTAAATGAATGTATTAATTTTTACAGCCACCACCACTGCTGCAACAACCGCTGCTGGTTAATAACTAAACAAAAGTTAATTAAGAGATTCAGGCAACAACCATGAAATGTATATTAATTGTTAACAATTGTTAAATGAATAAACAACAAGTAGCAATAATAAAGAATTTCTTTAAAATAAATCTGAATAAATCCTTTTATTTATTAATACTGTTTGAACTCGTAGCGCATTAATTTAATTATACATATTTTATACTCGCTGTCCCCTGAGATTTTGAATACAATGCATTACTTGCATTAGTTACCACGCTCGTTTTTTTTGCATAGGTGAGCTACATATCTTAATTAACAGACCAACGGGAAATAATCGATAAAACCATTTAAGAATTTTAGTTTTCACTTCACTTGTTAACATTTTGAAGCTATGTAACTCAAATCGACATGCATATTACAGAACAACCATGGTCTCTGAATGGTTTTTTGAGTTTAAGTGAAGTATTTAATCACAAATTGAAATACTGTTATTCCTCACTTCACAGTTTATTTTATGTTAGATGTACATTTCAAGACACAAAGTGCTTATTATCAATAACAACTATGGTGAACATTATTAATAATAATCAATACAAACACATTATGTTATTCATATTGAATATTTCAGGGGACTACGTGTATATTTTTTATAATTCTCTTACATTATTTTTCTGGTTTTCCTATATTTTTACATTTCATTATCCTGTTATAACATCAAAATTCGCCGTACTGATGTATTCGTTCGAGTTTCTCAACATTCGAGTCAAAGCCGAATAGTAATAAGAGATAATACAAAACAATATAATATAAATAATTACAATATATGTAGGTGTTAGTCTGTCTGGGCTATCGACTAGAGGTCTTTCTCACCTCATTTATTGTATTATTTACAATGAATTATTTATTCAATAGTCTTTAAAATGGTAAATTAAAATACAGAAGTAACAATTAAGTTATATTTTTATTTAAACAGAAATAAGTACAATCATCAATCATAATTCAGCGTTTATTTTAATTTTTGTTTTTGCATTGCCGATATTAAATCCATTTCAGTTGCTTTTTTTATACACCAACAGCTACCGATTCCTGTAATCAACCAGCAATGCCGCATGGACTTTTTTTTCTATTTCGGCAAATAAATAACTGAAAGCAATAAAAGAAAATAAATAAGTAATACATGTGTAAGGAGATCAATGAGACGAGTTATAATTCAAAACTTGTGTTGTATTTTTACTTCTCAAAAGAATGACGTTAATTTCCTAAAAACGCAGCCGCCTTACATGTAAAACAAAATTAAACTGAAATTAAAGGCAACAGACCTTATTCGACGGCTGTGATCATTCTGCATGACATAAAGAATTCAGTGCATATTTAAATATTTTTAAAGAATTAAAAAAAGTTCTCCTTTCTCCGACTTATTTTTTTATTAAACTATGTTTCCATCTTCACTACCGAAATGTATTTATTTTAATAAAAAATAAGCAGGAGAAAGGACAACTATTTTTATTTAAATAATTAAAGTCTCCACAACCAACAACCAACATAAAGAAGATTTAATTTAATTTATTAACGGAATCTCCTTTTTTACAAAAATATTACAAACAGTATTACAAATACTTACAAAAGATACAACTATATCAGAAAAAAAAGTAAATTAATATAAAGAAGATTAATATATAGTTTAATGTATTTGTATTTATTTATTGTTTTTATATTTATATTTTCCACACACCATCTTTGTACACTAATAGGATTTGGTATACATGTATGGTATGAAAAACTGACAACTGAAAATTGTAAACTTTTCGTATGAAAATAATTCATTTTCAAACTGACGAATCTTAATTATTATCTATGTGGGATATTTAATAACAATAACATAAATCTTCATCCTAATGGAAGTATTTCTCTAACGAGATCATTTATAAAAGAGAAACACATTTCTGTACATTATTTGACTTTGTACAGTGCAACCTGGACGGCGGAAACGTTATTTATAGTGAATATTTATTTATTTATTTATTAACGGTGGTCTACCATAGAATATTACAATAAAAATACAATAAAATAGTAATAATAAATAATATATAATATAAAATTATAGAAAAATAATTTTGTTGGAGATAGAAAGAGCTGGCTATGTGTTATAGTATGTGGTCGATATATTTCAGGTGACCTTAAAATAGGCTACTGATATAATAAGAGTTAACGTCAACTCTTACTTGAAAAAAAAAAACCTTTTTTATGAATCACTGTTTCATTAGTTTATAACTAAAATTCACACTCAACGCGTGTTACATTACTCGACTAGTTCTTTTTAGGAAAAGAAAAATACTTACTTAATTCAACTCTTACGAGATACATTCTTCAAGTCGTTTAAATATTTAAAATATCGAAAAGTCTTCTACTCACACTTGCGGTCGCTATCGTCCTCTTTCTTCTGCTCTTCAGTGGAAGAAGGCGGCTTGTCCATTGCCATCGTTTTTGCTCCCGTTAGATCTGAATCGTCATCTAGAAGACGAGACAATTATCTTGAGAGGTTCGAAAGGTTGAAAGCAAACCACAAACAAAACTAAGGATTTAATGAAAAAAAAAACATAGTAAGTTAAATACTTACCATGTTTTTTTTACCACAATTATTTGTGGAGTTTACTTTATTTTATTTTTTTAAAATTATTTAACTTACTATATTTGCAATTAAAAAAATATAGTAAGTATTTAACTTACTATGTTTTTTTTACCACAATTATTTGTGGAGTTTATTTTGTTTTATTTTATTTATTTTTTTTAATTGCATTAGCACAATTATTTGTGGAGTTTATTTTTTTTTCATTTTAACTTTGTTTGTTCAACTTACATTTTATTTAGTGACTAGAGTTTCGACAACATTAGCATGTTATTATCAAAATGAAATTTGTTTCATAAATCGCAACAGACCTGATATGTTGATAACAATGGTCCTCGGTGGAAGTTCCGTTGTGCCCTTCGTAGTGCGGGGGCGTTTGTTATTCCTGGGAAGGTAAGACTGGTCGTCGGTGGCGTCCGCGTTTTGCTGGAGTAAAAAAACCTGAATAAAAAAGTAAAAAAATATATATAAATAATCGATGATTGAGGCTTTCACTTGATGAAATTCAATAATACACTCTTTGTAAATAAAACAACGGCTTTTTTCAAGTGTCACAGAAATTTACATTGCAAGGATACACCATGGGGATCTCGCTTATTATAAGAAATACGTGATATAAATTCTTATTTTTTTTTTTCCGAAATATTGTTATCACTTGATACTGAAATTTATATAATTTTTAAAATATGCGTAAAGTTTGAAATTTATTATTATTATTGGTAGTATTCAATTACTTACCAGCAAGAAGCCAGCCATAAAAATCATCCTTGAATGCATCTTCGGCGAGACGTTTAATCAACTAAACACTCGTCTTGCATTTGCTTCGGCCTTTTGTACCAGCACTAATCACCGAAATGCGATTACGGCGAATGTAATTGCACGACTTAATCGGTTTTTGTATTATTAATTCTTTATTTAATCAATTCAATGGATATTGTTCACTGCGTGATTAATCGAATCGATTCATTAATCGTTATTAATCATTGGTAAAATGTAGTATTAGTAATTTTCTTCAAATATAATAAATTAATTTTGATTTTTTTTAAGTTGAAAGAAAACGTACTTTTTTTTATATTTCAACTTCAAAAATTTGAAATGAAATACCATATAGTATAGTTTGCAACAGTTATTAGTGTAAACAGATGCGAAAAATAACAATAAAATGCTTTGATATAAAGAAAACACTTAACTTTTTTATACCACTTTTATTTGTGGTATAAAAAAGTTAAGTGTTTTCTTTATATCAAAATTGAAAATGCACCACGAAGTGAAAGCCTCCAAGATCCAAGAAATAAAATGCTTTTTATTGTGTTAGAAATACGGGAAATCAGTGACATAATTTCCCGACTTTCGAGCTGAATTGCGTGCCCCTGAAAACCACCAGAAATTAACTCGCAAGAGTATCTGTCATTGTAAAAGCACCCTTTTATAATGTAGTAATATTTTATTCCTTTCTTCACTTTTTTATTTTTATAACTATAAAAAAACTTATAAAAGGGTGGAAGATATTTGTTGGTGAGTACGTGAAGTTTCTTGATATAATGTAGTAATATTTTATTCCTTTCTTCACTTTTTTATTTTTATAGTTATAAAAATATATGTTCACTTTTTCTTCACTTTTTTTATTTTTATAGTTAAAAATAAAAATAAATAAAGGGTGGAAGATATTTGTTGGTGAGTACGTGAAGTTTCTTGATATAATGTAGTAATATAACTATAAAAATAAAAAAGTGAAGAAAGGAATAAAATATTACAATAATACAAATATTATTGTAATATTACAATAATACAAATATTATTGTAATATTTTATTCCTTTCTTCACTTTTTTATTTTTAATAAAATAATAATAATTAATAAAAAAGTGAAGAAAGGAATAAAAATAAAAGAAAGGAATAAAATATTACAATAATACAAATATTATTGTAATATTTTATTCCTTTCTTCACTTTTTTATTTTTATAACTATAAAAATAAAAAAAAGTGAAGAAAAAGTGAACATATATTTTTATAACTATAAAAATAAAAAAGTGAAGAAAGGAATAAAATATTACAACATAATATCAAGAAACTTCACGTACTCACCAACAAATATCTTCCACCCTTTTATAAGTTTTTTTTTTGACAACAACAAAAAAGAGGTGTAGGACAGAATTTAGGGTTTAAACGAATTTTTCACCTGAACGAATGTATTCTCTAATTTGTTGGTTTTAATATAGAGAATACATAAGTTAAAAAAAGTTCAAATTTTGAATTTTTCACCTTGACGCTAGATTTGTTGTTGTATTTCGAGAAGCCAGATCCTTGCTGAAAAATATTGTTAATTAAAAAAAAAACAAGAAACATTTTCCCTTCGATTTTTTATTTATATCTCAAGCCAAATATAACAAAAATATTCACTTATTTCAACAATTCTCGTGGCTGTATTATTTTTTTATAATTAGTATTATTACTCTCTTAATATTCATTATCATTACTCTCATATTTTTTTTTTTGGGTTTATTTTATAACAATTTTTTTTCTTTGCTCCACTCTTTACAAATGATAAAGCCTCACGATCCGTACGTAAAACGCAAGAAGAAACACACTTAATAGTATTGTCGCCTTGAAGATGCCATAATTTGTATTTTTTTTTTTTTTTCGTACAATATACATACACATTTTTATAATAATTAATCGTAATGATTGATTTAGATATTTAATTGAATTTTATTTTTTGGTATGTTGTTTTATAAGAGATAATTAGGTAATTTAAACAAAAAGTTAATGTGTAATGGAAAATCAAAAAAAATGTATACATTTGTTTGAAATTATATTAAATAAAAATAATATAATATCTTTCTTAATCTTGTCCTCTTTTACCCGTATTGGGTGTTGAGGTTTTTCTTTCTTAAATAATATAATATAATATAATATAATATAATATAATATAATATAATATAATATAATATAATATAATATAATATAATATAATATAATATAATATAATATAATATAATATAATATAATATAATATAATATAATATAATATAATATAATATAATATAATATAATATAATATAATATAATATATACAAACATCATTATTTGTGAAATTGAAACAATATATAAACAATACGTTAGAAGACATTACATTACTATATATTATGCATAATAAATTTTACAAATTGGCTATCGACCAGTGGTCTTTCAGCCTGTATCTGTCCAGTCTATGTCATTTCGTCAGTCTATGTCATTTCGTATGACAGTCCGTCATACATTTACTTGTAAACAACAAAACCTATAATTTAAAATGTTATGATCTCAATCATTGTCAATGTCCGAATGATTTGATGCAATGAATTGATTTTGGAGTATTATATCTGGAAGGGATCGCCAGGTTGCGGGACTATAATAATATTTTATTCCTTTCTTCACTTTTGTTTATAATTTATTAGGAGCACGTTACGCTTAAAATGTACATACAATGATAAAAATAATAATAAGAAAAGTGAAGAAGGGAATAAAATATTATTATATTTAATCAAGAAACTTCACGTACTCACCAACAAATATCTTCGATAAATAGAAATAATATTGTAAAATTTGATATTTTTGTTTGTTATTTTAATAAATGTTTTTTTTATTTCTAAAATTTGCATTTATTTTAAAAATACATTCTTAAAATTTATTTTTAAAGAATGTATTTTTAAAATAAATGCAAATTTTAGAAATAAAAAAAAAACATTTTTCATTTCATTTAGATGATTTCATTATTAGAATTTATTTTTATCAATGAATTCCTAAAATAAATTTAATCTTTAAAAATAAATATTTCATGCATAAAATAAATATGAATAGATTGTTAAAAATCAACCAATAAAACAGATTAAATTGAATAATTCAAATAATGTTCAAATTATGTTCAACAAAATTAACTTTTAAATTGCCTCAATTTATTTGTGAAACATTAATAATAAGAACTAAACGAAAAATGCAGAATTTTTCATTTAGATCGTTACGAATTAAATTGTAACAACATAAAAAAAAAATTAAAAAGAACTAAATATGCAGTATTTTTTGATTTTAAAGCAGGACATTAATTTCTGCCCATAATATGGAAACAAAATAATCAATTAAAGTGAAAGAAAAATAATAATATTAAACGAAATCAAAGAAAAAGGAAACAAAAAATGAAGCAGAATTAAATTACTGGCTATTATTTATAGCCTATTTCCTTTGATGGCTATTATTTATTGCCAGTCATTTCATCCTGCTTATTTTTTATTTCTTTTTTCATATTTTCTTTTACTTCCATATTGATTATTTAATTTTAACATCAATTCCATTCCCAATAAAAGAAAATAATCCCACGTAATAAAAATTTAAACCTCAAACGTAAATTCCCCACTATAACTCTTCATGAATTCATTGCTTCACTTCACCAATATGGTGACGTGAAGCAATGAAAATTAATGACAGTTAAATTACGAACATTACCGAGAATGACTTCTGAGATGGACAGTTAAAAATCACCATACCTTTTTTTATCGACACGAAAAAACAGGCGGAAAGACCATTGGTCGATAGCCAATTAACGGATATAAAATATACATTTGATTTTGTAATTTCGTAATATTTATTTAATATTTTTTGCTGTATGTATCTGTTAATAAAATTAAAATTATTATTATTAAATTATTATCTGTTAATAAAATTGAATTATTATTATTAAAAGAAAATATTCAACAAACAAAAAATAATTATCTCTTATAAATGCATATAATAAACACATCTTATTCTGTTATGGTACGAAAACGAAACAAAAAAACGTATATTATATATTTCTTCTCATATTTTTTTTTCTTTTTGTTATGTTTATGTTTACATGATATTTTTATATACTACATTTATTACAGTAAATACGCTTCGGATGACGGATAATATTTTTTATTATTTATTTTTTTACATCTAAAAAAATGTATATTTTCTAAACAGAAAAAAAAAAACAACAGCAAAATGTTATTCTATAAAAAATGTATATTTTCTAAACGGAACAAAATTGTAATAAAAATCCCGAAAAAATAAAATTAATTAATAATTTTAGTTTCCGGGATTTTTATTACAATTTTGTTTCGTTTAGAAAATATACATTTTTAATAGAATAACATTTTGCTGTTGTTTTTTTTGTAATAAAAATTACGAAAAAATAAAATTAATTAACAATTTTAGTTTCAGGGATTTTTATTAAAATTTTGTTCCGTTTAGAAAATATACATTTTCTATAGAATAACATTTTGCTGTTGTTTTTTTTTTGTAATAAAAATCCCGAAAAAAAAAAAAAAATTAATTAACAATTTTAGTTTCCGGGATTTTTATTACAATTTTGTTCCGTTTAGAAAATATACATTTTTTATAGAATAACATTTTGCTGTTGTTTTTTTTTGTTTTGTAATAAAAATCGCGAAAAAATAAAATTAATTAATAATTTTAGTTTCCGGGATTTTTATTACAATTTTGTTCCGTTTAGAAAATATACATTTTTAATAGAATAGCATTTTACTGTTGTTTTGCTTTTTTTTGTAATAAAAATCACGAAAAAATAAAATTAATTAACAATTTTAGTTTCCAAGATTTTTATTACAATTTTGTTCCGTTTAGAAAATATACATTTTTTTTATAGAATAACATTTTGCTGTTGTTTTCTTTCTCTCTCTCATTATTTTTGTTGTTGTTTTTTTGGCACTAATTTTCGCTCTAAACGCGCCATCCGAAGCGTAATTCTTCACATAATTTTTTTTTTGTATTTAATTTCTTACAGTAATATACATTATTTAATGAATAGTTTTTATTTTTCATTTGCGCAGTTTTGCTTACTTAAAAAATATAATTTAAATACTTAGCCCTTAAAAATCCCGGCGCGTTCACCATAAATTAACGCCGACAGTTTTTTTTCCGTCTTGTGTTTTTGTTAGGCTGCGTTCACGCTGGTGCTGCTAAAGTTCACGGAAAACGTTTCAGTTTTTTTTTCAATTTTTTTAGCTTGCGATCACTTTAATGCTGCTAAAGTTTGCACGAAATTTTTCAGTTTAATTTTGTTGCATTTGTTAGGCTGCATTCATGCCAATGCTGTTGAAATACACAGAAATCGTTTTAGTTTATTAAAGTTGAAATTATTAGGCTGCGCTCACATGCAGTATAATTTTGTTGTATTTGTTAGGCTGCATTCACGCCAATGCTGTTGAAATACACAGAAATCTTTTTAGTTTATTAAAGTTGAATTTATTAGGCTGCGTTCACACGCAGTTTAATTTTGTTGCATTTGTTAGGCTGCATTCACGCCAATACTGTTGAAGTATACAGATTTTTTTTTAGTTTATTGATGTTGAATTTATTAGGCTGCGCTCACACACAGTTTAATTTTGTTGCATTTGTTAGGCTGCATTCATGTCAATGCTGTTGAAGTATACAGAATTTGTTTTAGTTTATTGATGTTGAATTTATTAGGCTGCGCTCACACACAGTTTAATTTTGTTGCATTTGTTAGGCTGCGTTCACGCCAATGCTGTTAATGTTCATAAAAATCTTATTTATTCATTAATGTTGCATTTTTTTTTGGAATGCATTTACGCTAATGCTGCTAAACTTCACACAAAACTTTTCAGTTTCATTTTGTTGCATTCTTTAGGCTGCGCTGAAAAGATTTCTGTGAACTTTGACAGCATTAAAACAACTACTTCCCGGGAAAATACCCACGCCGGACATTGAATTACATAATGAACACCTGCTGTTGCACATCAATAAAATATTGCATTTTGATCCGAGAAAAATTTTATGCAAAAACAACAAAAAAAAAGAACGTTCTTTTTTCGTATAAATACTTTCACTAATTTTTTTATAATCGTTCTGAGAAAATTAGTGAAAGTATTTATACGAAAAAAGAACGTTCTTTTTTTTGTTGTTTTTGCATTAAATTTTTCTCGGATCAAAATTTTGAAATCAAACAAAAAAATAATCTCATCGCGGCAGCGATTATAAAAAGTAAGGGTTTTAGAACCTGCAATCACAATTATAAACCAAAAATAATTGCAAATAGAATAAAGTTATTTATTTATTTTATTTTTATCAACAACAAAATAATGTTTATTATTATGGCGGAAAGAGCATTTTCCTCAATGGTTATGGGAAAACAATGTTTGAAAAGTGTTTTCATTATTATAACTATTTTTACATGATGAAAAGGCCGTTAGAAGCGGAAAAAACACTTTAAATCCCTCCTCGAGTTCGTGTATTATTAATGAAATTTGATTTATTCTAAATACTTTCTGAACCGGATCTGTTTATCCCCGGAAAACAGAATCGTGTGCACTTACTTCTTTTTTTTTTGTTCTTTGTTATTATCAGAAACAAAGTGTTGCGCATTCATTTCATTTGTTTTTTAATGTTAATAAAACAAAACGTATTCCTCTTTTGTTTTTGTTATTATTAGAAACAAAGAGTTATGCAAATATTTCATTTGTTTTTTTTTAATATTAATAAAACAAAATGTATCCTCTTTTTGTTGTTGCTATTATCAGAAACAATGTGTTGTGCAATCATTTCATTTGTTTTTTTTAATATTAATACAACAAAAGTTAATCTCTTTTTGTTTTAGTTATTATCAGAAACAAAGTGTTGTGCACTCATTTCATTTGTTTTTTTTTTAATATTAATAAAACAAAACGTATCCTCTTTTTCTTTTTGTTATTATCAGAAA
Source organism: Philonthus spinipes (assembly GCA_963082785.1). Classification (NCBI taxonomy): domain Eukaryota; kingdom Metazoa; phylum Arthropoda; class Insecta; order Coleoptera; family Staphylinidae; genus Philonthus; species Philonthus spinipes. The sequence continues at coordinate 19,834,855 of OY720315.1, forward strand.
CAAATTGTTGTGCACTCATTTCATTTGTTTTTTTTTAATGTTAATAAAACAAAACTTATTCCCCTTTTTGTTTTGTTATTATTAGAAACAAAGAGTTGTGCACTCACTTCATTTGTTTATTTTTTAAATATTAATAAAACAAAACTTATTCTTTTTCTGTCTTTGTTATTATCAGAAACAACGTGTTGTGCACTCATTTCATTTGTTTTTTAATATTAATAAAACAAAACGTATCCTCTTTTTGTTTTTGTTATTATCAGAAACAAAGTGTGCACTCATTTCATTTGTTTTTTTTTAATATTAATAAAACAAAAGTAATTCTCTTTTTGTTTTTGTTATTATCAGAAACAAAGTGTTGTGCACTCATTTCATTTGTTTTATTTAATATTAATAAAACAAAACTTATTTTCTTTTTGTCTTTGTTATTATCAAAAACAAAGAGTTGTGCACTCATTTCATTTGTTTTTTTTTTAATGTTAATAAAACAAAACTTATTCCCCTTTTGTATTTGTTATTATCAGAAACAAGGTGTGCACTCATTTCATTTGTTTTTTTAATATTAATAAAACAAAACGTATCCTCTTTTTGTTTTGTTATTACTAGAAACAAAGAGTTGTGCACTCACTTCATTTGTTTATTTTTTAAATATTAATAAAACAAAACTTATTCTTTTTCTGTCTTTGTTATTATCAGAAACAACGTGTTGTGCACTCATTTCATTTGTTTTTTAATATTAATAAAACAAAACGTATCCTCTTTTTGTTTTTGTTATTATCAGAAACAAAGTGTGCACTCATTTCATTTGTTTTTTTAATATTAATAAAACAAAAGTAATTCTCTTTTTGTTTTTGTTATTATCAGAAACAAAATGTTGTGCACTCATTTAATTTTTTTTTTTAATATTAATAAAACAAAACTTATCCTCTTTCTGTCTTTGTTATTATCAGAAACAAAGTGTTGTGAACTCACTTCATTTGTTTTTTTTTTAATATTAATAAAACAAAAACAAAGTCTTGTGTTTTCATTCCATGTTTTTTTATATTTTATTGTTGATAACAAAAACACAATTTCTGTAAACAATAAAACAATAAAGTTGGTGTACGTATTCCATTTGTTTTTATTATTAATATTAAACAACAACGTTTGTGCACTTATTTCATTTGTTTCCAATAACAAAACGCTTGTGTACGCATTCATTTTTTTTATTATTAATAACGAAAACAAAGTTTTGTGCACTCATTCTTGTTTTATTTTTAAGTATTAACATCAGAAACAAAGTTTTGTGCACTCATTCTTGTTTTATTTTTAATTATTAACATCAGAAACAAAATTTTGTGCACTTATTTCTTTTTTTATTATTAAACTTATCAATATTACTGAAACCCTTTTGTATATGTTTGTTGCAGACGAAAGCAGCTATCGATTCCATTTTTTTTTTTTTTTTGGTTTGTTGCAAATTCGCATCGAGCCGTTGAATTTGTGTATGTACGTGTGTGACTGTTATTTTTTTTACATATATATGTTGGCTGTTTTTTTTTTACTTATTTAAGTTTGCTTTCTCCGTTTAAAGCTTCTTGTACCAGAAAAGGTAGTGGTCGCCTTCTTCGATCAAAAGATCATCCACTCCTGGAACAAACAAAAAAAAAAAAACAAATGTATAGTTTTGTAAAAGTAAATCAACGAAATTGTAATGTATTGTATACAGGCCTGAGCCTTAATAGGCAGAGCCGTAACTACCTTTCGTGACCCCCGCAAAATAATTATTAAGGCCCTAAAGCGCTGACTGTCAACTACGGCATTAAGTTTATTTAAAATAGTTGCGCCTACGTGGTTACTTACATAGGTGGTAAGGAAATTTCAATACTCTTGCTTAAAGAAAAAACATATATATATAAAAATATATATATATATAAAAATATATACAGAGAGGTTTTTTAACAATATACATATTCCCTATGTATACATATATTGTATTTTTATTGTAATATTCTATGGTAGACCACCGTTAATAAATAAATAAATAAAATACCCAAGCCAAACGCATTGATGTGTGTGTTTAGTTGCATATAATACGCAACCCGAACGATCGATTCCTTCAACTAGGATTATTAAAAAAAACAATTTAACAATTTTCTATTTCTGTTTGTGACAGTATTGAAATGCACAATGTAGAAGAATTTTTGCGATCGTTTGAGTTACTCTCTTGCAGTTTCTGGTGGTCATTTGTATACATTTCCGATCAAATATTTCACACAATTTTAAGTTTAGCGTTTGACGTTTAGTTGTATGTTATAGGCAACTAAACATACACACATTAGTCGGTTCAATGCGTTTGACTTGTTTTTTTTTGCAGGTATACATAGGAGATATGTATATTTTTATCACATATTTTTTTATCAGTATACATTAGGCGAACCCTAATGTATACTGATAAAAAAACCTCTCTGCATAATGAAATTAAACAAGGAAAATTTCTGGCAATGATCAATAAAATTCGATCAATCCTTTTTTCCAACTGCAAAACATTACTTACATTATAAGTTTTACAAACATCTATTGAAACAACTACTTCCCGAGCATTTACCCCGCCTTGTTTCATTTTATTTAAACGAATATTTGTTTCTATGAAGTGGAGAAATTTTCAATGTACAACATTGAGGTATAATTTAAATTTAATTAAATATAAAGTGGAAAAGAAATATCTCTGATGGGATTTGAACCCCTGGCCGGCAATCGGGGGACGTGGGTTCAAATCCCATCAGAGATGTTTCTTTTCCACTTTATATTTAATTTAATTTAAATTATACCTCAATGTTGTACATTGAATATTTCTACAATTTATAAATATAAATATAATTTAGAAATATAAGTAGTTTAATCAAATATTTGTTTCAAATAATTGATTGATGAGGCTGATAATTGTTGAAAGTTCATAATTACTTATATTAAATAACACTATTTAGTCTTTCAAAGTCTATTGTAATATCGCTACAATTGTGGCTTCTTCAGGCGAAGAAATGGTGATCAAATATTTGTTGTTTTGCCGATTCAGATGCTCTCTTTGGATTTCTTGAACTCCCAGCAATACAGGCTCTAGCGCCATTATAGTTACGCCACTGATTGTAGTACAACAAAGTCTGTATTATCTGAATAAAGATGTTTTTTATATATGATACATACCAACAGGTGCGACGAGTTGATTGGCGGGGGGCGACATCGGGTCCGGGAGTTCCGGCAGCCTGTAGAGCAGCCAGTAGTGATATCCCATGGGCTCTTCCTTGTAGCCGGCCAGCGTGTGGACGTAGTGGCCGTTGGGCCACTCGGAGGCCTCGAAGGCGAAGTGCGGGTCCGCTTCCGAGGCCATCTGCATCACGCTGTAGAACGAGGTGTTCCTCAGCGCGGTGATCTGTATCATGTGGTTCTCCGAGACGTTCGTCCCCACCCACAGGGTGTACGTTATCGTGATGTTCCTCGGCTCCGAGTCGTTGTACTGGTGCGCCGATATCGATTTCGTCAGGCTGTAATCGACTGCGGGGATAATTTTAAATTAGAACAACACATTGCAATCTTATTCGACAGGATTTCGAAGCCAGGACCTTTAATTCTTCAGAAATTAACATATAACAGTTAATTAACAAAAGGTACCGGAAATTTTAGAAATACTTTTTTTTAAAATATCTTAAGAATGGTTCTTTTGAATTATCTATAATTCTATTCATGAAATCATGGATTTTGTTATTTGTTTCGCTTCTAAATTCGCCCTCATTTTTCTTGTCACGAGTGCCTAGCTCATTCTCTTACTCACTCACTTACCATGATTATCAATATCGTGATCGAGCCTCCCGCATTCCAAACTCCTGATGGCGCCTAGGCCTTTCGAGCTCAACGCCAAGATGACGTCCGCCGTGAGGCCAGGATCCGTGAAGGCGCCATCGGGGTCCTGCTTGGACTCGATGTACAAAATTGCCGCCGTTTTGTTCCAGTAATTTCCGATGTCGGACACGTCTTGTAGAGCCTGTAACAACACACATACAGAAAAAAAAATCAGGAGAATTTAAAAGGAAACCCAAGAAAAACATCTGAAGCATTGTTCCTGAAATTGGTAAATTTTACAGTCGCGTACTACTGAAACTTACTGTTGATTTTATGTATTAAACCCGAGGACCCTTATTCCTGAGAATTATCGTGCATTTTCGGTGAATTGGGAGTATTTAAATGGGAACGTAAAACAGGATCATTAGAGGCCATATTCCTACGATTCGTACGAAATCTGTCGTTTAAGGTTGTGGTTTAGTGGAAAGAGATAGCTATATAGTAAAATGGAAATAATCGTTTGAAAATAGAGCTATTCTTTTGGATTTCATAATATGAATGTGTATTTACATTTTTTATCTCCCAAGTATAAAATATCAGTCTAAATAAAAAAATAAATCGTTAATTTTCGTGTATTACGTCAATTTACTAGTTTAAGTTAGAAAAGAAAATTGTAAGATATAATGAAATTAATAGGTCATATCTGCTAAGTTATTTGAATGCAGAATTTAGTGAAATCCTTTAAATTTTCATAGCACAAGTTTTTATTAGCAAAAATTTAATTTAAAATTTGCTATAAATTTGATCAATTTTTATTGTTTTTCATAATTATTTTTCACAGAAACTAAACATTAAAATAATTTTTAATTTATCTGATGAAATTCCTGCTTATTTTAAGATTATTTTAATGTATAATACAATATTGTTCATTGATCATAACAACAATCTAACTCAAATTAGTGATTGCCCATATTTATATAGCTATCTCTTTCTTCTAAACCGCACCCTTAAATAGTGATCTAAAATGTTAAATGAACAGTCGCGTACTATCGAAACCTGTTGCCAATTTTAGGAATAAGCTGAAGCCTTATTCCATTTCGATTGAGTCTTTAGAAAACATAAACGAATTTAGAAAGAAACGAAATATAATCACAGGTGGATTGATTCGATAAATTAATAAGTAAACGAGCTTAGAAAGAAATGAAAAATAAGAACAGATAGAAACAATTATTTTTTAACGAATCAATCTTAACGTTCTTAATTTTTTTTTTAAATATTGATCTTTTATAGAAATCCGTTTTTTTTTTCAGTATTCCGTAATTTTAACAAACTTGTTATTTCATAAAGAAACTTACACTTTTTCAGAAGGCAGTATTTTTTTCCAAATTCCAAAATTTTTAAAGTCAAAGATTGAATGAAAATTTTCTAATGAAATCGTTAACATTTACATATTTCGTTCAGAATTCCGTATATTTTTCAGAATTCTGTAATTTTAACAAACATTTTTTTAAATAAATTGTTTGCCAGTCTGTTAAAATGTTCTTTTAAAAGTTTGTTAATTAACTGATTAATTGAATATATTAACTCATATATCTATTAAAATTACGGAATTCTGAAAAATATGGATTTTTTTTAAAGTTAAAGATTTATTTAGAATCTTTAACTTTAAACTTTTGAAAAATATGGATTTTTTTTAAAGTTAAAGATTTATTTAGAATCTTTAACTTAAAAAAAAAAATCCATATTTTTCAGAATTCCGTAATTTTAATAGATATATGAGTTAATATATTCAATTAATCCGTTTATTAACAAACTTTTAAAAGAAAATTTTAACAGACTGGCGAGTCAATAAATTTAATTAATCGATTAATTGATTTTCCCACTTTTTGATAAACTGAACAAGTTCGCCATTATTTTATTGAACGAATAGGAATTAGTAGGAATTAGTCTTAGTAAAAATTAGAAAATAAAAACAAAATATTATTTACATTTATAACTAATATTAATTCTAATATCAATTGTTTTGTTACTCCTGAAAATATCTCGGATTGTCTCAATAAAAAAGAAAACTTAGTATTTTACAGAAATCCAATATTTTTCAGAACTCCGGAATTTCGAGAAAAAAACGTTTAAATTTTGATTTAAATTATTATTATTATTTTACAAAGAAATCCTTTGAATAAATCCATATTTTTTCCAGAATTCGTTTAAAAAATAAACAAACTTAAAAATATATATATTTTATAAAGAAATCTATAACTTTTACAGAAACTCGAAATTTTTCAAAAATTCTATAATTTAAGCAAATGGATGATTAAAAAAAACTCAATTAATTGGGCGCGTTCTGGGAATTTTTAGACATGTAGCGCTTGATGTTCCGCCAACACGCTTTCGAGGTTAAGGACGCTCACGAAAATATGGCGGTTTTGTTTACAGCTTCACGGTTTGAAAAGCGATCCAGCGGAAAAAATATATGATTTACCGCTTAATAAAGCGCTGCAGCGCCACACATACCGTACCGTTCAGCGACACCGCTTTCATAAAGCGCTGCAGCGCTACAGTTCCCTGAACGCGCCCATTGATTTTATACTTTTATTAAACAAGATAAGTTCGTAATAAATTAAAGACGACGCAAGCGCCACCTTTTGCCTAATTTCAAGTGGCATCGTCAACGATTTGGGTCTACAACGGCCGAGAATCATTGTTTCGTCCACTAAAGGAAGGCCAACTTGTACTGTTTATGAAAAAAATGGAAAACGAAATTCTCATTTAAAGAACATTTCTTTAAAAGATAAGTTCGATTAGCAATTCGTTGACTTTTTGTAGAATCACATTGTTAGCGATTTCACTTAAAACGTAAACAATAGAGGGCGCTTTTTGTGATTTATTGAATTTATTATTTACATTTTTAAATAATATTAATATTCTAATTTCAATTAAAAAGTAGTCGGCTCAAATAGGTGTGCCGATTGAAATTATTAGGTCTTCTCAACTACAACAGGAATAAACCCGGAGAACCCATTATTCTTTGGATCCACTAAAAGCAAATCATTCATAGCTCGAAGAGATGAAAATGATTAGAGGATTAATTTATATATATATATATAAATTGTATTGTAGCGAAAGTGAAAGAAGCAACTGCAAAGAATATTCTGGAATGTTCCACCGAGCGCGCGACTGTAAGCGTGGCGTCATGGAATGTTCTGGAAAATTCGAGAAGCAAGCATGTTATATAAGCGCGTGCTAGCGGCGAGGCAGTCAGTCTATCACGAACGTCTACATTTTCAACGTTATAAAACTATTTATAACGTATTTATAACTGTCACTAGACAGTGTGACGTTACTAAATGTGTTAAGTGCACTCTAAATAAATAAATAGACATTGTTTGACTTTTTACTAAGTCTGATTAAACCCGATTTTCGTAAGAGCATTATTATTCCTGACACAACTCCGACATCGACTCGATATAAAAAGTAAACGGATTTAGAGAAATAAGCGAAGGAAAAAGAGCATGTGAGTGAATCGACTCGTACGGTTTTTCTTCCCCTTTATTATCTCTCTCTCTCTCTCTCTCTGTGTTAATTTTCATCTTACCTGTAGGGCCAAAGCGGTGTTGTAGACGTTCCCGAAACTTCCATCGGGTAATTGCTGCCTGCCCAAACTGATGCTCGGCCGCCTTATCGAGTGCTGGAGGTTCCTGTGTCTGTGGTCTTTCACGATGCACTTAAGCGCGATTATCGTCATCGAAACGGTGTCTGAAACGAAATAAAATTTAATTGCTTTCCAATTTCACGAAACGCCAATTCGAGAGTGGATAAAATTTCATAGGATTCGGTATACCATGAACAGCAAGTCGTTGGGAAATATTGCATTCCCAACGACATGCTTTTCACGGTATTCAATAGTTGAAGTTGTTCTTCATGATATTCCATTTTGTGTTATACAAACAGAGTAATTAATAAGTGTTTTATTGTGAAATTAACATGTATAACGAAGTAGAAGCCTCCACAATACAGAATATTCTATTTTGTATGTAAGAGATAGATTAATAAAACAATGTATCTCTTACATACAAAATGCGTTTAGCTATTTAAGAGAAGTTGTTTTTGATGAAACTCTATTTTATAATTAGGAAATGGAATAAAAGTAAGTTTCGCTATTAAAAACTTCCTATATTGTAGGCGCTATTTTGCTTTTAAAAACTTCCTACATTGTAGGCGCTATTTTTGAATTACCCGCCTGCGCGCGCCATCTAACGCCGCGGAAAGGAGATATATTTTATGTTGGCTAGACTTATGAGATTTCAGGGGAGCTATGTTCAGGTTGAACAAATCATAGAGAATGATCAGAGGATTAAGGTTACGTTACGTTATGTGAAATTGTTGTTAGAGATTATTAAAGTTTTAAACAAATGCAGTCCGTCTAATTTCCAACCCCACGAAGAGGTTATCCCCGACTACAATATTCAATAATTAAAGCTGTTATTGATGACACTCTGTTTTATATTTGGGAGATGGAATAAAACTAAGTTTTAAAATTGAAAAGAGTATTCATTCTCTTGGTCACAGTTATTTAAATAAATTAAATAAAAATGATTATTTTGCTTTTAAGAGCTACCTGTATTCAAATCGCATTTCTCTAAAAGTATAAGAATTATTTTGCATAAGCAGAAAATAAGAAGAAGAGATATTTCTGACGTTAAAATTGACAAATAGTCACAAAATATCATACTTTTCTGTTCCACAAGTATTATTCATTGAGGGAAATGTATGATTTTGTATGAAATAAATATGAATAAATTATTAAAATCAACCAATAAAACACAGATTAGATTGAATAACTTTAAATTCTCGACTAGTTTCGGGTTATTAGCCCATTTTCAAGAGAATTTAAAATTTGTGTTTTATTGGTTGATTTTTAATAATTTATTCATATTTATTTCATACAATATGAACTACCAATGTCTAAATATTAAAACCATTAATTGTATGATTTTGTATTATTATTTATTACAATTTTTATAGTTTCATTATTATTAATAATAATGGCAATTTTTTATATTTCTCATAAATTTCTATCTCACAATTATTATTCATTGAGGAATTTTCTTTCTTCCTTTTTTTTTATTTTTCTCAATAGGAACGATAATGCATTTTAAATCAAGAAATATTCCCCATTTTCGCATCGACAACACCTTAAATCACCCACCGTTAATTTTCCCTTTTACATTTTCAAATTCATTCCTCTTCGCTCGACGATTTGTCCGCTGTTAAATGGATCGGAAAGACGGCCGATTAAAATCCCCGTCCATTATCGTAATTAGTAACGGGGGACGAGGAAATTATTTATCTCTCCCTCCCCCAACCCCTTCCTCTTTCCTTTTCGGTTCGCGTTGTTTTTCCACGTCGACGGTTCAAACGCCGCGGGCTGATTAAGACCCAATGATTTCCGAGATTGTAATTTATAATTTATTTAAAATTCCGCTAATTATCCGACGCGACGAGGCTGTTATTAATTCGTGAACTTGTTTCCGACGCGGCTGTATTTTTCACAGCGAGTTAATTAGTTGATTGAGATTTATGAGTCTCGACTTTTTTTTACTTTGTTTTGTTTATAATTTCGAAGTTGTTTTCTTTATAACTCGAGCTGTATGTTCAATTAATTACAATTTATACAACAACAAAAATTTGCACTGAAGCTATGAAGTTATAGCTTCAGTGCAATTTTTTTGTATATTAATCATAATTTATGTAAAAAATATACGTATTTTTTTTTTAAATTGTGACTATGAAAGATATATTATTACAGATTATAGTCACAGTTATGAAAGATAAATTATTACAGATATATCTTTTTTTAGAAATCTGTAATTTTTCTTGATATGAATGATATAATAATGAAGTTATAGCTTCAGTGATATTTTTTGTATATTAATTATAATTTATGTAAAAAATATACGTATTTTTTTATAACTGTGACTATGAAAGGTATATTATTACAGATATATCTTTTATAGTCACAGTTATGAAAGATATATTATTACAGATATATCTTTTTTTAGAAATCTGTAATTTTTCTTGATATGAATGACATAATAATGAAGTTATAGCTTCAGTGATATTTTTTTGTATATTAATTATAATTTATGTAAAAAATATACAGATTTTTTTAAAACTGTGACTATGAAAGATATATTATTATAGATATATCTTTTATAGTCACAGTTATGAAAGATATATTATTACAGATATATCTTTTATAGTTACAGTTATAAAAAAATACGTATATTTTTTACATAAATTATGATTAATATACAAAAAAAATAACACTGAAGCTATAACTTCATTATTATATCATTCATATCAAGAAAAATTACAGATTTCTAAAAAAAGTTACAAATATCTAGAAAAGTTACTATTACAAAACTATAAATAATACAGAGATCTAGAAATATATATATACATATATTTATATAAAATAAATCTGTATTTTTTCTAGAAACCTTTCACTTTTCTAAAAACCGTTAACCATCATCGAAATTTTTATTATAGAAAAGGACGCCATTGGGCCGTTTTTAATTTGTAAACTTGTTGCGATTATTTTTCAATCAAGTTAACTAGATTTATGAGTGTTGGTTTTTGATTTTGTTTTGTTTATAGCAATTGTTTTCTTTATAATTGAAGCTGAATGTTCAGTTAATTAATCACATGAAGTTGAAGATGGCCTCCTCTTCGTGGGGTTAGAATTTAGACGGACTGCATTTGTTTAAAATCTTAATAATCCCTAAAAACAATTTCATATAACGTAACGTAATCTTATAATCATTCTCTATGATTTTTCAAGCTGAATATAGCTCCCCTAAAATCTTATAAGTCTAGCCAACATAAAATACATTTCCTTTCCGCTGCTTTAGATGGCGCACGCTGGCGGGTAATTCAAAAATAGAGCATTGAATAGATATTGTTTTCTTTATAATTGAAGCTGAATGTTCAATTAATTAATCACATGTAGTCGAGGAAGGCCACTTCTTCGTGGGGTTGGAAATTAGACGGACTGCATTTGTTTAAAACCTTAATAATCCCTAAAAACAATTTCATATAACGTAACGTAATCTTATAATCATTCTCTATGATTTTTCAAGCTGAATATAGCTCCCCTAAAATCTCATAAGTCTAGCCAACATAAAATACATTTCCTTTCCGCTGCTTTAGATGGCGCGCGCTGGCGGGTAATTCAAAAATAGAGCCTACACACAATTAAAAAAAAAAAATAACATAGTACAGAAACTATATTTTAAATTATTCATAATTTATTTAAAAAAATATCAGTAATTTCTCTAGAAATCTGTAACTTTAATAGAAATCTGTCTTCATATAATCATAATCAAGAATTAAGTGAAAAAAAAATCCGATTGTTTTCTAGAAATCTGTAAATTATAGAAATCTGTATTTTTTCTAGAAACTTGTAATTTTTCTAGAAAACTAAATATTCTCAGAAACTTTATTTAAAAAAATTATTGTACCGTTTTTTAATTTTTAGACTTGTTTGCGATACGGTTTTATTTTTCAAGCAAGTTTATTTTAGTTAATTGAGATTTATATTTTTGTAAACTTGTTTTCCACACGGCTGTAGTTAGCAATACTCATATAAATTTCAAACCAACTAATTTATATGAGTATTGTGCTCTTTGTTTTATATTGTTTATAGAAATTATTTCCTTTACAATTGAAGCTGAATGTTCTTTTCATTAATCACAATTTTTAAAAAATAATTAGGGCTATTCCGTACGAGAAATGATAAGTTTTATTAAAAAGCTCCTAAGACTGTGATGATAAAAAATAACGCACACGTTAAACGTAACATTTCTCTTACAGAATAGCGCCGAAAATATAAATGAGAAACAATATCTTCAATAATCATTATAATTAATTGAAAAAAATGCCGTAATTTTTCTAGAAAACTGTAACTTATAGAAATCTGTATTTTTTCTAGAAATTTCTAACTTTTCTAGAAACCTGTAAATATTCTCGAAATCTTTATTTTAAAAAAGCGATTGGGCCGTCTTTATGTTTTAAACTTATTTGCGATACGGCTATATTTTTCAATCAAATATAATTTAGTTGATTGAGATTTATGAGTCATGCCACAGAGGAGAAAATATATATTATATATTCAATGGTCTTGCTTTTTTTTACTGTTTTATTTATAATTTCGAACTTGTTATCTTAATAATTGAAGCTGTATGCTGTATTAATCACAAAAAAATACTTATAGTACAGTAGTTATATCTTAAATTATTCATAATTTATTTAAAAAATTATCGTTAGTTTTTTCTAGAAATCTGTAACTTTCATAGAAATCTGTAATTTTTCTAGGAACCTCTATCTTTTCTAGAAACCTGTAAATATTCTCGCAATCTTTATTTAAAAAAAAAAACGATTGGGCCGTCTTTAATTTTTAAACTTATTTGCGATACGGCTATATTTTTCAATCAAGTTTAAATTAGTTGATTGAGATTTATGAGTCATGCCACAGAGGATAAAATTTATATTATATATTCAATCATAGAGTAACTAGTAAATAGTGGTAGTAATTCATCCTCTTTGATTCAATGGTCTTGATTTTTTCACTCTTTTATTTATAATTTAGAACTAGTTATCTTAATAATTGAAGCTGTATGCTCTATTAATCACAAAAAAAAACTATAGCACAGAAGTTATATCTTAAATTATTCATTTATTTAAAAAATTATTGTTTTTTTTTTCTAGAAATCTGTAATTTTCATAGAAATCTGTAATTTTTCTAGGAACCTCTATCTTTTCTAGAAACCTGTAAATATTCTCGAAATCTTTATTTTAAAAAAGCGATTGATTGGGCCGTCTTTAATTTTTAAACTTATTTGCGATACGGCTATGTTTTTCAACCAAGTTTAATTTAGTTGATTGAGATTTATGAGCCATGCCACAGAGGATGGATGGTCTTGCTTTTTTCTTGCTATTTTCACTCTTTTATTTATAATTTCGAACTTGGTATCTTAATAATTGAAGCTGTATGCTCTATTAATCACAAAAAAACCTATAGCCATATAATTAGAGTAGAGTATTTCATCCTCTTTGCTATACCACAGAAGTTATATCTTAAATTATTCATAATTTATTTAAAAAATTATCGTTAGTTTTATTTTAGAAATCTGTAACTTTCATAGAAATCTGTAATTTTTCTAGGAACCTCTATCTTTTCTAGAAACCTGTAACTAGTCTCAAAATCTTTAATTTAGCTAGTTTACATTCTTCTTATTGTTAATAAGATTCTACGAGATTTTTTTTTCAAATTTCTTTAGAAAGGAAAAAAAATTGACCGGAATTTGAATATATCGTAAGCAAGAGAGGAAAAATGTCTGAACGCATTTTTAAACTTCCCCATTTAATCGCCTCAATCTTCATATAAAAAAATAAATAAACAACCCCCTGGTAATTACCGGTCTTCAGGTTAATGGCAAGACGTTCAGCGTGGAAGGGGGGCGATAACAGCGTCAGCACCCCCGTCCACCCCACTTCTACGTCACCTTAATTGTGATTCTGTTTATCTTTGCCAGGGAGCGAAAGAGGAGCTTTTCGCCCTTTTTTTTTGTCCCCGCATTTTTTTTTTCGTACGTCCGTTCATCCCCTGCACCGCCAAAGGCCGTTTTAGTTATCTTCGGTTCAGCGACGGCCGTTAATTAAATTCCGAATTGCGAACGTGCGCGCGTCCTGTTTTATTTTCGTGCCGTGCCGTCGGGGCGCTTTTATAAAGAATGGCGAAAAGAGGATTTTGTTAATTAAATTTCGAGTGTGGAAGGGGATGGGGGTTATGTTTTCTTTTGAAATAGCAAAAAAAAGTAAAAAATGAGTAACTAATTTAAACTATAGATCAATGATCCATAGATTATTTTCAATACCTATGGACAGTACAAATTTTAATAAAGATTTAGATATTATTATTTGCAATAGCTCTAAACAATTGGTTCTAAAAAAAATCGTCGAAAAATTAGTTAAAAATAAAGAAAAACAAATAATTAATCATTACTTTTTTACTTTACTTGAGGGACAATTAAAGTAAAAATACTAATAATTATGCCTCCCTAACTTTTAATGGATATTTAAGTAATAAAATTAGTAAAGAAATGAAAAAAAAAAAAAATAGACACAAAAATAGCCTTCAAAATTAAATATTAATATTATTAAATAGCTACCGTTTACCGTTTTTGAGATATTTAATCTCAAATACAAATTTGGTATAGAATTTTTAATCAAAGTAGGCTGTGCCAGAACAACTAATTTATTTAGTTGTGAAAGTTACGCGAACACAAATATAAAATAATTTAGTGAAACGAATAATCAAATGTATTAATTAAAATACATCATAATTCATACATATTTTTTTTACCACGGGATAAATGAGAATTTAATAAAAAAAAGTAAATAAATATTAAGCTGTAATTATTTTAATACGCGATAATATTGAAAATACAACAATTTAAATAGGTATGTTCTTGGCTGTGCGCCAGGATCCAGGTACAACGAATCTTCTTATCTCAGGAATGCGTTCTCGGAGTGAGTCGTCGATCGTATTTTTTCTTCTTGATTTGCGATAATTGCGCTCTTGTATTTCGATTCAGTCGTCCGAAAACGCGCAGTGTTCACTATACCGGTTTAATTTTTAACGTTAGAAATTATTAATAATTAAAAACGCGATTTATTTTTGTTTATGAACAAGTGGTAATTAGTGAGTGGTGGAGGTGAGTTGGTTTTCGATTCACCAGGAATGGGTTGGAAGTTATTTTTTCTATTAAGGTATGTTAATATTAATAATTTATTTTTAAACAGATTTTACGATTCCTATTATTATCATCAATTTGTTCTCCAAAATTGCATTTGATTAAATAATTTGGTATAGAATTTTTAACCAAAGTAGGCCGCGCCAGAACAACTAATTTATTTAGTAACTTTCAACGCTTAATATTATAATTAGTAAGTAAAGTACATTTTACGTTATATTTTGTAACACTGGTGCAGTTAAACATACTTCTTCAATAAATGATTAATTTAATTGTTAGAAACTAACAACAACTATATTTTTTGGTTATTATTCGAAAAATATTTAAAATATTCCTATATGCTTCTTAAATTGATTTATTTAAACAATTCATGTTCACTGAAAAACTGAAAATAGATATTAAGTGAAATAATAAAATATTTATATCATTATATTTTGTTAACATTTTTATGTATTTATTTCACACATTCACATTTATTTAATTCAATAGCATTCAAACATTTTACAATTTTTTTCTTAAAAAATATGTCCCAATAACCATTATAACTCGCTAAATAATCGTTGAGCAACTATTTCCTTTATATTTTGCATGCGCCTTTAAATATCGATTGTCATTTGAATATCCTTTTAGGTAAGGGAGTAAGTATGTTATTAAATACCAGAAAACGATTATGAATTGCATTTGTTTTAATTATAGCCTACTTAAATTATAGATTATAAGCGAAACTTATAATTTTGTACTTTGAATTGAAATTGTTAAAAAAATGGTAACAGATAGGGGTATAGTTTATAATACAAAAATTAAAGAACAACCAATTTTCTATCGAAATAGTGTAAAAAATATAGGGTGTTCCATTTAAGTGAAAAAAGAAAAAAATCATTTTGCGTATTGTTTCACCCTGTACACAACATTTGCTTTATGGCAACAAACGATTATTCCTTATATTATTAAGCATTTTTTCAATTAAACTGCGTTAACAGAAAGTTTACATCGTTTTTCATTTTTGAAAAATAAGGTCCCAATCTTCCATTGATTTCAACCTAAAATTGTTTATAACTTTTAAAATATTAAAAACTGACGTAATAAACCTTATGTCAAAAATGATTAATTTTAAGCGTAGAATCTAAAATCGACATAAAAAATATAGCATTTCTTTTAAAAAATAATATGTTTGATACGTCACGTGATTATTGGACACCCTGTATATATGAAACCAATTTTAAAATGTGAAGTTTTACAGTAGCTACAAATTATGTCAGTAATATCTTTTTGTAAATTTCTAAATAACTGAGATATTGGACTTCATCGGAATCTTGAGCCAGCCTGTATATATATACAGAGAGGTTTTTTTGTCAGTATACATTAGGCGAAGTGTATACCTGCAAAAAAACGCGAATCAAACGCATTGAACTAATTAATGTGTGTATGTTTAGTTGATTATTTGTCATATGTGTGTTCAGTTGCGTGTTATAGGCAACTAAACACACATACATGAATGCGTTTGACTCGCGTATTTTGCAGGTATACATAGGGGAAATGTATACTGATAAAAAAAGCTCTCTGTATATATATATATATATATATATATTTCCAATTCACAAATATACGTACAGCATGAATAAACTACTTTCAGCAAATAAATGCAAACAATTTGCATTACGCGAGCGAATTTCTAAGCGAAGATAAGGACGTTTCGCGGTTTGAATAAGAGCCCGAAACAATCGGTTTAATAAGCACGAGGCAACTTCTGCGGAACGGCGAAGAAGACGGTTCCGCTGCTGCGGCTCGGAAGTTGCTCGCATGCGAGTTGCGCGGGATCCAATTAATTAAGCGGCTTTCGAGGGCTTTTTAAGTTCCGAGAACTTAGTCGGGATTGTCGGCGGCGATAAATTCGCGCTATTAATAATAACGCGGAAATTAAATTAGAATGAAAATGGATTGAATGTAGTCGTTGAATATTGAGAAATCAAAGGAAACGGCATCAATAACACCAGGAGTTTACATTGTTGGGCACTTGAAAATCCACGAAAAACTCGGGAATACCATTTTCAAGATAGATTTTCAGAGAATGTTTCTCACGGCCATTCGTTATTTATGTTTCATTGAAAATAATTTTCTAATATTACTGGATGATGTTCTTCTTAATGTAAGACCATGAATGTGGATTCAGCAAGATGGCGCACCTCCACACCTTGGTTGACAACTAACAGCATTTCTTAATCAAATTTATACAAACCAGTGGTTTGTTTCAGAGAATGTCTCACGCCCATTCGTTATTTATGTTTCATTGAAAATGTTTTTCCAATATTACTGGATGATGTTCTTCTTAATGTAAGACCATGAATGTGGATTCAGCAAGATGACACACCTCCACACTTTGATTGACAAGTAAGTTAGGTGTATTGTAACTTACTTATGTTAAATCCTAATTTCATTATTTTTCAAATTCGTATCATGTATTTAAACGCCACTTATCATGTATTGATCTCGCCAATATTAGTCACTTTTAGCATTTTTGTATTTTTTCTCTCTCTTTTTAGTGTAAAGCGGAATGTTCTACTAACTGTAATTATTTATATTGTATATGTTATTATATATTTTTTGTAATATTGAAAAATGAGAAATCCGTAAATTAATAAATAAATAAATATTACTGGATAATGTTTCTCTTAATGTAAGACCACGAATGTGGATTCAGCAAGATGGCGCACCTCCACACTTTTGTCGACAAGTAACAGAATTTCTTAATCAAAATTATACAAACCGGTGGATTGGAAGAGGTTCAGCAGTTCCTTGGCCAGTAAGATCACCAGACTAATCCCTTAGGAATACTGAAAAGTTTAGTTTATGCAGAAAATATTGAAACCAGAGAACGACTAGTAAGTAGAATTATGGATGCCGCAGAAACTATTCGTGCTGATCCTGAAACCACTTCAATTCTAAGAAGAGCCAGACTATGTATACAGCAACTTTTTGAGCAACTAATTCAATAAAACTGTTTCTTCTTAAATGGTCTTTAAATTAGTAGGGAATTTCTACTACTACTTATTGCAAATTTGAAATGCTTGTAGCTCGGTTACGACAGCGTATTGGGTGTATGTTCATAAGACATTTTTGACTTGAAATCACCCCAGCAACACACTCCCAAGCATATGGCAGTCACGTCGTGGGGCACCCTGTGTTAATAAATTACAAAACACTTTACATAGAATAATGATAACAAAAATGGATAATAATCCATACCTATGGATACCTATGGATTATTATCATTTATTATTATTTCCACATTGACGCGAAATCCTTTTTCGCATTAGCGAAAGAATTGTATCCGGGAACATTCAAACCGACCAAGAACCATTATTTCATCAAACTATTGGAAAATAAGGGATTGCTTTGAGGCATTATTCACAGAATATTGATACTTTGGAAAGAGCCGCGGGTTTGGATGAGGAATTGTTGGTGGAAGCGAATGGTTCTTTTCATGCGGGGCATTGTCTGGGTAGGAAAAGAGTATACTCAAGATTGGATGAAAGAAAAAATATTCAATGATGAAATGCCGACAAGCACAAGCTGTCCAGGTGTGGTTAAGCCCGACATAGTTTTCTTTGGTGAAAACTTACCGAAACGGTTCTTCCAATGCTTAAAGAATGATTTTAATTCTTGCAATGTATTAATTATTATGGGATCAACGTTGGCTGTGCAACTTTAGTGCATAAAGTAAAACAGACTTATCCGAGATCAATCGAGAAAAAGCTGGTGATATCTGGGTTCAGGAAAGAGTATACTCAAGATTGGGTGAAAGAAAAGATATTCAATGATGAAATACCGACATGTACAAGCTGTCCAGGTGTGGTTAAGCCCGACATAGTTTTCTTTGGTGAAAACTTACCGAAACGGTTCTTCGAATGCGTATAGAAAGATTTTATTTCTTGCAATTTATTAATTATAATGGGATCATCGTTGGCTGTGCAACCCTTTGCAACTTTAGTGCATAGAGTAAAATAGACTTGTCCGAGGTTGTTGATCAATCGAGAAAAAGCTGGTGATATCTGGGTTGCAGGAATGAGTATACTCAAGATTGGATGTACAAACTGTCCAGGTGTACCGAAATAGTTTTCTTTGGATGAAAACTTACCGAAACGGTTCTTCCAATGCTTAAAAAAGATTTTAATTCTTGAAATTTATTAATTATTATGGGATCATCGTTGGCTGTGCAACCTTTTGCTACTTTAGCGCATAGAGTAAAAAAGACTTGCCCGAGGTTGTTGATCAATCGAGAAAAGGCTGGTGATATGGATTTTAGCAGTCCAAAAAATAGACGGAACGTTTTGATGCTGGGTGATTGTGATGGGCAGGTGCAGATCTTGGCTGATAAACTTGACTGGGGGGATTAATTGAAGGAGTTACAGGAGTAGAATTGAAAAAAAATCGAGGAATCATCCATAATGTTAAAAATTATGTAAAATTTCTCATGGTTTGCCAACATCATTTGTTGCTTCCATTTTAGATGGAAACAATATTACATTTTGAATGAGCTTTGAATTTACAAAATCAGTTCGAGATTATTGGCGTTGAAATATGTTTGTACCTTATCTCACATGTTGCAATTATATTTCAGTTTCATTTTTCGTAGGTTAAGTGGAAGATCAGGAACAGTTTAAGCTGACTGAACTTTGCCTACACTCATAACATTTCATTTTGTATTTTTTTTCTGTGATTAATAATAATAAACCGTGTGACGGAGATGATGGGGCTAAAAAAAATAATAATAAAATAATAATAATTTGTACTATCGTAGGATAGGCCGGAGCTATCCACTGAACGGATTATATCAAGATTCAGTTGACATTGTGTGTGACTGTTGGTGTGGTGTTGTTTTGTCATCCCCCAAGAACTTCCTAACTAAACCACAAGTGTTGAGTATTACTGGCTTTTGTAATTTTATATAGGTATACTTTTATTATTATTATTATTATTATTATTATTATTATTATTAATTAATTAAAAAGAGTAAATAACACGACCCCCAGCTATTTATACACTCGAATCGATTAAATACATACGCAGGGAAATGTGTGTGTTCCGGATTATTATTCGGCTACGTGTTTGTTTGTGCGGTTTGTAAATTCGTAAACGAATATCCGTTGCTGCGGGTTGCGGCCGCAACCGCAACTAGCCGTCCTCGCTATTGCCATTTCGATCATGCCGCCTGTCGGGCCCAAATATTCACGTTACATTGGCTCCCGTTACGCCTGTCCGTGTCTTACATATCCGCATGCAAATTAACTCCATTTGCGTCTGTTGGGAATTTGTTGTTGAAATTACGCGAACGATTCCATTTCGCATGTATGGAATGTACGTACGAAAAGTTTACGAAACTTTTTGGACATTTCAAATTACTGATACTATATCAGGAATATGAATAGAATTTATATTATAATTAATTAAATTTATAAATATAAATTAGTGTGTTATCAATGTTAATAATAATAATATTATTTATTAACAGATATATAGGAACAAAAGCGTCAACTTAAGAAATTATTTTGATTTTGTACTTTTTTTGTACTTGCATATACGTTGATTGATTGTAAAACTGGTATATATATTGTTTTTGTAAAAAGGTGATTCCGTAATAAAATTATTATTATTATTAAAATATAATATACAAAATAAATAATAGAAATTACAAAATCAAATATAAAAATCATATCTGTTAATTGGCTATCAACATGGTTTGGAGATTTATTAAAGATGAATGAACGCAGAAAAGTGAAAGTCGTATGAAAAGCAGCGAATAAGAAGAAAAGGAAAAGGGGAATACCTTAAATTTGAATTTAGAAATTGTCAAAATATTAAAGGGAAGGCAAAATGGAGAGGAGAGACTGGCCATGGACCGAAGTGGATTGAAGAAATTCTGCCACAACATCTCGATATTGTAAGGTACAATATTACCGATTATGATGAATATTCCTAATGCCTCAAAAAAATGAAATTAGGCGTTTCTCTAGAAATTTCGTCCGAGATAATTAAACCCACGTCTCGAATCACGTTTGTAATTTATGGGATATTAATGATTCCCCAATATAAAATCCGCGTTTTAAGTGAAATTTAAGAAAGACTCACCAATATTGTGATCGCCAGCGGTGTTGGCGATGTCGAGCAGCCTCCTGATCTGCTTTTTCCTGACGTGCGCGTTCGACGAGCAGGCGGCCAGAGTCTCGTAGGCAAAGTCCAGGTCGTGGGGCGGCTCGTGGTGTTGCAGGGTGCCGATCAAATCGTGCCCGTGGAACTGCCTCGGGTCTTGGCACAGGGCGTTCAGAGCGAGGGTGTACTGCGAAAGCTTCGGCGGTGTGATCGGAATCTCGTGATGCCTGAAAAAAAAAAAAATCACACAATAATTCAACAGTTAAAGATATTTATTAGAAAATATTTTGGTATAATTTGTATAAGTTGCTCAGCGAGTTTCGATTTTTTCACCAAAATCCATTTTTTCCAAAATATTGAAATTTTGCTGATTTTTTTATCGGATGTGCTAATTTTTGAAAGCCCTAAAATCTGGTACCTCGACATTTTTGAAACAGGTAAACACAATTTCTTCTACAATTATGCTGTATTAAAATGGTGGAATATATTTTCTCCACAGGGGGAGTTCCTTTAGGAAGAAAAAAATAACTGAAAAAATTCTGAAGACTTTTAATGATGTTAGAAAGAGCTTCGAGTATTTATTTCGTACGAAATTAAAAAAAGAATGTAAAACGAATTACTGACTACCAATAATTATTATTTTATTTTTATTCATTAAGCAAAGCAAAAGACATGTACAATTTTCATAAGTATTGCATTTGTCATACAAAATTATAAACTATAAAATACATAAAGTTAGCATATAACTGAAAATATTCGATATTAAATAAGTAATAAATATTTCGTAAAAATCTGAAAAAAATCACAAAGACAATTGATGATGTTAGAAAGGGCGTGGAATAATTATTTCCTTAAAAAAACTTATTTTTAGTTTAATTAGGATGATTTGAAATAATGAATGCTATTTACATAGAATCTTATGGGAACGGTTTAAGCAAGACGCGCCGATTGACGTTTTTTGACGCGACCTCAATTATACTAAGATAACTCGGTTCATAGATGAGATAGGATCTTAAATCTTAAAGCATTTAATTCGCAAAGAATTCATCTATACTTCATCATAAAATCATTAGTGAGGAAGTTGTATACTCTTCTAGAAGAATTCTCAAAATTGGTCATTTTCTTCACCTGCTTTTCAAAGTCATATTTTACACGCCTGCTGTACGATAATTATTTGTACTATGTTGTTCAAATTTATACAGTTGATTCTCACATTCATTGCGAAAAGTATGGTGAAGTTTGAAATAATTCTACGATTTTTAGATTTTTTACCAAAATCCACCTTTTTTTTTCTTATAAAAAAAAATAATTCAAATTTTGGTGATTTTTTTTTTCTTCCAAAAATTTCTGAAAAAAATTATGAAGACTTTTATTGATGTTATAAAGTACGTAAGATATCTATTTCCTTAAAAAAAACTTAATTTTCATTTCCTTAGGAAATTTTGAAACAGTGAATCCCATTTACATGGAGTCTTATGGGAACGGTTTAAGCGAGACGCGCTGATTCATGCTTTTTGACGCGACCTCAATTATACTATCATAACTCGGTTCATAGATGAGATAGGATCTTAAATCTTAAAGCGTTAAATTCTCAAAGAATTAATCTATACTTCATCATAAAATCATTAGTGAGGAAGTTGTATACTCTTCTAGAAGAATTCTCAAAATTGGACATTTTTTTTCACCTGCTTTTCAAAGTCATATTTTACACGCCTGCTGTACGATAATTATTTGTGCTATGTTGTTCAAATTTATACAGTTGATGCTCACATTCATTGCGAAAATTATGGTGAAGTTGGAAGTAATTCTACGATTTTAAGATTTTTCATCAAAATTAATTTTTTCCCCTTAGAAAATATTCAAATTTTGGTGATTTTTTTTTTCTTCCAAAAAATTCTGAAAAAAATCATGAAGACTTTTATTGATGTTAGATGTTAGTGGGATATTTATTTCCTTAAAAAAAAAACTTAATTTTCATTTCCTTAGGAAATTTTGAAACAGTGAATCCCATTTACATGGAGTCTTATGGGAACGGTATAAGCGAGTCGCGCCGATTCACGCCAATTATTATAAGATAACTCGGTTCATAGACGAGATAGGATATTAAATCTTAAAGCGTTAAATTCCCAAAGAATTAGTCTATACTTCACCATAAAATCGTTAGTGAGAAAGTTGTATACTCGTCTACAAAAATTCTCAAAATTAGACAATTTTTTCACCTGCTTTTCAAAGTATTGGAACTTAAAGAAAGGGTCATATTTCACACTCCCGCAGTACGATAACTATTTATACCGTGTTGCTCAAATTTATACAGTTGATGCTCTCATTCATTGGGAACATTTTGGTGTAGGTTGAAGTAATTCTGCAATTTTTATTTCTTATCTTATTCATTTAATTTGTTAAAATTAGCCATCAATAATCGCTTTCAATAAGCGATTCTTAGGTGTTCCTCAGGGCTCCCATCTGCGACCACTTTTATAAATATATTCATTAATGATGTTACCCAGTGTTTCAATTAAAACAGATAATTTTATGATTTCAACCAAGTTGTTAAGTGTTGAGTTATTTTGAAGTATGTAACAGGGATTCTTGATTTAAGTTCAACCACATATAATCTTAATTTTAATAAACGAAACACTTTTTTTATTTTGTTTTTGTCCGAGTTATACAAAGTTTGTATAACTCGGATCCGAGTTATACAAACAAAGTAAAAAAGTGTTTCATTTATTAAAATTGAATTACAATGTATAACAAAGTAGAAGCCTCAACAATTAACAAGATATAATTTTTTTCGATGGTTGAACTTGACCTAATTGTTTGCAGACTTCGATGTTGCTATTGCGACCCTTGTTTATAAATATATTGATTAATGATGTTATCTAATAACTAACTAACCATCTTTATTCAAATGTGTATATGTATTTACAATAATATTCAAAAATTAGAATTATATTCTGTAGATGATGATGAATCGGCTATCGACCGGAGGTCTTTCAGCCTGTTATCTAATATTTTAAATAAAACAGAGAATTTTATGATTTCAACCAATTAAATATCGAGCTATTGTAAATTATATATTCGGGATTCTTGTATTAAGTTGATGCGAGAGGAGTTTATTGTATCGTAAAACTTTCTTATCAAACGCAATTGCACATGACACATCGGTGATGAGCGTTAAGGATTTTCTAATGAAACTCCCCTTTTAATTACGCCTGGATGTAAGACGCAAGATTAATAACAGCAGCGAGCGCCAATTAAAAGGCAATTTGGCGCTTCGCGATGCACACGCGCGGACTTTCCGCGACCATTTTAATTCAAATAGCGTCGGCGTCGCGGCGCGTGTAATTTATTTAGGGAACGCCGTCTAATCATAAACGTGTTATAATTCAAACGGCCGCAACGCCGGGACGTGATAAGGGGAAGGTGGAACGGCTCCCGGACGCCGCCGCGGGGGAAGATGGATTTCGCGCCCTCGGGAACGGGCGCATCAAAATTCCGCCGACGTCGCCCGTGATGGGATGAGGAGCATTCGGGACGGGGGGCGGTGGGTCCTTCTCCTTATCCATTCCGCGCGTCCGGGGTGAAATACAAAGTGAAAACAAGTTCCACTACGGGACCAGGCTGGATGTGCCGGGAATTTGTTTTACTTTTTCTTCTGCAGTTTATGTGGGTGGTCGTATAGTGGGGTGAGAGCGTAAAAGCCAGCTTTGCATCCTAGATATTTACAATTTAATTAGATTTCAGGATGGGACACCCAGAAAGAAAGAATAAGAAATCGCAAAATGAATGTACAATTATTCAGTGAATATAAAATGTATAGTATATTATGCATAAGTGTATTATAAAAGCCATAAATCACTTTAGGCAAAATTTAACGTGTGAGATACTATATTTTATAAACGATTTTAATTCAGCATAATTGTAGAAAACTCTACACCCATAGAAAGGGTCAGTGAATATATATATATATATATATATATATATATATATATATAAATTGTAGAAGAAATTATGTTTTTCTTTTTTGTTAATTGTTAAGACTTTCACCTGATTATACATTTCGAGTTTATTTAATAAAACACTTTTTAACTTTGTTTGTATAACTTAGTTATTTTATTTTAGTGACTATAGTTTCGAAGCATAGAGCTTCACTATCAAACTAAAATTTGATAATGAAGCTCTATACTTCGAAATTATATAAAGTTAATTTGTTATAAAAACAAAGTTAAAATGTGTTTTATTAAATAAACACAAAATGTATAACCAAGTAAAAGTCTTAACAATAACAAAAAAGAAATTGTGTTTACCTGTTTCAAAAATATCGAGGTACCGGATTTTATGGTTTTCAAAAATTATCACATCCGATATATTCAGCTATCGGATGTGATAATTTTTGAAAACCATAAAATCCGGTACCTCGATATTTTTGATATATAATTCGGTACCTCGATATTTTTGAAATAAGTACACACAATTTCTTTTTTGTTAATTGTTAAGGATTCGAAAAGGAGCAAATTTATTATTTGTCCCTGTCTTGCATTTCACCAAGCAGAACATTGTCCGATATTTCCGTCGATAATGCTGTCACCGGCAGTATTTGAATAATACACAGAGTCGCGTCATTGGAAAATTCAGTTAATTTTCCGAAGCGCGCGAATCTGGCGCGGATCGATCGCAGTAAATTTAATTTGACGCTCGGGGTATTATCAGGGAGGGATGCTGGCGGGCTTAATTATGTTTCCATTATTAGATCCGCAATGCTCGTCGTCGAATGTTCCACTACTGTACACGACCCGTCATATTGTAATTTACACACTCTGAAAGTATTTCGTGTTGAATATAAAGTGAAATCAATCGATAATTCGATCTAATGATTTTTTTTTCTTGGATTTATTTCTCATCTGGCACTTGGTAAAACACTATGTAAAATAATTTAAAGAAAAGGCACTTGGTATTGTTTCACAAATTCTTATAATGAATGTATGGAGTCATAACAACGACTGAAGTAGATCGACATTTAAAAAAATAAATGAAATTGATAGGGCAGATTTTTCTGTGTTGTTACTTGTCATTTTTATCCACGAATTCAATTTCTGAATATTTTTTTAATAAGTGAGGAACCCATCTGTCCCTTTGCCAAAATAATCCTAAAGGCAAAAATCAGGAACATTGAGGCTAGAGAGAAAGAACGCTACTGGGGAAAGTATAGATGAGCTGAGTCAGCAAAAATCCTCACAGGGTGGACATACTCCACTACCAATAAGAATTTCTGGCTATTCGACAGGAAAGAACTAAAACTACTAACAGGAATTCTAATAGAACATGACCCAGTAAAGGGCTACCTAAAAAATATAGGAATGGTCAATGATGAAACATGTAGATTCTGTTTTGTGGAAATGGAAACAACTACCCATCTCGTAACAGAATGCGAGCCTTTAGCTCGTGTAAAACACAGGTTTTTGGGGAACTACTTCCCCACTCTTGACTAATTAAAATATCTCAAGATTAAAAACCTTTTAGGGTACTTCAAAAGTTTCAATGTTTTTTTTTTTTTTTTAGTTCGCAGGGTCTAGTTTTTTAATAATGAAATTATTGTTTCTTAATAGATCCTCGGTCAAGAGTCGGTATATCCTGCGATGTAACAAATTAAATTGCGTAAGGGAAGCACAAATGATCTTTAGGTCGAAATGCCATAATAGCCTCATAAATCAATAATAATAATAATAATAATAGTTATAATTAATAGTAGTAAATTCAAAAAAGCAAACAACCACATAATTTTATAATTTTTAATAAAATATGTTACCGGGAAAAACTGAAACCTAAATACATGAAAATTAAACGTAATCACCGATCGAGAGAATCCAAGAAGGTAGTAGAAGCAGCGTATCAAACCTGGATATCATAGAAATAAAAAGATGGTATAGGCAATATCAGAAGTAATCAAATTGCTACATACAAGACTCATCATGAGACTCCATCCCATCGAATTTGACGTCATTGATGCCATCTCAAGGGAAGTAGCCAGTGAAATATCATATGAACAGTTCAAAATACAAAAAGAAAAAAATACTTAACTCCGCAGTGAAAAGTGTACTAGTGAAAAATTAAATTGTGTTTCTGTGCTAGACAACGATAGTAGTAATTCGAATAATATTCAGTTTTTTCATAGAATCATTAATCTAACAAATACAATTTTTGATAAATCAGAGTCCAAGTTACTAGAAAATGGGTTTAAAACTTGACTTATTTAATAATTGAGGGAAGTCAATTATTAAATAAGTCAAGCCTTGCAACGTTAGGAATAGACTCCGAAATTATTTGTAACAAATTAACAGACACACAAATGAAATCAATAGCTAAAACTAATATCGCAAAATTAATTACAAAACATAAAAAATCACACTTCGATAAACCTCATTCTTCAGACAGAAAAACTATAATAAAAATAAAATATAAAATAAGGAATAACAATATAATTCTGTGCAAAGCGGGCAAAGGGAACACAATCACAATAATCAATAAAAATGAATAAATTGAAAAAAAAAAACGGAGAATCTATTAAGAAACAATAATTAAACAATCATTAAAAAAACTATACCCTACGAAGAAAGATCAAAATGAGCTAAAAAAACATTGAAACAGTGCTCAGATATTATACCAATAGAGGAAATTAACAAACCGCCTACATTTTATGGATTACCAAAAAATCATAAAAATGGTATCCCCATGAGACCTGTTGTCTCATAACAAAATTATGATCATGAATCCCAAACCGCCTACATTTTATGGATTACCAAAAAATCATAAAGATGGTATCCCCATGAGACCTGTTGTCTCATATATATAAATTGTGCAAATACTTAAATAATTTACTTCCAAAATTTATAAATTTCAATCACAGACATTCCATTAAAAATACAATAGATTTAGTACGTAAACTGAAAAATATTACATTACCCTATAATTCAAAATTAATTTCGTTTGATGTGAAGAGTCTGTTCACATCAATACGAAAAAAAAAAAGAATTTAGTACAATTTTAATTCAAAACACCATCATATAGTGACAACAGAAAGAGCGAATTAAAACAGTTAATTAATCTTTGCCGCAACCAATGTTATTTCGAGTTCAATAATAATATATATACAGAGAGCTTTTTTTAACAGTATACATTTCCCCTATGTATACCTGCAAAATACGCGAGTCAAATGCATTAATCTATGTGTGTTTAGTTGCCTATAACACGCAACTGAACACATATATGCCAAATAGTCAACTAAACATACACACATTAATTATTCATTGCGGCTGGCTCGCGTTTTTTTTTTTTTGCAGGTATACACTTCCCCTAATGTATACTTATAAAAAATCTCTCTGTATATTCAAAAAGATGGTCTTCCAATGGGTTCTCCTTTATCACCGCTTACGTCTGAATTATTCATGGATAACTTTGAAAATAAATTATTAAGTTTGCCTGAAAGTAAAAATATCCATTGTTGGAAACGATATGTTGACGATATATTTTGCATATGGACCGAAACAACTAGACAATTAGAAATATTTACCACCTTTTTAAATTCATTAAATAGTCGAATTAAATTTACAGTGGAACTTGAAAAAGATATTAGTCTCAATTTTCTGGACTTGAAAATAAATAAATTTAACATAGTACAAAATATATCGAAAGGATACAATAATTCCAGCTAATTCTAACACACATTTTCAAATAAAATATAGCACTTTCCACTCATTCATTCATCGTTTAATGAACGTTCCATTAAACAAAGAAAACTTTGAAAAAGAAAAAAATATATTAAATAAAAATGATTTGAAAATAATTAATAAATTATTTCCACATTTTTTGAATACTGTTTTCTATTTATAGAAAAAAAATATTTTAAAAACTATCGCAGTGAACAATGGTTATAGCCCTAATTTAATTTAGAAAAATGATCAAAAAGAAAAAAAAAACAAAAACAATTATTAAAATATTTTTATGGCGTAACATTCTGCGAAAAAGTTAATTGGTACAAATTTGAATATATAAATGGACTCTTGAATAAATTTAAAAAAAAATAACGTTGAAATGAAAAAGTTCGAATATTATTCTGACAAACACTGTAAATTTAGGAAAGATTTTAGTTAACAATAAGTTAAAAAGCGATGATAATCATTTTTAAAAAAAGCGGAATATATGAGTTAGAATGTGATGATTGTGATTATATTTATATCGGCCAAACTGGCAACACAATACAAAAAAACACAATTCTTTCAACACTATCTACAGTGAGAAGATTTTTACAATAATTAAGATTAACTTGTAAAAATACCGTTAATTCTTAAAAAAAAAAGAATCCAGTGTATAAGCTGAGGAATAAATAAATAATAATTATTTATTTATGTTGCCAGTTTGACCGATATAAATATAATCATAATCATCACATTCTAACTCATATATTCCGCTTTTTTAAAAATAATTATCATCGCTTTTTAACTTATTGTTATAATAAATAAGTGAAGAATTATTTGACGTTTAGCAAGAACCGATAAGTTCAAACGATATTCCTCATTTTTTGTTGTTGTATATTATATTCCCTGTAATTTGATTCATTATCTGGAATAAGTAAATAAAATATTTATTTATTTATTTGATCCTCAGGGTTCCAATCTAGGATCGTCACCGTTTCTTAATCCCCATTTTGCATCAATACCCAACAACAACAATAATAAAAATCACTGAATGATGCTTTATTTGTGAACCAAATATAGAATTCCACTTCCGCATCAAACCCAGCGAAGCCTTGCTAATCAAGACCCGCCGATAAATATCCGCTAATCGAGCGGACGGAATCCGATAATTAAATCCAAATCCGGGGGAAGGGTGTGTGATGGAGTGGACCGTGGAAATTAATTGATTGATTGATGGGTGCTTATTAGAGCCTGTCGTCGGGGATGAATTTCTGTACGTGTGTGTGTGTGTCTGAAAAATTCGTCGGATTAGTTGCGGGCGCTCACTAATGGGACATCAGCTCGATTACGCTTTTGACACTGGCCAGCAATTTTAATTAGCGTAATTGGGGCTTCCTCTCTTCTCGCGCGCACTCACACACGTACACGGGGGGATTCTTTGTTGCAATTACGGCGCGGGCTCGTTTCGTCTTTTATCTCATTAAGGGCGCGCTTTGATAAATTGTAACGGTAATTTGGGACGTGTGTTTTGCTCGTTTATTTATGTATGATTCAGTTTAATGTTGAAGCATTTCGTAAATAATATACTAGTGAATTATAATAGGTATTAATCACGTATTGCTTGACTATTTTTATTATTTTTAAATAAATTTCGTTTGGCAGTCATAAACATGACTAGTTCCTATAATTAGTACATTATCTTTTGCCCAATTTTGACTTTAAAGTCACTGTATGTAACTCTAATGGCTCAATTTTCGCCTGACTTTAAAAATTCATAAAAAATATTTCTGAACAAAATAAAGACTTTTGGCGCAAATATTTGAGTTCAGTAGACTTTAATCTATCCTTCTAGAGGGTTTCAGCCCTTTGTAGCACAAAATGAATTTTTGATGAATTTTGTTGGAAGGGGTAGCCCTTGGAACTTTTCCGCCTGATTTTAAAAATTTATAAAAAATATTTCTGAACAAAATAAAGACTTTTGTCGCAAATATTTGAGTTCAGTAGACTTTAATCTATCCCTCTAGAGGGTTTCAGCCCTTTGTAGCACAAAATAAATTTTTGATGAATTTTGTTGGAAGGGGTACATCTTTGATCTTTTTCGCCTGACTTTAAAAAATCATAAAAACTATTTCTGAACAAAATAAAGACTTTTGGCGCACATTTTTGAGTTCAGTAGACTTTAATTTATCTCTTTAGAGGGTTTCAGCCCTTTGTAGCACACAATGAATTTTTGATGAATTTTGTTGGAAGGGGTACATATTTGATCTTTTTCGCTTGACTTTAAAAATTCATAAAAAATATTTCTGAACAAAATAAAGACTTTTGGTGCAAATATTTGAGTTCAGTAGACTTTAATCTATCTCTCTAGAGGGTTTCAGCCCTTTGTAGCACACAATGAATTTTTGATGAATTTTGTTGGAAGGGGTACATATTTGATCTTTTTCGCCTGATTTTAAAAATTCATAAAAAATATTTCTGAACGAAATAAAGACTTTTGGCGCAAATATTTCAGTTCAGTAGACTTTAATCGATCCCTCTAAAGGGTTTCAGCCCTTTGTAGCACAAAATGAATTTTTGATGAATTTTGTTGGAAGGGGTACATATTTGATCTTTTTCGCTTGACTTTAAAAATTCATAAAAAATATTTCTGAACGAAATAAAGACTTTTGGCGCAAATATTTGAGTTCTGTAGACTTTAATCTATCCCTCTAGAGGGTTTTAGCCCTTTGTAGCACAAAATGAATTTTTGATCAATTTTGTTGGAAGGGGTAGCCCTTGGAACTTTTCCGCCTGACTTTAAAAATTCATAAAAAATATTTCTGAACAAAATAAAGACTTTTGGCGCACATTTTTGAGTTCAGTAGACTTTAATTTATCTCTTTAGAGGGTTTCAGCCCTTTGTAGCACAAAATGAATTTTTGATGAATTTTGTTGGAAGGGGTACATATTTGATCTTTTTCGCCTGACTTTAAAAATTCATAAAAAATATTTCTGAACAAAATAAAGACTTTTGGCGCAAATATTTGAGTTCTGTAGACTTTAATCTATCTCTCTAGAGGGTTTCAGCCCTTTGTAGCACAAAATGAATTTTTGATAAATTTTATTGGAAGGGGTACATATTTGATCTTTTTCGCTTGACTTTAAAAATTCATAAAAAATATTTCTGAACAAAATAAAGACTTTTGGCGCTCATATTTGAGTTCAGTAGATTTTAATCTATCTATAAAGTCAAGATGTGTAGATGTGTAGCAACTTTTGCCTAATTTCATCTTAGAGGTCACTCCAGTTGCCTAATTATGACTGTAGAGTCAATATCTGTAGCAACTTTTGCCTAATTTTATCTTAGAGGTCACTTTTATTGCCTAATTATGACTGTAAAGTCAAGATCTGTTGTAACTTTTGCCTAATTTCATCTTACAGATCACTCCAGTTGCCTAATTATGACTGTAAAGTCAAGATCTGTAGCAACTTTTGCCTAATTTTATCTTAGAGGTCACTTTTATTGCCTAATTATGACTGTAAAGTCAAGATCTGTTGTAACTTTTGCCTAATTTCATCTTACAGATCACTCCAGTTGCCTAATTATGACTGTAAAGTCGAGATGTGTTGCAACTTTTGCCTAATTTCATCTTAGAGGTCACTCCAATTGCCTAATTATGACTGTAAAGTCAAGATGTGTTGTAAATTTTGCCTAATTTCATCTTGGAGGTTTCTCTAGTTGCCTAATTACGACTATAAAGTCAAGAGGTGTTGTAACTTTTGCCTAATTTCATCTTAGAGGTCACTTTTATTGCCTAATTATGACTGTAAAGTCAAGATATGTTATAATTTTTACCTAATTTCATCTTAGAGGTCACTCCTGTTGCCTAATTATGACTGTAAAGTCAAGATCTGTAGCAACTTTTGCCTAATTTCATCTTAGAGGTCACTCCAGTTGCCTAATTATGACTGTAGAGTCAAGATCTGTAGCAACTTTTGCCTAATTTTATCTTAGAGGTCACTTTTATTGCCTAATTATGACTGTAAAGTCAAGATCTGTTGTAACTTTTGCCTAATTTCATCTTACAGATCACTCCAGTTGCCTAATTATGACTGTAAAGTCAAGATCTGTAGCAACTTTTGCCTAATTTTATCTTAGAGGTCACTTTTATTGCCTAATTATGATTGTAAAGTCAAGATCTGTTGTAACTTTTACCTAATTTCATCTTACAGATCACTCCAGTTGCCTAATTATGACTGTAAAGTCGAGATGTGTTGCAACTTTTGCCTAATTTCATCTTAGAGGTCACTCCAATTGCCTAATTATGACTGTAAAGTCAAGATGTGTTGTAAATTTTGCCTAATTTCATCTTGGAGGTTTCTCTAGTTGCCTAATTACGACTATAAAGTCAAGAGGTGTTGTAACTTTTGCCTAATTTCATCTTAGAGGTCACTCCTGTTGCCTAATTACGACTATAAAGTCAAGATCTGTAGCAACTTTTGCCTAATTTCATCCTAGAGGTCACTCCAATTGCCTAATTATGACTGTAAAGTCAAGATGTGTTGTAAATTTTGCCTAATTTCATCTTGGAGGTTTCTCTAGTTGCCTAATTACGACTATAAAGTCAAGATGTGTTGTAACTTTTGCCTAATTTCATCTTAGAGGTCACTCCAGTTGCCTAATTATGACTGTAAAGTCAAGATCTGTAGCAACTTTTGACTAATTTCATCTTAAAGGTCACTCCTGTTGCCTAATTACGACTATAAAGTCAAGATCTGTAGCAACTTTTGCCTAATTTCATCTTAGAGGTCACTCATGTTGCCTAATTGTGACTGTAAAGTCTAGAAGTGTTATATTTTTTGCCTAATTTTTTGTTAAAAATCACTTTTATTGTCTAGTTTTGACTGTAAAGTCAAGATGTATTGTAATATTGCCTAATTTCATCTTAAAGGTCACTCCTGTTGCCTAATTTTGACTGTAAAGTCAATATATATTGTATTTTTTTTTTCTAGTTTCATCTAAAACCTCATTTTTACTGCATAATTTTGACTGCAAAATCAATATGTATTGTAAGTTTTGTTTAATATCGACTTTAAAGTCAATCTTTTAGAATATAGCTCAATTTAAACATCCCTTTATTATTTAGTACGCAGCTATGAGTTTCGAAATGAATTTCAAATAAGCGTGTTAGTCAATTTCGCAATTTTTTCGTACCTCCAAAGCAATATGACGATCTCGACCTCCATCTGCTTGGCGGACAACTGCATCTCCATCTGCGAGGGCAGAATGCTGGAGATGTCATCGAGCTGGACCAGCTGCAGGGCCATTACGACCTTCGGGGTGTCGTTGTGCCAGCCGTAATCGGCCCCCCTTTGGGTGACCAGCCACGCCAGCGCCCTCTGCATGCTGCCCTCGTACTCGGCCGATATCGATGAACTGTTGTAAACATCTGTCGTGCTCGAATCGGTCGTTGATTCTGAAAAAAAAAAAGAAAAGTGAAATAAAACGGTTTGTTGTAATGAAGAAAACTGCGATATTTTTAGAAAATGGCGTAACAAAAAAACAAACAGTTAAGTTTCAATTCTTACTTGAATAATAACAGTTTGCTAACAATGGGTTTTCTGTTATTCGAATTTGCTAGTAGTCTACTAATTGGTAAACAGTGAAGAGTTTTAGGATAATTCACCCATTTATTTTTTCATATAATTTTATTTGATTTAAATTTTGTACAGTCCAAATATGTTATTAATTTTAACTAATTGTACTACTTCTGCTTAATTATGACTGTAAAATTGAAATGTGTTGTAATTTTTGTCTAATTTCATATCAAAGATCACTCCTACTTCTGACAGTAAAGTCAAGAAAAATTACAAAAACAAAATTTACAATATATTTTGAATTTACAGTAAAAAAATCGACAAAAATTACAGCATATTTTTGTCGATTTTTTACTGTAAATTCAATATATATTGTAAATTTTGTTTTGTAAAAAAATCGACAAAAATTACAGCATATTTTTGTCGATTTTTTTACTGTAAATTCAATATATATTGTAAATTTTGTTTTTGTAATTTTTCGTAGAATATATCGGAATTTATCATTTGACATCTGCTGAAAGCACCCACTGCGTTTAAATTTTAATTCTCGAGGTTATCAGCCCATTTTCAAGAAAATTCAAAATAAGATTTTATATTTTTGTAAACAAATTTCCAGAATAATCTTTCCGCCATTCGGTAAATCACATTTCCACACGAGCTAAAAACACACCCGAGCAAATCCCGCTACCTCTCACCTTTTCTTCTCCGTTTTTTTTTTTTTCTTTTTTCGATATCGGATAAATTGTGACGTATGCACGTTTCAAGGTAATAACGCAGAGATAACGCGGGGCATTTGATGTCGGTGGGTTATCCCCGGGGAGGATTTATGGCGCGGAAAGAAAAAAAAAATGGAACGCAGACCGAATCCCGGATGACGCCCCGAATCCTGGTCGGACGGAATGATCCCGATTTTCTCGTTGTTTATCCTCGGACACACGAAATGTAAATACAGGATTTAGTTAATTACGATCTTTAAACGTCGCCATTTTCTCATTAATCAACTGAAATCAACGAGAAATCATGAATCATGAAATCATCATGGTTGTAATATGTAAATAAAATGTAAACGAGATTGTACATACGATTCAAAATTATAATATTATTTAATATGCTAGTGAAACAAATTAATTGATTTTAATTAAACTTTCATCAGTAATACCTATTTATTATTTAATTAATTCAATTAAGTTAAATCATTGCTTTGGTTGGCGTTAACTTTGTGATACATCTTGATAAAATAATATTAAAACACTTAACTTTGTTTTACCAGTGGTAAAAGTGGTAATATTAATATTATTCAATTAAGTTAAGTATAAAAAACACTTTTTTATGTATTATCAATCTTCTTTCTTTAAAAAAATTAATCTTATTACAGCTATACATTCATGCGTACAGCTTTAATAAGATGGGAAATTAATCGCGTGTTGTAGGAATAGTCGTTTCGTTCATTATTAATTAGTGCTGAAGTGGGACACGCAATAATCGATTCATGATTAATTAAGTGTTTTGTTTGTATGTAACGTGCTTTCTGGTTGAATGATGATGAATGCGCTAATTGATTTATTGACTGAAATTTCATGTTTAATTTGATCTTTACTCATAAATGTGGGATCGGGGCGTTTCAGCTTCTAACTAGATAATCGGGGAAATTTTAAGTTTAACGTGTAGATATTTTTTTTATTTTAATTTCATAATGTATACTTTTTTGGATGACAATCGGTGTTAATTGTATCTTTGGAATTTAAAAAATCGTAATTTATTCTTTCCGCGGGGTAACTTAATGAAACTTTCTGGGGATGTTACTCAAACCTCCCTCTTTCAGAATATACAAAAAACAAAAAATACCCCATCCACAGTTTTTGAGCTATTTTTGTTTTTGTGCGAAAAACACGATTTTTCATCTAATTTTCTGTATGTTGGGAATTTAAAAAATCGTAATTTATTCTTTTCGCGGGGTAGCTTCGTGAAACTTTCTGGGGATGTTACTCAAACCTCCCTCTTTCATAATATACAAAAAACAAAAAATACCCCATCCATAGTTTTTGAGCTATTTTTGTTTTTGTGCGAAAAAACACGATTTTTCATCTAATTTTCTGTATGTTTTGAATTTAAAAAATCGTAATTTATTCTTTCCGCGGGGTACCTTCGTGAAACTTTCTGGGGATGTTAGTCAAACCTCCCTCTTTCATAATATATAAAAAACAAAAAATACCCCATCCACAGTTTTTGAGCTATTTTTGTTTTTGTGCGAAAAACACGATTTTTCATCTAATTTTCTGTATGTTGGGAATTTAAAAAATCGTCATTTATTCTTTTCGCGGGGTAACTTCGTGAAACTTTCTGCGGATGTTACTCACACCTCCCTCTTTCATAATATACAAAAAACAAAAAATACCCCATCCGCAGTTTTTGAGCTATTTTTGTTTTTGTGCGAAACACACGATTTTTCATCAAATTTTTTGTATGTTTCGAATTTAAAAAATCGTCATTTATTCATTCCGCGGGGTAGCTTCGTGAAACTTTCTGGGAATGTTACTCAAACCTCCCTCTTTCATAATATACAAAAAACAAAAAATACCCCATCCACAGTTTTTGAGCTATTTTTGTTTTTGTGCAAAAAACACGATTTTTCATCTAATTTTCTGTATGTTGGGAATTTAAAAAATCGTAATTTATTCTTTTCGCGGGGTAGCTTCGTGAAACTTTCTGGGGATGTTACTCAAACCTCCCTCTTTCATAATATACAAAAAACAAAAAATACCCCATCCACAGTTTTTGAGCTATTTTTGTTTTTGTGCGAAAAAGACGATTTTTCATCTAATTTTCTGTATGTTTCCAATTTAAAAAATCGTCATTTATTCTTTTCGCGGGGTGGCTTCGTGAAACTTTCTGGGGATGTTACTCAAACCTCCCTCTTTCATAATATACAAAAAACAAAAAATACCCCATCCACAGTTTTTGAGCTATTTTTGTTTTTGTGCGAAAAACACGATTTTTCATCTAATTTTCTGTATGTTGGGAATTTAAAAAATCGTAATTTATTCTTTTCGCGGGGTAGCTTCGTGAAACTTTCTGGGAATATTACTCAAACCTCCCTCTTTGATAATATACAAAAAACAAAAAATACCCCATCCACAGTTTTTGAGCTATTTTTGTCTTTGTGCGAAAAACACGATTTTTCATCTAATTTTCTGTATGTTGGGAATTTAAAAAATCGTAATTTATTCTTTTCGCGGGGTAGCTTCGTGAAACTTTCTGGGGATATTACTCACACCTCCCTCTTTCATAATATACAAAAAACAAAAAATACCCCATCCACAGTTTTTGAGCTATTTTTGTTTTTGTGCGAAAAACACGATTTTTCGTCTAATTTTCTGTATGTTGGGAATTTAAAAAATCGTAATTTATTCTTTTCGCTGGGTAGCTTCGTGAAACTTTCTGGGAATGTTACACAAACCTCCCTCTTTGATAATATATAAAAAACAAAAAATACCCCATCCACAGTTTTTGAGCTATTTTTGTTTTTGTGCGAAAAACACGATTTTTCATCTAATTTTCTGTATGTTGGGAATTTAAAAAATCGTAATTTATTCATTCCGCGGGGTAGCTTCGTGAAACTTTCTGGGGATGTTACTCAAACCTCCCTCTTTCATAATATACAAAAAACAAAAAATACCCTATCCACAGTTTTTGAGTTATTTTTGTTTTTGTGCGAAAAACACGATTTTTCGTCTAATTTTCTGTATGTTTCGAATTTAAAAAATCGTCATTTATTCATTCCGCGGGATAGCTTCGTGAAACTTTCTGGGGATGTTACTCACACCTCCCTCTTTCAGAATATACAAAAAACAAAAAATACCCCATCCACAGTTTTTGAGCTATTTTTGTTTTTGTGCGAAAAACAC
Organism: Philonthus spinipes; assembly: GCA_963082785.1. Lineage (NCBI taxonomy): Eukaryota > Metazoa > Arthropoda > Insecta > Coleoptera > Staphylinidae > Philonthus > Philonthus spinipes. The sequence goes on from OY720315.1 coordinate 19,872,805, forward strand.
AATTTTTCATCAAATTTTCTGTATGTTTCGAATTTAAAAAATCGTAATTTATTCTTTTCGCGGGGTAGCTTCGTGAAACTTTCTGGGAATGTTACTCAAACCTCCCTCTTTCATAATATACAAAAAACAAAAAATACCCCATCCACAGTTTTTGAGCTATTTTTGTTTATGTGCGAAAAACACGATTTTTCATCTAATTTTCTGTATGTTGGGAATTTAAAAAATCGTAATTTATTCATTCCGCGGGGTAGCTTCGTGAAACTTTCTGGGGATATTACTCAAACCTCCCTCTTTCAGAATATACAAAAAACAAAAAATACCCCATCCACGGTTTTTGAGTTATTTTTGTTTTTGTGCGAAAAACACGATTTTTCATCTAATTTTCTGTATGTTGGGAATTTAAAAAATCGTAATTTATTATTTTCGCGGGGTAGCTTCGTTAAACTTTCTGGGGATGTTACTCAAACCTCCCTCTATCATAATATACAAAAAACAAAAAATACCCCATCCACAGTTTTTGAGCTATTTTTGTTTTTGTGCAAAAAACACGATTTTTCATCAATTTTTCTGTATGTTGGGAATTAAAAAAAAAACGTAATTTATTCATTCCGCGGGGTAGCTTCGTGAAACTTTCTGGGGATGTTACTCAAACCTCCCTCTTTCATAATATACAAAAAACAAAAAATACCCCATCCACAGTTTTTGAGCTATTTTTGTTTTTGTGCGGAAATCACGATTTTCTATCTAATTTTCATTATGTTGGGAATTTAAAAAAAACGTAATTTATTCTTTCCGCTGGGTAGATTCGTGAAACTATTGGAAGTGTTATTAAAACCTTTCGCCCGCCCGAAATATATAACAGCACCGGATTAATCCGGTGCTGCGATTGTAAATAAATTAACAACAAAATAAACTGAGATTTTATCTCTGCCGAACACATGCAAATAAAGCGAATTCATAAAGTGTATTAGAGTTTAATTATTTATATTAATAAATACGTCTAAAACAAAACAATATGCATATAATGTAAATATATTTAATAACGTAAACGTTAAACTTAAAATTTCCCGTACGGAATAACCCTGAATATTGATAATAATATAATAAAAAAAGTATGATTTTTAAACAAAACGCTAATATTCATCTTGCTTAATCATTAATCCCACATAAATAAATTTTAGAACTGTAATCTTGACTATTATGGCTTAATTTCAACTCTAAAATAATGTAATTCCCACACGACAAAGACATAAACGTGAAAAAAAAAAACAGGCGGAATGACCATTGGTTGATAGCCAATTAACAAATGTAATTATATATTTGATTTTATAATTTTTATTATTTTTTTTTATTTTTGCTGTATAATAATATTAATCTTTATTAATAGATAAATAAAGATTAATATTATTATTATAGATTACCTTACACCTGAAAAATACGCGATATAATTTGATGTATCCAAATCATGTTTGGCTATTCATTTATTTAATTTGTCCTCGATGTGATGTATTATGAATATTTTAATTTAAAAAAGTGGTCTCGCCTTTAATTGTGAATATGTGCGATTTTCCACCGACAAAATCGTCATTTTCGATGTTAATTAGCGGGCTCAATGGTCGCGATTTATGACGTTATTGCCGCGCATAAAATACACTCGCAGGCCATAAATCCGGCGGGGATGTCCGCGAATAAATTAAATTCACGAGCCGCAATATCCTTCGCTATCGATTTTCGGGCCCCGACTCCGGCGATACGGGACGTGATGTCTTGCCTGTGCTGGAATTCACGAGAGATTGAGTTTGCGGCTTAAAGTGAAACTTCATCTTCCTCCGGCGAGTGAAAATAATCCAGCTCGATTTGGTTTCTCCATTATTGTTAAAAATGTATTTACTTTAACTTATTTTTTACATATTCTAATTAATGGGGTATCGTAGCATGATTAAATAAAACACATTTTCTTGACACTGATTCCTCATTTATCACTTGATAACACTTAATAGAGAGATAGAGAGGAATATTTTTATACTTGTACAGAATATTATGAATATATATACCGCCCTTCAAAAAAATCAGAAAACAAAGAAATTATTATTTAATTTTAATGAAATTTGCAGAATTTGACGATTTCAATGAACTGTACCGATGATCAAAAGATCAATTGGTTTTGTCTTTATTTAATGATATTTTTATTGATAGGGTCATTTTTTAAATTTCATTCAGCCCGAGACAATACTGAAAAAATGAAAAAAAAAAAAAACCTTGCTATGGTCTTGATTTCCAGCAGTTTTAATGACATTTATAGATAATTCTTTTAGAGTTTTACCATTATTTTTCTTTCTTCAATATTGTGTCGTGCTGAATAAGATTTTTAAAAATTCATATAAAATAGAACTATTTCTAAAATTTAAACTCAATTTTAGAAATAGTTTAAAATTTTAGAAATAGTTCTATTTTATATGAATTTTTAAAAATCTTATTCAGCACGACACAATATCGAAGAAAGAAAAATAACTAAGAAATAATCCCAACATTTTCTTTCTTTAAATAGTTTTTGATACAACTAGTAATATGTAAAGATGTAGAAATTGAATTTAATGTGTCTGGAAGTAGTAATTTTAGACTTCGAATTTTTTCTTATATAAAGCCAATTCTGAGTCCAAAGAAAAAAATTATAAAAAAAAATAACTAAAATATAACCAACATTTTATTTCTCTAAATAGTGTCTAAGACTGCTAATAACAACCTCAAACAATAGAATTGAATTTAAAGTACTCATAAAGTACCTATTTTAGACTTTGAAAATTATTTTTAGATATAGCCAATTCTGAGTCTTATATAAAAAAAAAATAACTAAAATAACCAACGTTTTATTTCTCTAAACAGACTACTAATAACAAGCTCAAACAATGGAATTGAATTTAAAGTACTCATAAAGTACCTATTTTAGACTTTGAAAATTATTTTTAGATATAGCCAATTCTGAGCCTTATAAAAAAATAACTAAGATATACACCCTAAAAAAATCTTTCTCTTAATAGTTCCTAAAACTATTACTAAAAAACTAAATTGCTAAGCTGTTGATTTCGAGCAGTTTTAATGACAGTTATAGATAAGTCAATTGAGGAGCTATATCATTGAAAATCAATCTTAAAAATAATTCCACCTTTTTCTATTTTATATGAAGAAATGAAATTAAAGTTCTCACGCTTTTAACTTCGCGCAGTTTTAATGACAGTTCAGGATAATTAGTTCAATCATTCACCATCAATAATTCCAACTTTTTATTATTTTTTCTTTAAATTTCTTTCAGCACGAGACAATATTAGTGATGGGAAAGATCGATCAAAAAAGATCAAAAGCTCGATCCGAATCGATCCGAGAGATCGAGCGGATCGATCACTTGATCCGCTCGATCTTTCAGATCGGCCGGAGCGGCTCGATTTTTATAATCGTATCTATCTTTTCGACGGCTCGATTATTTCGGACTGCTTTTTGAACAACTATATGTTGTTGTGTTTTATGCAAAGTGAGACAATCTTTATTAAGGTCAGAAACTTACATGCTATTTGCAGTGATGGGCAAAATAAATAAAAAAACGAATCGATCTTTTTTTTTATTTTCGGCAAGTCTGATAGGGCAAAAATTTGGAAAAAATCTCGAAGAACCTTGGTTATTCTACTAACAACATTGATTGTTTAATTTACAAAAAAAAACATTTTTCAATCATTTCGGGCCATTTGAATTGCCCGGAATTAACATGGAGTCTTATGGGAACGGTTTAATGGAAACCCGCCGATTGGCCGTTTCGGACGCGTCTTCATTTGGAGCTAAATTACAAAATTCATATACCATATAGAACGATGCGGTTTTCAGCATTCGTTTTTTAAAGAATTAAACTATATTTTCACTCAAATTAATGTCTCTGTACCGTTTGAGACCCCAGGAAAAAAATCGCAAACTTTAATAAAATTCTCCCCCAATTTGTGAAAGTCAAATTTGCGAGCAGGTTAGCGGAAAATAAATTACTTGACAAAGCTCAAATTTTCACAGGTCATTCTCCTATTCTTTAGCTACATTCTGGCATAATATGAAGCCATTTATCGATTTTCGGATTTTCATTTCCACCGCAGATCTCAGCGTAACGGTACGTTTGATTCATTTAATTTAACAACTTTGTAATTATAATATATAAGGCACAGCTGTACTAACGAGGAATGAAATCCCGAAACACGTGTCTGCAGATAGCCTTATATTACGTAAATTTTGTTTTTGCATTACATTTTTTTTTTTTCGATTCAAAAATTGTTGCATTATACAATATGTTATTGTTATGCAACAGCAAATGTTCATTATTGAGCATTTGTTTAAAGCACTTATGTTACATAAGTCAAAATGTCACAGTAGATAAAGAGGAAATAATTCATTGTTTTCGAGTACTTTCTCTTTAATTTATTTAAATAACTGTGACCAAGTGAATAGATCTTTTTTTTCTATTATTATTAATTGGCATTATCTTAATATTAAGCGATCGATATATTCAAATTAGCCCATCAGCAGTTTATGATTTTTCTTTTTTTAGATTTTAGAGCCGTTTTACACACACAAGAATCCTCGCATAAATTCATAATATAATTATATGTAGAAGAATATTATAAGTTTGCGCATGTGCAATACAGCTATTTTTATAATATATGTTTTGCGAGAGTTCTCGGGAGAAATATATTGAACATGTTCAAAATAATCTAGAAAAGAATTATATAAAACAGTCTCCCAATAATGTTAAGCAATAGCATACTACACAATGGCGCGTCTGTTTGTATTGGACGACTGTAAAAACAATCTGCTCTGCTTATTTCCACAATAATTTGCTGTGTAAAACAGGAAAAATATTTTTATATATATAATTATAGCAAAACTTTTATATATAATTCTCGCACAACTTTCTGCGAGAATTCTTGTGTGTGTAAAACGGCCCTTATAAAATCATTATTTGCAAAATTAAACAAAAAATCTGAAAGTCCTTTTAAATCACATAAAAACTCACATTTTGAATTACCCCTTAGTTATTACGCTTTCAGTTTCTATTAAAACCCCTGACTCTTATTGAAACCAACTTCTTTTCGCGTACAATATTTGTCGTGTAAATAAAACTACGCGAAAGCCTTGATTAATTCGAAGGAAATGACGTTCGTGAAAATCCCCCTGCGGAATTTCCGTCGCGTTCCCTAACGACGAGCCCGCGTTGAATACGAAACCCCCTATTGCCAAAAAAAAAAAAAAAAACTGTCGCAGTAAATCCGACTTTACTTTCGGCATCATTGATTTAATCACAACCGGCGCACGGTACATTAACTCCCACCCCGAAATCGAACAATTTTATAAGCCAATTAACCCAGATAGCCAACTGCAATATAAAACCAACGATTATTTCTCCTTGTAATGTATTAAATAGAGTAATATATCGAGAGATTAATATTAACTGTGTGGGATTAGTAATAAAAAAATATTGCTGCGTTAATAAATTTTCATGTATGATGGTTTATAAACTTGAAAGATAAATTAAAAACACTAGTCAATAGAAAAGAGTATTTACTCACTTGGTAACAGTTATTTAAATAAATTAAGGTTGCGGTTTAGTAGAAAGAGATGGCTATATAGTAAAATGGAAATAATCGTTTTAAAAAAGAGCCATTCTTTTGAATTTAATAATATGAATATGTATTTACAGTTTTTTATCTACCAAGTATAAATTATCAGTCTAAATAAAAAATAAATCGTTAATTTTTGTGTTTTACTTCAATTTACTAGTTCAAGTTAGAAAAGAAAATTGTAAGATATAATGAAATTAATAGGTCATGTCTGCTAAGTTATTTGAATGTAGAATTTAGTGAAATCCTTTAAATTTTCGTTGCACAAGTTTTTATTAACAAAAATATAATTTGAAATTTGCTATAAATTTGATCAATTTTCATTATTTTTCATAATTGTTTTTCACACAAACTAAACATTAAAATAGTTTTTAATTCATCTGATGAAATTCCAGCTTATTTTAAGATTACTTTAATGTATAATACAATATTGTTCATTGATCACAACAGCAATCTAACTCGAATTAGTGATTGCCAATATTTATATAGCTAACTCTTTCATCTAAACCGCACCTTTAAATAGAAATGATTTGAAAATAATTAATAAATTATTTCCACATTTAGTTCTGTGACATTTTGACGCAAGTACTTTATATAAATACACATTAAAACAATTACTTTTCTAATTACTAATCACTGAGGCTTCTACTTCGTTATACATTGTGTAAGATTATAATAAAACACTTTTTTAACTTTGTTTGTACAACAGTTAAAAATTCTGTTATACAAACAAAGTTCTTCCTCCCTGAATATGACCTACGGTCAAAACTAGTCGGAGAGATAAAATATAAATAGTGAAACAAACCAAGAGTTTTATTTAAAATAATATATATATATATCGATTTAAATATGTTTCACCACGGGTTAAGTGAGAACTTAATTAATAATTAAAAAAGTGTTTTATTATAACTACTTTTCGGGCAAATACTCTGCCAGACATTGAATTACAGCTCTTTAGCTACTATGATAAAGACTTAACTGACTAAAGTGTCATGATTAGGCAATAAAAGTAAATTAAAGTAAATAAAAAGCAGAAATTAATAGTTAACGTTCTTAGCTTAGCTTTATTCTTAAATAAACTATATAAATTTATGAAATAATTCCTTACAACTATATTTGTATTGAATTAATTAATATATACAATTATATATATATATATATATATATATATATATATATAAATATTAATTAATATATACAACCAATTAAACACTTAGATAAAATAAGAATTGTAAAAATAATTCAGCGAAATGTTCCTATTAAATTAATTAACTTAAACAACCAAATAAACTCGGGCTTAACTTTAAAATATATATATATATATAACTGCGGACAACAAACAACAGCGTCCCGGTTGCTGTTTGAGGGAATAATTAACGGCAGACCCGAGGGGCTATTCCGCGCCCACTCAGCACTCTTCGGCGAGAACGAACGCGGCAATTAGGGATGATTAAAAGGGCACTTACGTTTATTGGTCGCGCTGTAGCTCGTCTGCAGCTCCAGGTCTTGAGTGTATCCGAATGCAACCAGGGAAAAGCCGACGATTAATGGTATATAGACCATTATGTGCTCGCGGAACGGACGACTCACTCTATTTACTTATATCTCTGTTATTTGCGCGAGCCGGATAAATGCGATCCTGAAAAAAAAAAATAATAGAAGATTAATGAAAATACAGACAATAAGAAATAATTATAATTGATGGTTTTAATATTTAGACATTTGTAGTTTATATTGTATGAAATAAATATGAATAAAATATTAAAAGTCAACCAATAAAACACAGATTAGATTGAATAACTTTAAATTCTCGGCTAGTTATTAGCCCATTTTTTTTAAATTCTCTTGAAAATGGGCTAATAACCCGAAACTAGTCGAGAATTTAAAGTTATTCAATCTAATCTGTTTTATTGGTTTATTTTTAATATTATATTCATATTTATTTCATACAGAAATAATTATTTTATTTATTGAAACAAATCAAAAAATTAATAAAAACACAGATATTTAAAATTTTTTTATATATATATATTTAATATTATATTCATATTTATTTTATACAGAAATAATTATTTTATTTATTGAAACAAAACAAAAAAATGAATAAAAATACAGATATAATTTTTTAAGAACGTTAGTCGACAGCCTAGACAGGCTAACATTAAATAGTAATAATTACTTGTATATATTTTAAAGAAGATTTTATTAAAAATTGTCTGAATAATAAATATATGCTATATAAATAAATAGGCTTCGGACTTGCCTATTTATTTATATAGCATATATTTACTATATAAATAAATAGGTTTCGAACTTGCCTATTTATTTATATAGCATATATTTACTATATAAATAAATAGGTTTCGAACTTGCCTATTTATTTATACAGCATATATTTATTATGTTGAAAATAAAACGATGAAACTACAGACAATATTGTTCTTATTTTTGTTTCGTTTTACTTTTTATTTATTTTTAGATTGTGGACGCTATTAGTTGCGAGGTGGAAACGTCGAGTGCTTGCACTAACGACACAGACACGGAATGGCTCTTGGTAAATAATAAGACAATTGTGGGGATAATTGGGTGGAATTGTTTCCTGGAAATTATATTTTATTTTAAAATGACTCGACGGGAATTCTTCTTTGAAAGCAATTTATTTTTATTATAACAAATAATTTCATCATAATAATAGAAATGATTTTAATAACAGAAAATTAAAAAATAATCACAATTTCAAGACAGTTATATTTATTTATTTATTTAATTAACGGAGGCCATTACATACAGTAACATACATACATGATAAAATAATAAAATTAACAAAAAACACATTTTTAAAAACGAACTATTTTGCACTAAGTATACGGCGCAAAGAACTTACAGAATCTATAAATATGTCAAAGCTGGATACTTTAATAAATTCATTAGCATGCCTTAACATGCGTGTGATAGCCGACTGCTTCGCATAATCTATTCTGTGGAACGGTATATGAAAGATGGATGCATTTCGCAAAGGATATTGAAGAGAGACTTTTGACATAGACCGCTAACGATCATTACTTTGTATCAATTTATTTTGACAAAGACGAAAATACAAATTTCAGGCGGAAAAACAACTAATCACTTCGTTTCTCTATTTTAAATAAATAAATATTTTTTTTGTCCAACAGGAAACAATAGACCCAATTACAGGACAATATATAATAAATAACAATAAAAAATAAAGGGAAGTCCGGAGTGGTTCAGGTAAAAATAGACAAAAGTGAAACAATCGACCTGATTGGGACAACAAACAAAATGAAAATATCTTTCGGGATAGGAGTATAAAAATAAAAATCTTAATGTTTTATCAAGTGATTAATGAGAAGAAAGTAACAGAACTATTCACGGTGGAGGCTTCTACTTCGTTATGCATTGCAATTCACAACACTTTTTAAACACGTGTTTAACTTAGACTCACTTATACAGACTTAAAAAGTATTTCTTTTGTGAATTACGATGTCTGAACTCAATTCTTTTTCTCGCTGAGCTGCGATTTTGTTGTTGATCTGCCTTCAAATAATTCATGCAAAACGAAAGGAAAAAACAAACAACAGGGAATGAAAACACTGCATAACCCGTGTAAATATTTCGCATGCAGGATGTTCGGAGAGCTTTAACTGAAAATCGCATTTCATAAATATAAATCGAACATGCTTTATGGATTATGCATGCGCCGGCCCGAACGGAATTTAATAATACAGGAAGCTGATTCCAGATTCAGAGGAAACTTTTTTTTATTAAATACAAATAACTCATTAAATATTCGTATATTTTATGATTAAACAATAATATATATATATACAGGGTGGCGCAAGATTCCCATGAATATATCTCAGTTATTTAGAAATTTATAAAAAAAAATATTACTAACATAATTTGTAGCTACTGTAAAACTTCACATTTTAAAATGAGTTTCATATATACAGGGTGTCCAATAATCACGTGACGTATCAAACATATGATTTTTTAAATGGAATCGTATATTTTTATGTCGATTTTAGATTCTGCGCTTGAAATGAATCATTTTTAATATGCGGTTTATTAGGTCAATTTTTAATATTTTAAATGTTATAAACAATTTAATGTTGAAATAGGTGATCTTACGCATTTAGTATTCATTACTTTACTTTTATATTTTTGTTTAAACATTAAGATATACTAAACGCATAAGAGCCGCCCCCCCTCCAAAAAAAAAAAAAAATCAGAATACCTTAAAATATAGTAAATTACACGTGCAAAATAATACATTTTAGATACATTCCAATGTTAAATATTATATTGGTATTATGCAACCCAATATACAAAAGTTGTTTGTTTGTACATTGTGTTGCCTTTATGATTAGTTTTTTTTTTCTTTTGATGAGAATAAATGTGGTTTACAGTTATCAATGTGATTGATTAAAAAGTCAAACGGCTGCGAGGGGGTGTTTTTTTTTTAAGCAAAAGAACACCGCCGCCGATCGATCGAATCGCCGTGACCCAAATCCGACGAATTATAGCCTCCCCGCGGCGACGCCGATATGAACAGGAATTGTGCGTGGGCGGACATAATCCCGTTTTGCGGAATTAGAGATGTAATGGAATCCGATATCGCGGCGAATTGAAAATTTCATTGCGCGCCGGCGGAAAATGAATTTATCGGGGCGGGAATGCGGGAGGCGGTTGGCGTTATCGCCCGCACAAATTCAGCCCTTCGTGTACAAACAAGCCCCGGCGATAAGGCCGGGACGCGCACACAAATTTTCGCTTTTCGCGTTTACTTTATCATATTTTCCCTTTTTACGAGGTTGCAATTAATTTAATTTGTTTAACGTTGTATGAAAACCTGTTTTTTTTGTAAACGAGGCGCACTGGAGGGGAAAAGTTATTTATGTTCCTGGAAATTTCTTAACTACTCCGTGTTTTGTAGGTTGAAAATCGTGCGAATACTAATATTCAGCTAATTAATGGTTTTAATATTTAGACATTGGTAGTTCATACTGTATGAAATAAATATTAATAAATTATTAAAAATCAACCAATAAAACACAGATTAATTTGTTTTAATAAAAATTTATGTTTTATTAAAATTTTAAATTCTCTTGAAAATGAGCTAATAACCCGAAACTAGTCGAGAATTTAAAGTTATTCACTCTAATCTGTGTTTTATTGGTTGATTTTTAATAATTTATTCATATTTATTTCATATAATATTCAGTTAGTTTCAGCGTAACCAACTCTTCAAAACACGAATCATTAAGATTATTTTATTTTATAAATTTTATAGATATAGTTTCACTCTTCAAACCATAATTTATTTAGATTAATCTGCTTTTCAGATGATAGCGATATCGAGTAATATTATAAATGACCCAAATCGTTGACGATGCCACTTGAAATTAGGCAAAAGGTGGCGCTTGCGTCGTCTTTAATTTAATTATCAAGTTTACACAATCTCTCAAATTTTATTTACACGATTATCAATTAGTCGACCATACATTACATTTTTAATTTTCCTACCGTCAACAATTTAATTACTCGCGCGTTTCATAACAAGCGCCATATTTCCATACTTTACATAGAAATCACTTTCCCGAAATTAGGATCCTGTTTGCGCGCGGAACATCCCGTACCTGGACGCGATCCGTATCTATCCGGTGGAATGGCCGTCCCGGGAAATCGCGCACGGCCGCTTAATATGCTAATAAGCCCCGAATAGTTTTCGATTTATCCGAGTTAATTAGGACGCGCGTAAACGTGGAATTTTAATTAATATTAATTCCGAAATCGCCGGCGCTATCGCTGGATTTCGCACTGGGAGGGGAGAAAGGCCCTTTGATAAGTCCTCCTTTATTCGGGCTGGTTTCTTAGGAGAGGATACGCTGATAAGGAGAGGGGTGGAGAGGAGGGAAACGCCGCGACGGCTTTTCGAATTGTCCGCGTCCTGATACGGTTGAAGAGGGTGCGATTGTTGGTGGGAATCGCATATTGTTCGCAAAGCACATACTGGTTTTGTCAATATTAGTAGTTTGCGGGAATAATAAAGTTACTATCTAAAATGGTAGTATTGTTCTGTGGTTGATTCTATCTACATGTACCTTTGATATAAACCACAACAGCAGAAAGTTTTTTTTTTAGTTAAAAATGTATTATCAATCCATGGTGATTTATAGCTATTATAATTCTTTTCAAAGAGTGATAAGTATAAATCCCTTGTGTTTTATAGCTATTATTAAGATTTCTCGAAGAGTGATAACTATAAATCCCTTGTGATTTATAGCTGTTATAAGGCAGCCGCGGAATAAAGTTTTTTTTATATATAGAAGTCGTGGATACAATTATTTATTAAGAAGAGTGATAACTATAAATCCCTTGTATTTTATAGCTATTATTATGATTTCTCGAAGAGTGATAACTATAGATCCCTTGTGATTTATAGCTGTTATAAGGCTGCCGAAATCCTGACACCAAAGCTTAGCCAGTCTAGTATTTTTTTATAAAGCTCGCTTCGCTCGCAATCCTGACACAAAAGCTCAGCCAGTCCAGGATTTTGTATGAGCTCGCTTCGCTCGCAATCCTGACATCTAAGCTCAGCCAGTCCAAGATATTGTATAAGCTCGCTTCGCTCGCAATCCTGACACAAAACCTCAGCCAGTCCAGGATTTTGTATGAGCTCGCTTCGCTCGCAATCCTGACACAAAAGCTCAGCCAGTCCAGGATATTGTATAAGCTCGCTTCGCTCGCAAACCTGACACCTAAGCTCAGCCAGTCCAGGATTTTGTATGAGCTCGCTCCGCTCGCAATCCTGACACGTAAGCTCAGCCAGTCCAGGATTTTGTATGAGCTCGCTTCGCTCGCATTCCTGACATCTCAGCTCAGCCAGTCCAGGATATTGTATAAGCTCGCTTCGCTCGCAATCCTGACACCTAAGCTCAGCCAGTCCAGGATTTTATATGAGCTCGCTTCGCTCGCAATCCTGACACCTAAGCTTAGCCGGTCATGGTTTTTTTTATTGAGCTCGCTTCACTTCTAAAATGATATGGAAAATTGATCCTTATTTATTTGTGATTTATAGCTGTTATAAGGCTGCCGCGGAATAAAGTTTTCTTATATATAGAAGTCGTGGATACAATTATTTATTAAGAAGAGTGATGACTATAAATCCCTTGTGTTTTATAGCTATTATAATGATTTCTCAAAGAGTGATAACTATAAATTTCTTGTGATTTATAGCTGTTATAAGACTGCCGCGGAAAAAAGTTTTTTTCATATATAGAAGTCTTGGATACAATTATTTATTAAGAAGAGTGATGACTATAAATCCCTTGTGATTTAGACCCATTATAATTCTTTCTCAAAGAGTGATTACTATAAATCCCTTGTGTTTTATAACTAGTATTATGATTTCTCGAAGAGTAATTTCTATAAATACCTTGTGATTTATACCCATTATAATTCTTTCTCGAAGAGTGATAACTATAAATCCCTTGTGATTTATAGCTGTTATAGGGCTGTCGCGGAATAACGTTTTTTTTTATATATAGAAGTCGTGTATACAATTATTTATTAAGAAAAGAGATGACTATAAATCCCTTGTGTTTTATAGCTATTATAATGATTTCTCGAAGAGTGATAACTATAAATCCCTTGTGTTTTATAGTTATTGTACGGCTGCCGCGGAATTTTTTTTTTAAATATAGAGAAGTCGTGGATACAATTATTTTTCAAGAAGAGTGATGACTATAAATCCCTTGTGCTTTATAGCTATTATAATGATTTCTCGAAGAGTGATAACTATAAATCCCTTGTGGTTTATAGTTATTGTACGGTTGCCGTGGAAATTTTTTTTTTAAATATAGAGAAGTCGTGGATACAATTATTTTTTAAGAATAGTGATGACTATAAATCCCTTGTGCTTTATAGCTATTATAATGATTTCTCGAAGAGTGATAACTATAAATCCCTTGTAATTTATAGCTGTTATAAGGCTGCCGCGGAATAAAGTTTTTTATATATAGAAGTCGTGGATACAAATCATAAATCCCTTATGTTTTATAGCTATTATAATGATTTCTGGAAGAGTAATTTCTATAAATACCTTGTGATTTATACCCATTACAATTCTTTCTCGAAGAGTGATTACTATAAATCCCTTGTGTTTTACAGCTGTTATGAGGCTGTCGTGGAATAAAGTTTTTTTTTAAATATAGAGAAGTCGTGAATACAATTATTTATTAAGAAGAGTGATGATTATAAATCCCTTGTGATTTATAGCTGTTATAAGGCTGCCGCGGAATAAAGTTTTTTTCTTTTTATATATAGAAGTCGTGGATATAATTATTTATTAAGAAGAGTGATAACTATAAATCCCTTGTGATTTATAGCTGTTATGAGGCTGCCGCGGAACAAAGTTTTTTTATATATATAGAAAACGTGGATACAATTATTCATTAAGAAGAGTGATAATTATAAATCCCTTGTATTTTATATTATTATGATTTCTCGAAGTGTGATAACTATAAATCCCTTGTGTTTTATAGCTATTATAATAATTTCTTAAAAAATGATTACTATAAATTCCTTGTGATTTATGGGTGTTATAAGGCTGCCACGGAATAAAGTTTTTTTTATATGTATAGAAGTCGTGGATACAATTATTTATTAAGAAGAGTGATAACTATAAATCCCTTGTGTTTTATAGCTATTATTATGATTTCTCGAAGAGTAATTTCTATAAATACCTTGTGATTTATACCCATTATAATTATTTCTTGAAGGGTGGTAACTATAAGTACCTTGTATTTTATAACTATTATAAGGCTGCCGCGGAATAAAGTTTTTTTATATATAGAAGTCGTGGATACAATTATTTATTAAGAAAAGTGATATCTATAAATCCCTTGTGTTTTATAGCTGTTATACCTGCTGCGGAATAACGATTTTTTTATATATAGAAGTTGTGGATACAATTATTTATTAAGAAGAGTGATAACCATAAATCCCTTGTGATTTATAGCTATTATAATGCTTTCTCGAAGAGTTATATCTATAAATACCTTGTGATTTATACTCATTATAATTCTTTTTCGAAAAGTAATAACTATAAATCCTTTGTGTTTTATAACTATTATAATGATTTCTCGAGGAGTGATAACTATAAATACCTTGTGATTTATACCCTTTATAATTCTTTCTGGAAGAGTAATAACTATAAATCCCTTGTGTTTTATAGCTGTTATAAGACTGCCACGGAATAAAGTTTTTTTTTATACAGAAGACGTGGATACAAGTATTTATTTTATGTATTAAAGTTTTTTAACTTGTTACACGTCTAAATTGCTCTTACAGCAAATTTTATTTACTTTATTATTAAAAAAAAATAAACAAAAAAAATCTATTTATTTTTCTACTGACACATGGGTATCGGTCTGACATAGTGTAACCATTTCAGCCAGTAACCTTTATAATGATTTAATATAAAATTGGGGGACATCACACCAATCATTCATACAACGACCAGCCTAATCCTGGAATCGAACCAAGAACCCCTGGCTTACTAGCCTGCGCACCATCGAAGCGGACAATGCTTAATTAATCCTGAAATTGTGCGTTTGTTATAAATCTCTTGAGAGCTATAGCTACCATAATGCTTCCTCGAAATATGATAGCATAAATCGCTTGTGTTTTATAACCATTATAAGACTTCCGTGGAATCAAGTCATTTTTTTAAAATATAATTCGTGGATAAAATTAGTTATTAAATATCTTAGTCCTTTTTTAAATATAATTTGTGGATAAAATTAATTATTAAATATCTTAGTCTTTTTTTAAATATAACTCGTGGATACAATTAGTTATTAAATATCTTAAAGTTTTTTTTAAAAAAACTTATTACACATTCTAATTTATAAGAAACACGCGTAAAAATATTCCAAAAATCTCGCAAATCAGAAGTTCTCATTCACAAATCGGAATAAAAAAAAAGATTGATGTATTCTTGGTTCACCACGAGTGCGTTGCGAATCTATTGATATCGCGGGATGTCAGACGGCGGCGTCCAACAGATAGCGGCGCCGCGACGCCCTCGGATCGAGTCCAGTGCCCCGGTTAAATAATTCATTAAGCGCGGCGCGCGGCGGAGGGGAGGCGACTTTTTGTCCGTCTCCGCTCAACAATTCATCCCCTCCGCGTTTAACGGCCGTCCGTGATCTGCATAAACACCCCTTTCGGAGGGCACTACAAGAAAATTACCGCCGGTATTACAAGCTCGTTCGTTCGCTCTTGAATATTTATCGTCGTGTAAATCCGCCCATTCGCGAAATTTCTCATCGGCAATAAATTTTATTCACTTAATTAACCGATGGTGATTAATTTATAATGACACATACAAACTAATACTGCAATAAATGTCATTTTATTGTTATAAAAAAAACACAATTAATACAAAAATTGTAATCACAAGAATAATTCGGTAATATATTAAATAAAAATGAATTGAAAATAATTAATAAATTATTTCCACATTTAGCTCTGTGACTTTTGACTTACGTTACGTAAGTACGTTAAACAAATGCACATTAAAACAACTACTTCCCTGGCAAATACCCACGCCGGACATTGAATTACATAATGTACACCTATTCTATTTAGAATAATTCGGATTTATAAATCTTGAGGTAATTTTAATTAATTTACAATGCTTGAGATCTAAATTGCCAGTGTAGCAAATTTCATTTACTTAATTGCTCAAAAAGGAAACTAAAAAAACTGAAGTTGTAAACGTATTATAAATCCCTTATGATTCATAACTATTATAATGCTCCTGCAAAGAGTGGGGGCTTTAAATTTCTTGTGGCTAAAATAAACTAGGTCGACTTAAACAAAAATAATACAAATTGAAGATACCCTAGAGGTATTGTACGGGACTGCAAATTTAAACAATTCGTATTATTTGACAGTTTGTAGTCTTATTAAGAGTTCCACCTTGTTAAATCAGCTCTTACGAGGTTTTTAACATTTTTTTTAATGGAGTCGGTCTAAGCAAACATAATACAAAATTTGAGAGTTCCGTGGAGAGGTTATACGATGCTATAAATACAATCAATTGATATTGTTCGACAGTTAGTAGCTTTATTAAGAGTTACACCTTGTTAAATTAGCTCTTAACAGGTTTTTAATTTTTTTATTGGAGTCGACCTAAGTATTCCAAATCGAGGGTGCTGTGGAGTGGTTGTGCGGTGCTGCAAGTACAAACAATTGGTATTGTTTGATAGTTTGTAACCTTATTAAGAGTTCCACCTTGTCAAATTAACTCTTAAGCTGTTTTTAATATTTTTTCTGATTTTTTTAATTGGAGTCGACCTAAGCAAAATTAATCCAAATTGATGGTGCCCTGAAAGGGTTGTACGGTGCTGCAAGTACAAACAATTGGTACCGTTTGACAGTTTGTAGCCTTGTTAAGAGTTCTACCTTGTCAAATTAGCTCTTAAGCGGTTTTTAATATTTTTTTCTGATTTTTTTTAATTGGATTCGACCTAAGCAAAATTAATCCAAATTGAGGGTGCCGTGGAGGGGTTGTACGGTGCTGCAAGAACAAACAATTCGTATTGTTTGACATTTTGTAGTCTTATTAAGAGTTCCAATTTGTCAAATCAGCTCTTAAGCGGTTTTTAATATTTTTTCTGATTTTTTTTAATTGGAGTCGACCTGAGCAAAATTAATCCAAATTGAGGGTGCCGTGGAGGGGTTGTACGGTGCTGCAAGTACAAACAATTCGTATTGTTTGACAGTTTGTAGCCTTATTAAGAGTCCCACTTTGTTAAATCAGCTCTTAAGCGGTTTTTGATATTTTTATCTGGTTTCTAAATTGGACTCGACCGAGGCAAAATTAATCCAAATTGATGGTGCCCTGGAAGGGTTGTACGAATCTGCAAGTACAAACAATTCGTATTGTTTGACATTTTGTAGTCTTATTAAGAGTTCCAATTTGTCAAATCAGCTCTTAAGCGGTTTTTAATATTTTTTCTGATTTTTTTTTAATTGGATTCGACCTAAGCAAAACTAATCCAAATTAAGGGTGCTGTGGAGGGGTTGTACGGTGCTGTAAGTACAAAAAATTCACATCGTTTGATAGTTTGTAGCCTTATTAAGAGTTCCACCTTGTCAAATTAGCTCTTAAACGGTTTTTAATATTTTTTCTGATTTTTTTAATGGAGTTGACGTAAGCAAAAATAATCCAAATTGAGGGTGCCGTGGAGCGGTTGTACGGTGCTGCAAGTACAAACAATTAGTATTGTTTTACAGTTTGTAGCCTTATTAAGAGTTCCACCTTGTTAATTTAGCTCTTAAGCAGTTATTAATATTTTTTTCTGATTTTTTTAATTGAACTCGACCTAAGCAAAATTAATACAAATTGAGGGTGCCCCGGAAGGGTTGTACGGTGCTGCAAGTACAAACATTTAATATTGTTTGACAGTTTGTAGCCTTATTAAGAGTTCCACCTTGTTGAATTAGCTCTTAAGCGGTTCTTAATATTTTTTCTAATTTTTTTAATTGGATTCGACCTAAGCAAAACTAATTCAAATTGAGGGTGCCGTGGATTGGTTGTACGGTGCTGCAAGTACAAACAATTAATAATATTTTGACAGTTTGTAGCCTTATTAAGAATTACACCTTGTCAAATTTGCTCTTAAGCGGTTTTTAATATTTTTTCTGATTTTTTTTAATGGAGTCGACCTTAGCAAAAATAATCCAAATTAAGGGTGCCGTGGAGGGGTTGTACGGTGCTGCAAGTACAAACATTTAATATTGTTTGACAGTTTGTAGCCTTATTAAGAGTTCCACCTTGTTGTATTAGCTCTTAAGCGGTTCTTAATATTTTTTCTATTTTTTTTTTAATTGAATTCGACCTAAGCAAAACTAATTAAAAATGAGGGTGCCCTGGAATAGTTGTACGGTGCAACAAATACAAACAATTAGTATTGTTTGGCAGTTTGTAGCCTTATTAAGAGTTCCACTCTGTTAAATCATCTCCTAAGCGGTTTTTAATATTTTTTTCTGATTTTTTTAAATGGATTCGACCTAAACAAAAATAATCCAGATTAAGGGTGCCGTGGAGGAGTTGTACGGTGCAGCAAGTACAAACAATTGATGTTTTTGACAGTTTGTAGCCTTATTAAGAGTTTTACCTTATAAAATTAGCTCTTAAGCGGTTTTTAATATTTTTTTTTTAATTTTTTAATTGGAGTCGACCTAAGCAAAAATCCCTTGCTGTTAATTAAATTATTTGTTACATTTATTTTAACTCAAGGTTAGCTCATTCTCAAGAGGATTTGATAAACAACCTAAAACTAACGAAGAATTTAAAGCTATTCAATTAAACGTATTTTTCTTCTAGAAATAGATTTTTAATAAATATATATATATATTAACTTGAGACAACTAAATATATTGAAAACTAAGAATCTTATCAAGAAATGTTTCGAATAAAATTTGTTTGTCTCAGAGGGGTCTTTTGGATGATACTAATCTCGACCTGCCACCCCACCCCCTGGGGGTGGTAGGTGGGTCAAGTTGCGAATTTCAAATAGGAACCCCTATTTTTTTATAGCGGATTCGGATTCTCCGCAAAAATATACGTAGATTTTGTATGAAACAATTTTTTGGTTTTCCAGTATATGGCGCTGTAATCGTATAAAATACAAAGAGGAAATATTATATATATAATATTTCCTATACAAACAATTCATATATATATATATATAATATTTCCTCTTTGCGTTTCAGCGTTGAGAGATTTTTAATAATTTAATCATATTTATTATTTCGATATAAACAGTTAATACTTAATTATAAATAATAAAAATAATGATTTTGTTAGATATATTTTTATCCATTTATTATAACACTTCACATTTTTTATTCGGTGCGATATTCATAAACCGCGCCTCTCGTGATTGCGGCAATTAGCGTGAAACACGTACGTGCAATGATTATTATTATTCAGTGAGTTTCGTCCTCCCCGTAGTGTTTTTTTTTATTTTTTTCGATTATTCATAGCGTGACGTTTAAACGCTCGCTCATTTCAAATTCTGGACCTGGACACGAACAAAATTGGATGCAATTGTCGCGTTGCACATCGCCGTGTATCACGTCCGCAAAAAAATAAATATATACAGAGGAAAATTGATGGGGATTTTAAAAGCGTTTGTTTAAAATATTTATCGGCGTCACGTTTAATTCAGAGCGATGTTTAAATCGTTGGAATAACGACCGAGAGCGATGTTTTATTCGGGATAAGTGGGAATTTAATTTAAACAAAAATAAAATCTGTAAATTTCAGAATAAACGGGTTGAAATTCAGCGTCGTCGTTTATGGTGGACGCGCCGGGCCGACACGTGTTGAAACGTGCGCTTTTATTAATATTAATCGGCGCGCAATTAAATTAATCACTTGTTAAATTCGCATTAACCGGATCCGTAATGGCAATTCTGTTTGTGCGCTTAATTGATTCAGGACTTGAATTAATTACGCGCGAATATTCGTAGCCGGTTTAAATCCGTTTTCGCGCACACACGCAGGCTAATTGATACAATTACAACTGGCCACTAGTCGAATTAGAAGCGATTTGCATTAGTTGGAGTCGAACATCGAATTTAATGGGTTTTATGCGCAAAAACGATTGATTTTACTTTATGGTTTGCGAAACACGCGCTCTGATAGAAAGACGGCAATTTTATTCAAATGTTAATGATTGTAGAAATAAATTATGTAAGGGCAGAACGACCTATTGTCGATAGCCTTTCAAGAGATACAATCTTCTTGTAACTAACTAATCATGACATTATTGCTAATCACAAGTTTATCATTTTCTGTTTAAACTTATACAAATTAATTCCGTGTGATAATTAATCATAACCACAATTATTTCACTACAATCCTGAAATTAATTCCCGGAAACGAAATCAAATTACATCCAAAACATCAGAGCACAACAACAAAAGCCCGCACACCCAAAGAGATTAACATTCCCTCGCGAAATAATTAATCGCCATCATTACATGCATCGGCTCGTAGCTAATAACGGAGCTCGACATTCCGCAGAACGACGCCTTTATCTGGGATGAAGCGAAACCGTCGCCGGTATAAATCATTGTTTCACTTAAGCCGCTTACGCCACATTTAAATAATCCGCAACAACGAAAAAAAGAAAGAAATAATAAACCTTCCGGAGCGTCGACCCAGAAAATATTCGATTAATCGAGGGGTTCCGCGAATGGGATTTCGAGGGGAGTGATTAATAATTGATTGAGTGCCTTTCCAACTAACCCGCATGCTGCTGTGTGCGGGGGTAGTAATGGATCGTAGTTCGGTGAATGAGTAGGGCCGTATTTATATTGCGGAAGCGCGATGCTTGATTTGACTTTTATACCTTTCTAATGTGATTTTTTATATAATGCCGCATTTGATTTTAAAAAAATGCAGCTATATTTTTACCCAGAATCATTGTATTACAGAATTTAAAACTACCAGAAAAATATTGTAAAGTTGAAAAAAAATTCGTTCGATTTTTTTTTAATTAATTTCTCACTTAACCCGTGGTGAAACATATTTAATTAATAGACTTTAATTACAGCACTTGGTTTATTTCACTGAAAACACTTGGTTTGTTTCACTGAAACAAGTGTTTTAATCAAAGTCTATTAATTCGTTTGATTTTCTAAGTCCCACATTACGTGCAGGCTAATCAAAAATATTTTTCTTATGGCTCAAATTTTCAAAATATATGCTCCAATTATCTTGCTACACTTTGGTATAATATTATTTTCAAATCATTTTTTATTTAATTTATTAAATAACTGTGTGTTAATGAAAACACTCTTTCTATTCATAGTTTGAAGTCGTTTGGCAATTTTCGGATTTTCGCCGAATTTTTTACGATATTTTCAAATTTTGGTGAAATATTTTATCTCAAAAAAAAATCTGATAAAAATATCGAAGACCCTTAATGATACTGCAAAAAATATTTACTCTCTAGTTTCCAGAAAAATAATCATTTTCGGTCATTTCGCACCATTTAAATTATTTCGTGAAATTAACACGGGGCTTTTTGGGCAGAATCAGCTAGAATTTGATAGACAAGGAAAATAAATTGACAGAATCACCCAGAATTTGAAAGATAAGTAAGATACATTGACAGAATCGGCTCGAATTTGACTGATAAGGAAGATACATTAACATACTCTGCCGGAATTTGACAGATAAGGAAGATACATTGACAGAATCAGCCAGAATATGATAAATAAGAAAGATAAATTGACAGAAAGGAAGATACATTGACAGAATCAGCTGGAATTTGGCAGATTAGGAAAATAAAATGGCAGTATCAACCTGAATTTGACAGAAAACAAAGATAAGTTGACAGAATCAGCCTATATTTGACAAATAAGGAAGATAAATTGACATAAACAGCCTGAATTGGAGAGATAAGGAAGATATATTGACAGAATCAGCCAGAATATGACAAATAAGAAAGATGAATTGACAGAATTAAAGATACATTGACAGAATCAGCCTGAGTTGGACAGATAGGGAAGATACATTGATAGAATCAACTGAAATTTGGCAGATTAGGAAAATAAATTGGCAGTATCAGCCTGAATTTGACAGATAACGAAGATAAGTTGACAGAATCAGCCTGTATTTGACAAATAAAGAAGATAAATTGACAGAAAGGAAGATACATTGACAGAATCAGCTTGAATTGAGCAGATAAGGAAGATACATAGACAGAATCAGCCTTAATTTGACAAATAAGGAAGATAAATTGACAGAATGGAAGATACATTGACAGAATCAGCCTGAATTTGACAGATAATGAAAATACATTGACAGAATCACCCTGTATTTGACAAATAAGGAAGATAGATTAACAGAAAGGAAGATACATTGACAGAATCAGCCTGAATTTGACAGATAATGAAGATACATTGACAGAATCAATCTGAATTTGACAAAAAAGAAAGATATATTGACAGAATCAGCCTGTATTTGACAAATAAGGAAGATAAATTGACAGAATCGGCCTGAATTTGAGAAATAAGGAAGATAAATTGACAAAAAGGAAGATATATTGACAGAATCAGCCTCAATTGGACAAATAAGAAAGATAAATTTACAGAATCAGCTGAAATTTGGCAGATAAGGAAAATAAATTAGCAGTAACAGCCTGAATTTGACAGATAACGAAGATAAGTTGACAGAATCAGCATGTATTTGACAAATAAGAGATAAATTGACAGAATGGAAGATACATTGACAGAATCATCCTGAATTTGACAGATAAGGAAGATAAATTGACAGAACAGAAGATACATTGAGAGAATCAGCCTGTATTTGACAAATTAAGAAGATAAATTGACAGAAAGGAAGATACATGACAGAATCAACCTGAATTTGACAAATAGGAAAGATAAATTGACAGAATGGAAGATACATTCACAGAATCAGCCGGAATTTGACAGATAATAAAGATACATTGACAGAATCAGCCTGTATTTTACAAATAAGGAAGATAAATTGACAGAATCACCATGAATTTGACAGATAATGAAGACACATTAACAGAATCAGCCTGAATTTGACAAATAAGAAAGTTAGATTGACAGAATCAGCCTGTATTTAACAAATAAGGAAGATAAATTGACAGAAAGGAAGATACATTGACAGAATAAGCTTAAATTTGACAGATAAGAAAGATAAGTTGACAGAATCAGTCTGTATTTGACAAATAAGAAAGATAAATTGACAGAATGGAAGATACATTGACAGAATAAGCTTAAATTTGACAGATAAGAAAGATAAGTTGACAGAACCAGCCTGAATTTGACAGATAAGGAAGATACATTGACAGAATTAGCCTGTATTTGACAAATAAGGAAGATAAATTGACAGAATCAGCCTGAATTTGACACATAAGAAAGATTGATTGACAGAATCAGTTTGTATTTGACAAATAAGAAAGATAAATTGACAGAATGGAAGATACATTGACAGAATAAGCTTAAATTTGACAGATAAGAAAGATAAGTTGACAGAATCAGTCTGTATTTGACAAATAAGAAAGATAAATTGACAGAATGGAAGATACATTGACAGAATAAGCTTAAATTTGACAGATAAGAAAGATAAGTTGACAGAACCAGCCTGAATTTGACAGATAAGGAAGATACATTGACTGAATCAGCCTGTATTTGACAAATAAGGAAGATAAATTGACAGAATCAGCCTGAATTTGACAGATAAGGAAGATACATTGACAGAATCAGCCTGTATTTGACAAATAAGGAAGATAAATTGACAGAACCAGCCTGAATTTGACAGATAAGAAAGATAGATTGACAGAATCAGTCTGTATTTGACAAATAAGGAAGATAAATTGATAGAAAGCAAGATACATTGACAGAATCAGTCTGAATTTGACAGACAAGCAATATAAATTGACAAAATCAGCCCGTATTCAATAAATAAGGAAGATAATTTGACAGAATAAGCTTGCATTTGACAGATAAGAAAGATAAATTTACAGAATCAGCTGGAATTTGGCTGATAAGAAAAATAAATTGACAGTATCAGCCTGAATTTGACAGATAACGAAGATAAGTTGACAGAATCAGCCTGTGTTTGACAAATAAGGAAGATAAATTGACAGAATCAGCCTGAATTTGACAGATAAGGAAGATACATTGACTGATTCAGCCTGATTTTGACAGATAAGAAAGATAATTTTACAAAATCACCTCGAATTTGAGAGATAAGAAAGATAAATTGACAAAATCAGTCTGTACTTGACAAATATGGAAGATAAATTGACAAAGTCACCTCGAATTTGACAGATAAAGATAATAAATTGACAGAATCAGCCAGAATTTCACAGGTATGGAAGATAAATTGACAGAATCACCTCGAATTTGACAGATAAAGATAACAAATTGAAAGAATCAGCCTGAATTTGACAGATAAGAAATATACACTGACAGAATCAGCCAGAATTTCACAGGTACGGAAGATAAATTGACAGAATCACCTCGAATTTGACGGATAAGAAAGATAAACTGACAGAATCAGCTGGAATTAGACAGACAAGGAAAATAATTTGAAAGAATCACCCGTGAATGCAGCAGATAAGGAAAATAAATTGACAGAAGCAGTTTGTGTTTGATAAATAAGGAAAAGAAATTGACAGAAGCAGTTTGTGTTTAATAAATAAGGAAAAGAAATTGACAGAAGCCTTTTTTCTTTTGAAAATTTTTCTGCAAAAGACTTTTTTCTTCCGTTAATCTAAGACTAATGTTCACTAACAGAAAATAACAACTTTATCTCCAGTGAAGTTAAATTAAAGCAAGCTTAACCCACAATTGAGAAAACCAGGTCTAAATGTTTTTTTTTTTGCTCTCGTGAATAAAGAAAGGTGAAGAGTAAAAAAGCATCACATCCATAATCAACAGCAAATATACACGAGTTTTTTTTTTGTTGCTGTGGTTATCTTTCATTGCATATTTTTTTTACTTCAATATAAAAACCGAGTAACATTAATTATCCCCGCAAACGGGGCCGTTTCAATTTCCGCACTAGCCCGCTGTTGAATCGCGGTTGATCCCGGAAAAGCCGGCCAGCGTTTCATATTTAACCGCGCTGCGGGGTGCGGGGGGTAGGTTTTTTGGGATGAATCCAACGAGGACGCGGAAACGGGGCCGAATCGATGCGGGCGCCAGAAAAAATAACAAGAACGGAGAGAAAAGCTTTGCTGCTGATGCAGTTCGGCCCCGGAATACAAACAAACAAAGGGGGCCTTAATGAATGCAATGGGACAAAAAGGGGTGGTTGTACGTGCCGCGTCGACGGAAAACGGGACTCTGGAGTGCCTCCCGTCGCAACTACGCTACGCTTTTCCGGAGGATCGGGGAATTTTCTGGTGGATTGCGACAATGCTCGGTTGATTGTATAGTGGAGGGAATTGAAAAACAACAAAATGGTTATACTGGTCGAAATCTATATGAGAAACGTTGCATAAATGTTACATTAATTTTGATTGAATGAATCGAAACGTAACATCCTGGCTGCGATCTCCGGAGTCTTGCGGCGGAATTTACTTCAATTAATATATAATTTACATTTTTGAGGTTTATATTTTAAAATTAATTTTAATTAAGATAGTTTCTTTTTATAAGTAAATTCTCATATATTTAAAAAAACAAAATGGAAAGCATGATACAAGTACTTGTACTTAAAATGTTGACCATTGGAAGCAACAATTTAACAAATAAGAAGCCAAAAACAACAGTAGTTATGGTTATTTTCCACGAATGAAGGTTTCCATTCGTTTCAAATCCCCTGGGCAAATGTGCGGGCTTTAGCGCGTAAAATTTCCCGAAATAATAAAGAAGGGACAGCGCAAACAAAACGCAGCTACCCCGAAACCCTGGGGGTTGATTTCTTTTTCGCCCTCTCGACTTTGAAGGGTGGAATTTCGAAATGGTTTCCCCCTCACGGGGATATAATATGATAATCTGCGTATTGATACGGATATTTGCATAATTTTGCTGGCAAACCAGAAACTAGTCAAGATCAACACGATTTAATTAAATTCGGTGAGCCACACAGATGGGTTTGATATTTACGTTTCGGATTTGTGATACAAATCGACATTAATTAAAAATATGTATATAACACCTATATTGAGGCAAATATATAATAAAAATTATTAATTTAAGACAATTAAAAAAAACATTAGGCAATAGATGGCGCTTATGTTATCTCCCATGATAAGCATAACAACTAAACAATTGTTGGTGACATATTTATAACAGTTGATTTCATTGTTTATCATTATTAATAACTGAGGCTTCAACTTTGTTATACATTGTTTATCAATTTAATAAAACACTTTAAACTTTGTTTGTATAACTCTAAATATCGTCATTGTCATTGTTTATCGACTGTAGATTAGTTGGCCTTACAAGTTTATAGATTTACATTTTTATAGATTTTTTTTTAATTGAAGACAAATCTGTCGGCACAGTTGAAAATAACCCGAATTTAGGAGTCCTTAAATTATTATAAAATTAATTCAATTAATAACGAAAATCTGAATTTATTTTAAAAATAAAGACACTCGGTTTCTTTCACATACTTTTTTTTCTATTAATTTCTCCTCAAGGATTAATTTTGAGAGAAAATATTTTGAAGAGTTTTATACACAATCAGATCCTATCAGAATAATTATTTGAATATTGGAGATTGAAAAAAATAAAGGAAAATTGTATTTAAACCAAACAATCGAATTTACTTTGAATTTATTAAGCAAATGTTTAAATATTATATGATTATATTTGCTGAAAATCTTTCAAGTCGTGTATTACCATTACTATTTATTGTAAGATTGAATCTCCCTTCTTCACAAACTGTAGATCACAGACTACAATTACAATATTTATTTATTTATTTATTAACGGTGTCTACAATAAAAATACAATAAAATAGTAATAATAAATACATTAAACATTTAAAATAAAACAATATATAAATTACAATTAATAAAATACATAGAACTAGCTGTCTATGTAGTTTATTGATGCTAAAAGTAGATCTTCCTCACTACAACAGAACTATTATCCTTTCACTCAACAGCGTTTCCGTATTTCAGATGGCGCTGTATAAAGTACAATAATTTACAGGAATCTGCGCCTCTTCTAAAATTTAGCTCGTTAGAGAATTTTTTTGATTCGTGCAAAGATTTATTTTATAGCAACAAAATATCCCACGGAGCTCATAATTCTATTAAAAAATATTTATTTTCGTAAGAAATGTTTATAATTATTTGCGACAGTTACAGAATAACGAAATAAAAAAGTGTATAACAAATACATTGAAATATATATTATTATAATAAACAATTAATTAGTCCAATGTAATTGGATTTTCGTAAATAAATAATTATTTTTTTAAATTAAATGAATACGTTCTCACAATATAAGTAATATATTTATTTACTGTATTTCCTTTTTACAAAACATATGCAACAAAAATCAATATTACAACTAAATATATAAATGTATGTAAATGATATTCAAACTGAAATATAATTATAAACTGACAGTAAATAATACTAATATTTAAATTGGTCATATACTATTACTTAAAAAAATAAACTTTAAATGTTACCGACATACACTTATTGTTCTATTTCATAGTTATAAAAGCGCGAAAGACAGCTTCCCACCAATAATATGTCTTATAGTTGTAAAAATGGCATATTCTATTAAATAAATAAATAAGAGCAACTTTCATGGATTTTCACAACTTTGGTTTTTAAATAATAAAAATTATATGATGTCAATCGTCGTTTTTGTTTATTTTTTTATGATCATATAACACTGTTAATCCCATAAAACGGAAATGTATTGGCGGAAACGCAGCCTTAATCCACGCACCAAAATCAGGTCCTATCAGAATATTCGAATATCGAAAATATTATTTAAACGTTTTAAACGTAATTTTTTTCAATTGTTTGAATTTACTTAACAAATTCGAAAATCTTTACTGAAACGCCTTAAGGTCGTGTAATCGGATTTAGTTAATCCACCCGCGGGGTAGGGGCGAAGTCGTAATTTGATTGAATACCCCGGGGGCAAAGAGGGCTGAATATAACGGGCGACTCCAATAAACCGTAATGTTCATACATAAACATCGCGAGAGTCATCGAGCAGGCGAGAGAGCTCCTGTTATTGAAAGGGAAGAGGGTGCTTCCACCTTCTTCTTTTTTTTATGTGTACACTTCTCTCCACTCCGCCAGTTTTTCCATCCAGAGGTATATCATTTCCGGTCCGTCTCCCCCTGTTTGCTTTCATTTATTTATGATGCCACCAAGCGACGGGCACAATCATCAATATTTATTATTACTGTACATACAAAAGGTTTTCGCTTTTTTTTTTATTCAAGTAAACTACAAATTTATTTTAACTGTAATATTGATGTATCGCCGGCTCAGAGGATTATAAAAATAAATATAAATTCTTTATCTAAATTTTTATCAATAACTAAAATTTTAATATGTGTCCTAGTCACTTGTTTTTTATATTATTTCATTTACGTGATATTTTACACGATAACTAAATCGCAAATTTACAATTTTAATATGTTGTCAATAGTGTAGAAATGTCCTATTTTTAATATGTTTAGAAATTGATTTTTTATGTATAATTTAATTCTAATTAGCTTAGTATGTAAGCCACATCACTTTGTCTGACACTCCCATGAATGTATGCATTTGTTTCTGAAAATAAAAATATTCTATTCTAAAAAAAAAAGCTACAAAAAATAATATATACCTATGTACCCTGTTTTTTAAATACTTGGTTTGATAATGTTATTGAAACTAAAGTGAATTAAAAGATGTGTGTGAAACTGGCAATAACTCCAGCAATAAACCGGCGCCTCCACCAAAACAAATTATTATTACAATAATTATATAAGAATAATTACACATTGAATTAAAAAACGTATGCACACTCAGTGTTTACAACCAGCATTGCTCACAAAATGCAATAAGTTGCGATAAGTTATATCTTCTCTAACAACTTAAACGATAGATAGGTAGAACAGTTCTATTAATTTCCAAGTAATTGGAATTAATGGAACTGATTTAGGTCCATTTGACCACATTAGACTATATTATTGTATATTTTTATACGGTATATCTTGCAGCATGTATATTTATGTCTAATTGGTCAATAAACGATTTATTATTATTATTATTATTATTATATAATATAAAAATATAAAAAAATCATAAACTGCTGTAAGGCCATCTAATCTATATAGATTGCTTAATTATACTCCAGGAAGTAAGATAATGTCAATTATTTGCACTTAATGCACCCTCTAACCCTCCCACGGCATCCTCAATTCTGGTTATTTTTTTTAATCAAAATTCAAATGTTGAAGTATCCATATTTTTCCAAAGTACAGAATTTATTTTCGTTTTTCTTTACTATTTTACTTAATTAGTTAATAAACAATAAATATAAACCTTCATAAATGTGTCACCTATAAAGGTTAATTTGTTATCGAACTTATTGCGAGCTCGACAATCTGATAAATTTACCAAAAAAAAAATTAAAAAAAATCATAACTCTGTGAATCCACCCATTACTTCTGTTTTTTTTTATAATACATTTAATCTATTATTAAACAATAAATATTAACTATTAAAATTGTGTCATCAACAATTGTTTAGTTTTTATGAGATTTATTGCTGGCGCTCCCATGCATTTAATAAGACGGGCGATTAAAAAAAGCATAACTCGAAAGGTCCATTATTTATTTTTGACTTTCTTTTTTTTCATAAAATGTTTAAACAGTCGATAAACAATGAATATCAACTGTCATAAATGCATCATCAACAATTGTTTAGTTATTATGAGATTTATTGCTGGCGCTCCCAAGCATTTAATAAGGCGGGCGATTAAAAAAAGCATAACTCGAAAGGTCCATTATTTATTTTTGATTTTCTTTCATAAAATGTTTAAACAGTCGATAAACAATGAAAATCAACTGTCATAAATATGTCACCAATGATTGTTTAGTTGTTTGAGACTTATTGCTGGCACTCCCATGCATTTAATAAGACGGGCGATTAAAAAAATCATAACTGGAAAGGTCCATTATTTATTTTTGATTTTCTTTCATAAAATGTGCCGACAGATTTGTCTTCAATTAAAAAAATCTATAAAAATGTTTAACTCTTGTAAGGCCAACTAATCTATATCGATCGCTTAATTAGAGTCCGGGAAGTAAGATAATGTCAATTGTTTGTACCTGGTGCACCCTCCAACCCTTCCACGACACCCCTTAATTCGGATTATTTTCGACTGTGCTAACAAATTTTGTCTCCAATTAAGATATTCTAAAAAAATCTAAAACTTCTATAGAGCTAACTAATCTAGATCGATCGCCTAATAAGACTCCGAGAAGTAAAATAATTTCATTTTTTTTAACTTGACGCACCCCCCAGCCCCTCCAAGGCACCCTCAAATAAATTCGGGATATTTTCGACTGCACCGACAGATTTATCTCCAATTAAAAAAATCTAAAAAAAAACATAAACTCCTCCAAGTCCAACTAATCTATATAGATCGCTTAATTAGACTCCGGGAAGTAAGATAATGTGAATTTTTTGTACTTAGTGCACCCTCCAACCCCTCCATGGCACCCTAAAATTCGGCTTATTTTCGACTGCACCGACAGATTTATCTCCAATTAAAAAAATTCTAAAAAAAATCATAAACTCCTGCAAGTCCTAATAATCTATATAGATCGCTTAATTAGATTCCGAAAAGTAAGATAATGTCAATTGTTTGTACCTGGTGTACCCTCCATCCCCTCCATGGCGCCCTAAAATTCGGGTAATTTTCGATTGCACCAACAGATTTATCTCCAATTAAAAAAAATCTAAAAAATATCACAAACTCATGTAAGTCTAACTAATCTATATAGATCGCTTAATTAGACTTAGGGAAGTAAGATAATGTCAATGTTTTATAGATGATGCACCCTCCAAAGCTTCCACGGCACCTTCAATTCGGGTTCTTTTCGACGGTATCGAAAGATTTGTCTCCAATTAAAAAATTCTAAAAAAAAATCATAAGCTGTTATAGGACCATCTAATCTATATAGATCGTTAAATTAGACTCCAGGAAGTAAAATAATGTCAATTGTTTGCACCTGATGCATCCTCCAACCCTCCCACGGCATCCTCAATTCGGGTTATTTTCGACTGTATCAAAAAATTCGTCTCCAATTAAAAAAATTAAAAAAAAATCATAAGCTGTTATAGATCCATCTAATCTATATAGATCGTTAAATTATACTCCGGGAAGTAAGATAATGTCAATTGTTTGGACCTGATGCACCCTCCAACCCTCCCACGGCATCCTCAATTCGGGTTATTTTCGACTTTATCAAAAGATTTGTCTCCAATTAAAAAAATTCTAAAAAAATCATAAGCTGCTGTAGGGCCATCTAATCTATATAGATCGCTTAATTAGACTCCGGGAAGTAAAATAATATCAATTGTTTGTAGATGATGCACCCTCCAATGCTTCCACGGCATCCTCAATTCGGGTTATTTTCAACTGTATTGAAAGATTTGTTTGCAATTAAAAAATTCTAAAAAAAATCATAAGCTGCTGTAGGACCATCTAATCTATATAGATTGCTTAATTATACTCCGGGAGGTAAGATAATTTCAATTGTTTGGACCTGATGCACCCTCCAACCCTTCCACGGCACCTTCAAATCGGGTTATTTTCGATTGTATCGAAAGATTTGTCTCCAATTAAAAAATTCTAAAAAAAATCATAAGCTGTTATTTTACCATCTAATCTATATAGATGGTTAAATTAGACTCCGGGAAGTAAGATTATGCCAATTGTTTGCACCTGATGCACCCTCCAACCCTCCCACGGCATCCTCAATTCGGGTTATTTTCGACTGTATCGAAAGATATGTTTGCAATTAATAAATTCTAAAAAAAATCATAAGCTATTATAGGACCATCTAATCTATATAGATCGTTAAATTAGACTCTGGGAAGTAAGATAATGTCAATTTTTTGCACCTGATGTAACCTCCAACCCTCCCACGACATCCTTAATTCGGGTTATTTTTGACTGTATCGAAAGATTTGTCTCCAATTAAAAAAATCTAAAAAAATCATAAGCTGCTGTAGGACCATCTAATCTATATAGATTGCTTAATTATACTCCGGGAAATAAGATAGTGTCAATTGTTTGGACCTGATGCACCCTCCAACCCTTCCACGGAATCCTCAATTCGGGTTATTTTCGACTGTATCGAAAGATTCGTCTCCAATTAAAAAATTCTAAAAAATCATAAGCTGCTGTAGAGCCATCTAATCTATATAGATCGCTTAATTAGACTCCGAGAAGTAAGATATTGTCAATTGTTTGTAGATGATGCACCCTCCAATGCTTCCACGGCATCTTCAATTCGGGTTATTTTCGACGGTATCGAAAGATTTGTCTCCAATTAAAAAAAATCTAAAAAAAATCATAAGCTCTTATAGGACAATCTAATCTATATAGATCGCTTAATTAGACTGCGAGAAGTAAGAAAATGTCAATTGTTTGGACCTGATGCACCCTCCAACCCTCCCACGGCATCCTCAATTCGGGTTATTTTTCACTGTATCGAAAGATTCGTCTCCAATTAAAAAAATCTAAAAAAAATCGTAAGCTGTTATATGACCATCTAATCTATATAGATTGTTAAATTAGACTCCATGAAGTAAAATAATGTCAATTGTTTGTATCTGATACAACTTCCAACCCCTTTATAGCATCTTAAAATTCTGGTTATTTCGACTGTATCGTAAAATTTGATACGATTTAAAGAAATCTAAAAAAAAATATGTCAAAATCAGCTGCAAAGCTAACTAATCTACCTTAATCGCTTAATTAGACTCCAGGAAATAAGATAATATCAATTGTTTGCTCATGATACACTCTTCATCCCCTCCATGACATCCTCAAATTCGGGTTATTTTTGACCATATCAACAGATTAAAATAAATAATCAAACACTGCTGCAAGCTTTGTTTAACAACATCAGTTATTATTTTCATAATTAATTAAAATTCAACAACAAACATATTGATACGTCACACACGTTAAGATTATGTGCCTTTAGAAAAGAAAATCCCCAATACCGAAGCGAGTTTAATAAACTCGTCTGAAAGGGCGAAGAGAGGAAAGAGAGAGAGAGAGACGCGAACGGGGAGTATTTAATATATCCTGCCGTTGACGTGTTCAAAATTCTAAACAAAGGAATGTCACCCCCGGACCTGCGGAGGGAGGAAACGAGGTCGATATCCGGGCAGGAGGGAAGATAATTTCATTTCCTCGCTTATTGATTCCAAACGCCACGGGGGGATGGGGGATCTTTTTTCACTTTTCGCAGAAGTTCAATTATAATTTCCGCGTGGAATTTAATGGAAGATATAACAAAAAAATAGAAGAAGAAGAAACTAAACTAATTATTATGAGTGAAAGAAAAACCAAGTGTTTAAGTTAAATCCACCCATCAACTGTGATTTAAATTATGTTTCACCAAGTGTTGAATGAGTTAAATATCAACAGTTTAAGCACTGACTAGTTGCGCTCACACCATTATCAAAAGGTACTTGTAATCTTATAATCATTTTGATAATGGATGTATGACTGAAACTAGTCAGTGCTTATTATTAATAAACAAAAAAAAATGAAACAATAACCAAGTAGTTTTTATTAAAAAAAAAACTACATACGAGGTGCGTTCAGAAAGTAAGCTGAGTTTTAAAATTTCTCGAGCAACGTATATTCGATTATTTTTTGTTGTTGTTGTGGTGTTCCACAATTTCAAGTACATAGCATACTGCGTTTGTTTTTGACAAATAAAAATGTTAGACGTGTTTTGTTGTGTTTCGCGATTTTATATTATTAAAACAAAATGAAGCAAAGAATTTGCACTAAATTTTGTGTGAAAAATGGAATCAAGTGCTCGAAAACACATGAAATGTTAACACTGGCCTACGGTGAGTCTGCTCTAAGTAAAAAATAATTATAAGTGGTACAAGCTCTTTCAAGATGGGCAAGAAGATGCCAATAACGAACCTCACTCTGGATGCCCCAGCACGTCAACAACAGAAGATATCGTCAAAGCTGTCAAGAAAATTGTTTTTTTTTCCTTAATTAATTTTATTGTAAGGTTGTATAATGTACCACACTTGAACTGCATGAAAAGTTCCCTATATCCACAAAGAAAAATCCAACAACCCGCAGCCACAAAAAGATATAAAGAAACCCCTAAGAAAGAAAAGTCGTTCATCCGTTGGTTCGACTTTTCTTTCTTAAGCGCGCGCGAGAGGAATGCACGTAATGGCCGTTCCCTTCCCTTCCGTCTACTTCTGCGGAGACAATTTCGGCGCGATTTAAAAACTTCCCTTATTTATCGCCGTCCCTTATCCCCCGGTATATCGGAACTTTGTCCCCGGGACGGTTTATGTGTAGGTAGGTGAGTTAAGCGGTACATTAAGGCTCGACGGGGGAAAGTTTAGGGACGCGCCGCGGATAGAGGGCAGGATTTACCGGGTCGCCGGGGGGTAATTAGTTTTGATAATTGACCGTGGAACTTTTTCAATTCAGTTTTAATTATATCACCCGGCCTTTTTTTTATTATTAACGTATTTTTTTTTTCTTTCGAAGGGCTTAATTAGGATTCTTTTATGTCTGAAAAATATGTTGTCCTGTAATTTATTAATTTGATAGACAGTTGAAAGGAAACACTAAATAAAAGGAGATATTACAAGCATGCCTTCTTATTAAATGCGGTTTTTTTAATAAATATATATATTAATTTAATGTTAGGCAAAAAGAGCGATGGTCTACTCTACAGCCGTTTTCTAAGGTAAACGTATAATATAGTATAAGAATTATATTGTTAATTTATCGTATATAAAATTGTCTGCATGATTTATTATTATTATTATTATTAGCCCTGTAGCAGTTTTTTTTTGATTTTTTAGAATAACACAAACTAAAAGTTCTATGATGGGGTTGGAGGGTGTTTCAAATTCAAACAATTGACATTGTCTTTCAACCCAGAGTTTAATTAAGCAATATGTGCGGGAAAATTAGCCCTGCGCTATTTAAAAAAAAAATTGGAGACAAATCTGCCGACCCATTTAAAAATAAACGAAATTAAAAGTTCCATAGAAGGAATGGAGAATGTTTCAGTTACAATCAATTGGTATTATTTTTTTACCCAGAGCCTAATTAAGCAATATTTAGTCAAATTAACTATGTAGCTGTTTTTTATTTATTTATTATATATAGAATATCTTTATTCTTCATTTTTTTTGTACTGCAGATTTAATTTAATTTAAATTAAATAAAAAAAATTAAAAATAATTAATAAATTATTTTTTATTAATTATTTTCAAATTCTTATTATTTATTTATTATATATAGAACATCTTTATTCTTTTTTTTGTACCGCAGATTTAATTTAATTTAAATTAAATAAAAGAATTTGAAAATAATTAATTTATAAATTATTTTTTTCTTTTTTTATTAATTAATTATTTTCTAATTCTTTTTATTTATTTATTATACATAGAACATCTTCATTCTTTTTTTTTTTGCAGTACAAAATAAAAAAGGTTTTTTGTCCAGACTAAAATAGTCTTTCTGCCTTGTTTTAAATTTACGGTGGACACGATTTTATATTTATTTTATTAAAATTTATATTCATCAGTAATGCAAGCCAAAAAAAAATCAACAATCGATGCTCGCTCGCCTCGAGCGTCCGCATTCCTGAGATAAGAAAATAGTTGATCGGGATCCGCGCGAGCAGGCAGATCTTATTGTCGTGTGTGTTTAATAATTGTGCATTCGTTTTATATTAGATTAATTAGTGGTTTGTGAAATGTAATAATTAGTTGTGTCGATCGGATTTTTATAATTAAAACACTTACACGTTTTATATATATATATATATATATATAAATAGTTTGGATCGTATCCAAGACCTACTTCAACCAGCTTGATAAGATGAAATTCAGACATCACAGAAAATTAAGGAGATAATGGAAAGGAAACAATAAAATGGTATGCGTAACTGTTTTTTTGTACTATAGATTTAATTTAAATTAAATAAAAGAATTTGAAAATAAATTATTTTTTCTTTTTTTTATTAATTAATTATTATCAAATTCTTTTATGTAATTTATTTAAATAACTATGACCAAGTGAATAAATCCTTTTCCTATTATTATTAATTTAATTTGTTAAAGGTTTTTTTTCAATATTTGAATTCGAAGAAGTTTTTGTTTATTGACGAGATAATGATACTCTTTTGAGATTTGAGATTGTCTGACTGTTAAAAAGTATACTCTTTCAATGCTCGAGAAGTTCTAACCCAAAAAGCTAAAATTAGTCGACATTTTTTACCTCCTTATTGTATTGATAAACTTCTAGCAACTAATAATATTGTAACGAAAATGAAAGAAGAAACTGGAAACATCACTCTAGAATTTCGCGACGGTAAAGGCGGCGTGATTAAACCCGATTTCGTAACAATATAAAATTATCATTTCATTTTTAAAGGATTAAGATAAAGATACAATCATTACAATCATTGAAAAAAAGAAAGTAACAATGTATTACAAAAACAAAATTCACTTGGCTGGAATCGGCTATCGAATGTTAAGGTCTTTTATTTAAACAAAACAGAAAAAAAAAACAGTAGCTTGTAAATTGTTTAAATGTCTTATTTAGTGGACAGGTAATACATCTAGTTCAAAAATCGATCCTAAAGGACTTTTTGATTTCTGGTACATTTTCAATGTATATTTCAGTAGGGAATATAATCGTAATAAATTTAAGACGACGCAAGCGCCACCTTTTGCCTAATTTCAAGCGGCATCGTCAACAATCCACACGCTAGATGAATGGTGGCTGAATATTTCATTAAAAGGAAATATAATATTAAATAAAAATGATTTGAAAATAATTAATAAATTATTTCCACATTTAGCTCTGTGACTTTTGACTTACGTTACGTAAGTACGTCAAACAAATGCACATTAAAACAACATTTGTTTAACGTACTTACGTAACGTAAAGTCACAGAGCTAAATGTGGAAATAATTTATTAATTATTTTCAAATCATTTTTATTTAATTTATTTAAATAATTGTGACCAAGTGAATGAATACTCTTTTCTATTTATAGGAAATATAATGTTTATTATTTTGAAATGACTGTTACAAAATTAGTAAATTAATGGAAATAAATAAATTAGGGCAGAGAGACCTATGGTCGAAAGCCCATGACAGATTACTAACACAATTGTACATATTGTTATAATAAATTTTGTAAAATTTGGTTGTCATATTGTCTGAATAAAGATGTTTGTATATATAAATAAATTATTAATATGGTGGACGCGTCGGGATTCCTGGCTAGACATTTATTGCTAACTTCTCATGGGTAGCTGAAACTATCGAAGAACTTTGAAACAGTTTAGCTTATCTCTTTAGAGTTGATCAAAATGTATGAAATAAATAAAAAAACTAAAAATTAAAATTAAAAAAATAAAATAAAAACTAAATAATTTTAACTATTAACATGAAATAGTATAGTAAGTTTTAAGTTTTTAAATAATATACGAAAATTTATATTACACATTTTCATGTATTAATTTAATAGTTGAAACGGGGCTGATTTTTTAATATTTTTTTTATTTAAATCTAAAATCGATTGGTTGAAATTAAATGAATAGAGTGTCGTCTTTGTGAGGTATCGTTGAAAGATTAAGCGTTTGGAAATCCGCGCCGGGCAAACAATAGCCGGAATTAAATCGCGCGGCAGTTTCCACTTCATAAATCTATCCGGACTGCTGAATAGAAATGGATTTATCGCGTTTCGGTTTTCTTCGCCTTGAAGTGATTTACGGCTGGTAGCGGAACTGCATTTGCAGATTTGATAACAACTCCAATGGTTTCGACTACTTATAAAGTGCCTAGGATGATTTTTTTATCTAGATATCCAGAAAGAAGAGAGAATTTGCAGATTTTTTATAAAATTAATACATTAATACAGATATAATAAATTCTTTAAAAAAATAGTAGAGAATTAAATAATTGTTATTTCTTAACAATTATTTAATTTTATAAAAATCTGGCAATCCCTCTGTTAGTTTAGATTAAATTCTTGAATGTTAAATTTTATAGTCCATAAAAAACCGAGATTTCAATTTTCAATTTCAATTTACTTTATTAACGGAATCTCCATTTCCAAATTACAATTATAATTACATATTAAAAATTTTATAAGAAAAGTGTGACGCTCTAAAAAGATTACAAAACATATGTATAAAAAAGGCCTATAAAATTTAACATTCAAGAATTTAATGCGTGTGAATAATTTCTTTGCTATCCATTGTTTCCTTTTTTGTATGATTTTTGAAATGAAACATTCAATAATTGTTTGGTTTAGTTTCCGTCAAGTTTATTCACGTGTTATCTTGTAATTTTGTGGTTGAGTGATGGAAAATAATATTAAAATTCAACATCGAGCATATACTGCTAGATTCTGAATTTATCGATCCCGCCTTTTGCGACTAAAAAAAAATGGAGCAATACCGAACCACGGTTAATAGAGAGAGATAGACGAGTCGCAGTCACAAAAGCGTCTTAATATGAATGAATGAAATGAAATGAGGAATTTAAAAGTTTAGATGCAATCTTCTTTTTAAGAAATCGTAATTATCCATTTATGATTTTTTTTTTAATTTTGATAACTAAAATTCTTCGCTTAAGGCTGCGATCCCCAATACTTTTCCATTTTAAGAGATTAACAAAGTTATACAGTCATAAAAAAAATAAATATTAATTACAGGCATGTAACTTATTTATTAATGAACGACATCAGATAATTTTTACTTTTTAAAAATAGAAAAAGAGAAAAAAATAATTTTTCAAAAATTAATTTAATTTGCAAAATTACTTTTAATCTATATTAAATATATCTGAGTATACGTGGAAAGTCTTCCTCTTTATATCGATATTTAACACATTCATAATATTATTATTTTTAAGCTCCTTAATCTTATAAAATTGTTAATGAGAACAAATTTAGTTCAATGCCGTAATTTTTATTTGGAACAGCTCCTAGTAGTTCAGGCGTTTGCCGTAAGGTTGAAAAATCAAAGTTGGAATAAAATAAACACACACGGCAGGAAGACCGATGGTCGATAGCCATTTTCTGAGGCTTAACTAGATGTTTATGATTGTAATGTTGTAAATATTGTAATGTAATTTAATGTATCTCTCAGAAATAAAGATTTTCTATATATGTAAACACACACATTTTATAAAAACCACTGTACGCTCTGGCGCTAATCGCACTAATCGTCTATTAGGCGTAAAATCACAGGAAGTTAAATTCCTACGATTAATTGATCTTATTGAAAATTGGAAAAAGAGGAAAGGGAATAATTATAAAAATATATGATTATTCTTAGCAGTATTATTTTAAATCATGATAATAGCAATAATGAACAGTTCTTTTACACTTCACTGATTTTATAACATAAATCGTATTTTGCTACATTAAAATTGGTGTTAAATTTACGACTGTGGAATTTCCCTATTTTTATTTATTAATAAAATGATCCTCCTGCAGGTTGTACAGCCCCGAAATTAGGCTGCGCTGCTCCGAAAACAGGCGACGGGCCCGCAGCGAAGCCAGTCTCGAAACCGGAAGTCGGCGCTTGTGCGAAAGTAGTTTGCGTTTGCCCGGAAACAGACGGCCATTGTGTAAAGGAGGCTTGTTCAAAACCAGGTTGTTGTTGCTGCCCAAAAACGGCCTGTCCTTGCGCGAAACCAACTGGAGGCTGTGGGAAACCACCCACTAAAGTTGATTGCCCGAAACTACTCGCTGGTTGCACGAAACTACTCGGTTGTTGATGTACGAAAGTGCTTGGCTGCTGTTGTACGAAAGTACTCGGCTGTTGTTGTACGAAAGTAGTTGGTTGTTGTTGTACGAAGGTAGCTGGTTGTTGTTGCTGCACGTAAGCAGGTTGCTGCTCGACGTAAGTACTCGTTGGTGAATAATTTGGTTGCGAAACACCACTGCCGGAAGTTGTTTTAATTTTCATAGAAGTAGACTGGCTTCTTTTCTCCTGCTTCTCATGCTTGAACTGGCTGATACTGCCAGATATTCCTCCACTTCCCTGCTCGTATCCCGACCCGTATGGTTTTGCGTTTATGATTGTCACGCATAAAAAGAGCGAGACGAATAACAGTGCCTTGATAGAAGCCATCTTACTCAGTGGTGATTTCCTCCCGCGAATGCCGGTTTTTTATACGAAATGTGTTATCATTTTTTAATCACCATTAAAAATTTTATTTCTAAATTTTGTTGGATTAGATGTAATCAATAGCACACGTATTTATTTCTTATAACCACAAGTAATTACTGATATTTATGGCATTTAATAAATGGTACATTTGCGAGGTAAAATAGTGTATAATAGAAGCAAGATTGAGTGAAATAATAATTTCTTGATACAAAACTCCGTTTTTTTTTTTAATACGATCTTTTAAATTAAACATTGAAAAATTTCTCAATGCCAAAAACTGTTTTTTTTTTAAATATAATTATTCAAATTAGACATTAAATTTATAAAATAAATATTTTATAATTTCTCAATTACAAACACTGTTTTTTTTTAATATAATTATTCAAATTAGACATTAAATTTATAAAATAAATATTTTATAATTTCTCAATGTCAAACACTGTTTTTTTTAAATATGATTATTCAAATTAGACATTAAATATATAAAATAAATATTTTATAATTTCTCAATGCCAAAAACTGTTTTTTTTTTTAATATAATTATTCAAATTAGACATTAAATTTATAAAATAAATATTTTATAATTTCTCAATGCCAAAAACTGTTTTTTTTAATATAATTATTCAAATTAGACATTAAATTTATAAAATAAATATTTTATAATTTCTCAATATCAAACACTGTTTTTTTTTTTAAATATAATTATTCAAATTAGACATTAAATATATAAAATAAATATTTTATAATTTCTCAATACCAAAAACTGTTTTTTTTTTAATATAATTATTCAAATTAGACATTAAATTTATAAAATTAATATTTTATAATTTCTCAATGTCAAACACTGTTTTTTTTTTAAATATGATTATTCAAATTAGACATTAAATATATAAAATAAATATTTTATAATTTCTCAATGCCAAAAACTGTTTTTTTTTAATATAATTATTCAAATTAGACATTAAATTTATAAAATTAATATTTTATAATTTCTCAATGTCAAACATTGTTTTTTTTAAATATGATTATTCAAATTAGACATTAAATATATAAAATAAATATTTTATAATTTCTCAATGCCAAAAACTGTTTTTTTTAATATAATTATTCAAATTAGACATTAAATTTATAAAATTAATATTTTATAATTTCTCAATGTCAAACATTGTTTTTTTTAAATATGATTATTCAACTGCCACACACCCGAATGGGTAGAGCGGCATTTGATTATATATATATATATATATATATATATGATTATTCAAATTAGACATTAAATATATAAAATAAATATTTTATAAAACATTTCTTGCTTTATAAAAAAAAAAATTTTATTAAAATTTAATAAATTTTAAATTATCATGAAAATAACCCGAAACTAGTCGAGAATTTAAAGTTATTCAATCTAATCTGAGTTTTATTGGTTGATTTTCAATAATCAATTTATTGTATAAAATAAATATGAATATTATTTTATACAATATGAACTACCAATGTCTAAATATTAAAACCATTAATTATAAAGAAACGTTTGTTTTAGGTTAATACAAGTTAAATGGTACCTTTTAAGTAAAACACTTTTAAGTGTTCTTCACAAATTTATTGTTTACCAGATGTAAATTTCAGATACAAAAAATAAGCAATACATTTGTGAAGAACAGTTAAAAGTGTTTTAATTAAAAATCATCATCATCTTCATGTAGTTCACACAATTTCATCTACCAAGTTAAATGTTATGAAATAGAACCAAGATTAAATAACATAATAATAATTATTATTATTATTTCCTAATAAAAAAATCACGAAGGCCCTTTACTATACTAGAAATGTATTTTCTTTAAAAGTAATCATTTTCATTCATTTAATTGCTCCATGAAATCAAAACAGGGCCTTATGGGAACAGTTTAAACAAAACCCGCCAAATGGCTGTTTCGGACGTGTCTGTGGTTAGGCAGAAATTACAAGCTTCATAAAAAAGATAAAAGGACAGAGTTTTCACCATTAAATTCCAAAAGAATGCAGCTATAGTTTTTATTTATGTTGCCCCCTTTTGGGCATCCGTGACCGCCAGAAAAAAAAATCGCAAAATCTAGCAAAATTATAGCCCTTTTTGTGAAGGTTAAATTTTCGAGTGTTTTAATCGAAAACTAAATTTTTATTGGAGCTTAAATTCTCACAGATTATTCTCCCATTCTTTAGCTATATTATAGTATAATATAAAGCCATTTGGAGATTTTCGGGTTTTCACATATTTTACATGTATAGCCGATCGATTTTTTCAAATTTCCTTAAACGTTTTTTGGACAAAAAAATCTAATCGCGAAGGCTCTTTTTGATGCTAGGAAGATCGTGTACTATTTGTTTTCTTTGAAAATAATCATTTTCATTCATTTCAAGCCTCTTAAATCGCTCCGTGAAGTTAACACGGGGCCTTATGGGAATAATTTAAACCAAGCCCGCCAAATAGCCGTTTCGGACGCGTCTGCCGTTATGCTAAGATTACAAGCTTCACAAAAAAGATAAAAGGATATAGTTTTCACCATTCAATTCCAAAAGAATGCAGCTATAAATAAATCGCAAAATCTAGCAAAATTATAGCCCTTTTTGTGAAGGTTAAATTTTCGAGTATTTTAATCGAAAACTAAATTTTTATTGTAGTTTAAATTCTCACAGATTACTCTTCCATTCTTTGGCTGTATTATGGTATATTATGAAGCCATTTTAAGATTTTCGAATTTTCGACGGATTTTCACATTTTTTTCCAATAACATTACAAGCTTCACAAAAAAATGAAAAGACAATTTGGTTAATGGGGATATATGCAGAGAATGTACAAAAATGTACAAACAAGAGAATTATAGAAAGCAAGAACACAAGGAACAAAAAAGAGAGACATAGTAAGGAGTAATAGACGAGATTCTAGCGAAGAGAGGCATCACAAGACAAGAAGCTTCAAGAATGTCAAAAGACCGAAAGACCTGGAAGAAATTAATGAAAAAATTAAAAATATAGATTATATATATATTATATATTTTGATCTTACTTGAATTTGTATATTCTTGGTTTATTTTATTGGCGAAGCTTTAATTATTATTTAAATTTAATACAACTATGTAAGACATATACTATTTTTTTTTTTGATCAGTTTAAGTGGAAGAGCAATATAGTCATACTGACTAATTGAACTTCTCCTGTTCTACATTATATGTTATTTTTCGTTTGTAACTTTTTTCTTTCAATTTATTTATCTTATTATTATATTATTTCTACATCCATATGGGTAGAAAGGGTTATTGAGTGTAAATATTATGTAAATCCCCTCTGTAGGAAATTTATTTATACAAAATCGAATAAAAAATCAGCCCTTTCCGTAAGAATCAACTTTACAAGCGTATTATTCAAGAATTAAATTTGTATTAAGGCTTAAATT
The DNA here is from genome assembly GCA_963082785.1 of Philonthus spinipes. NCBI lineage: Eukaryota > Metazoa > Arthropoda > Insecta > Coleoptera > Staphylinidae > Philonthus > Philonthus spinipes. Next base: position 19,916,891 of record OY720315.1, read on the forward strand.
CTTAAGAATTATTCTTACATTCATGAGCGTATTGTTCAAGAATTAAATGTGCATTAAGGCTTAAATTCTCCAGAATTATTCACCCATTCGTGCATTTTGGTGGATTTTAAAGAAATTAGTCAATATGTAAAATAATTAAAAAAAAGACACTTGGTATTGTTTCACAAATTAGACTTATTCCGACTAGTTTCGGTTTATTAGACCATTTTCAAAGGAATTCCTTTGAAAATTATTTTACATAGTGTAATATGTTTCACCAAGTGCCAGACGAGAAATTAATCCAAGAAATTGGTCAATATTTGGATTATCGAATGTTTTTCTTTTTTTTTTAATTCAAATTTCAATTATAATTTTTTTGTCGTGTTAATCGAAGACTTGATGTGCTTCATCTTTTTTTCATAGCTTATTCTCTTATTCCTTAACGAAGGCCCTTTATGATACTAGAAAGATCGTAGATATCGTAGATGGTTTTAAATTAGATTAAATCAATTGAAAACAAATCTGTGAAAGCTTCAAATTGGTATTAATAAATCTCGTTTGCATTATGCAATATATTATTGATATACAGCAGCAGGTCTACATAATGCAATTCAATGTCCGGTGGGGTATTTGCCCGGGAAGTAGTTGTTTTAATGTGCATTTGTTTAACGTACTTACGTAAAGACAATTTGTTGATAGATAGATTTGTAATGTAAGTCAAAAGTCGCAGAGCTAAATGTGGAAATAATTTATTAATTATTTTCAAATCATTTTTATTTAATTTAATAAATCTCTCATTACCTTCAAGGCCAGAGGAGATTCTAGAATTTACTATCATCATTGGCTATACTTTATTGAAGGGTGAAGAGGTTAAAACAAATTGCAACTAAACTTTAAAAATAATGTGAATGTTTTAAATTTGCGTTTGAAGATCTCTTATTGCCGTTCGTTACAATTTTTTGGGAGACTCTATTGATTGAACCCATTAAAAACAAATCTGTGAAAGTTTAAAATTGACATTTATAAATCTCTCATTACCCTTAAGCTCATAGGAAGTTTAATAATCGGTTCGTTCCCTCTATTATTATCATTCGCTAAAATTTATTGGAGTATTTTCATACTAAATAACTAAATAAAATAAATAATATTGCAACTAAACTTGAAAAAAAAAATGTGAATGTTTAAAATTGGCGTTTGAAGATGTCTTATCATCGGCTATAATTTTTAAGAAGGATGAAAGTCCTCATTGAAAGAAACTCTTCTCTGCCTCCCTTCTGCTTTCTTTCTCAGCAGCCTCGTGAGTATTTTCCTGCTGTTTCTTCAACTTTTACTCTGTTTTAATTAACTTGTTGATTTGGGTGTTAAAAAAATGCATAATGTATAAGGAAATGGAAGCTTTATTCTCTTCATTAATTAATGGAATGAGGATAGAAGAATGGATGAAAGAAAATGGAGTAGGTTGGAGATCGTGGCTGTACTGAGATGGGAAAAGAAAATAATTGGGAGAGTGAGTAAGAATAAATATGTATTAGTTCAGTTATTTATGGATTTATACAATTATCTAAAATATACCAATGTTGTGTTATTGTTAAACTGATGTTACCCTTTTTTGGATGTACTGTATCTGTTGGGTAATAAATAAATAAATAAATATCATGCCAATAAAGTATTTTTTAATAAAATAAATAAATGGATTTTGAAAATAATTAATAAATTAATCATAATAAATGAAATACAACGCAAGCGCCATATTTGACCTAATTTCACGTGGCATCGTCAACGATTTGGGTCTACGACGATCGAGAATGATTGTTTCGTCCACTAAATGAAGGCGAGAACTTGTCCTGTTCAGAGAACAGGAAACGTAATTCATTTAATAAAATGTTCAGCCACCATTCATCTTGGTGGCTGAACATTTTATAATATTATAATAAATTATTCCCTCTCTCTATTATATGTTTTTTTAGATAGATAATTACAAATGGTTCAAAATATAGTCTTTAAATTATTCCCTCTCTCTATTATATGTTTTTTTAGTTAGATAATTACAAATGGTTCAAAATATAGTCTTCATAATAAGTCTCAAGGTTTTTTTTTTTTGGCATAGGATTTAAGTCTCAAGGTTACACAAAGTAAATCAATGTTTTATTTAAAAATTAACAAACATTATAACATCCCCTTGTTTTTTATCTTGATGACTAAATTCAATTTGAATTCCTCCATCTTGGCTTTTCGTGCATCATTTATAATAAACTTTGCCGTGAACTATGACCTGGCGTTTTTTGGATTGAATCTTATTTTCCGCCTCCTCCGTTTTCGGCACGATTTCTTCTTTAACGTGGTTTGCCAATACAGTCGTCACGAATACGACCAGACATAATAGTAAAAACAAAATCTTCATGACTGCAACTTAACTAAAGATTAAGTGAAGCAAATATTGGGTTTTATACGTAATTTTCAGTGCGATAATTTTAATGGCCCGTGAATTATTTTATTGTAAATGATTTTTGGAATTGTTGAATATAATTACCATTTATATATATATATATTTTTATTGCATCGTATAGATATTTGCAACGTTAAAAACCGCGAAACGGCAAAAATAAATCAAACGTTAAATTATTATTTGTAAAATTGCAACAGAAACAAAAATAAAATAAAATTAAACAGTAAAAAATGAACCGCTATACTATTAATATAATGAGAATTTTGTTTCGTGGAACATATTCCGTATAAACTCAGGTGGAAGTAACGGTCGTACTACGTGCATTATCAATAGCTTACTGATTAAAATAAAAAAAAAATGTAAAATGTATTTTACTCAGTAAGCTATTAATAATGAAGCACGTAGTACTCGAAATGTACATTTAGCGTAAATAAATGTTTTTAGTGAAGAAAGTGTTAGTGTTTTTATTATTTAATTATATTCATCTCTTCACGTAACTCAAACCAAATACATAATTGTGACCATATCAATAAATATATATATATACAGGGAGATTTTTTTATCAGTATACATTAGGGGAAGTGTATACCTGCAAAAAAAACAAGTCAAACGCTTTGAACCGATTAATGTGTGTATGTTTAGTTGATTATTTGGCATATGTGTGTTCAGTTGCGTGTTATAGGCAACCAAACATACATACATCAATGTTTAACTTAACTTATTTTGCAGGTATACATAGGGGAAATGTATACTGATAAAAAAAGCTCTCTGTATATATATTTTTTCAAAATCTTTTCATTTGATTTTGTCGAGAAAAAAAATGTTAATCTTAACCGAGATCACCAACGTGCACTCAAAGTGTATTTTCCGGCGATGAATTTTTGAGTGAGGAAAAAAATCAGCTTTGAATAAGGTTTTTTTTTTTTTCGATGGCGCTCAGAGTGGAGGGAACTTGACCCAGATGCGAACTTTTCTAAGGGGAGAGGAAATCAGAATCGATAGTGCGAGATGCCGTATTAAATTTTCGCCGCCCTAAGCGAAATTGTTACGTGCCCTTCCGCCGCGAAATTCAAGTTTATTTGCGTTAAAAGCGATCGATGCTGATGCGAGGTCCTACAAAAGTAACGGAATGAAAATGTTAGGCTGAAAGACCAATTGTCGATAGCCATTTAGTTCGTATTAAATCAAATATTGTATTATAGCTAATTGTATCAAAGCCTCAATAAAGATGTTATAATAATGAAAATGTTATTTTTTTTATTTGAATTAATCAATTCAAAATCATTTGTTGCAAAAGACATTTAAGAAATGTACAAAAATTCTCAGATGCAAGATATTACAAAATCTAATTGTAATGAAATTAATATTAAAAACAAAAATGAAAACAAAAATTTATCTGCATTGAAATCAATATAAAAAATAAATCAAAAATCAAAAACAATTTTTTGGCACATATGAATTGAAATCAATATAAAAAAATGAGTCAATGAATCAAAAATACATTTCATTTTTTGATATTGATTTCAATGCAGTTAAATGTTTGTTTTCATATTTTTTTTAATATTCATTCCATTGAATTGAAATCAATATCAAAAAAATGAAATGTAGTTTTGATTAATTTTTTGATATTGAATTTCAATACATATTTCCAAAGAAAAAAGTTTTTGATTTTTTTTATATTTTTTGCACATGGATTGAAATCAATATCAAAAAATTAATCAAAAATCAAAAACATTTTTTTGCACATATTAATTGAAATTAATATAAAAAATGAATCAATGAATCAAAAATACATTTCAATCCATATGTACAAAAAAAGTTTTTGATTCAGTTTCTATATTTTTGCACATGGATTGAAATCAATATCAAAAAAAATATCAAAAACATTTTTTGCACATATGGATTGAAATCAATATAAAAAAATGAATCAATGAATCAAAAATTCATTTCATTTTTTTATTCATTGATTCATTTTTTTATATTGATTTCAATCTATATGTGCAAAAAAAAGTTTTTGTTTCTTTGATTCAATTTTTTATATTGATTTCAATGCAGTTAAATTTTTGTTTTCATATTTTTTTTAATATTCATTTAATTGAATTGAAATAAATATCAAAAAACGAATCAAAATGAAATGTATTTTTGATTCATTTTTTGATATTGATTTCAATACATATTTGCAATGAAAAAAGTTTTTGATTCTTTTTTTATATTTTTTGCACATGGATTGAAATCAATATCAAAAAATTAATCAAAAACATTTTTTTTGCACATATGGATTGAAATCAATATGAAAAAATGAATCAATGAATCAAAAATACATTTCATTTTTTGATTGAAATCAATATCAAAAAATGAAATGATATTTATTTCAATCAATATGTACAAAAAAAAATGTTTTTGATTCTTTTTTATATTTTTTGCACATGGATTGAAATCAATATAAAAAAAAATATAAAAAGTCGAAAACATTTTTTGCACATATGGATTGAAATCAATATAAAAAAAATGAATCAATGAATCAAAAAAACATTTCATTTTTTAATATTGATTTCAATCCATAGGTGCCAAAAAAAGTTTTTGTTTTTTTTGATTCATTTTTTTATATTGATTTCAATGCAGTTAAATTTTTGTTTTCATGTTTTTTTTAATATTCATTTCATTATAGTTAGATTTTTTACACATGGATTGAAATCAATATAAAAAAATGAATCAATGAATCAAAAATACATTTCATTTTTTAATATTGATTTCAATGCAGTTAAATGTTTGTTTTCATATTTTTTTAATATTCATTCCATTGAATTAAAATAAATATCAAAAAATAAATCAAAAATCAAAATCGTTTTTTCTGCACATATGGATTGAAATCAATATCAAAAAATTAAATGTAGTTTTGATTCATTTTTTATATTTTTTGCACATGGATTGAAATCAATATAAAAAAAAATTAATCAAAAATCAAAAACATTTTTTTTGCACATGTGGATTGAAAGCAATATAAAAAAATGAATCAAAAATACATTTCATTTTTTGATATTGATTTCAATCCATATGTGTAAAAAAAGTTTTTGTTTTTTTGATTCATTTTTTTATATTGATTTATATATTTATAATGCAGTTAAATGTTTGTTTTCATATTTTTTTAATATCCATTCCATTGAATTGAAATAAATATCAAAAAATGAATCAAAAATCAAAATCTTTCGTTTTCTGCACATATGGATTGAAATCAATATCAAAAAATGAATAAAAATTAAATACACTTTTTAGCACAAAGCTGGTCAAAAGCTAATCCAGTTAGCTTTTGGCCAGCTTTGAAGGCATATTTTAATTAGCTAAAGAGGAATAATTTATTAATAATTTTCAAATTCTTTTTAAATAATATATATCAATACATTATTTTATTATTATTATTTTTTTTTTGGGCCAAAAATTATTGCATGATGCTATATGTTATTGATGTGCAACAACGGGTGTACATTATGTAATTCAATGTTTGGCGGGGTATTTTCCCAAGAAGTAATTGTGCATTTGTCTAAAGTATTTACGGAACGTAATTCAAAAAGTCACAGAGCTATATATGGAAATAATTTATTAATTATTTTCTAATCATTTTTATTTAATTTAATTTATTTTAATTTAATCTAACTCAAACGCATACAAGAACGATCCAACACCCATGATTTCCTAGACGAGTAATCTCCGAAAAAAAAAGAATTTCGCCCTGACGAAATCTAACTGTAACATAAATTCTACTAAACCGTAGCTTTTTGACTTGCGCTTAAACCGAATGCACTATTTTACCCCCTTTTTTTTTATTCCAACTTCCCACGCAGTGGAAATTCCCTGCGCTTTTCATTAAAACAATCCCGCTGTTTCAGTGTGCGCGCAAAAAAATGGTTCGACGAACAAAAAAATATCCGTGCCCGGCCTAGAAAGTTTCAGTTAATGTGCAAACTGTTGAGACCTGGAGGATATTACATCCCGCACGTGAATAATGGTAATGCTCCTTAATATCATTGCCGGACGGGAATAGATTAAATCTACAAAAGGGGAGGGCGTAAATAAAGGAGTTTTACGAGTCGTCACGTTTCCTCGCGAGCGGGATATAGCGAATTAAAGTCGAGCTTCAATGGATAGTTTCGCGGGGTTTGAATTGTTTTATCGACTCGGGGAGGGCTGCATTTTCATAATTTATTTATTTAACGGTATAATTTCAGTTACAGTATTATATGTGATTTACACTATTTACAGAATATTCCTTAGGTTAGGTTAGATTATACATAACCTAAGCTGACATAACCTAACCTAATTTTATTTCACGTATTTCCACCAAAATGCTCAAATTTTGATGACTTTTTTTTTCTTGGGAAAATATCTGAAAAAAATCTCAAAGATGCTCGAAGATGATCAAAAGAGCATGGAATGTTTATTTTTCTATAAAAAAATAATTTCCGATTTTTTAAGTCTATTTGAATTGTTTTCATTCCATTTACATGGAGCCTTATGGAAACGGTTTAAGCGAGACGTGCCGATCGACGCTTTTCGAAGCGGCTTTGTTTAAACTAACATAACTTTCTTTATAGATTAGATAGAATATTAGGACTTAAAGCATGAGATCCGTAAAGAATTTATCTATATTTTACCATAAAAATCATTAAAATAGCGGTTTTGAGATTTTCTATAAAAATTCCCAAAATTCTACTTTTTTTCGCTCAATTTTCAAAGACTAAATTCACGGGCCTGCTGTGCAAAAACTGATTGTTATATATCGCTTAAATTTACGTAGTTGATGCTTCCATTAGTTAGGAACATTTCGGTATAATTTGAAGTTATTCTGCGAGTTTGGGATTTTTCATCAAAATCCACGTATTTCTACCAAAATGCTCAAATTTTGATGATTTTTTTTCTTGAAAAAAAAATCTGAAAAAAATCTCAAAGGTGCTCAAAGATAATCAAAAGAGCGTGGGATGTTTATTTTTCTATAAAAAAAATAATTTCCGATTTTTTAAGTCTATTTGAATTGTTTTCATTCCATTTACATGGAGCCTTATGGAAACGGTTTAAGCGAGACGTGCAGATCGACGCTTTTCGAAGCGGCTTTGTTTAAACTAACATAACTTTCTTCATAGATTAGATAGAATATTAGGACTTAAAGCATGAGATCCGTAAAGAATTTATCTATGTTTCACCATAAAAGTCATTAAAATAGCGGTTTTGAGATTTTCTATAAAAATTCCCAAAGTTATACTTTTTTTCGCTCAATTTTCAAAGACTAAATTCGCGGGCCTGCTGTGCAAAAACTGTTTGTTATATATCGCTTAAATTTACGTAGTTGATGCTTCCAGTAGTTAGGAACATTTCGGTATAATTTGAAGTTATTCTGCGAGTTTGGGATTTTTCATCAAAATCCACGTATTTCTACGAAAATGCTCAAATTTTAATGATTTTTTTTTTCTTGGGAAAAAATCTGAAAAAAATCTCAAAGATGCTCGAAGATAATCAAAAGAGCGTGGGATGTTTATTTTTCTATAAAAAAAATAATTTCCGATTTTTTAAGTCCATTTGAATTGTTTTCATTCCATTTACATGGAGCCTTATGGAAACGGTTTAAGCGAGACGTGCCGATCGACGCTTTTCGAAGCGGCCTTGTTTAAACTAACATAACTTTCTTCGTAGATTAGATAGAATATTAGGACTTAAAGCATGAGATCAGTAAAGAATTTATCTATATTTTACCATAAAAGTCATTAAAATAGCGGTTTTGAGCTTCTCTAGAAAAATTCCCAAAGTTGGACAATTTTTTCGATCAATTTTCAAAAACCAAATTTACACACCTGCTATGCAAAAACTGTTTGTTTTTTATTGCTCAAATTTACGCAATTGATGCTCCCATTCATTACGAACATTTCGGTATAATTTGAAATTATTCCCCGAGTTTGAGATTTTACATCAAAATCCCATTATTTTCAACAAAAATACAAAAATTTTGTTGTTTTTTTTTTTTTTTTCTTTAGGAAAAATATGAAAAAAATATCAAGGATGCTCGAAGTTCTTAGAAAAAGCTTGGGATGTTTATTTTGTTAGAAAAATATTCATTTCCGATTCTTTAAGTCCATTTGAATTGTTTCCATCCATTTATATGGAGTCCAATGGAGGCGGTTTAAGCCTCGTCGTACGGCGCTTTTGAACAGCAGCGTTGTTTAATATTCATTTATTTACTAAATAATTTCGACTTACCCTCATTATCATAAGTGAAACAAACCAGATTTAATCAAATTTTTGTATATATACTGTTGGCGCCTTTCATTTTTATTATTCTTTGAAAATTATGTGAAAATCGAAACTAGTCAGAATAAAATTTTAATTATTTTAAAAATTTATTGTGAAACAAACCACGTGTTTAATTTTTATCTAATTGTTTAACATCGTTTTATGTGCCTCTCTATTTCTCAGTGTTAGGCGCAGAATATTTAACAAATATTAAAAAAAAAACATTCATTACAATCTGCATTAATTTTCAATTTATAGCGGCACATTTAAAAACCGCGGAAAAAGGATTCAACAAGCATCCCAAACCAAATTCAATCTGCATTAAATCGCTCCCGATAAATATAATCATTACAACTCGCCCCGCGGCTGCCGCTGCTATTAACACCCCCAACCCCCTTTAAGCAGCATTATTAAATAATTACCCAACCGAATTAATATACTAATATCCGCATTACAGAATCGATATACGTTAAAAAAATATGGAAATATATTAATTATTCACGGCGGAGCCGATCGATTCCGCGCCGTGAATAAATTACGACCCCCAGTGGTGATAATTATCTGAGCAATTAATATTAAAGCTCGTCGGGGTAATTTACGGGAGGCTTTATTGGAAAATTCGGTGTTGAATTTCATATTTTACTAATGAAAGAGATGTTAAAAAGAAGTAATGAAAATGGAAAGCGATAAAAAGGGGAATATCGATTCCGGGGATTTTAATAATAATAATAATTTTATTGGTGTCGGTAACCAGGGGTTTTACGTAAGTCAGTTTATATAAAAAAAGAAAATATAGTCGATTTTAATATCAATTTCAACACTGTTACATTTATCATTCCGTTTATGATTCACTTCAAGGCAGCACAGAATTACGTTGCCTTTTTGACAAACATAATTTTGGTGAATGCGCCGGGATTTGATGTAATGAAATAAATCTTAAAAAGATTCCAACGATTTTAAATACTATTTAAATATCCACAAATACATCCTAAAAGACTGTTTCTTGCTTCTTATTTTTGCTTAAGATAATTCAATAAGTCATTGAAAGCGTATTCTTTTCATAGGATTCAAAAGTAGCGCGATATTCGAGATCCGAAAGAGCTCTCTCTCAAAAATGGATCCGTTTCGCCCCGAGTCGAGGAAATGTAACGGAATCCCCTCATCTGGTTCATCTCATTGTCCGCGTTTTTATCTATCTACATTCTCGATAGTGCCGCGATATTCCCGTCACGTTATATTTAATGGAGGAAATGAAACCGTAGATACAAGAAAATTTACTTACTCGGTGTTAATCCCGCATAAGAAGAATGCAATAATTGAGTAAATAAGCATCCCAATTATTGAATTCTTATATATACAGAGAGCTTTTTTTATCAGTATACATTTCCATACATAGGGGAAATGTATACTGATAAAAAAAGCTCTCTGTATATATAAGAAAGCAAAAAACGCGAGTCAAACGCATTGAACCGATTAATGTGTATGTTTAGTTGACTATTTGGCATATGTGTGTTCAGTTGGGTGTTATAGGCAACTAAACACACATACACTAATGCATTTGACTCGCGTATTTTGCAGGTATACATAGGGGAAATATATACTGATAAAAAAAGCTCTCTGTATATATACATAATCTGTATTGACAAACGTACTACAACAGCTACATATAACGCAAAATAATAATAATAATAGTTTATTTATTTAAATATTACAATACATGCTGTAAGAGTTTGCCAATTGGCTATCGACCAGTGGTCTTTCCGCCTTTGAATTCTTATTATGCTGGATGAACGATATTGATTTTTTTGTCTCAAATTATAAAGATACATATAAATTTTCTGAAAGTAGGAAAATCTATATTTTTATTTTAATTATTAAAAAATCATATCTTCGATTTATAGCTAATATATTTGGTCATAATAAAACAAGTAGGAGAAAGGAGTTATCTAATATAGAATTTTCATTCGATGTTGTTTTTCTAAATAAATACAATTTGTCAAATAAGTATGTAGAATATTTATTTAGTTTGGTTTCTTTAAGTTCGATTTGATTTTAGTAATTATTATTGGTGATAAACCTTCACCAATAATAATTACTTTATTAATTGTTTAATTTAAACATTTATATAATACGAATAACAGAAACAAAAAAAGGGGAATATAACATAGAAAATTGACTTTTATGCATGTATAGTCGAGTAGAAAAAAAAGAGAGAGAGGACAGCAAGCAGAGTAGAATTGCATGATACATAAAAAAATTGTAAATAATATAGAAACATTTTTATTTACTCTTTTTTTTTCTATAATATATTTTACATTAAAACCCAATAACACACGAAATAAAAAAATAAAAATCTCACTAAAACAAAAAAAAAATGAAGAAAATTCCATTCTTTCAATTGCGCAGCTCTCCCGCCGTATTAAAACATAAATATTTGATCCGCCCGCGCTGAATATTTAATTTCCGCTACGTACATTCCCTTTCATTTTCCCGGAGAAAACTGGATGCATATTTCTCTCGGCGGGCCTTAAATAATTCACCGGGAAAATCTTTTTGCGCCGCCGTATTGACACACGCGAGCGAGACAAAAACAACGGAAAAGGGCGTGTTTTGTTAATAAAGTGCTCCTCCGCGAGTACGAGTGAATGGGGAAATTAAATTTGCCCGGGCGTAATAACAAACGCGGCGCGCTCAAAGGGTTTTTCTAAAGGATCGAATTAATTATTAGTTGTGAAAGTAAATATTGTGCGGTTGATTTTTTTTTTTAATTCCTCTATATGCCAAATATGTTTTGCTTTATCTCAATTATATATACAGAGAGCTTTTTTAACAGTATACATTTCCCCTATGTATACCTGCAAAATACACGAGTCAAACGCATTGATGTATGTGTGTTTAGTTGCCTATAACACGCAATTGAACACACATATGTCAAATAAGCAATTAAACATACACACATTGCGTTTGACTCGCGTTTTTTGCAGGTAACACTTCCCCTAATGTATACTGATAAAAAACCTCTCTGTATATATATATATATACATATATACATATATACATATATATATATATATATATATTTCTACCCATATGGGTGTAGGGTGTCTCAATTAAAATAATTTATTGTGAAACAAACCACGTATTTAATTTTACCTAATTAACTTGTTCTAATTTAAATTGTATATTTAATTAAAATTGTAAAAATTAAATATATATTTATGATTAAATATTTAATTAATTTTATCAAAAAATATTTGCTCCTCGACACCCAATACAGGTAAAAGAGGATACGATTAAGAAAGAAAGAAAATGTTTGCTGCGCCAATAGCGTACTAGAAGATTTTCTTTACATATGATCAGTTGTAGCAACATGCGTATTTTTATATTAAAACACCGAGGAAATCATTTTTTTTTTTTTTCTTTCTGTTCGAATTAATTGAAATCACTGGGGTTTCAGAATATGATCCGCAATATGAGACTCGGTAACGAATTCCGTTTGAAATATGCGCGAATATACGGTTATTCCGCAGGGTGGGCTCATTTTTTTTGCGCTTCTTCTTCCCAAAAATCCCGACTTATGAAGCCGGTAAATCACCGCGAACTAAAATGTAATTTTGAAGATGAAATATCCGCCGTCGGCGGCGCAAACTAAAAAGCGTTTTTACGGCCGCGGCGGGAAAAGAAAAGAGAAAAAAAGCCGGGCCCGGAATGAAAACGCGCACCTTTCGCGATTTCATATTCTTTATTATCACTGTCATGAAAGACGCGAAAGTGCCTTGAAAATTTCAATCGATTTTAATAAATGGAATGTGTTTAATGTATTTTAAACATTTTTTTTTATTACATGAGTTTCGATAGGATTTTCTGTCATTTTTTGTTGTTGATTGTTAAGGCTTTCATTTGGTTTTGATTTTTCATTGATTTTTTACAAAATATTTAAAAAACAGTACTAATTTATAGTCACATACTTAAAATTCCGAAGACTTCGTGAGCCTCAATGAAGAACCATACAACATTTTTTTATTTGGATTTTCTATTAAAAATTAATTAATTAATTGAGTTACCTGAAGGTTTTCACTCATTTTCTGTACACCTTGTACGTTCCATGCTTGTTTTTTTTGCTCTATTTGAGCTCTTAATCCAATTAACAATTAAATCGATTGCAGTTCTTTCGCGAAAATGCTACCTGCTAGTTCTATGCTATTTTTTTGCTCTATTTGAGCTGTATATCCATTAGAAATTAAAACAAAAAGCTATTACTTCAACATTTACTGAAGAAGAAAAAAACAAGCACGTTCCATGCTTTTTTTGCTCTATTTGAGCTCTTAATCCATTCGAATTTAAACCATAATCTCCAACTACCATTACTTCAACACTTACTGGAGAAAAAAAAAACAAGCATGGAACGTGCCAACTTCCTGCTTATTTTTTTGTTCTCTTAGTTTTCGGTTCAATTGCCCGACTTTAAAGTTCGATGGGCCGTAATGGTCCCTGGGCCTTAACATTTAAATCAATTGCAGTTCTTTCGCGAAAAGGCGGCGTTACAAACAATCGCGCTGGAAACTTTCCAGTTTCCAGTTCTGGGTGCACTCTCTGCTTTTTTTTTAATTATTTTTCTTAACGGTACATCTCGTTTCTCTTTCGCGTAAATGAGTTTGTGTTTCGCAACCGGGAAAGTATGGGATTGCGGGCATTAATTTGGGGTTTTTCTTTTTTTCGTGAAGTAAGTTTGGTGTTCTTCCAAAGCGGTGAATTAATGAGGGTAATCGCGAATACATTTTATTACAGCGACATGCTTTTGTATATAGGATAATTAATTTATATGTGTATTGGTTATTAGTATAATTATATATTTTTAAATATTTTAATTTAATTCATTTATTTACGGAAATCACCTTTCTACAAAAACTGTAAACAATTACATAAATCATCATAAATAATAATACACAAATAAGTCAACTATTCAACATAAACTTTGAACATCTTTATCCCAAGTGATTTTACAATTCAATATATTAAATATATTAAATATTTTGCGACTTTTTTTTTGCGCTGTATTTTTGAGTTTTCTTTTTTTGTGTAGAATGGCAGATTTGAGTGTTGTCTTTGATATGTATATATTTTCTTTGTATTCAGAATGAAAAAATCTATCGATTGAGGTATTGCAAAGGGTATTTTGATTTTTTTTAAAATTGGGGTTACCACTTCTTCGGGGCGAAAGGGTGGAGGGCTGAAAAGTGTAACAAGAAGGACCTTCGTAGACGGGCCACAGGCAAAAAAAAAGAACGTCAATATATATATATATATTATTTTAAATAAAACTCTTGGTTTATTTCACTATTATATAGTGAAATAAACCAAGAGTTTTATTTAAAATAATATATATATATATCGATTTAAATATGTTTCACCACGGGTTAAGTGAGAACTTAATTAATAAGAACGTCAATGTTTACCCCAAAACGCAGTAGGAGGTGTCATTTAAGCTGTCATCGCGAAGCAAGCCTGCGAAATTTATGACTTTCGGAATAGACCGCTAGTATGTACAAATGCAAACGAAAAAAGGCGTTTGCGTTTGTCCCTTGAAATGCATTATTGAATTAAAAGTGCCTATTTTTTTTAAATTATTCGCATTTATATTAGCAATTCTGAAAACACATAAATATTTATCTTAATTTTTAATTGTATTATATACATTTGGATATTTAATATTAAAAAATGGAATTTCCGAATATAAAATTGTAAAATATGTAAGACTTTTTCCAAGTTTATAGTAAATCTAGTTTTTAACCAGCTACCAAGATGTTAACATAGAAGTTGCGCGTGACTGCAATATTTATTTATTTATTTATACGTAACAGCTTATTCGTAATTACAAGAAGTATTTGCAGTGTTGAATACGATAATTGTATAGTGATGGATGATCATAATCACGAGGAAAGTCTATCAACAATTGAAAAACTTAAATGTATTAAAGATATTAAAGAAAATATCACATCTAATCTTTGGCCGTACCGTGAAATAATCACGGATGCCAAAATGAATTATCCGCTTGGTAAGTATATGAAGTTAATAATTATTTCTAACTTCAATTCTCCGACATTAAAAATTAAAGATTGAAAACTAACAATTGTTAATTTTATTTTATGTTGCCATTATTTATAAATATTACTGTTAACGCAACTCATTTTTGGCACAAACAAATTAATTTAAAATCTTAATAATTAGAAAATTAAAAATGGACTTACCGTTAATAAACAATAAACAATAAACAAAAAAAAACAAGAAAGAAAATATTTAGTTAATCACATGACAAATTTGGAAAAATTAAATTATAGCATAAATACATTATTTGAAAAGTTTAGTGAAAACCAGCGAAAAACATCTCACCCTTTTTTAATTGTTATTTATTTTATTTAAGTTATCTTTTTTAAATGGAACACCCTATATATTATTTATTTTTTAAATTCCTTTAATGGATTTTAAATATATTGTGATTTGATTAAATAGTTTTGTTTATTTTATTATTTTATTTTTATTAAAAAAATACCCTTGATATTAATTGTTTAATATTTTAAAAAATAAGTCATTGGATATTTTTTAGACTTAAAACTTTTTACAGTTATTTAAATAAATTAAATATAAATGATTTGAAAATAATTAATTGATTTACGTAACGTAAGTACGTTAGACAAATGCACAACTACTTCCCGGGCAATTACGCCGGACATTGAATTACATAATATACACTTTAACTTTAACTTTATTTTACGGAATTCTCCATTATAATTGATTACATTATACAATAATTTACATATTTGTAAATTGTATTTGTAAACTTGCTGTTGCATATCAATGAAATATTGCATAATGCAACAAAATATTTACGTAACTTAAGTCAAAAGTCACGGAGCTAAATGTGAAAATAATTTATTAATTATTTTCAAATCATTTTTATTTAATATATTTAAAACTTTTAAACCGCTTTTATTTAATATTAGTTACTTTTCACATATATTAGTTATATAATGACTAATTAAGTATAAAAAAAAACAAAAGAATAATATACAGGTTACTCTAATTTAATTAAGAGATTTTGCAATGAGAAGATTTCTGACGAGCCTTGTACTTACTCAATTTGTTAGTATAATACACAAATAAAAAAGGTTTATATATATACAGAGAGCTTTTTTATCAGTATACACTTCCCCTATGTATACCTGCAAAATATGCGAGTCAAACGCATTGATGTATGTGTGTTTAGTTGCCTATAATACGTTAACAAACACACATATGAGAAATAATCAACTAAACATACACACATTAATCGGTTCAATGCGTTTGACTGGCATTTTTTCCTCTAATGTATACTGATAAAAAAAACCTCTCTGTATATTAACTTACATATAGAGAAAATAAATTCTCATTATTTTTTATAATATACTCAAATCTAAATATTTACATGTGAATAACGATTTTATTTCTATTTTTTGTGATAGCGTATAATAATTATTAAAAATTATCTTCTCTGTCAAATTACGATAAAATATATAGGGTGTTTCAATTAAAATGTAAAATGTTTTTTTATAAATATCTCAAATCTAATTGATAATTGGAAAAGTAATAGTTGCTCCAAAACAAATATTTCAAAATTTGTTTTGCCTTTTTAATATACTTATTATATTTTGTGCATTTCAAAAGAACAAAAATATATCTTCTTTTAACACTCATTCGTAAGTGTTTTTTTAAAGAAATAATTTAATTCGATATTCTGTTATCTCTCCTATTTAACACTCATTCGTAAGTGTTTTTTTAAAGAAATAATTTAATTCGATATTCTGTTATCTCTTCTATCTGGTTTCTTGAGATTAAAGTACATGATTTTTATTTAAAGAATATAATAATAAGAAGAAGAAGAATACATTTTTGTTATTTCTGCCATTATATAGTGTATTCCTTAAAAGATCTTTGAATACAAGGCAGAAAGGCTACTGGCCGATAGCCGTTTACTTTTATTAATAATAATATCATTTATTTCCGGTGTATGTATAGTAATTTCCGGTGTATGTATAGTAACAATTAATAATAATAATAATCTTTATTAACAGATATATACAGCAAAAAATACTAAATAAATATTAAAAAATTACAAAATCAAATGTATATTTTATATCTGTTAATTGGCTATCGACCAATGGTCTTTCCGCCTCTAATAACAATTATTATACAAGTATATAGTTGTTCAGCACAAACATGGAAACACGTCACATCAATTTACATATATTATCACTAGTGATGGGCAAAGTCGATCTTTTATCATTTCTAAATTAAGTATATTATAATTTTATGAATGTTACTTATTATAAAAATATCAAAAATAACTTCCCATTTATTAATAAACATAAATTTGAAGTTACTTTTTCGTTTTAAATACTTAAAATCACACATTTAGTAATACTCGATTACTAATATTATTCGATTTTGCCCAACACTAATTATCACTAATATAATCTATTAAATTCAATATGCACAATAAATCAAAAAGCATATGCTTCATTTTATCAAAAATGCCTGCGCTCTTTATGTCTTGAGAAAGGTAGTTTGATGCAATTGTAAAGTAGCCCTTTCTCAAACATACTCAACCTGTGCGATGGATTTTATAATTAAAGATATTTGTACTAAAATAAACATCACATGAATTAAATAAAAATAATTTGAAAATAAGTCATTAATAATTTTTTTTGCATTTTCTATTATTAAACATCACATATGTAGTTAATAGTAAAACAGATATTTACTACAACTACTACTCTTTGAATACAAAATTCGTCACAAAAAAAAATAACTTTATTTCCCCGCTCTGCGTTTATGTAATTGTTTCGGCCATGACCAATATTCTTACAACATCAATATGCCAATGTTTGTATTGAGAAAAAAAAATAACAAAGAAAGAAAGAAACCTGCTTGATTAATTAAGTTTTCCGATATAATTAATCAATTAAAGAAGAATTTATCGCATAATTTATATTACAGTGTCTTAGGTCAGTTTTTTTTTTCTTAAATTCAATCATATTTAAATTATTAATATTCAACAATAAATACAAATAATTTTTTTTCCTGAATTGAAACGAAAAGTCTATCTGTAATTCAATAAAAATTCGCTTTTCAAAATTTATTGTTTGTATTTAAAATAATTAATTTAATAAAAACTCACCGGTCAAAGTTGTTTCCACAAGCCGGAACAAAGTTAAAAGCCTCGCCGGAAAAATGTATTATATATATATATGTATGTAAAAAAAACTCCCAGAGACGACGTGTGCTCTTGCGGAGGCGACACAGAACCAAGAACTCACCCTCTGCGGGTGATACTGGCCGTACTGGTGCGAAGGGTGGTGGTGGCGGGCGCCCCGACGGTGCTGCTCGCTGTCGGCGGGGGGCGGCGTCGCGTATCGATCCGGCCCCGATATATTCATTCATAACCGCCAAAGAACAACCCCCCACCAACACTAAAAACAACAAGAGAAAAAGAGAGAAAATAGTAATAATAATAACAAGAAGAAGAATTCTGTGGGGTGAATCGACCCTCCGTATATATTCATTTCCCATTTTCGAGTGTATTTGTATTAGTCACGCGTTAATAGAATAAGTCTGGTCGTGGAAACCGGGGGTGGGGAAAGAGGACTCGTCTGTAATCGGATGAATCACCTAATTACATATTTATGGGGATTTTTCGAGTTTGAGTCCGGGGGCGGGGACTTTTATATTCCTTCCTTAATTTCCTGCGGGTCTACCTGGCCGGAGCTTTTTTTTTGTTGCTCGTTCAAACTTCGCCTCGAATGACATTGAAACGAGCCGGTTTTGGGGGGAAGTTTTTTAATTGATTGCTGGATAAGGAAAAGAGGGTTAATACAAAAAAAAAGAAGGGTGCTGGCGGTTTTAAAGTATTTCAACGGAAATTTCTGATTAACGTGGGGCGGTTATCTTTTGTTTTCTTAAGTTTAAGATTAAGCAATCTAAAGAAAAGATTACAACATTCAAATTGTTTAAAACAATAGCTGCGATTAAGCAGTCTTAACGAGATAAATCACTTCCTGTCTCTTCAATTCTCTAAAGAAGAGATTACAACATTCAATTATTTAAAACAACAGATCTAATTAAGCTGTCAGAATTAAATTGCTTAAGATTGTAGATTAAAACATTCACTTAATTAAAACAACAAATGTGATTAAACAGTCTTCATTCAATTGTTTAAAATTGTATATTAAATCATTCACTTATTTAAAACAACAAATGTGATTAAGCTATCTGAATTCAATTGTTTAAGATTGTAGATTAAAACATTCACTTAATTAAAACAACAAATGTGATTAAACAATCTTCATTCAATTGTTTAAAATTGTATATTAAATCATTCATTTATTTAAAACAACAAATGTGATTAAGCTATCTGAATTCAATTGTTTAAGATTGTAGATTAAAACATTCACTTATTTAAAACAACATATATGATTAAGCTGTCTGAATTCAATTGTTTAAAATTGTACATTAAAACATTCTCTTATTTGAAACAAAAGATAAGGTTAATCAGTCTTGATTCAATTGTTTAAGATTATTGAATGTTTGAATTCATTTATTTAAAACAACAGATGTGAATAAGCTGTATAAATTCGATTGTTTAAGATTGTAGATTAAAACATTCACTTACTTAAAACAACAAATATGTTTAAACAATTTTCATTCAATTGTTTAAAATTGTATATTATTCATTCACTTATTTAAAACAGATGTGATTAAGCTGTCTGAATTCAATTGTTTAAGATTGCAGATTAAAACATTCTCTTATTTGAAACAAAAGATAAGGTTAAGCAGTCTTGATTCAGTTGTTTAAGATTGTACATTCAAACATTCACTTATTTAAAACAACAAATGTGATTAAGCTGTCTGAATTCAATTGTTTAAGATTGCAGATTAAAACATTCTCTTATTTGAAACAAAAGATAAGGTTAATCAGTCTTGATTCAATTGTTTAAGATTGTTGAATGTTTGAATTCACTTATTTAAAACAACAGATGTGAATAAGCTGTATAAATTCGATTGTTTAAGATTGTAGATTAAAACATTCACTTACTTAAAACAACAAATATGTTTAAACAATTTTCATTCAATTGTTATAAAATTGCATATTATTCATTCACTTATTTAAAACAGATGTGATTAAGCTGTCTGAATTCAATTGTTTAAGATTGTACATTAAAACATTCTCTTATTTGAAACAAAAGATAAGGTTAAGCAGTCTTGATTCAATTGTTTAAGATTGTACATTCAAACATTCACTTATTTAAAACAACAGATGTGATTAACCTATATGAATTCAATTGTTTAAGATTGCAGATTAAAACATTCTCTTATTTGAAACAAAAGATAAGGTTAATCAGTCTTGATTCAATTGTTTAAGATTGTTGAATGTTTGAATTCACTTATTTAAAACGACAGATGTGAATAAGTGAATAAGCTGTATAAATTCGATTGTTTAAGATTGTAGATTAAAACATTCACTTACTTAAAACAACAAATATGTTTAAACAATTTTCATTCAATTGTTTAAAATTGTATATTATTCATTCACTTATTTAAAACAGATGTGATTAAGCTGTCTGAATTCAATTGTTTAAGATTGTACATTAAAACATTCTCTTATTTGAAACAAAAGATAAGGTTAAGCAGTCTTGATTCAATTGTTTACGATTGTACATTCAAACATTCACTTATTTAAAACAACAGATATGATTAAGCTGTCTGAATTCAATTGTTTAAGATTGTACATTCAAACTTTCACTTATTTAAAACAACAGATGTTATTAAGCTGTCTGAATTCATTTTTTTTAAGATTGTAGACTAAAACATTCACTTACTTAAAACAACAAATGTGATTAAACAGTTTTCATTCAAATGTTTAAAATTGTATATAATTCATTCACTTATTTAAAACAATAGATGTGATTAGGCTATCTAAATTCAATTGTTTCAGATTTTAGATTAAAACATTTTCTTATTTAAAACAACAAATATGATTAAGCAGCCTTAATTCAATTGTTTAAAATTGTATATTAAATCATTCACTTATTTAAAACAACATATTTGAGATTAAGCTGTCTGAATTCAATTGTTTAAGATTGTAGATTAAAACATTCTCTTATTTGAAACAAAAGATAAGTTTAAGCAGTCTTGATTCAGTTGTTTAAGATTGTATGTACATTCAAACATTCACTTATTTAAAACAATAGATGTGATTAAGCTATCTGAATTCAATTGTTTCAGATTGTAGATTAAAACATTCACTTATTTAAAACAACAAATGTGATTAGGCTGTCTTAATTTAGAGAATCTTTAGAGAATTGAAGAGACAGAAAGTGAATTATCTCCTTAAAACTGTTTAAGCACAGCTATTGTTTTAAACAATTGCTCTTTCTTTTACTTCAAATGTCTGAAGAAAAGATTGAAACAAAAAAATCACTTGTTTAAAATAACAGCTGTGATTACTCAGTTTGACAGTTAAAATCAAGCCTTCAATTGTTTAAAACAACAGCTGTGATTCAACAGTCCGAAAGAGTTGAATATACGTGTCTCTCAAATTGTTTGAAACAATTGAACAATTGCTCTTTCTTTTACTTTAAATGTCTGAAGAAAAGATTGAAACAAAAAAATCACTTGTTTAAAATAACAGCTGTGATTACTCAGTTTGACAGTTAAAATCAAAGTTTCAATTGTTTAAAACAATAGCTGTGATTCAACAGCCCGAATGAGTTGAATCTACGTGTCTCTCAAATTGTTTGAAACAATTGCTGTGATTGAATAGTTTTTAGAGGTTTTCTCTTCAATTGTCTACAGAAGAAATTAAAATATTCTCGTGTTTATAATTATAATTATTTATAGTTAATTAATCTATTGCTCTCTCTCTCTCTCTCACACACACACACACTTATTCAATTGTTTAAAACAATTGCTGTGATTGAGCACTCTTTAAAGGATGAATCACATTCCTTGTTTATACAATTGAAGAAAAAGAGCTTTTCTTCAATTGTATAAACAAGGAATTAAAACCTGTTGAAAACAGTAGCTGTGATTACACAGTTGACAACTATTCTATCATTCATTCTTTCTCTGTTTTTCAATTGTTTAAAACAATTTCACTTCTTTAATATTTCAAACTCTCTCCCTCTATTTCTCTTCAATGGTCTAATAAAGTAATTAAAACATTCACGGCCCGTATTTATGCTATGAGATTCAATCGCCCTTTCTCTCTCGTTCTTTTTTTTCAATTGTCTAAAGAATAAAATAAAACATTCACTTGTTTAAAACAACAGCTAATAATATTAAGATATCTGAAGTTAAAACCAATTATTCAATTGTTTAAAACAACAACTGTGATTCAGCAGTATCAAATGGTTAAATCTGTCTCTCTCACTATTATTTAAAACAATTGCTGCAATTAAACAGTTTTTGGAGGTTGAATCCTTTGCTCTTCAATTGTGAAGTAAAATATTCCCTTGTTTAAAATATTAGACGTGATTACGCAGTTGAGAGTTAATAATTGCCGAAAGAAGAAATTTCAATTGTTTGCCAAACATTCATTTGTTTCAAACATTAGCCTGAAAATTGTATCTGTTTCTGTCACTTATTTAAAACAATCTCCTGTCTCCCTTTCTATCTGTCTCTCGCACACACACACACACAAAACCATTGCTATTATTGAACAAATTTTAGAGGTTGAATCGTTCTCTTTATCTGCAATTGTGTGTCACACAAGTGACAGTTAATCTCTCTCTTTCTCTCACAATTCTCTAAAACAATTGCTCTGATTGAGTAGTCTTTAGAGATTGAAACTCTCTCTCTCTCTCTCTCTCTCTGTTTCTCTTCAATTGTCTAATGAAGTGATCAAAACATTCACCTGTTTAAGACAACAGCTAAGATTAAGCAATCTAAAGCTTAATCATTCAATTGTTTAAACATCAGATGTCTGAAATAGTTGCATCTGTCTCTCTCACTTATTTAAAACAATAGCTGTGATTACACAGGTGACAGTTAATCTCTCTCTTTCTCTCATAATTCTCTAAAACAATTGCCATGACTGAGTAGCCTTTAGAGATTGAAGCTCTCTCTCAGTTTCGCTTCAATTGTCTAATGAAGTGATTAAAACATTCACTTGTTTAAAGCAACAGCTAATAAAGCTTAATAATTCAATTGTTTAAACATCAGTTTTGATTCAGCTGTCCGAAAGAGTTGCATCTGTCTCTCTCACTTGTTTAAAACAATGGCTGTGATTAAGCAGTCTTAAGGTATTGAAGAGATTAACTGTCAACTGCGTAATCACAGCTATTGTTTTAAACACGTGAATGTTATAATTTATTTTCTCTCAATTAAAACAATTGCTGAAATTGTGCACTCTTTAATGACTGAATCACTCTATCTATATTCCTCTTTAATGTGTTTAAGTCAGAAATTAAACATTTCTCACTATCTTAATTACATAAAACAACAGCTTCCTATATTTTTACCAATTCTTTAAAACTTCAGCTGTGTTTAAGCAGTCTGAAAGAGATTTATATCTTCATTTGTTTAAAACAACAGCTGTGTTTAAGTCAGGAATTTAACCTCTCACGCTTTCTCTGTTTTGTTTTAAACAACATCTATGTTTAAGCAGCCTGAAAGAGATTAAAATATTCATTTGTTTAAAGCAACAGCTATATTTAAGCAGCACAATCTCTCTCTATTTTTCAATTGTTTAAAGTAACAGCTGTGTTTAAGCAGCATGAAAAAAAAATCTAACATTCAATTGTTTAAAACAACAGCTTTCTCCCAATTCTTTAAAACTTCAGCTGTGTTTAAGCAGCCTGAGGAAGATTGAAATATTCATTTGTTTAAAACAACAGCTGTGTTTAAGTCAAGAATTTAACCTCTCACTCTTTCTCTGTTTTTTTTAAACAACATCTATGTTTAAGCAGCCTGAAAGAGATTCAAACATTCATTTGTTTAAAGCAGCAGCTGTGTTGAAGCAGCGCAATCTCTTTCTCTATGTCTCAATTATTTAAAATAACAGCTGTGTTTAAGCAATCTGAAATATATTCTAACATTCAATTGTTTAAAACAACAGCCTTCTATCTTTCTCCCAATTCTTTAAAACTTCAACTGTGTTTAAGCAACCTGCGAGAGATTGAAATTCATTTGTTTAAAACAACAGCTATATTTAAGCAGCGCAATCTCTCTCTATTTTTCAATTGTTTAAAGTAACAGCTGTATTTAAGCAACCTGAAAAATATTCTAACATTCAATTGTTTAAAACAACAGCTGTGTTTAGATTAGAAGTTTAACCTCATTTTTTCAATTGTTTAAAACAAGTGAAAATCTACAAAAAGAAGCAGATTTTTTTGTTTTATTATAGAATACTGATTCCTTATCGAAATATTAAAATTAATCAGAATAATGTGTTTTTAACTTTGTATACAGGGTGTTTCAAATTCGACCATGGAGATATCGTTTTTTATAAAAGATAGAGGATAGGTTTAAATTTGGCACTTTTGAAGAATTTCTCATGCTGATTAATATTCAGTTGAGAAAACTGTTTCTTTGTTTTCAATACAAATAAAAAAACTGAATAATGCGATTTATTTATATCTTTGTTATTTCAAGCAATATTTGGATGGAGTAAATGGAGCTTGTATATTAGAGAAATCACTTAAAATTTAAGCGATTTAGTATAATATTAATTTCATGAGAATAATTACGTTTTTTTTTTTAATAGATTAGATTATTTTAACAAACATGATAAGGATGAGAAATTAATAATAACGAGTAATCCGAACGCGCGGAATAATTCCCCTCGCATCCACTGCCGCAATTATTTTCGAGTCTCCTTAAATGAGACGCAGACATTATCATCGCAAAAGTCCCGATAAAATCCCGGAGGAGCAGTTTAAAAACCGACTCCGAGTAATTACTGGACTTAATAAGAGGAAGAAGCGATTATTCCTTCTTTTCCTCCGCTGTCCCCTTTGTATGCTTCTCTCCGTCTCTCATTTCACACTCAAGCAAGTATTTTCTCGTCGTTTCCGAGCGTTCCTTTTCTCACAAGTGACGATTCCCTATGTTTTCTTCTAGATATTCATTGCTTATTTCACATAGGCGTGACTGGAGTCCGCAAATTAGGGTGGGAAGGTTTTAGCAATAGCAAGAAATTTATTATTGTTATATTTGTATATACTGAGTGATCAATCGCAAGTGTCAGGACATTTTTGCTAATAAAAACTTGTGCAATGAAAATTTAAAGGATTTCACTAAATTCTGCATTCAAATAACTTAGCAGACATGACTTATTTATTTCATTATTTCTTAGAATTTTCTTTTCTAACTTGAACTAGTAAATTGACGTAATACACGAAAATTAACGATTTAAAACTTGTGCAATGGAAATTTAAAGGATTTCACTAAATTCTGCATTCAAATAACTTAGCAGACATGACTTATTTATTTCATTATTTCTTAGAATTTTCTTTTCTAACTTGAACTAGTAAATAGACGTAATACACGAAAATTAACGAATTATTTATTTTTTATTTAGACTGATGCTTTACACTTGGTAGATAAAAAATGTAAATACATATTCATATTATTAAATCCAAAAGAATGGCTCTTTTTTCAAACGATTATTTCCGTTTTACTATATAGCTATCTCTTTCTACTAAACCGCAACCTTAAGTAATCTTTATTTTTGTTGTAATATTTTGTATTTCTTTTTATTATATTTTAATGCACGATGTTTGTTTTCTTAATAAATTATCGTGTTTAAGTAATTTTGAAAATAAAAATAGTTGGTTTGTGTCTGCTCGTTACAAAGATTCGCTTCGGCAACTTTTTCCAAAAGAGACCCGTCTAGTCACAATTAAAAACTTGTTGCGGCAGGTAACATTCGGAATCTTCGAGCTTCTTGGAGTCGGCAATGGAATCCTCTGCTGCCTCCGTTTCGCAACGTGGCAGAAAAACACAATACTATTCCCAATTCCCAACAGATCATTCCCGACCTCTTCTCACACACAACCCTTATTTCCATCCTTTTGTTCGGCGCATCACGAACATCTCTCTTTGGGGTGAAGAAAGAAAGTTGTTCGTGATGCGTTGAATCAAAAGCTGGAAATTGTTACTTGTGAAATAAGGATGGAAATGCTGCGAGAAAAGGTCCTTTTCCCTCTTGTGGAAAATTCATTATTTAAGGATGGAAATGCTGTGAGAAAAGGTCATTTTCCCTCTTGTGGAAAATTCATTATTTAAGGATAGAAATGCTGTGAAAAAAGGTACTTTTCCCTCTTGTGTAAAATTCATTATTTAAGGATGGAAATGCTGTGAGAAAAGGTCATTTTCCCTCTTGTGGAAAATTCATTATTTAAGGATAGAAATGCTGTGAGAAAAGGTACTTTTCCCTCTTATGGAAAATTCATTATTTAAGGATGGAAATGCTGTGAGAAAAGGTCATTTTCCCTCTTGTGGAAAATTCATTATTTAAGGCTGGAAATGCTGTGAGAAAAGGTACTTTTCCCTCTTGTGGAAAATTCATTATTTAAGGATGGAAATGCTGTTAGAAAAGGTACTTTTCCCTCTTGTGGAAAATTCATTATTTAAGGATGGAAATGCTGTGAGAAAAGGTCCTTTTCCCTCTTGTGGAAAATTCATTATTTAAGGATGGAAATGCTGTGAGAAAAGGTCATTTTCCCTCTTGTGGAAAATTCATTATTTAAGGATGGAAATGCTGTGAGAAAAGGTCATTTTCCCTCTTGTGGAAAATTCATTATTTAAGGATGGAAATGCTGTGAGAAAAGGTCATTTTCCCTCTTGTGGAAAATTCATTATTTAAGGAAGGAAATGCTGTGAGAAAAGGTCATTTTCCCTCTTGTGGAAAATTCATTATTTAAGGAAGGAAATGCTGTGAGAAAAGGTCCTTTTCCCTCTTATGGAAAATTCATTATTTCGGCTCGTCTTCCATTTTTTTTTTTTGTCATTTCCCTAATTACTGCCGATAAAGTCCCGTTTCTGGGGAAACAATGGTCAGTGTTTGGCGTCGCCGGTTTAGCGAGTTTTAATTATGTCTGAAACAGCCCGGGCTATTACTTCTTCTGGATTTTCTTTTTGTAAGAAGTTATTATTCGCTGTTGAAAATGGCCCGTCCAATTTCCGACTGCCGGGGAACAAAAGACTTTTGTCTGGCGGAGCTAATTAGTTAATTGCGCCCGCCGGATTCCGGTTTAATGAAATGTCGTCGAATATTATTATTTTCTCCTTACCTTGGAAAGTCGAGAGGAAAATTTATAAATAAAACAATTGCCGCGTTTTAGTCATTTTTTTTTAATTTAATAATGCTGCTGGGCCATTAAAACAGACCAAAATTACACAACTAGAAAAATTGTTATGAGACTTGTGCTTAATTTTATTGCATTTGTAAATTAAATTAATTTTGAAAAAAAATATTTTTTTCACTATTTTTGTTTTTAAAAAATAAAAATTATCTGATGTCATACATTAGTAAATAAGCTATCTGCCTGCATTTATTTTTTTTATTACTGCATAACACCCTACATCCATATGGGTATAAAGGGTCATTGAATATATATATATATATATATATATATATATAGAGAGAGAGAGAGAGAGGTTTTTTTATCAGTATACATTATGGGAAATGTATAACTGCAGAAAAACGCAAGTCAAACGCAATGTGTGTATGTTTAGTTGCTTATTTGGCATATATGTGTTCAATTGCGTGTTATAGGCAACTAAACACACACACGTCAATGCGTTTGACTCGCGTATTTTGCAGGTATACATAGGGGAAATGTATACTGTTAAAAAAAACTCTCTGTATATATATATTACTGCATAACGTTGTTAATCCCTTAAAATGGAAACGTATTAGGAATCACAGCCTTAATTTCTCAAAATAGAAAAAATACCACACCTTCAAGATCCAAGAATGGCAAATAATACGAATGCATCTATTAAATAATCCACCGCAATATTGAAACAAGCATATTACAAACAACGGGATACACACAAACATCGCCGTAATAAAATTTGCAATATCATACGCGCGCTGAATATTCTCATCGATACGGTGTTAAAATGTTTTACGGGCGGAATCCCGCGGGAGATGCGCGGAAATATCATTACCCCAGTAACATATTCGCCTCTACCGGTTTTGCGGAAACGGCCGGATTGACCTTTCCCGTGTTTTTTTTGAAAAAGAGTGCTCCGGGAATAACATTCAAGGGGGAGGCAGGGGGATCGATACCGGCTGTAAAACCGGAATTGTTTTATAGGGCACTCGGAATCAGAAAGCCCGAGCGAAAACCGTAAAGTTTACGGTAATTAAATGTCAATTATCGGGTCGGTGTTTTACACAGGTGAGACGTCCAAAGAATGGGGTGAAGGGAAGCAGGTTGTTTTACTGGAGTTTAACAATAACAAAGGGAACAGCAAGGGCGCAAACAAGCGAAGAAATTAATTGGAAAATTTTATTTTTTTATTGGATTGAAACTTTTGCACTGCTTCTATTTTAGATTTTGAATACAATGAATATTATAAACGTGAGAATATAACAACTAGAAAAAGGAAAATGAAGAAGGACGAAAATTTAATCGAAGAGGATAAAAGAAGAAAAACGAATAGAAGTGAAGAGAAGGAAAGAGATGGAGGGATAATAGGAGAAAATATAAGAAAAGCAAATATAAGTAAAAAGAAAGGGAAGGTAAGGTAAGAAGAACAGAGCAGAGCATACAAGGACAGAAAGAAGAATGGAATAGAAGAATGGAAAGAGAAGGCACGAGAAGAGCCAATCACAAGATACAAGGGCAGGAGAGAAGGAAAGGAGAAGAACAGAGCAGAGCACACAAGGACAGAAAGAAGAATGGAATAGAAGAATGGAAAGAGAAGGCACGAGTAGAGCCAATCACAAGATACAAGTGCAGGAGAGAAGGAAAGGAGAAGAACAGAGCAGAGCACACAAGGACAGAAAGAAGAATGGAATAGATGAATGGAAAGAGAAAGCACGAGAAGAGCCAATCACAAGATACAAGTGCAGGAGAGAAGGAAAGGAGAATAACAGAGCAGAGCACACAAGGACAGAAAGAAGAATGGAATAGAAGAATGGAAAGAAAAGGCACGCGAAGAGCCAATCACAAGATACAAGTGCAGGAGAGAAGGAAAGGAGAAGAACAGAGCAGAGCACACAAGGACAGAAAGAAGAATGGAATAGAAGAATGGAAAGAGAAGGCACGAGAAGAGCCAATCACAAGATACAAGTGCAGGAGAGAAGGAAAGGAGAAGAACAGAGCAGAGCACACAAGGACAGAAAGAAGAATGGAATAGAAGAATGGAATAGAAGAATGGAAAGAGAAGGCACGAGAAGAGCCAATCACAAGATACAAGTGCAGGAGAGAAGGAAAGGAGAAGAACAGAGTAAAGCATACAAGGAAAGAAAGAAGAATGAAATAGAAGAAAATATAATAAAAGGCAGTTATAATATAAATTAGAATAGAAGTGAAGAGAAGAAATGGTAAACCGAAAAGAGTGGGTATGGAGGAAAAAACAGAATAGAAAGGAAAAGAAAAGTTAAAATAAGATACAAGAGAAGAGCAGAACATAATAGTGCACTGAATAAAAGAGAAGAAACAAATATAAAATGAGCGGAAGATAATAATGCAGAGAATAGTTAAAAAGAAACAAACATAAAATAGATGATAATGAAAGAAGATATACGAATAGAAGTGAAAAATAGGTAGAATAGGTAGAATAGAATAAAAGAACATATAAGAAGAGCAAATAGAAGTGAAGAAATGGGAAGAAATGAGAATAGTTGACAAGAGAATAAAATCTAGAATAGAAAATAAAAGAGAAGATACGAGAAGAGCAGATCAGAACATACAAGGGCAGAAAAAAGAAGGGAATAGAAAAAAAAATATAATAAAGAAGAGAAAAATTATGTAAAAAAGATGATGCGAGATAAAGGGAGAATAGAAGAAAATATACGAAAAATCATATAATTCAAGAGAGGGGTAGAGACGAAATAAAAGGAGAACTGAGAAGAAACAACATACCTTGATAAAAATAAAATAGAAGAAAAGAGAAGTTAGGAAAAAAAATGGTTGTGTAAGAAAGAATAAAAAGGACAGAAAGACATGGAGAGAAAAATATAGAAACAGACACTAAACAAAAACTCCTTACACCTAACGGTAAAAAGGAAACAGATTTAAAAAAAGAAAGAATAAAACTAAAGATATAAAAGAAGAAGATAATGAAAACTATAGATATAATATAACAGAAGGAAAGAAAAAATTAGATAGTGTCATGCAGGAGAGAAGAGAATAAATGATAAAAGAGAAGACAATACAAGAAAAAAAAACTGTAGATAGAATAGAAGAAAAGAGAAGATTTGAGATATGAAGAGATATGGATCGTACAAACCACAAGTGAAGTAAGAAAAAAACGAAGAAAACATGACAGAAAAAAACTATAGCTAAAATAGAATATACTAATAGTAAAGAAAAAAAATAAAGAGAAGTAAAAAGAAGTGAGGAGAAAAAATAAAACAAGAGAAGATTGTAGGTAGAATAGAATAGAAGATTGAAGATGTAAAAATACAAGAAGATAACTGAAAAAAAAGAGGAAGCTAAAGTAGAATACATTATTAGAAAATATTAAAAAAGAAGAGAAGGTAGTGAAGAAAAGAGAAAAAAGATAAGATGGGACAATAGAAGAAAATTATAGATAGAATAAAAGAGAAAAAATCGTACAGAAGAGAAACAAAAAAGAAGGAAGCTAAAGGAGAATACATTATTAGAAAACAATTAAAAGGAGAGGGGAATGATGAAAAGAGAAAAGAAGAGAAAATTAGGTAAGAGAAGAAAACTATAGGTAGAATAAAAAAGGAAAGATCGTACAGAAGAGAACTAAAAAAATAAGAAAGCTAAAGTAGAATACATTAGTAGAAAACAATAAAAAGAAGAGAAGGGAGTGAAGAAGAGGGGAAGAAGATAAGATGGGACAAGAGAAGAAAACGATAGATAGAATAAAAGAGAAAAGATCGCACCTAAGAGAACTAAAAAAAAGAAGAAAACTAATGGAGAATACATTAGTAGAAAATAATAAAAAAAAGGAGAGGGGAGTGCAAAAAAGGGGAAGTTCTCTCCTTCCTCTTTTTTGCTCCAGTGGAACTAGAGAAGAAAACTAATTTGAATAAAAAAAAGAAAGCATCGCACAGAAGAGTAGAGAACTGAGAAAAAGACAAGGGGTGAAAAACAACAACTAAAATAAATCATGCTAGTGAAAAATAATAAAAATTCTACAGGAAAAAAAAAACACCAGAAGATAAAAACTGAGAGTTCTTATAACAAAATAAACAAACAAACTCAAGTTTATTCTTGCTTTACTATGAACGCAGCCTTAGAGAGTTGACATCAACGACTTAAGCCCGAAGCATGTTTGTTGTTGCCGAAAAAATAAATAACAATAAAACAAACATTTTAAAACGAATAAGACATTTCTGTTGTTAAATTTCAAACATAATTAGAAGAGGGAACAAGAAAAGAAAATCTAAAAATCTAGAATAGAAAAGGAAAGAGAAAGGAAGGTACGAAAAGAGCATTTCAGAACATAGGTCAGATAAGAAAAAGAAATATATAAATTAAATATAAATGATTTGAAAATAATTAATAAATTATTTCTACATTCATCTCTGTGACTTTTGACTTACGTTACGTAAGTACGTTAAACAAATCCACATTAAAGCAATTGTATCCCAGGCAAGATCAGAAAATAAAAAAAGGAGAAAGAAATATATAAATTAAATAAAAATGATTTGAAAATAATTGATAAATTATTTCCACATTTAGCTCTGTGACTTTTGACTTACGTTACGTAAGTACGTTAAACAAATGCACATTAAAGCAACTACATCCGGGGAAGGTCAGAAAAAAAAAAGAAATAGAAGGAAATATATAAATTAAATAAAAATGATTTGAAAATAATTAACAAATTATTTCCACATTTAGCTCTGTGACTTTTGACTTACGCTACGTAAGTACGTTAAACAAATGCACATTAAAGCAACTACATCCGGGGAAGGTCAGAAAAAAAAAGAAATAGAAGGAAATATATAAATTAAATAAAAATGATTTGAAAATAATTAATAAATTATTTCCACATTCAGCTCTGTGACTTTTGACTTACGCTACGTAAGTACGTTAAACAAATCCACATTAAAGCAATTATATCCCAGGCAAGGTCAGAAAAGAAAAAGAAGTAGAAGGAAATACATAAATTAAATAAAAATGATTTGAAAATAATTAACAAATTATTTCCACATTTAGCTCTGTGACTTTTGACTTACGTTACGTTACGTAAGTACGTGAAATAAATGCACACTAAAGCAACTACATCCCGGGCAAATACCCCGCCGGATATTAAATTACACAATATCATGTTGCATATCAATAAAATATTGCATAATGCAACAAATTTAGTTCCGAGAAAAATTTAATGCAAATTTATTTATAATGTAATGTAAGTCAAGTAAGGAATTTTTATTCAAATCTTGTATAACGAAATCATCTCTTCTCATTTTCTGGACTATTACAACCGCCTGTATAATTAATCACAAAGTCGCGGTTGTTTGCGCGAAGGAAGGAATAAAATTAAATATCACAAAGTCGCGTTTGTTTGCGCGGAGGAAGGAATGAAATTAAATAAAACCACCCCGGTTTTTAAATATCCGTCGTCTTTTTTTTTTTGTTGTTGTTCGGGTGATTTCTCGTGCGGTAATCAGGCAATTTAGTCAGCCCCGTATGAACAAGCGGTGGGTTTCGTGCGACGAGGGGCTAATCGTCACCCCCGGCTATATTTATATACTTTGCGGCGGCCGGGGTGGATAATAACGCGCTC
Organism: Philonthus spinipes; assembly: GCA_963082785.1. Taxonomy (NCBI): domain Eukaryota; kingdom Metazoa; phylum Arthropoda; class Insecta; order Coleoptera; family Staphylinidae; genus Philonthus; species Philonthus spinipes. Next base: position 19,949,571 of record OY720315.1, read on the forward strand.
CCTCCAGCGAGGGGGAAAGAATCGCGTCGTTTTGTCATCGCACCTCATTTATTAGACCGGCCACGGGGATTAAACTGCGTGATGTTTACGGTTTCAGCCCCCTAAATCATTCGTAAATAATTGATATGTTTATTGTTTGTTTATTGCTGACTAATTATGAACGGAAAATTTATTGTGCGTTTTTTTCTCTCTCTCTCTCCCTCTCTCTCTCTCTCTCTCGATAGACTAACATGAAAGAGCTCTTAAAAATTGTAATCACGGGCATTACACTAACAAACCCATGCCTTTGTTCTGTAAAATAAAAAATTGAAAATAATTAATAATTTATTAATCCTAAAGCTGCATTCATAGTGAAGTGCCAAGAAGCTTGAATCAAACAAAAATTGTTTTGTTTTCGCTTGTTTAATTTCGAAATGAAAACAATTAATAATTTATGACTCCTAAAGCTGCATTCATAGTGAAGCATCAAGAAGCTTGAATCGATCAAAAAAAAAAGAGTTTGTTTTTGTAACAAATAAGAAAACATGCAATATAAATCCTTAGATAACAGGGATTTCTAATGTACCATTAGATGGTCGGGATAAGTGGGGACCAGAAGGCAACAGCACACAATTAACGCGCCGGCAATGTTAACAATAAGCAAATAAGTTGTAGTCGCACCCTCTTAACGCCGCTTAACCCCAAGCCGAATAATGGAGAGAACTTGTTCGGCAAGCCGTATAAATCAAATTAAGGGTTGAATCATTGCCGCGCTGGATTTATCGCGACGCCCCTGAATTTACAAAACACAATGGCCGGATCGTACGTAAATCACGAGAAACGCCACGAATTTGTATCGTGTTTATCATCATATCGAAAGAGAAACAAATGTTGTTGCTTTTTTTTAAACGAGGAAATTTAGGATGTATTTGAAAACAAAAAATAGCCTGCGCTAGTTATTCAAACGCTAAATGAACGGTGCTTGAATAATTTATTATCGTTTTTATGAACAGTAATAAAAACACCACTAAATATGAAAATAATTAAATAAAACACTTTTTCACTTTGTTTGTTGTTGTTTGCTTTATGCTTCGAAACTATAGTCACTAAAATAAAATAACAAGTTATACAAACAAAGTGAAAAAGTATTTTATTTAATAAACTCAAAATGTATAACCAAGTGAAAGCCTTAACAATCAACAAATGAAAATAATTAATTAAACCAATTAAATAATTTAAAGTCTATTAAATAAATTATTATTTACTAGACTATTAAATACATTATTATTTACTAGACTTTAAATTATTTAATTGATTTAATTAATTATTTTCATATTTCTTTTTTTTTTAATTTAAGTGTTTACTCTATTTTTATTATTTTTTTTAATTATCATTTTGCAGTATGTTGAAATTTTAACGCGCTGGAAATCGTTCCCGTCGTAAGGATTAAAGCACCGTAAATTCCCTGGCTCCCGGTTGATTTATATTCCCGGTTGGAACTTTGCGGGCCCGCGAAAATTTGACCGATATTAATTTTTGCCGGCCCCCAACCCCTCAAGCTGGACTAATTTATTTACGGCGGACCTTTTCTGTTTATAAAGAGCCCACTTTAAAAACGGATTAATCATTCGCCGCGCGCCATTTGCAACTCGCGATCGGTAAATTGGGTTAAAATTTAATTCCGCCGACATTCTCGCCGTTCGTACTCGAAATTAACGTATGTAATGCATTAAATTTATCAAATTGAGGAAGACGTTTACAAACCGCGCATAAATGGCGCCAGAATTAAGTAAACAAAAGGTAAACGTGAAATTAAATAAAATAATAAATAATATCAAAATTAATTAATTTTTGTCGCAACCGCAAGTGTCCACTGTGCATTCAATTACTAGCGGCGTATTTGCCGGGAAAGTAGTTGTTTTAAAGAGTGTTTTTGTTTAAGAATTTACGTTATTTAAGTAATTGTAGGGAACATAATTTATTGTTTTTTTATGCGTCTTACTCTAGGGGAAAAAAACGCCACCCTTTTCAGCGTAAAATGAGCTGCCATGTCCATTTATAATCATTAAAAACGAGTCATTTGTTTCACTATGAACACAACCTAGAAAAATTGGCGCTAATAAAATAAACCAACAAACTCCTTTCTATCGATGCTATGTTCTGTTCCTTACTACAAACGCAGCCCCAAAATGATGATATTTAAACGAACAAACTCTTTTCTGTTAATTCAATCTTCAAATGCTTTACTCTTAACGTTGTCTAAGGCTACATTCAGAGTAAAGCAACAGGATGATGATTTTAAAATAAACAAACTATTTTCTATTAATTCTGCTGCTTGACTATGGACGCAACGCGAGACAGGATGATAATAATCACAAAAACAAGGATGGGGTATTTTTGTTTTTTTTTACATATCTTGAAAGAGGGAGATTTCAACAATATCCCCACAAAGTTTCATGAAGCTTCCCTGACAAAAAAAATAAATTACGATTTTTTGAATTTACAATATTCTGAAAATTAAATTGAAATTCTTGCTTTTCGCATAAAATTCAAAATAACTCAAAAACTACGGAGGGGGTAATTTTTGTTTTTTACATGTACTGAAAGAAGGAGGTTTCAACAATATCCCCACAAAGTTTCATGAAGCTTCCCTGCAAAAAAAATAAATTACGATTTTTTTAATTTACAACATTCCGAAAATTAAATTGAAATTCTTGCTTTTCGCATAAAATTCAAAATAACTCAAAAACTACGGAGGGGGTAATTTTTGTTTTTTACCTATCCTGAAAGAGGGAGGTTTCAACAATATCCCCACAAAGTTTCATGAAGCTTCCTTGTAAAAAAAATAAATTACGATTTTTTTAATTTATAACATTCTGAAAATTAAATTGAAATTCTTGCTTTTCGCATAAAATTCAAAATAACTCAAAAACTACGGAGGGGGTAATTTTTGTTTTTTACCTATCCTGAAAGAGGGAGGTTTCAACAATATCCCCACAAAGATTCATGAAACTTCCATGTAAAACAAATAAATTACGATTTTTTTAATTTATAACATTCTGAAAATTAAATTGAAATTCTTGCTTTTCGCATAAAATTCAAAATAACTCAAAAACTACGGAGGGGTAATTTTTGTTTTTTGCATATACTGAAAAAGGGAGGTTTCAACAAAATCCCCACAAAGTTTCATGAAACTTCCTTCTAAAACAAATAAATTACGATTTTATTAATTTACAACATTCCGAAAATTAAATTGAAATTCTTGCTTTTCGCATGAAATTCAAAATAACTCAAAAACTACGGAAGGGGTAATTTTTGTTTTTTACATATCCTGAAAGAGGGAAGTTTCAACAATATCCCCACAAAGTTTCATGAATCTTCCTTGTAAAAAAAATAAATTACGATTTTTTTAATTTATAACATACAGAAAATTAAATTGAAATTCTTGCTTTTCGCATAAAATTCAAAATAACTCAAAAACTACGGAGGGGGTAATTTTTGTTTTTTATATATCCTGAAAGAGGGAGGTTTCAACAATATCCCCACAAAGTTTCATGAAACTTCCCTGTAAAAAAAATAAATTACGATTTTTTTAATTTATAACATTCTGAAAATTAAATTGAAATTCTTGCTTTTCGCATAAAATTCAAAATAACTCAAAAACTACGGAGGGGGTAATTTTTGTTTTTTACCTATCCTGAAAGAGGGAGGTTTCAACAATATCCCCACAAAGATTCATGAAACTTCCATGTAAAACAAATAAATTACGATTTTTTTAATTTATAACATTCTGAAAATTAAATTGAAATTCTTGCTTTTCGCATAAAATTCAAAATAACTCAAAAACTACGGAGGGGTAATTTTTGTTTTTTGCATATACTGAAAAAGGGAGGTTTCAACAAAATCCCCACAAAGTTTCATGAAACTTCCTTCTAAAACAAATAAATTACGATTTTATTAATTTACAACATTCCGAAAATTAAATTGAAATTCTTGCTTTTCGCATGAAATTCAAAATAACTCAAAAACTACGGAGGGGGTAATTTTTGTTTTTTACATATCCTGAAAGAAGGAGGTTTCAACAATATCCCCACAAAGTTTCATGAAGTTTCCCTGTAAAAAAAATAAATTACGATTTTTTAAATTTATAGCATTTTGAAAATTAAATTGAAATTCTTGCTTTTCGCATAAAATTCAAAATAACTCAAAAACTACGGAAAGGGTAATTTTTGTTTTTAACATATCCTGAAAGAAGAAGGTTTCAACAATATCCCCACAAAGTTTCATGAAGCTTCCCAGTAAAAAAATTAAATTACGATTTTTGTAATTTACAACATTCTGAAAATTAAATTGAAATTCTTGCTTTTCGCATAAAATTCAAAATAACTCAAAAACTACGAACGGGGTAATTTTTGTTTTTTACATATCCTGAAAGAAGAAGGTTTCAACAATATCCCCACAAAGTTTCAGGAAGCTTCCCTGTAAAAAAAATAAATTACGATTTTTTTAATTTATAACATTCCGAAAATTAAATTGAAATTCTTGCTTTTTGCATAAAATTTCAAAATATCTCAAAAACTACGGAGGGGGTAATTTTTGTTCTTCACATATTCTGAAAGAGGGAGGTTTCAACAATATCCCCACAAAGTTTCATGAAGCTTCCCTGTTAAAAAATAAAATTACGATTTTTTTTTAATTTATAACATTCCGAAAATTAAATTGAAATTCTTGCTTTTCGCATAAAATTCAAAATAACTCAAAAACTACACAGGGGGTAATTTTTGTTTTTTACATATCCTGAAAGAGGGAGGTTTCAACAATATTCCCACAAAGTTTCATGAAGCTTCCCTGTAAAAAAAATAAATTACGAATTTTTAATTTATAACATTCTGAAAATTAAATTGAATTTTTTTATTTAAATCAACCTCATTTCATCCCCCCCATCAAGTATTGAACATTACAAAATCAACACTCAATCGAATTAAATTCCGCGTGGGAAAAACGTTCGTTTCGTCCCCGATCCTTCCCCGCGTTTCCGATCGCGAATACGGGGCGAATCAGCGCGTGAATGGGGCTCGTTTAAAATGCTGCCGAGCGCCGGTTTTCTTCTTCTCCCCCTTTTTTTTATCATTTTTAAGCCGTCGTTAAATCCGGATTTAGCGCCGACGTCTGCGAAAGGAAACGCACGGGGAAATCGAAAAGGGCACGTCCGCGAAAATCTCGCACGTGCGGCGTTTCTTTTTCGCCAAAAACGCGCTTTGGAAAATTCGACGAGAGGCTCGGATCCTCTTGATTCTTTTTCGAGAGTCGAATTTACGAGGTGCACGAATTGGATAAGTGAAATCGAGTTCGTTATTGTTATTTTTTAATTAGGCCTTATAAGAAGTTGCGTTTTTCTTTTTTCATTAGACAGATTTTAATCAGCGATAGAAAGATGCATAAAATAAATAAAAAGAATTTGGAAATAATAAATAAACTGAATAAAACACTTTAAACTTACGTAACGTAAGTCAAAAGTCACAGAGCTAAATGTGAAAATAATTTATTAATTATTTTCAAATCATTTTTATTTAATATACTTTAAACTTTGTATAAAACAAACAAAGTTTAAAGTAATTAATGGTTTTAATATTTAGACATTGGTAGTTCATATTGTATGAAATAAATATGAATAAATTATTAAAAATCAACCAATAAAACACAGATTAAAATTTTAAATTCTCTTGAAAATGGGCTAATAACCCGAAACTAGTCGAGAATTTAAAGTTATTCAATCTAATCTGTGTTTTATTGGTTGATTTTTAATAATTTATTCATATTTATTTCATACAAAGTTTAAAGTGTTTTATTCAATTGATAAACAATGTATAACAAAGTTGAAGCCTCAGTTATTAACAATTTAATTAATAAAAAATAATTTATTAATTAAATTATTTTTTATTATAAATAATAATCCTTATTAAAATCCCATACTGTTGAAATGATTTTTCATTTTTTTTGTGGACTTTTTTTCTAAACTTGGACTTAAATAGAAGGATAACCCGTCCTAACTACCTAGTCGTCTTTCATAAAATCATTACATCTCTTCAGCAATACAAGGACAGGAACCTTAACGATCATGACGCATGAATACGACAAGGCGAAAAGACTTATTATTATTACTATTATAAACATAAATTTCTTCATGTAAAAGCAAAAAGTAAAGGCTAAACATTTTTTTAACGTTTAATTAATTTATTAAAAAAAATAACATACAACATAATCCATTTCCGCATAACTAAATCGATGTCACTATTGAAACTTCTAGACCATCTCTTGATATTATCTAAAAGTTGAAGAAATCCCACAAAAACCGCACGAGTGAATATAAGAGAAACGCGAGGAAACAAAGGAAGATCCGTGTGAAAATTCTAAACCTGAAAATATAAACATTTTATAACAACAAAAAAATAAATTAAAAAAAAAACAGAAAATAATTGTTAAAATTATCTAAAATGCTGTTGAATGTGTTAGAAAAAAACGTGGGATAGAATAAATGGCAATGCAAAGTTTCATTATTTTTTTCAAATCCGTGTGAAAATTCTAAACCTGAAAATATAAACATCTTATAACAACAAAAAAATTAATAAAAAAAAAACAGAAAATAATTGTTAAAATTAACTAAAACGCTGTTGAATGTGTTAGAAAAAAACGTAGGATAGAATAAATGGCAATGCAAAATTTCATTTTTTTAAAGAGGGGGTAATTTTTGTTTTTTTACATATCCTAAAAGAGGGAGGTTTCAGCAATATCACAACAAAGTTTCATGAAGCTTCCCTGGCAAAAAAATAAATTATGATTTTTTAATTTACAACATTCCGAAAATTAAATTGAAATTCTTGCATTTTTTTCTTTTCAAATGAAACACCCTATATATTACTGCATATTTTAATTCCTCAGCGATTTTGTATGGCGGCGTGCTGCATTATGCAATTATTTGTTGAGCAACAGCAAATGTTCATTGTGTAGCTCAATATATGGCGGGGTATTTGCCACAGAAATAGTTGTTTCAATGGATGTAAACTATTTTTAAAGTTACTTACGTAAAGTAAGTCAAAAAGTTGCAGTAATTATTCAATTTACCTTACACCACACAGTGGTATAAAGATCGATGATTAAAAAAAATATTCAATTGAGTAAATATATTATTTTCAATTTTTTGTTATTTGATTTAATAAGACACACTTAATTATACTCAATATATTTTTATGTAGCAGAAGAACATTTCTGTCACGAAGTGACTTGAGTGTACATAAACTCAAAGTTTTAGACGCTTCAGTATGAACGCAGCCTTAGGTAGGAGTCAAAATGGTGAAGAAACTAAATTATTTGTTTTAATTCATGTTTTTTTTTAATTTACTATGAACGTAAGGGTGCATCCATAGCAAAGAGAAGAGATGATCTTAAATTATGACCGTAAAGCCCGAAACGCGTTTATAATTTGCTTTTTTGCAGGAGTCACACTGATGAAGATCAAGTGAAGAAATAAAATCCCTTCTTTTCTTTCATGTTTTTTTTATGCTTTAATGTGAACGTAAGGGTACATCCATAGTAAAGATTTGAAGAGATCATATGAAACAAAATCCCTTCTTTTCTTTCATGTTTTTATGCTTTATTGTGAATGTAAGGCTGCATCCATAGTAAAGAGTTAAAGAAATCAAGTGAAGAAATAAAATCCCTTCTTTTCTTTAATGTTTTTTTTATGCTTTAATGCGAATGTAAGGCTGCATCCATAGTAAAGAATTGAAGAGATCAAGTGAAGAAACAAAATCCCTTCTTTTCTTTCATGTTTTTTATGCTTTATTGTGAATATAAGGCTGCATTCATAGTAAAGAGTTGAAGAGATCAAGTGAAGAAACAAAATCCCTTCTTTTTTTTCATGTTTTGTTATGCGTTATTGTGAATATAAGGCTGCGTCTATAGTAAAGAATTGAAGAGATAAAGTGAAGAAATAAAATCCCTTCTTTTCTTTCATGTTTTTTTTATGCTTTATTGTGAATGTAAGGGTACATTAATAGTAAAGAGAGGAATCATTTGAATGATGACCTTTGATTATGATAACCGTTTGTTATAATGAAATCACTTGGTTTTGTTTTACTAAAATTTTAGTAAAACAAAACCAAGTGATTTCATTATAACAAACGGTTATTAACTATGTTTTACCAAGTGATTAATGAGAAAAAGGTATACAATTTGATTATGATCTTGAAATCCAAAACGTGTTTGTAACAACAAACAATAAGATCGTTTTAGAATGTCTGCTGTTAATATTCAAGGATTTATACGCTTTAATATTAACGCAGCCTTAGACAAACGTCACACAAGGCGCCATCTTTTACCTAATTTCGTCAACGAACGTGTTATAGGCTCTACAACCACTAAACGTGATTTCTTATACTTAAGGAAGACGAATTTGTTCTGGGCCCGTATTCCTGAAATTTACCTCACGTTTCGATCGCGCACAACTGTCAACTCCACAAGTAAATCCCTATCTATCTAAAGGGCAGATTTTTTGAGACCGTACCGTACGATCCAATTCAGAAATACGGCCTACGTTTATGAAACAATGAAACAAATTCACCCGGTGAATCTACATTGACTCACTTCCAGTAGAGTTTCTTTCCGTCGGGGATCGTCTCGACGGGATCCTTCACCAAATAAGTCCTGCATCCCAGCAAGTAAATCTTGAAGAACGAAGGCCAGTTCAGTTCGCGCAGATTGCAGAAGAAGATCCGTTTGTCCGCTTCCGACATGTTCGCGTTCAGCTCGTCCAGACGCTTCGAAACGAAGTGTAAGTTGGCGGTGCAGAAATATGAAAGCGCGCCGCAGAAACGGTGGATTTTCTCGTAAGCTTTGGTCAACCTGAATATATATAGAAAACAAGATATTTTATGAAAAAAAAAACAATAGAATCCTTTCGTAAAAAAAACACACACTATTTGTAAATAAAACAACTGTTTTTTAAGTTTCACAAAAAATGTTGTAGATACACTGCTACAATTGTATAGCTAACACTGGCATCATCGGAAATATGATTGCATTATTAGGCAGATGATTGCTTCTTTAGGCAGAAGATTGCATCATCAGGCAAATTATTGCATTATTAGGCAGATGATTGCTTCATTAGGCAAAGGATTGCATTATTAGGCAAATGATTGCATTATTAGGCAGATAATTGCTTCATTAGGCAAATGATTGCATTATTGTGCAGATGATTGCTTCATTAGGCAAATGATTGCATTATTATGCAGATGATTGCTTCTTTAGGCAGAAGATTGCATCATCAGGCAAAGTATTGCATTATTAGGCAGATTATTGCTTCATTAGGCAAATGATTGCATTATTAGGCAGATGATTGCTTCATTAGGCAAATGATTGCATTATTATGCAGATGATTACTTCTTCAGGCAGAAGATTGCATCATCAGGCAAATGATTGCATTATTAGGCAGATGATTGCTACATTAGGCAAATGATTGCATTATTAGGCAGATGATTGCTTTATTAGGTAAATGATTGCATTATTAGGCAGATGATTGCTTCTTTAGGCAGAAGATTGCATCACCAGGCAAAGTATTGCATTATTAGGCAAATGATTGCTTCTTTAGGCAGAAGATTGCATCATCAGGCAAATTATTGCATTATTAGACAGATGATTGCTTCATTAGGCAAATGATTGCATTATTATGCATATGATTGCTTCTTTAGGCAAAAGATTGCATCATCAGGCAAATTATTGCACTATTAGGCAGATGATTGCTTCATTAGGCAAATGATTGCATTATTATGCAGATGATTGCTTCTTTATGCAGAAGATTGCTTCAACAGGCAAATGGTTGTATTATTAGACCGATGATTGCTTCGTTAGGCAAATGATTGCATTATTAGGCAGATGATTGCTTGTCTCTTTAGGCAGAAGATTACATCACTAGGCAGATGATTACATCATCAGGCAAATGATTGCATTATTAGGCAAATAATTGCATTATTAGGCAGAAGATTGCATCATCAGGCAAATTATTGCATTATTAGGCAGATGATTGCTTCATTAGGCAAATTATTGCATTATTAGGCAGATGATTGCTTGATTAGGCAAATTATTGCATTATTAGGCATATGCTTGCTTCATTAGGCAGAAGATTGCATCAACAGGCAAATTATTGCATTATTAGGCAGATGATTGCTTTTTCAGGCAGATGCTTGCCACTGTATTGGCGAAGCCTTTGTAGCAGTGTTTTTACAATAAATAGTGTGAAACTTAAAAAAACTGTTGTCTTATTTACAAATACTCTAATTTTCGTTTGTTTTTTTTTTTTGTTAAGAAGAATCAATGTTTTTTTTTCTTTTCTTTTGTGTACTTACATCGGTTTCTTGCCGATGCATTTTAAACAATTGTCGATGATGAAGGCGGGCAGTGAATGCAAGAAAATCACGTATATGTTGTGCACGAATTTGTATTTGTTCAAGACGAAGTAATAATTCCCCACCATTTTCACGCTGGGACATTCTCTCCCGTTGATTTGCGCAAATTCCTTCAACATTTTCCAATTCAACGGATTGTACGAGTAGGATTCGTAATTGTACAACGGGATTTCGTACGTTTTCTTCTGTTTCTCAGCCTAAACAAAAAAAAAGAAGATATTACATCACTTAAATTATTAGTGACTAGAAGGCACTTCGTCGTGATCATCTTCTCCTTTTCCCTTTATTGTATAACTCAACTTTTTATTGATGGATATAATGACTGTATCTGTAACAACTAATAAAAAAGTTTAGTTATACAAAAAAAATAAATAGAGATGATTATTAATAATAAAGAGGAGTATTTATTGACTTCATCACAGTTGCTTAAAATAATTTTAAAATAATTAATTTACTTAATTGTATAATTAATAACCCTACACCCATGTGGGTAGGAAGGGGTGATTGTATATATATATATATATATATATATATATATACAGAGAGCTTTTTTTATCAGTATACATTTCCCCTATGTATACCTGCAAAATACGCGAGTCAAATGCGTTAGTGTATGTGTGTTTAGTTGCCTATAACACGCAACTGAAAACACATATGCCAAATAGGCAACTAAACATACACACATTAATCGGTTCAATGCGTTTGACTCGTGTTTTTTTTGTAGGTATACAGTTGGCCTAATGTATACTGATAAAAATTTCTCTCTCTATATATATATATATATATATATAATTAATAAATTATTTTTCCTTTAGCTACTGCGACTTTTTAGTTCGTCAAGAGTGGGGAGTTCTATTTCACGAAAAGTGTGATCTCAAGGCAGATCCTTGTGGAACACCTGAGGTGGTATTGTAAGAGTTCCTTATAAGTAAGTTTTTTTTTATTATTGTTTCTTTGAAAAATAAAATTAAATCTTACTTCGTCGTATTTCAACCTCGCGTCCCATGGAATGGCTATCAAAGCGTTCACGCACATATCGACCGGAACGATATTCGCCTTGATTTCTTCATCGCAGTGTAGTGTCCGCAGAACGCCCAGCATGGCTGCAACGCACACGCCTTGGGGTCCGTACAGATTGTTTATCCATCCCGGGATCGGATCTTTGTATGTGGACACGACTGAAATTCAAATAAATAGCGATTGAATAAAACGACAAGAACTGGACAGAGACCGGCGGAAAGGTCGATGGAAATTTTCTGAAGCTTGATTAATTTCGACCCAAAAAAAAAAACGCATTTTTTTGCTTTTCGTAATCCTTGACGTCTATAAAATAAGCACCTGAAATTCAAATTCGTTTTGAGTGAAATCGCGTCTTGAATGAAAAAAAATGAACGGACCGGATTTGATGCTTCTGGAGAGCAGGTCGCCTTTGGAAGTCGGCAAGTAAGAATCTTTATTTTCAAAGTGTCATTTACAAAGTGAAATTGCGTCAATGCTGTCTTAAAATATACAATATCTAATTCTCTCAGCTAAACTATGTTTATAAATTTACCTACATTACCTAACTATAAATGTATTTGAATAAATGTAAACATTATGATAGCTATAAATCACAAGGGATTTATAATACGTTGATATAACACTCCGATGAATGATACAATCGATGATTTCTGTATAAAACCAATATTATATCATTCTCTACAAAGACATTATGATTGCTATTAATCACAAGGGATTTATACGTTGATATAACACTCCGATGAATGACGCAATCCATGATTTTTGTATAAACCAATATTATATCATTCTCTACAAAAACATTATGTAAGCTATTAAGCACAATACGCCTAATGAGGTCTAAGTGCAGTGCAGAACTGCACACTCGCTAATACCAGAGTATGTTACACCAATTGTTCGATAAGTCTACAATTAAAAGTTTCTTGCACTACTCACTTATTGCTGGCTTGAATATCGCAATGGGTAAATCGGTAATTCCACTGAATAGCTCTTCGCTCGCCGATTTTGTCATAGTATACGTATTCGGAAAATCTCCCAACATCCTAAAAAAAATTAAACAATTAAACAATTTCAGTTTTAAATTCTCTTTTTTTTTTTTCTTTTTCAGTATTGTATTTGTTTTCCTTACGGCTTCGTGATTTTTTCCTGCATCTCGTCGGGCAGCGTTTCGGCCAGGGTGATGAGCTCGTGCGGGTGGACCTTGCACGGATAAAACGACTCTTTGAGCTCCTTCAGGTGGCAGTACGTGTACGCGGTCGAAACGTAAACCATGAATTTCAGCTTGTTCATCCTCTTAAGAATGGCGATCATATCCCGAGTCGCGCGGATGTTGATAAGGGTGGCGGTCTGGAGTTTCGCTTCGAAGTTCACAGTCGCCGCCAAGTGAAACACAATATTCACCTGGAAAATGATGAAAAGAATGAGTTGAATTGTTCTATTTCACGAAAGGAGTAGTCACAAAGAAGATCCTTGTGGAACCCCTGAGGTGGGATAGTAAGAGTTCTATTTCACGAAATGAGTAGTCACAAAGAAGATCCTTGTGGAACCCCTGAGGTGGGATGGTAAGAGTTCTATTTCATAAAAGGTGTGGTTTCAAGGCAAATGCTTGTGAAACCTCTGAGGTGGGATAGTAAGAGTTCTATTTCACGAAAGGAGTAGTCACAAAGAAGATCTTTGTGGAACCCCTGAGGTGGGATAGTAAGAGTTCTATTTCACGAAAGAAGTAGCCCCAAGGCAAATCCTTGTGGAAACCCTGAGGTGGGATATTAAGAATTCTATTTCACGAAAGAAGTAGTCACAAAGAAGATCCTTGTGGAACCCCTGAGGTGGGATGGTAAGAGTTCTATTTCATAAAAGGTGTGGTTTCAAGGCAAATGCTTGTGAAACCTCTGAGGTGGGATAGTAAGAGTTCTATTTCACGAAAGGAGTAGTCACAAAGAAGATCTTTGTGGAACCCCTGAGGTGGGATAGTAAGAGTTCTATTTCACGAAAGAAGTAGCCCCAAGGCAAATCCTTGTGGAAACCCTGAGGTGGGATATTAAGAATTCTATTTCACGAAAGAAGTAGTCACAAAGAAGATCCTTGTGGAACCCCTGAGGTGGGATGGTAAGAGTTCTATTTCATAAAAGGTGTGGTTTCAAGGCAAATGCTTGTGAAACCTCTGAGGTGGGATAGTAAGAGTTCTATTTCACGAAAGGAGTAGTCACAAAGAAGATCTTTGTGGAACCCCTGAGGTGGGATAGTAAGAGTTCTATTTCACGAAAGAAGTAGCCCCAAGGCAAATCCTTGTGGAAACCCTGAGGTGGGATATTAAGAATTCTATTTCACGAAAGAAGTAGTCACAAAGAAGATCCTTGTGGAACCCCTGAGGTGGGATGGTAAGAGTTCTATTTCATAAAAGGTGTGGTTTCAAGGCAAATGCTTGTGAAACCTCTGAGGTGGGATAGTAAGAATTCTATTTCACGAAAGGAGTAGTCACAAAGAAGATCCTTGTGAAACCCCTGAGGTGGGATAGTAAGAGTTTTATTTCACGAAAGGAGTGGTCCTAAGGCTGATCCTCGTGGAACCCCTTAGGTAGGTTAGTAAGAATTTTATTTCACGAAAATAGTGGTAATAAGCCAGATCCTCGTGGAACCCCTGAGGTGGGAAGTACAAGTCCTATTTCACGAAAGAAGTAATCCCAAGTATTCGCATTTTTTTACAACACGGTGAAATTTAAAGAGTATTTCCGTTATTTATTTGAATTGCTATATAATTCATGTTATACAAAATGTAAACGTATTTTTTTTTATTTTGTTATTCGTGTTATACAAAATGTAAACGTAGGTTTTTTTTATTTTGTTATATTTCTGTTACATTTTCCTTTTTATTGCCAACTAATTAAAAGCTTGATTTACAACATAACAATTCAATAATCTTGTCGTAGCCTAAAACGAACGGCCTGTATCACACGAGTAAATTTTTGAAATAATCTTCTTTGTGGAACCCCTCCTTTCGTGAAATAAAACTCTTAGTATCCTACTAAGAGTTTTATTTCAAGGAGTGGTTCCAAGGCAGATCCTTGATCTGAGACGAGATAGTAAGAGTTTTTAAGTCAGGTGCAAGAAAACTGAATATAATATATAACAACTGAATTATATATTTCTGAATATAAGTAAAGTTTAATGGTTTCGTGCAGCATACATAATTTACATGTAAAAGAAACTAATTAATTAAAAGCGATCGAAATTATGTTTCGAATTGATTAAAAGCGATCGAAATTATGTTTCGAATTAATTAAAAGCGATCGAAATTAAGTTTCGATCACTTTTATAATAATCACCAACAAAAGTGTCACTCTAACAATGGTAGGTTGAAATTTGTATTTTTATGCAAAGTGTATGGAAGAATCACCAACAAAAGTGTCACTCTAACAATGGTAGGTTGAAATTTGTATTTTTATGCAAAGTGTATGGTTATTTAACAAAACAAATAATTTCTACTAATCACGGCGAACAATCTAATTTATTATCATTTCAAATAAAATCAGTTTTAAGACAGACAATAAAGGGACTGAGCTACTTCCTTCGATTGTATTACCGAATTTAATCGAATAATCGACGCACCAAAACGTGAAGTAAACAAGGATTTTATTTAAATTTCATTTGCATTTCTTTAACTCGGTGAATGTTAATGCGTGTTTCCATTATTTATTTCAATTGTTATATTACTCGTTTTATACAAAATTATAGCGTGCTTTTTTCATTTTGTTATATTATTATTCATAATAATGGGGATTTTAGATTATATATATATATATATATATATATATATATATATATATTATTATTATTATTATTATTATTATTATTATTATTATTATTATTATTATTATTATTATTATTATTACATTTTTCGTTATATAGACAATGAATTAAAAGCTTGATTTACAACATAACACTTCAATAATCATGTTTTAAACGCATAGCCTGTATCACACGAATGAATTCTTGACATTATCTTCTCCTAACCTAGAACGCACAACTTGTTTCACACAACTAAATTCTTGAAATAATCTTCTTCACAATCTGTGTCACACGAATAAATTCTTGAAATGACAACTTACCGTTCCGTTTATAAAATTGCAAATTTGTTGAGTCATATTAAAAATAAGAAAAATATTATAGAAACAGTATAATCAATTATAAGTAGAATTCTAACACAATTTGCTCTTTATCATTTGTTTTATTTAAAATTAACATAAAAAAAATTATATATATAATCTAAAATCCCATCCCCATCTACCATAATGGTGGTGTAGGGGTTAATTTATATATATATATATATATATAATTAACAAAATAAATAAAGATAAACAAAATTAAATATACAAATGTGATGGATTAAATTGTGATTGACCTACTTCGTTTATAATTGTGTCCATATCTTCCGGCTTCAGCCCCATATTTGGTTCGATGCAGTCCCCGGATATAGGGAAAACCTTCTGGCGGAAATCCGGCTGTTCGGCCGTAAGTCTTTCGTAGATGAGGTCGGAAAACATCTCGTTGAGCCTTGTCTGGCCATCGACGCCCTTCTTCATCCTTACCATCACGTAGATTTTCGAAATATCCGGGCATGATCTTAGTAATTTCTCGATTAGAATTATTCCTAAAATGAGAATCGTCAAAGATAAGTAAACAGATAGTGTTGCAAGGTTGATTTAATCAAATAGTTAAATGAACTTTATTTAAAGTACGAACTGAATGTTTTTTTTTACAATAGTTTTTTTTACAATAGTTTTTTTTACATGGTTGCATGAAATAGGCAAGACCTGTACGAAAAATAGCAGAAAATCGTGTTGATTTTTAAGGGTTGACACTCCGCAACCCTTAAAAATCAACAATTTGTGCTTATTTTTCGTGCAAGCCTTCAGATTGGTGAAAATCAAGGCTTGCGGAGTATCAACTCTTAATCAACCCGAATTTGCACTATTTTTCGTATAGGTCTTCAAATTCAGGAAAATCTAAGGTTGCGGAGTATCAACCCTTAAAAAATCACCAGAATTTATGTGTTTTGCGTTTTTTGTAAAGGTCTTGCAGATTCATAAAAATCATGGGTTGCGAAGTCTCAATCCTTAAAAATCAACACGAATTTGTTGTATTTTTCGTATAGGTCTTCAGATTCATGCAAAACAAGCGTTGCGGGGTGACAACCCTTAAAAATCAACACGAATTTATGCTATTTTTCGTAAAGGTCTTCAAATTCATGCAAATCAATTGTTGCGGAGCGTCAATCCTTAAAAATTAATATAAATTTCTGCTATTTTTCCTACAGATCTTCAGATTCATACAAATTAAGAGTTGCGGAGTGTCAACCCTTAAAAATCAACCCGTTTTTTGCTACTTTTCATACAGGTCTTCAGTTTCAGTTCAAATCAAAAATTCTGAAAAAAAAAATCAAACGACGGTGTTTCGATGTTAATTTAACTACATACACACCAAACTGCAGAATCCTGCGAAAGTTATATATCTGATTTACCCCCCATCCCCTCACCAGTAGCTTAAATTTGTGCTATTTTCATGTGAGTCGTCTGATTTTATTTAGAAATCATAAAAAAAAACGTGCATAATTGTTTAAATTGGCGGTTTGAAAATTTTTACGATCACAATACTTTTCCTTGGACAAGGGTCCGGTGAAAGTAAAAAAATAAAAATCACTGAAGGGTTGATTTAACTATTCGAACTGCTTAATTAGACTCAAAACTTCAAAATACTGTTAATAATTTGTGCCTAATACATCCCTTAATCCTCTACAGCAGCTTACATTTTTCATGTGGATCGTCAGATTTTACTAAAAAATCATAAAAAAATAAAAATAACTGCGAAAGGGTTAATTTAATTATCCGAACTGCTTAATTAGACTATAAACTATCAAATAGTTCAATAGTTTGTAGCTGATACACACCCCATCCCCTCCACAGTACTCTCAATTTGTGCTATTTTAGATTGGGTTGTCATGACTAAATATAAATTATATAAAAAAAATAAAAAAATCTAAGAGTGAATTTAACTAACTAAACTGATTAACTAGAATCCAAACTGTAAAACCACATCAATAGTTTATAATTTATACACCCCTCATCCCCTCCACAGCAATCCAAATATGTTATATTTTAACTTGTATTGTAAGGTTTAACTTAAAAAAAATAGAAAGTCAAATAACTGCTGAAGGGTTACAATAATTAACTGAATTGCTTAACTAGAATCCAGACTATAAAATGATATCAATATTTTGTAATTTATGCGCCCCTCATCCCCTCCACAGCAGTCCCAATATGTGCTGTTTTAATATGGATCGTAAGGTTTAACTTAATTTTTTTTAAAAAAATCAAAAAATTAGTGAAGGTTTACAATAACTAACTTAATTGCTTAACTAGAATCCAGACTATAAAATGATATCAATAGTTTGTAATTTATGCGCCCCTCATCCCCTCCACAGTAGTCCCAATATGTGCTGTTTTAACATAGATCGTAAGGTTTAACTTAAAATTTTTTAAAATAATCAAAAAATTAGTGAAGGTTTCAATAACTAAGCGAATTGCTTAACTAGAATCCAGACTGTAAAATAATATTAATAGTTTGTAATTTTTGCGCCCCTCATCCCCTCCACAGCGGTTCCATTTTGTGCTGTTTTAACATGGATCGTAAGGTTTAACTTAAAAAAATTTAAAAAAATCAAAAAACTACTTAAGGTTTACAATAACTAACTGAATTGCTTAACTAGAGTCCAGACTGTAAAATGATATCAATAGTTTGTAATTTTTGCACCCCTCATCCCCTCCACAGCAGTCCCAATATGTGCTGTTTTAACATGGATCGTAAGATTTAACTTAAAAAAATCAAAAAACTACTTAAGGTTTACAATAACTAAGTGAATTGCTTAACTAGAATCCAGACTATAAAATTATATCAATAGTTTGTAATTTATGCACCCCTCATCCTCTCCACAGCAGTCCCAATATGTGCTGTTTTAACATGGATCGTAAGGTTTAACTTAAAAATTTTTAAAAAATCAAAAAACTACTGAAGGTTCACAATAACTAACTGATTTGCTTAACTAGAATCCAGACTGTAAAATAATGTCAATAGTTTGTAATTTATGCGCCCCTCATCCCCTCCACAGCAGTCCCAATATGTGCTGTTTTAACATGGATCGTAAGGTTTAACTTAAAAAGTTTTAAAAAATCAAAAAATTGCTGAAGGGTTACGATAATTAACTGAATTGCTTAACTAGAATCCAGACTGTAAAATAATATCAATAGTTTGTAATTTATGCGCCCCTCATCCCCTCCACAGCAGTCCCAATATGTGCTGTTTTAATATGGATCGTAAGGTTTAACTTAATTTTTTTTAAAAAAATCAAAAAATTAGTGAAGGTTTACAATAACTAACTTAATTGCTTAACTAGAATCCAGACTATAAAATGATATCAATAGTTTGTAATTTATGCGCCCCTCATCCCCTCCACAGTAGTCCCAATATGTGCTGTTTTAACATAGATCGTAAGGTTTAACTTAAAATTTTTTAAAATAATCAAAAAATTAGTGAAGGTTTCAATAACTAAGCGAATTGCTTAACTAGAATCCAGACTGTAAAATAATATTAATAGTTTGTAATTTTTGCGCCCCTCATCCCCTCCACAGCGGTTCCATTTTGTGCTGTTTTAACATGGATCGTAAGGTTTAACTTAAAAAATTTTAAAAAAATCAAAAAACTACTTAAGGTTTACAATAACTAACTGAATTGCTTAACTAGAGTCCAGACTGTAAAATGATATCAATAGTTTGTAATTTTTGCACCCCTCATCCCCTCCACAGCAGTCCCAATATGTGCTGTTTTAACATGGATCGTAAGATTTAACTTAAAAAAATCAAAAAACTACTTAAGGTTTACAATAACTAAGTGAATTGCTTAACTAGAATCCAGACTATAAAATTATATCAATAGTTTGTAATTTATGCACCCCTCATCCTCTCCACAGCAGTCCCAATATGTGCTGTTTTAACATGGATCGTAAGGTTTAACTTAAAAATTTTTAAAAAATCAAAAAACTACTGAAGGTTCACAATAACTAACTGATTTGCTTAACTAGAATCCAGACTGTAAAATAATGTCAATAGTTTGTAATTTATGCGCCCCTCATCCCCTCCACAGCAGTCCCAATATGTGCTGTTTTAACATGGATCGTAAGGTTTAACTTAAAAAGTTTTAAAAAATCAAAAAATTGCTGAAGGGTTACGATAATTAACTGAATTGCTTAACTAGAATCCAGACTGTAAAATAATATCAATAGTTTGTAATTTATGCGCCCCTCATCCCCTCCACAGCAGTCCCAATATGTGCTATTTTAACATGGATCGTAAGGTTTAACTTAAAAATTTTTAAAAAATCAAAAAACTACTGTAGGTTTACAAAAGCTAACTGAATTGCTTAACTAGAATCCATACTGTAAATTGATATCAATAATTTGTAATTTATGCGCCCCTCACCCCCTCCACAGCAGTCCCAATATGTGCTGTTTTAACATGGATCGTAAGGTTTAACTTAAAAATTTTTTAAAAATCAAAAAACTACTGAAGGTTTACAGTAACTAACTGAATTGCTTAACTAGAATCCAGACTGTAAAATAATATCAATAGTTTTTAATTTATGCGCCCCTCATCCCCTCCACAGCAGTCCCAATATGTGTTGTTTTAACATGAATCGTAAGGTTTAACTTAAAAATTTTTAAAAAATCAAAAAATTACTGAAGGTTTACAATAACTAACTAAATTGCTTAACTAGAATCCAGACTGTAAAATGATATAAATAGTTTGTAATTTTTACGCCCCTCATCCCTTCCACAGCAGTCCCAATATGTGCTGTTTTAACATGGATCGTAAGGTTTAACTTAAACATTTTAAAAAAAATCAAAAAAATTGTGAAGGTTTACAATAACTAACTGAATTGCTTAACTAGAATCCATACTGTAAAATAATATCAATAGTTTGTAATTTTTGCGCCCCTCAACCCCTCCACAGCAGTCCCAATTTGTGCTGTTTTAACATGGATCGTAAGGTTTAACTTAATTTTTTTTAAAAAATCAAAAAATTAGTGAAGGTTTACAATAACTAAGTGAATTGCTTAACTAAACTACAAAGTGCAAAATGATATGAAAAGTTTATACTTAATGCTATAGGATGCACCAGCAACCAGAATTTTTGCTATTTTCTAATAGATTGTCAGATTTAATTCAAACAAGTATTGTTTTATCATCAATTATATATATTTATATAAAAACCTTGTTTATTTCAAATATGAATTATTAATCTTACCCACAAATCCTGTTCCGCCGGTGATGAAAATAGTAGAACCGGCATAAAATTGCTGTATGGCAGTTTTCTCATTCGGGCCCGAATTAGCATCCATGATGATCTAAGATAAATCGATATTTATTAATTAGTTATCATAAAATTCAGGATTATTATAAAATAAGGGATATATTTCAATTTATTATATTGTTAAACATATATAATAAATTGAAATATAATTAAACTAAAAAAAAAAGTAAAAGAAATGTAATTTCAATTTCAATTTCAATATACTTTATTAACAGAATCTCCATTTCCAAATTACAATTATAATTACATATTAAAAATTTTATAAGAAAAGTGTGACGCACTAAAAAGATTACTTGATTAATTGCTTAAATAATATAGGTGAATCTACTTTATGTTGGTTGTTGGTTGTGGAGACTTTAATTATTTAAATAAAAATATATGTCCTTCCTCCTACTTATTTTTTATTTAACTAAATATATTTCCGAAACTTTATATTCTGCTGACCAGGAAGCCAAATAAGGAATTTTCTTACTTCACTTTAAACTCTAAAGGAATTTACATTTTCACCTATATTATTTAAGCAATTAAATTTCTTTTACTTTTTTTTTAGTTTATTATATACTCAATGTTTGTAAAAATGTAATTGTCTAAATAAAGATATTTGTATATATTTTTAAAGCGAATGGCGTCATTCACAGCAATCGAGATGTTTCAGGATTTCGGGGAAAACCGGTGGGAGGGTATCGCTCGCTCGCCTGCAATAATAATTAAATGCAGGTATAACCAGACCTACCTCGATTAGTATGTCTAGTTCGAGTGAGAATTTTTGAACAGCATAATATTTTTCGTGGATTCGATGATTCTCAATATCGCGCACGAGATTTTACGTAATCCGTTCGGATTAGTGATTATATCAAGAATTTATTTGTTTAAAAAAATATAGAGAAGATATTGAAATTATGAATATTGTGATAAAACACAAGGGCGATTAGAGAGAGGACTCCTCGCGTGGCAAGCGACCAAAAAAAGGCAGGAATTAAATTTCTCTCAAACATTTTTAAAATATTGAAAATTAAACTTTAAAGTTATTAACCAAGCTTTCGGGATTATAAGTTGTCTCTTCTTCGGGGTGACAATTTGCCTGAAGTGAACAAACTCGACGATATTTTTAAACTAAGTGAATAGATTTCCTGTGCCTAGATTGTATAATATTATTTTAAATTTAGCATTACATTTGAAAAAATCAAATTTGAACGACTTAAAGTTGCTTAATTAGTAAGTTTTATTTTTGGGCCACTTTATATTTCCTAAATAAAATACGTACTAAATATCTCTGAAAATTTCGTATACATAACCTCAACACTTGTCAAATGGTTGACATTTAAAAATTAGGTTAGATTTTTAACAAACTTCCAATTATTTAAAAAAAAATCTTTATAAATCAAACTTCAACTGAATATTACACGGTCTCGGAGAAACAACCAATCTTGCAAATTTAAAAGAAATGGGAGTATTATCTGGTATAAGGAAGTGTGCGGTTACATGCTACACTTAGGCCCATTGTGCTAAAGAAAGATATTTTTAAGATATCTGAGACACCCTGTATAATATGAAAATAATTTTAGAAAGTAGTCCTTATAGGCCCCTATATTGCCCAGAAATGGAAATTTTAAAAAGTGATGTACTTCAGCTACAATACAATTTCGTATAGTGTGAATAACCCGGTATATAAAGGGTGGGCCATTAATTAGTACGATTTTTAAAATACGATAAAATGAGCTCGCTTTGATATTTTTTATTAATTTTTCTTTTACATTGTAAAGTTAATAAATATTTTCATAAATCGAACAATCGTGTATAACAAAATAGAAGCCTTAACAATTGGCAATTTAATTAATTAATTTACTCTAGCATTTATGTTCCCAGTATTATCAGGTTTGTACTTATTTATTAACAATTTATATATTCCTTTGTATGCGGTGATTTAATTTTTATGGAAAGAATTGCAAATCGGATTCAAATTCATTTGAAAAAAAAAAATACGTTTATAATTCGTGTCCAAATGAATGGCTATTGTTCGTAACGAATGCATTCGTCCACTACAATTCTTTATGAATTATGAATCCGAATGTTTAAATCAAGACATTCGACGAGTTAACCATTTATTGATAATTATTTCGGCATAAACATGCAAGAAAGAAAGAAAAAAAGAAAGAAAGAAAGAAAGCAAGAAAGAAGGAAAGAAAAAAGAAAGAAAGAAAGAAAGAAAGAAAGAAAGAAAGAAAGAAAGAAAGAAAGAAAGAAAGAAAGAAAAAAACATATTATGAAAATGATACATCTTCATTTTCATAATTTGTTTTTTATAATTACTTGTATTAAACAGTGTGGAAATGAATCCAGTGCTCTTTCTAATTGCTTTGTACGATACAGCAATTAGAAAGAGCAACTGAAATCGAAAAATCAAAAGTATTACGCATAAAAATGTTGTGTTTTCGCAAAGTTATAAACAATTTTATGAAACAAGTTGGAAACATGCCATGGAAACAAATGAAGAAAAAAAGTAAAAAGTCATACCATATTGTTTACTTATTGTTTTATTATTCAATAGTATAATATTTCGCTATTTTGCGTTATATTTTTAAGTCGAAAAATCAAAAGTATTACGCATAAAAACAAACAAAAATAAAGGCCTAAAAAAATAAATTCGCAAGGAATGAAACTTTCATTAGTTTATCGTTGTCGTTCATAAAAAAAAATCCTTGCGAATTTATTTTTTTAGACCTTTATTTTTCTTATTTTTTTGCGAAATACTTTTGATTTTCCGGCATAAAAATATAACACAAAATAGCGAAATATTATACAATTAAATAATAAAACAATAAGTAAACAATATCGTATGACTTTCTACTTTTTTTTTCTTCATTTGTTTTCATGGCACTCTAAGATAGTTTCATAAAATTGTTTATAACTTTGCAATAACGCAAAAGAACCTAAACAAACTATATACAGGGTGTTTCAAATTCGAGTCTCGCCATGGTGATCTCGCTTATTATAAGAAATAGAGGGTAGATTTAAATTCGGCACTTTTGCAGAATCAGATCAGTAAAAATAGAGGATTTTAATCTGATAAAAGACAATATGGCGCCCATAAGAAATAAGAAAATAAAATTATGAAATACAACAAGAGCTTCCATTCAAAAATTTTAAAATGAAATTATGAAACATAACAAAAGCTTCCATTCACTGAATCTGATAATTATTTGCGTTTTTTTTTTTTAATTAAATTTATTGCGTAATTTTTCTATTAAATTTTGTTTCTAGAACAATAAAAAATCGTAATTTGATTCGGAAACGCGAATGAAAAAGTACATCACGAATAAGAATTAATAGTAAATAATTATACAGGAAACCTTGCGGTCTTTTTTTAATGCATCTCCTCTTTCCGGCTTTCGGATATATTACATCGTATAAATATATAACGGGAAAAAAAAGCACAAGCGCCTTAATTTGCCTAATTTCAAGTGGCATCGACAATAATTTGAGTCTACGAAATAAACGACCAAGAATCGTTGTTTCGTCCACTAAATTAAGTCGAACTTTTCCTGTTTATAAGAACAAAAAACGAAATCTTATCTATTTTCTTCTACTTTGTTACACTTCATGTTTGATAATGACAAGCTTATTTTACTGAATCTGCAGTCAGTGTTTTTATTATCATACGAAATCTTATCAAAAAAAAACTAGTAGTGTTTTTATTATCATACAAAATCTTATCCAACAAAAACTAGTAATGTTTTTATTATCATACGAAATCTTATCCAACAAAAACTAGTAGTGTTTTTATTATCATACGAAATCTTATCCAACAAAAACTAGTAAATCAGAATTAATGGCATTTTTTTACTTAAGGCTAATATACGCTGGAATATGGGTGGATTCGTAAAGGTATTCGTTGGAAGGATTATTGGGATGCCTGAGTTTGGTAAGGATTCTTAAAGAAGATCTTTCTGCGACTTATTTATTTTGTTAGATTATATATTCTGCAATAAGACACCGTATTTTCGGATTACAGCGTAGAATCTTCAAAATGGGATTTCGAAATGGCTGTAATATTATCTTTATTAAACTAAAAATTCTAACATTTCCTTTTTTAAACCACTTTTATTTAAATAATATTCTAATTATTAAATCGTAGAGAATGATTCTCCTCGACACCCAATACGGGTAAAAGAGGATAAGATTAAGAAAGAAAGAAAGATAATGATTCTTTTTAAAAATTTATTTCCACTTTCGTGAATAGCTCTCTCTTTCTATTAAAATGCATCGTTACACATGTACTTACCGATTTATTTATTTCAAAATATAATACACCGAGAAAACTGCAACGAGCTTTTAACAAACACCGGCGAGGACGATCCACGCGAAACGGTTAAACAGAATATCCCGGACGAAAACGACAAAAAAAAGTAACTCCGCCTGAAGAGCCTTATGCGCGCAATGACTAAAAAGCCCGGTTTCTAACTCTTTTCTTTACGCCCAACCACACCTCCCACTCCCCAACAATCCTGTTCCGAATGCAGCGGCAAACAATAATAAAAAAACAACAACAAACAAATAATCGCAATATTTTGTGCAGTTTCTCATTCGCATAATCGCCGGCGTTGTTATTTTTTATTATTTGATGGACCTTTTGTAGCCGCATCACGTCCATCCGAGTAGTTTTATGTTGATTTTACAGCGCCGAGGATAAATAAATTGTTCGTGTTTAATTTACGAAATGCGTCGCGGCATGTGTGAGCGTGTGCGTAAGAAACGGATGTGCAAATATTTTTGTTCGTTTTCCCAGAAACGAAAAAAAAATTTGTAATATGGAAAACATTTTTAAACTTTGTTTGTCAAACATTAATAATTAACTTCTACTGGAATTGATGTGTGAATTTATCGATACACGATTCATATTATATATTGAAAATCTTTATTTCTGAGTATTACATTATATAATTTTATAACGCATATAAATACAATCATTTACACATTGTTAGACCTCAGAAAATGTCTATCGACCGTCGGTCTTTCTGCCTGATTCATATTACGATTTCAGAATATAATTTTGTGCTATTATTTACAAAATTATATAATCGATGGCTGAGGCTTTTACTTGATAAAAATCCATAATAAGCTATTTGTAAATAAAACAATATATTTTCTTAATTTCGCCAAATTTATTGTAGCAGTGTTTCTACAATAATAATAAATAAAATAAATACAATAATTATTAATATAATTGTTTCCCAAACACAGTGGCATCATCAGACAAATAATTAACACTACTAGAATTGTTTCGCAGATTTTTATTTTTTAGTAAATAGAGAAAATGTAATCGTTATTTTTACATGCTTCTACGTATAAATACACAAAGGGCAGTAAATCAAATATTCCCGAAACACTTTGGACTTTCCTTGATTATATACAGAGAGGTTTTTTATATACAATCATCGTTATTGTGGTATTTACATATACATATATTATACAAAATATATGATCTAAACTTATAAATAGCTATCGACCTTAGGTCTTTCAGCCAGTAGTCCTTGTCATATGTCTAGTAAGTCGGTTAGTCCTTAATGAGAGATGAGATTAATTGATGAGTAGTGGGCGTAGTGGAATTTAAGAGGGATATTAGGGTTTCGTTTGAGGCAGAGGATATTTAGTATATCTTGGGTGACGGATTTTAGCTTTTTTTTTATTAGTATACATTAGGGGAAGTGTATGCCTGCAAAAAAACGCGAGTCAAACGCATTGAACCGATTAATGTGTGTATGTTTAGTTGACTATTTGGCATACGTGTGTTCAGTTGCGTGTTATAGGCAACTAAACACACATACATTATTGCATTTGACTCGCGTATTTTACAGGTAAACATAGGGGAAATGTATACTGATAAAAAAAGCTCTCTGTATATATACATCTTTATTCAGACAATAACTTTATATAATATACAGTTATATAATACATTTATAAGTTTGTATGAAGGTGTTAGTTTATCCTGGGCTATCGACCTGAGGTCTTTTTCTGATTATTTTTATACAATTTGACTTTACTAAAATAGTTTTAATTTCTTTAGCATTTGTTCTATGTTATTTGTAAACTCTTTACAATAACAACACAATTCTATTGTATTCTAATTAGTTCACTTTTTTTCTTTCTAAAATTAGTTTGTGTATTATACTTGCAGAATTGCTACATCAAATAGGCATCTTTAATTAATTTTACAAAAGGTTAATCAATTCTACTATACTACTTAATTTACTTCAAAATACATTATGGTGACTATGTGTTTCATTTAAAACAATGGGAAATGAATAAATGATGAATGGAATGTAAAGAATCGATTTCGAAAATAATTGAAGAATCAATTGTTTTGAAAATCTTTTTTTTTTTTCGATTCAGAACACAACTTAATTAAAAAAAAAACACCAAATAATTTACACAAAATAAACAAGCATTAATAAAAAAATAATTCTTTTAAAATTTAATATAATAATAATAATAATAAGTAATTCTCTCTTTACTATATATATATATATATATATATATATAATCTATAATTCTTTCTACGCGAAGGTGTAAGGAATTCAATATTTAATATAATTTGATAATATTTTTTTTTCTCTTTATTGAGGAGTGCCTCCCTTCCCATTTAAGAAGCTCAAACTTTATCGTATTGTATAAAATAAATATGAATATATTATTAAAAAATCAACCAATAAAGCAAATAAAAGAGATTGGATTGATAAATCGACTGGTTTAGTCGAGAATTTAAAGTTATTCGATCTAATCTGTGTTTAATTTGCTTTATTGTTTGGTTTTTAATGATCTATAATAATAATAATAATTTATTTATTTACGGAAAATTCACCATTTTGCAAAAATTGTAACAACTTATTCTTATTTATTTTTATTTTAAAGAATCGAATTACCGTTCTATAATAATACAAAATATAATACCACAGAGGAGAAAATTATTTATTTAATGATAATACCCATAATAAAAAGAAAATTACTTTTAAACAAAATTTAAATAGAATAACCCAAAGTCTATTAAAGTCATAAGGGGCAATTTCAACTTTATAGGCGAATTTAGTTTATTATGACAGTTTTTCTTGCAATTATTTATTGCAATTTATATGGTATTTTATATAAATTTAAAAATAAATTAATTAAGAAGAATTTGAAAATAATTAATTATCAAACAATGATTTTCCTTTTAGCTACTGCGAATTTAAGTTGGTAATTTTAAACTTCTCAAATTAAACAGTAGGTTTTACTTCACTATGTTTATCCATTATGTTTGAACTTGCCGCCATTCTCAAGGCTTAAAAGCAAGTGTTTAAAGATAAAATGTTTCACCAAGTGTTCAATGAGAACAAAATTTGAATTATGTTACGTAAGAACTTAAAAAAGAGGCAATGTGTGGGCCTTAGTGGTTGTTTTAATGTATATTTGTTTTAAAGTACTTCTTTCTTTCTTAATCTTATCCTCTTTTACCCGTATTGGGTGTCAAGGAGTAAATCTCCTTTAAAGTACTTACGTAACGTAAGTCAAAAAAAAGTCTCAGTAGCTAAATGAAACATAATTGATTGATAATTAATTATTTTTATATATGCACCATATGCATTTCAATAGACAAAAACCTGTATTTAGAATTGCCTATGTTACGTAATTGATAAACGTATGCAATTCAATACACGCTGGCCTGTATTTTGAGTTGCATGTATTACAAGAATGTCACTGTATGCATTTTAATACACACAAGCCTTTATTTTGAGTTGCATATATTACAAAATATAACTTCGTATTTTGAGTTGCATATATTACAAATATCACTATCTATGGAATTCCAAATGAAACGACATTGCGACAGCGAATTCGAGTTCTCTCTCTATCAACCATTGTTTGGAATCGCTCCATCTTCGTTTTTAATTGCTATCGACGTGATCGCCTAAACTATAATCCGGCCTCGTATTCATTTTAATAAACCCAAACCTGTATTTATGTTACGTAATTGATAAACGTATGCAATTCAATACACACAAACCTGTATTTAGAATTGCCTATGTTACGCAATAAATAAACTTATGCAATTCAATAGACTCTGGCCTGTATTTTGAGTTGCATATGTTACAAAAAAAAGTCATTGTATGCATTTCAATACACACAAACCTATATTTAGAATTGCCTATGTTACGCAATAAAATAAACTTATGCAATTCAATACACTTTGGCCTGTATTTTGAGTTGCATATATTACAAAAATATCACTATATGCAATTTAATATACACTTGTCTGTATTTTGAGTTGCAGATATTACAAATATCACTATATGCATTTTAATATACACAAAACTGTATTGTCTATATTACATAGAGATAAAGTAGAATATTACGCACATAGACGTAGAATATATTCTAACTCTATGATTACGCAAAATATTGTTGTATGCATTTCAATACACACAAAGCTGTGGGTTAGGATTGCCTATATTACATTGGGAACAATAAACAAACTAACCTCAAAATGAATTTGAAAGTAAACACGGCCCCCAATAAATTCTTCGGCAAAAAGTGAGTAAACGCATTAGTAACATTAATTATTAATCTGTTTTTATTTATATTTGTAAAATTTATAAACAAGAATTCGTCTACTTGATAATTCGAATATTTGTCGAAATTCGGGACTATTCCGTACTTAAAATATAGCATTTAACTTTTTATTCCACTTATAAAAGTGGTATAAAAAAGTTAAGTGTTTTCTTTATATCAAAATTAATATTTCTTGTAGACGTAAATGACTAATGTTGTCTAAGTGCCCTAAAAACTTCAAATCCGTTCATATTTCTTGTACGGAATAGTAATAATAACGATATCTTTATTTCAAACAAGAACAAAATATATTGTGTAAAAATACAGTAGAAATGTTTGAAATCCCATGGCGTAGTTCAGTACTTGCAAAACTGTTTTTTAGTTGAGAAACAGTTTAATTAAACAATGACCATGCGGAAGATAAAACATAGTCGCAGTTATCTAAGATTTTTTTTTTGAGCTTCTTATCTATAATGTTTTTGTTGTTTCAGAAAGCAGCCGGTGTACCCCCCGCAAGGAGTCCGCTGTCAGAAATGCTTGGAGTATGGCCACTGGTCGTACGAATGCACCGGTAAACGCAAGTACGTGCACAGGTCCTCGAGGACGACGGTCTTGAAAAAAAGGCTGAAAGTGATACAACAGAAAGACACAGAGAAAAAGTAAGTTTTTATGGAAATTTAAAACGTTTTAGCGAAAAAAATCATAACTCGATATCCAATTAACAGATATTAATTATATATTCGAAATATATTTAACAGTGAAAATAAATAAGGGAGGTAAGGAATAAACAACATCGTTTCAAATGATATCAAACACCATCACAAATATATTTTCTTACAACACGCTTTTCCAATAAGAAATTCATGTTTTACACCTTGTTATAGATAATAATAACATTCTATTTGAAATATTTTTAACAGTGAAAATAAATAAGTGAAGTAAGGAATAAACATTGTTTTAATTAAATCATTTTCTAAAACTAAAAGAAATTGTAAAACTTATTTTTATTTAAATCTTTAATTTTTAAACCGATTATTAATTTTAGACAATTAGACTCGACCAGCAGCGAAAAAAAATCTGAAAGGAGAAGAAAAGCATCGACTTCCTCCGACTCCAGTTTGAGCAGCTCCTCATCGTCCTCCTCCAGTTCGTCGGACTCAAATTCAGACAGTTCAAGCTCTTCAGAATCGGAATCCGAATGATTTTTAACATTCACCAACTTCCACATAAAGGACGAATAACAAACGGCAAATGAAAAAAAAGCAATTGTTTTAATTACGACCACTTTGTATATTTTTATAATCGGAGTAATAAGTTAACCTCACTCCACACGAGTGTTATATGACAAGTTAGATTTTAAGGGAATAAAAGTGTTGCAGGAATGGAAAAAAAAAATTATTAACTAAGTGTGTAATTTATTGTTAAGTCTACATGTTGCGATTGAACTACTTCTTTGATTTTGGTTTCATTGTGAAGTAGGCGATCAACAAACCAACGGAGGCGTAGGTGGCGATGGCAACCTAAAAAAATGATAATTGTTGTAATTCCAGCAACTTAAACAAATATTTATACTTTTAATATTTAAACATTGGTAGTTCATATTGTAATAATAATTATGAATAGATTATTAAAAATTTACTAATAAAATTAATAAAAACATAGACTAAAATGAATAATTAAATTAAAAAGAATTTGAAAATAATTATTAAATGATTTCCTCTTTATGGAATGACATTTTGACTTCTTACATAAGTACTTTAAAACAAATGTTAAATAATGGATATATCTATCATTTAACATTTATAATATATATTTGCTATTGTATAACATATATGATCCAACAATTTTTGAATCGAAAAAATTTAATGCCAAAACAAAGGCCATCTGTAGATACATGTTTCAGGATTTCAAAGTTGTTAATTAAAAATCCGAATGAGCCCATTGTTTAATTCTCTTGAAAACTGACTGATTACCCGAATCTGCCATTTTTTTAATTCTCTTGAAAATAAACTGAAACCTCGACACCCAATATGGGTAAAAGAGGATAAGATTAAGA
This sequence comes from Philonthus spinipes, assembly GCA_963082785.1. Taxonomy (NCBI): domain Eukaryota; kingdom Metazoa; phylum Arthropoda; class Insecta; order Coleoptera; family Staphylinidae; genus Philonthus; species Philonthus spinipes. The sequence goes on from OY720315.1 coordinate 19,981,084, forward strand.
AAGAAAGAAAATAAACTGATTAATTGAATCGGCCCATGTAACAATTCTCTTGATAACCCGAAACTAATCGAAATTCGATTAATTAGATTATTTTCAAGAGGATTAAAAAATGGGTAAGATTCGGGTAAGCAGTCCATTTTAAAGAGAACTAATAAATTGGCTGATTCGGGTTTTTAATTAACAACTTTGAAATCCCAAAACACGTATCTCAGATCTAGAAATTAAAGTTATTCATTTTAATCTTTGTTTTTACTTTTTTTATTGGTAGATTTTTAATAACCTATTCATATTTATTATTAAACAAATAATATTGTACAAAAACATACGATTTAAAATATTAATTCAACAATACAAATAATATAAATATGTTATTACATTTATATATTAAAAAAAAAATGTAATGGGAATTTAATATAAAATGTTACACTCATATAAAAAATGTTAAAATGGGATTTTAAAATGTGTGTTTTGTATAAATAAAAATTACCATTCAATCTTCTATTATAAAATTATCTGAAGTTTATTTTAAAAAATAACAACCTAAAGCATAAAATATATAATCAATGTTCATTAAGGTTGTGATTTAGAAGAAAGAGATAGCTATATATTAAAATATAAATAATTCATTAAAACAAGCCAGTTATTTGAAGCTATTCCGTATTAGAAATGTTAAGTTTAACGTTATTTTTAACCCGCTAAAATAATGTAATTAATTGGTATTTAATGAATTAATAACTCAAGGTTGATTCACTATCACCCGGAAACGATGATTTATATGTGTCGATTCATAATCGCTTTTCCAGGTGATTATGAATCGACACCCCTTATGGAATTGCGATTGTGAATCCGTTATTTATCATTTGTTAAACAAACCAGGTGATTTTAATTTTACTTTATTTACCTTTTAATTAACATGTAATTTATTGTTTATTATCACAGTCTAAGGAACTTTTGTAATAGATATATATTCTTAGAATGTGAAGCTATATAATATATGTTACATAGCCTCATGTTAAACTGTCCCATACGGATGAATCCCGAATATATTCCATTATTTTCTTCAAATGATTGTTCAGTTAAATGAAGATGAATTGAATTATTAAATAAAAAAGAATAAAGTCTCCTTCTTTACCATATATTATAAAGAAAAGGGTACTCAATTCTTTTATTCAATAACTTCGGTTATTTAATAAATATTACATAATTAATTCGATATTTGTCAAACTTATCACACTTTGTACTAAAATGAAAAGTTGCTTTTCTGCAACATTGTACTGTAAGTACTGTTTAATCCCTTAAGCATATTTTTACATTAATTCAATGTGCTTTTCCTGAGATTACAGAAAATATTCACTTAACAAAAAAAATATGAGCATACTTACGTTGGCTCTACCCCTTGTGGTCGCCCCATTGAAAATTTTGCTAATACCCTTCAATTTGCTTTCATCGACAGCTTCGCCACCAGCCATTTTGAAACCTTATTAAAAATAAAACTATTAATCCTGGAAAACGAGAAAATTCGCAGGAAATACTCACGGATTTAGCTTTTTAGCAGGTATAGCACGCAAATACGAACTTGGTTTAATCCAGGACAACAAGGCGGATTAATCCAAACGGAATTTGGTGTGTGTTAGAAAGAGACGGAATGGAAGGAGTATGTGTGGGATTGAATGAAATCATTATATAACTATGTTAAGGGCTACCAACAGCAATCGCGGCATACAGAGATATACATCTATGAATCGCGGAGATACCAACGTGTAGTAAAGAAATAGAACTAGGAGTGTAAGTGTTGCCAATTTAAGGGCGTAGAAAGAGCTAGTAATTTTTGGGGGAGGGTTTTAAAGGCGGTGAATTTGATTTCAATCATGTTTCTTCGTGAGTTTCTTGTAGATGTAAAACGCGCCGAGGAATGTGAATGTCGCTATGGATACCTGCAAATAAATGAAGTCAATGAAACAATTAGGTTAGATTGTGAGTTACATGAAAATTATATGATTTGAATTAAAGTTATCGTGGATTTTAAAATAATTAATGCCTTCACAATTACCAAAACTTTTAACTTTAATATTTTTTCTGCAATTTGAAAAAAAGTTAGAACAAACATATTTTACGAATTTAAGATTACGGCGCCAAAGTGGCGAGATTCTGAACTTGTTTCATGTACGCATCTACGTCCACGCATGTTTCGATACGCCGATTAATTTGAATGTCGGTTTCACGATTATTATTAATTATTTCCATTATTCATTTACTAAGCAATCCTTGGATCAATAACAATTGTTTTATAGTTTTGTGTTGTGCTTTTATTAATTGCGTTAAACAAAGATTTGTAACGTGCAAATTTGAGCTGAAGGCTTTTGTTTTATTGATTAAATTCAAAATTGTTTATCGATTTTTTTTTATTCTGCTTTTGAGTATAAGGATACGATAAGAAAACATATTTTTATTGAATATGAATTTAGTTCTAATTTTATTTAAGGTAAATATTTGAGCTTAAGCTGAATTTCAGTAAACAATTTTTGAAAATAAAAACGCTTAATTTAATTTATAATAAAAAAGGGTTTTCCTTAAGTTTATTTATGTTTTAAAATGTATAAAACATTTTTTTACCTTAAATAAAATCAGAAGTAAATTCATATTGAAAAAAAAATGTCTTCTCGTATCATACTCAATGACAGAATAATAAAAACAAACAGGGATAAACAATATATTAAATATAAATGATTTGAAAATAATTAATAAATTATTTTCACATTTCTAAATATATGGATAAACAATTCTGAATTTAATCATTAAAACAAAAGCCCTCAGCTGAAGTTTACATGTGCAAATCTTTGTTTAACGCAATAAACAATCAAATTTCGAAATATTAATTTTTTATGTTATCAATTTAAATTACTTACATTAGCCCTTCCTCTGATCGTGGTATTATTAAAATACCTGGAAATCCCCTTCAGCGAGGGGTCGTCGTACGGTTCGTGCCCACCAGCCATTTCCGCCGAAAATGACAAACAAAACTAACCAAACAAAACATGTGTCAACTGTTGGGGTGAGTTCATAGGTGACTTGATTAATTTTTTTTTTTTTGAAATTACACTTTCTTTTATTAAACTGACTAGTTTTTTCGATAATACATAATAAATACATAATAAATTCACAAATTGAGAAAATAAAACGGAACACTGTAATGATGTATAATAGAGAGCTAAGTGTGTTTTTGTGTTGTGTGTGGGTATTTACAGTATGTAGCAAGTATAAGCAAAAATATCTGTACATACTTTCTTCTTTTAAATTTTAATTTCTTTTTGTCGGATTACTTAAATATATTTATTTTATATATTTATATATATAAAAAAATGTAAATAAATGTATATTAGTGAGATAACTGCTTACAATAGTAGAAGCTACGTATAAAATGGAATTTACTGGAATTTCAAAAATCAGCTCGATTACAATTTCGTAAGTAAATCATAATACGCTTGAGTACAGAATCGAAATGGTTGAATCAAAGACACGAATACAATGGGAGGGAAAAAAGCGGTTATGGAAAATGAAACGTATATATTTGGTATGTTTAAAACAATTTCCGCTGCTCCGAGTTGGGTTAATAAATCGGTGAAGGTATAACGGAGGGACGGACGTTTGTTTGCTCGTGGTCGCTGTCCATCTCGGGGTCGCTGTCGGCGTCCGAGCTCGAGCTCACCGCCAAATCGCCAGCCATCGCCACTCTCGCGTACTCGTCTGTGTCGATCGACTTGCAGAAGTGTATTGCGTATTTCAGCTTCTCTTGCAACACAGGCTACAAAAAAAAAAACACATTTTAATGCCTATAAAAAACCGGGAAATTTAAAACGTAAACAAACGATTCACGCATTTATTCTTCTTCTTTTCGAATTCTAATACCCTTTCAGGTGTCACACATTTATAAAAGTTTCAAATTTTGCCACCAGATAGAGTATCGCTTATGTTTGTGCCAACAAAATGAAATAAAGAAAAAAATCAAAGCACTCTAAAGAAGAAAAATTCTCGACCATATAGTATATTTCATTGCTGAGTTTCAAAGTTTTAATATCATTTGAAACAAAACAAAAATGAGAATACCTCTGAAGTCGAGAGTAACCAATTAATTACCTTGCATGAGTATCTAGGCATCTTCAAGAGGAAAAAGCAAGTGTAGCTCTCGGGCAAAAAGTGGTCGGGGGGGCTGTACTTGTCCAACACCTGAATCACGAAGTCCCGACCCCGGAAGTCGGCTATTGTCCTGGGCAGCCGTGTACGGCCCCAGACGAACCTCAAGAACAGCGAGCGCTCCTGATTCGAAAACTCCTCCATCACTTCCCAGAACCACTGAATCAAAGGTGCTGTACTGTCAATTCCTAAAAATAATATTTCCTCAATTTTAGAAACATTATAATTATACAATAGTTTATATAATGGATATACAATGGATATACAATAAATACAGAACACTTAGTTTGTTTTCATTTATATTTAATTCAACCTTGTAATATGTCTTACGCGTCAGACAAGCACGCATTACATCCACAAAATAAAAATATTACAATTTTAAACCCAAGTGTGTATGAATGTTCAATGTCTATAAAAATAACAACAAAAAGATCGTACTCTCGATGCTTACCTTTGTAATGAATACAGAACATTTAGTTTGTTTCTGTTTATATTTAATTCATTGCTGAAATATGTCTTACGCGTCAGACAAGCAAGCATTACATACATACACATAATAAAATTGCAACAATTTTAAAACACAAGTATGTATGGATGTTCAATGCTTATAAAAATAACAATAAAAGAACCGTACTCTCGATGCTTACCTTTGTACGTGGCGACGGATTTCAGCAGGGACAGGGGAATATCCGGGGAGCCGCAAACCATGGTCTCCAACTCGTAAGCGCTGAATAACGAAAGAAGCGGGACGGGAATAACCTTTGACATCCCATCCCGAACGGCCTTGACTTGTTCGTCAAATTCATGTAACCTTAAAAAATAAATGGACGTAATTTAATCAATAGCACTTGGATAGTTGAGGCTTTACTTTATGAAACTCCATAATACACTGTTTGTAAATAAAACAACAGTTTTTCTAAGTTTCACAAAATTTATTTTAGTGACAGTGCTGCAATTGTTTCACTATCACCATCAGGCAGATCATTGACAACTATTAAGATTGTCACCCACCTATTAATCATCTGCCTGATGATGCCACTGGTTAGTGAAACAATTGTATCAGTGTCTCTACAATAAATTTTGGCAAATTTAAAAAAACACCCTACACCCATATGGGTGTAGAGAGGGTCATTGAATATATATAAACTTAAAAAAACATTGTTTTATTTACAAACAATGAATTGCACTTGACCCTACTGAAAATAATCCAGAATTGGTGTGGATTAAACTAAAAACAGTTTAGTTTAATGGCTGTAGAATCAAATGAAACCTTATTTCAAACAAAAATATTTTTTATGGCATAAACTTCAACATTTTATCCTACAGCTAATGAGGGATTTAAGGCCGGACATTTCCCACCTTCACCAATTATCACCCACCTAAAGTTTAAAGCTAATCTGACATATTCGAGTCGATTCTCGTGCGTGATCCTCTTGTATTTCGTGCTGAGGGGAATGTCGGTGCCGTAGGAAGAGGGCGTCGAGAAGGGCATTTCCAAGTTCTGGAAGAGCCTCTCGTCGGGCGCCATGTCTCGTATACACAACAGTCCGGGTACGTAATCCCGGTCCACCTCTGTGAGATCCCCGGGCGTCAGCTCCATCCCGGCCAACTGCTTCCACACCGGTTCGGCCAAATTCAGGCTCAACGGTGAACCGGTACGGATCGCTATACCCATTAATACTCCTGCAAAAAGATAAAAATTTATGTTCTGAATAAAATCCTCACCTAACTCATTAAATTTACAGAATTTTAAGCGTCTGACACTGTCCAACATTAAATCAGGGTGGTCGATTCCTGATTTAATGTTAAATTCCTGATTTAACATTAAATGGTTTGTTCCTTATTTAATGTTGGACAGTGTAAGACGCGCAAAATAACTGATATACAAATTACAGCAAAAGTGTATTTTGTTCTCTTATTATTTCTTAAACTTACCTAAAAATCTAAACATATTTAAATGAAGGCATGATTTCGCTGAGGGGTTCAGTAAGAAGCAATCCCGATTCGTCCCGGCCTCATCCCTGCCGTTGGGCGTTGGGATTAGAAGTGGGAGTGAACCGTTTTGCAATTCATCACACATTTCCGCAATACTCTCACTGTAACCACCGCCACAATCGTCCACACTTTCACCTGCAAACAAAAAGTCGTTGATAGAAATACTGCGAATCATTTACTTGCTAAACTCGTAAGTTAGGTGAAATACTATCAATCATTTGCTAATTTAATACAGTTTGCAGTAAATTAAAATGTGCAAAAGAAGTATACACATGGGATTTATTGACAGTATTTATAAGCAGTTATTGTTGCTTATAAATTTTAATCCAGTGATAATAACTATAGATTTTATATACTTGTCTTATGCGTCGGACAAGTATGCACTCATGTAATACTTTGGATTATTTTCTCAATACACCTCATACTGAGAAGTAGAGAGGAACATATAACGATATTATATAAGACTAAATAAAATAAATTTTCTCAATAACATAATCGATTTATGATTATTTTTCGTATTTAAACTCACCGACAAATTTAACTTTCCAAACACGATGAGGCAACGAAAGTGCTTCGGATGTGAGAAGTGGTAATTTGCTGACCATCTGACCGAACACGGATTTCATTCCGTCGACGCCCGCCAGACCTCCACGGGACCGGGATCTCTTCACTTGTATTCTATTCAATTCTATCACGGGTCCGTGCTGCTTATCACGAACCATCGTCGCTTGAATAACCTGTACAAAAAATATATTACTAAAACTTGAAACAACATTTGTAATTAATCAACGGGGTCCTTACCTTTCTAAATGTGGCTTCCTTAATGGAGTAAACCAATATATTCCTAAGTTCATGTAGCGATCCTGAGCCCGTCATTGGGAACATTGTGATGCAGGGGCAAATAAGCTCGGCGAAATGGTGCAACAGTAATAACCTCCTATGCAGAACCTAAACCAGTAAATTTTTTTCTTCAGTTAAATTACAATAATTAAAACACTTTAACTTTGTTGGTATAACTGATGGGTTACGCGTCTGAGACTGTCCAACATTAAGGCCCAATTTTACAAACCTCAAGTAACGTTACTCTTGATTTTTTTCAATCAGTTGGCAGCACTGTCTTATTGATAATCAAATGGAGAGAATCACAGATATTGAATTAATGAATAATTTTGATGATATAGTTTCTACTTGGATTGATTTCATGTCAATGAATTACCGGCATAGGTATATCCTTCAAAAGATCGTACTCCATTGGTGCTTGGCTGGGTAACCTTGCACTAGCTGTGTGATTATTCGTGGACCAGGCGAGTGTGTGAGCCGAACCGCAGGCGACGTTTGTAATCTTCTTTCCTTGCAGTGCAGTGACCAACCGGGGTCTCTGTATGGCATTCGTGGTCCCATCTCCCAGCTGGCCTTCGTCGTTATCTCCCCATGTGAAGACCTCACCCTCATCGGAACAAGCCACACAGTGTAGAGATCCAGTGGCTATGGAGATTATTTTCTTGCCTTGCAGCGTCGCCACTTTTTTCGGGCGTCGGACATGATCGTCGGGTCCGTGACCCAAACGATGATAATCACCTTTTCCCCTGAAGAATGGAAAATGAAAATCACTAATTTAACTTTTTCTACTAAGTATTAATCAACAAGTATATTTAAGTAATTGATTTACATTAAAACGAAATGAATATATGAAGTGAATTATTTTAAAGTGAGAATAGAGAGGAAACATAATTACTGAAACATCTTACCAAGTGTAAACACTTCCTGACTTGGTTAATGCCACAGAAAACTGCGAACCACATTCCACTTTTATAATTCCCAAACCAGCCAAGCTTTCTATCTTCATTGGATGTTTGCATCCATCAGATCCTCCTCTTCCTATTATAAAAAGAAAGAAAAATGAAAAAATATAAAATTACTTTTATAGTAAAATGCTATTTTGTGAAAATGTTAATAATGTTGGACACTTTTAAAATACGTATTAGAATATTCCATTCTAATTATTAATTAATTTAAAATTTTGGTAATTATTACCAACAAATTAATTTATTGGATTCTTGTTTGATAAAAAAAAACTTTTTATAACAAATCACCTGCCTAATGAACACCAACTTACCAAGTTTTCCATAATCTCCGTCACCCCAAGACCAAACGTTATCATCGTCTGTTATACAAAGTGTTTGGGCATCTCCAGAACCGCAAGCGACGTCAATCACCCGGTAACCGAGAAGGCTTTCCACCAGTTTGGGTTTCAGTTGGTCTTCACTGTCGCCGTGGCCTAATCTTCCATAACGTCCTTTGCCCCAAGTGAACAATTGACCGGAACTGTCCACCGCAGCCGAATGCGCTCCTCCGCAAGCTATATCGACGATTTCGTAGCCTTGCAGGGCTTCGATTAATTTAGGTCGTTCACATGCACTGAAATATAAAATTAAATTAAATTGATTTTTCTTTTAAATTATATTTAATTGAAGATATTTCAATGTATAACATTGAGGTATAATTTAGATTAATTAAATTTAAAGTGGAAAATGGGATTTGAACCCATGTCCGATTTCTAATCGAGTGTGTTGCCAATTAGAAATCGGGGGACATGGGTTCAAATCCCATCAGAGATGTTTCTTTTCCACTTTATATTTAATCAATGTAAATTGTACCTCAATGTTGTACATTGAAATTTCTACAATTCATAGAAATAAAAACATATTAAAAAATAATAGATATATCCTCGAAATTTTCACTTAAAAATATTTACAATTACGTTAGACAAGAATCCAGGGAAAATAAAAATTGTGAAAGTTGTGCTTATGAAGACAATTTTCAATTCAGTCTAAAAATGGTAATTCAAATATTCTCATAAAATTTTGATTTTCATTACTTTTTATTGCCATGTCCAAGTTTTCCGTCATCACCTTCACCCCAGGAATAAACATCATTATCAGCTGATAGTGCCAAACAGTGTTTTCCCCCTGAGTTCACAGCCACTTTTTTAATGAAAACATGCTGAATGGATTCCAGTAGAGTTGGTACAAGGACTGAATCAGTTCCGCCTATTCCTAAACGACCGCCAGCTCCATAACCTAAAGATAATCAGCAATTAATAATATATATATATATATATTCAATGACCCTTTCTACCCATATGGGTGTAGGGTTAATAAATAATAATAATATAAATTAACAGATATATACAGAAAAGTATACAAAATAAAAATTAAATATATATTTAATATTTGTTAATTGGCTATCGACCTGTGGTCTATCCGCCTTCAGCAATTAATATTTCTTGCTTTTTTCATTTTAAAATGACATTTACCTGTAGCATAAACTTTACCATCCGCTGTGACGGCAATGAGTGTCTGCTCCCCGCCGACTATCTGTATGGGCCTGAGACTCGAAAGAGCGTCGCATATCGTCGGCACTTTAACCTTCGCACCCTCGATTCCTCCCAGTTGGCCTCTGTGATTGTGACCCCAACCGTAAATCGTGCCGGAACCTCCCCAAGACAGTGTCCAATCTTCAGGTCGCCTATAATTTAATCGGACAATATTGTCTAACACCTTGATAACATAGGGAAAATTATCTAATATCCAGATAACAAAAACAAAATTGTCCAACGTCTTGTTGACAATGACATAATTATCAAACAACTTCATAATAATGTTAACATGTACATTCAGAGAAAACCAAAGTGTAACGCTTAAAATGTAACTCATACACATTGTCTCCTTAAATTTTGAATTTGGGCATTTGAATACGTTACTTAGCAACAAACACATTAGATTACTCATATTCAAAATTAGTACAGAATATTATTATTAATTAAATATAAGGGTTTTATAAAATATTAATATTATCATACCTATTCAACCACTGTAACAATTGTTCATCATGTTCCTTCTTAATCAAATCGTGCCTTTCGTGTTCCCACACCTCCGTCGACTCCTGCACCGTGTCCGCCGCCTTCTTCCTAACCTCCAAACAGAACTGCAGCGGAAGACTCGTCCGGTGTATCAGCGATTTCGCGACTCGCGCCGCGTTGCAGTACCTCCTGAACCACGACCACTTGTGGTTGTCGGACAGGACGCCTATCATTTTGTCCAACTCCAAGTCGCAGGCCAGCGCGACCAGGACTTTGAAGAAGTCGGAGTGCATGAGATGGAGCCCGGCCCTCACCGAGATGTCCTCGTACTCGTACTGTCGGAGCAGGGCTTGCGGGAGCTCCTCCAAGAGGCCGCCTAAGGCGTTGTCGGGCGCTTTGAGTTGCTGCAGCTGGAAACCCAGGCTGGCTTTCTTTTCTTCATCGGAGACGAGGAGTCGGTGGAGTTTTTGCAGAGCCCACATTCTTTGACTCGCAGCTAAAGATCATTTTGTTGAATAAAAAAGAGTTATATAGAGGAACAGCCCTACACCACCATTATGGTAGATGGGGATTTTAGATTATATACATATATATTTATATTTACGATTTACAGAAATGAGGGGAAAAAAGTTAAAAGTGATGTTTTTTTGCACAATTATTAAAAATCATACTTACAAAGGAAACTGAGTTGTGAACACGCGGCTAAAGCTGCGGCCAAGCGAGACATGAGTGCGATATCCGAGGATTTATATAATTTAGGGTCGAGCAAGCACATGACCATGTCGACGGATGGCTGGCTCAACACGCTTCGATCAGAGCCCAATTCTCTGGGGCTATGATTTGACATCACTGGATATACCGTGAACCTCCAACCCCAGCCATTCACAGAGCTGTCGCTTACAAATGACCATCTCAATTCATCGCCTATTTTATTAAAATGACAAAAACAAAAAATTACAATTAAAATGTGGAATATAACTTATATATATTCAGAACAATTATTTAAACCATCAAGTAACAATATATTAGTAATATATGAATCAAACATGTATGCAAAGTCTTACGGTTGCTTCCTCAAAAAAAACTTCCTTCTCGATGAACCTTTATTTTGTATTAAAGGTAGCGATTTTTTTATCATTACTTTCTGGCCATAAACTTTATTTTTCTCAAACTTATATGTTTTCCTTGTTTGCTTAAACAGGACAAATTCACCTTCCTTTAGTAGACGAAACAATGATTCTCGGTCGTCAACCTTGTAGACCCAAATGGTTGACGATGCCACTTGAAATCAGGCAAAAGGTGGCGCTTGCGTCGTCTTTAATTTATTATATGTATAAGTTTGAGAAAAATAAAGTTTACGGGCTTTCAATTACAAACCTGGGATTCTTAATTCCGCGGACCAATCGCACCATTCACGGCCGGACCTCGTGGCGACCACCTTTCCCGTACCGTCTGTAATCTGCAGGGGGTCGTGCCGTCGCTCTGTCGAGCACCTCCTGTCGAATTCCACCCTCAATGCATCAGCTCCGGGAAGACGAACGTGTCCTGTTGTACCACACAAGATAGGACTTTTGAATAAAGGCTAATTGGACATTAAAGAATATTTCACCTCTTAAAGTGACGTCATCTATGTACGGATGACTAGATTCCTGGACGACAGGATGCGGCGTGCTGGACAGAGTGTGGGTGTTGTTTGTTGTGTCCTCGAGTTCGGTAATGCAGATTTCCAGCAGCATCGCTCCGATGGATTTATTCGCACTTCCCATATCTAAACACAACAAGTACGATTAAAACAAGTCTAAGAAAAAAAAAATATATTTTTTTTGTATCCACTCACACATGGCTATCGGTCTATATTGTAACCATTTCACCCAGAAACCTTTGTAAATATTTGAAATTTCAAATCACACCATTCATATTATGATCAGTCCGTGGAATCTAACCAGTGTAGCGATGAAAATGTCCCTCAGTGTCTCTCATGCCCGCGGTAATGTCATAGCAGAGCAGATGCTCGTCACCGTCGTGCTTCGTGCTTGAGCACATGACTGCGGTGACAAGCATCTGCTCTGCTATGACATGACATAGCGGGTACGAGAAAATGACACTGACGAACATTTACATCGCTAAACCAGTGACCTCTTGTATGCTAGCTTAGCGCTAAACCAGTACGGAGAAGATAAATAGATTATGTAACTCACTTATTAATACAGTCGACAAAATCTCCTTGGCCTGATCGTCTTCGATCCTTTCGGCGACGGCCAGTTTCAACAGGTCGACGAGTAACCTGGCGTCACTCTCCGTTAACAGCGACGTGAACTCGTCGAGCCCGTTGACGTCCCCGTCGCCGACGACCTCCGCGTGGGACGTGAGCGTCGCCGCTATCACAGACATAGCGCTCGTCGACATCTTCGAGTGCTTTGAAGAGAGACTCGCCGAGCAGCTGCTGGCCGTCATCGACTGTATTAAGGCTATTGGGTTCTCGTCACTTTCCGGCGTCGATTGATGACTCTGAAATATATCAGAATAACTGGATAGATAGGATTGAAATGTTACCAGGGTTATATTGAGTGGACAAAATATAATAAAAATTAACACAATGTTTATTTAACAGTTTGAGCGCCATGGCGAATACCAGTGTCCACTAGTGGAACTTCTCTATGGGCTACGACGGTCACTTGTGTCGGCTTGAAATCTGAATGCATATCAACCTGGCTGGGCCTCCGCTACGGCCTCGCACTATTGAACACTGGTACAAGGCTACTGATCTAAGAAAAATATTTAGGGGAAGAAAAGTAGGCGAAGAATGGACAAGAAAAAATAAAAAAATATATACTCCTTTTCCAAAGAAATAGCAAGTTTTTGAGATCATCTATAACATTGCTGAAAAAATGCAAAATGTGCTGCACTAGTTCATGTAACAAACAATCTAATTTAAAAATAACATGATTGCTAGAATGTTAACTTGAGCTATAAGCAGCGAATTATTATTCTTTTACTTACATGAATTGCTCCCAATTCCGTTAGAGAAACAGGAGCTTCCCCTCCACCGACAGCTATCATATCAGCGCCCTCTTTAGACCGATATAAATCACCACCCTCAATTGGAGTATCTCTTCCATTTGATGACTACAATTAAAATATGAAATTCAATAACATCTCTACACCCCAATGGGGCTTCACCGCTTAAAAAACTTTCAAATCCAACTGGTTGGATTAAACCTGTCTTCTTTATTGATTTTTTGGTTTGCTCAAAGTATAATTTTTGTATTTTTTTTATATTTATAGGAGTTAAAATAGGTGCGACAAAAAAAAAATATTTTAAGCAAACAAAAAAATCATAATTTAATTTCTGTTACCTTTGTGTTATTTCCACTATTCATATTAGTATGACTGCACAAGGCCTTAACGATAGCCTGCCTCAACTGCTGAATATGCATCGCGTTGAGAATATGTTGCAAAGCTTGCTGTTTCGCAGTGTTGCTCTCTAAAGACATCACAATACTGCTCAACGTCGGACTTTTTTTGTTTTGCTGACCGACGGTGGACTTTTCCCCGTCGTACAGCCCCAAAATCGAGGACCCCAGCGGGTCTTTAGGCACGGAAAATATAACAGGTTCCTGCTTGGAGACAGTCTGCGTGTCCTGCAGCGTCCACGCGATGGAATGAGAGCTGCCGCAAGCGACGCGGTTCACGAAGACGTCTTCTAAACCTTGCACCAGTGCGGGCTTTCTGTTGACAGTCGTCGTTCCGTTGCCTTGTTGGCCGTGATCGTTATCACCCCAAGCATATACCTGAGTGCAAGTGTCCAACATATAGTAAAATAATTGATTGATGAGGCTGATAATTGTTGAAAGTTCATAATTACTTATATTAAATAACACTATTTAGTCTTTCTAAGTCTATTGTAATATCGCTACAATTGTTTCACCACACTGTGGCTTCTTCAGGCCTGACAAAATTGTAGCGATATTACAATAGACTTTGAAAGACTACATAGTGTTATTTGATATAAGTAATATAATAAAATATTTGATTGCCGGATACCTGAGTGTAAGTGTCCAACATGGGTGTAGGGTAGCTCAATAAGAAGTATGTGTTTAATACATTTGTAGAATGGTAGTTTGTTTTAATATTTTGGATTACTATAAATATAAACAGACTAATAATGCAATTTGAGTTTGTATAAAGCTAAAATTTTTATGTTTTGATTTTGTAGTGTTGGATTATTTTAATTTATAATAAGAGCGCCTTAATTTCTGATTTGATTTTGTAATGTACACAGAGAAATTGTAAGTGATAGTGGATCAGCACGGCAGTCTTTATCTTAAGTTGTATTGGGAAATGTAATAAATGAGTTTAGTTATTGCTTAATTGTATCTGCTTTACTTAGTCGCCCAGTTGAACACTATTTATTTTTAACACTGATCATTGCATGATTTTTATTGTTGGACATAATAATGCGGGCATTTTTAATCATACCTGTCCAGTGTCAGTAACTGCAAGACAATGTAAAGCACCAACAGCAACGTGGACTATCTTCTTATCCCTGAATGTTTCAATCACAGTCGGTTTTCTTATATGTTGATCAGTTCCATGTCCCAAACGGAAGTAATCGCCTTTTCCCCACGTCCATACCTAAGCACGAAATTTGCAACATTTATCACCCGACACTCCTAAGGGTATAAAGGATTTTTTTTTCTAACATTCGGAGTAAGGCTAAAATTTATAACATAACCAGACGTTTTTTCTTGTTGAAATATTTCACTTACTTCGCCGATTTTCGTAAGAGCCAGAGAAAACTGAGCACCACACTCGATCTGTATCACGTTCAGCGTATTCAACCTTTCTATATTATGCGGCACGTTGCAGCCTTCAGATCCGCCACGGCCGAGTTTTCCGAAATCGCCGTCACCCCACGAGAACACCAGTCCTTCGTCGGACAGGGCTAAAGTCTGCGCGTCTCTAGAACCGCAGGCTACTTGGACTATTCTGTGTCCGGCCAAAGCTTTTACCTATAAAATATTAATTGTAAATAGTTTTTTTTTGTCTAATTTGAAGACAGACAATATGTGTATTTTATCTTTTCAAAGTCAAATATTCTACAGACTAATAGACATTATCGGGGATCCAACAAACAAATGTTAGACACTTAGCGAATTTGATCAACAGTGCAACAAAAATAAATAATATATGCATGCAACAAAAAATTAAAGTGTCCATTTTTTGGTTGCACTATTGATAAAATCTACTGAGTGTCCAACAGGACTTTGACATATGAATAATAGACAATAAATAGATATTATTAGAAGTCTGATAAACAAATACCATATATTATTTATTAAGTTCTCACTTAACTCGTAGTGAAACATATTTAAATCGATATATATATATTATTTAAATACCATATAATTGAGAACTTTTCTTCTCTAGAGTGCATTGATTTTTTTTCTTTTTTTTTAAATTTTATTGGCACCAGTGAATGAAAACAAATAAAACGTCACATGTGTCATTATTTATCAAATCAAATTTTTCAATTTGTTAGAATAACATAACCTATAGCATGTGAATTTTTTATATATAAAAAAATTCAAAGCACTCTAGAGGAGAAACGTTTTCAATCTTATGCTATTTGTTTCTCAGACTAGGAGTCTGACAACCTAATGACTGTATAATATTTGTTTCGTCAGATTGTCTAATAAGACAATTTGTAGATATTATGAGGAGTCTGACAAATAAATGTTAGACATTCAATAGATATTATCAAGAGTCACGAATGCTGAACTCTCGATTTATATTATGAAGTGTCCAACAATTCTTGTAACATACAAGTTTCGGTTTAAGCTGCGTGATATTGTCTCCGTGCCCCAATCTTCCGTATTCACCCAACCCCCAGGTGTACAACTCCCCGCTGCTGGTGATGGCCGCTGAATGCGAACTTCCGCAGGCAATGTCACGAATCCTCTTGCTTCTTAGTCTTTCGATCATCTTTGGTTTATCCAAGTTGAGCCGGTTTCCGTGACCGAGTTTGCCATCCTCACCTTCACCCCAGGAAAAAACCTAAATGAAAATAAATTATTATTATTTGTTTTTACATCAATAATAGTTCAGTATGTTACACTAAGTGAGAGACATTATATTGTTTACTGACAGGTCACATGCTGCATTATGGTGTTGCCAGAAACTAGTACTCAGTCACAGTTATTTAAATAAATTAAATAAAAATTTTATTTACTGTTATAATATAATAATAATACCTTTATTTATCACAGAGAAAAATACAAAATGAAATGTCATGAGTGTAGGCGAAGTTCAGTCAGCTTAAACTGTTACTGATCTTCCACTTAACCTACGAATAATGAAACTTAAATATAATTGCAACATGTGAGATAAGGTACAAACATATTTCAACGTCAATAATCCCGGATTGATTTTGTAAATTCAAAGCTCATCACGTAGTAACAGAGAACGCAAGTGACATCTAAATTTTTAATATATTAAAAATTCATCATTTTATTAATAATACCGCATAAATCAATTGAAACATACAAACTTTCAACTTGCATTTTGAAAATTGAAGTGTTTCAAAATGTTTGCATTTTTGTGTGGAAACTTTTGAAGTGTCTGACAACATCCAACTTACTTTTCCGTCCAACGTCAACGCAAGAGCATGTTTCCCACCGGAATGTACTGCAACTTTTTTTATAACATACTGACTTAGGAAGGGTATTTGGCGCGGGTAGGGAATGTTGCTGTTGTGGCCCAAGCCCAATCGACCGTTTGTACCTTCCCCACAAGCATACAGCTGCAAAAAATATAAATTATTTCACTTATATGTTCATTCACCAGGTTGGCGGGAGTGGATCTAGCCACTAGGATGGGAGGTTATGGCCTGGTATACTTGTTGCCCTCCCATCCATATATGTACGTTCTTTCGTAAACTGAAGACAAAATAAAAAAATGAATACCTTTCCCTCTTGAGAAACGATGAAAAGAGATTTGGATCCTCCTGCTATGTGTATAGGCCTCAGCTGGCTGAGTATATCTGAATGCATGGGGATTTTCACCTTGGAACCTTTCATTCCGCCCAGTTGGTCCTTGTCGTTCAGACCCCATACAAAAACTTTACAGCCTGAATATTCGACACTTAAATTCCGATCTGAACTATTTTCTTGTACTAGAAACATAAAGAAAATCAAATTATGATCTAACAAATTATTGTTATTGCTATGAAATTGAGAGTGGCGTTGGTTATAAATAATGAAGAACACTTTGAATATTTGCTATAAAGCTATATTTACTATATATTGATACCTCAATGCCGAAAGGCAAAAGAGGAAGGATTATATATATATATATATATATATATACAGGGAGGTTTTTTTTATCAGTATACATTAGGGGAAGTGTATACCTGCAAAAATGGGAGTCAAACGCATTGAACCGATTAATGTGTGTATGTTTAGTTGACTATTTGGCATATGTGTGTTCAGTTGCGGGTTATAGGCAACCAAACATACATACATCAATGCGTTTGACTCGCCTATTTTGCAGGTATACATAGTGGAAATGTATACTGATAAAAAAAAGCTCTCTGTATATACTATAAATTGTACTTGCTATTATAATTAAATTCATTATTGTTATAACCCTACACCCATATGGGTAGAAAGAGTCATTGAATATATATATATATATATATATATTATTGTTATTCTTCAATTTGTTAGAATAACATAACCTACAGCTTGTGGTTACTTTTATTGTCAACTCTTACATTACATTACATTCTTGTATTATCACTTACCAACATATGGCACACCTGGTATTTGTTCCTGTGTCAAATCCCAGTCGTTTGCCAAAAAGGATACTGAGGTCTTGAGTTCGCCATAAGTCGGCTTTTTAATCCCTATTATCGACAATCCGTGGACTTTACAATCGATACCCCTATTTTTGCACTTGATGATGGATATTTCAATCATGGGATAATACTGTGGGAATTAAATGAGAATTAATTAAATCCGATAACAGTTACAATTCATACACAAGAGATCTTAAAATAATTACGATTTAATTTTTTTATAAATTAAATAAAAATAATTGACTTGTTAATTGTTAAGGCTTCCACTTGGTTGTACATGGTTTATTATGACTTAATAAAACACTTTTAACTTTGTTTGCACAACTATTTTTTATTATTTATTGACTATAGTTTCGACAACATTAGCGTGTCATTATCAAATAATTGAAAAATAATTAATTCAATTATTCTCACCTTTAGCTCTGTGATATTTTAACTTACATTACTTAAGTACTTTAAAACAACTATTTCTCGGGCAAATACCCCGCCAGACATTCAATTACATAAGATTTGTTCCAATACTTTTATTTATTTTATTGGTAAATTTTTAATAATCTATTCATATTTATAATTTTTATTTAAAACTTACTTGATCCAAGTTGGAGAGAATTGTTACAGTCGTATCGGCGTTCCTCACATAAACAACGTTCAACTCGCTCAGAGCCCCTACTGAATTTCCACCACTGGCTATTATGACCGATGGCATGTAGCTGTTGTCGGTCGGGTCCACTCCCATTTTAAGGCTTTTGATGATTATATCGGGTTGGATCTCCAAACGAATCCAATGCTACACAACGAATATTCAGTTTAAATATTTTATTTATTTATTTTATTTAGTCTTATATAACATCGTTATATGTTCCTCTCTACTTCTCAGTTTAAATAAAAAATTAAAATTGAAAAAAGTATCCTCTTTTTCTTTGGCACCATTCACACCTGGGTATTGGTTTAACCATTTTACCCAATCACCTTTATAATTTGAATTTGGGGGACAATCACACCATTCATACAACGACCAGCCCACTCCCGGAATCGAACTGGGGACCTCTGACTGACTAAGTATCCTATGTTGTTAACATTTCATTTTCATCGCAGTATGTTTTGTTGGGGTTAAGCCCCGAATTGTTAGGCTGTTGGAAATATACAAACCTCGCCTTGAGTGCCACAGCTCTGCCAAACACAGCCCGGTATATCGAAGTGAGCTGTGTGTTCCTGCGATGAAACACTGACTGATTTCACACACCGGCTCCACTCTGACGTCACAAGACCCTCAGCGTCCAAAGCTTCATTTCTGTAGTATCTACCGGGTTTGCCCACATAAATCTCAGGTGCACCTACAGAATAGAATATATATACTCGTATTAAGTAGATAAGAAAATTATTTAAACATAGTAGATGTAACGGTAATTTAAGATTGACTTAACATATATTTGACGCTATTTTCATTTTGTTATTTTATTTGTAAATATGACAATAAAGACTTATTCTACCCATTGTTAATGTGACATTTATAAAGATGATAGATTGAATAGGGTGAGGGTGCGGCCCCAAAATTGTGAAGAAGGAGATTGATCCACAACCAAATTCTGCAAATTGCCAAGTAGGCAGTGCTTTTCGCCACGGGGATGGGAGGCACTAAATCCTTAATAGATATACATTTTCTTGACTTTCATACCTGTTTCAACAATCCTATTAAACGAATGCCGGTGATTCTTCTTCGTGTAAAAGCAATTCTCGCAGTAATCGTAATTCTCGCAAGTTTTACATTTATACCGAGCCCCTTTGATGGGGTTCAAGCCACAACCGTTGCACGCAATTCCATCGTGACTACAAGGCACTACTTCCATTTCTGAAATTAAGCCAGTCCAATTCCTCTGCTTCGGAAAGTCCACGGAAACATCGTGACCGTTCGGAGAAATACCTACGCAAAGAAAAAAAAAACCTGAATAACTAAAATATTTGAATTATATTTTTTTACTATAATTTTGGTATAGGTTTGACCACAGCCATTTCTCGTATGTAATTATATACCCTTTCGGGTGTTGGGTGAATTTATTTTATTTGTTGATAAAAATTTGTACCTGTAACGATCCCAACGCTATCGTGCGTGACATAGCCCCACTTGTATCTAGGAGTGGAAACGCTGGACTTGACGCGGACTTTATCGCCGACTTTAATGGAAGTGGGCGCTGGCAGGGAGGGGGGAAATCCGAGCAGTTCGATGTGTATAAAACGCACCCAGTAGGTGTTCACCCTGTGTTGCCAATTGACCTTGAACAAATTGTAAATAATTAGTAACTCAATCCCACTATTAGATGATATTTTAAAAACTGTTGTTCCTTATAAGCAGTTGTTTAAGGAGACTGTCCAATAAACACAGGTTATTGGTTGGACACGCTGCTTCTACCCTGACTGTTCTATTAACTAGTGTGTTGCTAATCCGGTCATGTATTTTAGATTATTCTCCACGCTCCTCATAAGAGCAACCACTCTTGTAGCTAATCTACTTATGCATGTCCAACATTGAAGTCCAACAATCTCAACCCCACATAATGTAGTAAGCAGGATTGAAGGATCAACAATCTCAACTCCACATAATGTAGTAAGCAGGATCGAAGGATCAACAGACAAAAAAAGAGTTCACACTAGATGTTTTTGTGGATATTGATTGCAAGATTAGATCGCATTTCTATAAAACAACCAATTGCAAGATAAAGCGAGTTTTTAATCTTGCAATTGGTTGGTTTGATTTTACAAACGCACCTATGGTGAACTATTTTTTGTCTGTTGATCTTTCAATCCTGCTCACTACATTATAGAGTCTATTAATCTTCACTTGGTGTATGCATGTTGGACACACATGAGTGGAATAGCTACGAGAGTGGTTGCTCTTATGAATTTTTTACAAAGCCTCTCTAACGATTTTAATAAAAACTAGTGATGGGCAAGATCGATCAAAAAAGATCGACTGCTCAATCCTTGCTAGTGATCGAGCCGCTCGATCTCTATGTGTGGCTCGATCTTTTTGATCGGCTCGATCTTTTTGATCAGCTCGATCTTTTTGATCAGCTCGATACTTCAACTGATCGATCTTGCCCATCACTAATAAAAACTATAAGTGGTTAATCGGTATGCCTTGTGAGCAATATAGTCTGCTTTCCCAGGCTTAGGTATACCTTTTTCCAAGCCTTTGGGATGTAACCTAGTGCCAAACTTGTTACTTCAAACTAAGAGAAGTATGTCTGTTTATTTAAAAACACTTACCTGCACATTAAGATCATGAAGCCCTTCCCGATCAATCTTGACGACTTTACCAATATCAGCGACGTGGACTTCCTCGTAGCTCCTGCAACAGCGCACCAACATCCCCACCTCGATGTTGTCTCTGACGTACATCGCGTACTCGTCATTCGATAGGAAGTCTGTGCGCTGGCTGTAAGACACAGCATTGCCTTGCAACGGATCGCAAACCTATATTAAATCAGTGTTAATCAAATTTAACTACTTGAAATACACGTTTTTTTTAATTACTATGTTTTTTTACCACTTTTTATTAATTTTGAAAAGTTTTTAGACTTTCAATGAAACTGTTACTATACTGTTTAATGAAATATTGATTATTCACAAGAACCAGATGTACATTTCGGTCACAAAATGTACATTTGGTTTTAATAAATCTTGTAAAGACGAATTATACTGTTTAATGAAATATTAAGTATATTTCATTAAACAGTATAATTCATTTTCACGTAACTCAACAATCATTAAAGTAAACTGTTATTATTTATTTTTCTTTTTTTCTTAATCTTATCCTCTTGCACCCTTATTGGGTGTCGAGTATATTTTCTTTTTACCACTTTATATTAATTTTAAAATGTGGTAAAAAAACGCAATCACCTCACACTGAGAAGTAGAGAGGAACATATAACAATGTTATATAAGACTAAATAAATAAATAAAAAAAACGTAATAATAGTCTCATTGAAAGTTTAAGTACTTCAAGTTGTTTCTTACTAACCCCGACGCATTCACCCAAAGAATGCAAAGCCATGTCGATTTGCTCGGACGCCGATTCCGTATCAGAGCTGTAATACGAGCTCAGAGAGTCAGTGTCTGAAACCACAGCATCGGGATGCTCCAACAACCAAGACACGATGATTTCCGGCGTGATCAGCGCATCCGCGGCGACCCCGATCGTCTTCATCGCGTTTTCCACGCTCTTCTTCGTGAAACCCATCTCGACGATCTGCGAAATAATCGGATTCATCGGCAACTGGTTCGAATCGTCGTTTTTCTTCTTCTTCGCGTTCTTCTCGCTTATCACAGACTTCACGGAGCACTCGCTGTTGGGCGTCGGCAGCTCGCTCGTGCTCTCCTTGACGTTGATCTTCCCCATGGATTTATCGTTGTTGATAGTGACCGCCGGCGCGGATTTGTCCATGTTGCCCTCGGCGGCTAAATACTGGCTCAAATTCAATGCCGCCAGCTGCATCTCCTCCAAATTGAAGCCCGGCTTTATCGGGCTAGGCTGCGTCGCTTTTGTCAGCAATTTTTGTATTAGTAAAATCGGCTGTAGCGGGCCTTCCTCTTCGAACGACTGCTGCTCCTGCGATTGCTCCAGCGTGCTGGTCGTGTGCTTCAAGACTTTCCTCAGTTTGTATTGACTAGAATGTAACACCCGGGTCGCGTTCAGGATGCTAAGCATGTTTTGCTGGCTGCGGAGATACGCGATATTCACCTGACCTGAAATTTCATATTAGTGTCTTACGCGTCGGAATTTTTCTAAGAAAAACTACAATAAAAAATAATTCATCAAGTCATTTTAACAACATTTTATTTTTCCTTCTGAAAAATTCAAAGCTCTTAATTTAGTTAAAATAACTTATGAAACAGTGTTTATTATATCATTGCAATGCTTAAAAAGCCGCCGAAATAATCATTCTAATTATATGTTTGAGGCGACCTCTACCAGGGAAAACTACGCGTTCCTTATAAAGGCTTTTGGGACCATTCCTCCAATTATACGCTAGAGGCGACCTCTGCCGGAACTACGGCGAGTTATTGCTGTTGTACGGCCCGGGTTCTCACATCCGTGTTAACGAAATGTCATCACGAATTTCAACACAATGTTTATTAGTTTTTTTTCTGTACTAAATTGACCTATGGAGCTATTAATATTAATAGGACCATGAGTGCAACACAAACTTCCACTTAATTCAGAAAGCTAACTAAAGTGCAATACAAATTTTAATATAATGTCAGTGCAGAATATGTAATAGACAAACTTATGGTAATGATGGATTGAAATAATAAATTACCATAAGTAATTTTCCTTTCACAACTATTCAGAGAACCCTGCTTGTTGACCAATAGCGTCGCCCATATTTTCACCAAATTCTCCCCGAGCAACATTTTATCCAAATTGAACTCCGTTGACGGCAACAGCTTTAAACATCCCAGAGCGACCTTCCTCAATTCCCCAGACTCGTGCAACTGAACGCACAGTTTTCCCTTCTGCGTAACCCTAACAACCGACCCCTCCGCGTTCTCAATCTCAGCCACAGCTCCAATCCTCGGCCGCACATCCCATGCCCCGATCACATTCAAGCATGCTATTACAATATATTGCTGCTGGTCGCTGTTCTCATCCGGAATAACCGAGAGGAAGTTAGCGTCGCTTAGATAGTACGCAGCTGTATTTAATTTTTGTACCAGGATTGAATTGAGAACCTGATTCCAGCCGACCAGGCCGTGCAGGTGGCGTAAGAGGTGCATTATTTCTTGCGCGAGGGTGCTGCTGTGTGATTGGGTTAGCAGGACGAGGGACTTTGACTCGCAGAGCGGCTTGTTTCCCGTATCGTAGGAACAAGTCAGGATGATTTTGCCCAGTATGTTCAGGATTTTCTCCAACAGCGGGGGAATTTCAGAGTTGTCCATGTCCCACGCTTGCAATACTGTTTGCAAGAGACGCACTGAGAGAATCTGAAAGTAACATACATAATTTTCAATTTTTTTCTTTCTTAATTCTATCCTCTTTTACCCGTATTGGGTGTCGAGGTTAATTTTTTTCTACAACATTATAAAAAAAAAATGTTTATTATACATGTTAAACCATCAGAAGGGAAAATATCTTTATTAATGTCAGAGATGGATTTTTTTACATTCTGCAAACAAATAACTCAACTTTATTTCATTCTGTTAAAGAAAATGAAGAATTTCATTCTTTAAAAGTATTTTTTGTTTTGTAGTAAAGTAATAACACAAAAATTTACATTCCGACAACACGATGAGTCTTTTTAAAAAGAAAATATTTTTAAAAAGGCCCCCTACACCACCATTATGATAGATGAGGTATATATATATATATAGAGAGAGAGCTTTCTTTATCAGTATACATTTCCCCTATGTATACCTGCAAAATACGCGAGTCAAATGCATTAGTGTATGTGTGTTTAGTTGCCTATAACACGCAACTGAACACACATATGCCAAATAGGCAACTAAACATACACACATTAATCGGTTCAATGCGTTTGACTCGCGTTTTTAGCAGGTATACACTTCCCCTAATGTATACTGATAAAAAAACCTCTCTGTATATATATATATATATATATATATATATATTTAAAAAGGCGATGTAATTTTTGTGTTTTCTTTCTTTATCCTACTAAAAATTTAGTTATTATTTTTAATGACCACATCAGCAAAGTCTGTCAATATTAAGGCTAGATAATGGTGGTGAGTGAATTGAAGAATGAATTAATAAATTTATGATCACTACCTACCTGTTTTGGTAAGTTAACAACGTTTCCACTAGCGCCATTTGTAGCTGAAATAAATCCTAACAACATGTTGATCCAAGGTTTCGTGCTGAAAGCAATGCAATGCTGTGGTGTTTGCGCCACACACCTCACCAACGTCAGGCTGCACCAATCCTGATTACCCGATGACAGGGTACTGCAGAATAAGCTGCTCAATCCGTGAATGGTGGACGGGTCCAGATTTCCTTTGGACATACCCCCGCTCACCGCAATATTTCGCAAGAAGTTAACACTGCTGTCCCTGAGGTACTTTATCAATTGATTGTCTTTTACTATATGAGACCCTAAATAAAAAACAAATGTTATTGTTTTTTTTATAATTTTTAAGTTCATTAGGGATATACCAGCGTCGGTTGTTTCTTCAGAATCAGTTTCTGACGAAACGGGTGATGGGGGTGATGCTAAGGTAAGGTCGTATTTTCCTTCCTTTCCCATTCTGTAGCTGTTGGTGGTTCCGTTGGCCCATTCAACCCTTACCCAGCCGTCATCGCCGATCTCGCCTATTACTCTGCCCTCACTCGGAGGTGGACCATCCTAGTTACACACCGAATTATTAGAAAAAGTTGAATTTTTTTTGCACCACTCACACATGGTTAACCCCAATAACCTGTATATATTTGTAATTTCAAATTTGGAGGACGCTTAACCTGCATGCCACCGAGGCGGGAAAAAGTTTAAATTTAACTCAAATTATCGAAATTAAATAATTCATATTCCTTTCTCTATGTTATTTTTAATCTAACAGTCAGATATCATAATACACAATTAGAATATTAAAAATTATAAAACTGAAAATATAAAAATTATAAAACTGAAAATATTCAAATATTCAAATTTTTATATTTTAAGTTTTATAATTTTTAATATTCTAATTGAAATTTTATTATTTTATAAGTTAATAGCATAAGACATTATATATATATATATATATATATTATATATATATATATATATATATATCTTGATAATTATTTTTTTTGTATATAGCAAAAATGCTAAATAAATTCTCTTTATTATTATTTAATAATCGTATTTACTGTATATGAACTAAGCGCCATCTATTGACTTTAACTTGAACAATCATCTTAAATGTTGATGGTTTTCACGTTATCTTTCAGATTAGATTTAAACAATTATTCTAAGTACAGATGATCTATGCGTCATCTATTAGCTTAAGCTTTAACGATAGTATTAAATTTCAATGATCCAGGCGCCATCTTTTACCTCAAACTTGAAAAATCCTTTTAAGTATAGATGATCTGGGTATTATCTATTAACTAAATTTATATGATGAATTATAAAATAATGCTTTTTTTTTAAGAAGCAATATAAATACCTGATCACCCCATTTCCAATCTGCACCACGTACCACCCTAACACCCAACTTCATTAAACCAGCCAATTCTGGTCCACTGAGCGAACTCGTTTTCGGCTTCGAAGTCTCCACCATATCCGCGTAGAGCACATAAAACTCCGACACCTTGCGCACGATACTCTGATCACAGCCCGCCTGCCTCAACAACGCCAACACCGAACTGATCACCCCGCTGTTGATCAACGGACTCAGCTCCATCGGCTGGTAATAATTCGAAGCCAATATCCCCAAAATCCCGAGCAGCATCCTGGCCCTGGGCACGTCCCTCAGCAGCGTGTAGGTACCTAAATTCAGGTTGACCTTCGCGTTGGTCGACTTCAACTTGCCCAGCCGGCTGGGGAAGTCCTTCAGGATGTAGTTGCGCAACGAGTCGATGCACCATTCCGTGACGGAGAGTTGCGAGAGTAAGATTTCGGTTTTTAGTGCCGGGCTGACTAGCTGGATGTTGTCGAGACAGTGCGCCATGTTTTCCTTGGCCTCGATGTTCGCCAAGCCCAAGTAGCCGTTGATTATGGCATAGCGTGTCGATGTTAGCAGGTAGGATTTGTTTAAGAGGTGTTTTATTAGATCCAGGCCTTCTTTGCGGATTTTACTGCGTTTGACCTTGAAATAAAATTGATAACATTCACAAGATTATCTAACTGACTTGATCTTTTTTACAGATTCTTATCGACTTCATATTATCCCTCCCACAATAATTGGAAAGACAGCGTAAGCGCCATCTATTGCCTAATTTCAAGTGGCATCATCAATAATTTGGATCTACAATGAAGACGACTGAGGATCTTTGTTTCGTCCACTAAAGGAAAGCAAATTATCTTGTTTGTGTGAGCAGGACATTTTATTAAATCCCTCACACAAATTGCTTCAGATAAATCATGTTCTTATTGATGCAAATACTTATTCAAGTGACATCGTCGACAATTTGAGTCTACAAGGTAGACGACCGAGAATCGCTGTTTCGTCCAATAAATGAAAACAACATTTAATGAAACATTCAGTCACCTTTCATCTAGTTATCTAGTTATCTCATTAAATGAGAATTTTGTTTTCCTTGTTTGCCTAAACAGGACAAGTTCGCCTTCTTTTAGCGGACTAAACAATGATTCTCGGTCGTCTACCTTATAGACCGAAATCGTTGACGATGCCACTTGAAATTAGGCAAAAGGTGGCGCTTGCATCGTCTTTAATTTATTATGAATAAAACGAAAACAAACTTGTCCTGTTTATGCGAACATTTTATAAATACCTCCCACAAATTGCCTCAGAGATAGTTCATTCATATTCTTATTGATGCAAATGTAAACCTTCACCAAAACCGAGCTATAGAAATTTTATTATTCCCACAGATTGCTTCAATAATATTATGTGTTATAATGTGTTCACGTTTTTATTGATACAAATGAAAACCTTCACTTAATCTAAGCTTTAGAATATTCATTAATGTAATCAACACCCACCTGAGTGTACATAGCCTTGCGCAGCATCTCAATGTCGCACCCGTTGTTCTGCATCACGAATTCCAAAATCGTGTGCATCAAATCCAAATTATCCGTGCACACCTTCTTCATCTTCTTCTCCGTCAGCTTACTGAGCAGCGCGTTCAGGGCCAGCTCGTTCTCGAACTTCTTCTGCTTATCCAAATCCGTCTCCTCGATCCTCGCATCGTTCTCGAACTTCTCCGAGTTCCACTTCTGCTCGAGCTCCGTCTTCAAATCAGTACAGTTCTTGACGACTTTACTGGTGTTGGAATTGTACGACTCGGACATGACCCTCTCGGCAACGCATTTATCAGCCCCGTTTTTGATTTCATTGTTAACATCGTCCGTGCCGCTCTTGCTCTCCGCGATCTTCCCGTCCGACGCACACTTCTTCATCCCCTTGCTCAGGTCCTCGTTGGACTTGTGCTTGTCGACGCTTTGGGATTGGATCGTCGCGTTGACGATGTCCTCGGGTTTCTGTATGTCGGACGTGTGTCGGCCGCACTTTAGGTCCTTGATGACTTTCTTCACCAGGGTTTTCACGCGGGGCTCCTTGTAGAGGACGTTGACGTTCTTGAAGGCCTCCATCTCGATGCTGATGCTCGGCTTGATTTCGTAGAGTAAGAAGCGGCATTTTTCAAGCACCGGGATGCAGATTTCCTTGTAGCTCCTGCTTAGCTCTTGTCGGGTTTTGATTAGGTTCCATTTCGCCGTGTGTACTAGTTTTACCATTTCGGCAAGGGCTTTCGGGAGTTTGATGTTTGGTTGCGTTAAATCTAAAAGTTAATTATGTACAAAAATAAAATGTAATAATTTATGCAAGAAATGAAAACTATTGTTTATATTTAAAATAGAATGAAACTAATATATGCCAAATAAAACACTTTAACTTAATACTGGCGCATATCCATAGAGTAAAATTTGAACATGAAACCAGGCATTTAACAATTCTTCAATTTCAGTGTACCACTTCCCCCCCAAAAAAAATGTCTGGATATTCTACGGACTTAATTGAGGTTATTCGGTTATTGGGATGTTATATTTAACAGACATGTTATTTTTATCATCACAGTCTAAGCAGTTTTTTTATAGATATACATACGCATGTGAAATTAATAATAACATAAATGTTAAACTTAACATTTCCCATACAGAATAGCCCCGAATATGCTTGAATTTTAGTAGTTTTTATCACAAAGTTATAAGTTATAGAAAGTTCAAGTGTTTTATGTCCCATAGTCGAGTATCTAATTATTGTATTATTTAATCTAAGAAAATTTGATTGTAGTTAACATCTACTACTACTACTTACATGCATCTAGTATAGGTAATAAAATATATCCGAGTCCTAAATGCTTCAACAAAACCGCGAAAAGGACCCTACCGATCTCCTCTACGGGATGCTCGAAGGAAAAGTCGACGCGGCTCAAAAAATTATTCTGCTTTGAGTGTTGCTCTACTACAGCCAAGAACGCTATTACATACGAGTCCTAGAGAAATCATAAACATAAATAAGCCCACGTTGACACCTCCCGGACGACATCGACTACTCACGGACAGCCGGCTCTCGGCCAGGGCGTTTATGAACGAGTTGATCCGGTTGATCGGGAGGTTGTTGTGCGGCTTCAGCAGCTTATGGTGGTGGGGGGCGTTGACACGCGGCTCCGTGGGCGTGTTCCCGGCCGTCGAGTTCGTGCTACGGGCGTCGCCTTTCTCTTCCTCGTAGGGATTCGGTGGTTGGACAACCTAAAATTATAATAAAAACTTAAATTGACATTACTATTTTAAAAGCTAAAATGGAATATCGCCATCAGCTGCTCTGGAAATGCTACTTTTCACATGTTCATACAATAAACAAAATATTCAATACACACGACACTGAGGTTGTCTTCATACATCCATAGAAGAGAATGATAGCCTCACCAGGATGAGCTTCTGGCCTTGCAGGGAGTCTAGCAAGCAGAGCTGCTATATGAGATTCTTGTTACTATCACTGACTTTCTTGTAGTCATTCTTGTTCCAACTGTGGAATTCGCATTGATCGGACACTGTAGTACGGGAAGCAACGAGATGACATCTTGTGCTAAGCATATTATTTGTGCTGATAACTGGCATGACTGAAAGACCTGGAAAAGTTTTCACCCGACCCGGTACTCCAGACAAACTTAAAGGATGAATTATAAGACTTAAGCCACAATAGACTTTTATGGTTGCAGTGGAAGATTGCTGAATGAACTACCCAATGCCAATATGATATTATCACCAAAAAAAAATGATATTTATACTAAAATTAAATTATAAAGCATATTCTTGCCTGTAAGAAAATTTGCCTCAACTACGACGCTGCATTCGACTAACTTAGCATAAATGACCATAAACTGATAAATTTAACGATCCCTGATATTAATAAATAAAATTAAATTTTAAAATATATCCTTGCCTGTAGTCCTCCGCTCAAAAACGCTGCATTCAACCAATTCTTAGCAGCGATCTCGGAGGGTTGCGGCACGAGACTCTGGCGCAAGTGGTATGCGTGAAGGCCCAGCAGGTAACCCAGGTGTCGCTCCATGTCCAACAGGTTGCTAGCGACGTTGTGGCTGTCCAGCGGTACCTGCGGGATCTCCGGCTCGGGTTGCGAATAATTACCGACGACATAGGTCTCCATCATTTGCAGTGTTGCCAGGCTGTGCGGCGTGCTGTTGAAAACGTGACTCGCGTCTTTTCCCGCGTACTTTTGAAGCAACTCGACCAAACCGGAATTCTCGCATCTGCGTGAAAATTAACAATAACATCAGAAATATTTTTAGATAACCAATGAACGTTCGTGTTGGATATCTTCTTAACCACATTTTTTTATTAAAAAGGATAGGTGATTTAAAAATTGCCAAATCAAGCTTGACTTTTACTGTGATTGATATTTTCATGTAAATGTAATTTATATATTACAGAATACAAGATAAAGAAACTGTCCAACATTTAAAAACTCCGATATTTCTAGATAATCTTCTATAACTTCAGAGAGATTATCTAAAAGTATTGGACTTCTACTAATCCAAGCTGTCCAACATTTAAGGGGAAAAGTCCAATACTTCTGGATAATCTCCTATAACTTTGAAGAGATTATTTAGAAGTATTGGACTGTCCAGCGGTATCTTAAATGTTGGTCAGCTTGGATTAATAGAAAACAGTTTTCTCATCCAATTCCAATTATTTAATAATCCCGATTTTCTTACTGTAGCAGCATTCAACTCACCTGTAATCTTGTATATCGTAAACTTTATTATTAATAATAACCCACAAGCCTCCATCTAGGTTATGGTTGTCCAGATCTGACTTCCTAATCAACGGCAAATCATCGTGATTCTTGTGAGAGTAATGATTCGACCTGGAATGCAGCACGCCCGGCCAGGACACGTCGTCGGTGTCCAACGCTTCGATGTCCGGTGATAATTTACACAGTTTGTCCAGCGCGGCAAGCAGGCCGTCGAACACGAATGTCCAGTCCATCGAAAACAGAAAATGATCGATCTCTTGTTGGAGCAAAATCATGCAGACGATTAACTCTGGTAGTAAAACATCTGAAATAATAATAAAGATAGTCAACAATTGACAAGATTTTTTTTTTAATAAAAATTCGTTGATTTTTAGTCAAGGCTATGAAGGTTACCAAAAAGGTGTCCGCTGTGTTGAGAAATGTTGGATAAATGTCCGCAAGCATAGTATTAATTGGGCGAAGGTTACTAAAAAAGTGTCCAACGTGGTAGAGAAACGTTGGACACTCTTTTCAAGCAAATGACACCTTAAGTATCCAAAATGTTTTAAATTGTATAAATTGTTGAAACTATAGTCACTAAATATAAAATGCTGTTATACAAAGTTCAAAAAGTGTTTTATTGTAATCTCACACAATGTATAGTGAAGTAGAAGCCTCAGTGATCAGTAATTTGTCCAAAATGTTATGACTGAAGGATAAGGAATTGTTTTCACTCGACAAGGTACTCCAGATAAAGTTGAAGGATGAATTAATGAATGAATAAGTTATAAGGCTTAAGCCACACACCCACGGAACCAAAAAGTTTACAAACGTTAGGCACTTTTTTTCTCAAGAAACCGCAAAACTGTTCAACTGCATGCCACTTGTTTTTTATATACAGTATAGTGAATAATTCTTTGCACAATAGGGTTAAAGAGCTTTACTAAATTACATATTATGAAACCACAACACGATTTTCTGAGACAACCGTGTTACTTACCAACAATGTCGCCTTTCAGCATTTGAATGACGAAGAGGTAGTTTTTGGGGTTGTGCAGTGCGGCCTCGTAAGCTAGGTTGAGTGTATGCGTGACATGCTCCGTCAGCTGGAAGAGGTATTTCTTCAAGATAGACTCTGCGGCTTTCAGGCAGTCGGCATCCTTCGTGTAGATCCGCGCGATCAGCAATCGCTGGAATCTGAGCAGGAGGTTCAAGCTGGGCGTGGAGGGGTTCTTCTGGCTGGGCAGTTTGCTCGAGGTGGTGAACTCTTGGAGTTTGAGTTGCGTCAGAAAGCTCCCGTTTCTAAAAAAAAAATACCCACATAAAAAAAAACACTGTTTTTTATTTCTTCAACCCCTTGAATTCATGAAAAATACATGTGTCATTGGTGAGATATCGGCTGGGATGTTGGACGGTTTGTTACTAACTATCTAACTAACTGCTAAAACAGCTTTATTTACCTTAGCAATTGTTTAACCAAGTGTAAAAGTGGAATGGTTGTGTGATTCATCGGAGTTTCGAAAGTCTCGTCGGCGTCTGCAAGTTCCGCAATTTCCGATCTTAAAGCCTCAAAAAGTGCCGTTTCCAAACCACCATCGGCCATCAGACTCCACACCAGCAGATCCGTCATAAATCTATGTCCGCAGGACACCATTCCCGGATCCAAGCCTGAATAATAAAAAAAAGAACAATCAAGACGGGAGGTGAAAATGAGGTAATTTTTATTACCGGAATTTGGAAGGAGTGAGCTAAGAGTGTGAGCTCTTTCATTCGCCGTAGGTAACAATATACTCCAACCGGCTTGTAAGGTGGACTGGGCCGCGATTTGCACGGTTGAAAGGACGCCGTTGGAACTCGCCAGATGCACGACGCGGGCTTTCAGGTTGCTGAGTAATTTACTCCCGGGACCTAAGCCTACTGATTTTACATCTACGTTGTTTGTTATTATTGCGTGTAACTATAATGAACAAAAAAAAAGGTATATAGTTCCAAACAAATTTAAATATCCATGAGGGCAACGTCGGACATATGATCGACAACTTGTCCAACACCGATTAAATGATCAGAACATTTTATATAATCCGAACTTTTCTTTTCTAGATTGTTTTTATTTTTTTCTTCTTTATTTTACATTTTATTGGCACCAATGAATAAAAACAAATAAACACTATAGGTTATGTTATTTTAACAAATTGATTTACTGATTGGAAAAATAATGACACATGTGTCATTAAATTCTCTTGTAAATGGGCTATTAACCAGAAACTAGTTGAGAATTTAAATTTATTTGATCTAATCTGTGTATAACTTGTATTATTGGTTGATTTTTAATAATCTATTCATATTTATTTTATACAATAAAAAACTACTAATGTTTAAATCTTAAAACTATTAAGTACATCAATTTGTTAGATTAATATAACCTATAGTGTGTGGTTACTTTTTGGCGAAAATATTTTTTTTTAATAAGAAAAATCAAAGTTCTCGATCTTAATTAAATTAAATTTATATTCATTTTAAATTATATTTATATCTATGAATTGTAGAAATTTCAATGTACATTTAATATATAATATAATTTAAAATTAATTAAATATAACGTTGAAGTGTAGTTGGAAAGGCACTCGACTAGAAATCGAGGGACATGGGTTCAAATCCCATTAGAGATGTTTCTTTTCCAATTTATATTTAATTATATTAAAATTATAGCTCTCGACACCCAATACGGGTAAAAGAGGATAAGATTAAGAAAGAAAAAAAATTATAGCTCAATCTTGTACATTCAAACTTCTAGAATTCATAGTTCTCAATCTTATATGGTTGTCTGGTGTTCAATTTCAATAAATTATCAGCACTTCAAATTTTGTATATAAACAAATCTCACCTGTAACAAAAGTAAATTCAATGTGGAAATAGCGACGCACTCCTTATCCTGACTGATCGGGAAGCCGGAGTTGACTTGCTTGGACGATTCGCACACGATTTCTAATAGCTGGTCTAAATAACGGAAAGTGTTTTCGTTGAGATCAATGACAAAGCGGATGCTGGTGTTCGGGATCCAGGAACTGTAGTCGGACCAGATGAAGCTCTGCGTCGGGCCGCAGCACACGCCGATCACCTTCTGGCCCTGCAGGGAGTCGAGCAGGCAGGGCTGCTGTATGAGATTCTCGTTGCTATCACAGACTTGCTTGTAGTCGTTCTTGCCCCAACCGTGGACCTCGCCTTGGTCGGACAGGGCGAGCACGTGACCGGTGCCCAAACTTAATTGCACTATTCTCTTTCCTATATTAAAAAATTATTCGACTTTTAACTATCATAGACTTCCCCAGAATCTTCAAGTAACAATAAATTAATATTTATAATAATTTATCATAACAATGCATCTTAAAAATTTTGAAATTAATATTTTATAGTGACTTGTGGGGATGTTTTTATGAATCCCTCGCTGTCACAAAGGTGTAATAAACTATCCTGGTAATGGTTTAAATTATTACAAGGATGTTAGTTTGTTTACTTTATTCACACCATAACAAACAAATGCGCTTCATGAAAACCGATACAATAACAAATATCTGTTAATATATCGGACCATTTAAAGAAGTGTCCAACACCTATTAAAAGATTGGGATGTTTCAAAGAGTCTGCATTACTAGTAGGCAACATATATGTCCAACATTTATTAAAATATCGAATCACTTCAAGCAGTGCAACACAAGTGTCCAACACTTGAATGATTCGAACGTTTTAAATAGTCCGCTCCACTTATAGGCAGACAAGTGTCCAACATCAATTAAAAGACCGAAGACACTGAGAAGTAGAGAGGAACATATAACGATGTTATATAAGACTAAATAAAATAAATAAAATATTTTGTGAATGGTGTTGATTGGCTTAAGAAGGGGAAATTTATGTCTCGAACCCGAGTGCCAAAGACCCTTGGCATGACCCTGAGCGAATAAGTTTTTTTTTTATTGGAATAAAGTACCTTCGAGTTTTTCAATTAATTGTGGATATCGAACGTGTTCATCTGTAGGGTGACCGAGCCTCCAACCGTCGCCCTTGCCCCAGCTGTAAACTTTACCCTCCCTCGACAGAGCCATACTGATCTGACACCCGCAATAAACCTCCATAATGTCGACGTTTTGCAGGCGCTCGATCAGCCGTGGGATTTTCGAACCATCAGATCCTCCTCTACCTGAATAATACAAAACAAAATTAAAACTTTTTTTTGGACAATCAAGAATAGGAATTAATGTTTCTGATGCCAAAATAGGAAAATAAGTATCATATTTGCAAAAGTGAACATATGTTGAATGTATTAAGAATATTTATTAAAATAAAAAAATATATTCAGTTTGTTTTGTAAATGTACTTTAGCGGATACACCTAGGGTTAATGCCATTTCATTCAGGGTAATCAAAATTCATGCATTTTTCTCCCTCAATGTATAATATATTGATTTTTCTTATAAAAAGTGGTAAAACAATATACCGTAAAACAGGGTCACTTTGCATTCTGATGGGTAATTTTGCACCACTGCTATAAAAGTATCAACACACTAATATAATTTTGCGTTTTCTACTTCTGCACTTTTTCAGTGCACCCAGTCAAAATCACAAACACAATAAGTCATTTAGAGCTCAGTGTAAAATAAAAATATACTTTCACAGCAGTGTATGGTGAAGCCCATTTCGATCTTTCGGATCTCGTCAGAGTCTTCCATGTGCAATGAATTACCAGATAGTAAACGTAATATTTTTTTTTATTTATTTTATTCCACAAACCTAATTTTCCGTAATCCCCGTCACCCCAACTGTAGACTCTCCCCTGATTGGTCACGCAGAGCGTGTGGGCGTCCCCGGACCCGCAAGACACCGCCGTCACGTGCTGGCCCGACAGCGCCGACACGATCGTCGGCACCGAGCAGTCGTCCGATGTTCCGTGGCCAAGCCTGCCGTAATTCCCGCGACCCCACGTGTATAAAACTCCATTCGCGGAAATCGCAGCGCTGGACAAACAAAAAATTAACACAAAGTATTAAAAATAAATGCAGGATCGAGGTTACCTGTAAGAACCCCCGCATTTGATTTCAACAATGTCTTTATCTTTCAAGGCTTCTATCAGCGTCGGTTCATCTTTCGACAGCGTGTCCCCGTGACCCAAACGCCCGCCGTCGCCGCTGCCCCACGAATAGACCTTCTGATCGATTGTGAGGGCGAGGAAGTGTTTACCCTCGGGATGGGCGGCGATTTTTATCACGTCTTTATTTCTCAAACCTAATAAAAAAACAAAACATTTACAGCAATACAAAAATTGATTATTTTTTTTATAAAATCAAAAAAAATGTAAACAATCACCGACAAATTATCAACAAAAATTCAAATTGGAAAATTAAATTTTGTCTTAAATCTCACGAACCTTCCACAATTTGCAGACAGGGCGTTTCGGAACATAGCTGGATCATGTAGACGTTGCCGTTGTACGCAAGGGCCAACAGGCATCTGTACGCGCAGCACAGCTGGTGGATGCTGATGTTGGACAGAGCGTCGATCGTCTGCGGTCCGACGCCCATGTTCCACGAGAGGAAGCCCCACGCCATGAACTGTTGTCCGTTATAGTTCAACGTTGTCTGATGAAAATAAAAAAAGTCATCTTGTTCAGAAAATTACAATAAGTAGCTTTAAACTCAAGATAATAAATAAAATAAGCGATATATTTAAAGAATACAAGAAAACTACATTCAGTGGAATGGATTTCTTTCTTTCTTAATCTTATCCTCTTTTACCCGTATTGGGTGTCGAGGTGTGGAATGGATTTAACGCCATCTATTGGGAAAGACTGCCACTTACTGTCCCTATTTAGAGAATACAAGAAAATTACAAAATATTGGGAAAGACTACCATTTCTGCTATTTTTAACCCCAATATTCTCCTCTCTCAGATTATACACTTAATTTTAACTTCGTACACAATTTGTAAACAACGTTTTCTTGAGTTTCAAAGTTTTTATTGTAAAAATACTGCTACAATTTTTTCACCAACATAGTGACATCACCAAGCAGATCATTAATCTAAAAAAAAACGTTTTTTTTTCCTCACTCACACATGGGCATTGGTTTATCTTTAACCATGTATATTTGTAATTTCAAATTTGGGGGACAATCACACCATTCATACAACGACCAGCCCACTCCCAGAATCGAACCGGGGACCTCTGGCTAACTTGCCTGACGCTAAACCTGTGCGCCACCGAGGCGGACAAAACGTTGTTTTATTTACAAATTGTGCATTATGGAGTTCTATAAAGTAAAAGCATCAACCTTTGATTATTCAATTTCCACTTCGTTGTACTCCTCAGGAGTATAACAAAGATAAATAATAGTTACCTTGTTGAAAGATTGTGGGGGAATGTGCGGACCAGCGAGCCGATCGAGGTGAGCCATTAGCAACACGGACGCCTGTCTCAGGTCAATTTCAACGGAATCACCTTCGGGTAGCTTGCAGAACTTGATGAAAGCCTTGGTACAGCTCGGGTCGTCCTCTTCATTCGTCGCTAAGGCTGTTTTGGCGCACTGAACTTGTTCGAGCCTCTTTAGGAACATGGTCAATGGTGCTGTCGCCGCATTCGGTAAAGATCTATCAAAATAACAAATAATATTCATTCTTTATAACAATGAAAAATTAACAATTTAGGACAGAAAGACCTCCGGTCGATAGCCCATGACAGACTACTAACCCATCGATATGTATTGTAAATATAAATATTTGTAAAGAATTGTAATTCTGCTTAACAATTGGTTGAAAATATTATTCTGGGGTTTTATTACCCATGTACAATACCGATCGTGAAATTGGTGTGATTTTATACAAGTTCTAGGTGTGAAAACAACCTAATTTCAAGAACACACTTCATCAACCATTTCTACTAAAGCTAATTCAATCAAGAAAAGAAGTTAATCACAAACCTAATTAGATTAAAACATTTAGTTCAATTGAAATACAAACCTATTATCGTCACTATGAGCCCGCTTCTTCCAGAGATTCATCAGCAACAAGCCCATCTCGAGCAGACTGCTCAGAGTGCCCTTCTGCAGGGCGAGCTCCAGCAAGATGTTGAGGGACTTGTGTTGGTCCTCGAGGGGAATTTCGTAGGTGCACCCGCGGGTTATTTCACTGAAAACAGATTAGCTACTCAAAAGAGCTCGCCGTTGTCGGGTATAAAGAAAACACACCCGGTGACGACCTGCTTGAAGAACTTCGACGACCTGTCCACAAACTCGAGCCATATGGAAACGTGGGATGCGTCGAAGAGGGTCGCAAAGGGAAGCGATTGGAAAGCCACTAGGGTTTCTTGGAGGAGCTCGCTGCACAAATCCGCATCTTCACCTAGAGAAAACAAATAAAAAAAAAAAAACAGTGTTTATAAATAATAATTGAGAAAAGGATTTATTCACTTAGTCATAATTATACAAATAAATTAAATTATTAAATTGATTCTTACAAACATTTAAAAAAAATAAAATTAATAGATAAATTAATTTTATATATATTCAATGACCCTTTCTACCCATATGGGTGTAGGGTTTATTATTCTATTCAATGGACTGTTAAGTGATTAATTTTGCTTACACAGAAAACCGCCTTGCTTCTACGTTTCAATAAATATGGGTTAACATTAAAACTAAACAAACTTAATAATTCCGAACATTGAGTTTCACCTGATATCAATTTATGAAAAAAGCATAAATAATTAAATAAAACACCCAATTCGAATCGATTTCGATCTTTGTAGTTAATCTAACATAATTTCTATGAATTGTAGAAATTTTCAATGTGTAATTTAAATTTAATTAAATATAGGGTGGACAAAGATTTTTTTTGCTTACGCACGATATCGATATAAGAATATTTTTAACCATATAACCCGATAACATTTAAAAACTTGTAATTTCAAATATATGCCAAATAAACTGATATAATTGGATTTTATTTGTCAGGTTTTGTTTTCGAGAAAAAAGAATTCTGAATTTTCGCTTTTTTCAGCCTTGCAGTTAGGCATCATCTCTTAAGTAATTTTCCTCTGTTTTTCTACAATAACAAATTTTGTTAGTCCTCATATAGTAGAAATACATGACTGAATAATTTCTACTTCAAAAAAAAACAATATGTCTAACATAGTGCATGTATAATTTCTTAGCGTCAGACACATAGGAAATGGCCCATTAGGACTTCTCAATATCAGACGCATTAATTGCCATGTATCTGATTTTAAGAAGAGGAATTAAAAACAATTGATCATTGTCAACTTCCAATCTGTCCAGCTTTTTAAACAAAAACTTGATCGGCATTTTCTTCCGAGCCTATTCTAAAGTGAAAGAATTGTGATCCTGTTTAGCCATACGTAATGGCAGTTTGCACTGTCCCCATTGCACTTTTAAGTTAGTGGCAGCACACGCTATTGCAACGCGGATGACACCAGAATATTTCTGCAATTATGTAAATAAATAAATAAATAACTTTTCTATATTAAATAAAAATGATTTGAAAATAATTAATAAATTATTTCCACATTTAGCTCTGTGACTTTTGACTTACGCTACGTAAGTACGTTAAACAAATGCACATTAAAACAACTACTTCCCGGGCAATTTTTTTTTTTAAATAACTTTTCGATGATTCTAACCTAAACGCCAAGATCTCCTGAGGAAAGCGAATGAAAAAATAAGTCCAGTCCTCAGCATGACCCTTGCCATGCCGATGGGCGGGCCTAGCGGCGTCTGTCCGAGGGACTGCTTGTCCGGCGATCCTAAGCCTGCATTCTTGTCGACCTTGCAGTTGTCCATCGCGCTCTTCTTGGTGGCGGTGTTGTCGAAGTCGGACACATAGGGGGCCCTGTTCGCGGCCACAAAGTACCGCTTCAGTATGATCAGCCTTTGGTGGAGGCGTGTAGCCGACAGGGAGGTGTTCGCCGCTTCCAGGCACAGTTTTCGCTGTTCC
The DNA here is from genome assembly GCA_963082785.1 of Philonthus spinipes. NCBI lineage: Eukaryota > Metazoa > Arthropoda > Insecta > Coleoptera > Staphylinidae > Philonthus > Philonthus spinipes. The sequence continues at coordinate 20,020,919 of OY720315.1, forward strand.
TCGTTCAGGCTCTTTATCAGCAGGCCCAGTTGTTCTTGAGCTGGAATATTTATAATTAATAATTTGAGGGAATAAAATTTTCAAATTAGTCTTTCATAATCCTCGAAAAATTTTATGAAATTGTCAAAAAGTAGAGTAATAAGATTTTAGGGAGAGCAACAAGTATACTGTGCCCATTTAGTCCGTAATTTAAGGAACATTATACTGCCTCCTGTATTTTTTCAATAGCTATTGTAACGCGGATGATACCGCCCAGAAGAAGGCATCCTTCATGCAGAAGTTCGAAGCCCATGCAATTACGTTGGGTTTTTATATATATGAGAAAATAGTAAAATATTTTTATTGTGTGATTTTCAAAAAACAAAAATGCACAATGAATCAAAAATTACATTTTTTTATTTGCAAGCCAAGTTAATTTATTGAAATAAATAAATTATGGCTGAAGGACAGATGGTTGATAGCCATTTCAGAAGAATATAATAAAGAATGCATTATAAATAAAAATTTTACAATAAAGATGATTGTATAAATAAATTATTAGTGCTAATCCACATGGTGGAGACGCCAGGATTCGTCATGAATATGACTCCAGGTGAAACTATTTACTTGAATCAGCCAAATAAGCTCGATAATTGATTAGTAATGGGCGATATAAATTAATTATATTTGAATCATATCAAAAATGTTTCTAATCGTATGACTTAAATCGATGATTCGATTGTTATTTTGATAATCGAATTAATAATCAAACCTGAATGATTCGAATGTTTATATAGAGACAATTTTTAACCACAGACACAAAATAATAAACAACAACAAATCCTCCAAAACACAAAAGTTCAAGAAATGACGATCAGTTACCAACATCTTGAGGAGAAAACTTAGGGAAAAAAAAAGTTTCATCGATGCACAAAAAAAAAAGCCGAAAAGATTTAGACTAAAATATTTTACGCTTTTTTTCGGGGTATCAATGGAACTTAATGTTTTCCTCAAGATCATGGCATCACTCCTCGAATTGTGAAATCCATAAAAACAAAAATACATCCAGTTACGTACACGGTTGCGGGCCCCACGTCCATGCGTTCATGAGGAACTGAGGCGACGGGCTTTGCGACTGTCCCTCGTCGGCCCTCGGAGCCTCCTCCGCGTCCAACTTCTGGCACGGCATGCAGTTGCATCCTGATATCGGGCCGCATATGCTGTCGCAACAAGTGCACGTCAAAACCTTCAATGCGAAAAAAAAATAGAGAGATTGAGAATCAAATAAATTATGTGTTTCAGAAAGCTAACAAAAAACATTTTTCAAAATCTTTTTAAATCCACCAAAAACATATGAAATTTAAATTATCCATAATAATAATAACAACAAGCCTTATACCACATAATAGTAGAAACGTCAATAATTAAAAAAAAAAAAATAGTTGTTACGGATAACTTAAAAAAGCATACATTTTTGGATTTTTACTCTAAAAACAGAAGGAATAATAATTCAAATCACAAACACATTAGACAGAATTTTTGTATTTTTATTTTTTCTCATAGAAGTTAAAGTTGAGCCATACGAAATTTAAAAATATAATAAATAATTCATTACAAAATGCAGAATTTTTGAAAAAAAAAAAAATTGCTGTCTACTGCTTTGTTCCAAATATAATTAATATAAAAAGTACATTGAAGTATGCTTAATCGAAATTGTTTCTGATGCTTTGTAGTCATGGAAAAAAATTTCAGATTATTCCAAATGGAACTTAGATCGAAAATTGACATTTTTTCTTCTTCTAAGTTAAAATCGAGTTATTCCAAATTTTAATGGTTTCAATAATGCATTAAAGTATGGTTAATCTGAATATGTGATGAATTTGGTTGCACTTTACGACATCCCATCACGATTTTGTTATTTTTTCTGATGGAATTAGGTGTAAATGTGTGTGAAATGTACGAATCTGCAATTCGTTTTTGTCGGAAACTTACCGTTTAAGCACAAATTGATTCTGCAATAAAAACCTTAGAAATCGTGATGAGATATTCTAAAGTAGAGCCTTAATATGTAATGTCGTTTGAACTTACCCTCGAGCCACAGTAATATTTTCCCTGATCCCCCTTCCTGGCGATAACCCCCGCTGAATTGAGCAGTCCATCGGAGAAGGCCCCGGTGAGTTCCCCGTCGAGGATCAGCCCGTTCCACAGGGCGCTGAGGCTGTCCTGCGAGTGGAAGGCGGCCTGCAGGTCCGTCTTGAGCCACTTGAGGTCGAGCCGGGTCTGCGCCCGCAGTTTCGTCTCAATGTGGGACATCCCCGGCCGGTCCGGATCGCCTCATCAATTCCCTGAAACCGTGAAATATTTACATTCTCGCCCGCCCCCCAGAAACTGACAGCAGCGGACGGACGGCTGGAAACTGGATGGATGGATGAGGGGGGCGACGACACTCGCTCACGCACGCACCGTCCACGCCCGGAAAATCGCAGTCTGTTCGTTCGCGTGCGTTTGCCTCGAAGACGTTCTCCCGCGTGCGGATATCACTCGGGATTTCTTACCGAAAGTACAATTTGACATTTAGACAGCAGCCATATTTCCAAAACACTGCGCTTCGTAGAGTATTAACTACGTAGATGCGGGTGTGCGAATGGAGCGCGAGTAGACGTGCACGCGATTTTTGCAGTTGGCAACCCTTTTGTGGTACTGCATAAAAAATCTAAATAACACTCTTATTTGATTAAAAAAAATACAAGAAAAACTATATTTTATTAAAACCTATTAATTTTCTAATTAATACCAAAATATTAAGTCAACACAACGCGTATAAAAACAAATTTCCAAAAACATTGCATCAACTTCAACTCGCTGCCAACACATAAAACATTAACAAATAATTTAAATTCAAATCACTCACATAAACGAAATCTTACGTTTTATTAATAAATAATAATAAATTCTTATAATTTTAAAATAATAATTATAAATTAAATAATTTTAAACCAGTTTCGAATTGAATTAAAATAAAAGATTTTTGATTTTCACTTTAATTTATTATTCGCGATAATTGTTTCGCTTTACAGTAGCTTTTTCAGACGAAGATTCTTAATAGTTTCATTTAAAGTTATCAAACAATTAACGCCTACACAATCTAAAAGAAAAGAATTTTATGTTAAAATTAATTTGCAGAGCAATTAGAAACACAATGATTAATTAATTAATTTCATTTTTTTTTTCTTTAATTCAATTAAAACTGCAATGTTTCAACCAACTTTACAGTTTGGAGTTGTTTCTAATAAAAATATATTATTAAATTGAAACGATTTATTTAATTAATAATTATTTCTCCTTTAATATAATTTGTTGAAAGATTTTAAACTTAATGATCGGGACTATTCCATATGGGAAATGTTAAGTTTAACGTGTACGTTATTTTTATCATCATAGTCTAAGCAGCTTTTATAATCGGGGCTATTCTGTAAGAGGAATGTTAAGTTTTACATGTACGTTTTTAATATCTTCACATTTTATGTATATATATCTATTACAAAAGCTGCTTAGACTGATGATAAGTATAACGTACACGTTAAACTTAACATTTCCCTTACGGAATAGACCCAAATAAATATATATATATACATAGAATGTGAGGTTATTTAATAACGTACACGTTAAACCCGAATGTATTTTAAACCACTATTCATTAATTTTATTACGACTCGAGTTGTTATTAATAATTGCTACAAAATAACGTACAATACCATTCAGATTGATAAAAACATTTTATTTCTATAAATTCCCATACTTAATTTCATGCCTTTCTTTTCGAGCTTTTAACTTTCATCAAGGATAAACCTTTCCATGCGTCATTGCAGACGCAGGTCACGCGAAATGCACGGTGATCACAAGAAAGAGAGGGTGGGAGTGAAGTCATTTACCTCTGAGGGGGTTATTTTTTGTGTTTTCACCCCTGTGGCGAAATATCCAACGAAAAAAAAATTAAGTGGGGTGTCTGAACAAGTTTTTCGAATACAAATCGATGCGAGACGCCGAGACGGGCTAACTTTATCGTTTGCAATGTCGTTAAACTCTATATTAAGAAAATTAATCTGATTACAAAGACAGTTTTTCTTTCTCTTATGTACATGTGTTAATTTTGAACAAAAAATATTTGAATTTGGATAAATACAATTTTTGTGCTATACAAAGTTTAAAGTATTAATAACTGAGGCTTCAACTTTGTTATACATTGTTTATCAATTTAATAAAACACTTTAAACTTTGTTTGTATAACCCTAAATTATATTTATTGTGAAAAGTGTAAATTGTTGAAACTATAGTCACAATAAATATAATTTAGGGTTATACAAACAAAGCTTGAAGTGTTTTATTAAAAAGTTTAAAGTGTTTTATTTTCTTTTTCTTATAATTAAATTAAAACTGCCACAATCTCCATAATATTACACAATTTGTAAATAAAACAATGGCTTTTAAGTAATATTAAATTATTTTCAAAAACGAATAATTCATTTAATCATTTTTTTGTGGATTTAACCCATTTTTTTGTTGTTTTAAACAATCAAAAATGCGCTGATTGTCAATCCGCGCAAAATCAGTTGGCCATACGAAAAAAAAATCCGTTAAAATTTTTGACGTGTAAACCTACACAAACAGGATGCCTTTCGGGAACCTGACCAAGTTCTTCGGGAAGTTCCTCGACCAGCTGGATGGGAAACGGCTGGCTAAGTACGTGGAGCAGTTCCGCGTCGGGTTGCACAGCGAGTCGGAAACGGGGCCGCTGTCCAAAAGGAAGAACGCTCTCGAATCGGAGTACTTCCACAAGAAGAACAGGGAGAGCCTGGAGAAGCTGAAGAAGGAGCGGGAAGCGCCGCCCCCGCCGAAAACGGTGGTGGCGGAGGAACCGAAGAGCGTCGATCCTAAATGAAATGAACAACTCTTGTTCTTCATTTGAAGAAGAAAAGTTGAAGGTGGAGTTGATTAAGCACGATTATAATGCGGGCTATTAATCCATCTTTTTAGGAAGTATTTATATTTTGTATTTTTACTATTTTATTAAATATGTTTTTTTTAATTAATGGTTTTAATATATAAACATTGGTAGTTCATATTGTATAAAATAAATATGAATAGATTATTAAATTTCAACCAATAAAACAATTAAACACAATTAGAAATTTAAATTCTCGACTAGTTTCGCGTTATTAGCCAATTTTTTTATTATTATTTATTTACAAAAATGTTGACGTAATTATTTTATTGAAAATACGATTATTTTCGAATTTAGTTTTATCACACAGTAGAAAATGCGTAATGTATAATATTCGGAGCTATTTCTTATCGAAAATTTCACTAAATCTACGCTATTAAATAAATTCACATTCTATGAATAAATTTCTATTACGAAAATTGATTACACTGTAATAATAAAGATAACGTACACGTTGAACATAACATTTCTCTTACAGAATACCCCCGATTATTTACTCAATTATATTTTTATATTTAATTTGCTTTATATTTTTACATAATTGTGCAACAGCAGAAACTACTACCACAGACAAACAAACATTTTGTCTGTGCTACTACATTTCTATGATTTGCATATTGTGGCTGCAGTAAAAAAACAGAAATTAAAGCAATAGCCGATTCATAATTGCCCAGGTACAAGAACGGAAACGAATCGTTTACGGAAAATCCGTAAGACCCTTTCCCGGGCAAATGTGAATCGATTCACGTAAATCCTATGATTCATCTTTCCCGTTTCTGTTTCGATCCAGGGCGATTGTGAATCGTCCCTAAATTTTAAAAGGTAAATGATTTTAGATAAGTTACGTGTGTATAAAGCCTATTCGACGTTTACTGTAATTTAATAAATTAAAGTTTTCATTAATATGGTTAATTATAATTTCCTAAATATCGCCTAATTATAGTTTTCTTTAATATGATTAATTACAGTCTTTTATAATTCAGCCATTTCTTGTATGTTGATCGATTATAGTTTCCTGTAAGTTGGTCGATTATAGTTTCCTGTAAGTTAGTCAATTATAGTTTCCTGTAAGTTGGTCGATTATAATTTCCTATAAGTTGATCGATTATAGTTTCCTGTAAGTTGATCGATAATAGTTTCCTGTAAGTCAGTCGATTATAGTTTCCTGTATGTCGGTCGATTAAAGTTTCCTATAATTTTGTCGACTACAGTTTCCTATGTCGATCGATTAAAGTTTCCGATAATTCGGCCGACTATAGTTTCCTGTAATTTAGTTGATTATAGTTTCCTGTAAGTTGATCGATAATAGTTTCCTGTAAGTCAGTCGATTATAGTTTCCTGTATGTCGGTCGATTAAAGTTTCCTATAATTTTGTCGACTACAGTTTCCTAAGTCGATCGATTAAAGTTTCCGATAATTCGGCCGACTATAATTTCCTGTAATTTAGTTGATTATAGTTTCCTGTAAGTCAGTCGATTATAGTTTCCTGTATGTCGGTCGATTAAAGTTTCCTATAATTTTGTCGACTACAGTTTTCTATGTCGATCGATTAAAGTTTCCGATAATTCGGCCGACTATAGTTTCCTGTAATTTAGTTGATTATAGTTTCCTGTAAGTCAGTCGATTATAGTTTCCTGTAAGTCAGTCGATTATAGTTTCCTATAATTTTGTCGACTACAGTTTCCTATGTCGATCGATTAAAGTTTCCTATAATTCGGCCGACTATAGTTTACTGTAATTTAGTTGATTATAGTTTCCTGTAATTTGGCCAATTAAAGTTTCCTATAATTCGGTCGACTATAGTTTCCTGTAATTTAATCGATTGTAGTTTCCTATAATTTGGTCAATTAAAGTCTCCTGTAATTTTGTCGATTATAGTTTGCTGTAATATTGTCAATAATGATTATAATTTGGTTGATTATAATTTTTTGTAACCTAATTAAATACAAATTTCTGTAAGTCAACTTAATGTAGATTCCAAAAAATCAACTAACTGTCAATTGTATTTACAGTTTTCTTTAATTGAATCAAAATATTTTTTTAAAGTTAAATTTAATTCAAATCAAATGAAAAGACACTGAAGCTCTCTTCGCTTAATAATTAAAGTTGGTTGAAACGGTGAAAAAATGTCGTTAATGATTTAAAAAATAAAAGAATAATTGTGTCTTCCAATTACTTGAGTAAAAAGCACTAATGAGCTTTTTTTCATTAATTCAACTACTTAGTTATACATTAAAAACAATTCTGTTTAAATAATCAGTTCGAATTATTATTAATGGATAACTTACATTAATAGTAATAATAATAATAAACTGAGTATTTAAACAGAATTGTTATTAATGTATAACTAATGAATCATTTAATCAATTATTTCACTTTGTTTGTATAACAAAAAAAAGTGTTTTATTTAATAAACTCAAAATGTATAACCAAGTGAAATCCTTAACAATCAACAAATTATTTCCACATTTAGCTCTGTGACAAATTTGACTTACGTTACGTAAGTACTTTATACAAATGCATATTAAAACAACTACTTTTCTGGCAAATACTCCGCCAGACATTGAATTACATAATGTACACCTACAATAGAAAACAGTGTAAGTCAAAAGTCACAGAGCTAAATGTGGAAATAATTTATTAATTATTTTCAAATCATTTTTATTTAATATGTACACCTACTGTTGCATATCAATAGCATATTGGTTTATGCAACAATTTTTGATACGAGAAAAATCCAATGTTATTGCATCATGCAAACCTTTTTAATTCGAGGAAAACTCAATGTAAAGAACAAAAAAAAGAACGTAATTTTTTGTAGGCTAAAATATTTTCTCCCTGACTCACATAGTTTACAAAATAACTCAATTTTTTTTTAAATTTTAATGTTTTTTAACATTAAAATATGCAAAACATTTTTCTTCTCCTCCACTCGCATATTTTACAAATAACTCACAAAAACCCATGAAATGTCTCAATTTCAAAAAATTATAACTTCCCTCCTGTATTTTCTTTTTGTTTATTCCCGAAAGCGGTTTCCACCTTGACAAATTGCATAAATGATTTTCGCCGGCGACTAATAAAGTCGATTTGTTTTGGTTGGGGTGGGCCCCCCTGGATTCTGGCGCGTTTGTATCTGCTCCTCGAGGGTGCGTCCTCATTAACCGCCCCCAGTTACATATTTAATAAAAGCAGATGTCCCCTTTCAGCCCGAATTATCCTCACCCGGCGCGCGCGGTGTTATTATTAAAATCGGATTACGCAATTGATTCCCTTGCCCTCTTTTCGCCCCGATTTTTGGGGTCGAAAGCGCAAATTCCGGAAATTTGATGGATTAATACGATTCAATCAACGCCCCAATCTCAATCCTTCAAAATGAAAAACAACTCATGGAGTTGTTTTTAAAAAAGAAAACAATTGTTTTCAAAATGAAAAACGACTCATCGAGTTGTTTTTAAAAAAGAAAACAATTGTTTTCTTTTTGAATCTCTTGTTTGTTTTATGTGCAACGATAATTATTTGTATTACAGAATTTTTCAATTGCATTTCTCAATCGCTCAATTCTTCAAGATAAAAATATAATGAAATGAATTCATTTCATTATTTTTTTCTCTTTTTGAAGAATTATTTTTTTTTTAGTTTTCTTTTTAACCTCTTGATTATTTATTTGCAATAAAAATTATTTATAATATATATATATATATATAATGACCCTTTCTACCCATACGGGTGTAGGGTTTATTTATAATATAGAATTTTTCAATTGTACTTCTCAATCATTCAAAATGAAAAATAATGAAATTAATTGTTAAATAAATAAAACATTTGTTTTCGTTTTGAATCTTTTGTTTATTTATTTTCAACGACAATTATTTGTAATACAATTTTTCAATTATATTTCTTAATTGCTAGAATACTTCAAAATGAAAAACAATTTAAAGAATTGATATAATTGAATTGAATATCTTATTTATTTATTTACAATAACAATTATTTCTAATACAGAGTTTATCAATTATTCTTCACTGTTCATCGAATGAGATTCACTATATCTCAAAAAAATCAAATTTATTACTGTTCAAAAATTTTGCAACAAATTGAATATCTTTGCAATTATTTGCCATAATAATAAAAATTAGGAACATGAATTTAGCACTTCAAAAAATGTTCGAGATACAACGCTAACTTGTTTTTTTTTTTAGATAGTGCGAGAATATAAATTTTGATTTATAAGGGTTTCAAAATTTCACCATAAGTAGATAATCCAGGCGGAAAGACCTTCGGCCGATGGCCAATTTATATACAAATTTAAGTTAATCACTGTAAATGTATCTATAGTCGTAAATATTGCAACGTTGTATTTAAAGATGTTAGTTTGTTAGATATTCGAGGCTATACAACGTAAACACGCATTATTAAAAATAAATTAACGAGCAAACAATTTTATTATCAGTGTAATCATTTCAAAAACTAAGAGGACGAACCTGAGAAAGTCACTTAACTTGTTCGGAATTAATTCCACGCCTTGATTATGAATTCCCGATTGATTGAAATCATTTTGTGCCTCACCTAAAATAATAATTAAACAAAAATAATAATTGCACCATCCGATCGAGAAATTTTTTCCTCTGGTGTGCTTTTATTTTTTTCTTTAATTTACATTTTGTTGGCACCTGTGAATAAAATCAAATAAGACGTCAGACGTGTCATTATTTATCTAATCAAAATCTTCAATTTTTTAGAATAACATAACCTATACATGTTAAGACGTCACACGTGTCCTTATTTATCTAATCAAAATCTTCATTTTTTTTTAGAATAACATAACCTATGCATGTTCTTACTTTTATTGCCAACATTATTTTAATAATAAAAACATTTAAAGCACTCTAGAGGAGAAAAATTCTCGACTATATGGTACATTATATTATATAAAATCTTCACCTTTTCCTGGTAATTCGTATTTTTGTAGTGCTTCAGTAATTATAAAATCTTCACTTTTTATTGGTGCTTCATTAATAAAATCATCACTTTTTACAGGTGTTTCATTATTAAAATCTTTACTTTTTGTTGGTGTTTCATTAATAAAAAAATTATTTTTTGCTGGTATTTCGTTAATAAACTCTTTATTTTTTATTGGTACTTCTGTAATATTATTTGTACTGTTTGATTGTTCTTCATTAATAAAATCTTCACTTTTTAAAGGTGGTTGATAAAATTTGTCTTCATTTTTTGTTATTAATTCATATAGTTGATCTTCATTTTCTGCTGCTGGCTCACTAATATAATCCTCACTTTTTGCTAGTGCTTCATTAATAAAATATTCACTTTTTGTTGGTGCTTCATTAATAAAGATTTCACTCTTCGCTGGTGACTCGTTAATAAAATCTTTGTTTTTTACCGGTGCTTCATTAATACGATCTTTACTGTTTGATTGTTCTTCATTAATAAAATCTTCACTTTTTAATGGTTGTTGATAAAATTTGTCTTCATTTTTTGTTATTAGTTCATATAGTTGATCGTCATTTTCTTCTGCTGGCTCATTAATATAATCTTCACTTTTTGCTAGTGCTTCATTAATAAAATCTTCACTTTCTGCTGATGGATGATAAAACTTATCTTCATTTTTAGTTGGTAGTTCGTAAAGTTTGTCTTCATTTTCTGCTGCTGGTTCATCGATAAAACCTACACTTTTTTCTGAATGTTCTTTACTATAATCTTTACTTTTCGGTGGTGCTTCATTAAATAAATCTTCATTTTTTGCTAGTTGTTCATTAATAAAATCTTCACTTTTTGCTGGTACTTCATTAATAAAATCTTCACTTTTTGCTGGTGGTTCGTAAAATTTGTCTTCATTTTTTTCCGGATATTCATTATTATTATCTTCGCCTTTTGGTAGTGCTTCATCAATTAAATCTTGATTTTTTGTTAGATGTTTATTAATAAAATCTTCACTTTTGACCGGTGCTTTATTAATAAAGTCTTCACTTTTTACTGGTGATTTGTTAACAAAATCTTTATGTTTTATTGGCGCTTCATTAATGTGATCTTTGCTGTATGATTGTTCTTCATTAATTAAATCTTCACTTTTTGGCAGTGCTTCATAAATTAAATTTTTATTTGTTGTTGGTAGTTCGTAAAGGTGGTCTTCATTTTTTGGTAGTGCTTCGCCAATTAAAAATTCATTTTTTGCTAGTTGTTTATTAATAAAATCTTCACTTGATTCCTCTTTACTTTTTACTGTTGAAACGTTAATAAAATCTTCATTTTTTGCTGGTGGTTCATAAAATTTGTCTTCATTTTTTGCTGGATGTTCATTGTTATAATCTTCACTTTTTGGCAGTGCTTCATAAATTAAATCCTCATTTGTTTTTGCTAGTTCGTAAAGGCGGTCTTCATTTTTTGGTAGTGCTTCACCAATTAAAACTTCATTTTTTGCTAATTGTTTATTAATAAAATCTTCACTTGATTCTTCTTCACTTTTTACTGTTGAAACGTTAATAAAATCTTCATTTTTTGCTGACGGTTCGTAAAATTTGTCTTCAATTTTTGCTGGATGTTCATTATTATAATCTTTACTTTTTGGTAGTGCTTCATAAATTAAATCTTCATTTGTTTTTGCTACTTCGTAAAGGCGGTCTTCATATTTTGGTAGTGCTTCACCAATTAAAACTTCATTTTTTGCTAATTGTTTATTAATAAAATCTTCACTTGATTCTTCTTCATTTTTTACTGGCGATTCGTTAATAAAATCTTCACTTTTAGCTGACGGTTCGTAAAATTTGTCTTCAATTTTTACTGGATGTTCATTATTATAATCTTCACTTCTTGGCAGTGCTTCATAAATTAAATCCTCATTTGTTTTTGGTAGTTCGTAAAGGCGGTCTTCATTTATTGGTAGCGCTTCACCAATCAAATCTTCATTTTTCGGCAGTTGTTCAATAATAAAATCTTCACTTTCCTTCGACGCTTCATTAATAAACTCTTCACTTTTTGCTGGCGATTCATTAATAAAATTTTCATTTTCAATTGCTGCTTCATTAACAAAATCTTCATTCTTTTGTAGTCGTTCAGTTTCATTAATAAAATCTTCACTCTTTGCCGGTGACTCATTAATGAAATCTTCCCTTTTTACTGGTGCTTCGTACAACTGGTCTTCATTTTTTGTTGATTGCCCGTAAAATAGGTCTTCATTTCTTGTTGTCGGTTCGTAAAATTGTTCTTCATTCTTTCCTGGTCGTTTCAAAATATAATCACCTCCAAACTTCCCAGCTATTTCATTCCCATGTTTGCCATTATTCGAAAGCGAACTCAAAAGACCGCAAATGGTCACTGCTGAAAATTAATTTAATTTAAACACTCTAAATTACGTCGTATTAAAAAAATAATCAATTAATCTCTCAAGTTGTGAAGTATATCATATTAAAATATACATACTATATATTTATACTAAATAAAATACTTACATAACGCTAATAAAATTACAGCTCCGAATGAATATTTAAAAAAGCGAAGCTCTCTTTTCGATTCGGGCACTAAATTTTTCAACACACCATCCTTCATTGTTGTCTTTCTTTATTGTTGTTTGTTTCGTGTGTGTGTGTGCAGAAGATAAGGCTTGATTTATAACGACTTATCTACCCAAAATCCCGCGACGATTGTCTTCTTTTATTTAGGAATGAGCGAATAATTGCAAACACTTTTGATTTTTATTTAGAAACGACCGGACAAATACAAAACGGCTTAAAAAATTAAATTTAAAGAAATGTACTAGTATATAAATGAATAAAGGAAGAAATATTTTTTTTTTTTTGAAATTTTTAACCAATAATCCCGCGACGATTTTTTTATTTAGAAAAGACCGAATAACTGCAAAAACTGTCGAAGGATTAAAAAATGTAATGTAATGAAGAATTTAAAGAAACTAAAAAGTGCATAAATTAAAAAAAGAAAGAAATTTAAATTTCTTGAGATTTTTTGTACCAAATATCCATTCACGATTTTCTTTTTTTTTTTTAATTTTAAAGAAATTTAAATTTCTTGAGTTTTTTTGTACCAAATATCCAGTCACGATTTTCTTTTTTTTTTAATTTTAAAGAAATTTAAATTTCTTGAGTTTTTTTGTACCAAATATCCAGTCACGATTTTCTTTTTTTTAATTTTAAAGAAATTAAAAAGTGCATAAATTAAAAAAAGGAAAGAAATTTAAATTTCTTAAGTTTTTTTTAAACAAAAAATCCAGTCACGATTGTCTTTTTTTTATTTTGAAATTACCGAACAATTGCAAACAATTTTGCTTTTTATTTAGGAATGACCGAAAAACTTTTGAAGGCTTAAAAAATAGAAATTTAAAGAAGAATTTAAAGAAATTTACAAGTGCGTAAATGAAAAAAAGGAATAAATATGAATTTCTTGAGATTATAACCGAAAATCCCGCGACGATTGTCTTTTTTTTTTAGTGTTGGGCAAAATCGAGTGAGTAATCGAGTATTTCTGAATAACCAATTTTAAGTAGGTACAGTTATCAAATAACAATAAAATTGAGTTTATTAATCAATTGATAAAACTTTCCAATATTAATATTATAAATAACATTAAGAAAATTGTCATAAAATTCATTTTGCAGTGACAAAAAAGATCGAAAAGATCGATTTTGCCCATCTCTACTATTTTGATTTAGAAATATCCGAACTTTTTAAGTTTCAAAAATTGAAATTTAAAGAAGAATTTAAAGAAATTTTCAAGGGCATAAATAAAAAAGGAAGAAATACATTTTTTTCAGGGATTTATAACCAAAAATCTCGAGACGATTGTCTTTTTTTTTAATTTAGAAATGACAGCAAAACATTTTTGCGTCTTATTTAGAAATGACCGAACAACTACAAAAACTTTTGAAAGCTTAGAAAAAGAAATTTAAAGAAGAACTTAAATAAATTTACAAGTGCATAAATGAAAAAAAGGAATAAATATGAATTTCTTAACATTTTTAACCAATAATCCCGCGACGATTGTCTTTTTTTATTTAGAAAAGTCCAAACTTTTTAAGTTTTAAAAATTGAAATTTAAAGAAGAATTTAAAGAAATTTTCAAGTGCATAAATAAAAAAAGGAAGACATAAATATTTTTAAGATTTTTTAGCCATGCTATTGTTTCTGAATGATATAATACTGTTTAATATGAAAGTTACGAATAATATTATTTAATAATAATAATAATAATTTATTTCTCAACAAGCACAGCATAATTACAGAGAAATATATATATTAGTGTACAATGTGTACAAATTTTAAATCCCTTATGATTTATAACTATCATAATATATCTATTGAAAGTGATGTAATACAGTTGTGTGCAGAAGTTAAATATTATAACACTCATTAGTGTACTAAGTCAACGAATTATAAATCCCTTGTGATTTATAGCTACCATAATGTTTGTGTTGAAAGTAATATAATACTATTTTATGCAGATGTCATCATTCATTATTGTGTGTAGTTAACGAATTATAAATCCCTTGTGGTTTACAGCTACCATAATGCTTACGTTGAAAGTGATATAATACTGTATTATGCAAAAATAATTGATTAAATCAATCATTTAACGAATTAACGAATTACAAATCCCTTGTGATTTATAGCTTCCATAATGCTTGCGTTTAAAGTGACGTAATGCTGTTTTATGCAAAAGTCGCGAATTAAATCATTCATGAACGTGTTTTGTTAACGCATTATAAATCCCTTGTGGTTTACAGCTACCATAATGCATGCGTTGAAAGTGATATGCATACTGTATTATGCAAAAGTAATGGATTAAATCAACCATTAGATTCGTTTAGTTAACGAATTATAAATCCCTTGTGATTTATAGCTAACGTAATGTTTCTGTTGAGAGTGATATAATACTGTTTTTTTGTAGAATTCATGGATTATATAAATCTTTGGTGTATTATAATATTGATGAAATACTGTTTTATGCAGAAATTGTGGATTAAAAATCATTCATGAGTGTGTTTAGTTATCGAATTATAAATCCCTTGTGATTTATAGCTAACGTAATGCTTCTACAGAAATAAGTCACGGATAAAATTAATACAGATTTAAAGTAAAAATAAAAAAAATACTAAAACACAATCAAACATTTAGTTATATCTCTTAAGCAGGCAATTGATAAATCATTTTCAATTACATCACTATTAAGTCGATCAGATTATTCGAATTGCGTGTTTTCAACACGCCATTACTCTTATATTCGTTATTTTCCTAATTAACTCGGCTTAGTTATTAGCGCAAATCGCGGGCTATCGCGCGGTTTCAATTACGACAAGCGCGGGCGCAAATTAAAAACACACGAAAAAGAAAAATCCAATTCGGCGAAAGTTAATCGATTCGATTTTTCGGAAATTAAAGGAAATGTCGCGAGAAGGAGCGCGGGCCGCGATCATTCCGTTATAGGCCCTGGGTGGATAATTTTCGTACTTATTTCAAGCCAGTTCCCCGTGGAGACATCGGAATCAGAAAGTGGATTTCATGTAAATATTTTACGTAATTAATTTAATTGCTACATTTATTTAGAAGGTCTTGAATATTTAAAGAAAAACACACAAACATAATTAATAATAAATTTGATTTAACTCTAAAGGCTGTTATTTGAGGAAATTCTATTTTAATATGTGTTAAAGAAAAAACAATGGTTTATATTATAAAAAAACACACAAACATAATTAATAATAAATTTAATTTAACTCTAAAGGCTGTTATTTGAGGAAACTCTATTTTAATATGTGTTAAAAAAAACAATGGTTTATATTATACAGGGTGAGTTTTTTTCGATGTTCTCTATGGGGATCTCGGAAACTATAAGAGATAGAAAAACGGTTAAATGGGGAAAGAAGTGTAGTTTTATAAGATGAATAAAATGACACTTTCAAAATATTTGAAAAAGTCAAGGGTAACTAGATATTTTGAAAAAAGTAAAATGTGTCAATTTTTTGAAATCAATATATCTCTATTATTATCATAGATAGAAAAAAACTGTAAAGGACAAAGTTGTAGAAAATTTTACATAGATTAATAAAAAAAAATCAAAAAAAAATTTCGCCCATATTTTGGGAGATATGACACAAACTTACCTTTTTTTAAATAGTTGGCTATGACTTTATTAAAAGGGCTATTTTTTTCCCTTTAATCCGATATAACATATGCCATAGTTATTTTTAAAATAAAATAAGTTATAGTCGTTTTTAATTTTACCATACACCAAAAAATAGTTAGCCATGAAAAAGACAAAAGTAAAACAATTGCAGTTGTTTATTCTAAACACACATTAATTCATTTCCATATTTGGTTAATAAACTACTGCAGCTGTCAAAATTTCTAGAAAACTATCTGTTATTATTATATTTCTATTTTTATAGAAAAAAAATCGCAGTTTAACGATCGATCATTTTTCCAAATGATAGGAAAAATGCGCTGCTTGCAACACGCATTATTGTTCCTGTCGTTTCTATTTCTGTTTGTGACGGCTGCTATTGTTAAATGTAAGTATATCGCACAAAAAAATTATTGCTACTGTTTTTTGAATAATTATAATCAGAGAAAAAATAAATACTAATCCACTTGAGGATTATGTTGGTCGTAAATCTTGAATGCGCGTAAAAAAGGATAAGATTAAGAAAGAACGAAATCTTGAAACATAAAGTTTATGGTACGAACCGCATGTTCTAAATATGCAAGGAATAGTACATTATTAACAAGTGCATTATGATGGTCATAAATGAATTACGATAAACGAAGTTTAAAGAAGGAATAAAATATATTAAATAAAAATGATTTGAAAATAATTAATAAATTATTTTCACAGTTAGCTCTGTGACTTACGTTACGTAAGTACGTTAAACAAATGCACATTAAAACAACTACTTCCCGGGCAAATACCCACGCCGGACATTGAATTACATAATGTACACCTGCTGTTGCACATCAATAAAATATTGCATGATGCAACAATTTTTGATCCGAGAAAAATTTAATGTAAAAACAACAAAAGGAACGTTACTTAATATAAGGCCATCTGCAGACACGTGTTTCGGGATCTATGCCTCGTCAGTACAGCTATGCCTAAATAAATAAATCAATTAAATTAATTCAAATACAATCCGCAAAATTAAATCAATTATATTAAATCAAACCCCTTCACCACCATTATGGTAGATGGGGATTTTAGATTATATATATATATACAGGGTGGACCATTTAATGTGTTTTCAGAAAATATCTCCGAAACAAGAAACTTAAAAAAAAATGATCCAAACAAAAAATGATTGTATAGAAGGGGGCCATAATAACATAATATTGGTTTTTTCATAGATGGCGCTGTTGTCGCTAAATCGAGGTCAACTTAGTTTTTTTAAATGGAAACCCCTACTTTCTATTAAAAAATCAGATTCCTTATTAAAAAATGAGAAGAATTCACTCAGCTCACTTTATATATTAAATCAAATTAAAATAATATCCACTGGTGTATTATGATAAATACAATTCACAAGATACGAAGCTTACGAAAAAAAAACTGTAGATTTTTAGTACACAAATAATAGTACATTATACACAAGTGCATTATGATAGCCATAAATCACGGTTCACAAAATATAAATAACGTACGAAATACTATACTGTTACAAAATCGGGTTTAATCAGACTCTGAAATAAGTAAAACAATGTCTATTTATTTATTCAGAGCACACTTAACACATTTATTTACAACAACACACTGTCGCTATTTATTTATAACGCGATGTTGAGTACTCCTACGTTCGTGATAGACTGACTGCAGCAGCGCCACTAGCGCTCGCTTATACAGCGTGCTTGTTTCTCGAACTTTCCGGAACTTTCGATGACGCCGCGTTTACCGTCGCGTGCTCTGAGGAACGTTCCAGCTTCTTCTTTCACTTTCGTTACAATACTATCCACTTATGTTTTAAGATAGCCACAAATCATGAGATACAAAGCTTACGAAAAGGATTGTGTGTTTTGAGTATGCACAAAAAGTATCCACAAATGTATTATGATAGCCATAAATCACGATAGAGAAATTTATAAAATCGGCCATAAATCACGAGATACGTAGCTTACGAAAATAACTGTAAGTTTTAAGTATATAAAAATAGTATTTTATCCACAAGTGCATTATAATAGCCATAAATCACGATAGATAAAATATAAAGGGCATACAAAATAGTATAACTATCCATTGGTATATTGTAATAGCCATAAATTATGCGAAACGAAGTTGACCGAACGAACGGTAGATTTTGAGCATACAAGGAGAATTTTACATTATCCACAAGTGTATTATGATAGTCATAAATCACGATAGACAAAATATAAAGAGCGTACGAAATAATAGTATACTATCCACTGATGTATTACAAATCATGAGATAAGAAGCTTACGAAAAGAACTGTAGGCTTTGAGTATGCACAAAAAAATATCGACAAATACATTTGATAGTCATAAATAATGATAGACAAAGTATAAAGGGCGTACAAAATAGTATACAATACGCTAGTGTATTATGATGACCGTAAATTGACGAAACGAACCGTAGATTCTGAATATACAAGGAGAATTTTGTATTATACACAAGTGAATTATAATAGCTATAAATCACGATAGACAAAATATAAAAAATATGGTGTATTATGATGGCCAGAAATCACGAGTTTACGAAAAGAACTGTAACTTTTGAGTATACAAAAATAGTATGTTATCCACAAGTGTATTATAATAGCCGTAAATCACGATAGACAAAATATAAAAACCGTACGAAATAGTATACTATTTGCATTCCTTCCTTTCTTTACTTTGAAGAAAGGAATAAATCAAGTTTTAATTTATTGATATAAAACACTTGACATAAACTCAAACCAATTTATAATCACAAGTGTATTATGATAGACATAAATCTCGATAGATACAATATAAAGAGCATAAAAAATAGTATGCTATCTATCCACTGGTGTATTATAATGGCCATAAATGATGAGAAATGAAGTTGACCGGACGAACCGTAGATTCTGAGCATACAAGGAGAATTTTACATTATCCACAAGTGTATTATGATTGCCATAAATCACGATACACAAAATATAAAGAGCGCACGAAATAAAAGTTTACTATCCACTGATGTATTATGACAGCCACAAATCATGAGATACAAAGCTTACGAAAAGAACTATAGGCTTTGAGTATGCACAAAAAAATATCCACAAATGTATTATGGTAGCCATAAATCACGATAGAGAAATTTATAAAAAAGTGTACTATCCACTAGTATATTATGATGGCCACAAATCACGAAGATACAAAAAGAACTGTAAGTTTTGAACATAAAAAAATAGTATTTTATCCACAAGTGCATTATAATAGCCATAAATCACGATAGACAAAATGTAAAGAGCGTACAAAATAGTATAACTATCCATTGGTATATTGTAATAGCCATAAATTATGTGAAACTAAGTTGACCTGACGAACCGTAGATTCTGAGCATACAAGGAGAATTTTACATTATCCAGAAGTGTATTATGATAGCCATAAATCACGATACACAAAATATAAAGAGCGTACGAAATAATAGTATACTGTCCACTGATGTATTATGACAGCCACAAATCATGAGATACAAAGCTTACGAAAAGAACTATAGGCTTTGAGTATGCACAAAAAAATATCGACAGATGTATTATGGTAGCCATAAATCACGATACACAAAATATAAAGAGCGTACGAAATAATAGTATACTATCGACTGATGTATTATGACAGTCACAAATCATACGAAAAAGAACAGCTTACGAAAAGAACAGTAGACTTTGAGTATGCACAAAAAATATCGACAAATGTATTATGGTAGCCATAAATCACGATAGAGAAATTTATAAAAAAGCGTACTATCCACTAGTATATTATAATGACCACAAATCACGAAGATACGAAGCTTACGAAAAGAACTGTAAGTTTTGAACATAAAAAAATAGTATTTTATCCCCAAGTGCATTATAATAGCCATAAATCACGCTAGACAAAATGTAAATCGGGGTTATTCCCTATTGGAAATGGTATGTTTAAAATGTGCGTTATTCTATGAATATATCGGGTGTGCCATTTAACCTGACAAATCAAAATAACTCGAAACACACTCGTTGTACGAAAAAAAAAAAAACATTACGAGACCAAATATTAATGATTTCTAACGGGACATCATCCTGTTTTAAATTCAACTGAGGGGGGCAGCATCCTCAGTGAGGAAACTTTGAAATTTCTGGCATTTCGATGATTCGTCCTGTATATATATATATATATATTTTTTTAGTTGAAAATTCAGAGGATGCAAACGAGAATGACGGTTTCGAAGTACCGTCCGATTTCTACGAGACGCCGGACGTGATGAGGGTGTTGAAGAGATACACCCGAGCAAACGAATTATCTTCCGTGTTCGGGACAGTCATCGGGGGTATCCTGCCCGCCTTCATGGATATTCTAATGATAATATCCCAGACGCTCGGCGGACTTGTTACAACCGTCGTTAATGGCGTCGGTGAGGCCGTTACAAGGTTTTTCAACATAATTCCATCGACTACACCAACTCCTTAATGTCCTACAGCAAGAAATTTAATGTGGAATTTAAAAAAAAGCAAACAAACAAAATTATATGGAATGTAATAGTTGAAATAAAATGTACATTCAATAAGGATGTGTTTTGACTCATTCATTTTTCTCCACAAAAGCAATTATTTTCATTTATTTGTACAATAATGCTTCATAAACCATATTCACTTAAAATTCTTCACGTGTTTGAGTTAGTCAAACTCAAGCGATAGCAATGATTTTAAATATAAATTTAGGAAATAAATGGAACTTTTATCAATATTAAAATATAAAGAAGCAAAGACTTTAAAGTTAAATTTAGACAATACAAAAAACATGTCCCTATAATTTAGACTTTAAAGCCTCTGAAAATTAAATGTATTGCCTAAATTTAACTTTAAAGTTTCTGCTTCTTTATATTTTAATATTGATAAAAGTTCCATTTATTTAGCAACTATAAAGTCACATTTAAACAATAAAAAATACTACAAAAATTTAGGCAATAAATATAAATTTCAAGGGCTTTAAAGTCAAATTTTGGTAATATCAATGCATTTAAGGGAAACATGTTATTTTCAGCGTCTTTAATTTAAAATATAAATAAAAGCAATAATTTTAAATTTTGAAAAGACCGACATTCAAGTCAAATTTCAGTCATTTTAATGTAAAATTGAAGCAATAGCAATGCAAAAAAAGAGAATCCTCATTAAATACGATGAAACTAAAAAATGAAAGAAATAAAAACAAACATAAATTCAATATCAAAACAGTTCCGTGCAGGTGTTACCCCCTCGAAGTCAATACTCACCCCGCGAGGGATTTTCTGCCGTATTCGGCTTGCGATTAGGGGATGTTTCGCTTTTCGGCGGCGAGCGACAGGTTCGCGATTTTCCATTGGCGCAACGAAACCAACCCCCGGTCGCGAACACCCAATGGGCGGATTCGCGTCGCAACCCCCGGAATCTGCGGAAGACTGATAGGGATGAGCATTCGTCGTGGGGTTGCGAAGGCGTCCGTTTCGTTCGAATACAGCGGAATAAGCAAAGTGTTGTTTAAAAATGAAAATGTCGTTCACTTCCAGCGATCACAATCCGTGGGATACTAATACGGTGAGTTTCATTTGTTTTCAATCGCAGAGTTTGTTTGTGATCACAATCTGTGAGTTACTAAAATTGCGAATTTCATTTGTTTTAT
The DNA here is from genome assembly GCA_963082785.1 of Philonthus spinipes. Classification (NCBI taxonomy): domain Eukaryota; kingdom Metazoa; phylum Arthropoda; class Insecta; order Coleoptera; family Staphylinidae; genus Philonthus; species Philonthus spinipes. Next base: position 20,042,741 of record OY720315.1, read on the forward strand.
ATCCCGTGAGTTGCTAATACAATAAGTTCCACTTGTTTCAATAACGCCGTTACTAATATGATGAGTTTTATTATTTTCTTTTAAATATGAATTATTTAAATTGAATGTAAAGTTTATTGTTATTACTGCAGTCTTCAACATTGCAATCCGCGAGATATTAATGCAGTGATAATAAAAGGCTCATTTAAGTGAGCTGGTTCACAAGATCCAACTCACTTAGAAGAATCGATTCAGTGAGCCAGTTCAAAAGAGTTATATAGCTAAGTTGTGAGCGAGTGGGCACACGAGAGTTCTGACTCTATGATGATTCGGCAATCGAGATCCGTAACTCCAAAAGAGCGGTAGAATCGAAATGAATCATGGCTCAAAAATAGCTAAGTATTCAAACTGAGCAGTTTGGTTCACTAGCTCACTTCAACTTACCCAACTCTAGTTGGTACTACGATGAGTTTCATTTGTTTTAAACTAATATGATGAGTTTTATTATTTTATTATGTTCTTCTAAATATGAATTTAATATGATTAATATTTCCAATATGTTTTATTATTATTATTTGAAATTGAATATAGAGAATATTGTTATTATTGCAATGTTGAAGGGAGAGGGGTGTGTGTGGCAAGGTTAAAATCTTAAATCCTTCCACCCCCTTAGTATGCCTATATTTGTTTATTCAATTGTGTCATGCTTTGTGGATTTCTATTTATTCCTTATTCGGTCTCCTTTTTTTATTATTTTCGTTTCTCCGCAGATATAAAAATTCCGGTGCGAAATTTCGAGTCGATCCGAGCAGTAAATCCGTTCGTTTTTCCGTAATGAAACGATGGTCGATACTTCAAGCGAAATGAGACCGGTGAGTTCCACTTTTAACTGTATTTATTCTGTTTAGCAGTCGACTCGTAATTTCACCCCGGAAAATGATATTTTATTCATTTCACAAAAAAAAACGAGGCCGATTTACATTTTCTACGGCGAAGAGGTCGAAAAACAGACTCGAAGGTCGTTGTATATGGGAATCCTTAAGAAACAGCCGGTGATCTATACAGAATTTATTGAAGAGTGTAATATGATTTGCTAACAATTTTACGTTTCACAAAAAAAAAAAAAAAAACAAATTAGGAACAGCAGCCTTTTCTATTTTTTCTATTTATGTTAAAATCAAATAACTAATTGCAGAGAGTAATCACATGAAACAGTCCTGGTTGTACGCTAATTGTGAAATAGTGGGTATTTGCCCGGGAAGTAGTTGTTTTAATGTGCATTTGTTTAACGTACTTACGTAACGTAAGTCAAGGGTCATACAGCTAAATGTGAAAATAATTTATTAATTATTTTCAAATCATTTTTATTTAATATATTGAAATAGTTTTAACAAAACGGGAAATCTATTGACATATAGGGAAAAGCAATCGGAGAATGGGAAATATAATTGCGATAGAAAGGAACAAATTTGTTTTAAATTGAATTTAATTTTCAATTATACATATTTGTTCTTCAATTGCATGAAAAACAAAATATATATAATTGAAAATAAAATCATTTCTTGCCTTTTCACTATTATTGTTTATATTTCTTTGCAAAATGTAATACAAACATTGTATTTATTATTTCACTACAGCTACGTGTAATTTACACAACATTTCTGTGTTTTGAATAAAGGATTTATTTTTATTTATTGCATTTCAGGGCGGCGATTTTCCACCGAACTACCCGAACGAGTTGGCCAGCTACGGGGGCATCTGGGACCCACACCACTGTCTCGGCGGGCAAAATTCCGGAATAAACGGATACCCGGACATTTTGACAGCTTTCAACCCGGATATAGGTAAGTGAAAATGAGCATTTGTTAAATACACATATTAGCTGATTCTATTTTTTTTTTAAACTCTGGCTAATAAAAATAAAGACCGAAAACTCTCTGTCAATAAGGTTATACAATAAATTAAATAAAAGAATTTGAAAATGATTAATTAATAAATTAAATAATAATAATATATATATATAATCTAAAATCCCCATCTATAATGGTGGTGTAGAGGTTTAAATAATAATAAATATTAATTACGTAAGGCGCAGCTGTACTGACGAGGCATCAAATCCCGAAACACGTGTCTGCAATAGACATTTGCTGTTGCATAACAATAACAAAAAGTTACGTAATATAAGGCCTTATATTACGTAACTTTTATTTTATTTTTTGTTTTTTGCATTAAATATTTTCGATTCAAAAATTGTTGCATTATACAATATGTTATTGTTATGCAACAGCAAATGTCTATTATTAGACATTTGTTAGAGTACTTATGTAACATAAGTCATAATGTCACTGTAGCAAAAGAGAAAATAATTTATTATTTAATTATTTCCAAATTATTTTATTTAATTTATTTAAATAACTGTGACCAAGTGAATAAATCCTTTTCCTATTATTAATGTTATACAAACCGTAGAATCATTGATTGGCTATATACTCTAATTTATGATTTAGTTGTTATGCTCATAAGAAATGGATGAAAACAAAAAATAACCACCAACGAGGATAAATCCTATTGGCTTTGCGTTTTCCTCAGGTCAGTCAGTATTGTTATGAGCGTGGGTTACTTTAAGTTGTAGTGATAGTCGTTGGCTCTGAAGGCCCACAATAGGTGAAGGTGATTTCCCCTCTTACGAACTCTAAAACCGCTTGGAGCCATTATGTAGTTGACTAGGCCTCCCATCTTGAGTGGTACAAGGTCTGTGAACCCATTAATGTGAGCTAATCTCAGGAAATGAATATTCTTCCCTTCCAAGGTAGGACATTAAAGTCCGAAGTGGTTCAGGTAAAAAGAGACAAAAGTGGAAACAATCAACCTGATTGGGACAACAAACAAACAAAACAAACATTAACCAAGGAAGTGAAGAAATCATGAAAAATTTTAGAATAATTGGTTGGCGCTTTACTCAAATTGCAGAATCATATAACATTCTGCAATTTGAGTAAAGCGCCAACCAATTTTTCTTAAAATTGTTTTACAGTAGCCCAATCAAGTTAGCTGATTCTGTCATTTTTACATTGATTGGTTGAAATGTATAATCAATAAGGTTAGCTGATTCTACAATTTTTCCGTTTTCTGCAATTGTGTGATAAAAACGAGCCAATTATAATAAAAATCCCGCTTTATTCAGAATATAGATTCTACAATTCGAGCATATCTGCAGCAGTGTGAGTAAACAACTTGAAAAAAAAAGTAGAAAAAGTTTAAATTTGTTGTATACAAAAAAAGAACATTAACAAACACACTCGTTTTTCTTTTTTATTAAAGTTTGGCCGAGACAACAATGCGGAGGCCTCGTCTCCAATAGATTAAGCAGAAACGGGACGCCCAACGGACAGTCCAGCCAGAAGAAAACGCGCAGGAGGGTGGCGACGATCGCTCAACGAAGGGCAGCCAACATCAGGGAGAGGAGACGGATGTTCAATCTGAACGAGGCTTTCGATAAACTCAGGAGAAAGGTAAAAACTGATCTTAGTTATTTTTTAAATAACTACTTTATTACTTGACAATGACAGAAATTCTATCGAAACTAGAATCGTTCTTATTATTCGACACTGACAGGAAGTAGTAGTTATTTATTACTACTTGACAATGACAGGAAGTAGTAGTTATTTATTACTACTAGACAATGACAGGAATATTACCGAAACTCCAGTCGTTGTTATTACTTGCCAATATTACAGCAAATAGTAACTTGTTACTACTCAATAATGACAGGAAACTTTAACTTGTTACTAATTAACAATGACAAGAATACTGCTGAAACTCGAGTTATTATTACTAGATTATGACAGGAAGTTGCAACTTGTTACTACTTGATAATCATAGGAATACTGTTGAAACTCGAGTAATTTGTTATCACTTGAGAATACCAGGAAGCAGCCACTTGTTACTACTTGATAATGACAGGAATACTTTCGACACTTGAATCGTTGTTATTACTTCACAATGACAGGAAATAGTAACTTGTTACTATTTAACAACGACTATTGGGAATATTGTCAAAACCCGAGTAGTTGTAATTACTTGGCAATGATAAGAAATAGTAACTTGTTACTAATAGACATTGAGAGGAATACTGTCAAAACTCGAGTCGTGGTAATACCGACAAAAAAACACATTAAATATTATTTTATTTAAGGATAATTTAATTCATTGTTTATTTTTTTGTAGGTTCCAACCTTTGCTTACGAAAAACGGCTTTCTCGCATCGAAACGCTGCGTCTGGCCATCACCTACATAAGCTTCATGACTGAGCTCCTTCACGGACACACGCCCGAGCATAAAAGCTCCGACGGTTACGGCCCTAGGGAATACGTACCCTACGGAATTATAAATTAGACATAACTAATACTACCATTATACACTCTTTCTTTTAATGAGCAATGTTAAGGTGTGTTTGCTACGAACTGTTGCAGCAAGGGATTTTAATCATCGAATGTTTAAGACGTTGATAATTGGAGATGCAACAATAGCGACACTTTATCTGGTGGCGAAATTTAGAACACTCTTCACTACTAATACTAGGAATACTGTCAAAACTCGAATCGTTGATATTACTTAACGTTAATTGAAATATTATATAAAATATACAGCTGTGTGAATTAAAAGAGATCATTTTTAGGTGCTGCCATCTGTTGCACAGAACATGAACTAAAGATTTAAATAAGATAATAATATCAAACGATCGATAACAAGTAACTACTTGACAGTGACAAGAATACTATCGTAACTTGAGCCGTTGTTATTACAGTTGACACTTGATTCGATATTATTTAATAATGACAAGAAGTAGTAGCTTGTTACTACTTGACAATGACAGGAATATTATCGAAACTCGAGTTGTTTTTTGACTTTAATCGTTGTGATTACTTGAAAATGGCAGGAAGTAGTAACTTCTTACTACTTGACAGTGATAGTAATACTATCAAAACTCGAGTTGTTATTACTTGAAAATGGCAGGAAGTAGTAACTTGTTACTACTTGACGGTGAGAGGAATACTATCAAAACTCGAGTTGTTATTACTTGAAAATAGCAGGAAATAGTAACTTGTTACTACTTGATGGTGAGAAAATACTATCAAAACTCGAGTTGTTATTACTTGAAAATGGCAGGAAGTAGTAACTTGTTACTACTTGACAGTGATAGTAATACAATCAAAACTCGAGTTGTTATTACTTGAAAATAGCAGGAAGTAGTAACTTGTTACTACTTGACAGTGATAGGAATACTATCAAAACTCGAGTTGTTATTACTTGAAAATGGCAGAAAGTAGTAACTTATTACTACTTGACAGTGAAATAATACAATCAAAACTCGAGTTGTTATTTTTTTAAAATGGCAGGAAGTAATAACTTGTTACTACTTGAGAGTGATAGTAATACTATCAAAACTCGAGTTATTATTACTTGAAAATGGCAGGAAGTAGTAACTTGTTACTACTTGAGAGTGATAGTAATGCTATCAAAACTCGAGTTGTTATTACTTGAAAATGACAGGAAGTAGTAACTTGTTACTACTTGACGGTGATAGGAATACTATCAAAACTCGAGTTGTTATTATTTGAAAATGACAGGAAGTAGTAACTTGTTACTACTTGACAGTGATAGTAATACTATCAAAACTCGAGTTATTATTACTTGAAAATGGCAGGAAGTAGTAACTTGTTACTACTTGAAGGTGAGAGGAATACTATCAAAACTCGAGTTGTTATTACTTGAAAATGGCAGGAAGTAGTAACTTGTTACTACTTGACAGTGATAGGAATACAATCAAAACTTGAGTTGTTATTATTTGAAAATGACAGGAAATAGTAACTTGTTACTACTTGACAGCGATAGGAATACAATCAAAACTCGAGTTGTTATTACTTGACGGTGAGAAATACTATCGAAACTCAAATCGTTGTTATTACTTGATAACAATAGGAAGTAGTAACATACTAATACTTGACAATGACAACGACACTGTCGAAACTAGAGTCGTTGTTATAACCAAAGTTTAATGTAAGCAATTGCATCACTCCCTTTCAACTCATTTGTTCTATCTGGGAGTTTTCTCGTGATGACTTATCAAAACATGGGTGTTGTGATTGTAGTTGTGTACGCGAAACGTGTTCCAAATTTTGCCGCTTAAGCGCTGCGATCTTAAATTACAAAAATCTCAAAGTGGCGCGTGAATCATCATAATGTGTCGAATGAATTAATAGAACTTTCTTGAAATTCAAACACGGGAATGAGAAAATCACATTTTAATTTTTAATCATGATTCTACAATTTATTATTCCCTTTACTGATCATTTTTTTTCAAAAATTTTACTTGAATTGATAATTCAGCTTGTATTACCAATTCGAGGAAAACACAAATCAATGATTCTATAATTTATTCTACTTACACACATTCGCGAAACGTCTTCCGAATTTCACCGTTTTGGCGCTGCGATCTTAAATTACAAAATTTTCAAAGTGGCGCGTAAATCATAATGTGTCGAATGAATTAATAGAACTTTCTAGAAATTCAAACACGAGAATGAGAAAAATATATAAATAATATAATTTTCTCATTTTTTTTTTTTTTTTCAAAAATTAATAACATGACAGTTATAATTATGAATTATATTTAGCTGAACTGCTGCAAAAAAAAAAAAAGTTTTGTTTAATTATAATATTAATGTAAGTTTAATGTACTTAAGTCTTCCATGTTGTGATATTATTGTTAGAAACAAAGATGAAACATGTATGTACACAATTAATTTTAAGAAAATTATTGTAATAAATATACTCGAATATAACGTTTTTTTTTTCTTTATTCTCTAAGCTGATTCGATCAAACCTTAGATCGAGGCTATTGTTTCTTAAACAATAGCAATTGTTTCTGTCTTGACCTTAGATTTCATCGTTTGTTCTGTCGATAATTGAAGTATTATATAAAATTGAAAGACGTGCTAATTAAACAGTTCCTTTATTGGTGCTGACATCTATTGCACAGAATATGAACTAAAGATTTAAATAAGATGACAACAACAAACATTCAAACCTTAGGTCAAAGCTATTGTTTCTGTAAAAAAAATAGAATCAATAGCAATAACAAGGCTATTGTTTCTGCAAACAACAAAAACAATAGCCTTGGCCTAAACCTTAGGCCAATAAATTCCATCGTTAATTGAAATATTATATAAAATATACAGCTGTGTGAATTAAAAGAGATCGTTTTTAGGTGCTGCCATCTGTTGCACAGAACATGAACTAAAGATTTAAATAAAATAACAATAACAAACATTCAAACCTAAGGCCAAAGCTATTGTTTCTGTAAAAAATAGAAACAATAGCAATAACAAGGCTATTGTTTCTGCAAATAACAGAAACAATAGCCTTGGCCTAAGGTTTGATCGTTTGTTCTGCAATAATTTCCATCGTTAATTGAAATATTATATGTAAAATGTACAGCCATGTGAATTAAAAGAGATCATTTTTAGGTGCTGCCATCTGTTGCACAGAACATGAACTAAAGATTTAAATAAGATAACAATAACAAACGATCGATCCTAATCAAAGCTATTGTTTCTGCAAACAACAGAAACAATAGCCTTGATCTAAGATTTGATCATTTGCTATTGTTTTTGTAAACAAATAAATTAAAAAAAGAATCTCTTTATGAGTTTGCGGGGGAGGGGGAAACTGTCTTTGCATTTTTCATTGGTGAGTTTCAAATTTTCAATGTCATGTGTTTTTTTTTTTTACATGAATACCCAGAAAATCTCAAAATAACTTCATTGTTCTTTGCCTACATTTTCATATATATGCTGCAAATTTGAGCAAAGTCTAGTTGTTAGTTTTGGAGTATTTTACTGGAAAAATTATACTTAAAAAAAATAAACTAGAATATTTGCTGAATTTGCTGGAAAAAAAATAAGCTGTTTTTGCAATTTTCCAAAGACTGATGAAAAATCCGAAAATCTCAACATGACTACAAATTACAACAAGATATAGCTGACAAATTGGGAAATACATGTTGCATTTTTTTTTTTTTGATAATTTTTGCCAATTTTGAATATGCCCATGTTTATTATACATATACATACAATTATATACTGTAGTGATCGTTAGTTATTTATTAATCTTTGTAGATCTGTGTAAAAGGAGATTCTGTCAATAAATAAATAATTTCAACGAATCTGATTATATCTATATTTTTGCGAAAAAACTAAAGTAATTAGTTTCAAATGACACTCCCCCTCCCTACCTTATTCGTCGTTTGTTTCGGTAAATTAAGGGGCGCCCGTCCGTGTAATGCGATCGAAATTGCACCCCTATTAATAAGGACACTTGCGCGCATTGTCCGAACCCTAAACATTGCTCACAAAGGAACGCACCCCTCGTATTAGGCATGCTAACAAGTGTACCCCCGAATTTTTGACACGGCAAACCGCTGTTGTTGTCGCGACGTGTCAAATCAAAATTAAATCCGAGCCACATTTTTTTTTTATTTCGAGCAAACTATTATATTATTATTTAACATCTTTATTGACAAATAACGTTACATTTTACAATGTGTAGTATGTGTGTTTACAATATTTATAGAATTATTTCAATTTGTCATGTAACTGTCGTTGTCAAATGGCTATCGACCCGGGGAACTATTATATTAATTGTACGAGTTACATGAAGTCGAGTAACTTGAATAATTGAATTCAATTGGACGTAATGAGCTTTTGCAGTTTGAGTTTCGGCTTTGATGCCTTGTCCAACCTGGGGAAACATTTATATTCTTTACTTCACTCCTTTAAAATTTCTATGATTGAGGCTGTTACTTCATAAAACTCCATTATAACTAATTTTACAAGTAAAACAAGTGTTTTACAATAAATCTGTGGAACTTAAAAATAATAACTTTATTATAATAAAGTTATTATTTTTAAATTCCACAGATTTATTGTAGAAAACACTGCTACAATTGTTTCAATACATAGTATCATCATCAGGCAGCTGATGTAATCATTATACCAGTGTTTTTTACAATAAATCTGTGAAATTTAAAAACAAAACCATGTGTTTTACTCGTATAATCAATTCACTCCTTTATTTCAATATTAGAACTGATCAGCTATCTGAATGAAAACTAAATTAGGAAAAATTGCTGACAACGATCACTAAAATTGGATCATTCACTTTTTTTCCTCTGCAAAAATTACTTACACTGTAAGTTTTTAACAATCATCTATTGAAACCAAACACGTAGATAGAAATTATAAGCCCCCCACCCCCCCCCCCCCCCAATTATGACTTCTTACTGTTAATAATTTAATGCAAATAAAATAAAATTAAAAAAAAAAACAACAAATGAGCACACATTTTAGTAATGTCTTATCGACATGAAAATAAAGTTTAATTAATTAATAGGCTGTTAATTGTTGAAAGTTCATATTCACTTTTAAATTGAATAAAACAGTGATAATTATCACTATTTCTTCGCCTGAAGAAGCCACAGTGTGGCGAAACACGTGTAGCGTTTCAATATAATATTTTGAAAGTTAAACAGTTGTTTTATTCAATTTAAAAATAAAGTTTAATGTTGTTAGAGCTTTGCTAAAACGTTATTTGTTTGTTTGGGGAGCGGGGTTATAAATACTATAATTTATTTATAAGTGAATCGTGAAACATTACCACTTAGGACGATGATTCAATTTTCCGCCACTAGGTTAGCCGCACATCTAAGAAAATTCTCTACAGAATAAAACCCGAAGTGGAATGAGTAATTTCAATATATATTTGTTTAATTATTATTGCATATTATTGTTATAATTAAAAGTTATACACATAAAAAAGATTGGATTCAATCGAACGTAATGAGCTCTGCAGTTTGGGTTTCGGCTTTGACGCCTTGTCCAGCCTGCGGGCTCGCTGGTGGCGCCCCCGGTTGTTGCTGCTGTTGGGGAGCCGTCTGCGGTGGCTGCTGCTGCTGTTGGTAGGGTAGCATGGGCCCTCCGTGTTGCGGCGGAATCATCCCTTGAGGAGGGAGCATGCTTTGATTCGGCATCACCTGATTGGGGGGCATGTTCGGCTGCGGAGGGCCCATGCTGTTCATCATCGACATGTCGATGGGCATGTTCTGCTGCTGTTGCTGCTGCATATTGGGCGGGGGTAAACTTTGCGGCGGAAAACCGACAGGCATTTGATGTGGGGGCATTGAGTCTATTGAATAACAAAAATATATACGTATATATTTTTATATGAGCACATACATTACAATAAATGCATGCTTAAACAATTCTAATTATAAATAGAAAACAGTATTCATTCCACTTGGTCACAGTTATTTAAATATATTAAATAAAAATGATTTGAAAATAATTAATAACATTTAGCTCTGTGACTATTATATTATATTATTGTGGAAATAATTTATTAATTATTTTCAAATCATTTTTATTTAATATAATTCTAATTATGGTCCCGATATTATTCATAATAAATTAAAGACGACGCAGGCGCCATCTGTTGCCTAATTTCAAGTGGCATCGTCAACGATTTGGGTCTAATTCTAATTATGCTGTTTAAAAGTATAGATTTGCTGATTTGCGGTAGCATTTGCACGAAAAATTTTGGATATGTATGCGAGTTTATGAAATGATTGATTTGATTGCTTTATGATTTAATTCTAATTATATTCCGGATCTACCGTTGCTTACTGGTTACTTAATATTTCGGGATGCTTTTAATGATAAATCATGAATTTGACTAACAGTCTCCATATCAAAGTTTTCCTCCTCTCACTTCTACTTAATATAAAAAAAGACCTTTATTGGCATCCTTCATTTACACTCTTTACAGTCTCAAATTGTAAAATCTAATACCACCTTCCCTTCTCTTTTCCCTCTCCCTCCCCAGTTTCTCCAACATACTTACCCCGACCCTATCCACTCCATCACCCTCCTACTCCCTTTCGCTCCGATCCATTCACTTAATACTTAATATATTCTTAATATAAAAAAATGGGATCATTATTACTACATCCAAAGCCTACTAAATATACAGGCCGGAATATTTTTTCTAGGATGACAAACACAACATCCATGGACCCGGGTCAAGTATATTTCGTTAGATCCCGGTGGGATTCGAACCCGAACTCTGCGACAGATAAATTTCCAAAATCAACGCCTTGACAGCTCAAGGCGAACTCTGCATCGCTGTTAACTAACAAAATCTTAATCTAACAAAACTGGGCAGCTACAGTCATTTTTTTTTTCTTTCATTATCCAGCGCACTTACTTGGAGCCATTTGTGGAGGAGCACTCTGCGGAGGCTGACCGCCCATCATCGACTGCGGAGGCTGCGCCCCCATCATGGACTGCGGCCCGCCGTACTGGTACCCGTAATTGCCGGCGGGCGGCGCGCTGTTCGGTGGAAACTGGGGCCCGTGGACCGGCGAGTTCATCATGTAGTGCTTCATCATGATGTACTGGTGCTTCTGCTGCTCCTGGCGCATCTGCATCTCCCTCTCTTGTTCCTCTATGCGTTGCAGAGCGACTTGCCTGAAAATAAATGATGAAAAATGATGTAAATGGATATGTATTGAAAAATACTCTTGATTTGTTTCACTACTTAATTTATTATCTCCGACTAGTTTCAATTCTCATCATTCTCAAGGGGTGAAACAAATCAAGTGTATTTTTCAACCTATTATTTTTGTTATAAATTAAATATGATGCAAGCGCCATCTTCTGCCTAATTTCAAGCGGCTGAACATTTAATTAAATATTATTATTGTGATCATGTTTCATAAAGTGATTAATGAGAACCAAATAAAAGGGATATATATATATATATGTACTGACCAATTGAAATATCTTCACTTAACCTAAAATTCCTATTAACTTCACAACTAATGAAAAACAAAAATTCACGGTATACATAATCTATGATTCAACTAATTGATTACCGGACAGAATAACTCCAGCATCGGAAGATTTTATATTTACACCGTCGGTTCTGAGATGTCAGCGCACAAAAAAAATGTATCGCTTCAATTCACGCAACACAATACTCACCTTTGATATTGCAAATATTCCTGCTTCTTCTTCCTCATGATGTCCAACTTGTGGGCCATCAACATCTGCCTCTGCCTTTCGGCCTCTTCGGCCTGCCGGCGCAGCTTCTCGCGGTGCTCCTCTCTGAGGGCGTCGAGCGCGGCTCTGGCGTCCTTCACCTGGGTCAGCTTATCCTGGAGCCTCTCGTAGTACAAGCGGCTATCATCGTGCTGCTGAATGTACCTACAAACAATAAAAACTGAATGAATCAGAGTGATGTTTAAATGAATTAACATTATTTGTGAACAATTTGTTAAATGTGATATATATACATAACAATCTTTATTAACAATTAAATTTACAATATTGTAACAAACATTGATTATGTATATCACACAAAAATTAATTAATTGTTAAATGGCTATCGACCAGAGGTCTTTCTGCTTAAATGTGATATTTAACTAAGTTAATGAAAATTTAATTAAAGAGCTCTAAGAATCTTCACAAAAATCCAAGCAATCCCTACACAACCCATCCAATACACTTCTTTACGAAAAAAAAAAAACGGTGATCCCTCCTAACATAAAAAAAAATAAAATTTTGATAACTCGGACATCTTCATCCTCTAATCACAATTAAAATATCTCCATAAGGTATTTTTTTATATCTTTAAATTATGCATTATTTATATATATATATATAAATAAAAAATGTTTGGACAAAGGTAACTGTTGGACATTCTCAATTTTATTTTATATTTATGTTCAGGAAAAAGTTAGACAAAAATAAGTATAGCACTTGCAATGTCATGAACCATACACAATTTTCAAACAAATTTCAATGAAATTACTTCCTCACCTTAACAATTTCGAATGCATGGCAGTAATGTTCATGAACAGAGTCTGAACACTGCTGTCGTTCGCGATGGAGCGCCCCCTGCTGCTGTTGCTCTTCATCCGGTTGATGAAAATCTCGACCTGGCTCTTGAGCGTGTTGACGAACTCCTCGATTTCGGTATCGCCGACGCCGTTCTCGCGGATTTTTGCGTCCTGACTGGAGACCGACGGTTCCTTGAGCGGGGCTGACGGACTAGCGGTAGCCGAATTCTCGGAGACATCAGACTGCCGGTTCTCCCAGTAGGTCCGGTTCAGGTAGCGCGCCAGCTCCGGGTTGCTAGCCTGCTCGTCCGGACTGGGAGAACGGTCTTGTTGGGGACGTTTCATTTCCGGTTCCGGTGCTGCAAATATATATAAAAAAAACTTAAAAAAAAATACACACGAAAAGGGACATTATTGCATCGAGAGCATAGAAAGAGTTGGACATTCTCAATTTTATTTCGTATTTATGTTCATGAAAACGTTGAACTAAGATAAGTGGCTGTTGGGCTTTCATTAACTAAACTTCTTCATTTATGTTTATGAATAAATAGTTGTTGGCCCTAACTGACAAAAAAGCTGAGCTGAGTGAATTCTTCTCATTTTTTAACAAGGAATCTGATTTTTTAATAAAAAGTAGGGGTTTCCATTTAAAAAAACTAAATTGACCTCGATTTAGCGACAACAGCGCCATCTATGAAAAAACCAATATTATGTTATTATGGCCCCCTTCGATACAATCATTTTTTGTTTGGATCATTCTTTTTTAAAGTTTCTTGTTTTGGAGATATTTTCTGAAAACACATTAAATGGTCCACCCTGTATATATAAATAGTTGTTGGACAAAGCTAAGTGGCTGTTGGACACTGACAAAGTAACGTGTGTCAATTTGAATGAATTCAAATACCAGATATAAATTTATAAATCTCGATTCATTTTCTTAAATTAAATAAAAATGATTTGAAAATAATTAATAAATTATTCTCACATTTAGCTCTGTGACTTTTGAAACAAATGCACATTAAAACAACTACTTCCCGGGCAAATACCCACCAGGGAAACTTCAAACTTACCTTTGAAGTTATAGGCATTCGTCACTCTCAATTTCTCCTTCTCCTTAGCCTCCGCTTCCGATTGGCTTAAAGCCAACGCTAACTGAAACTCTTCCTCCTCGCGTATCTCAGCTTCCGTTTTCTTCGGTGGTAACTACAAATTATAATGTCCGTTAGGAAATGGGAGAAGAAAGGAACGTAAGAAGAATATATGAATCGAGAACTCCAAAAAGGTAGACCGAGAAAGGAATGAAAAGACGAAATAAGAGAAGAGCTAGAGAAAAAAGGAATGAAATGGAAAGAAGCCAGAAAACTCACACAAAACAGAAAGATATAGCGAAAAACATATACAGGACAATCACCTCACACTGAGAAGTAGAGAGAAACTTATAACGATGTTATATATATATATATATATCTACCATAATGGTGATGTAGGGGTGTAATTTAATTGGTAACAGCAGGTATGATCGGAAATCGAAACGAAATGACAACTAATTGTGTGATACAAGCGAAGTGTTTCATTTAATTCAGGATGATTTAATTGAAATTAAAACGTGAAACAAACCAAGAGTGTTTTAATTTCAATTAAATCATCCCTAATTAATTCAAAAATGTTTCACCACGGGTTAAGTGAGAAATTAATTAAACATATAGTTTTAATTTTAATTAAATCATCCTGAATTAATTCAAAAATGTTTCACCACGGGTTAAGCGAGAAATTAATTAAACATATAGTGTTTTATTTAATTAATTAAATAGATATTCCTTTTAAATTATATTTACATCCATGAATTGAAGAAATTTTCAATGTTCAGTGTTTTATTAATTTTTTACCTTCATTTAATTAGAAATAATAATTTTCATTACCTGACTTTGCTGAGCCAGAGTGCTCTTCTTGTACTCCTCCATGTCGGCGTCCTTGGTTAATGCCCCGGCAGCCGCGGGTTTGTTGACTTGTTCATAGCAAGCGTCACATACTCGAACCTTTTTAAGAAAACGTGTAAACAATTTTAATAGTTTGATTAAACAGAATAAAATTAATTAAGTAGTAACTATTATCATAATAATTACTAAGGCTGACAAAATTAATCGATTAAGTCGATTAATCGATTAAAAAAAATTTGATTAATCGATTAAATTGTTTGTTGGAAAAATTTTCTATTCGTTTTCGATTAACCGATTAGTTTCGATTGGTCGATTAGTTTCGATTAGTCGGTTATTTTAGCCGACCGATTACTTTCGATTAGTCGGTTATTTCCAATTAATTGACGGATAAGTCGATTAATCGAATATTTTGAACTTCGATTAATCGATTAGCGCCGAAGTAAATGTACTGGCCCTTTCGACCAGTCACTATTATTTTTTAATATTAATTTAAGACGTCACAATACATCCATGGACTCCCAATGAAATTTGTCTTTTCAAACAAATTCCATCCGGTACGGGACTCGAACCCGCAGTCTTCTGCCTCATGAGCAAGGCCTTTACTCACTCGGCTATCCCGACCCCCATATAAATATTTGTAAAGAATTGTAATTTTTTTAGCCATAATAGAATGACATTCTAAACCTCTGAAAATACACAAACCGCATGGTGAGTTTCTTTTAATCGTTACACAATAAAATTGATTGGATAGCGTCTCACCTCTTTCTCAATGCCGAATTTCGGTAGAGTCGAGCTCTTGCTGGAGCACTCCTTGCAGAAGACCTGCCCGCAGGCCCTGCAGTGGTGCTTCCGGTTGATGACCCCGAACTGGCTCCGGCAGCGATGGCAGACCTCCCCGTCGGCCCACATCGGGGCCGAGTCCGCAGTGAACATCGCGTCGGACTCGCGCATTTGCGGGAATTTGTAACCCTCGGCTTTCATCGCGTTCATCAGATCCTGGATATAAAAAAAAAAAATTACTTAAAAATATACGGTGAGGAGAGAAACTGTAATTGTAACTGTAAGTAGTAAATCCTTTAGAAAGTTGCAAGTAAAATTAATTATTCTATGTTTGAGACTGTTTACTTTGTAAAATTTAATAATGAAACATTAGAACCGTTGATTTCCGAGCTATTAGGCCATGATCTATTGAAGCTTAGTCCAAAAATTTCTCTGACAATTACAGTCGGCATCGTCAATGGCTCCGTGAACGAAGAGCGTATAAACTCTTCGATGTTTCCTCCTCGGCTGACCATCATGAGTGATTTTTTTATTTATACATAAAATGAATTGTATTTTACATAAATAGTGTGGAAAATAATAATTTCACGCACAAGCCTGAATGTTGCGCTGTAATTACACGAATTTCCCGTAAAAGTAGTTTTCAGTATACTAAATGATCACTCGTTAGTAATGTTAATACTATGATTAAATTTGTAATCTTAATTGTTTAAGAAACACAGGAACCTTTTGAATCTGTTACACTAACTCGATGTAAATATATATATATATTATCAATAACCCTTGCACCCTTACGGGTGTTGGGCTCGATGTAAATACAAATCTTATAATTTGATTTGAAAAAACTGAATCAACATATACTGCAGAAAGAAATCAATACATTAAATGCAATGAAAGGAAACCTTAATATAAACGCGTTAGTCACGCCAGATGTACCGGAATAATGCTACAGAGTGAGCAAAAATTCCAATAACTAAAAGAATCAATTTATTTAATTCAGGATGATTTAATTAAAATTAAAACACTTATTTAATAAAGTGAAATAAGTGAAACAAAGTGTTTTAATTTTAATTAAATCATCCTGAATTAATTCAAAAATGTTTCACCACGGGTTAAGTGAGAAATTAATTAAACATACCAATTTATTTATTTATTAACACCCTTAATAAATAAATAAATTATAGTCTATGGAATTTTCAAAAAAAATATATTTTTTTTTATTTCATATTTTGATACCGTATACTGTAGAGCAGTGGTTTCTAAAATTGACTATGCTCTGACCTCTAGTGGACAGTCGTAGAACTATTCAATGATGTCTCATTTGTTGTAATAGAAATAAAAAAAAGAATTGTATGTTATTTTTCTTTTTAATTCATGTATATAGTGACGATTCGGTGGGATTTTTGTATTCTTAAATTCACAGAGAAAAAACAACCATTATTTTTACTTCCCTGTGAATTTCATTCATCTTTCATTGCATCAGCAGAGAAAAATATATCAATTCAACTATTGCGTACCTTTAGCGCATTATGCTTGGGGTTCTTGCGGAAGGCGTGAGTCCACGCCTGGATGAGCTCGAGCAATTTCTGGCGGACCTTCTCGTGCTCGGTCGTCTTCACTAGCTCGTGCAAAAGTTCACAGTACGGCTGAGACGTCAATTCATCGTGCAAAGCAGATCCTGGATAAAAGAAGAAATCAGGTTAAATTAAATGAAAAAATGACCAAAACATTTAAATTCAGCTAATTTCTACAGTTATTTAATACCAAATAACCGTAGAATACAATATAATTTATAGATTTAGTTAATTCAAGGTTATAATCATCAAAAACTGAGTTTTTTTCCACCGGTTCGTCGTCCAGTGGAGTCCGCTGAAATCTGAAATCTCTACTATCTATTATTAAACTCACCACAATTCTTCACCATGCTCTCAAGCAGTTGAACGGCGAACATAACGGTGTGCGGATTCGAGGCAATCAATTTCTTTTTCAAAATACTTAAAGCGTACTTCGGTCTAAAAAAAAAAAAATCATTTAATAAACATACTTTTTTATTTCTGTATTCAAAATATTACATATTTAATATAATTTAAATGCAATACAAGTCTTAAAATAAAAATATATAATCATTTAGATCTCAGTTGATAACCCCTATGGGTGTTGAAAATAAAAAAAAAAATACAGAAACCAACTCACTGGACATCATTCTGCCGAATCTGATCACAAATCTGTAAAATCGTGTTCCAATCGGGCTCCATCAGCAGATTACTCGTCGCTTTATCTGTGTGTAATTATACATTTTTCGTAAGTGATTGCAAAAAAATAAGAATTAGTTAGTAAAATTAAGTATTGATTCGGTAATAGAGGAGAAAACACTCACCGACGAGTTTATCGAAGTTGCTCTGTCGAAACATCTTCGAAGTTCAATAACCTGAAATATAAAATTTTCAAATGAATTTAGCATATTTTATTAAAACCAAGGTAATAAATTTTAGAACTTGCACTAAAAAATTCATAATGACATGATATTTGTGACAGCAATTCGGATTTCGAACATGATATTAACCATTTATTAATCTTAGCCATTCGCTTTATTCTTTACAATCCACACCAGCTTTTAAGCATTTTCTTCAAGCAAACCAATTACACTTAATTAAGGATTGTTTCGAGCCGACTCACAATCGTCCAGAAACAAAAACAGAAAACGATCTTATAAAACCATTTAATGAGGATTGTTTCGGGCCGACTCACAATCGTCCAGAAACGAAAACAGAAAACTATCTTATACAGAAAGTCTTTAAGGCCCCTTCCCGAGCGACAGTGTATTAATACACGAAAATCCTATGATTTATCGTTTTCATTTCGCTCTCATTCCCGTACGATTGTGAAGTGGCCCTTAAAGTGAAAACAGGAATGTTAAGTGACAACCGATTGCAAAACAAATGTTGTCATTGCATCCGTTATTAATATTTTCAAACACGAAAGAAGTATTTAAATGTAACGAACTGTTTAGAATTAAATTACCTGTGTTTTTAAGCGTTCAGAGGGTGGAAAATACAGAAAACAGCCCGTGACTCACCGCTTTGTCCGAAAACAGCTGATTTTGATGTAAGCAAGACAAGATGGTGGGTGCGGCGTTGCCGGTTTTAATTCAATCAATGACAAATAGTATATACATCTATGATATTTTTTTACAAATGTATGATTTATTTTAATTGTATTAGCAAAAAACTATTATGATTGTATTGTTTTACTAACTGAAAATTAAGTAAGGAATCTCATTACAAAAAACATACGAAAAGTAGTAAATAAAGTTGAAATTCGATTATTGTATAATATTTCATTATTATAGAAACAACTTAAACATATTTTAGTTATTTACAATAATTTACAGCAAATTATTTTGTTTGTGGTTTTAAGCAATGAGAAACTTCTTTTTAAAGCAAAAATTGAAAAATAATAGAGTTTCAATCAAACAATAGGTAATATTTTTACTGTCTTGGAACAAACAAAAATACTCTAAAAACTCTTTATTTTTAACTTCCTTTGTGTAACTAATTTACGGCGCTATTCCATACAAGAAATGTTAAGTTTAATGTGTATGTTATTTATATCAATCACGTCCAAACAGATTTTATAATAGATATATATATATACATAGAAAGTGAAGTAATTTAATATAACGTACACGTTAAACATTTCATATACGTAATAACCCCAATATATTAGTCATGCAAACAAAATTAAAAAGAATTTTCACTATTTCAATGGCGACATATATCGAAGTATAAGCATTAAAGTAAATTAAAAAGAGAAACACTCTATGATTTTATGAAAATCTAACTCTTATATATATATATATATATATATATATATATATATAATACATAGAGATAAAGTGATATAATATCACGCATTTTTAATTAGAAATATTAAACAAAAACAACACTTGACAGTAATTACAACAAAGTAACAATGGTAACAATCAATGATTTTTTTAATTCTTTAATTTTTTAATACTTAGAGTATTTTATTGTAAAATAAGAATGGATTAAATATTTCCTCACAGTTTTCACAAGAATAAATGCAACAAAATTATTATTTAACATTTACAAGAACATTATTTCAAAAAAATACAAGTTATAAAATATTGATTGATAAGGCTGTAATAAATTATAATTAATATTAAAATTTGAATTATTTCACAAAATATTTATTAAAAAATATTACATATAGTTATATGTAATATTTTTAGGCTGATAATTGTGAATAATTCTTTTTAAAACGTAAATAAATCTAAATCTCTATTCTATGATTTACATTCTCTGTGAATTCACCTAGCATTTTTTTTTTCAATCACAAGTTGGGAATAGTGGAATCAAATTGTGAATAAAAATCAACAAATAAAACGGGCTTTAAAAAATAAATCAATGGCAACAAATCGTTCATTACTTGAAATGTTAAGTTTAACGAGTAGATTATTAAAAACTTCATAATCTATGTATACATATATATCTATTGCAAAAGCTGTTTAAACTGTGATGATAAAAATTAACGTTCACGTTAAATTTAACATTTCTCATACAAAATAGTTTAAAATTAGGGCTATTAATATAATAGTTTGCCATTCTAAATAAAAATCATCAATAATATATATGGAAAAAAAACTTAATTGATTCACATTCTATGTATACACAGTTTAGACTGTGATGATAAAATTAACACGTTAAACTTAATATTACCTATACAGTATAGCCTCAAATTAGGGCTATAAACATCATAGTTTACCATTCCAAATAAAAATCATCAATCATAGACATACAATAAACCTCATTGTATGTGATCAATGATCAAAATCGGCGTTTTTTTTTAAATCATTTATTCACGTTGGCAACAATTTGGAGTGAAGTGAGCAGTCGATTGTGTTCGCCGCGAGTGTGGCTTCGTATCCCGCAAATAAAAATACCGGAGGACGCCCAGTGGAAAAGCCCGTGAAGAAAAAAAATATCGTGAAATGTAATTAAGGAACTATACACGTTAAGTATCTGTTGAAATTTAGAATACCAAAGCGCACGGGGAGCCGTAGAAACAGCGCCAAAAACAAAAATTATAGTCTCGCCCGGAAGGCGTCCGCCATATTTACTGTTAAAACACTTGTGGACCGGTCGCAAGGTAATTCAAGGCGTCCTGAACGGATCCGAATGATTTGTCGTTGGTTAATCTGCTCACGAACGTGCCGTGCCGTCCGACCCGGTCTGTTGCACGCGGCCGTTTCCTTTGTTGCGTGAATTTCAATTTGTTTTGGTTTGGTATTTGTAAAGTCCCTTTAAATAACTGAATTTCGTTTCGAGGCAACCACCCCCTTGTGTTTTTGTTTTGATTTTGTGTGTTTGGTGAGGCGTTGTTGCGTTTGCAAAATGGTTATATTTTGTAATGTTTACAAAATGTTAATTATTTTAAGTTGGATTATTCTTATACGCAGTATGTATTGATTTATATTTGATATCAGTTGAGTGTTTTTCATAACATTTAATTTAAGAATTCTACACCTGAAAGGGTGTAAGGATCTGAGATACAAAGGATTTCTCTAAGAAACAAAAGCATGCTTTATAATAAAAACATGTCCGTTTGTTCTAGAAAAGTGTGCATAAGCATTTTTAAAAATTGATGAATTTGCATTAAGAAAAGAAAAAATCTTATAATAAATCATTATTTTCAGCAGCTGTTGAATTTTTTAATGGAAATTTGAATAATGTAATAAGAAAAATCAAATTTCCTCTATATGTTTCACCGCGTGATAAGTAAATAATCTGTTACGTTTACAGGAAATTTTATTCAACATTTTCTTATTTCACGATTTTCGCATTCCGTAGAAGGTTTCCTGGACCACGACGGACTCCCCAATTTATTTTTATTATTTACAGTTGATTTTATTCAAATCTCGACGTCCAATACGGGTAAAAGAGGATAAGATTAAGAAAGAAAGATTTTATTCAACGTATTATTAACATAACCTCAAATTAAACAAAATATCCACAAACAACATTACATCAACATTAAGGATTTACGTATATCAATTTACAATCGTCAGGGAAGGGGCTTTACTGACTTTCTGTATACGATCCGTTCTTATGCCCTTATATTAACATTTAGGCCCAATTTTACAATCCGCAAGTAAGGCGGAATAAAAGTTCGGTTTGCAGCATTCTCATTCATAATCAAATAGAGAGAATCATAGACATTAACATTTCCGCGAATACGTTACTTACGCCTTATTTGCGAATTGCAAAATTGGGCTTAAATATTAATATAAGGGCCCGAGAACGGATCGTATACAGAAAGTCTGTAAAGCCCCTTACCGGGCGATTGTGAATTGTTCTACGTAAATCCTACGATCACCTCACACTGAAAAGTAGTGAGGCACATATAACGATGTTATATAAGACTAAATAAAAAATCCTTTGATTCATCTTTTCCGTTCCGTTTTTGGGTGATTGTGAATCGGCTGGCCCTAACATTGATTCAACCCGACAAACCTAATGTTGCATTAATATTTAATAGTTCATAGAGGGATAAGTAAAATTAATGTAAAAAAGGTTACATGAACATCGCATTAATGTTAACATCGTTAATATTCTAATTGGAATTATTTTTATCGATAGTTACAAAAAACATTAGAGTCAATTAGAATTTGTTCAATTTGTAATAAATAATAATCTTGCGTAAACGATGGGTTTACGTAATGAATTGTTACAATTTCAAATACGAGTTGGAATACATTTTCTATTGGTCG
This sequence comes from Philonthus spinipes, assembly GCA_963082785.1. Taxonomy (NCBI): domain Eukaryota; kingdom Metazoa; phylum Arthropoda; class Insecta; order Coleoptera; family Staphylinidae; genus Philonthus; species Philonthus spinipes. The sequence continues at coordinate 20,065,185 of OY720315.1, forward strand.
ATATTGATAACGCGGTTTAATGTGTAAGATAACTAAAAATGTGACAAGCGAGCTGAATTGGAATGAATTCCTAGAATTAGCTGGTGTTTTTTTTTTTAAACACTCGAAGTCGTTCTGTGGGTGAAAATGTATGCAGAATTAATAATTTGTTATTTAAATTGAGAAGTTCGAGAATAATTTTCAAAAACACTAACAAACCATTTTAATTTATTTCGATTAATTGTTTTTTTTTTTGTTAGGTTGGAAGGCACGATGAGCAAGTCGAAGCCGCAGCAGCGCGAGGAGCAGGAGGAGTACACGGTCGAAAAGATCATCGATAGGAGGATCAACGCGAACGGAGAGGTGGAGTACCTTTTAAAGTGGATTGGATACGACGAAAAGGACAACACTTGGGAACCCATCTACCATCTTCAGTGTCCCAGCCTTATTGACGCGTTCGAAGCCGAACTAGCCAAAAAGGAAGCACAGCAGGAATCGTCGAAAAAACGCAAAGCTTCAGGTGATTTGATGGAAAAACTTTTGCTGGTCTCGAGAGAGAGAAAAAAAATGTTGACTTCATTGAGGCAACAAAAAGTGGGAAATAATAAAGGAGTGTTTGTTGAATAGTTATTCATAAGTCACCACAGAGATAATAAAATTGACCAAAATTGTAAAATGATGCGGCAATAAAATTGACTAAAATTTTAAAATAGATTAATAAGTCAACATTGAGGCAAGGCAATACAAATTTGAGGTAAAATAATGATTGATGATACAATAAAATTGAAAAGAACTATAAAATAGAGATTGATAAGTCATCATTGAGGCAGTAAAATTGACATAAATTATAAAGTAGAGAATGATGAGTCGACATTGAGCCAATATAATTCACCTAAATTATAAAATAGAGATTATTGAGTTTTCATTGAGGCAATAAAATTGGGGGAAATTGAAAATTCTGATTGGTGAGTAGACATTGAGGCAATCAAATTTGGGTAAATTATAAAATAGTGACTGATGAGTATATAAAATAGGCCTAAATTATAAAATAAATTGATGAGTCGACATTGAGGCAATAAAATTTAGGGGTAATAGTAAAATGGTGATTAACGAGGCAATAAAATTATAAAATAGAGATTGATGAGTCAACATTGAGACATTAAATTCAATTAAACCATAAAATAGTGATTGTTGAGTTGTCATTGAGGCAATAAAATTGGGGGAAATTGAAAATAGTGATTGGTGAGTCGAAATTGAGGCAATAAAATTTGGGGATTTTAATAAATTAGTGATTCATGAGTCAACATGAAGGCAATAAAATTGACCTAAATTACAAAATAATGATTGATTAGTTAACATTGGAGAAATTATAGAATAGTGATTGATGAGTCAATAATGAGGCAATGAAATAGTGAATACTGATCACTATTTCATTGCCTTATATTGAGGCAATAAAATAGTGAATACTGATCACTATTTCATTGCCTTATATTGAGGCAATAAAATTGGGAGAAATGATAAAATAATGATTGTTTAATTTTGATCGAAACAGTTTGAAGTAACTGTAATTAATCTCTTCTGATAATATATATTTTGTATTAGGAACACCCACACAAGATGGACCGAAAAAGAAGAAAGAAGACAAAAAGCACGGCTTCCAGCGGGGCCTCGAGCCGGAGAAAATAATCGGCGCGACGGACAGCTCCGGCAAGCTGATGTTCCTGATGAAGTGGATGGGCTCGAACGAGGCGGACCTCGTCCCGGCGGAGGTCGCCAACGTCAAGTGTCCCCTGATCGTCATCAAGTTCTACGAGCAGAGGCTCTCCTGGCACTCGCCCAACAACGAGGAGGACAAGGGCGAAAAGGTGTAATCTCGGAGAGATTAGAGGGGGAGAGAGCGCGAGACGGAGCCTATTTTTCCACTTAGTTCTTAAGACCAACCCCATCAAAAAAAAAAAAAAAAATCCGGGCAAGAAGAAAGGATCATTACTAGTTGTCTGATTTTACTCAGTGAATTATTAAGTTGGGTTTGTTTGACGCGAATCGCGAACTGCTGAAAGGTGAAATTTATTAAGTGGGCTTATTCTGATTGATGCAAGAGGTTTTTTTTTATATTTTTTAAGAACTTTATCCAAAAACTGCGCATAAAGAAGCTACGAATATGTCTTTCATATTTTCTTTTATTTGTTGCTTTTATCAAAGTTATTCTGGATATCATAGTCTTTTTTTTTATTTGCTGCTTTTCTCAAAGCTATTCTGGATATCATAGTCTTTTTTTTTATTTGTTGCTTTTCTCAAAGCTATTCTGGATATCATAGTCTTTTTTTTATTTGTTGCTTTCTCAAAGCTATTCTGGATATCATAGTCTTTTTTTTTTATTTGTTGCTTCTTTTCTCAAAGTTTTTACAATTTGCACTATGAGAGATAAAAACAATCTGTCTTATAAATTCACAACCCTTGCCGACTACAAGCACCCCCTCCTGCAGGTGAACCGACAGGCAGATAGCTGAGGCATTAAAACAAAATTTTAACAGAAATATAATGAAAAAAAAATTGCATTGAAATTTTTAAGTTAATATTGAAATCTATGAAGAAGAAAAGAAAAATAATAAAATTTTATTGAAATCAAAAGCTGAGACTTTAAAACAAAATTTTAACACAAAATATAAGGAAAAAAATTGCATTGAAAATTTTAAATTAATATTGAAATCTATGAAGAAGAAAAAAAAAAACAATAAAATTTTATTGAAATCAAAAGCTGAGGCATTAAATCAAAATTTTAACACAAAATATAAGGAAAAAAATTGCATTGAAAATTTTAAATTAATATTGAAATCTATGAAGAAGAAAAAAAAACAATAAAATTTTATTGAAAACAAAAGAAACAAATTTTGTTTAGGAATTTATAAAAGTAAACAAAATTTTATGGTAATCTATGTAAACCAAGAAAAATATCATATTTTTTGAGAAATATTCGAAAATTTCTTTTTGAACAAATGATTTATTGCTGCAAACAACAAAATTTCATATAATTTTATAGAAATAAAAAATGTGATAATAATTTATGGAAAACAGAATTATAGATTTTGTAAAAATATCTGTAAATTTTGTTTCCTAAAATTAAAATATTTTCACTTTTCTTCAATAAATGTTTAATGTAGGACAGCAAACATTTATTTTGAGAAATCTTCGAAAATTTCTTTTTAAACAAATGATTTATTGCTGCAAACAACAAAATTTCATATAATTTTATAGAAAACAAAATGTGATAGTAATTTATGGAAAAGAAAAATATAGATTTTGTAAAAATAACTGAAAATTTAAAATTAAAATATTTTCACTTTTCTTCAATAAATGTTTAATGTAAGGCAGCAAACATTTATTCCAGTTTTTATTATCATTTTAAAACAGCACTTACTCAAAAGTATAGAGAATTTTTTAAGAGAAATCTTTAAAAAAGTATTTGTGAGAATTAAATACGTTTTTTTTTACCAAATATTTTATTGCTGCAAACAACAAAATTTGATAGAATACAAAAATAATAATAAACTGTAATAGTCGTCTATGGAAAACAAAATTATATGAAATTCTTTTGTTAAAATATACATAAAAATTAAATATTTTCAATTTTCTTCAATCAACGTGTTAATGTAAGGCAACGAAAATTTATTGAAGTTTTTATTATAATTTTAAAACAACACTTACTCAAATATATAAAGAATCTTAACACTAATCGATTTTTATGATTAACTTATATACAAATTATATATTTTTTTAACGATATTTATCTATGATTATTAGTATTTATTACTAATGTATTCAAGTAATATAAAAAAATCAAAGAATTAAGAATTCATGTTTTTATTATTACTATTGATTTACTATTGATACTGATTTTTTTTAACACAACTGAAATATTCAATTGAGGGCTTGATCATATAAATATTTATATATAAAAGATTTCTAAATAATTTACACTGATTTACTGACTATAGAGGCTTATGCTTCGTTATACATTATTGATCAAAAATAAAAATACTATTACTTTATGCATGTGAAAATGATTTATTGAAGCTATAGTCACCGAATAAATTAATTGTTATAGAAACAAAATAATAAACAGTCTTTATAATTATTAGGACAGAGGCGTCTTTTCGCCTCAAGAAGCCGCCAAAGAATGCAATTTTATATTTTAAAAGTGTGTTTAACTTTTTTACTTTCCCCGGACCCCTGTCCAAGGGAAAGTATTTTTTTTTAAAATAACCTTAAAATGTTAACAACAAGAGTTTTATTTACTAAACTGAAATGGAAAAAGTAAGTTTGTTGATTGTTAACAAACTTATTTTTAATTTGATGAGCACTTAATACATTTTATCCTAAGCAGTGGCGTGATTCGTTTGCACGAAAAATAAAATTTAATTTCTCTAAATCACATTTGTTCGGTCCGATCCGTGGGGAATACTAAAACGTGTAATTGTGAATATAAAAATATTTCGTTTAGGAAAAAACACTAAATAAACGAATGTGCGTGTTTCTATATACCCTCTAACCGCTTAGATCGTAAGTACTTTAACGCCCCCTAGTTATTAGAATTTGTATATATTTTGTTCTTAATGAATTGGTATTCATTTATTACTTAAAAGTGAAATTGAAAATAATATAGTTATATTTTATTATTGGGTTTTTATTACTATCCACTTTTAAATGTGATTCAACAAAAGAGAAAAAAATTGAAACTTCGTGTTGTATAAATAATATTTATAAGGGCGCTTTGACATATTTGGTCATTCGTGGAAATTTGATATTTTATAATATTAATGCAAGGTTGTATAATGTCTAGTTGATTAGAGGTTGAATCAATGTTGGCCGTTTTGAAATACTTTTCAAAAGATAGGCTCAATTCACAATTGTTTTTGCTTTCACTCAAAAAGATTGGATTAATTGACAGTTGTCTTTGATCCAACTCAAAAAGAGTCAACTGACATTAATTCAACTCAAAAGGTTAGGCTCAGGGCCGATCCACAATCGTCTAGGAACGAGAAGGGAAATGATTAATCATAGGATTTATGTGTATTAATTCACAACTTTCTGTATAAGATCCATTCTCGTTTCCGGGTGATTGTGAAATACATGTCGAAAGAATTCACAGCCATCTTTGATTTAACTCAAAAAGAAAACGATGATTCACAATCTCTTAGGAATAATAATATTTATTTATTTTCCTTCCAGTACATAAATTACATATTTATATAATAAGTAACAATTATAAATTCTTTGTACAGAAAAGGAAAACGAGTGTTTCAAGTAGATGTTGAAACAAATTTGTTTTTAGTTTGAAATAACTACAGTTGTCAATTGAGCCATTGACAGGTGTCATTATTTTAAGTGAAAAAAAAATGAGCCGATTCACAATTGTGAATCCCATCGTTTGAAATAATTACAGCTGTCAATTGAGCCATTGACAGGTGTCATTATTTTAAGTAAAAAAAAATGGGCCGATTCACAATTGTGAATCCCATCTTTTTGAGATAAATCAAAGAAAGTGGTGAATACAATCCATTTCCATTCCCGGGCTCACAATCGCCCAGGAATGGAAATCGGTCCTTTCTCTTTGGATTGAAATAATGACAGCTGTCAATAGCTCAATTGACAAATCAACCTACAATTACATTTTTTAGAGCTTGAACTTAAGTGATGACAGCTGCGATTTCTTTCAACCAAAAAAATAGGGCCGATTCACAATTGAACCATTGGTCGCGTTCAGGGAATTTTTAGACATGTAGCGCTACAGCGCAAAGCGCTTGATGTTCCCTGAATACGCTTTCGATGTTAAGGACGTTCACGAAAATATGGCGGTTTTGTTTACAGCTGCACGGCTTGAAAAGCGATCAAGCGGAAAAAATATATGCTTTACCGCTTGATAAAGCGCTGCAGCGCCACACATAAAGCGGTACCGTTCAGCGAAACCGCTTTCGTAAAGCGCTTAAGCGCTACAATTCCCTGAACGCGACCATTGACTGCTGTCGTTATTTCAATCTAAAAATTGCTCAATTGAGTTGTCATTATTTCAACCTAAAAAGAAAGGTCCGATTCACAATCACCCAGGAATGGAAACAGATCATATGCAGAAAAGCCATATGGCTCTTTTCTGAGCGATTGTAAATCCACTCATAGGCTCAATTAACAGCTGTCATTAAATCAGCTTGTAGTTGAGTTCAAGCTCTAAAAAATGTAATTATAAGTTGGATTGGCAGGTGCGATTAATTTAATTTTTAGTGGCATAAAATGTCAGTCAGTTTTAATACAAATTTGATTAGCTTTCATTTCAACTACTGGCAATGATTAAAGCCCAGATGCATTGAATCTTAGGGACATATCAAAATCGCTCGGAAACGAGAATTGTGAATCCTACGATTCATCTTTCCCGCTTCTGACCTCATTCCAAGACGATTGTGAATCGGCCCTTATATGAACTATCCTTGAGTTACATGGTTGAACTCAAGGATAGTTCATATAAGGGCGAATTCCAAAGACACCTTTTTTTTTAAACAATTTTTATTCTCATACAGTATCCTATATTATTCGATGAAAGAGGACCAAAAACTACGCCATAATAATTAAATAAACACGAGCAGCGTTTTATTATTATAGTATGATAAAAATATAAAAATAAACATATAGTGTTAAATAATAAACTCAAATGTATATCCTACTATGTAAAAAAAAAGCGGGGAAGTGAGAGACGAATCACAGGCTTTGTTTCAGAGTTTCACAACATAAATGCATAACGGTTCTTCAATTACACACAAATAACATGGGGATTAATTAACAAGATATTCTGTGAAATTAATGAATTTGGCTTCGCATTCACACTCAAATTTCAGGTCTTTACAAAACTAGATACTTGCATGGATTTGTTTAACAGTTACAGTTTTGTGGGTGCATTAGCACATTCAGTATTTACCATCGAATTAATTGATAGATCGAGAAAACAAATTTTGTTTACACGATTTTTATTTTTTTTATTTTGTTATTTACAAGAACTGAATTTTATTGAAAACACAATATTGATATGCAAATAACTTTTCTATTTGCGATTTTTATACGATTGTGTATTATAACCTTTTTTTTAATCATAAATAAATTAAAGACGACACAAGCGCCACCTTTTGCCTAATTTCAAGTGGCATCGTCAACCATTTGTTTGTTAAGAATTATCTTCTCTATGATAAAAAATATATAGGGTGTTTCGTTTAAAAAAATGTTTGTTTTGTTAATATCTTGAAATGTGATACTCTTGTTTTTCTGATTTTACCACTGTAATCCCCAGAAAATTTGCAACTACTTTGTTATTTTAACCGACTCTAGCTCAACTAATAACGAAGCTGGCAATGGTGCATACTTAATTTAGAACAACCTTTAAATCGAAGACAACACTAGCTCCATTTTTTGCATAATTTTGCTATACGCTATATGAATGATGGTTGTATATTTTATTAAGTATAACAACCTGTATGTAATTCTACTATAATTTTAGACCATAGAAATTTCACAAAAGAAAATATGTTTGAGCGGGTAATGCAAATCCTTACGCAACACTGGCGATTTGCTAGGACAGGATATCACCATGGGAATGAGGGTTGAACCGCTAAACCCCTCCTCTGGTTACACCTATAAGTAACATGTAAAAAGTGTGTTTATAGAAAACAGTGAATTTCTTTAAAAACAATTGAAATTCATGTTTGGGACTCTGAATCAAGAGTATCATTCCTCGAGCTTTCTACTAAAACCTAAAAGATCACTTTTGCGGTGTGCCGGTGGGGCTCTCCTGTCTCAACCTCTCGACGTCGTTGAAAATAACCTGCGCCCCGCCCCCGCAAGTCGGCACGATATCCGCCTTGTAAACCTTCGTCTCGACTTCCCCGTGCGTGTCCGGCTCCTGCGCTATCAAACAATACTTCGATTGTTTCGGATTCGTAATATCGGTGGCTTTGCTTAATTTCGTGACCGATTTCCGGCGCTTCATCGTAGGCTGCATTACCGTCCCCAGGGGTACCGGCTTCACGGAATTGTGCTCGAGCCAAACTTCCCCCACCGATTTCGACCTTCTGCGGTTCGTCGACTGCACCATGTTCCGCCTGTTTGAGCTCGGGGTTTTCGGTTGCGAGGGCGGGATGGGTAATTGCGTCTGCGAGGGGATTGTCTGCGGCGGGTCGGTTTCCGTGAGGACTTCTGCCATTTCAACATCGTCTTGATCCAAGATTTCCTTCACGATCCTCAGTTTTTCCTCCTTGACTTTATTAATGGCGTTCAGGTGCTCGCGCTGCTTCCTCATCCTTTCATCGAGCTCCTGCTGCATTTTCTCTTGCTTCATCGCGTATTTGTATTTCTGCTTTTCTTTCTCCAACAAATTCTGATTGAGTTTTAAATCCTTTTCGTCCAAGTTGCAACGCAGGGCTCTGATTGTGTCGATCAGCTCCTTGTTGCGCATTTCCGCCTCGTCGTTGATCCTTTCCATTTCGAGGATTTTCACTTCTAAATTCTGACTCTTCTTCTTCTCCTTCTTGTATTGTTGTTGAGCTGAGCGTAGTTCCGTCGTTTTTAAAACGAGGTCTTGATTGAACTCGACGAGCCGCTTCCTGAATTCGCTGCACTTACTCTCGATGCCCCTCCTGAAAACAATGTTCTTCTGCTTGCGGGTGTTCAATACTTTAAAGAAATGCTGGGTTGTTGTTTTGCAATCTTTCAAACTATCAATGTCGAGTTTCATTATGGGGATTTTCGGACCGAAAACGAGGGGTGCTGCGATTTTGACTTTACTGATCGGCGTGTCGATTGTTGGTTTGTGTTTTTCTACACGCCTGTAAGGCGTGTATCTCGATTCGGGTCTGACTAATTTAACGTCCTGAGTTAATTCTGCGAATTTCATAACTTGGAGGTTTTCTTCGTAATCCTGAACGGCTGGATTAACGCAGACGATCATCTGGACTTTTCCCTCGCCGTCGAAATAATTTTTGAACAACAACGTTAAACGGCTGTCGCGGTAAGGAACCAAACGGTTCGCGTTGTTCATCTGGTTATCCCTTAAAATCTCCAAGCACGACCGCAACGACATCAACGAATTGTTAATCGAGCTCGCTTCCTTCAATCTAACCCCCGTGTTTTGCGTACGACTGCACCTCTCCGAACCGGCCAAATCCACGAAACTCAACTGCCCCACTCTCAACAAATTCCGGTCCGGAATCACCCTCTCGCCCCTGCTGTTGTGCATCACCTGCTCCAACTGGACGACCCTCACGTTGAATATCGAGTGACTCCTGCTGGACTCCGCATTGAGCAGCGTGTGCCCCATCCTCTTACGCTTCTGCCCGGCGTTGAACAACTCGAACGTCTCCGCGGCGCTCTTCACCTCGACTTCCACGACCCCGTTCACGTACATGTTCTTCTGGGAATCCTCGCGCAGGATCTTGCTCTGGAGCATTTTCCCCCCGGAATCGTCCAGCAGGTCGTACACCGTGTTGTTGTAGATTTCCGTGTAGGAAACAAATACTGAATACAAATTGCTCGTATTTACATCTGAAACAAATGAAAATAAAATATTTTTTTTTATAAAATACTCAACCAGCATTCATGCCACTTGAAATTAGGCAATAGATGGCGCTTGCGCTATCTTTCCATTTATTATGAAAAAATTCACAATAAAAAAAAAAAAATATTTAATCAACCTTTTGCTACTCATTGGTGCAATTTACATCCACTCGACAATATTGGAACGCTTTGAATGAGTTGTGAAAAACTAAATAAAAATAGATATCATTTACATATCATCCAATATCAGCATAATCAATAGAGATTATTATCTAGGATAATCAGTTTCATATGGAATCATTTAGAGTGCAGTAAAGTTTGTTTCTACTTTAAATACGCACTGTAAGTAAAAATTGTTGTTAACTTGAAACTTAATTTAAGAATCATAATAAATGGAAGACGATGCAAGCGCCATCTTTGGCCTAATTTCATTTGGCATCGTCTATTCAAGAGTTATGTGTAAAATAGTAACAAAATTCTTAAATAAAGTAATGATTTCTCGCCCCTTTAATTGTTTATTAGAATTTGAAATAAAAAGCGGTGAAGATTCCTCACTTCACAAGTGAACAACAATCGTCGTTGATCCTTTCCATTTCGATGTTTTTCACTTCTAAATTCATCTTCTATTGTTTTTGAACAAGTGAACAACAAAACAGAGATTTTACTCGAAATGAGGAATTCTCACCATTTTTATTGCAACTTAAAAACAAAAAAAGGTGGGAATTCTTAACAAGCAAACAACAAAACAAATTTTACATGAAATAAGGAATTCTTACTGCTTTTATTTTTATTACAACTTGAAATCAAATAAATTATCCCTCACCAAAATTATGTAATTTATCAATTGTTTCATTGGTGCTATGAAAATAGACAAACATTTCCAACTCACAGAGTGATTTATTATTAACTTTCTTCACCTGAAGAAGCTACAGCGTAGCGAAACAATTGTAGTGAAATTAAATTAAAAAGTTGAAAATCATAAATATTTTATTAATTCAAGTATTATAAATACTCTTTTCTATTGGTTAATATAAGCATTCATGGGACTCGCATTTATATGCAAGTCCCATGAATCAATATAAAAGAGTATTTATATACTCTTTTATATTGATTATTATAAACAGTACAGTGTGGCTTATTATTATAAATACTCTTTTATACTGATTACTCCCAACACCCGTAAGGGTACAAGGGTTTTTGATAATATATATATATATACTGATTACATTCATGGGGCTTATAGTAATCAAAACAAAAGAGTATTTATAATAATAAGTCACACTTAGAGTTTGAATTCTATATTTAAGCATGAAACAAAATTACATACCCAATATTTTGGTCCCGTCATTCGAGTAAACATTATCACCGCCGCCGGCGGCCTTCCTCTTCAAAGATGATTTAGAATTCGCTCTGCTCTGCGCCATCCGATCATCGGCGGCATCCGCCTCCGATTGCACCTCGAAACCGTTCATCCTATCGCTCTTGATAACAAACTTCGGAGCCTGGTACTCGCCGATCGAATTGAAAATAGTATCAATCGCCCTCGGCATAACCCCCGGATTATACGGATCCCCCGTCAACGTGTACGTCTTCCCCGAACCCGTCACCCCGTACGTAAACAGCAACCCATTCTTCCCCTTCAGCAAGTCGTTCAAGAGCGGCAGAGCCACATGCTCGAACACCTCCTTCTGGGAAGCGTACGATGTGAAAATATGCTTGAACGCGTAGTGCAAATCCTTGCGCAACACCCGCGATTCGCTCGGGCAGGATATCGACAGTACCGTCGGGGAGATTAGTTTGATGCAGCACGTATCCCTCTCGTCTTTAAGGTTCCTCAATCTGCAGTAGACGTTGACGGGGTCCTTGGGTCGCTCCGATTCTGATCCCGAGGACATGTTGGATTTTTCGCGGCGGGGCGTCCGCGGGACGAAGCGTCCGTTCGTGTTCATGTTGCTCTTCATAAACGATCAGCGTGAAAATCTGTGTTTTGTTGTTGTGGGACGGTGCAGAAAAGTTTCGAATTCGAAACCGTTGCTTGTCAAAATTGAAATAACCGTCACTCTGCGACGCGCGCAACAAGATTGTTTTCAGTGTCGACAACTTAAGAAAAATTTAATTACAACATAAACAACATACTTTCTTTTTTGAAATAAAAAATCAAATATATATTGCACTTAAATTAAAAAACGTAAGTAAATTATATTGTGATAAACAAGACACAACAATAAAATCAAATAATCGGGGATTAAGAAAAATGTTATGTTTAACATGTCAGTTATTTTTATCACCACAGTCTTAGCAACTTTTCTAATTAATATTTAATCATAGAATGTGAAATTAACTAACACCGTACACGTTACACTTAACATTTCTCATAGGAAATAGCAACGAATATATAAATTAAAGAAAAACAATTTCAGTTAAAATTCTACGTAATGATAATTATATGTATTGAATTAAATTCTCACTTATTAAATTAATAATTAATTAATAACGCAACAAGTACAGTGATTTAATCGGGGCTATTTTCTAAGGGAAAAGTTAAGTTTAATATGTACGTTATTTTTTATCCTCACATATATAATGATCTCGACACTCAATATGGGTAAAAGAGGATAAGATTAAGAAAGAATATATAATGATTTTGAGAAAATCAAAGAACCAAATAAAGATAAACGTCAACATCTATTATTTTCCTTTTTTTATTTTATAACTTCATTTTTATTAATAAAATCATTTATATAGGATTAATAAAGAATTTTATTATAATTAAACTTATTAAATTATTAATTATTTAAGCATTAATTAATAATTAAATACCGAGCATTATATTCAATACATATAATTATCAATGCATATAAAATTATATGTATTGAATTAAATTCTCTCTTATTAAATTAATAATTAATTAGTAACGCAAAAAGTACAATGAAATAATCGGGGCTATTCTGTAATTATCTGTATTTGTATTTTTTATCCTCACATATATAATGATTTTGAGAAAATCAAAGAAACAAATATAGATAAACGTCAACATCTATTATTTTCCATTTTTTTATTTTATAACTTCATTATTATTAATTAAATCATTTAATTAGGATTAATAAAGAATGTTATTATAATTAAACTTATTAAATTATTAATTATTTAAGCATTAATTAATAATTACATCCCGAGCATTATATTCAATACATATAATTCTCAATGCATATAAATTTATTTGTATTGAATTAAATTCGCTCTTATATTAATTATATTTATTTATTATTTATTTCATTATCATTTATTTATTATTAATTAAATAAGAGTAATTCTAATTAATTCCTCAATTAATTCTAATTAAATGAATTTATTAATATTTATGAGGTTATAAAATAAAAGAGCGGGAGATAATAGATGTTAATATTTATGTAGATTTGTTTGTGGAAATATAACGACATATTTAAAACGTTTAAAAATAATCTTATTTATTAAATTCTAATTAAATTATCTATTAAATCTAATAAAATTCCTCTTATCAATTTATTAATAATTTACTTTTTAAACGTTTTGAAGGGGCTGCAGTGGCCTAGCGGTTGAAGCGCTTGTCTTAATTGATGAATCCCGTGGAAGTACGGGTTCGAGTCCTGCTTTTACTAACAAAGAGTTTTTTCATCCCGGGCCCTTATTCCTGGAATTAATCGCATGTTTTGATCGTACGCGACTGTAACTACCTATGTAAATGACGACTGAAGCGTGCGAAGAATACAGCCACTGAAATCCATGTTAGTGATTATCCTCATCTTCGACTTGGAATTAGTTAAAAAAATATATATAAATTTGTGATGGCCGAGGCCTCATTTCATTATCTATATTAAATTATAATCTTCACATACCTTTAAAAAAAACGTCTTGAATAAATCGTTATATTTTGATAAAGAAATATACATAAAAGTTAACATCTATTATTCCCTCCCTTTTATTAAACAAATCTAGAAAAATGTTGTTGACATTCACTATTTCATACTCTTTTATTTTATAACCTCACGTTCATTAATAAATTCATTTTTAAAATGGTTTTAATCAATTGTTCATTATCTAATGCGTAATCTAGCATAGTAATAATATCTATTCTCGTCGTTTACATTACCTCAAGTGCGAGATAAGCTTATAGATTTTTATTTACAAACAAAATTGATTGTAGTAAAAAGTTATTTAAATGATTTATCAATGTTTTATTTAAATCCACACGATTTAATTATCTATTTTATCTATCAATTCACAACTTCCTCTGACAAGTTATTATTATCTAAACAAAATCGCATAATTACATACTTTAAATAAATTGAAAATACAATTAATCAATTTGGGTATAATTGGGGTTTATAAATTGTCTAAAGATTAATGCCGATTATCGGGCTTTAAAGTTGCGATATTAAATCCACCATCTATTGTTTTGTGAATTAGAATATCACCATAGAGAAAGGAGGAATTTCTTCTCTGTAATGTTACTGTAGTGTAAGTTATATTTTTTTGTTCTTATCAAAGAGGCTGTAATTATATTTAAATATTATACTCAGCTTATTATTATTATTATTATTGAGTTATGTAAACACTCCGTAATTGCATCAATAATTTTTTATTTATTCAGAAAAATTGTTAATATCACAAACCAACCTCGTTTATACAAGAAAAACTCAGTATTTTTTTTAACAATAACACGCAAAAACATAAGTTCGTATTATTGATTTAAAAACATCATCAAAGTTGGCACCACTGCGCGAAACAAAAAAAAATAAAATACATGATTTCCTTGCATGTATTTTGTTGTTTATCATTTCAATTTACGCTATAATTACGTTAAATCAACCAGCGGTGATTCGTCTGGATCAATTTAAATTTACCGGAGAAGAGAGTATGATAACGATATGTCGTTGTCTCAGTTCGGTAAGGTTTTTTTATCCATAATTTTATAGACATAACCTCAAATATGCAATTGTGTGTTTTTTGTAATTAAAATAATAAAGCTGGAACCAACTAATTTCAGCGTTCATTAATTGATTTAAAAGATTTATCAATTGTAAATTTAAGAATAAAAAAGCAGCTTCGTTTGAATTCCTTATTTTCGTTAATTATTGTGCAATGTTGCTAAGTGACAAGCTTGAAAAAATAATTGTTTTAACCTTGAAATAAAAACTGAGGGAAGTTTTTATTATTTGAATATTGAAAATTCTTAAATAATTAAGTTATGAAATAATTCCTTTTAAATAATCTTTAATCAGGAAATAAACAATTTTTATATTCGAGAACTTATCGCCTCTAGTGATTTGATTTTTTTATTGATTTTACATTTTGTTGGTAGCAGTGAATAAAACAAATAAAATGCCACATGTGATTCAGGGCTATTCTGTAAGGTAAAAGTTATGTTAAATTTAACTACCTTACAGAATAGCCCTGAATCACATGTGGCATTTTATTTGTTTTTATTCACTGGTGCCAACAAAATGTAAAATCAATAAAAAAATGAAATCACTAGAGGAGAAATGTATGTTATATTTATCATCACAGTCTAAGCAGATTTTGCAATAGATAATAATTTGATTATCAAAACGGAAAAATCCAACATAGTATAAATTCTTAATACAAATTGAAAACAAAAACAATTATATTAATTACAAAAAGTATCATCGTATCATCTGTTAACGTTTACACTCGTATAACAGATAGGTGATTTTAACATAATATTTATCTTAGCTTTAGGTACATAAAATGTGATTTGTTGGTATAATGACAGATTGTGGAATGTTGAAATTGATAATTCCAAGTAAATGTGGTGCATCATAGATATATAATAAATAGAATGTGAATTTAATTAATAACTTAAACATTAAACTTAATAACCCCGATTATATATCAAAGGCTGTATTCTAAATTAGTCAATAGCAACTCAAAACGAAGAAGGAGCTATTCGAAACAACGGTTGATAGAGAAAGAATTTGAAGTTAAGAAAACATTGATAATGATCACATTGTGATCGAAATGTACATCTGCCAATATATAAAATAATTTAAGAAAAGTGTACAAAGTGTTTTCATTTAAGCAATTTCTTCCGAACCTATTCTAGAGTGAACTGTGATCCTGCTTAGCTGTACGGAATGGCAGTTTGCACTGGCCCCATTGCACTTTTATAAGATAGTGGTAGCACGCGCTATTGCAACGCGGATTACACCAGAATATTTCTGTAATCAGTTGTATTATATTATATAAATAAATAAATATATATATATATATAATATATAACGCGGTGTAATCCGCGTAAAAGTGCAATGCAATATATATAATCTAAAATCGCCATCATATTGGTGGTGTAGGGGATATAAATAAATAAATATATCAAATTAATTTGAAATTTACCGCGCGTGTAATTAGTTCTAACGCAACAGAAAATCCAACACGCGAGTAGTTCGAACGCAAATCGCCCGTGTAGTTTAAACGCAACCGAAAAGACGCGCGCGTTTCGCGCTTGTTTCCCGACAGCTGCTCTCGTCTGTTGACAAACTTAACCTCAACTTCGACGGGCGGAGGAAGCCCGCGCAAATTCGAGCTAGTGCGTTGGCAGATTGTACGACTCGCCCGCCTTTCTTCCAGGGAAATTGTTGGTGAATCTCAGCAAGAGGAACTTCAAGAAGATGCCGTTCAACGTGATCGTCGAGGGCAACATCGGCAGCGGGAAGACCACCTTCCTCGAGCACTTCAACAAGTTCGGGAATGTTTGCGTCCGCGCCGAGCCAATTGATAAGTGGAGGAATTGCAACGGGCATAATTTATTGGTGAGCTATTAAAAATAATCCACTAAAGGAATGCGAACTTATCATGTTGATGAGAACAGGAATCATGTTAATTGATAGTATTTTATTCCTTTTAAATAATAAAGTTTAATAACTGTAGTTTAACAAATTATTTTTTTAACGTTTAGAAAATTTATTTAGCACTTTTGCTATATGTAAAAAATTAACAAGAAACATATATATATATATATATATATATATATATATATAATCTAAAATCCCCATCTACCATAATGGTGGTGTAGGGGTAACAAGAAACATATATATATAAAATGTCTTATGTTATTAACTTATAACATAATAAAACTTAAAAGAGAATATTTTCGGGGCTTCATGATTTTTCGTGTCAAATCTTATTATATTTTTTAATTCATATTATTAATGTTAATTATTGTTTATTTTTTTGTGATTATATTATACATTGTCTTATCTTTGTACAAAATGGGGTCTCCCATAAATAAATGTTTATTTTTACATTAATGCAACTAATCTTCACGTAACTCAAAACTCAACGTAAATGTATTATTTATTAGCCATCTCAATTTAAACAATTTTTGTTTTATAAATCCCTGATCTTGTTATTTTGTTTCCATTTTGTTATTAACCCAAAAACGACCGTATCATTTTTTTTTAAATGTAACGAATTGTTGTTGTTTAGCAATTGTTGTAAAGATATGTATATTCAGTTAAGTAGATTAATTCTTTTAATTTAATTATATTTTTTTAGGGGTTGTTATACGAGGACATCAACAAATGGAGCTTCAGCTTCCAATCGTACGTGCTCTTAACGATGGCCCAGCAGCACATGGAGCCGACGCCGTGCTCAATAAAACTCATGGAAAGATCTGTTTATAGTGCTAGGTATTTTAATTACTTAAATAAGAATTCGGGAATATTATTAAATTGATAACAATGATATAAAAATGTATATTCAGTGATTTCACCTCACACTGAGAAGTAGAGAGGAACATATAATGATGTTATATAAGACTAAATAAATAAAATATTCAGTGATTTCAATAATTAGACTACAGCCAAGGACGGTGAACTAAAACACGAATGAATTAGAACCAATCAGCTTTTATAAATCGTTGTTGCCGTGATAACTAATTCATGTTGTTATTTTTCGGCATTGTGATTGGTTCTCCACTCGTATGTTTCGACATGTGATTGGTTCCCAATTAATTCATTGTTCACATAATTTTAAGTTTTTTTTTTTAATACAACAACAGATGGCGCTTTGTGTTATTGTTCCAATTAAATATTTCATAATTTTAAGGTTTTTTTTTAAATATATGGTATTTTTTTTTTTATTTATCCTATAGATATTGCTTCATTGAAAAAATGAAAAGTGAAAACTTGATTCCGGCACCCTCTGCTGCTGTACTTGACGAGTGGTTCAACTGGCTGACACAAAACCAAAAACTGCACGTTGATCTGATTGGTAAGACGGAATTTGCTTATCTGGTATTAATCGAATTACGATGTAAAACGAAGTAGAAGCCTTAACAATTAATAAACGAATGAAAGAATTTAACCCTAGACTCTTATGGGTATAAAGGTTTTTTTTTTTTGATAATATATATATATATATATGAAAGAATTTATTGTGTTTACTGATAGTATTCTAGAAATAATATCATCATCATTTCAGTTATATGAAAGAATTTATTGTGTGAGTATTTTAGAAATAATATCATCATCATTTTAGTGTATCTCCGGACGTCACCTGAAGTCGTCTACGAGCGCATGCAGAAGCGCAACCGCAAAGAGGAGAAATCCGTGTCGCTCGACTACCTGAGAGACCTGCACGACATCCACGAGCAGTGGCTCTACCATAAAACCCTGGGCGAGAGGCCGGCGCCCGTTCTCGTCCTCAACGCCGACTTGGACCGGTCCGTCATCGTTCAAGAGTACGAAAAGTACGAGACTCACATCTTGAACAAAGTCACCGTCCAAGTGTAGCTCGCCTCGGCGCTAGTTTTAATTGTAAATAGTTTAAAGCGTGTTTATATTCCGAAAGAAAGAGCATTTATTTTAATTAAGCCGCGTTTCACAAACGTTAAATTTGATAAAAAAAGAATATATATATTCTTCACATCTGAGAGGGATAAGTATTATACAGTGAGGATTTTATTACATTGCTGGTATATTCAAGTAATCACTGAAATTTCATTAATTTCATAAACCATAGATTGACCATTCATAGAGAACCACTTAAAGGGCTCTTCATCAAAATGATTGTCAAATAATATTACTGAATAGTAGTTCGATGAACTAAATTCGTAAGGTTACAGGAAAAGAGAAGCAAACTGGGTCAGACAAGTATATTTAAATAATCACTGATATTTATTTAATATCATAAATTGTCAGTACACACAGCTTTGTATTGTATTTTTTATTAAATAATAATTGAGGGCTGAAAGACCTCCGGTCGATAGCCGATTCATCATCTACAGAATATAATTCTAATTTTTGTATATTATTGTATATACATATACACATTTGAATAAAGATGGTTAGTTAGTTAATAATTGAGTAATGGACTTAATTATTATTGATTAATTCTTCTAATAATAATTTTGAGGACACAAAATTCATTCAGCGCTCTCATGCTATTTGTTCCAATTATACGTTTGAAAATTTCAAGATTTCTGTTTCGTAAATGTGTGGTAACTTTTTTTTATATACAGCTTCATTCATTGAAATAAATTCCTCGCAGTATGTACAAAAAGGATGTGAAAAAGAAAATTTTAATTAAGACATAAGGTAATATGTTGAATGACTTATTTCTTTTACCTCTACTGCGGCTTATCTGTGGTGAATTCGTTCACCGAAACATACAGTCAGACCTCTTACATTTGACAACATGCAAATCAATGACTGCGTAGACTCCAATGACAGTCCGTGAAGTTTTACATAATTCTGTGCGCTGGTCGTACAACTCTACTATTAATTTTAAAGCAATAATTCATTGTCTATTTAAAAAAAAAAATGAATAGTGACCAATTTTACTGTATTTTCTGGGAATAGTTATAAGCTTGTTTCAACAACAAAGGATTTTAATCACCAAATGTCAATGTGTACCTCACACTGAGAACTACTTCTCACAACATATAACGATGTTATATAAGACTAAATAAAATAAATGTCAATGTGACATATTAGGGCTGAGAACGGAATGGAAACGGAAAAATGAGTCGTAGGATTTATGTGTATCGATTCAGTCTCCCGGGAAGTAGCCTTATAGATTTTCTGAATACAATCTATTCTGGATTGAAAAAGAAGAAAATGTTTTTTTTTTTTTGCTATACATTTTATACAAAAAGTTGTTGAAGTTTGTGTAACCGGATTTTAGTCAGTTAATGATCTAATCAATATTTAAAAAAAAATGTATTTTCACATAATAGTTTCTTTTATAAGCTTAATATTAATTTATATATAAAAATATTTACTCTACATTCTGATGTAATAATTGAATTAAAAAAATACATCAGGGTTGTAAAATTACATTTTTTATACCATATTTTTTTTCCTTATAAAAGGTCATTAACCTCAGCAAGTTCGTTGACTTTTCAAAAGTAATAATTATATGGATTTTATTTAAGATAATTCTGATTTTTTTTTGTTTGAGATTCACTTCTTTCAAAATCTCACAAACGTCATTATTTTCTCGCAAGTTATTTAACCTCTGAAACGTCATTGACTTTTTTTCTGGTTATTTAACCTCAAAAACGTCATTAACTCCTAGCAGGTTATGTAACCTTTGAAATGACATTAGCTTCTCGCAAGTGATTGACCTTTGAAAGAGTCAGTATAAGCAGACTGTATTGACTACTTGCAGGCGATTGAACTTGATAAAAGTCATTCAGGGATATTCTGTAAGGAAAATGTTAAGTTTAACATGTACGTTATTTTTACCATCACAGTCTAAGCAACTTTTGTAATAGATATGTATTCATAGAATGTGAATTTAGTTAATAACGTACACGTTAAACGTAACATTTCTCATAGGGAATAGCCCCGATTAACTCTTGAAAAATCATTGACCTTTTAAAAGAGGAAGCAATTGACTTTTCAAAGCGGTGATTAACCCCTTGGAAGTAATTGACTTTTCCAAGCAGTGATTAACCCCTTCGAAGTCATAGGCTCTTTAAAGTAGTTATTAAAAACTTGGAGGTTATTGACCTTTTAAAGTGGTTATTAACCCCTTAGAAGTCATTGACCTTTAAAGGTCATTAACACTCTAACAGATAGTTATCCCCTGTTACTTATTATTGTCAATATCGTAAAAATAATGAATTTAAGTGTTTTTCTTTTAAAAAATGTTTATTTTGTAAGTTCATAGAAGACAATTTTATAGATGTTAACTCTATGGATAGTGAATACATAGATACATCTATGAGTGAAGACAATTTCATAGATTTTAACTTTTAATTTAACATCTATGTACAGTTTATAATTACCAACCTCAAAATATGAATCTGTGACTCCGGTTTACACTAACTGCTCCGGGAACCTGTTGCTTTTAACTCGTTCTTCAATCCGCTCCGAACGGCGGCCACAATTGTGTAATTCTTAACCTTCTCCAATTACTATTATTTTCCTGTACTTAGTTAAGATCAAGATTATCAAACCTTTGAAATATTCACAAACTTTTTCTTATAAAAACCTAATTCTCATAAGTTATCTATTAATTTTCAGTGTAAGTTATATTGACCAACAGACTAAATTTACTGGGGCCATTAAATTACACAAGAAGAATACATTGGGGCTATTCAATATGAAAAAAAAAGGTGAAATTTAACGTAAACATTTTTTTTCTTACCTTCACAGTCTAAGCGAGTTTTTTAATTAGTCTGTATAAAGTACAGTAATCTGTTTAAGCAGGGGTCGAATTCCAAATGATTCTATCATTTATTAGTCGATCGTTTATTACGACTAAAAACAAAGTTAGATGCTATAAATGTGTACTTACATTGTAATTTTCTATGTGTAAGAATACAAACAAACGTATATGATAAATTTAAGTGTGGTAAAATTTTCAATAATTGCAAGCAGAAAATTTCAGAAAAAAAAAATTATTAAAATTTTAAACTATTCGTTTCTATGAAATTTGAATTACCAACTGTAAAAATTAAATTTACAATTTTGACATATGTTTTTGAGGTTAAGTAAGATCAAAACAAACAAATCCTGAACAAAATATAAAATAATTGTAATCATTAAGATCTAGAATAATAAACAGGAGTAAGGATTACCTTCCTCCACGCAGTAACTGTAACTCTAAATACCTTTAAACTACATTCCACAAATTTATTCAAAATAAATCATGCACGATTTAATGGAAACAAGGAAGAAACTAATCTCGGCATTGGGTTCGGAATTATCCGAAAGGTACTTCACTTTATTCAAAGAGTGGTTCAAATTCAAAAGCGAATTAACTCAGATCCAGTTCCACTTTAACGCACTCAAATTACTCAAGACGGACGAACAGAGAGATCTGCACCATGCGTTCTTCAACGCGATTTTGGCCAAAGTCCCCACCCAGCACAAACAGCCGATCGAACACGTTTTCGTCATTGCGGACGCCACGGATTCATTCCAGAATAATTCCCCGGAGCAGCCTCCGCAGAACGATCACAGATCCGCAGCCCTCGAATACTTCTTACCCGACAACAAGTTCATGATGACGAAAATCGAGCTGCACGCTTGGGAAAACGGACTGGATGGGGCTGAGGAAAGTGTGGCGCCTTTCCTCGTCAACGCCTGTCAGGTTTTTATTAAAAATATTGTAACGGCGATGATTTCGAGGAAACGCTCGTACAGGATCCGCGAGGGGAATTTCCAGTACGGGTTCGGATTCCCCGTGCCTGATCCCCAGGTGAAGAACACTGAGAATATTAAGGATCATGCAAGGGATCGGAAGACGACGTTGCTGCTGGAAGAAGACACTTTTGCTCCGACTTATCGCCCGACTTTGGAGCGCATCGAACAACAGACGGCTTTTGCTTATGCTTGCGGGAAGAGGGGTCAAGCCACTGATAAACTAACAGTGAAATTGCTGTATGAGACTTTGAGGGATAATCCTAACATCACCGGAATGCACAGTATTAACAGCGTGCAAATGCTCAAAGTCGGATTGCATTTAGATGATTAGTTTATTTCTTGTGATATTAATATTTATTCCTTTTTATATATTATAATTTTATTAATAAAAACATAAATATGAGTTATTTAAAATTATTTAACAAATAAACAAAGAGTAAGTACAATAATTATTAACAGATATATACAAAATAAATATTACAAAATCATATGTATAATTTATATTTGTTAATAAGAATATGAAGGTCGTTTTTTTTTTCTGGTTTAGTTAACCTTGTGATTTTTTTTACCTTGGATTTCTGTCATATCTCTATGATCTGTGACATCACATTTCAAGTAATTAGGATTTTCGAGGTCGTCCAATTTCTAAATGTTGAAATTTAATTTACCTTGAAATGATTTTCATGACGTCATATAACAAGGTTTTAGTATTTTTAAGGTCTGCTAATTTCAAATAAGAATTTGTTCAACAGAATATACATGGAAATAATTTATTAATTAATCAATCAAATAATTTTTGATGTTTTTTGTTAATTGATCAGCTGTATTATAATCGACCTTGCGTTATTTAATTTACCTTGATTTTCTAGTATCATAAATCAAGAGTATAGGAATATGAAGGTTGCTTTTTTGGTTTAATTAAACTTGCGATTTTTTTATCTTGGGTTACTGACATAACTTGAGGATTTATGTGACAGTAAATTTCAAGTGATTCAAACTTTGAAGGTCAACCAATTTGTAAATAGCCGACTCGTTGAAATTTATTTTACCTTGGAAAGATTTTCATGACGTTAAATTACAAGGTGTTGGGATTTTTAAGGTCTGCCAAGTTGTTTTCATTCAATGGTTTAATTGTTGATTGAATAATTATATATAACTTTTCAATCAACGTTTTAATCATTAAACGAAATATTTTGTCTTTTTTTGAGTAACGTAAAGATGAAATAAATTATAAATACTTTACACTTAAGTAATTACTGAAAACGTTTCATAACTGTTATTTTTTTATAATGTACATCTGCTATTAATAAAATAACGGTGAAGAAAAGTTTACAGTGTTTATTTATAAAGCAATTTCTTGTTAATTAAACTTTATTTAATTTTATTTATAACAGAGCTGGCGATGGTCGACTTCCAATTATCTTTATGCCCAGAACGCACGATCTTCTTGACTTTCGCCTTCTTCCTAACTTGCATGAGCCTCGGCTCGATGACGTTCCTCTTCTGAAGGCTCTTATATCGGTCGTTCAACAAATTCCCCTCCACTTTCGAGGTCCTCAAATTCCCGGTCAGCTCGTTCCCCATCGTGAAATCGATCTCCGGCTCCTCGAACTTCACGTTGCCCAAACGGCCGGCCTCGAACTTCTTACGCTCCAGCTTCTTCAGCCGCTTCTCGTGCAGCATCAACGCCTTCTCCTTTTCCTTCTGCAGGGATTTCTCGATGAACCGCAGCTTGTACATGTCGGCGATTTTTTTCTTCTCGATCTTTGCTCGTCGCAGGGATTCTTGCAGGGCGAGCTGTTCTTTTTGTTTGCGCCTTTGTTTCGCGCTCTTCAGTTTGTTTTTGACGGGGGGGTTTACCGATTTGTATTCGGTGTCGGAATCGGGGTTTTCATTGGATTCGTCCGGTTTGGGCAGACCTTCAGACATTTCTTGCAACCAAGAATTCTGTAACAAGAATAAGAAAAAATATATTCATAAAGTAAAAACTAAAATTAGTAATAACAACAGTATAGTGAGCATATGTATACAAAATAATAATAATAAAGATAAACTATTGTATATTATTTTATCTTTATTTACTCAATATAACAAAAAAGAAAATTTTTGAGTGTTAAAATGATGTACAAAATATTGTAAAATCCTCGTCGGTAAAACGGGGAAGAAAGGTTTATTTTTTTCACCAGACTTACACCCCCTATAAATTAAAAATAAAAAAAAATTGCACATTTATCGATAAATAGTTAATTTTGATCAATTGTCTCTTTTTTCATAGAAAATATTTTCACATAGTTTAAGTCCCCATACACTAATAGTTCATTTTCAACAAAAATATTATTCTCACCAGACCTACCCCGCCCTCTATAAATTAAAAATCGAAAAAAATCGCACATTTTTCGCTAAATAGTTCATTTTGACCAATTGTCGTTTTTTTCACGGAAAATATTTTTACACAGTTAAATTCCCCATACACTAATTGCTCATTTTCAACAAAAATATTTTTCTCACCGGACCTACCCCGCCCCCTACAAATTAAAAATCGAAAAAAATCGCACATTTTTTGCTAAATAATTCATTTTGACCAATTGTCTTTTTTTTCACAGAAAATATTTTTACACAGTTAAATTTCCCATACAATAATTGTTCGTTTTCAACAAAAATATTTTTCTCACTGGACCTACCCCGCCCCCTATAAATTAAAAATCGAAAAAAATCGCACATTTTTCGCTAAATCGTTCATTTTGACGAATTATCCTTTTTTTCACAGAAAATATTTTTACATAGTTAAATTCCCCACACACTAATTGTTCGTATTCAACAAAAATATTTTTTCAGCAGACCTCCCTTACCCCTAGCAAAATGGTGGAAGTAAAGTTGTACATCTAATAGTTATCTAGGCGCAGCATTTTAAGTAGTATAGTTGTACTAGTTAGTAAGTATAATTGTTGTAAAACAAATGAATTTGTTTAACTTACATCACGTTCACTGGCTGTGACCTTCCTGAACATCCCGCTCGTGACCCTCTTCAAATGCTCCTCCTCCTTAATAATCTTCTGCTCCTTCTCGGCGACCAACTTCAACAAATCCTGATGATCCTTGAAACTCGGATTGTAAGACATCCCCGGATGCGGCACCTCGACCGCCTGCAGAGCCGTGGTCTTCTTCCCGATGGTGCCGGGCACGCGTTTCGCCGTCTTTCCCCTGCCGTGCACCAAATGCCTCTTGGCGTCCTCCTCGAGCCACTCGTTCTGGACGACCTCCTTGTCGAGCTCGGGGATGTCCAGCAGCAGCCGGTAGTCCGTCTCCCAGATGTCCGAGTTGAAGTCGTGCTTGGAGGGTTTGTTGTCTCGGTTTTCACGGTCTTTACGTATGTTTTCCAACGAGTGGATTTCGCTCTGTTTGAGTTTGCCCTCGGCCAGATCTCGGGCCTCTTTTTTCTTGCGGATCGGGCATTTGCGTTCTTCTTTTGTTCTCACGCGGTTCCTGAAAACATATTAATATGTTATTGCAGGAAATTGAAATGGGAAGAAAATTGTGTAGAAGGTAGGAAGAAATGCTGTAATGAGGTGCAACGAAATAGAAAATTTTTATTGTATTTACAACCAATTTTAACATAATCATAGATTTATTATATTATTTTGAAAATGTTTACATTAAGTAAAATTTTCTCATTACCTTTTGGAAATGGGATCTGGAACGTTTGTGTGTGATTTAAGCATGGATTGACATTTTAGTGGGGCCTCCCTCAGTAGCTTCCTCTTCAACTGTTTCCCAGTTAAATTCCTGTCGGTAGAGGGCGTCGTATCGACCAAAAAGAGTTCCTGGTCGGGAAGTGCGTCAAGTTTTCTAAAATAAATAGTAAAAAATTTGCATTAAATGAAAAAAATCTATTGAGTAAAATTAATGAAGTAAAGGGTTAAGTTGGATATTTCACACATATTACGACGATCTGAGAATACTCAATTCCGAATCAATCCTTGTCTATTAGAATGGGTATTTAAGTATCGCAACTAAATTGTTTAACTATTACTTTTTCAATTGAAGAAATAATTGTTAAAAAGATTATTGAAATATAAACCAATGAAATTATTTGAAGACCTCGCTGCAAAAAGCAGTTTTTGAGATAATAAAAAAAAACAATTAAATGTTTCATTTTTACAGGTTACTGATGCTCGGGGAAAAGCACATTAAACGGACTAACAGGTTTAGTATTCAATGGATTTATATCGTTTTGTGCAAAAATGATATAACGATACATGTATTCAATGGATTTATATCGTTTTTATTAATTTATAAGAATTATTGAAACTATAATTTAGTGAATAAATGGCAGTAAAAAATAGAATTATCCCCTTTTTAGTGCAATGTCTTCAATTGTAATCAAATAGAGGCACTTTTTTTTTTTGATCATATACACTTTCACCTTTCGGTATTGGGCTATAGATATTCTTAATTAATTTTATAATCATCTTATGGCCTTACTTATAATGAAAACAAATCGTTTAATTAATAAGGAACAGTCACAGATGCTCGTGCTGTTGAATGTTGTGCTTACCCGATACGTTCCTCCAATCGTTGCTCCTCCAAGAAATTATCAACGTCCGTAATGTCGACATGTTTACGCCAGGCGCTTTTATTCCTCTTGGACACGCGTTTCCTTTTAATGGTCTTCACGTTTGAGCCTATCATGTTTTTCGCGAAATCAATTCCACATAACCAAACTTTCAACACGAGTACGTGCTGTTAAAAAGGATTGCCAACCGATATCCATACAAAATAAAAAAATCATAGATTTTTTTTTCTTGTAAGAAAAAACAATTTTTAAATTTTGTTTAAGAATGACTAAGATAGTCAAAACTGTAGTCAGATTAATGTAAAAATAATGTAATCACATAATCAAGTGTAAAATGCAGTGGTTAAACAAAATTTAAAAGTATATTATTTACAAAAATCATAGATGTTTATTTTCAAAACATTGATAATCAAATTTAATTCAAAAATCAATTAAAACATAATTTAGTGTGAAAAGAAATAGGTATAAAAATTAAACACTTTGCTCGTATCACACGAGCCATAGAGTTAGAATTAGACGTATAATCTACGTCTATGACACGAGCAAAAAAAAAGTGTGTGATACGATCAAAGTGTTTAATTTTTAAACCTATCTCTTTTTACATTAGTTAAAAATGTATCACAAACCAATAGCTTCAACTATTAATTATAGAGAATACAATGAATACATTTTTTAAATATTAGATTAAATTTAAAAACAAGCTTTGGTAAATTATATTAGACTTATTCTTTTTTATTATATTAATATGAGCTGAATGCTAATTTATTAGGTCATCCATAAGTGTTTCTATTAATGCAAAATGTGTATAGTGTAATCAAGATAAGTTTAGAGTGCCGATAGAGTTGGAATTTTTTTATTAACATTAAATATTATAAAGAGAAAGGGTGTAATCATAGACTTAGATTATAAATTCTATATCAATGAAAAAAATTTTTCATTTAATTTACATTTTAAGTTGGCGGCAATTTCAATAGCCTTGTTCATAGATAATTAATATACTAGATGACTAACTTCCTATATCTAGCCCAAAGCGAAAGTTATGCATCCGTTTCGCGCATAAACATAATAATAATCTTAGCATCTCGCTATTTGCTATGGAATTCTAAATAAAACTATATTGTTACAGCGAATCGGAGTTCTCTCTCTATCAACCGATATTTGGAATCGCTTTATCTTCGTTTTGAGTCGATATCTACATCAAGGTAGATCGAGTGACACATATATACATATACTCAAGCGTCGTTGATCTACATAATCGAGTAACCTAGAATCCGGCCTATGATAATATAGAATAAATATGTATATATATATATATATATATAATCTAAAATCCCCATCTACCATAATGGTGTTGTAGGGGTGAATAATTTATGTATTTATAAAAACATCGACATAGCGGCGGCCATTTGTTAAGTGGCTCATTGGCGTATCTAGTGGGCTCAAAGAATTTGATCTATGTCTATGCTGCTTATTCCTTATGAAACGCATAGTGAGAAAACGGCACCCTACTTCATCTTGTCGTTAAATATCTATGTATTTACATTCACGCCGCCACTGGAATAACACCGGCAACACCGTAATCGTATTTCTTTCGAGCGAACAATCTAACCAACGACGTTTCGTTACGTCGGAACGACACTCAAGGCCGCGACAAACGTCAAAGTTGACGCACTTTTTTTTTTATATCGTCAATACTGCCCCTGGATCCGCACCAAAGTGCGAATTTCCGCAATTCCCAACGAAAACTTCCGCGAGCAATAAAACCGCACCAGGAATGGCGGCCCCCGTCGTGATCGCGGCCTCCGCCAAGCACACGGCGACCGTAAGTAAAATCCGACGACGCACGAAAATCGATGTCGACTAAATTTTTGATTGTGTTTGCTTCCAGTTGATTTTTCTGCACGGACTTGGGGATACGGGGTGAGTTTTTGTCTACAGCTGCACGCTTGGTTTGTAATAAAAAAAGGGGGTTTAATTATGTAGATTACTCGTTTGGAGATTATAACCTCTTATTTTGCAATTGGATTAGTGGTTTGCTTATAGGACCTTGAATAATATCTTTCCTTATTTAAATTTATAAAAGATTTTTTTACAAAGTTTGTTTTCCATAATGTTTACATATTTAAATATAAGTGTTTGCTAACGATGATTATTTACAATTTGTACAAACTAGTTAAAGTTTATAAATACATATATATATATATAATCATTTGCCTTGTCTACCAGTTAGTGTAAGACTATCAGTTAAATAATACTTAAAATTAGTAACATTACTCAACTCACATAAGATTCAGTGAACTAAGTTAAATGGTTGAGTAAAGTGTCGTAGAATTAATGAAAAAAAAAATGTTTCTTCAATTAATATATATATATATACAGAGAGCTTTTTTTAACAGTATACATTTCTCCTATGTATACCTGCAAAATACATGAGTCAAACGCAGTGACGTATGTGTTTTTAGTTGCCTATAACACGCAATTGAACACATATATGCCAAATAAGTAATTAAACATACACACATTGCATTTGACTCGCGTTTTTTTTGCAGTTATACATTTCCCATAATGTACACTGATAAAAAAACCTGTATATATATATATATATATATATATATATATATTAAATGACCCTTTCTTCTCATATGGGTGTAGGGTGTAGTTTTAGCACGTTTGCTATATATAAAAATTCTTAGAAAAAATTAACAAGAGATAGAATTTAATATTAATAAAATTATTCTATTTCACAAGGAAGTTAGAAAACACTTGATATTTTTTTTTGTAATTTATTACATTACATTTGTTTTTTTTTATTAATAGGCAAGGATGGGCGAGTGCAATGGCTGCAATCAGGCCGCCCCACGTGAAGGTAATTTGCCCCACAGCTCCGACGATGCCGGTTTCTTTGAATGCTGGTTTCCGGATGCCGAGCTGGTTCGATCTTAAAACTTTGGACGTCGGAGGACCGGAAGACGAAGCAGGTATACACGATTTACAAAATAAACTGTTATATCAATTAAACGGTGGGTGAGCACTCAAGGCTTTGGTATTGAAAATTGATCCGTTGCAGAGTTGGGGTTCGGATCCCACCAGGGTAAGAGATATTTCTTATGAAATATACTTATCCTGGGATGTTTGTGTTTGTCATCATCATAGATGAATATACAAAATTTTATTAGTGGAAGATTGGAAACACCTACACAAAAAAAAAGTCATCATTTCATCTTTCCCTAACCTTAATTTCATCATCATCATTTACATTCCGATTGATAGAATTGGAAGATGATTTTCTTAAAAAAAAAATATAAATGGCTTGCGGACACATTGCACTGAATGATAGAAAAACTACATAAGGACTTTGATTGCTGTGAAATCAAAAAAAAAATAAAAATTGTAAGGGTATATATTTTATAGACCATATAGAATCAACTTAGTAAACTATTTTTCAAACTGAGATTAAGTAAATGTCCCTTTAATTGACTATCGACCTGTGGTATTTATGACTGAACAATTTTTTATTAAGAAAATTCAAATTTAATCAATGAATCACTCTATATGAAGATTACCACACCTTTTCCGGCCATCTTCTATTTATGATAATCTTCAGGTTTCGTTGATTAATTTTGGATAAATTTTCTTAATAAAAAAAATATTGAATTATTCTTAGTACGTGGTGTTCGAGTTGCGTGATTCCGAATTCTAATAAGAAATTACTTACTACCTTTTTTGTTTGAAGGAATTAAGAATGCTGCCAAGCAAATCCACGGCATGATCAACGACGAGGTCAGCAACGGCATCAGTGCCAGCAATATTTTAATCGGCGGGTTCTCGCAGGGGGGAGCCCTGGCTTTGTACTCGGCGCTGGCTTACCCTCAGAAACTGGCGGGCGTTTTGGCTCTGTCTTGTTGGCTGCCTTTACACAAAAGCTTCCCCGGTGACATGAAGTGTCCCACCGACTTACAGGTGTGACTCAATAAAGAAAAATCGTCTGATACAAACAGACATTGGCATCGTCTGTTTATTATAATTTTGACTTTAATTAATATTCACTCCTTACACCTAACGGTAGAAAGGAAAAAGATAAAAAAAAAATTATTCATAAATGCGACTTTTGATTTAATTTATTTTAAGTAGCTGCGACCAAGTCCTTTTTCTATTGTTAATCATAAATATATTACATTATAATAATTCATAACCTCGACACCCAATAAGGGTAAAAGAGGATAAAATTAAGAAAGAAAGAAAGATAATAATTCATTGGTAAATTGATAAATCATTGGTTAGCAAATTTCTAACTAAAATATTGCATAATATTAATTAATTGCCTTTGTAATATAAATAATCAGGGGTATTCTGTATCGAAAATGTTAAATATAATGTATATATTATCTTTTATCATCACAATCTAAACAACTTTTATAATAGATATAGAATGTGAAGTTAGAATATATTATGTGTACGTTAAATTTAACATTTCAAGTGTGGAATAGCCTGGAATGTCTGGCGGGGTACTTGCCCGAGAAGTAGTTGTTTCAGTGGTTGTTTGTTCTTTTAAAGTACATACGTAAGTCAAAAAGTTGCAGTAGCTAAAGAGAAAATAATTAATTCAGGATGATTAAATTGAAATTAAAACACTTGGTTTGTTGAAGTGAAACAAACCAAGTGTTTTAATTTCAATTAAATCATCCTGAATTAATTCAAAAATGTTTCACCACGGGTTAAGTGAGAAATTAAACATATAGAAAATAATTAATTATTCTATTAAGTAAATTAATTATTTTGAAATTTTTGATTTAATATAAATAATTTTCTACGTTAAGGTACTACAATGCCATGGTGACTGCGACCCGGTAGTTCCGTACAAATGGGGCCAATTGACGGCGTCTGCGCTGAAGGGCCTGCTGACCGCTCCCGAGTTCAAAACCTACAAAGGCATGATGCACTCGTCCTCCGACGACGAAATGTCGGACGCCCAGAAATTCATCGAGGCCCGCCTGTCGCCTTAAGTGTCCACACGAACTAAATTAAACATTAAAAATAAATACATACACACCAAAAAAAAAAAAAAAATCCACATACACAAAAAAAAAATAATGTTAGTACTCATAATTCAATAATCGCTGTGTAACTCATTTCGTGTGTGTAAAACAATCTTCCTTGAATAGCCGTTTTATCCTGCATCCACTTAGTCTAGCGGAGGAATCCAACTTGAGAATCGTTTATTTAGTCGGAGTTAAGGAAAACGATGTTTACTCGTAGCTTGTACACAGTGCATATTTTCATACAGATGATGTATTTTTCACCACCGTCTACTTAGATTAGTGTAAGCGACATTCCAAGAGGATCAAAATCAAAATTTAATAATGGCTCATGTTGTAATTGCACTCCTGACTTCGGGCGGGTTTTCGTGTTCTCAGCGCGTCGTAAACGGTTCAAAACGCCAAACGGAATTAATTGACCCGGCCAGCGGGTCGTTTGTTTCATTGGTGGTATCGTAATAAAAGTCAGTTTATTATTTCATTCAATTGTTTTTATTACCCTAATATAAATAACAATTGAAGACAGTTTTAATGGATTGCATTCAAATTTTATTCAACTCGAATAGATTTAGATGTAATTTATTTTTATTTATTTAGTCTTATATAACATCGTTATATGTTCCTCTCTACTTCTCAGTGTGAGGTGATTGTTTGTCCTTTGTATGTTTTTCTCCATATTTTTCTGTTTTATGTGAGTTTTCTGGCTTCTTCCCATTTTTTATTATATTAATAAAAGGGATGTTAGCCGAGACAGACATTTTTTTTAATCATTTAAATCATAATTAAATAACCTCGACACCCAATACGGGTAAAAGAGGATAAGATTAAGAAAGAAAGAAATCATAATTAAAATACCCTTCTTAATAAATGAGAATAAAGTTGTTTAAAATCAATTTTCAATTCGTAAAAAAGTTTGAATAAATTATAAAAAATTGCATTACCAATTTTAAATTGTTTATCGCAATTTATATTATTCATTTCACGCTCGACTGATTCATTAAATGTTAGCTGATGTTTATAAATTTCCGGTGGAATCAACAATGCACATCAACAGAATAATAAATTTTATATAATAGCTGTGAGAGGTTTTTCGGAAATATTTTAGACTGCGACAGTTTAGTGGAAACACTAATTATAATATTGAATATTTATTTTATAAACTAATAGCAAAACTTACCCTACACCCTCACGGGCATAAAAGGTTTTTTCGATTCTATATATTTTAAGTATTAGTGAAAGTGTATCTGGATATTTTTGAAAACCGAATAAGAATTTTTTTTAAAGTTAATTGTTATATTTTTTTTAGGGATAAGGATTAATCGAGGCAAATATTTTATTTTTTTTAATCGGCTTAAAATTTGGAAATGATGTTAAAAGCAACGGCGATTTTGCTCCTTCTTCAAATTAATCTGGTAAATATCAAGGCAAATATTTTATTTTTTTAATCGGCTTAAAATTTGGAAATGATGTTAAAAGCAACGGCAATTTTGCTCCTTCTTCAAATTAACCTGGTAAATTTCAAGGATTGTTGTTTTTGTAATTTATATATTTGCATTGCAATAAGTAAATTAGATTATAACGAATTTTAAAAGACGTTAATCATAATAAATGAAAGACGACGCAAGCGCCATCTTTCGCTTATTATTTCATGAGACATCGTCAACGATTCGAAATGGCCATCACTAATTATACCATATGGACATAGAGTAACTAGTATACATTCTCCTATATATTTCATCCTCTTTGATATGGATAACTAGTGATGGCCATTTCGAATCGTTGATGAATGGTCGCTGAAATCAAACATAACCAACAAATTGAATAAGAGCGGGAAGCTATGACGTCAGCGGTGTCCATCGTGCTTTTTTTTCCTCGGAGACCGAATAACATTACGAGCCGAGCGATAGGCCTACCTTTATAAATATATACTCGACCTATCTTGATCGTCGATGAGGTTCGAAAAACCGAAATGGCCATCACTTGTTATCCATACGCTAGATGAATACTGGCTGAACATTTCATTAAATGTGGAGACTTTAATTATTTAAATAAAAAAAAAGGTTTGTCGGAGGCGGTGGTGGGCGCAATAATTTTGGTGGTGGTGATCGTGTTCACTGCATTTATTCGGAGCGACAGAGAGTTACGAGTTGATTATGATTATGTAGACTATGTATTATTAATATAATAATACATAAACTACATTACATAGTTTATGTATTAATAATATAATAATACATAAACTACATTATGTAGTTTATGTATTATTATTACGTATATTATGTAGTCTACATAATCATAATCAACTCGTAACTCTCCATCTATTAATATCTATCTATCTATAATTAATCTATTAATTTTCTATGTAACTCTCTGTCGCTCCGACGACAACTTCACTTCTCTTCCTTACACATAATTCTCTCCGCCGATAAGTACTACCAACCTAAGCTATTGGCGCTAAATTTAAATTACTTGCCTACAGGTTGTCCTTTCTCCGACAGTACAATTATAAAATAAACTTGAATGTGATAAATATAGATTAATTTATTTTTGTTAATAATATCCCTGTATATGAGAATTTCATAAATCCTCTCCTCATATACAGGGCTATTCAGTATGAGAAATCTAAAGTTTAACATTTGCGTTATTAATTTAATTCACATTAATTAAAAAAGCTGCTTAGACTGTGATGATAAAAAATAACGTGCACGTTAAACTTGACATTTCCCTTACAGAATAGCTCCGATTATCGCGTTTTTCTCTAAACGCGATAATCGATATTTTAATATTCTCATATTAAAATTTCGATAGGTGACGAATTACTCGAATGCGAACCATTTCACATCGATAAACATCTGCCTGCGGGAATTCGAAATCAATGACCCGAACACCATAAAAGAGCACCACTGTTTCAACTATTGCGTCTTCAAAAACACAGTTTACATACACGGACAGAAAATTTTCGCCTCATCCTTCCCGATGTACCTGCGAAAACAGGCCGAATTTTGCCTAAACAGGAAAAACCCGGAAAACCTGTGCGACAGGACGAACGCGCTCGTGGCGTGCATGAAAAGGAAAACCTGGGAGCAGGAGGAGATCGACAAGATTGTTTGCGCGAACGAGACGCAAACCGATTTGGGGACGGTGAATTTCGAGACGTTGCTCGAGGACGAGCATTTCTGTTTGATTAGGTGCTTGTTGAAGAGGAGCTCCAGGGTGGATAGGTGGGATGGGGTTAATCGCGATTTTTTCAACCAGGAGTTTCCCAAGTTGCTCTGGGAGGGGTATTTGATGAAGTGCACGGAAGCGCTTTCCAAGAGGGATTTCAGGAAATGTGAGAAGAGCGTCGTGCATTACGAGTGCGTTGTCAAGAAATTGCGCAAAAATTATCACGAGATTTTATACTACAAAAATAACAAACACGTTTAATGATTAAAGTTGAATCACTATGGTTGTTCAATATAGTAGTTGAATTATTCAATAATAACTACTAAATAAATACATTCAACTTAACCCCGATTATATTTTTATTGTTTGTGACGGTAACGCATGCAGTGCTAATCATGATTTATTTTGTTGCGTTTTTCAATAGAATAAAGATAACTGAATATACAACCTTCCAAAGAAAATGTTTTAGTTTAATTATTTTTAGAATCATCATGACCGAGGTGTTCGGTTGCTCTGGATTCATTGAAAACATGTCTTATCCTCCTCTAGTACTGTTGGAATTGTAATACACTTTTGAAATTCGACTTTTTTCTTCATTTGTATACATTTTCGTTGAAATATTTCACACAGTTTGAAGTTTAGCGTTTGACGCATAGAGAGTTTGACTTCATTTTATACCAAATTTAGCTAAGAAATGGGAGCATAAGTTGTGAGAATTTGAACAAGATTGGGAAAATACTTTTGAGTTAGTTTTCTTTCTCGCAAGTGAACAAATTTCTATTTCGATTTTTCGATTTTCTTCTAGCGTTCACGCGAGACATGGAAAGCTGATTTTTGATGAAAAGTTAGTTGGATTCACTAAAAATCGAATGTTAAAAGGCCCGTTATTCCGAAATATCCGTGATATTGGTAATTTTGATCCAACTGCAGAAACGTTCAAAACGACCAATTGGCTGGCTCCCAGTGAACCATTCCCATGAGGCAAGTTATTTTCGCAGAACTATTTAAATAGAGAAAAATAGTCGAAAAAGATTATTTTTTCGGGAAACCAAACAGCCCTAGTTCTTTAACATTTTTTTTTAGATTTTTTGTGAAGAATAAAATTGTCTCCGTTAGGGCCGTTTTACACACATAAGATTTCTCGCATAAATTCATAATATAATTATATATAGAAAAATATTATTTATTTATGTAAGTATAATACAGCGATTTTTATAATATATATATTTTTTTCCAAAAAAATATATTATAAAAATCGCTGTATTAAATTAAGATGTTTGTATTGTGCGCTATTTTTGAATTACCCGCCTGTGCGCGCCATCTAACGCCGCGAAAAGAAAATGTATTTTATGTTGGCTAGACTTATGAGATTTTAGGGCAGCTATGTTCATTGTTCAGGGCCCGTATTCCTGAAATTGACCGAAAGTTTCGGTCGTATGAAATCTGTCATTTAGATAGGAATTTACATGTGAATTTGACAGTTGCGTACGAACGATTTCGTGCGATCGATTTCAGGAATAAGGCCCCAGGTTGACAAATCATGGAGGATGATTAGAAGATTAAAGTTACGTTATGTGAAATTATTGTTAGCGTTTTAAACAAATGCAGTCCATCTAATTTCCAACCCCACGAAGAGGCCATCCCCGACTACAGTATGTTCCATTACATTTTTCGAGCTGGGATTATATTATATATATATATATATAAAAAACAAAGTGTGTATTAAAATTAAGGTCATTGGATATAAATATTTGTTGATTTGATACAAATTGATTCAATCATTACGGCTTCATGAATGCCGTTATTAACCGAATCAACGTGAAGACCTTCGAATGCGCGTAGGAAATTAAAGCAATTTACGGCGGACTCAAAGAATCGCGGCTTGATTAGCGCAATTTTCGATGGTTTAAACCACCACGTCACCGCGCCGATATATTGAATCGGATCCGCTCCCCGGAGTCAGCGATTTTATTGGCGCAAACAAAAGAAGAAAAAAAAAAGATGATAATAATCCCGCGCGCGAAAGTATTGCGGAAAGTCTCGATTATCCGGAAGGGCAGTGGCACCCCCGGGGGCCCGGAATCAGCGCCGGAAAGGCGATATTTATTGATGGCCGTGTTTTGCGCGGACCGCACAAAAGCTGGATATCGCCCGGAATTCCCCCGGCGCGTCCGGAATTGCTCTGCTTGTTTAAGTAAAATCTAAAGATTACATAAAAAAAAATAAAAAAAATAAAATTTTTAATATCATTATGATTCTATGGAATTTTGAAAATTCCAAATTATTTACATAGATTGTAGGGTTGTTAATAACTTAATACTTTTCATGCAGAATCGTCCCATTCTATTCAATCCAATATACCATACGCCATTAGCAGGTACCATATGATCGAAAACTTTTCTCCTCTAGAGTGCTTGCATTTATTTTTATTTAAAAAAAAAATAATGTTGGCATTAAAAGTAACCACACGCTAAAGGTTATGTTATTCTGAAAATTGAATTGATAAATAATGACACACGTGACGTTTTAATTGTTCTGCTAACAAAATGTAAAACAAAAAAATTTAAAGAGAAAAGTTATCGATCATATGGTATATTTTATTCGTGGGTAAAATATCCTCATCTTGAAACAAAATTAATTCCATCTACAGTTTATAAATAAAAATTATAATTGAAAAGGATTTTAACAATGGAAAAATAAAAAAAAAACAGGATTAAAATAAGAGCGTTGTTAGAAAGAGTTTTAATAATCAATTAAGGAATTACTTTCATTCCCTTCCCACACACACACACACAGCGCATTTTCAACAATATTTCATCATCTTAATGTAAGGTGGAAACCTCCGTAAATCCCGCCCGGATTAACATTTTTCAATGGCAAGCGATGAAAATAAATTTTTAATTGAAATTGTTTCGGATTTAGCAAAGAGCGTCCATTTAACAAACGAATTAAGAAAAAAAAAACGAAAAGGCATTATCTAAAAAAAAATAATAATAATTATTAGAGTTTATTGATATGTTTAAACGAAAAGCAATATCTAAAAAAAATCTAAAACGCCAGAGTTTAGTTATTTGCAAATATATAAATAAATTTACACATTTAAAGTTGATTAGGCAATGAAACTAATTGTTAAAGCTATAATTCTTCTATATATAATATATTTTCTCCTATGTGCTTCTACTTTGCTATACATCGTTGTTGTGATAGAAAAAACGTAGTTATTTTCAAGACTATATTAGACAACAAGAACGAATCACATCGGCTTTAAAATGAAACCTACACAATGGCAGTATGGTTAAACACAAGATTATGCAACAATAGTAATAATAATTGCGGGTTATAGTGATATAAGTCTTAATATTTAGGCAATACTTGTGAGCTATAGTGATTTTAAACTCAAGATTATACAATGATAGTATTTTATAGTGATCCGAAACCCAAAGATAGACAACGACAGTGAGCAGTAGTGATATTAAATACAACCGTAGGGGGTTATAGTAATCTTAAAGGCTATATTAGACAAAAAAGTGACCTTAATATAAAACCTAAGCAACGACAGTGAGTTATAGTGATTTTTAAATAGAGATTAATCGCAAAAATGCGAATTATGTTCTTAATTTAGAAATTATGCAATAATAGTGAGATATAGTGATTATAATCTCAAGATTAGTCAATAATTGCGAATTATAGTGATATTAATACCAACATCATCCTATAATAGTGAAGTATAGTGATTTTTAACTCAATATTAAGCAATAATAGTGATTATAATCTCAATATTAGGCTATAACAGAGAGGTATAGTGATTTTTAACTCAACATGAAGCAACGATAGTGATTT
This sequence comes from Philonthus spinipes, assembly GCA_963082785.1. Taxonomy (NCBI): domain Eukaryota; kingdom Metazoa; phylum Arthropoda; class Insecta; order Coleoptera; family Staphylinidae; genus Philonthus; species Philonthus spinipes. The sequence goes on from OY720315.1 coordinate 20,104,022, forward strand.
TAATCTCAAGATTAGGCAATGATTGTGAGTTACTGTGATCTTAGTGTGAATATAATGTTATAATAGTGATGCACAGTGAATTTTAACTGAAGATTAAGCAATAATAGTGATTTTAATCTGAAGATTAGGCTATAGTAGTGATGTATAATGATTTTTAACTCAATATTAGGCTATAATAGTGAAGTATAATCTCAAGATTAGGCAATAATTGTGAGTTACTGTGATCTTAATCTGAATATCATGTAATAATAGTGAAGTATAGTTATTTTTAACTGAAGATTAAGCAATAATAGTGAGGTATAATGATTTTTAACTCAATATTAAGCAATAAGTGTGATTATAATCTCAAGATTAGGCTATAATAGTGAGGTATAATGATTTTTAACTCAATGTTAGCCTATAATAGTGAAGTATAGTGATTTTTAACTCAATATTAAGCAATTATAGTGATTATAATCTCATAGTGATTTTTAACTCACTATTAAGCAATAATTCTGATTATAATCTCAAGATTAGGCTATAATAGTGAGGTATAATAATTTTTAGCTCAATATTAAGTAATAATTGTGATTATAATCTTAAGATTAGGCTATAACAGTGAGGTATAGTGATTTTTAACTCAACATGAAGCAACAATGGTGATTATTATCTCAAGATTAGGCAATAATTGTGAGTTACTGTGATCTTAATCTGAATATCATGTTATAATAGTGATGCACAGTGAATTTTTAGCTCAACATGAAGCAACAATAGCGATTACAATTTCAATATTACGTTATAATAGTGAGGAATAGTGATTTTTACCCAATAATAGTGATTATAATCTCAATATTAGGCTATAATAGTGAGGTATAGTGATTTTCAACTCAACATGGAGCAACAAGAGCGATTACAATTTCAATATTAGGTTATAATAGTGAGGAATAGTGATTTTTACTCAATATTAAGCAAGATAGTGATAAGGTAAATCATTGCGAATTATAGTGATGTTAATCTTAATATTGGGTAACATATATGACGTATAGTGATTTTTAACTCAAGATTAGAGAAGAATAGTATTTATATTCTCAAGATTAGTCAATTATTGCTAGTTATAGCGATCTTAATCTCAATATTAGGCAACAATTATGAGATATAGTGATGTTTATGACATTATTAAGCAACAATAGTGAGTTGTGGGTATATATATATATATCAGGTTCAAGTAAGTTTCAGTGACTTTAAAGTCAAATCCAAGCAATAACAGTGAGCTATAGTGATCCTTACAATATCTGCATATAACATACAATATTAAAATGTTTATTGTAAAAGTGTGGCAATTGAAAATATCTTTCTTTCTTTCTTAATCTTATCCTCTTTTACCCGCATTGGGTGTCGAGTGAAAATATCAATATTATTTAAAAAATAGATATTTGAATAATCAAGTTATTTGTCAAGGAGCGCTTTGTAAGCGATTCGTATCAATGCTTTCTAATCACAATATCCATTCTAACGAGGCGGCCGGAGTAATTAATGGGGGTTTGATCGGGTGGCGCGGTGGTAATTACAGTGTGTTAATTCGATGTGGGTCAGGGGTCGAGACGGATGCGCCTCTTGATTTTTCTCTTCTCCTCCGGCTCCGCCGATAATTACCGCCGCGTTGTCTTTTCATCGGCGACAAGAGGGTTGTGATTAAAGCGCGCCTCCTCTATTGAGGTGATTAGAAAACGGACGGGGGGATATTAATTGTCGCCAATAAAGAGCCCGCCACGTGGTGGTAAACAACAAGCGGGGGATGATGTACGGAGGAAAATATGAAAACGATTTTATTTGGACAACAAAACAATCGGAATAATTGTTGTGGCGATTATATTAAATAAATAATTGAAACACAGTTCAACAATTTCAAGAATAATAAAAAGCAGTACTAACGACTGACGTTCGAGAGAATTAAATAATCCAGGCAGAAAGACCCCGGGTCGATAGCCATTTGACAATGACAGTTACATAACAAATTGAAATAATTCTGTAAATATTGTAAACACACATTGTAAAATGTAACGTTATTTGTCAATAAAAATGTTAAATATATATAAAAAGGAGTAGGCGGAAAGACCATTGGTCGATAGCCAATTAATAGATATAAAATATACATTTGATTTTGTAATATTTTAATATTTATTTAATATTTTTATGCTGTATATATCTGATAATAAAGATTATTATTAAGAGAGTATTTATTCGGTTAGGTTTTTGCTGTATATATCTGTTAATAAAGATTATTATTATTAAAAAAAGAGTATTTATTCACTTGGTTACAATTAATATAAAAACACGTGTCTGCAGATTTACTTACTTTTTTTGTTTTTCTGCTTTAAATATTCTTGAATAAAAAAATGTTGCATTATACAATTATTTGTTATGCAACAGAAAATGTCGAAGCGCTCTATAATTCTCCGGCAAATGTCCATTGTGTATTTATCGGGTATTTGCCCGAGAAGTAGTTGTTTTAAACTAGTTATGCAAGTCAAAATAACTAAAGAGAAAATAATTATTTGTTAAATAAAATATTAACATATTAAATATAAAATAAAAAAAAATGTTGATTGTTACGGCTTTCACTTTGTTATACATTTTGAGTTTATTAAATAAAATAAAAAAAATTAAAAACCATAAATTTTAATTTTATATATTTATGTACAAGTTTTAAAATATCCACAGTTATCGATTTAATAATAAAACTACTACTGAATATTTATTATCTGAGAAAAAAAACGTATATAATCTAATATAATATACAGGGTGTCTCAGCGTAATGAATTAAAATATTGTTACGTGGGAAACATAAAGGTGTATCAATTTAATATTAGGATTCATTTATCAGTTCAATGATTTATATTATTTTTTTGTATATCAGTAAAGTGAATGATCTCATATTAAATAAAACAGTTAGAATAGATGATGAGGAAAAGAAGGAGGAGAACAAAAAGTAAATTCTGAGAAATCTCAAATGGGTACTAGTCATGCTCGAGGTATGCCCAACGGTGGAGGAGGCAAAGGTACGCTTCTCGGAAGGAGCCAAAGGGTGCACCCGGCCTGGCATTCCGAGCACTTTCTGTGATTCCGATTTCGGAATGGTCTAGTGTCAACGTGCCGGGGAACATGAACGGCACTTCCTGGAAATTTCCACTCAATCGAAATGGAAAAGTGTCGCGCCGGGCCGCGTTTCCCATTCCCTCCCGCTGAATGGTCGTCGCGAGACGTGCCCATCGTCAGCGAGCCGGCGGCCCCGAAGGCCGCACTAATTGGGACAACGAGGAATTCCCGGTTTTTTTCCGTCGTACCGCGAAACGAGACGGCCTGGCACACGACAAGAATGCGACGCGTTACGCAATAAAAGGCGATCCGTTCGGGTTCGTTACACAATCCGGGCCACATTATCATTTTCCCGATGATTCAAATCTATTCCGAAACGGTTGCTTGATTGAATCACAAATAATCGAGACTTTAATTTACGTTAAAACAACAATAGCCAAATTTTTGATTGAACAATAAGTAATGACAACTTATGTAGGACACTTTGGATCTCATTAATCACCTGGAAAAAAGAACTAAAAGTTTATGGCCTGTCAATTAATAAATTGAAATTACATTTTTTTACTGATTATGTAAATACGTGCACCTTTTATATTTATACATATATATATATATATATATATACAGGGTGGCGCAAGATTCCGATGAAGTCCAATATCTCAGTTATTTAGAAATTTACAAAAAGATATTACTGACATAATTTGTAGCTACTGTAAAACATCACATTTTAAAATTGGTTTCATATATACAGGGTGTCCAATAATCACGTGACGTATCAAACATGATTTTTTAAATGGAATGCTATATTTTTTATGTCGATTTTAGATTCTACGCTGAAAATTAATCATTTTTGACATAAGGTTTATTAGGTCAGTTTTTAATATTTTAAAAGTTATAAACAATTTAAGGTTGAAATCAATGGAAGATTGGGGCCTTATTTTTCAAAAATGAAAAACGAAGTAAACTTTCTGTTAACGCAATTTAATTGAAAAAATGCTTAATAATATTGGGAATAATCGTTTGTTACCATAAAGCAAATGTTGTATACAGGGTGAAACAATACGCAAAATGATTTTTTTCTTTTTTCACTTAAATGGAACACCCTATATCTTTTACACTATTTCGATAGAAAATTGATTGGTCTTTAATTTTTGTATAATAAACTATACCCCTATCTGTTACCATTTTTTAACAATTTCAATTCAAAGTAGAAAATTATAAGTTTCGCTTATAATCTATAATTTAAGTAGGCTATTATTAAAACAAATGCTATTCATAATCGTTTTCTGGTATTTTTACTTACTCCCTAACCTAAAAGGATATTCAAATGACAATCGATATTTAAAGGCGCATGCAAAATATAAAGAAAATAGTTGCTCAACGATTATTTAGCGAGTTATAATGGTTATTGGGACATATTTTTTAAGAAAAAAATTGTAAAATGTTTGAATGCTATTGAATTAAAAAAAAATGTGAATGTGTGAAATAAATACATGAAAATGTTAACAAAATATAATGATATAAATATTTTATTATTTCACTTAGTATCTATTTTCGGTTTTTCAGTCAACATGAATTGTTTAAATAAATCAATTTAAGAAGCATATAGGAATATTTTAAATATTTTTCGAATAATAACCAAAAAATGTTGTTAGTTTTTAACAATTAAATTAATCATTTATTGAAGAAGTACGTTTAACTGCACCAGTGTTACAAAATATAACGTAAAATGTACTTTACTTACTAATTATAATATTAAGCGTTGAAAGTTACTAAATAAATTAGTTGTTCTGGCGCGGCCTACTTTGGTTAAAAATTCTATACCAAATTATTTAATCAAATGCAATTTTGGAGAATAAATTGATGATAATAATAGGAATCGTAAAATCTGTTTAAAAATAAATTATTAATATTAACATACCTTAATAGAAAAAATAACTTCCAACACATTCCTGATGAATCGAAAACCAACTCACCTCCACCACTCACTAATTACCACTTGTCTATAAACAAAAATAAATCGCGTTTTTAATTATTAATAATTTCAAACGTTAAAAATTAAACCGGAATAGTGAACACTGCGCGTTTTCGGACGACTGAATCGAAATACAAGAGCGCAATTATCGCAAATCAAGAAGAAAAAAACAATCGACGACTCACTCCGAGAACGCATTCCTGAGATAAGAAGATTCGTTGTACCTGGATCCTGGCGCACAGCCAAGAACATACCTATTTAAATTGTTGTATTTTCAATATTATCGTGTATTAATTTTTTATTAAATTCTCATTTATCCCGTGGTAAAAAAATATGTGTGAATTATGATGTATTTCAATTAATACACTTGATTATTCGTTTCACTAAATTATTTTATATTTGTGTTCGCGTAATTTTCGCAACTAAATAAATTAGTTGTTCTGGCACGGCCTACTTTGATTAAAAATTCTATACCAAATTTGTATTTGAGATTAAATATCTCAAAAACGGTAAACGGTAGCTATTTAATATGTTACATAAAAAATGAAGAGTGATTAATTTTCTATTAAAATAGCATAAAAAATATAGGGTGTCCCATTTAAGTAAAAAGAGAAAAAAATCATTTTGCGTATTGCTTCGCCTTGTATATAAAAAATTGTTTTAAGAGAAAAAAAGAGTATTTCTTTTATTATTAAGTATTTTTGCATTTGTATGGCGTTGACAGAATGTTTATTTCATTTTTCATTATTGAAATATTAGACTCTAAACATCTATCGATTGCAACATTCATTTGTCTAAAACTTTTAAAATATGAAAAATTGACCTATTAAATCTTATATAAAAAATGATTATTTTTAAACGTAGAATCGAAAATCTTCATAAAAAATATATCATTCCATTAAAAAAAAACATGTTTGATACGACACGTGATTATTGGACACCTTGTATATATGAAACTAATTTTAAAATATGAATTTTGACAGTAGCTACTAATAATGTAAGTAACATTTTTTTGTATATTTCTTTATAATTGAGATATTGGACTTCATCGTAATCTTGCGCCACCCTGTATATATATATATATATATATATATATATCAAAAATATATATATGTATGTATACAGGATTACGATTTAATAAAAAGTTCAGCCAGCATTCATCTAGCGTATGGATAACTAGTGGCGGCCATTTTTTTCGATTTTTCGAATCTCATCAGACTGGTGTGTTCCACGATTACGATTACTCTAGATGTAGTAGAGATTGCGCAATTTTATTTATTTCGAAATTCATTCATCGAAACATGACACACTCCCGAATTCCTTATCGCACCTGTGCACATACTCGGCGCCTCGACGATGAAAGCTCGTTATCTCGAACAAATACAGACGCGAGATTTGTCAACCGCTACAACCTCGGACAATCATTTAATGTCTATTCACAAGGATTCCAAAAAAAAATCAAAATCTTTGCATTATTTTTTGTATCATTCAGGAGATGATTTTTTTTAATATAAATGATCCTAAGAACCTTTGCATTATTTTTTGTATAATTCAGGAGATGATTTTTTCTAATATAAATGATCCTAAGAACTTTAGCATTATTTTTTATATCATTCAGGAGATGATTTTTTTTAATATAAAGGATCCTAAGAACCTTTGCATAATTTTTTGTATCATTCAGGAGATGATTTTTTTAATATAAATGATCCTAAGAACTTTTGCATAATTTTTTGTATCATTCAAGAGAAGATTTTTTAAATATAAATGATCCTAATAAACTTTGCATTATTTTTTGTATCATTCAAGAGATGATTTTTTTAATATAAATGATCCTAAGAAACTTTGCATAATTTTTTGTATCATTCAAGAGATGATTTTTTTTTAATATAAATGATCCTAAGAAATTTTGCATTATTTTTTGTATCATTCAAGAGATGATTTTTTCTAATATAAATGATCCTAAGAAACTTTGCATTATTTTTTGTATCATTCAAGACATGATTTTTTTCTAATATAAAGGATCCTAAGAACCTTTGCATAATTTTTTGTATCATTCAAGAGATGATATTTTTTTAATATAAATGATCCTAAGAAACTTTGCATTATTTTTTGTATCATTCAAGAGATTATTTTTTTAATATAAATGATCCTAAGAACCTTTGCATTGTATTTTGTATCATTCAGGAGATGCATTTTTTAATACTTAATGATACTAAGAACTTTTGCATTATTTTTTGTATCATTCAAGAGAATATTTTTTTTAATATAAAGAATCCTAAAAACCTTTGCATTATTTTTTGTATAATTCAAGAGATGATTTTTTTCTAATATAAATAATCCTAAGAAAATGGTGGCGATACAAAATAAATGAACTCCTAATAATATTAAGAATGTTCAAATTTTGTAGACAAGCACAAACCCACAATTTTAATGATAGCCAGATGAAATTTAGATAACATTTCCTGGAATCCTTCTAAGTTCCAACATTCTATCACATCATTTAAAATTTGAATATTCTCAAAGAAAAAAAAAATGGCGATTTTTGTGAAAAATCCGAAACTCGCGGAATAACTTCAAATCATACCAAAATGTTTCCAATGAATGGGAGCTGCACAAATTTAAGCAATAAATAAAATTTTGATTGAAATAATAATTACCCGATGAATTGTTATTTGAGTCCCAACAATTAACTTTTTTTTATACTATATTTTGTTGATATTGAAATTTGTGACCGACGTGTGTATTTGGAAAAAAATATACCTTTCAATCACAAAGTGATGATTATCAATGAATGTTAAAATGATGCTAAAAAAATCAGTTGAGTTTAGGTTTTCTATGGTTGAGACTGAAATGATAATTACCCGATGAATTATTATTTGAGTCTCAGCAATTAAATTTTTTATACCATATTTATATTTGTTCGACGCACCACAAGGCTCCAATTTAGGTCACTGTACGTTTACGATATTGAATTATAAAAAAATAACAATAAGAGGGGGATTGTGGTTTGAACACTAAATCCAACCTCCCAGATTACGCTACGTTATGTATTTTTTTTTTTTTTGAAAAAAAAAAACAATTTTCTATATGTAATATTTGAAAATATTCATTCCCTTGGACAAAGGTCCGGGAAAAGTAAAAAAAATATAAGTCATGAAATACAGATGCATGCGTGATTTATTAGTATTAAAAAATATTTTGTTAAGACTGTGATTATTTATCAGAATAAAGATATCATATGTGGTATAATTGTAATCAGAATAAATAGAGGATTTTAATCTGATAAAAAAACAATATGGCGCCCATAAGAAATAAGAAAGTTGATGATGGTCCAGAAGAAACGAAACATGCTATTAGTAAAATTAGTAAGCCATCGATTAGATCATAAAAAAGTGCTATTAGAATGTCTTCATTGTATTGAATTATTGCTTCAAATAACGAAGATATAAATAAAAAAAGAAAATCGCGTTTTTCAGTTTTTTCATTTTTCTTGAAAACAAAGAAACTTAGCCCAGTTTTCTCAACGGGATATTAATAAGCATGAAATTCTGCAAAAGTGCCGAATTTAAACCTACACTTTATCTCTTACAATAAGCGAGATCCCCATGGTAAGACTCGAAATTGAAACACCCTGTATATATATACATATAGAAAATTGTTTTTTTCACAAAAAAAAAACATGTAATTTCAATTGTAACTTCCAAAAATATCCAAACCTTGGTTATTCACATTCACATTTTTTTTATTTGTATTAATAAGGAGCAATTGTTGTGAGAGCGTGAAGAGAGAGGGTTGCGGCGGCGACACCCCGCGGGTCGCGCGTGCCGCGCGGGGGCGTCCTGATGACTTCGACGAGGGCAAATGAAAATGACGGGGGCGATTAGCCGGCCTGATTATTATTTTCCGAATGTAATACGCGCGGTGTAATGAAAATAATTGGGGGTTGGACGCCGCGGGGCGGAGGGGGGAGAGAGGGGGGGCGGGAGACGTCTTTCCCGCTTCTGCCACTTGCTCTCGTCTCTCTGCATATATATAAAGAGCACACGCTCTCCTCACCCATTCCAAAACCGATCACAAACAAAGTTTCAAACTTCTTGCTCCCCCGGTTTACTACCTCCAGCTAGCTACGTGGATTCAGACACGTTTCCGCCTGTTGCGGCTACTCACTCGATCAAGTTCACGTTAGTCGTTTTTTTTTAATCGGATCGCGCCCGTTTGAATCGTTTTTTTTATAACAATTTTGATCTTTTTCCTGTGTCGTTATTAGAACGAGAATAAATAGGTAAGTTGCATTTAATACATATATTTAAAATAAATCTTGGACTATACAAATAATACAAAACAATATAACGTAAATAATTACAATACTCTTGTTAATTGTTGAGGCTTCTACTTTGTTATACATTGTAATTCAATTTTAATAAATGAAACACTTTTTTACTTTGTTTGTATAACTCCGAGTTTTTTACTTTGTTTGTGTAACTCCGAGTTATACAAACAAAATAAATAAATAAAGTAACTGGGAGTTATACAAACAAAGTAAAAAACTCGGAGTTATACAAACAAAGTAAAAAAGTGTTTCATTTATTAAAATTGAATTACAATACAATTAGTCGGTCTGGATTTTCGCCCGGAATTAAGTTCAATTTTTCTCATTAATTTTAATTCATACAAACAAAATTTCAAAATAAGTTTAAAATAAAATAAAATAAAAATGTATATAAAAAGAGCGTAAAGCTGATTAAGCATAAAATTTGAAAATACAACAAAACAATCAGGACAGATTTTGATAATTATATGGTAGAATGTTAAATTATAAATAATTTAAAAAGTTTCAATAAATTTATCATTGAAACTTTTTAAATTAAAGATAACAATATTTAAATATATTTTTTTTAAAATAATCTTATTTTTGTCTAGTTATTATTTTCATAATATTTTGATAATAATATTAAAGGATAAATAACTTTCTTTCTTTCTTAATCGTATCCTCTTTTACCCGTATTGGGTGTCGAGGTTAGGATAAATAACTAAAAAAACAAATTAAATAAAAACGATTTGAAAATAATCAATAAATTATTTCCACATTTAGAGCTCTGTGACTTTTGCCTTACGTTAAACAAATGCACATTAAAACAACTACTTCCAGGGCAAATTCCCCGTCAGATGTTGAATTCAATTTCTGGCGGGGCATTTGTTACACACACTAAATTGGTGAACTGTCAAACTTGTATTAAAAAAAATAACAGGCTTCACTATTAAAATTAACTGACGAGTGATTCCAGCGTTTGTACATTTTCCACAACTATTCTGATTTCTGTTAGAACGCTATTATTTCTTCTATAATGTGTTGATTTCGAATTATTATATAATTGTTATATTTTCCTTCACATGAGCATCAATATGAAAGCACGAATTACAAGATAACCATTGAATAATCTTGCCTAAAATACACAGCTTGTTTTACACACACTAAATTGGTGAACTGTCAAAATTGTATTTTAAAAAAAAATAACAGGCTTCACTCTTAAAATTAACTGACGAGTGATTCCAGCGTTTGCTCATTTTCCACAACTATTCTGATTTCTGTTAGAACGCTATTATTTCTTCTATAATGTATTGATTTCGAATTATTATATAATTGTTATATTTTCCTTCAAATACGCAACAATTTGAAAGCACGAATTACAAGATAACCATTGAACAACAAGTGAACTGTCAAACTTGTATTTAAAAAAATAACGGGCTTCACTATTAAAATAATGAAATGTCAAAGTTTACAGTTCATATTATAAAGAAATATTTGTTGTTACCGAAACAGTTAATCTTCTTCTGAAATAGTAAATCTGGCAATACTAAATATTTGTCATTACTGAAACAGTTAATCTTCTTCTGAAATAGTAAATCTGGCAATACTGGATTAAATGGGCACCTGTGACGTCGCTAAAATCATAGAGTATAAATCCATGGATTGGCCAACCTTATTAATACAAAGATATAAAACGGGATATTATTCAGCATGAAATTCTGTAAAAGTGCCGAATTTAAATCTACCCTCTATCTCTTATAATAAGCGAGATCCCCATGGTGAGACTCGAATTTGAAACACCCTATATATATATACATATAGAAACTTGTTTTTTTTTCACAAAAAAATATGTAATTTCAATTGTAACTTTCAAAAATATCCAAACCTTGGTTATTCACATTCATATTTTTTTATTTGTATTAATAAGGAGCAATTGTTGTCAGAGCGTGAAGAGAGAGGGTTGCGGTAAACTGTCAAACTTGTATTAAAAAAAAACTAACGGGCTTCACTATTAAAATAATGAAATGTCAAAGTTTACAGTTCATATTATAAAGAAATATTTGTTGTTACTGAAACAGTTAATCTTCTTCTGAAATAGTAAATCTGGCAATACTAAATATTTGTCATTACTGAAACAGTTAATCTTCTTCTGAAATAGTAAATCTGGCAATACTGGATTAAATGGGCACCTGTGACGTCGCTAAAATCATAGAGTACAAATCCATGGATTGGCTAACCTTATCAATAAATTATGTATTTATTGATAAATCTTGCTATTGTTTATGCACATCTCTCTCTTACATTCTCATTTACATAAACAACAAAATTGAAAGAACAAATTACAAGATGATACTTGAATATTGTTGCACATATCTACAAAGCCTGTAATACACACACTAAATTCTTTAAATGTCAAACTTGTTATTTAAACAATATATGTAGATTTTTTTTGAAAATAAAAACGTTTGGTTATTGTTTCACTTTTTTGTTTATTAATAATAAACACTGACAAGTTATCAAAATGATTACAGGAGGAACAATCAAAAAGCTGTTAATAAAATGTCAAAGTTTACAGTTCATATTATAAATTTCAGTTTTCTTCCATTTTGAACAAAGTTTTGGAAATCGACGCCTAAAAATTGATGAAATTTCAATTTTTTTTGGGGGAATTCTCCGCTCTCCTCCTCCATGAAAACTCAAAAAAAAAATCATGAAATTTAAACGTTTTGGAAATTATTCACTTCCCTCAAATCTAAATAAATAAACAATCTTTAGGCGGAAAGACTACTGGTCGATAGCCAATTGGCAAACTCTTACAGTATGTATTGTAATATTTAAATACATAAACTATATTAAAAAAAAAAGTTAATTGTTGGGACTGAAAAAATAATTCATCAGGTAATTATCATTTCAATAAAAAAAATTATTTATTGCTTAAATTTGTGCAGCTCCCATTCATTGGAAACATTATATTATTATTTTGTGTTATATGTAGGTGTTGTAGTACGTTTGTCAATAAAGATTATGTATATATATATATAAACAATATCAAAAAAAAAACCTGTGTAATTTAAAAAATATTGAGTTTTTTTTTTCGGGGGTTGCATTAACAGCTTGATTATAACTGATGAGTGATTTCAGCTTATTATCCGCAACTATTCCGTGTTCTCGCCCTTGGCAACAAATGCGAGACGCGCTGATGACGACCGTTGGAATAATGACTCAGATGAGCCGTTGAAAACGCTGATGGTTATTTCCGATAAAATTAGAGAGAAAAAAAAAAGTCCCGATAAAAGTGCAACGATTGGTGTAATATCCGGTCTCGTTATATAAGAGTGCAACCTAGTTTTATCTCACCCAAATGATAAAAATGATAAAAAGAAAATTATTCAATAGTCATTCCGAATGTGGGAATGGGAATCAGGTCAAAAATAATAATAATCAAATACAATAAATTGTGGAAAAGTGTATGCTTACTGATTGGATTATTTCAAGTAATCGAAATTTTATATTGAAATGATTTTAAGAAAAACTTAAGAATTATTTCATTTGTGTAATAGTAAATCTGACAATAGTAAATATTTGTTATTACTGAAACAGTTAATCTTCTTCTGAAATAGTAAATCTGGCAATACTGGATTAAATGGGCACCTGTGACGTCGTTAAAATCATAGAGTATAAATCCATGGATTGGCCAACCTTATCAATACAAATACATCTTGCTATTGTTTATGCAGATCTCTCTCTTACATTCTCATTTACATAAACAACAAAATTGAAAGAACAAATGATACTTGAATATTGTTGCCCATATCTACAAAGCCTGTATTACACACACTAAATTCATAAATGTCAAATTTGTTATTTAAACACTATATGTATTTTTTTTATGAAAATAGAAACGTTTGGATATTGTTTCACTTTTTTGTTTATTAATAATAAACACTGACTAGTTATCAAAATGATTACAAGAGGTACAATCAAAAAGCTGTTAATTAAAAGAGCAGACTTTACTACTAAAATGGGCACCTGTGACGTCATTAAAATCATAGAGTACAAATCCATGAATTAGTCAACCTTATTAATAAATACATATAGACCAATCTTGCTATCGTTTATGCAGATCTCGTTCTTACATTCTCATTTACATAAACAACAAAATTGAAAGAACAAATTACAAGACGATACTTGAATATTCTTGCCCATATCTGCAAAGCCTGTATTACACACACTAAATTCTTTAAATGTCAAACTTGTCATATTAAAAAAAAAACGAGCTTTACTATTAAAATTAAAAAAGAGTGATTTCACCATACAACTTTTCGATTTTCTGTTACAACGCAATTATTTCTTAAGGCGGAAAGACCGCTGGTCTATGGGAGTAAACAATTTGATTTTTTTATAAATATGTAAAATTCAAGTAAACGTAATAACAAAAAAAAATGTATATTTTTAGTCTACCAAAAATTAATTAAAGAAACACTTTTCAATTTTAATTATTCCCTATTTTTACGGCATAAAATTCCCCGCTTGAATCATAAAAGTACTAGGAAAAAATTACCGGTGGGATGTCTTTAATTTGTAAACTATTTATACATGTCTATACGTGTGCGAGTGTTTCCGAGCAAACGCGACATTAGAAATGATGTATTTACGGCGTTCTCGATATTCGCTCCGCGTCTTGTCAAACTTTCAGAATGGACGAAAATTCGCGGAAAATCGCCCGTTTCTGGGAAATTTTAAACTGTACGCTTAAAAGAGAAATTGAGTGTAATTGTTTATTTTGGAATGTGTGTCGGAATTTACATCAGAAATAATTACGAAAATAAGACTAAAAAAAAAAAAACGAAATATTTTCGACAATAGCAAAGTTTCTAATTTGAATAATTGGTGGAATTTTGTTACAAACAGATAAATTGGAAAATTTTGTCTTTAGAGGTTTGTTAGTTGAGTATTAACAAACTCCGAAAAGGCGTTTTCTAACGTCAAAATACACATTAAAGTCGGCCAAAAGTATAAATAATATTATAAATTCAAATTCAGTATGTTGTTTCAAATTATTGTGTTTATGCTTGTATATATGTGCACACTTGTATGTATATTTTAATGTATTTTTAATTTGTAAAATGGTTTATCCGTCAAATAAATAAATAGAAAAGAGTTGATTTACTTGGTCACAGTTATTTAAATAAATTAAATAAAAAAGAATTTGAAAATAATTAATAAATTTCTACTTTTAACCATGTCACCGAGCTAAATAAAATAATTTAATTAATTTTATTAATAATCAAACAAAACAATCAATATTATTTTCATAAATTAAATAAAAAAATATTTGAAAATAATTGGTAAATTATTTCTACATTTAGCCATGTCACTGAGCTAAATAAAATAAAATAACGTTGTATCGGAGATCTAATTTAAGATTGCAGCGCCAAAGTGGCAAAATTCAGAACCCGTTTGGCGTACGCAGCTGCATTCACTTCGAAATGATTTTGTTTATGAATTTCTAGCCAAAAATACCCACCAGACTTTTTTTTGCCAACGAAAATTCAAATTGTCAAGTCCAGACAATTCAAATAAAGTTCATTCGAGAAAATTGCCGGGTTATTAATATTTTAAAACAGTGTCTGAATAACACAGCTTTTTCTCGCATTGCTTGCGAATAGGACTCTAACGTTGCTTCTGGGATATAATTTAAGAACGCACAGCGCTAAAGTGGCGAAATTCAGAACCATCTTGACGTACGCAATTACATCCACGTGTGTGACGTCACATGCACGCGATGTGGTAATGGGAAAATTCGGTTATTTTGATAATCGAAAATATTAAAAATATGCAATTAAATAATCGATTATTTTTCGAATCGTATGATTTGAATCCGCATTGATTCGAATGCTCATTTGAATCGCTAAAATTCGGTTTATTCCTTACTTCAAATTTTCGTTTTATTTTAATTATGTTAAAAAGTGATCATTTCAATTTCCAACAATTATCCTAATTAGAAATTCCGCTTAAAACAATTAGTAATCCAACAAGAAACCAACGACAAAATTGCATCAGCCTCAATTTCAATCAATCATAGTACAAAAAAAGAAAGCATCCAATCAATCTACCTGTGTGTTATCTAGTTCTCACCACCAATCCCAATTCCGCGTGCATGTGTGGGGGTAAGGCCGAATTGGGCTGATGCAACAAGCACGGTTTTTACCGCGCGGCGCAGAGTGGGGCGCTCGAATCCTCACTCCCAATCCAAATTTCGAAAAAGTGCCCATTCAGTTTCAATTCCGCCTTCGCCTTAGCCATGCACGTCAACTTCCACGACTCGAAAGATCTAGTGAGCCAACAGCAATCAAGAACTGGTAGTTTTCCGATATCGAATCGTTTCGCTGTTCAGAGTGTATCGTGTTTTAGAATTCGAAAGAAATTATAGGTGAGTTATATATATTTTTTTAAATTAAAATTATTAAATTTACGAGTTATAATTTACAAACAAAATAAAAAACAAGTAATTCAGGATGATTTAATTAAAATTATATACATAAATATTATTAATTATATTGTAGATTTGTATTATTATTATTTATTTATTACATAAAACTTACGCTGTATAACAAAAATAACTTATTTTCGTTAAAAACTATGCACAACTTAATCTTAAGTTTTAAACTTTTTCATATACTTTATACAGTAAATTTTCGAAAAAAGTACATACATTGTAAAAAGGTAAATTCGTTAAATAAATAAATAAATTAAAATACTTGGTTTGTTTCACTTATTTATATTTTCTCCAAATAGTTTCGACCGTTGGTCATCTTCAGGGAGGAATGTACAAAATCATAGTATTAATTAAATCATCCTGAATTAATTCAAAAATGTTTCACCACGGGTTAAGTGAGAAATTAATTAAACATATAAAAAAAACAAGTATTTGAAACAAAAAAAAATTTACAAATTATAAAAACCATAATTAATATATATATATTTTATGTGAAGATGCATATAACCAAGAAATTAAAAGCATGACTTACAAGATAACACTTAAACGTCAAATTTGAATTCAGAACAAAACAGACTTTACTCTATTTTGTTTATTTTATGTGAAGATGCACATAACCAAGAAATTAAAAGCATGACTTACAAGATAACACTTGAATAATCCTGCCTTATCCTAAATTACACTCATTAAATTCTTGAAACGTGAAATTTGAAAGATTATTTTAAAAGAAATTAGACTTTACACTGTTTTTGTTTATATTACATCTTCAAATAACCAACAAATTAAAAGCACAAATTACAAGATAATATTTGAATAATATTGCCCTAACCTAAAGCTCACAGTTTGTATTACACTCACTAATTTCTTGAAACGTCAAATTTCAAAATCCTGCTTTATCCTAAATTACATTCATTAAATTCTTGAAACGTGAAATTTGAAAGATTATTTTAAAAGAAATCAGACTTTACACTGTTTTTGTTTATATTACAACTTCAAATAACCAACAAATTAAAAGCACAAATTACAAGATAATATTTGAATAATATTGCCCTAACCTAAAGCACACAGTTTATATTACAGTCACTAATTTCTTGAAACGTCAAATTTGAATTCAAAAGAAAAGAGGTTTAATTCTATTTTGTTTATTTTATGTGAAGATGCACCTAACCAAGAAATTGAAAGCATGACTTACAAGATAACACTTGAATAATCCTGCCTTATCCTAAATTACACTCATTAAATTCTTGAAACGTGAAATTTGAAAGATTATTTTAAAAGAAATCAGACTTTACACTGTTTTTGTTTATATTACAACTTCAAATAACCAACAAATTAAAAGCAAAAATTACAAGATAATATTTGAATAATATTGCCATAACCTAAAGCTCACAGTTTATATTACAGTCACTAATTTCTTGAAACGTCAAATTTCAATTCAAAAGAAAACAGGCTTTACTCTATTTTGTTTATTTTGCATCTTCACATAACCAAGAAATTAAAAGCATGACGTGATAACACTTAAACGTCAAATTTGAATTCTCTATTTTGTTTATTTTATGTGAGGATGCACATAACCAAGAAATTAAAAGCATGACTTACAAGATAACACTTGAATAATCCTGCCTTATCCTAAATTACATTCATTAAATTCTTGAAACGTCAAATTTGAAAGATTATTTTAAAATAAATCAGACTTTACACTGTTTTTGTTTATATTACATATTAAAATAACCAAGAAATTAAAAGCACGAATTGCACAATTACTATTTTTTCAAATTTGAAAGGTCATTACAAAAGAAATCAGACCTTACTCTGTTTCGTTTAATTTACATCTTCCCATAATCAAGGTAATTGCCGCTCTAGTTTCTTTTTTTCTCTATGGTTAAACTTTCTTAAAATTTAAACACACGAATCGAATTGAGGAATATTTGAGGGATTTTACATGAAAACAAATATTTTTAATTTAATTAATAAAAAAAATCATTTACAGTTAATTTCTCATTCATTTCCAGAAAGTTCTAAAAATAAATACATCATGGGTTATTTTCTCATTCGACCTAAAACAGTTCCAAGTTCGATTAAAAAAATAGTTAATTTTAAACCTTTTTTTTAATCGGGTGAGAAATTTTAGAACTCTTAATTTTAAAACTGTAAATTAAATAAAAAGGAATTTATTATTAAAATTATTTTCCGTTTAGCTACTGTGACATTCTGACTTATGTTTACTTTAAACAAATGCACAATAATGGACAGTCTATTTTGTATTGGATGAGAATATTTGCAACTTTTTTTGGTCGAAGGAGAAATTAATCCGTGATGGATTTAATTTTGAAACATTTTTTACTTGAATAAGAAATGAACTCATAATGATTTTTATTTTTGATTGAAATTAAAAAAAAAACAGTTTTAACATTAAAAGAAATTAATTTTAAAACTGTTAATTCTATGAGAAATTTTAGAGCTTTATCGAGTCAAATGAGAAATTAAGTCAAGATGGATTTAATTTTGGAACTTTTTTGGGACAAATGAGAAATTAACTCAAGATTTATTTAATTTTGAATTTTTTTAAACGAATGAGAAATTAAGTCAAGATGGATTTAATTTTGGAACAAATGAGAAATTAACCCACGATGGATCTAATTTCGATTTTTTTTTAAACGAATGAGAAATTAACTGAAAATGGATTTAATTTTGAAACTTTTTTGAAACGAATGAGAAATTAAGTCAAGATGGATTTAATTTTGGAACTTTTTTGGAACAAATAAGAATTAACCCACGATGGATTTAATTTCGAAACTTTTTTGAAACGAATGAGAAATTAACTGAAAATGGATTTAATTTTGAAACTTTTTTGAAACGAATGAGAAATTAAGTCAAGATGGATATCATTTTGAAACTTTTTTGGGACTAATGAGAAACTAACCCACGATTGATTTAATTTTGTAATTTTTTTTAGCTGAATAAAAATTTAATTCGTGGGTTACTTCCTCATTCAATCTCAAAAAAAGTTCAAAAACAAAGTTACTAGTGACTTAATTCCATATTTAACCCACAACAAATACTTCCCCATTTGCAACAAATCAAGAAATCAACACAAAAAAAATCTGCGCACTTGTGGCAAACGTCACAATCGCAATCTGTCGCAACAGCGGCTCCCGAAGGAGAGAAAAGAATCGATTTCCTTTCGATACTATCCGGTCTCGGGACTGATAAACCCGTACGAAATGGGTGTCAGGGATCAACGGGGTCAGGGGTTGTCTTCCTCAAGTGTTAATCGCCGGTTTCCAAGTTCCCAGAACGACACAAAAAATTATCATCAACCCGATATTCGATCATGCGGTTGCATCACCACCAATATAACAGCATCCACTCCCATTCATTCGTTTCCATTCATCCGAGCGATTACTACACGAGTGCCTTACAGTTTACGTGCCGTACGAGCACGTGCTCGAATTGAAAATAATAATAAAGAAAAAAAAGGAAAGAGGAGATAGAGCGTTTGTTTGACCTTCGGTAAGTTTATTTTAGTAATCTACGTGGGGGAATTGATAATAGGCGCTCTTTTTTTTTTGATTAGAGATGGTTTGAATACTACGACGAAGTACTACTGACACACTTATGTTTTAGCACTTTATTTTTGTTTTTGTTTTGTTTAAATTTTCTTAACATTTTTTTTTTCACAATTCCAATTACAATGTTTCGTTTTTTCTAATTAATGTAATGTAAAGCTCTTTTTTATAAAAGTGAATGAAATATATATATATATATATATATATATATATAAATCTTTATTGGCGGATTATTTTGAACAAAGTAATAATAATAAATAAATACAATAAATAACTAACATAAAAATAAATTCTTCTGCCAATTGGCTATCGACCGTTGGTCTTTCCGCCTGAAATATTTATTTGTCTCGATAAATCAATTTGCTTAAAAAAAAAGATTATTTCATGTAAATGTCGTCCGCGATTACGTTTCAAATGGTCCATTTTAAGAATCCAACCTTTTTTAACATTTCCATCGGTATTTCATGTGACATTTGGGTATATTCCGAAACGGAAAATATTAAGTTTAACGTGTACGTTATTAATTAATTTCACATTCTATGAATACATATCTACATATTACAAAAGCTGCTTAGATTGTGATGATAAAAAATAACGTACACGTTAAACTTAACATTTTCTGTAATGAATAGCCCCGATTGTCTTTTAAAGCAGCAATGGTGGTTGGCTTGTCCTACAAAAAATAGGTAAAATTGCACGATTTTGATGATGCGCTCACCAAACTTGGCTCACAATTGGATCGCCTACAGTATGACATATGGCACCGTCCTGTTGAAACCACATGTCAACCAAATCAAAATCTTCTATTTTAGAAACAACCATTTTTATTCACAAAGCAGAATTACAATTCTTTATAAATATCATGGGTTATTGACCGGAGGTCTTTCTGCCCCTAGCGGATCTCCATTTAGCAATGGTGGTTAGCTTGTTCCTATAGATTAGTAATTTCACATAATCCCACAAAAAATAGTCTAGTGTGGTAAAATTTCACGATCTCGTTGGCCAAAACTTGAGATTTATTGCTCTCAATTGGATCGCCCACAGTGTGACATACGACACCGTCCTGTTGAAACCACATCTCAACCAAGTCCAATTCTTCCATTTTTTGGAAAATTTATGTCCGTGATCATCGAACAGTACCTTGTTTCATTAATCTGAATGGCACCGTCCTGTTGAAACCACATGTCAACCAGGTCCAATTCTTCCACGTTTTGTCACAAAAACGTCCGCGATCATCGAACGTTGCGGTCATCTTTGAAGAAGTATGGTCCAATAATGCCACAAACCGCACCACGCAGTGCATTTTTCGGGTTGCATTGGCAGCCCTGAACAATACACAAACAGGGTAAAAACAGAAAATGCGGTTGGTGTCCATAATAAATTTCTTCATGAGTGCGCCTCGGTTTCCTTCCCTTTACCCTCAAAGATTTTATGAAAAGAAATAGATATTGGAGGATTTTGATAATTTTAACGTTATCGCTCTCTGACTGTTCTTCGCACAAAATTCGACAATTTATTTACGTACTATTTGAGGAAAAAATTAACCCGAGACATTTTTTCGATAAAAAAAACGGATCTAGCTTTTCTTATTCATTATTCCTGAAATCGGTCGTACGCAACTGTCAAATTCACATGTAAATTCCTATCTAAATGACAGATTTCATACGACCGAAACGTTCGATTAATTTCAGGAATACGGGCTTGGTGAGGGATAGCCGATTGATGTCGAATAGAGTGAAATTAGTGCGAAACTTGGTCACAATTGCTTGAATAGCCTGCTCGGCATATCGATTATGGACGCAATTTACGAAACACATTTTTTATAGAGCACGAATTTTCATAATAAAATTCAATGATTTGCAAGCGCTGTTCGCTTGCAAATCTGTTTATCATAAAATGGCAACCAAAACTAAGCATGTATGGCTTTGACAGTGTGTCAATTCACGAATCACGCGTCAACTGTCAAAAACTTAACAATGAAAAAACAATTAACAACAACAATGTGCACTCAATTTATTTACTGTAAATCAAAGCATATGTGAAATTATAATATTAAATTTAACTTGATTGTAGGAGTAACTAAAATTCACAATTAATTACCCAACTTACAATGGTGGATATAGAATCTACAATTGCCCAATTTATTGTGATGGATTCCATTTACGCCTATATATATACAGAGTGTTTCAAATTCGAGTCTCACCAGAATAAACAGAGGATTTTAATCTGATAAAAAACCAATATGGCACCCACAAGAAATAAGAATACTTTCCAAACATGTTTGCACACTCACCTAACCTAACCTAACCTAATCTAAACTAACCTAAACTAACCTAACCTAAATTAACCTAACCTAAACTAACCCAAACTAAACTAACCTAACCCAAACTAAACTAACCTAAACTAACCTAACCTAAACTAACCCAAACTAAACTAACCTAACCTAAACTAACCCAAACTAAACTAACCTAACCTAACCTAAACTAACCTAACCTAATCTAACCTAAAATAATCTAACCTAAACTAACCTAACCTAAACTAACCTTAACTAACCTAACCTAACTTAACCTAACCTAACCAAATGAAAAATGTTTGGTTTTAGGATTTGAAATTGCACAATCATTTTTTTTTAACTAATTTATATTTTTTTACGCAGATTATTGGATGGAGCGGTGGCGCCATCTATTTTTGATATCATAAATTAAAATATCTATTATTTACAAATGGATCTAAAATACATATTGATTATTTTTTATACATACAGATTTAATTCTTTCTAATTTTTTTTTAATTAAGCAATCTTGAACATGACCCAACATTAATCTTTATCTTCCAAATAAAACCATCGACTAAAGAACATCCATTACTCCCAAGCCGTGTTTCAGGCAAATTAATCTCGAAGGACGGACGGACGAAAACAGAGCGCGCGCACGCACATTCCTCACAGTCCCGACCTGCCGCACTAAGTAGTACTATAATAGAACACTACGTGATAAAAATCAGGCACGTCCTCCGATGAATGAACGGCCGATTGAATGAACGCATGAATGGGCGCCGTTATCGGCCGCCCCCCTCGAATTCGTTTTCTTCGCGTTCGTCTCCTTTTCGATTTCCACGGGGTTTACTGACCTTTGGATCAGTTAGATAACCGCGACTCGATTGACGTAGATGATAGCGCTTATCGGTTCATTGTTTTAAACGCAGCATCAATGAACGCACGGAATGAATGGCAGTGAATTGTTGATAATGTGGACGTGACATGATTTATTTATAAATGGATTAAGTATGGCGATTTTTTTTAAAAGTACACTCGTTTTTTTTTAATTGATAATGTCTGTAATTAAATAAAAAACGTCATAATATCCTGCCACAGGATTTTAATTTCAATTAAACGATTCTTCAAAAAGTACCACCGATATAACATATTTTTCTAAAAGTACTCACACTTTTTTTTTAATTAAGCTTGGATTAGATGACACTATTTTCTTGTACAAGAAAATAGTATACTATTTTTTATCATGCACAAAATTGTTTATGAAATCCTATACGGTACTACCATCGATGGTGTATAGGAAACTGTTAATTTATTCAAACAAAATTTACTATACTGTAGCACCAAAAAGGATTTCATATAGCGTCCTGATTGGTAGTACTTTTTGAAGAATCATTTGATTAGAATTCCAATCTTGTGGCAGGATTTTATGTCGGACTTTCGGAAACGATTCTTCAAAAAGTACTACCGATATAACATATTTTTCTAAAAGTACTCACACCTTTTTTTTCTTTTAAATTTAAGCTTGGATTAGACGATACTACTTTCTTGTACAAGAAAATAGTATACTATTTTTTATCATGGCGTAATAAACAAAATATGACCAAATAGAAATTAGAATGTGTAATAACGGAAAATATCAAGTTTAACGTGTACGTTATTAATTAATTTCACATTCTATGAATACATATCTACATATTACAAAAGTTGGTTAGATTATGATGATGATGTGCCACTGGATTGGAATTATATCCAGAAGATTCTTCAAAAAAGTACTACCGACATAGTATTTTTTTAAGTACTGACACATTATAATTTAGAATTAATTTATTTAGCAACATAATAATCCTATTACAGGATTGAAATTCTAATCAAAAAGTACTACAAAAGAGGATATTGTTTATGACATCCTCTATGGTACTACCATCGATGGTGTATAGGACTCTCCAGTTAAATCCGGGCAAAACTGTTAAATTATTCAAACAAAATTTACTATACTGTAGCACCAAAAAGGATTTGCTATAGCGTCCTGATTGGTAGTACTTTTTGAAGGATCGTTTGGGCCCGTATTCCTGAAATTGATCGGACGTTTCGGGCGTATGAAATCTGTCATTTAGATAGGAATTTACATGTGAATTTGACAGTTGCGTACGACCGATTTCAGGAATAAGGCCCTTGATTAGAATTCCAATCTTGTAGCAAGATTTTATGTCGGACTTTCGGACCACGTCAGACCAGTATGTTCGATGTCCAATGCTTTGATGAATGTAGTTGAACAGATGTTTACATTCATGTAAACCATAAATTTTAATAATAAATCATAGATGGCGCTTTACGTGATTTATTTCAAAATTGTTCATCAAATCTTAAATGAAAAAGGAATCCACGAAGAACTGGTATATTTTGTGTGTTAGCACCAAAGAGGATTTCAAATAGCGTCCTGATTGGTAGTACTTTTTGAAGAATCATTTGATTAGAATTCCAATCTTGTAGCAGGATTTTATGTCGGACTTTCGGACCACGTCAGACCAGTATGTTCGATGTCCAATGCTTTGATGAATGTAGTTGAACAGATGTTTACATTAGTGTAAACCATAAATTTAATAAAAAAATCATAGATGGCGCTTTACGTGATTTATTTCAAAATTGTTCACCAAATCTTAAATGAAAAAGGAATCCACGAAGAACTAGTATATTTTGTGTGTTATAGACGAAGGGTAGTACCATCAATTAAATATATATCTCTCATATACTTCATTGATGGTACTGTCCAGCCATGGTTGTACGAATTTACCTTCCCCAGAATTGCTATCGACTTTTCCGTAGAATGAATCCTTCTTAATAGCGTTGTAGAATCTTCCTCACATCTCTTAAATTCCTACCAATCTTTCCATAGAATGAGTACTTCTTAATAGCATTTCAGAATATTCCTCACATTTCTAGAATTCTTACCAACTTCTCTCTAGAATGAGTCCTTCTTAATAGCATTTCAGAATATTCCTCACATTTCTAGAATTATTACCAACCTCTCTTCTAGAGTGAGTTCTTCTTAAAAGCATTTCAGAATATTCCTCACATTTCTGGAATTTCTACCAACTTCTCTCTAGAATGAGTCCTTCTTAATAGCATTTCAGAATATTCCTCACATTTCTAGAATTATTACCAATCTCTCTTCTAGAATGAGTTCTTCTTAATAGCGTTGCAGAATCTTCCTCACATCTCTTAAATTCCTACCAATCTTTCCATAGAATGAGTACTTCTTAATAGCATTGCAGAACATTCTTCACATTTCTAGAATTCTTACCAACCTTTCCCTAGAATGACCCCATAACAGTGTTGCAGATGTATGGTGAAACATACAATAGTGTAGATTATTGGTGGTAATTCAAAAACAATTGATTGCTGAAGTATAGTACTAATAGTCTGGTGGTACGAATAAATGAACCAGATCTTGTAGCAGGCTCATTTGCCATCTGTTCCGGAAAAAATCCATCCAGAGGGGAGCCAATGCCTCTTTCCTCTCTTCCCGACGCCCATGTCATTGGGTACTAAGCAGTTTATTTACTCTAAGCAGAAACATTGCATTAATAACAATTTAATTCTATTGAGTTTATTGCCCAATATCCGTGAAAACGATCAAATCTAGTAAAAAAAATTCTTAAGAAGCGTTTCTTCTTTACGTTATTATTATTATTTTGAAGTTACTGGAATTCAAAATTGATTATATATAATTTTTTGTTCTTTTGTCAGCAGGATGAGGTGCGTCCCGGTATTGCTGATAGCCTTCTTCCAACACACGTCCTGGGCGAGGAGGCTCACGGATTCCCTCGACAACGAGATCAACAGGAACTCGAACGAGATCGACCTGGGCAAGAGGGTGGTCGACTGGGTGCGGATATCCCAGCCGCCCTCCAGCGTGATCAGCCGCCCCGCGGGATCCTCCATCCAGCTGGAGTGCGAGGCCGTCGGATCCCCGGCGCCCACGCTCCAATGGCTCAAAGGAAACAGGCCGCTGACGGATGTAAGTAAAATTGTTCATTGGCTAGAATTTGTTCCTTTTCTCATCTTTTGGCAAGGAAGCTCCAAGAAATGCATACAATAGCGTTTCCAAACAGTCCTTCCGCGAGGGGTTGAAATAAAATCAATGAAACAATACAAAGAAAAAGAAACTAATAAGTTTGCAATCTTCCTGTTAAGTTACAAGAACTAACTAATAAGATTGTAAAGTCATTAGATGGAACTAAACAAAGGAGTTAAAGAAAGTTCTTCCCAAAAAGTTATAAGAAGGAACTAATAAGATTGCAATCTTCCTGTAACGTCATAAGATTGAACGGGAGATTTTTTTGGGGGGGGGGGGGGGGTGGTAGATATTACAAATTCTTATTCTTAGAATTATACTGTGATATTACAATCCACTCCCCCACTCTTCGGAGATGCATGCTTGAATATGAGTGAAATCTTTTTTCAAATTCTCCACAACTTTTCACATCACTTATTACTGTGAGTGATTAAAGTGCTGAACTAGATTCTGCGAAAAAAAAAACAGATCTGACGTGTTTGATTTCCTTTTTTATAGAATGAAAGGTTCGAGAGCAACATCATCAACGACAATCCCTCGAGGGGCTTGGCCAAGGTGCGAACCAGGCTGGTGCTGCACTCCGCCCTGTCCATCCACGAGGGAACGTACACGTGCGTCGCGGAGAGCGGCTCCCAGGTGGCCACGGCCAAGAGCAACGTCTACATCGTCGCCAACCCCACCATCGAGAAGAACTTCACGCAGATGTTCGGCGAGGAACTGCTCATCGGCAGGAACCACCCGAGGATCACCCTCTACGATACCATCTACATGGACAACATCGGTAAGATTTATCTTCTTATCTTTAAAACTCGATATTAATTGGTTGTTTGTTCTTCAGGAAGCGACATCGTGCTTCCGTGCAAGGTGACCGGCAGCCCCAGGCCGAGCATCATCTGGCTGGACCCCTCCGAGCAGGTCATCGACAACGACCCCAGGCTGACGGTCCTCCCCGACGGCGAGCTGAGGATCAGGAACATCCGCTGGAACGATATGGGACCGTACACCTGTGTCGCGCGGAACTCCCTCGGCCAGGACAACATCACGACATTCCTCTATCCGATGCTGGTAAGTACCGAAAATAATTCACCATCTATTGGTGATTAATAGCACTATTACTCCATCTATCGCTTGTTAATAGTATCACCTCGCCATCTATTGATCGTTAATGGCACTATTAAACTACCTATTCAAGCCATCTATTAGTCGTTATTGGCACTATTTCTTCATCTATTGGTAATTTGCATAGACGTCCAAGATAAAATCTTGATTTAACAACACAAAATCAATATCCTTACCAGGAAAATTGGTCATAGCTAGATCAGCTGAAACTAATTAAACTAAGGAGAAAAAAAAACATAGACGTAGAATATACTAGACGAGTAATGATGTGGTGGGGATAGGGAATGTTTGTAGTCCGATATATCGCGTCTGCAAACGTAAACATAAACACAAGTGGAACCTCACAGCTGTTCGATTTCCCGCTTAAATTCAAATCTAGGAAAATGCCAAACAATTATTTATAATTGATCGGAATTGTTTAGCATTGTCGAATCATAGAAATATCTGTCATTTCACGGTATTAATATCTTAATTAACCAAAAAATATGCAGACTTATTATTACTTGTTATGTTATTATGACATAAACAGCCCCGATGGTAATTCGAAATTGTAAATAAATATAATTTTATATTTTTACATCAGAATAATAACCGTAAGACACAAAGAAAATCGTAAATCAATTGTTTCCAATGACTTCAATAATGAGTTTGAAGAATTCATGAAATAAACAATGACAATATAACAATAATCACGAATCAGACAATAAACACAAGCAGAAATGAGCAAATAAAACACAAACAATCAAAATCTAGTCAAAAACACCAATACGAGCTAGTAATTCAATAAAGCACTAACGAATTAGTGTATTGGGTTACGTCTTTCCCATAGAGATAAAGTATAAGTGGGCCAGATCCATGTATTTAGCGGGAAACACGCGAACGCCATCCAGTGCTCAAGTGGACAACTATTTCCCAAGTTTCAAACCTCTATAAGATTTTTGAGGTTAGGTTTATATACACACTATAATATAACTAATGGCAGGACTGAACATTTTTCTATTTATAATTTTTTGTGTGTATGCTTCCTCTAGTAATTCTAACTCGATTGTAATTTGTGATATAATTTTGCCATCTATTAGTCATTATTGGCACTATTTCTCCATCTATTGGTGATTTGTGATATAATTTTACCATCTATTAATTATTGGCATTATTTCACCACCTTGTATCACGTTGCCATCTATTGGCCGTTTAAGGTATTATTATTAGTGTCTACGCCATTAACGAAAATTATACAAATAATTAATCTCATCAACTTTCTTTAACTCCAACGCAAATGACCCATGTTGTTAAAGCACCCTAAAAACATCAAATTCGTCCATTCTTTAACTCCTTCTATATATTTTCTTCTTTTTTAATTACAGGCGGAGAAGTAAGCGGACAACCCTCTGGATAATTATGGATACGATTCGTGATAACCCAATCAACGTCCGTTTGTAAAAAAAAATAAAACACGAATGAAAAAAAAAACTCTACACACTCACACACAAAAAAAATCCAAGACCTACTTACGTCTAGTCATAATTGTTGTATAATGTATAAATGTGTTAAGTATTAGTTGCTCTTTATGGTTGTACTTAATATTCTCGAGTTAAGTTCCAAGTGAAGGAAAACAAAGTATTCCCCAAAAAACCCTGATTTTTTTACTATTAGGTTTTTTTTATATATGTACACACAAGCGAATAATTTATTTTTTATTATGTAGTTATTTTTATATTTAATACTCATGATATTTAATAATCCTGTAGGTGGATAAATAAACGTAAATGATGGATTAAAAGAAGAAGAGTTGTTTTATTTGTTTGTTTTTTTACTCACTTCGTATGTTATGTTTGTAAAGGATCGGGGCTTTTCTTTGAGAGAAATGTTAAGTTTAACGTGTAGTTCAATTATTATCATCACAGTCTAAGCAGCTTTAAACTTAACATTTTCCTTAGTTGCGAATATATTATGAAGTTATCTCCTATTCTCCGCAACCGGTATTCCTAAAATTCATTTAAT
This sequence comes from Philonthus spinipes, assembly GCA_963082785.1. NCBI lineage: Eukaryota > Metazoa > Arthropoda > Insecta > Coleoptera > Staphylinidae > Philonthus > Philonthus spinipes. The sequence continues at coordinate 20,132,919 of OY720315.1, forward strand.
AGAATATCCAGAAATAATTGAATCGATGACAATTTGTTTATTTTTATGTTATTATAAATATTTGTATTACAATCTTGTAATTGAATCACTAAATTTTTTTATTATTTCAGTAGTATAAAATTTCGTGATATTTTTTGTGCAATTTTTTGACAACACACTGGTAATACACGACGCTCTTCTCGCATTCCCTGAAATCCCTCGCGGAAAGCGCATCCTTGCACTTCTTCCAATACCCCTTAAATTCTCGACCAGTTCAGGTTCTTAAAAAAAAATGAAAATGAAGAGAATTTAATAAAATAATTTTCTCGTTGATAACTCGAAACTAGTCGAGAGTTTAATTCAGGCATAGATCAAAATATTATAAAAATACTTTGATCTATGATTTAGGTTATTACAACATCTTTTAAAAATTGTAATAATCTTATTTGCCCTGTCCCGTAACGCTTATACATAGATAATAATCTAATTTAACTAGTGGCTAAATATTTAAATCAATGTTAATAAAAAAATAAATAAAAAACAAAGTAAAAACAACAATCTTTGATATTCACCAGATTAATTTGAAGAAGGAGCAAAATCGCCGCTGTTTTTAATATCATTTCCAAATTTTAAGTCTTTGCCTCAATTAATACTTTTCCCTAAAAAAAAAATATAACACTTTTTTAAACATAAACTTTTTTCCTATTTCCTAATTCGAATCCCTTTCAGGAGTCGGAATCTTCTAACTTTTAAAAAATATCCAAATACACTTTCACTAAACGATATTATAATTACTGTTTTCGCTAAACTGTCGCGGTCTAAATTATTTCCGAAAAACCTCTCACAGGTTATTATTTTGTGCGTTTTTGATTACACCGGAAATTTAGAAATATCAGCTAACGTTTAATGAATCCGTGGAGTGTGAAATGTATAAAATAAATTGCGATTAATAATTTATAATTGGTAATGTAGTTTTTTATAATTCATTCAAACTTTCTTTGCGAATTGGAAATTGTTTTTAAATAACTTTATTCTCATTTATTAAAAAGGGTATTTTAATTATGATAATATTATGTACAAATAATTCATTATTGTTTAAATTAAATATATATATAATCAGTATCCCCTTTTATGTTGAAAGGGGATACTGATTATGGTGTAAGGTTTTAAATTAAATAAGAAAGTAAAATATAACGACGTGGTACAAAAAATAATCTTAATTGTATAGATTTAATATTTTGAATTAAAATACTGTTCATTCAACGTTTAATCTTTTGATTCAGCGATCAAAATGAATTTTGAATTAACAACAAATTAATATATACAATTCGTTCTATGAATGTGTAACTTAGGTTGCATATACTGTCAGTTCTATTTTTCTCATAGATGTATATTTCAAATTCAAATTTTTCAAATTTAAATTTTATCCAACTCAAATAGATTTGCCTATAATCACAATTTTTGTTAAATCACATTTTTTTGTTTTGGCTTCTTATTTGCTAAATTGTTGCGTCTAATGGTCAACATCTTTAGTACGAGTATTTGTTTCATGCTATCCATTTTGTTTTTTTTTTAATCTATTAGAATTTACTTATAAAAAGAGAAACTATCTTAATTAAAATTAATTTTGAAATATAAACCTCAAAAATGTAAAATATAAAGAATATAAAAATATTTATATACTAAATCAATAGGTATCTATGATCTATGCTCTATCTTATCAAGATTCGTAGATATATATATTTATATATAAGTCATAGATGCAAATATGCACTAAATATTAACATCTATTATATAAATTTATATATACATATATATCTACCAATCTTGCTTTCTTATAGATGTAGTATATAATATAATTAATATATTAATAGTAGTAATATATTGTAGTAGTAGTATATAATATACTACTACTACAATATATTAATCCTATGCTGTATCTGTAGAAAAAACTTTGTAGCATTTTTAAGCTCTTTGATTTAAAGATATTATAATGAATTTAATATTCAAGAAATAAAATACGCAGTAATTATACTACATTGTCCTTTTTTAAGCATAAATGAAACATAATGTTTTTTGCAAACGCGATTAATAATAATAATAATAATCTGTATTTGCCATCATAATATATCATAATATAGAATATATAAGACTACTCACAAAATAAAAATTATATAAACGGTGACTTTTAATCATATTCTTATTAAACTAATACATATATGCTTTTAATAGAGCAAATCTAGATTAAAGTTAGTATTCGAAGCTATTCCGTACAGGAAAAGTTTAACGTATATGTTATTAATTATATTCACATTCTATGTATATAAATCTATTACAAAAGCTGCTTAAACTGCGGTGATAAAATATAACGTGCATGTTAAACTTAACATTTTCCTTACAGAATAGCCCCGATTTTTTTTTAATTCAAACCACTTTAAAAAAATTACAATTTAAAATTTACAGAAGAAATATGTAACAATAAATTAAAAATTATGACCTTCAAGAATTGTGCGAAATGCGAAAACAGTGTCGCCAACTGAAGGGAACAAAGCCGGCCGCTTTTTTTTCAGTTTTCCGTTTTTCTACCCTCTTCACGACGTTTGCCGCGCAAAAATTTCACCAACACTCAAAAAGCGTCAGCGGACCCCCTCCAAACACAATCAAACCATTTAATCGCTTGAAATCCAACAAGAAAACACTCACCGCTGCGGAAATTCAAACGAAAACCCCTCCAGAAATCGGCGAAACTTTCCCCCACATAACCTCGAAAAGGAGTAGAATCAACATAAAAAAAAGAGCGGTTTGTTCCCTCGTGCGCCGCGAAAATGGCCAAAGTGCAGCTCTGTAATATAACGGTGATGGACAACCCGAGCCCGTTCTCCAACCCTTTCCAATTCGAGATCACTTTCGAGTGCATCGAGGAGTTGAAGGAAGGTAAGTGTTGTTGTGGTTGGTTCACGGTGGAGTTTGTTGTATTTTTGTTGTTGTTGCAGATTTGGAGTGGAAGATGATTTACGTGGGGGCTGCCGAGAGCGAGGAGCACGATCAGGTCCTGGATTCGGTGTTTGTAGGCCCGATTCCAGAAGGCAAACACATGTTTATGTTTCAGGTAAATAATTTATGTATGGTTAAAATGAAAAAGATTAAATAATATAAAAGAATACGTTTGCAATATTAATGTTTAATTTCAAGATATTCTAATATAAAAATCTAGATTATTATTATAATCTTTCTTCTTGTATCCTTTCGGGTGTCGAAGTAAAATTTTGGTTAAATTAAAAATACATATGAATTTTATGCCGGTATTAATAGTTATGGATTGATTCAGAATTGAGAATTAATTCTTGGATCGTATTGAAATGTATAACATAGTCAACATAATTATAGATTATAATGTAAATAATCCTTAGATCAACCAATAGCATTCCCGAATCCCGGATTCATTAATCCTAGGTCGATTCAAGGATTAAAAAATATTGAAAATCTAATAATACATTCCTTGCTTTTTCCAATGAGGAATAGATTTTAAATGTTCTATAGATTAAAATTCTTTTATGAGTATTGTTAATTAAAATAGTTGTTATAATAAATAACATTGTTTATTTAAATAATGAAAATTCTGATTAAACATTTTAGGCCGATCCACCAAACGTCGCGAGAATTCCAGAAAATGATGCGATTGGCGTAACAGTGGTGCTCCTAACGTGTTTGTACAAAGGACAGGAATTCATCCGCGTGGGCTACTTCATCAATAACGAGTATAGCGATCCGGAACTACGTGAGAACCCGCCGAGCCCACCTCAATTTGATAAGGTGCTTATTTAATATATATTTATATATATAATTGATGTCCCCTTTTACCAATTGGTGTTGGGGTTGCTTATTTAATTAACATCAAATTTATTCAAATCAGTAACATTCTCGACAAACTAACTCATTGAATTTTTATCATGTTTTTTGTTACGAGTTTTAAAATATAATTTTAATTTTTGTAGGTGACGAGGAATATTTTAGCATCTGAGCCAAGGGTGACCAGATTCAAAATCAACTGGGAGGACCCCACACCCGCACAGGACCAGCCGATCGCCAATTTGAACGAGAACTCAAATTCCATTTCTACGATGGAGTGCGCGTAACCTATTTCGTACGATCACAAGCTATAAATAATTTAAAATTATTTTTTATTAATATTTATAAGTATATACATAGGTTTATTAATAAATAGTTCATACTGTTTCCTCTTTATATCTATAGATGTAAGCTTATTTTCTACTGGAATTGTTATAAAAAAAAAACAATCTATTTTAGTTAAAACTGAGCCTTTTATTTAAAACGTTTTATGAAAGGTAAAACTCTTTGTTTTTTGTATTTCCGTCCTAATATGTAAGACAATTTGGCTTTTTATGTTAAAAATTTAAATAACAGGCTACTCCATTTGTGAAAAATGAAATTTAAAGTACACTTTATTTATTATGGTCACAGTTTAAGTGAATATTATAATTGATTGTAAGAATTTAAATTGGTGTATAAATTAAATTTCACATATGGGAATATCAGTGTTTGGGCCAAGGTGAATTTAGTATTACATAATTATTAATAGTACAGTCGTAATGTAGTACTAATCTGTGTTGTATTCAACGTAACTAAATATATTTGTTTCATGTGATAAATTTACAATATTAGAAACAATTTCAGTGAAATAAGTGTAAAATTTACTAAAGTGGCTTGCAACCCAACATACACAACTTATTATTCCCGGAGTTATTGATAGAGGGTGCTGTCGTCAGACAACCATAGATAATTATTAATCGCGTAAAGAAAAGTTAACACCGCAAACAACAACAATTTTTAAGAAATAATTAATTAATGCGGTTTTAATTATTATTTTAAAAAAAGTTGAAATGCAAACAATTCTAACAGGAAAAAAAGTTTTAATAAATAAAATGAATTCAAATTAATTTTGATACATGTTGAAATGAATTTTATTTATTTTCAATCCAAAAACAAATCACATATTAAAAAAATAATACGTAATCATTAAAATAATTTTAAAAAATCCTGTATTTAAAAAAAGAACAAATTTAATTTACTCTCATAGATAAGAATTAAACTGTCAAAATTTAATGAAATAATATTTTCAATTAATTAATTTTACAAAAACTGAATCACATTAATAAGAAAGAACCCTTATTTATGGGTTCTTTCTTGTTAATGTGATTGAAATAATATAAGCATTTCGTGTATTAAAAATTATAATTTAATTTACACTCATAGATAAAAATTAAACAAAATTTAATATAATCGATCAATGAGAATAAAAACATCTGTTTTGAATTAAAGAATCCACAACAATTAAACCGATAAAATTTTTTCCATATTAATCGCTTCTTAATTGTAAAAAGTAATTTACATAAGATATAAATCAATGAAACATTATTTAATCAAACTATACTTTCTTTTTTTATGAATTAAATATTACTAATTAAACTTAAATTAATCGAATCAAGTGATTTTAATCAAAATAAACCATTGCAATGGTGTTTAAAACAAATTAAATAAAATAATTAAATTGATACAAATACCAACGGATTAATTGAATTTAAATTATTTTACAAACAATCAATTAAATGCGTAATTAATTAAAATTTCTCCATAGAGATAATTTCTCTAATCAGTTATTATTACAGGCAACCCAACACGCATGCCAAAAATGTATCTATTTAACTTTCTGGTATGCGTGTTGGGTTGCCTGTAACAATAAATGATTATCATAGATGTAGTATTCTATTTTTTAAATTGCAAATATCGTTTAAAATAAAATAGAATTGATTGATATTTAAAATGAAATCATTAACTAAACCCAATCTGTATGTGTTTGTGCAGCTTTTAATTGAAAAATAAAAAATAAATTTTCATTGTTTTAAATTTACATTAAAACATAAATGAATATAAAAATGTAATTTAAATTGTTTTTGACTCGATAATAAATAAGTTATTGATTTAATAGCATTTAACAATCGATGTTTCAATTGATTAATTTTGAAACGTTATAATTCATAGATGTTGATTTTTAATTTTGCAGTAATAAAACAGTAATTAACTTTAATTTTAATTAATTGTATACTGAGCTTGAACACAAATTTTAATTCAATGATGAAACCCTTTAATTAATTATTGTTTCATTATAATTGATATTTTTAATATTTAAACATCAATAGTTCATATTGTAATAATAAATATGTGTAAATTATAGAAAAATCTATTCATTTTAAAGTTATTCATTTTAATGAATGAATAAAGTTATTCATTTTAATGAATGAATAAAGTTATTCATTCAATATTTAATTTATTTAAATAACTGTGACCAAGTGAATTAAACTCTTTTCTATTCTTCTTGGAATTAATTTTAATTTCTAATTTCATTGTAAGATGGCGCTTATTACTGTGATAATAGTAATTATTAATCTACATCTATTATTAGCTTGTTTTTTTAAATTTCTTTTATGAAACATGATTCTTGTTTAATAAATACTCATATACCTAATTATATTTGATATAATTTTGAGATAATATTGTTCATTAAATTATTGTTTAAAAATAAATTCAATCACTCTTGACGCTGTGTGTTTTGTGTATGAAACAAGTGAGTAAATAAATCCGTAATAATTTCGAATCAAAATTAATCATTTTAAAAATTTTCATTGCATCCGTTTAATAGGGGTTGTTTATGAGTAAGAAAATACAACAGTTTTATGCGAAAAACGCAGAGCGCGCAAAGGTTCAATTTTTCCCACCTGTCACGTGCTCTTCTGTCCTCTTTCAACAAAACGTCAAATGCAGTAAAATGCGGTTCGAGTCGATCCGACCAAATTAAAAATTTCTGTATTACTGGAAAACAATCACAAATTTTCTCGCGCGTAGTTTTGACCAGCAGGACAGAATGGGCACCGTGCACGCAAAGGTAAGCCCTGTCCTATTCAGAATCCACCCCTCCCGGAAAATTTGTGTCAGTTCTAAATTTAACATAACCCCGAAACGCTCTGCGTGCCCTTTTCCAACAACATCATCAACTGATTTAGGTCCGTGTTGGTGGTTATGTAATGGCGATTGGATTATTTTTAAAATATCGTTGTTTTTGTTTGTGTTCAGGACATGACGGACGCCGGGAGCGCCCCGAAGAGGTTCCCCGCGGGGGTGAGTTACGAAGAGAGCGAGTCCAAGGAGTTGGAGCTCAATGTACCGGTGGGTGTTTGATTCAATATATAATATAGTATCTTTCTTAACAATTTTATAATGTTTTTCCTTATATATATTCCTATCCCAAGAATAATACTAATAATTATAATTCCTTTCTCTATTCCAAAATAATTGTAGGGGAGTCTTAATTGTAATAATAATCAGAGAATGTTCTGGAATTGACTATTAATTCTCAGATTGTGTCAAATTGTGTAATCGAGCCTATTCTCTAAGGGAAATTTTAAGTTTAACGTGTATGTTATTTTTTATCCTTACAGTCTAAGCAGTTTATGTAAGAAATATTTATCATAGAATGTGAAATAAATAAATAACGTACACGTTACATTTAAAACTTTCTGTACGGATTAGCCCTGAAAATATATATATAATCCAAAATCTACCATAATGGTGATGTAGGGAGACTTGATTGTTTGTTTACTAAATACTTATTTATTTAAATAAAAATACTTGTCCTTTCTCCTACATAAAGGAGATTACTAAATACTTGTTTATCTAATTAGTTTCGATTAGATATTATTTCCAGAAAATATATTTATATAATCAGAACCTTATATGCTGTTAGGTGTAAGGTAAATAAATGTATTTTATGAAAATTTCATAGACTTGGTCCATTTTTTTTTTCAGAAAATAATTTTGATTAAATTATGATTTAAAAAAAAGCAATTACTTTTTATGCTGTATATTTTGTGTATAAAACAAGTGAGTAAATAAATATCAATCCAAAAACCTTATCTACCATAATGATGGATTGTATAGGTGTAAATTGAATAATAATCCTTAAATCAATAATTTTTTTTGTTCAGAAAATAATTTTGATTAAATATTGATTTTAAAAAAATGCAATTACTTTTGATGCTGTATGTTTTGTGTACAAAACAAGTGAGTAAATAAATATCAATCCTTATCTACCATAATAATTAATGGTATAGGTGTAAATTGAATAATAATCCTTAAATCAATCATTTTTTTTGCAAAAAATAATTTTGATTAAATTATGATTAAAAAAAAATGCAATTACTTTTGATGCTGTATGTTTTGTGTATAAAACATAAATTTAATAATAATCCTTAAATCAATCAAGAATTGATAAATCCTGCATCTTTAAATATTATTGGTGGATCTAAAGATTATTTACATTATAATCCAGGATCACCTTATATGAGAAAGCTGCTCGGACTTCTGATATGAGATACCAAATTGAACTCAATTCCTGATTTTCTAGAGTGCTTTGATTTCTTTCTTTATTTTGTTGGCACCAGTGAATAAAAACAAATAAAACGTCACATGCGTCATTATTTAACAATTCATTTTTTTTTTTCAATTTGTTTTAATAACATAACCTAAAGCGTGTAATTCAAAGCACTCTAGACGAAAAAAGGTCCCGATCATATTTCATAATAATTAATATAATTATTATATATTTTTTTAATCACACACTCTTAACACATTGGCTGTCAACAAGTTTTTTTTTTTATTGGAAAATATCAAGAGTGTCCTTTTTTTCAATTTTTATTTTATAAAATGAGTAAAAATATGCTTATTTAATTCATCTCGGTGCATTTTTAAGACGAAAAGTAAGTTTAAAGTAGGTACTAACTGTCAGTCATCAGTGACTGACACAGCCTTGTTGGAATTCTTTGGTGTCAGTCGCCGGTGACTGACACCAAAGTCAATGTGTTAAGGGTTTAAAGGGTGATAATATATAAAAAAATGTTTTCCTGTGCCTTTTCAGTTGTTGAAGATAATCTACGATAATATTTATACATATTTTTTTTTGTCAGTGAAAATTTTGGCTCAAATTCACACCGAAGTCAATGTGTTAAGGGTTTGAAGGGTGATAATATATAAAAAAATGTTTTCCTGTGCCCTTTCAGTTGTCGAAGATAATCTACGATAATATTTATACATATTTTTTTTTGTGAGTGAAATTTTTGGCGCAATTTCAAAAAGCGGTGGTTTTCTTTTAAAATCTATTTATTTATTATTTTGGGATATTTTCATTTCGTTAATAGATGCCAAATATTACTCGACAAGGTTTTTATACAAAAAAAAAAAATTGGAATAAGGAGAAAATGCCAAACATTTTTTTGTTTATTTTGCTATAAGATTCTCTCCAATAAACCATTGAAAAGAAGCCAAATATTAAAAAAAAAACATATTGAAAATTTTTTTTTGAGATTATACAGATTAATCTTTGTAATTTTAAAACAAACCGAAAACATATTAAAAATAATGTTTTCAAATTATTAGGATTAATTTTCAATTTACTTTATTAACGGAATCTCCATTTCCAAATTACAATTATAATTACATATTAAAAATTTTATAAGAAAAGTGTGACGCTCTAAAAAGATTACGAAACATATGTATAAAAAAAAGGCAAATTACCAATCACAAATTACGACAAAATAAAAATAATACGCATCAAAATATTTATTTATCAATCCCAAACAGTAAATGTCTCCTGAATCGAATTAATTTTAGTTTACTTTACTTGAAGCTATAAGCGTAGAGGAGAGAAAACCTTGATTTTCCGCGCACCTACCAGTTTTCAGTGCAAGACCTACATACATTAATCTTTTCACTATCTTGACGTTAAAAATGAAACAATTATTTTCAGGCACGCGTCGATCGTATCCACGTTGAGGGTCTAGCTCGTACAAAAAATGACATAGTCGAAGACGCCATCAAAGAAATATTCACAGCCGATACCTTCCAAGATGTTCTATACAAAACACACAAGGTAAGGATTTAATTGTAGTTTGTAATCGCTGCTATCTTATCGGTGGCTTGAAAAAAAAAATGATAGAAAATACTAACAACATCGATTGATTATTTTATTAAAAATTCTTGCTATTTTAATGAAATGTACCTTTAGGGCTGTTGGTTACACCCAGCACTTTTTACACTTTTGGCGATGAAAGCAATGTAAACCTCATTGATGTCGTTACAAATTTGCATTCAATTTTTTTAGTACAGTATATTTATACAGAGAGCTTTTTTTATCAGTATACATTAGGCGAACTGTATACCTGCAAAAAAAAACAAGTCAAACGCATTGAACCGATTAATGTGTGTATGTTTGGTTGCCTATAACACACAACTAAACGTCAAACGCTAAACTTCAAAATGTGTGAAATATTTGATCGAAAATGTATAAAAATGAAGACAAAGTCGAATTTCAAGCGTGTATTACAATTCAAACAGTACTAGAGGAGGATAAGACATGTTTTCAATGAATCCAAAGTGGCCGAAAGCCTCGGTGAGGATGATTCTAAAAACGAAAACATTTTCTTTGGAAGGTTGTATGTTTCGTTCTCTTTATTCTATTAAAAAACGCAACAAAATAAATCATGATTGTGACGTTTCTGTCATAAACAAAAATAGGAAATTGTTTTTTTAATTATTCTAGTTGAAGGAATTGATCGTTCGGGTTGCGTATTATAGGCAACTAAATACACATACATCAATGCGTTTGACTTGGGTATTTTACATGTATACATAGGAGATATGTATACTGTTAAAAAAAACCTCTCTGTATATTCAATGACGCTTTCTACCCACATGGGTGTAGGGTTTTTAGTGCAGTATACTCATTTAAATTATTTTTGAAAAATAAAATTGAGAATTTTATTAATGCGGCCGGCGATAAAATGTTCGCCGATAACATATTAAATTACAACTATCAATAATTCATAGCTTGTTAATTTGTACTGCACTAAAATGAACTGAATGCTATTCTATCCTGACTTTTGTGAGCATAGAAGCCTACTTTCTCTAGGGATTGTAGAAAAATATACATATCGTTTAAATAAAAATGTTTGTATACATATTACAAGGACATATTATTATTGTTGACAGGCCCGTCTAAAGTTGGACACACTGAGCCTCTTTAGGAATGTCACTGTCCACATAGATGTCAGCAAGGGACCGAAAGCGACGGCCAATGGTCTGGAGGTGACCTTCCTTGTGAAAGAGATGAAGAGAATAGTCGGTGGGGTGACCACTGAAATAGGGAACAACAACGAGGGATCTCTCGTCGTCGGACTGAAGGCACCGAATGTTTTCGGTCGAGGAGAACGCATTCAGACTGAATATAGGTTTGAAATACTACCGATTAATGACTTTCAATTGTCTGGGGTTGGCAACAACAACAAAAAAAAATCACAAAATTAAAACATTTTAATAAATTTCATTACTAAGGTATTGAAAATTTGTATGACTCGTTTGTATTAACATCGTATTACAACTCATAATGTCAACTTGCAATTGTCTAATAGGGCCGATTCACAATCGTCTGGGAACAAGAATCATAAGATTTCTTTCAAATTTTGACGATTTTTCACGATTTTTGACGATTTTTGATGATTTTTGACGATTATTTTCACGATTTTTGACGATTTTTTCACAATTTTTGTCCAGTTAATCCCTTAAAATTTCTCAACAATCCAGAAAATTTTCAAAAAAATTCTTCTCAATTTTTTTTTACAAAAAAAAATATTGACGATTTTTTCATAATTTTTGACGATTTTTTCACGATTTTTGTCCAGTTTCTGTAATTCCTTTAAAATTTCTCAACAATCCAGAAAATTTTCCAAAAATTCTTCTCCCCCCCTCAACAAACAATTTTTTTTACAATAATATTTTTTATAAAAAAAATTCTCCAGGGGGGGGGGGGGGTGGGGTTTATGTGACCATATTTAAATGAAAACCCCTAACTAAAATTTTAACCAAATCCTCTTAACGAAAATTTTGTTTGACTTTTCCTAACTAAATTTCTTCAAACTAAATAATTATTTGAATCACTTTTGTGCCCTGAAATTTTAGATTATATATATATATATATATAATACTCTTTTCCTTCTACTCTCCTTTTCCGACCCCAGTCTTATCATTGTCTTTATTCCGGCCCCATCCATCCATTTTCACTATTTTAAGAAACAAATGTCATTTCAGTTACGGCTCGAGGAGGAGCAACAACTTCAACGTTTCATTCATCAAGCCTTTCATGGGATCATTAAATCCAGTCTTCACCACCAGCCTTTACCAGCAAACTGGCGAATGGCCGAGTTCCGGTTATAAGTTGTTAGATAAGGGAATTGTATTCGATTTTGGTTTCAACACATTTTCTTTGGTAAGTATCGGCAATGTTTTTTTTTTTTTTTTCAGTGATTACAATCATAAGATTAATTACATAGAAAATCCTCCACTAAAATAATACAGACCATTGTAAATTTAAGTGTTAGCAAAATCTACATGTTGTTTATTTAACACCAAATACATATTTTGTTCATGAAGTGAACATTACCAATTGTCACGTTCAGCAGAAACTTACTGATCTGTAGATAGAAACCAGTGAAAAACTGCTTTGGGTATTTTTACATATTGTCAAAATATTCCTTAATAATAGTAATCAAAAACGTATCTTATGTAAATAATAACATGAACCCCTTAGGGCATTGGATAAAAAGCATATACAAGTTTATAATTCTTCAAGTCGAACCTCATGTAACTCTAATAACTGAACGGTTTATATTTACGTCTTTTTAGTTCAAACATAACTTCCAATACGACGCGTGCATCAGAGACTTGGGTGTACTCAGCCGGAATTCCTCGTTTGACGTGAGGGAAAATTCCGGGGTGACTTTGAAGTCGGCAGTGAGGCACATACTATCCGTGGACTTGCGGGATGAGCCAATCTTTCCATCGTCCGGATTCCTCGTGCAAATCAATAACGAGCTGGCTGGGCTTGGCGGGAATGTCGGCTTTGTTAAAAACGACGTTTACTTCCAGGCTAATTATTCTTTAATCGAAGACTTTGTAAGTTGTTTAACATAAATTTTGTGAAGAGATTTTAATCACAATTAAAAATAATTTTTATTCCTTCACTTTTATTTTTATTCACTCATTATCAATAACTAACATTAGTTATTGATAATCTACATTTTATATAATCTAAAATCCCCATCTACCATAATGGTGGTGTAGGGGTTAATCTACATTTTACGTATTATAATAAAAGTGAAGGGAGGAATAAAAAGTGTTTTAATTGTGACTTTGTAAGTATTTCTAGGTTTTCAAGAAACATAAGTGAATACAGTTGTTTTTTTTAATTCTTCTTAAAATTCATTTAAATAATTTATTTCAGGTGTTGCAAGGTACATTATCCGGTGGAATAATGCAATCAGTTAGCGACGACAAACAAATCAACATCTCCGACATGTACTACCTGGGAGGTCCTCTCTCTCTCAGAGGTTTCAAAACACGGGGTGTCGGACCCCAATCAGACGGAGACGCCCTGGGCTCGCTCTGCTACTTCTCCGGAGGTCTCCACTTGTACACCCCTCTACCTTTCCGACCCGGAAAAGGCGGCTTCGGAGAACTGTTCCGAACGCACGCCTTCGTAAACGCCGGCAATGTCCTCGATCCTAAATCCGACAAGGAGTTCATCGAGCAACTGAAAACTTCGATGCGGGTATCGTCGGGGATCGGAATCGCGCTCAGGCTGGGGCAAATGGCGAGGGTTGAAATTAATTACTGTTTCCCGTTGAGGTTCGAGCAGGATGATCGAGTGCAGCCGGGCGTGCAGTTTGGAATAGGGGTGCAGTTTGTATGATAGTGAATGAATGGCTGGGGCGGATGAAGGGGCGGTGTGTGTAGTGACCAGAGTTGGCATCTTTAATGCATTTAAAAAAAGAACCACGTTTAAAGAGAAATCATGTTCTATTTTGTTGATGAGTAGTGTAAAAAGGAATAATATATTTAAAATGAAATTACTGTATTACATTATTTGAAAATAAAAAAAAATAAATAAAAGAAAGCTTTATATTGAATTAAATAAATTCTTAATTATGAAAATGAATAAATTATAGGATCTTCAGGATCAGATTCACTTCATCTTTTGCGCCTCCATTACCACTTAGATACGAAATTACGCCTTTTACATAGAATTTACATAACAAACAACCAAATTTTGGTAGGTTCCTAAATTATTAATTATAAATTCAAATTTTATTTAACTCAAATAGATTTTATAATCTATAAATAAAATAAAAACACATTAAATAATTCATTTATATAATTTAATCATTAATTACTCAAAATATTTATCTAAAAAAGTATTGTTAAAGTAGACGACACACACACGCGCGCGGAAAGACAGCGCCATCTGTTTTTGCGCACTCAAGTTATATCAACTAACTTCACTTTAAATGCAGTGGCGTAGAAATAATAGATAATTTATCTCATTCCATACGATTTTATTCTATGAATTATCATATACATTTTATTTAACTCAAATAGATTTTATAATCTATAAATAAAATAAAAACACATAATAAATTAAATAATTCATTTATATAAATTATAATATAATCTTTAATTACTTGAAATATTTATCTAAAAAGTATTGTTAGATTAGGCAACCCAACACACTCACACAGAGGGGGAGAGAGAGAGAGAGAAAGTACAGCGCCATCTGTTTTTGCGCACTTAAGTTATATCAACTAACTTCACTTTAAACGCAGTGGCGTAGAAATAATAGATAATTTTCTCATTCCATACAATTTTATTCTATGAATTATACATAGATACATCTTAGAGATACAAATGTAAATTAGATATATGAATTTTACCGGTTTATTTATTCAATTTACATTTTAGAGTACAATAAACTCTAATAAAAACGCAATTAATAAAATAACGACGATTTCAATAAACACCACCATAAAGAATTTAAATAGAAATTAATCAAAAAAATATGGCACTTTCAGAAAACAAAAGTTGATGACCGACGAACAAACATAACCTCCAAAAAAGCCTCTGGAAGTGAAAAGTTTATTTCTAGAAGGATTCCGAGAAGAGTGTTCGATCTCGTAGCGATTTTGATAACGCCCTGAAAGAAGCGCACCGAGATGTTCGGATTAATCGTGTCGGGAAGATTAGTAAGTCGAATTGATTGTGTTTTCGTAAATATCAGTGTTGTTTGTGTGGATTTTTGCAACGGTTTTGGCGAGTTAACCAAACTTCTTTTGTTTTTTTTTTTTCTTTCTTTAATGATTGGGATTTTTTTATTGTTGTGTAAAGTTGAAACATATTTCATTAGTTTGTAAACAGAGCTACAATGTTGAGGTCATTATTTATTTATACCAAACTAAATATCTCAACATTATATTTCGTTCAGTAAGAACAATAGTTGACGTTAAACAGTGAATCAGTGAAGCGCAGTTTTTGACGACAATCTTAGAAGCGGATAACATAAACCATATTATGATCTTTGTTGTGTTGTGTCTTTAGTGTTGTTTTGAACAACACTATTCTGTTTCCAGACGGTTTAGGAGGATATGATATTCATTTTGAAAAACAATCGTAGATAATTTTTTAAAGTCACACACATTACCAGTTATACAAATAATAAATACTATAAATTTCGAGAACTTTTCTCTTTAGAGTGCTTTGAATTTGTTTATAAAAAAAAAATTAAGTTATATTGATAAATAACGACACATGTGAATTTTTTTTTGTTTTTTTCACTTGTGCCAACGAAATGTAAAATAAAGAAATCGATTATATTGTACTTGAAAATAATATAAATAATTACTTCAGCATTGTAGCTCTGCAAACATTAATTTATTTTCATATATTTAATTATTTTTAGGTTCAGACTGAATTCCAGCAAATCAGCGAAACGCAGTTTTTAACGACGATCTTAGATGCGGATAACGTCAACCACATTGTGATCTTCCTCACCGGCACGATGCCTTTTCCGGAAGGTTTAGGAGGGCAAGGTATCCATTTCGAAAAAACTATCGTAAACAATTATTTAAGCACACGGAAACGCACTGGTTTGACGAGGTCAGAAAGACCATCGCCAGTTATGTAAACATTAGATGCTGCTTGAACTGACATAATATTTTTCTTGCTTTAGTGTATTTTAGTTGGCCAGATCCGACGGCACCTCCAAACTGGCAGCCGTTGGGTTTCATTTCGAACCAGAAACCGTCCGCGATATTTAAAATAAGCAGCCTGAAGAGGTTGCACGAAATGGGGGATTTTAACAATACTTCCGCCTTTGGCCAGCAGGCGATCTGTCACAATGCACAGATCGGTATTTCTGTTGGTGAGTATACATCTTAGAAGTAGAAATACATTAAAAATTTTGAATTTCACCGCTATTTATATTTATTGAATTTACATTTTTTAAATACAATAAACACTAATAGAAAACGCAATTAATAGAATAACAATGATCCAATATTTAATTATTAATTAATCATTTTCAAATTCTTTTAATTTAATTTAAATAAATGTGAGCATGTGAATAAATACTTTTTTATATTATTTAGAATTATTTTGTTTAGAACCGTTGACGAATATGCAAGAGATCCCGCACGAGGACGCCAACTCGCACCTGACGTTCGCGCAGAAAATGCTGGAGAACTTCATGAACTACGCGCTGAGCTTCGGCACGACGCAGGCCAATATGATGCCCGCCCCGACGACCACTTACGTGCCCCTGTCGACCGTTCAGAACTGGTACACAAATTTCGAGCGCCGGCTCACCCAAAATCCCAACTTTTGGAAGACATAATACACACTCGACGTCATACGCATTGATTGATTTTTATTTTAATTTATTGCATTTAAGTGATACACATAAAACGAGCACTTTAAGGAAAACGGATGTTTAACGTGTTCGGCTGGTTCTACAAAGTTTTTGAGTGGTTTCGTTAATTATGGGAGTAATTTTAATAATTCGTCGCAAACATGGGTGTGTGTCAAAAGGAATTTTCGCATTTTAAATTGTCTATTTTTACATCAGCAAAATATCTTAAAAATTTCAGAGCAGAAACTGATCTGTCGGTGGATTGACACAGCTGGAAATTTCCTTAATGCCATAAACCAGAGCCTACTAAATATACGATATGATCAAGTACTTTTCTCCTCTGGAGTACTTTGATTTTTTTTTATTAAAATGATGGCAATAAAAGTAACCACACATTCTGGGCTATTCTGTATGAAAAATGTTAAGTTTATCGTGTACGTTAATTAATATTGTCACAGTCAAAGTAACTTATGTAACAGATATGTGAAATTAAATTAATAATATACACGTTAAACTTAACATTATTTTATTTATTTAGTCTTATATAACATTATTATATGTTCCTCTTTGCTTCTCAGTGTGAGGTGAACTTAACATTAACCGTACGGAAAAGCCCCGGTTGTAGCTGTTATTCTAACAAATCGAAGAATTTGATTCCGAAAAAATTCCATAGTAATGTGATCTTTTTAGAGATAAACATCATATTGAGAAACAAAAAAAAAACATATTTCGATTTTGTTTGTTATCTTTTCATTCTTTTCGTAAAGTGTTAAGTTTGAATGGTGTAACGCGGCTAACTTCATGCTGCAAAAGTGGTTTAACCAAAAAAAATATTTTGTAATAAAACAGAGGGTTTAATTATGTAAATTATTCGTTTAGAGATTATAATAACCTCTTATTTTACACAACAAAACAAAAATATTTTTGATTAGAATTATATGCGAGAAAATTATTGTTACAATTTATCCCGCTTGCATTAGAGCAGTGCGTGAGATAAGTAACCATTCTAATGCGTATGTACCTACATTTTGGAGTCCTCCCCACTCCAACATTCCGACCTGAATATATAGTAGGCTCTGTATCAACAGTTGCCTGTGTCACCAATAAACAACAAAATTAAAAAATAATAAAATATTATATTATGCAGCACCATATTCAGCGTCTGCTGAACTTGATCATTATTGAATCTGTCACATTTTTAATCATATTTATTTTACATGAGCAACAAATCTATTTTTATGAATACACAATTAATATTATTGAAGCTCTAAAACTCCGCATTTATATTACATAAATTTAAAACTCATTTATTTTATTCTAATGCGTAAAATAAGTCTGATTTAATGATATTAATAAATTTTGTGCGTGCGCCTTTTTTTATTCCTAGACACCTGTGATTGTTAGCAAATATAAAAGGTGCTGTACTGATTTAAATGTTGACTGAACTCATTCTTTGTAAAGGCCAACATTTTTTAGAAAATAAAAAGGATCTTCTTTTATGCCGGTGGTTCTAAAAATAAAACACCCCCAACTAAAGCAAACAAAGTCGAGCCGGTTTTCTTGAGTAAATTGAGCTAAATAAGAAATTAAGCATTTGGACAGGAACGAAAATAAGAAAACAATAGGATTTTCGTGTATGCGTTCACAATTGCTTGAGAATAAGAACAAAATCCTTTTATTTCTTTATTAATCAGTTTTGTTTGAAGATTAATACATAATGTTGATATTTTTAGTAATAGAAAAAAGGATTTATTCACTTGGTCAAAGTTAATTAAATAAATTGAATGAAAGGAATTTAATTAATTATTTTCAAATTCTTTTTATATATATAACAATCTTTATTAACAAATTAGTTTACAATTAGGTAACAAACATTGATTATGTATATCACACAAAAATTAATTAATTGTTAAATGGCTATCGACCAGAGGTCTTTCTGCCAATTCTTTTTTATTTATTTTATGTTGATATATTTTTACGTTCACATCAGAATCTAACTCAGTTTCATACATGAAATGTTAAATTCAAAGTTCTTATTGAATAATGACCTGGTTGTTTTGACTAATTGCTGTTAATTTATTTAAGCCAATTAGTACATTCAATTATTATCATAAAGCAAGATGCTAAATATAGATTATTATTTTTTTATATTAGAATAATCATAGATATATATTATTTACCAAAATAAAAATATACAAAATAAGGAATATTTCAATTGAAATGTATGATATAACAGAGCAAATATTCGGCGCTATTCTGCAAAAGAAATGTTGCGTTTAACGTGTACGTTAATTTTTATCATCGCAGTGTAAGCAGCTTTTATAATAGACATATATTCTAATAATGTGAAATTAATTATTAACATACCCGTTAAACTTAACATTTCCCGTAAGGAATTTCCCCGATTATGTGGGGATTTAGAAACAGTGAAGAAATAAAATAAGAAGTTAAATATTACACATTAAATTATTTTTGAATGAACATTATAGACAACCCAAAATACATGTTTATTTTTATATAAATTTAATTGGATTAAAATTTATTATAAATT
The DNA here is from genome assembly GCA_963082785.1 of Philonthus spinipes. NCBI lineage: Eukaryota > Metazoa > Arthropoda > Insecta > Coleoptera > Staphylinidae > Philonthus > Philonthus spinipes. Next base: position 20,152,310 of record OY720315.1, read on the forward strand.
ATGTATGCATTAAATACATTTTAGTTAAAAAAAATACTTAAAGAAAATTTTATAATTAAAAAAGAAATTAAATCGTAAACATAAAATTATTTAACACTACGTCTATGATTTAGTCATAGACGTAGTATATAAACTGCATCTATGGATTTGGTGCAGTTATTATAGGCAACCCAACGCATAAATATTTTCCTTATTTTGCTATAAATTTAATTGAATTTAGATTTTTTTCTAAATTACATATTTATTAGATTCACTTATTTACAAGAATAATTTAAACAAGTTTAGAATTAATTATATAACTTGAAATACTTTTGTACATAGATATAGTATAAAATACTAATTCTATTGTTTTTAAGGTTAAAATAGGCAATCTTCTTTATGTCGGTTGTGGAGACTTTAATTATTTAAATAAAAAACTACTGAAGATCGAAACATATTTTCCGAAATATATCTAGTGAAATAAAAAATAAGTAGAAGAAAGGACAAGTATTTTTATTTATAATAGGCAACCCAACGTACTTTCTGAGGACACTTATTTGAAAAATAATTAATGCTTGTTATTTTTTTTAAAAAACTTGCGGATTAATAACCTATTATACAAAATTTTAAATTTAAAACAACATTAAAGTATTTTTGACATATAATTATGATCCTACTGATGAAAAAATCATATGCATTCGAGTTATTTATTTTACTAGAAATTCAATTTAATTAACTTTCTTATAATCGTATATATCTCTTTAATTTCAAGGCAAAACTTGGAAACGGTCTTAATTAAACAAGAAGTTAAATAAACAAATAATTATTTCTGAACATAAATTTAGTATTTATATACTTCATCTATGTTTTTTAAATAACACTATAGGCAACCCAATATACTCACGTTATCTTTAGTTTTGTACATAGATATAGACATATATATCTAAATCTATGGTTTTGTATTAATTTAATTAACATTAATATAATCTAGATGTGCATTAAATATATTTTAATTCAAAAAATACTTCAAAACATGTTTTTGTAATAATTAGGATGTATTTTAATTAAGACACTCGTCGAATCTAATCGTAACTTAAATATACGATTAGTTTAAAATTAGAAATACATTTACTTGGTTTTGTTTTTACTAGTTGAAACAAAAATATATTGAGAAAAAACAAAACCAAGAGAAGAAAGTAACCGAAATATTAAATATACTAGCAAAGAGGATGAAATACTGAATACTACTGTATATTAGTTACTCTATGATACTAGGCTATTCTGTACGGGAAATGTTAAACTCTATGTTGTTGAATAGCACCTTGCTGAATAAAAATTATTATTATTTGAATCATTATCGATCGCCCCCTCTCCAGTTACGCCCATGGGACGGGCGCGAAGGTGTCCGCGTAAGGGGCGCAATTCCGGCGCCGACTTCAGCCCGCTCTCTCGCCGCCTTTCGGCTCCGCGGCTACGTCATTGTCAACCATTTTGTGACTCCCAAGGTCGTTTCTGTGTTCCCATCTCTGCGGGCTGCGAAGAAATCCACCAGCTGCGACGACACCCCGGTGACGCCGACCGCAGCAGCCCGAGAGCCCGGCGCGCGCGGACCGTCGCAACGAACGCACCAGGTGAGTCCTCCGGAAAAACAACAAGAAAAAAATAAATATAATAATCGACACCGCTCGTCTGTTGACATTTCTTTCTCTGTGTGTGTATGTGTGTGTGCATCAGTATGCAATATCGGCGAACGTTTCACGCCCTTTAAACGAAGACGAGCGCCGATAACGGACTGACAGGCAGACAGATGTGCCAGACGGCCTGCCCTAATTCCCCCGAAACGGCGTGAAATACGAGGCGCCGGACTTTTGACAGGTAGCGCTCTCCCTTGATTGTTGCCTTTTACATAACCGCCCACCCGCTTTTCGTGTAAACAATTCCTTTTGTTCGTTCGAAAATATTGCCCCGTAAGATAAAAAAACAACAACGCACCCCGCGATTGTTTCCCATTTCGCCTCTCTGACAGTTCCGAAATGTCAATAAATTTCAAGGTTAGGCCATGTTTTTCTTGCGCTGCCCGCGCTATCGTTTCGTGGTTTCTTGCGAGATAGTGCGGGCGCCGGATTGCTGTCGTTTCTAATCAGTTTGATTTACAATCTCGAGTGTTTCTTGGAACATCGGGTGCTGTTGGTTGTTGTCCCCGAGTCACACTCGTTCTATTGTTTCGAGTCGATTGCTTAAAAGGAATTGGACGATGTCCAATTCGAAGGCTGAAAATAGTAAGGTGATTTGAGATTATCTCCGTGTATACAAAAAATAAATAAATTGCTCGATTCGGTTAAAGTGTCCTTCCATTGTGTCATCCTGTGTCGGATATATGTCGAAAGGTAGGTACGGTTTTCGAATTTCGGCTTTAACTTAAGATTTGTTTGGATACATCAATGGTATTAAAGAAAAACAGACGATCACATTCACTTGGTCACAGTTTAAATAAATTAAATAAAAATTATTTGAAAATAATTTATTTCCTCATTTAGCTCTTTGACACTGACTTACGTTACGTAAGTACTTTAAACAAATGCACATTAAAACAACTACTTCTCGGGCAAATACCTCGCCAGACATTGAGTTACTTTGAAACAAATGTATATATGGTAAATACGCCACTTTGGACTTAGCCGCTTCTGTTGAAGCTTTCCGAATCCAGTTGGTTGGGACTTAAATAGCTTCTCTTTTTTTTCTGAAATGGTTAGCAAATGAGCCCGTTTTGGGGTTTCTTTTCCTTTCTTAAAATTGGCAGTATTAAGACTAGGGCAATTAGTGTTAATATTGCCAATTTAAAGAAAAAAGCAAGATGCTAAATATAGATTATTATTTATTGATTTTTTTTTTATATTTGGACAATCATAGATATATATTATTTACCAAAATAAAAATATATTCTAAAAAAAGGTCTGTTGAACCTACCATTGACATTATGAATATCAGTTTTAAACACATTTCTACGATATAGATAAGAGAGTTTGCGAAAATTAATGATTTTATAATAAACAAGAATGAACAATTCTTTGATTAGTTCGGCCAATTAAGTTCAGTGCAATTACTTGAAATGTGATCGATTTTTTTTATTCCCCGGATAATTTTGTTTTCATTTTTTTTGTTTTACATTTTTTTTGTATATTTGTTTATATATTTATAAATTTTATAATTTGTATTTCTTTAAATTAAATTGTCCTGTAATTGGTTATTCTGTTGGGCAATAAAGTATATGTATTATTATATTATTATTATAAGCCGTATACAAGACTTTTTTTGTATACGATTTATTGTTATTTATTGCGTAATTAATTAATTAAAATACTGTAATGGCCATTATCGAAGTGCTAAATGAATGATGGTTGAAAATTTTATTAAATTTATTAGGTTAACGATTGATAATAAATAATACATAATATTCGAAATGTACATCTAGTGCTGAAATAAACATATGAAGTAAGGAGAATTCCTTACTTCATTTTGTTGTCATTAAATACAGTTTTTTGTTTTATATTATATATAAAAATGCAAAAAACAAAACAAAATCACAACTTTAATATATTAAATAAAAATGATAATTGTGAAAATAATTTATAAAATTTTTAATATGTAATTATAATTGTAATTTGGAAATGGAGATTCCGTTAATAAAGTAAATTGAAATTGAAATTAATTATTTTCAAATAATTTTTTATTTAATATGTTTAAATAACTGTGACCAAGTGAATGAATAGTAGTGTAAATTGTCGAAACTATAGTCACAATAAATATAATTTAGGGTTATACAAACAAAGTTTAAAGTATTTTATTAAATTGATAAACAATGTATAACAAAGTTGAAGCCTCAGTTATGAATACTCTTTTCTATTTATTTTATCACAACTTTAAATAAAATGAAACAAAGATGAATCACACATTTGCAGTTATTTAAATTACAATGAAATTAAACAAGGAAACTTTAGTAGTGATTTTTTTTCATAAATATAATATTTTACACAAAGTAAAAAACGTTTTTTGAACATCAGACATGTTCTACCAAGGATAGAGGATACAAAATTTGTTAAAAAAAAACGTTAACAAATCAATGTTTTGAATGTGATTTTGGTTCAGAAAAAAACGACTATTTAAAACAAAACAAAATTTGAAACGCCTCAAGTTGATGGTCAATTAGTATTCTATTTTTGAAAATATGTAATAATTTATTACGTAATTAATTAACGTTTACAACATAGCAATAAAGATTTTTACTGCTACGATTTCGAAGTAAATTCGAGCTAAAAATAGCCATTTTCATCTTTGCGTAATTCCAAAATAATTCGTCGCTTTTTTTTCTACCTACAAGACAAACAAATAGTTGCTGGTGTGTGCATTGAAATAAATAAAGCGTGTATTCAACAAGTAGCCCAATAACCTCAATACAAAAATAAACCGAAGGTGCATTTCGAGTCGTGACATTGAATGCAGCGCGAATTCCGCGGTAGAAATGGAAATCAATTCGTGGTACAGATTTTTTTTTTCACGCTGCTGTAACATTTAAAAACGGACGGAAAAATATGGGCAACGGGATTTAAAAAAAAACAAAGCCGATATCTGACATTCTTTTTTTTTTGTTACCACCGCCAAAACATCGTTAGACTCATTGTTGCGTAATCGCTGATCGATTCTTAATGCATTGTTAACGTTCAATTGAAAACGCCGCGGCACACAAACACACTAAATAATCGGTCCGATTAGGAGGGTGCGTGCTGTATTTACGAAATTAACCGTTTTTTTTTGTTTCACGTTATCGACTAAAAGCTATTATTAATGGGGGTTTGATACTTATTAGTTTATTGAATAAATGTAAAGGAAATGAAATAATCAGGGCTATTCCGTACAGAAAATTTTAAGTTTAACGTGTATGTTATGAAATATTGTATATATATATACATCTATTACAAAAGCTGCTTAGACTGTGATGATAAAATATAACGTACACTTTAAACTTAATATTTTCATAATAATAATAGTAATGCATACGGTATTATCCCATGAAAAGACACTACAAAAAAAAAACGTAAAATAATATTAAATAAAAATAATTTTTATTATAAAAGTTTTCGCGGAAAACTACGTTTGTGTGAAACAGTCGTTGGCGTTATTTGTTATTAATTTAAAAGTAAACTCTTTTTTTTGTTAATCAATGAAAACATTTTACTGTATAGTTATCTCTTACTACAAAACCGCAACCTTAATAACGAGTATACTCTGTTTATTTTTTCTTTCCCTATTTTGAAAACCGAAAAAAAAATATATATATATATTCCCGCGGCAATTTTACGGTATTCCGGATGTTTATTCAGAAGTATTCTTTATTCCGATGGGGGAAGATAAGGAACAGAGCTGGGGATATAAAATAGATTCGTTATCTGGGCGCATACATTTCAATGTCAAGTCGGTTTATTGTGTTATCAGCGGGCGATTGTTGAATGGCATCGACGACCGGCGATGTAATGTTATGCGAAAATTGATAATCACTTTCTTATCACGTGCGAAAAGAATAATATTTTTTCGTATCAAAACAAATAATTGATGAGTTTATTTATTTTCGTTTGCTGTTATCGTATATTTATAGTTTATCAAGAAAAAAAAAAAAACATATATAGGATTTTATTTGTTTACGAGATTTTTTGTTTATTTAAATAGAGTGCCGTAAATGTTAATGGATACGTTTGTTTATCAAGATCTTTTGTTTTGCTTAGATAGAGTGCCTTGGGCTGCGTTTACACTCAAGCAGCGGCTCGATGATGGATATTTCGTTTAGAAAAAAGGTTATTTATTCGTGCGCTGAAATAAGCGAAGTTTAGTATTGTTGAGTTACGAAGCGGTAAAGCGCGGTTAAAAAAAAAAAACGCGCCAAGTTGTTGAAGTGAATCAAGAAAAACATGTTATATAGGATATGTTTGTTTATCAATTTTTATTTGTTTAGATAAAGTGATTTCAATGTCTATGCATATGTTTATCAACATTTTTTGTTTTGTGTAGATAGAGTACCTTGCGCAACTTGATGATATGTATCATGTATCATCTAGAAAAATGTTATTTTTACTTTCCCCGGACCCCTGTCCAAGGGAAAGTATTGTGATCGTGAAAATTTTCGAACCGCCAATTTCAACAAATATGCACGTTTTGAGGTCCCCTGAGTTCATTCCATCGAGTTTTGAAAAATGTCTGTGTGTGTCTGTGTGTTTGAACGGCTAAATGGATTAAGCCCAAACTTTATATCTAAGCTTTATATAACAGTGGAATGATCTGAAAAGCTTTTGGTTAGAATCAAAACTCATTAAGTGCAACTTTACTCTTAGCAATTTTTCATTTTTTAATTCGGATAGAAAAATGTTTCAAATAAAAATTTTAGATCTTACAAAATAAATAATTTCTGTTATAAAACTTTTATTGTAGGATCTCCGGTTTTCATTTTATAAGCGTTTACCTGATAAATTCCCTTAGAGATTTTAATTATTGAAATAATTATTTTAATGACAAATAAAACGTCAAAGTGCCGTCATATTCAGCACATTCGCAAAGTTTGAAAAAATGAAGAAGAGTGTGGAGAAATCATTTTAACACATTGTAAGGTAAGAAATATAATTAATTCTAATATTCTTCTAAATACTCGGTTTTAACTTTGAAAGACAACAATCCATTTTTTCTATTAATCATTTTGCTTCCCTATTAAATTTTCAATCAGAAAGCGATAAAAAAAATGGTGATGTGTCCATCATGGTACTTTCCCCGGTGAATACGGTCAAATAAGTATTCACCGGGGAAAGTACCATGATGGACACATCACCTTTTTTTTTATTGCTTTGTATATTAAAAAATAAATCACCTCACACTAGGAAGTTGAGAGAAACATATAACGACGTTATAAAAGACTAAATAAATAATAATATTAAAAAAAAGTGAAAATCGATCTAGACAGCTTGTGATAAATTGAATCGAGTTAATTTCGAGTGGAGATCAAGAAAAAACTCTTAAAAAAAATACCAGCAAATCACACCAGTTTCAAGCGCTGATCACAAAAACAAATATAGTTTATCAATATTTTTTAGCATCCTTTATTTTTTTTATCTTTTTCCTTTCTACCGTTAGGTGTAGGAGTAGCATCCTTTATATTAGAAAAAAAATTAAATCAATCTGGATAGGTTAAGATATGTGGAATCAAGTCAGTTTCGAGCGGCAATCAAAAAAATTAAACATCCTGTGTATATATATATATATATATAAAAAAAAAGTGAAAATTGCATCCTTGAACAAACCTGTCTACTTTGTTCAACGATCAAGAAAATATTTGAAAAACTACAAACATTTATAATCACTTTACGTAATATTTTCAATTTGTTTGTTTGTTGGATTTGTTTTTTGTCATAAAATTAATTGATAATTTCTTCTTTATTTCAGTGTTATGGATATCCATAGGATCTGTGAAGTGTTTAATCAATCACGCTTGAAGTCAGAGTGGGTTTAAACGAGCTCCTACTTGAAATTTATTAATCTTGATCAACAACAACAAAAAGTGGTAGGTTTTGCCATTTTTGTTTTATAAGAGAGTCATATTTGAATTATTTAATTAAATTACTTTTAACTTGCACGAAGAAAATACTGCTATAATTGTTTCAATACACGGTGCAGTTCTACAATAAATCCACGAAAGTTATGAAACAATACAGTGTTTTACTTTTAAAATTAGTTAGAATGGAGTTTCATCAGGTATTCAAGATATAGCCTCAATCATAGAAATATTATTTTTATTTAATCTTCTAAATAATAAAAAAAACAGAAATGTATATTAAAAAAGGTATATTAGTAAAAAAAAATAGCCTGTAAAAATAATTCATTTTAAAAATTGGAATAGTATATTTCATTAGGAGTCCAGAAAAAAGGATTTTTCCGTGCACGCTGACCAGTAACATCTATGGCAGTGAATAATTACACTAATTCTAAAGAAATTTAAATGCAATACCTGTTTTTGGAATTTGATCTGGTAAGCACTTTATTTCAAAATACAATATCAGTATATTCTAAGTCTGTGTACATTTGAACAAATTTACGAATTTCACAGACGGAAAATAAAACGTCAGTGAATCACAGAAGTGAAAAATACATCGTTGCTATGGAAATCGGTTAGTGCACAGAATGATCGCACAAACAAACTTTTTCTGTGCGGTCGCCTGAAAAAGTGACGATTCCATCATTCTAGAGGCATATGGAATCAACGTGTTTTCAGATAAGTATAATAAAAAAGTATTACTGTTAAATACTTTTTCATTTTTTAAAACGAATAATATAATCAAAAATAAATTTTATAGCATATACCAATGTTCAATATTTACAAAAACAGACAACAGTTTGATTTGAACCAAATCCGTTTTATAATTCCTGTAAACATTCATTATCACTTTACGTAATAACAAATAATCACATGGATAAAACAATTCGATAAAGGCCGACAAACAAAATTCCGAATGTAAATGCAATGAGTCTTCAACAAACAAATCCTTGCCCGGTGAGCCGTGCTCACATTCTTTCGAATGCGGAGTCGATTACCTCAGGACAGAATTGCATCTACAAATAAGGATCTCCAGGTGCACACATGCGTTTTATAGGAATTAGAGAGTGACACGAATCATGCGGGTATTGCGTTACTTCGGTTTTACGTTTTCACACCTTGTATTAATAACTGTGGTTAAGTGAACCGAATTGGAAATCCTAGAATTAGTTCTTGTTTTGGTGTAGGTAAGAATTTATTTATATATAAAAACATCTTTTTTCAGACAATAACATTAAATTTAATATAGAACTATAATACAATTACAAATATGCATGAAGGTGTCAGTCTGTCTTACACTATCGACTTGAGGTCATTCTGCCTTGTCATTCAATTTTTGGTGATGTGGTATATCTATACATTTTAATACTTTTTGAAAACTTTATAAATTGCTCTACACCCGTATGGGTAGAAAATTGCTCAACAAATATGCCATTGAATATTTATTAAAAATACCATTCATCTTTCATTCATTTTCATTTTGCTCTCTGCCCCTTGTGGAAGAGAAAAACACTCACATTATGTTTTGCAGTTTATTTTTGGAAATTCGAGTGAAATTTATTGAAAAAAAATTATTGCGTCTTTCGTGCCAAAAATTTTACACAGAAAATAACACTGTTCGAAAAACTTGGTCATAAATAAAATCTTTGATATACTAGGCTACTCTGCAAGGGAACTGTTATGTATGGCCGTGTTCGAATTGGAAAATTAATATTTCGACTTGGGAGGGTGTTGTTCGGACGATTTTTTCACAGGGCGATTGCATGAAGTAAGGGATTGTGAAGGAGGGAGTGCAATGGGTGCGTCTCACTCATCGAGTGATTCGATATGAAAGTGTTTGTCACCTTATTTGTATAATTATTAAGCTTACTATTGATAGATCTATAATGATACATTAATAATTTCGACACAAATAAAATGTTCAGTTATACGTAAGATCTGATTTTCGATTTTCACTTGAAGAAGCCGCAAAAGCGTGCAAAACGATTGTTTGGAATAAAGGACATTATACTTTATAAACCAGCCTTTTAAAAATTGTAACAACTGGAACCAAGAGTTAGTTGCGCAAGCGCATTTTTCAGTAGCTGTTGATAATCAGTACACAAAAGCCAATGCCAATAAACTTAATATTTCAACTCATATAAAGTACAAGTCGAATTTTGCTACAATTAAAAATGGTCTAAACGTGTAGTCCATGCGACAAAACTCTTCTGAAAAATGTGAGTGTTAAAAAACCTTAAAATGTTAACAAAGTGCTTTCATTAATATAACATTAATTATTAACAATCATGAAAAAGAAAATCTCTTGATCGATCTTTAATTACTTTCACTTTCTCTCATTAATATTTATTCCATTTTTTTTTTTAATTCAATGAAATCTATTTATAGCAGTTAATTTCTTCTGCAAAAAGCAAACTAATCCCGACTAAAATTAATAACTTTCACCCCCCGACACGTCATTCTTTCCCTGTTCACTTTTATTTCTCGAGAAACAGGTGGAAGTTTTAATAGACCCTGAATGTGTGTCAAGACCGAATTATTTTGGCCTCATTAAATGTACACACACAAAAGAAAAACATCAATCAATAATCCCTATACGTATAAAAAAGGCTGCCTTTTTTTATGGGTTGTAAGGTTACGCTAGTCCTTATTATACCCCCACATGTTTTGCATAAAATATATTCAGTTGTTCAGTCGGAGTTCTGTTATGAAGTGTGTGGTGTGGAGTTATATTGCTAAAAAATATTGTTTTTCAATTGTTTAAAATTATTAATTAAATAATTTTGTAGCAATAACATTTACTATAAAACAACTATAAAAGTTATCCTGAAAGGTTTTCTTTAGTGAAAACATTTAATTAAATAATGTATATATATATAAGGGAAGTCCGAAGTGGTTCAAGTATATATATATATATGTATATATTCAATGACCCCTTTCTACCCACATGGGTGTAGGGTAGTGGTTCAAGTAAAAAGAGACAAAAGTGGAAACAATCAACCTGATTGGGACAACAAACAAAATGAGAATATCTTTCGGGATAGGAGTAAAATAAAAAATAAGAATATATAATATTCCCTATGCTGATTTATTGAGTGAATTTAAATTTATCTCAGTACACAATTTGCATAAACCTGTGCTTTCTTTAAGGGTTCATCAAGAAATCCTTTATATCCCTAAGAGTGTCGAGTAATAAATTCATATTGTACGAAATAAATAAAACTATTCCACATCCTGTAACGACTTTTAAAACTTTTTAATACATGTATCAACACGGGTTAAGTAAGAAATTAATTCTGTATATATAATAACACACCTCACACTGAGAAGTAGAGAGGAACATATAACGATGTTATATAAGACTAAATAATAAAATATATAATATATATACATATATAATTTAAAATCCCCATCTACCATAATGGTGGTGTATGGGTAAAATATATAATAACAATTTAAATTTAAAAAAAAATAAAGAGCACAATATGCTCAAAATATAATAATAATAATAAATGTCTTCATTTACTTTTTAGATATTTACATAAAAATTATGGCGCAAACGTAGGCGAAGTTCAACTATTAAAAATAAAGAAGTGAAGAAAAGAATATAATATAAATATTACTAATAAATTTAAATATTTTTTTTTAACTGGGAAAATATACGGTGAATAAAAATGAGTGTGGTGTGTTTTCTGTGCTTCAAGGAAATGGACAACTCGGATCAGCCCAATTCCATCCTGCACGTCAACCAGCTGCAGATGTACCCGGTGCCCACAGCCGGTGACAACGGGGCGGCCCCTCCATTTCCTTTATTGAGCGGTGAGGGTGCTGTCTTTTCAGGACATTCCGTCTACGGGGCACTGGTACTCACCAACTACCGGCTGTTCATACAGCTGTGCGACACCCAGCACCACATCCCGCTGGGTCTGCTCGAAGTCATCGAACACAGGGATCTCTTTTACCTGCACATCGGTTGTAAAGACGCCAGGACTTACAGGTAATAGCAATTTTCTTTGAAAAGACTAACATTTTTAACCAGATGGGTTTTTATTCATCATTAATTTCGTATTTCACGATTTTCACAAAAAATAAAATTAAAAATACAATATTTGTCCTTCTCACAGGTGTTATACAAAACAAAACTGAATATAATAATTCATGTAAAATTACATTTATAAGATTGATTGCAACAATATATTCTTCTAAAAGTGAGCTTTTAGAAAAAAAAAATTTTTTCACATTCCCATTGATTTATTGCAATTTGTAGGTTAACATTTGACAACAATGAAGTGTGCCTGGATTGGTTCGGGCGCCTGTTGAAGGCGTCGGCTCCGCCCAGTCACCTGGAAGAGCTTTTCGCGTTCTTCTTTTTCGTTTGGAGCAAACAGGAACGGCCTCAGGCGGAAATCACCGCCAAACTGGAGTTGCAGCGCTCGCTCATCTATGACGAAAAAACTTTCAACAGTGAGGTAAGGTAACTTCTTCGTGCTTTAAAGTTTTTTTTATATTCCACAGACAACTTTTCTTCGCTTTCCTTTTCAATTCCACGCAAAAAAAACAATTGGTATGTCAACCAATGTTATCATGGAACCAACAAGAAATATATAAGAGAATAATTCTTTCACAAGTTGTAATTGCCTTGCTCTATCAATGCAAGAAGGAAGGTACCTCTTGTTTGATTTCCTATTAGCTCAAGTTAATTATGGTAGTTAGAGAAGGAGAATATAACCTCTGAAACACTGTTGATGTTTTGATCGATTTATTTGAGTATATATAAAACAAAACAATTAAGAGCAATTATGAGAGACAGAAGCAGAGCTCGATGATGGCTTCTGTTGGATGGGGGCGATGTCCATAGTAATTGTGTTCCATGAAGGTTTGGAAGATTTTTTTTCTGTGTGGTTTCTACTAGAATAGGTCTTTAAATTGAGCCTTGTGGAACGACTTTATTAATAAAACTTTTTGATGAAACCATCTTTTTTTAAGGATTTACATTATTCCATTTAACCAAAATTTCTTCTGAAAAAATTATTCTCTACCAAATTTCATGGAGTTTCCTTCCTTAAAATTGAGCCTTGCAAGATGCCTTTATTAATAAATCTCTTTCACAAAACCTTATTTTTTTAACTGCGACAGGTGGAGTAGTTAAAAATTAAGGTTAAATAACCTAACTTTTTAGTATGTAACACATTATTTACTACTTATTAAAATATGACGAAAATATATTTACAACAGGTGGATCGTTTGAAATTCAATTTACACGGCACATGGCGCATCAGCTCCATCAACAAGAATTACAAACTGTGTGGCAGCTACCCACCACACCTTCTCGTCCCCGCTTACATCACTGACGATGTTCTCGAAACCGTGGCGAAGTTTAGGAGTTCGAGAAGGATTCCTGCCGTTGTGTGGAGGTAAATTATGTCAAAAACTTTTTTCCTTTCATAAAAATATATTGAGATATTCTTCTCCTATATATTGCTGTCGTTTTTTTTTTTAATACATTTATTTTTACTTTCATTCATATACTACGTAGCCATATTTATTTTTTCCACAAAGTGGTGTAGTTTCTTTTTAACAAAATTTATTTTTCTTTTAGACATGTAGGAAACGGAGCTGTAATCGCAAGGTGCAGTCAGCCTGAAGTAGGCTGGCTGGGCTGGAGATCGACTGAAGACGAGGAGCTGATCAAGGCGATATCAGAGGCGTGCACGCAGGACAGAGGCCCACACACTCTGTACGTCTCACGTTCTCCAGGTTCAGTCAATTCGAGTACAGAGGAATCGACACACATCCAGACCGACATTGATATCACTGAGAAGAAAGTACGTCCAGGACATAACTAAAAAGATTGTTGTATTTAATATATATATAATCTAAAATCCCCATCTACCATAATGGTGGTGTAGGGGTGTAATGGTGGTGTAGGGGTGTTGTTGTATTTAATAATAATTTATATTTCAGAAAGTTCTGATTATGGATGCTAGATCTTACACGACAGCCGTGGCGAATAGAGCAAGGGGAGGCGGCTGTGAGTGTCCCGAGTATTATCCCAGCTGTGAAATTCAGTTTATGAATTTAGCTAACATACATTCAATTAGGAAGAGTTTCCATGCTCTCCGGCAGCTCTGCACCTCTTCAGCCGATCAACCAAAGTTAGTTTTTCCTCAAATTTCTGTTTCGAAAATCCTCTACCGATTCGTTATTTTCCAGTTGGTTTAATCTTCTGGATGGAACTCGTTGGCTGCAGCACATGTCAGGACTGATGAGGTCAGCGGTGACCCTCGTGACTGCCGTAGAACGGGACGCCAGGCCGGTTTTAGTGCATTGCTCGGATGGCTGGGATCGCACTCCGCAAATTGTTGCTCTGGCAGAACTGCTACTCGACCCCTATTATAGAACCATTGATGTAAGCGACGATTAAATTATTACTCAATCCAAAACGTAACTAATTTATTTTTATTAGGGTTTTCGAATTTTGATCGAAAGAGAATGGCTCGCATTCGGGCACAAGTTTGCAGATAGGTGCGGGCACGCTACTGGCAGCGAGGATCAGAATGAACGGTGTCCTGTTTTCCTGCAATGGCTCGATTGTGTCCATCAGCTGTTGAGGCAATTTCCATGCGCTTTTGAGTTTTCACACACTTATTTGGTGAGTTTGTGATGACATCCGTTAGATTTACATTGCTATCTGTAAGTGCAAAAAGTTCATGTAATGAACAAATCTATTATTATTTCTAAAATTATAAGCCATCTTGGAATTAAAGTCGAATATAACAAACCAGAAAATATGTTCAAATAATAAATAAATAGGCAGAAAGACCGATGGTTGATAGCCATTTTCTGAGGCTTAACTAGAGGTTTATGATTGTAATGTAAATATTGTAATGTAAATTACATCACAATATTTACATTACATATCTCATATATCTCTCAGAAATAAAGATTTTCTATATATATAATAAATAAATAAATCTTGGAAGTGAATATAATAACCAGATAATAGATGGCGCTATGTACATTATCAAAACTAAAAAAATTAAAGCTATCCAATTATTCAAAAGAAATGAAGTTGAGAATTTGTAATGTTATAATGGAGCTGTTTAAGAAAAGTCGAGTGTTTAAATCATTGTGGTTTTTGCAGGTGAAACTTGCCCAGCATACTTACTCCAATTTATTTGGTACTTTCCTGTGCAATACCGAGCAAGAACGTGAGAGAGTGTATGACACCACATTCTCAGTGTGGTTGTTTTTGAACACACCCAATTTCAAGAATCACCTGTATTCACCCCCTTCTTCCAACAGTTCAGAGGTAAGGGATTAAAAATTATTTACTCGCAAGGGTGGATCCAGATGGGGTTGATCAGAGTATCCTCCTCCCCCAGTATGAATATATTTTAAAGACTTACTAATGGTTAAGGGATCAATGGGGTAGTCGATTCCCCTCTTTAAACAAAACATTACACCAAAACTTTTGGAAATTGCTAATAGGAGGTCACCTCACACTGAGAAGTAGAGAGGAACATATAACGATGTTATATAAGACTAAATAAAATAATAATAGGGGGGGTTCCTCCTTTAAACAAAAAGTGACGCTAAAACTTTTGGAAGTCGCTTAGAAGGGGTACTTGTTCAAATTTTAGCGACCCCCTATTTCGTGAATTTTAAAATTTTCCACCCATTCGATTTGCGTTTTGTCATATTAATGTCAAGGAAATTATTTCAACATCTTTAGGTTCTTTGGCCTCAATTCAATGTGCGTGACCTTGAGCTATGGTCGGAGGTATACCTAGGCTCATTGGAGATGCAATCGACTGGCTCTTCAGCGACGAACGAGAGTGGAACGGCAGGCCATCCAACACCGCCTGAAGCCCTGTCCAACAACCACATGACGAAAACAAGATCCTACGGTGATCTACCCCACGCCTCGGAGGTGACCAATGGCGGTGGAGGGGGCCACGCGAGGCGATCCAGCGATTCTAACATCGTTGTAGATTCAATGTAATTACAAACAATTTTTTTAACACACAAGCTTAAATGTAACATTTTTTATTTATTATTTGTAATTTCAAACACACCTCACACTGAGAAGTAGAGAGGAACATATAACGATGTTGTATAAGATTAAATAAATAAATAAAATTTCAAACAACGTTTGTCCGCCTCAATGGCGCACAGATTAAAGTCTAGTAAGCCAGGGGGGGTTCAATTCCAGGATTGGGCTGGTTGTTATATAAATTGTTTGATTGTCCCCCAAATTTGAAATTACAAATTTAAAAGGTTACTGGGTTATACTGTTAAAGATAAGACGATACCCATGTGTTGAGTGGTTGCAAAACAAAAAAAAAAAACAATGTTTTCTTAAGTATCACAAAATCTCTTATTGTAGAGCAGTTTTCTTGCAATTGTTTCACCAACACAGTGATATATGATTAATCATCTGCCTGATATTGGTGAAACAATTGTGCTTCTACAATAAACATTTTTGAGAAATTAAAAAAAAAACTGTTGTTTTATTAACAAATAGCGTATTACGGAGTTTCATGAAGTAAAAGCTTCAATCATCGATTATTTTTTTATTTATTTACCAAAATAAATGTCCTGAATCTGTTACAAATTTTAAATACAACTCTTTTTCATTTAGCAAAATGAGTGCATTGAAGGTATCGCAAAACGACGATCTGGACAATGTTGCTGTTGAAGAAACGACGACCGGGAGCTTGATGAACGGTCGTACTACACCGACCAACGGCGCAGATTTTTTATGCGAGCTTGACGAGAACGACTGTAAAAGCGACTGCATTTACAAGAACGCCGGCCAGGAAGACCTCGGCGATATCCTTGACAAGGAGGCGGAGAGGGAGGCGACGAAAGTGGAGAATGGATTTGTGATAAAGAAGACTGATGATGAAGAGGGATGTACGCGCTGCGAGAAAAACGAAGAGTTTTGCGCCGCGTGCAGAATCAATTTGGATACACCAAACGGAGTATCTCAAACCGGTAGGTATCAGAAAATCAAATAATTCTATAATTAAAGCCTTAATTAGTAAAAAAATCACCTCACACTGAGAAGTAGAGAGGAACATATAACGATGTTATATAAGACTAAATAAATAAATTAGTAAAAAAGGGTAGCTTTCTTCCTTCTTTCCAATTATATAATTCATAGAAGAAATAAATCGAAAATAAAATATTATTCAGGTGAATAGAAAAGAGTATTTATTTATTCACTTGGTCATGCAATATTTTATTGAAATGCAACAGCAGCTGTATATTATGTAATTCAATGTCTGTTGAGGTATTTGCCCGAGAAGTAGTCCTTTTAATGTGCATTTATTTAAAGTACTTATGTAACGTAAGTCAAAATGTCACAGAGCTAAATTTATTTATTTATTTACATAATACAACTAGAAATATTCTGATATCATCCACGTTGCAATAGCGCGTTGCCACTAATTTATAAAAATGCAATGGGGCCAGTGCAAACTGACATTCCGTTTGGCTAAGCAGAATCACAGTTCGTTCACCCTAGAATAGGCTCGAAAAAAAGTGCTAGTCAAGCTTTTTTTTTTGTTTTTAACCATTAGTAAGTTTTTAAAGCACCTCAAACTGAGAAGTAGAGAGGAACATATAACGATGGTTATATATATTTAAGTTTTTAAAATGTATTATGTGGAAATAATTTATTAATTATTTTTAAATCAATATTATTTAATTTATTCAGGTGAAATGATGAAGAACGGCGATAAGCCGAAGGCAGTTCCTTCCTGTATTGGTGTGAAAACCGTGGATAGTGCGGTTGTTAATAGTTGCGATGGTGATAACGTTGACGGGAGTAGACAGAACGGCGACGTCGCCGCCGGACGCGAAGGTGATTTAATGTACAGTGTGTGTCTAGACAAGAGTCAAGTGATCAAAGGTGATATTAACCATAACGGGGACTTGAAGAACGGGATCGGCGACGACCAGGACTCGGACACCGAGTGCACTGAGCCCAGTGACAGTCGCTCCGAGAACATTACCGTGTTGATGTCGCACGTCAGCTTGAAGAAGCTGGCCGTCGACACCTCCAATTCCGTCGAAACGAGCACCGAAACGCTCGTCTCTGAAAATGTACACAGGTATGTTTTAAATCTCTTTTGTTTATTGCGTCATGTATTTGGGTGTAACATGTTGGACAATAAAGATTATTATTATAAGGATTAGAGAAAAAGATTATTAATATATGTATATATATATATATATATATATATATATATATATATATATATATATATATATATATATATATATATATATATATATAATCGATGTCCCCTTTTACCAATTGGTGTCGAGAAAGATTATTATTAAAATATATATATATTCAATTACCCTTTCTACCCATATGGGTGTAGGGTTAGATTATTATTAAAAACTGTTATTTTATTTATTCTTGTAAGTACTTTTTTATAAATAGAAAAGAGTATTTATTCACTTGATCACAGTTATTTAGATAAGTTAAATAAAAAATATTTGAAATTTTTTTCCTTAGTTCGTCTTCTAAGGAGTTCAACGGCTTTGAGAAACTCTCCAGTCCGGATGTCTATAATGGCAACAGTGATTTTTGCAAAGTCTGCGCACAGAATATCAAATTTATACATGGAGGAAAACACAGGTGAGATTTAAATTAATCTTTAGACAAAAATTTGTACAAATTATTTAAAACTTTATTTCTAAAGTCTACATAGAATTAAAATTATTAATTATTTAAAATTTTAATTCTATATAGACTTTAGTTAGAATTAAAATTTTAAATAATTGGTACAAATTTATAATAATTGAAGCATATATTGCACAACAAATATATATGCTTCAAAAATCCACAAAACATATGTATAAATTCAGTAACGTGAGGCATTTCTCTAAAACTCACCAATGAAAAATACAAAGACCAATACAGTATTTTTTAGGACTAACAAAGAGGGGGGGTGAATTGTGATTGCCCTTCCCCTTGTTAAAATAATAATTTCAACATCCTTATTCTAAAGATAACCGAATTATCTAAGTAATAACATAATAAAAAACATTTTATTAAATGAATTTCGTTTCCTGTTCTCATAAACAGGACAAGTTCGGCTTCCTTTGGTGGACAAAACAGCGATTCTCGGTCGTTTACCTTGTAGACCAAAATCGTTAATGATGCCACATGAAATTAGGCAATAGATGGCGCTTGTGTTATCTTCCAATTATTATGATTAATTCAAAAAATCTAAATGAAAATATATTCTTATTTTGATTTCGATTTTTTTTACTCTTAGTTTCATAATGACAAGTTAAAATTGTTGAAACTGTAGTCACAAAAATAAAATTAAAGTTATATAAAGTGAATCAGTGTTTTGATTAAAAAAATAAAGAAAGGAATAAATCTGCTAGAATTGCCATTGGTCGATGGCCGATTGATTGACAAGTAAAATATTTTTATATCATTCTCATTACAGTAAACTCAACAAAAAAAATTGACAGAATTTTAAATGATTGATCAATTTATTATAGTCACCATCACAGTGGCGATACAAGCGGTAAGACCTCGAGATACTCAACTCCGCCCCTGTATTCACGGACACCCAGTGCCAACGGTTGGGACAGCACGTCCTTCATGCTGTGCAACGCTGGCCCTCCCAAGTACCAGACCAATACCACACTGGATGATGACGGGCTCATACCTTTGAAGTCTGATGTTCAGGAACGTCTTTGGCAAATCATCGATGATCACAGGGTACACACCTACATAAAACAATTGAAATAACTTGAAACTTATTCATATATTTTAACATGTTAAGATTTTGTAAGGGTTTTATTTTATTTTTATTTTCTTTTCAGCGGAAAGTCGAGGAACTACAAAGGGAACTGCACATCTACCGTCAGGCCCTTATCAAGCAAGTGTGCCACAAGTGCAATCACAATGACAGTGATAAAAATGATGAGACTGTAAGTGCATTTTTTTTTTAAAGGGTGTACAAATCAAAGAGTCTGGAAACTCTGACCGACGCGTTGGACGAGTAATCCAAGTCGTGACTATTCTACAATGTTCGGAAAAATAATTATGTTATTGCGATTGTAAAAAATATAATTTTCTTTTACCACGTTTATATATATATAGGGTGATTTGAAAGTAAATGGAAACATTTTAAAGCCATGTCTAACAGGTAAAAATAACTAAAATAAGCTTATCAAGTCCGATTTTCATTTGTTTTGGAAATATTTTGAACAATATTAATTTATGAAATAAATATGAATAAAATATTAAAAATCAACCAATAAAACACAGATTAGATTGAATAACATTAAATTCTCGACTAGTTCAAAGGAACATGTATTGCTGAACTTGCAAAAAAAGCATTAATTCATATAAAACTTTCGAAAACTTACCACCCACTTCTATATACTAGTTGCGTGTTTATAAATAGACCAAATAGTCAGTTTCTGGCTACATTTTTCTTTGATTTTGTAAATTTGAATTATTTAAATTATTACTGAAACAAATGAAAATGAGTTTTGCTTCCTGGACATGTCTTTAAAATATTTTCTTTTCCTTCCGAATCACCCTGTATATACAGAAACCTTTTATTTCTGTCAGTTACATTAAATTACATCAAAATATTTTCATCATTTTACTTAATCCTAAGAAAATGGCTACCGTCTTTCTGCTAATCAATTTTATTTTTTCGCATTGTATAAAAAGGAATCAAATTTGAAACCCTCGTCTTAAGCTTAAGCTCGTTGATATCACGAGGGTGGTTTATAACAGTCGTTTTACCTCTTGCCTTTCAGGATGTTGTGTATTAAGTTAAAGTGTTTGCTGTGCACAGGGTTCTGTGGTCGAATCAGTATGCAGCGTCGGCGAGGGCCAGGCATCTGCGGTAGAGTCGCTCCGCTCCGACATGTCCTGGGAGGCCGTCGAAGACGGGCCCTCTATCATGGAGGGCATACCCACATTGTGGGTCCCCGATCATGCCGTTTCCAGGTGCACCGGTTGCGGCACCCAATTCTGGTTAGGGCGTAGAAGACATCATTGCAGGTAAAACGATAAGCGTCTATTGAAGTGCTCATGTGACTATTACCCAGTCACTGCCTCTTTATTATGAATACACTATAGTTAATAATCTATTCGTATTTATTATTACAATATGAACTACCCATGTTAAAATATTAAAACTATTATATATATATATATATTTTATTTCTATTTTAATTTAAAGTTTTAAATATTAACCTTAATTGTTCAGGAATTGCGGTCGCATATTCTGCGCGGACTGTTCGGAGTACAGCACCCCTTTGCCGTCGGAGCAGCTCTACGATCCGGTGAGGGTGTGCACGTCGTGCTACTCGAAACTGAAGCGGCGCGAGTGCGGAGGGGAAATACCTGAACAGTGCAAACACGCCCCCGCCGCGCCCACCGCCAATAACAATCCCCACCAAATAACAGCCTCTAGCAATTAGAAAAAACAAACACAAAACTACTACTTTCCGGCAAATCCTAAGAAAGAAATTAAAACATGAAATTAATAGGTGAGAATTAACAAGCAAACATACAAAGTGAAAAAAAAAACCCTCATCTCTATCAAAACGCATTCCCCTTGTTTTTGTTTTATTTTAATAAATATTTATTTATTAATACCTACTAAATATTAGCAAAAAAATCAACTTATTAACTGTTATCTATCTACAAGTTTTTGTTTGGCTATATATTTTTCATGAATTTAAACTATTGTGATTTATAATCAAATTTTTCTAAACTAGATTAACTGAAATTACTCCGGGGAGATTTCTCTTTCTCGGAGAAATCGATCAATTTTTCCAAGGAACGATGGTGTGTCAACAATCCAACTTCAATACACAACACTTCCGACTGCAAGAAAAACAAAAGAGTTCAGTTAATTCCCTTCATTTCCATAGAATCTAGTCAAATTGTTTCTATCTAAACAAAATAAAAAAAAAATTGCGCGCACATGTGTATCAAAGCATGTTTTTGGAGAAAACAACAAAAATTACAGGTGCATTTAAGTCGGACATCGCCATTCTTTCTACACACACCTGATGAACTGTAATACAAGATTAGCTGTGATGGTTTTATTATTATTTTTTTCTTTAGTAGTAAGTGAAAATTAAAAAAGATTGAGATTGTATTTGAATTTAAGGAAAATTCATTATAGTATACTAAAAAGCTGGCTTTCCATTAAAAAAAAAAACTAATGGTGGGTTTTGTAGCCATTTAGAATGAAGCTTGATTGTTTAAAAGTTGAAATCATTTTGTATAATTAATCGGGTGATGTATTTAAAAATGTTATTTATTTTTTTGGACCCAACTCTCAAAAGGGAATATTGATTATATATATATATTTATTTTTTGGACTATAATTTATTAAAAACTGTAATCATATACTATAGTACGGATTAATCTTCATTATTGAAAAATATCACATACAATATGTGATTGCAGTTTTCTGCGTGTTGTCCAACGCGTAAGTCATGTAATGGAAAAACATTGTATTTATTGTTTCTATAATAATTATCAATTTAAATTAGTGAAATTTGAATGATTTCAGCTTTTAACCCTCTCACTGGAAAGTCTGCTAGATTTTTACACGATACAGGGTGAATAGGGAAGTCCTGATGAAATCCATCCATCGGTGTAAAAGATATCCGAACACTCGATACCTTTTACCTCCTTTCGAACCGATGAAGTTGAGTAATCATTAATTATACTGGGGATAAGTCGTTGGCTGATTAAATTAATTTAAAAATTAGGCTTGATGATTAGAGATTGTTTAACAGTGGGTTCCTTTATTCTTTGTTACCGAATTAAGGGGGAACTTTAGGTGAAAATTTGTTTAAAGAAAATATTAATCGGCATCTTAGTTGATGATTAGCCACCCTGTATATATTAATGAGGAAAAAACGTAACGGCAAAATAAATGAAAATGAAGAGGTTTGCTCATTTTTATCATCATTATTGAATTAACTAAGGCAAATGTTTCTATTAATATAAAAATGAAAACAAACATGAGGAAGTAAACTAATGTATTATATAAATATTATATATATATATATGAAAATATTTATTTTTATTATATTATGATTATTCTTGTGTATAAATAAGCTTTTTTGTTGCACCTGCAAGTAAAAGGAAAATAAATTAAATGGAAATTATATAATAGAACATATGACATGAGAAAAAAATTGTAAATGGATAATTTTTATTATAAATGTAATATATTATGGTCATTATTTTTATGTTTGTTTTTATTCAAATCCATTTTCCTGGAATTTTTTGAATCGATATCAACTGCAGCAAATAATTTAGTAGGTACATTTCTTTTAACCACAAATGCCTTTCCTCCAACAGTAAACTTTTTCAACCTAAATCCCACCTCATTTCCAATTATCTTGTTTAGGAATATTAAAAACTTTAAGTAAACAAAAATTAAAAATCTCAACTGTAGCACAAAATTTTGTAGGTATAATTTTTTTTAACCATAAATACTCTGTTCTAAGGAAACAAAATTAACAACAAATTACAGGTTTTAAAGAAAATAAAAAAAGAGGCAACAGAAAAATAAATTATTTGAATACTTTATTTTTCCTCTGCAATAGGAACTAAAACATCTGTTGTTATAATCAGTCTTAATAATAACCTTAAAATTTACGTAACTAAGTACATACCTTTATACACAAGAAAATAAATTACGGATAATTTGGCCTAAAAAATCTTAAATAAATATTACGATCGCGTCAGAAGGGCACCCCCTTCGGACCCGAGCAATATTTACACGTTATTTACAGCAGCCTACAAACATATTTTGAGCAAAGAGGTTGTGTTCCATATCTTTCTTTTTTTATGTACAGGTAGGCCCAAGAAATCATGATAAATCAAGAATAAATTTTATTACTACTAGATCACACAATAATTAAATTAATAAATTAAAAAAAGGAGGAGGGGCGGGGGGGACAGGTTAAGACGGTTTCGTTTTCTTTTAAAATATACATCATTTTTTGTTTGAATTTTTTTCTTGTTTCTTTTATTTACAACTAAACGTTCTAGTGAGATACTCACTCCTGAAAGACCTAACGGTTAAAATAGGGTATCTAGATCCGTTTCGAGACGTGGGTTAAAGCTTGGGACAAAGGTAATCTTTCGCTTTGTTTAATAAATAAAGGGAAATTAATGTTTTTAATAAATAAGAAGATATCACGGTGAGTAAGCTGCCGATTAAAATTTGTACACTTTTTTTAAAGAATGTTTTCGGGGTTAGAAATTATGAATGCTGTTAAAAATAAGATCACACTCAAAATAAATCAACTGGAATTAGAATGCCTTTTATAGCTTTCTGCTTACTACACCAGTGCGCACTCAACCCCGGATTCAATTAAAGATTGATTCAACCGGAGTTATTCTGTTTAAGTTTAACGTGTACGTTATTTTTTATCATCACAGTCTAAGCAGTTTTTTTGATATAGACATAGAATGTGAATTAAATTATAATGTAAACTTAACATTTCTCGCCCCGAATTTCTGGTCGTATTCTCGTCAACTAGACATTCTTTATATTCAGCAGATTCCACTAGTCCCACCTGTTGTAAAAACACAGTTATCTGGGCTATTCTGTAAAGTAAATGTTAGGTTTAACTCTTATGTTATTTTTTATCATCACAGTCTAAGGAGCTTTTATAATAATATATAAATAGAATGTGAAGTTATTAATAACTTAACTTTTCCTGCATGGAATAGCCCAGATTGTTAGATGTAAACTTCAGGAATTTAACTGAACAATTATTTGCTGCTAACTGAAGAACTAAATTTAAACGTTCGGTTAGTTTCACCGGTCGCACTGGTGGAGTCTGTTGAACGAAACCATTACAAAACTAGGCATTAATGGTTTCAGATTTTAAGATCCTTATTTTCATAGTTTATTTAGTAAAACCAAGTGACATAATTTAGCTGGCTATAAATCACATATTCTCAATTACAAATTTTAGTTTTGTATTCCAGTTTCAATAAAATCATTATTTTATTATTTCATTTTTCTAATTAAATAGAAGTGAATTTATTATTGTTTTGAATGTAAATATTTTCTGCAATCAAAATTTATAAACCCTTAAACATTAATAAATTTACCCTAATTTCGAATCGCACGCGATTTTTACGACATCGTCATTAACGTCACGACAGCATATTCTGCACAGTTTCGTCCAGCTCGAGGCTGGTGTTCTGCTGCAGGTTGAGTATGGAGTCGATGGCGGACTGCACCTGCTCGTCGATGCTGTCGTTGTTGTCCAGCTCCTCGTTCCCGCTGCTGTAGCAGCTGTTTTGAGAGTGGACGCTGCCACCGCCGCTTCCATGATGGACAGTCGTGTGCGTTATGTGCTGGACGATGTGGTGATGGTGGTGCTGCGCGCTGTACTGCTGCACATTCCTTCCTCCGTGCGTCGCCAACGGCCTTTGATGCTGCACATGCATCGAGTTGTAGCTGTGCACTGTGTGTGTGTGCGACGACGTGTTGTTCGATGTAGATTCACTAGAAATCGACACGGAGTTCGTTCTGCTGGAGGTTGGAATTAAAAGATTGTTAGTGCGGTTCGATGTTAGGACGCTCATCGCGCAGCTCGTCCTCCCGTAACTGCTCGACGCATCGACTATCCCATTAGAATAATTACCACTAACCGGCGACGCGTTACTCCCACTCAACACTGTCGCGTTACTCGTATAAACATTATTCGATTGCACGTAATGCGTTTGCACACTGCTCTCACCCTCTTTTTTGCAGTGTTTATCCACTCTGAACTTCTTAAGCGTCTCTAGCCTTGTATCTGTCATACACAACGGACGCTTATTCACTGACTGCTGTACCGATGTTGCTATTATCGTCGTACTCGAACTCGACGCTGTGACCGACGCCGATGGAGTTTTCTTGGACTCTTCGTTCATCGGCAAACAACCCAGTTCTCTCTGTATACAAGCCCACTCGTCGTATTCCTCATCTTCCTCTTGCGGGCTCTTCTGCTGTTGATGCTGTGCTGACGTTGATTCCGGATCCGACATAGCTTGTTGCTGCTGCATCGCCGCTTGCTGTTGCATTTCAATATTAGCTTCTTCTATTTCTTGCCTGAGTTTTATTAATGATTGCTGCTCTTCCGATAGAAACATTCTGTCCAGCATCATCAGTTCAGAGGTTTGCACATGGCGCTACAAATTAACAAAATACTTATTAAATCCGATTCTCTGTCGCAATATCATTTTTAATTTAGTATTCATTAGCAAATTATTCAGTTTGGTAAATTGGCTTATTATAAATCACCCTCTCCCCAAAATTTTTATGATTAAAAAAAACAAACAAATATCGTTTTAGTAACGCTGCAACAATATTGAACGTTATTTTCATGTTGATGAAACATTGCTAGTTGTTGTGGGTTGTTTCTTTTTTAAATTTTATTTCATTTGTATTACATTATTAACAGTGAGAAGTCATAAACCCCCTCCCCCTCCCAAAAATAATTTCTATCTACAAGCCTGATTGTAATTAATATTTTAATTAGTGTTGGGCAAAATCGAATAATATTAGTAATCGAGTATTACTAAATGTGACATTTTAATTATTTAAAACGAATTAGGGATTTAAAATTTATGTTTATTAATAAATGGGAAGTTATTTTTGATATTTTTATAATAAGTAACATTCATAAATAATATACTTAATTTAGCAGTAATAAAAGATCGACTTTGCCCATCACTAATTTTAATATATTTTTCACAATATTTATTTCTCACCTGACTTTCCTTAAGTAACAGGTACCGGTACTTATCCACCATCTTGTCGAACTTTTCAATGAAGTGCCGTGCCGTTAGCTCAAATATCTCATCCGCCTTGTCCAGGTCTTTCTCACTCAAGACAGGCTGGTCAAAACAGTGATACCGTATCAGCCTTTTACAGGCATCTGCCTTATCCTTAAACGGCGTATGAATGTCCGGTTTTATAGCACCATTCTGATCCGTGTTCAACTGCTGCTCAATCCTAAATAATTTAATAACTCGATTAGTATATAAAACAAAGAAACACATTTCTGTTGTGAAGTCTATTTTTTTGTTTATTTTCAAAACAAAGTGTTTAAATATATTAAATAAAAATGATTTGAAAATAATTAATAAATTATTTAATGTTAATCTGTTTTCTACTGACGGAAATTTACAACCCAAGAAAACAATACATAAAAAGCCACTAACTTATTGTCCAATTTAAATTTAACTTTTGTGATTACAGCGCCATCTACTACGAATAAAAATAATGTTTTGATAAAATCTTATGTATTTTTATCCCTAAAATCCGATTATTGAATAAAAAATGGGGATTCGAATTCGAAATTTCAAAATTGCCGCCCCACACACTGGAAGGGGGGGGGGGGAGCAGCAGAGGGTTGAATTTAGGATAGGATTAAAGGAAACTTTAATTTTTGGTCTTATAGCAATTTTTCGTAAGATGAGTATTTTTCAAGTTACTTATGACTTGACTTTGGTATACTTACAATTGTGCTTTGGTATAAAGTGGAATGAACCTAGTTTGCTGTGGCTGACTCGGAGCACTCGAAGCAATAGTTGCTACAGTTGTTGTAGTAGTCGTCACAGGAGTAACTATTGTTTTAGGTTGAGGAGCCAAGGCCGGTGGCGTCGGTGGAATTAACACTTCATTTGATATAGTTGGCATATTGATTTTAGCTTGTATTGGCATCGGTTGAATTGGAATCGTTTGTTGCGTTGAAGAAGCCTAAATTAACAAAAATATCAACTGTACAGGCTTCAATTCTTCGTAATAATAATTTGGATTAAATGTGTCGAAGAGATGACAAACAAAAAATCCACAGGAAACAAAATCCCGCAGACAAAAAGAAACCTCGAACAATATCTACACAAAAAAGGATTGAGTCTTAAGGAAGCAAAGGAAAGGGCTAGAAATAAAAAAGACTGGAGAGATATTGCACTTGGAAACACAGACTGATCGAACTTTGAGATGATCAATCTTGCCCATCACTACTTAAAATTAATTATAAAACTTACCCTACACCCTCGAGGGTACAAAGTTTTTTTTGATAATATATATGAATATTTTTAAATTTTAAATACATACCGCTGCAGTTGTTGCCGGTTGTGTCTCTGTAGACTGCGTACTGGGTGTTACTGTAGAAACAGCAGATATTCTCCCAGGCGGACTGAGCACCTCACTCTTCACCACGCTGTTATTAACAATGAGCTGGTTGTTGTGGTAAAACACCTTATCGGGTGGAATCAACTTCCCCGTGGCCAGAATCTTCTGCTGCTCTTGAAAAAGCAGCTTCAGTGCCTTCTGCATTTCTGTGTTACCGGGTGTCAGTCGTGCTGATAAGGTTTGTATCTGCAGCTGAATGCTCTTCAAGTGCTGCTGCTTCTCAGGAGTCAACTGGATGGTGTGTACCCTCTGAGTCGGCGCCGGTGGATTCGTATTGGTGTTTGAAGGTGCTGTTGTTGTCGTCGTTGGTGTTGGTGGTTGAGGAGGATTTGATGTTGAAGGAGGTGGTGGTGGTGGGGTAGGATTTTCGTTTGAATGGTTAAAGAATCTTTCAACTTTAGGGACGGGTGCCGGAGGAGGTGGAGGGGGTTCAATGGGTTTTGGTACTGGTTGGGGTTGCAGTTGTGGAAGAGGTGACGGTTGTTGGGGTTTTGGCTGAATTGTTTGCGGTTGTTGATTGCTTTGAGGCTGCTGGTGTTGTACTGATGGTTGTATTATCGCTGATGGTTGAATTATTGCTGATGGTTGAGATTTTGGTGTTGATACCTGTGTCTATAAAAAAAAAAAAACAGTTATTCAGATACATTTCATACTCACCGTAGAATTAAAATAATTAAAGGCTAATTTTTGAATTATGGCTTAAACTTGATTTAATTGCAGCTATTTCAATTTTTCAAATTTATAATTACGTTTTTTCCGCTGCAAAAAATAAATTTCAATATTTTTAACAATGGTTTTGACTGTGTGGAATTAAATTCAACTATGATTATTTAATTAAGTTTCATTTAAGTATTAAAATCAAGCTTGAATCTTCTTTTATGCATTATTTTCAAATTAAAAAACAATCAGAACATAGAACCAAATATTTATTTCACCTTAATTTAAGTTAATATTTTACTTAATAAAATATTCAACCACTAATTTTGATACCTTTCTAATGTAAGCATTCATAACATTATATGTGCCTCTCTACTTCTCCGTGTGAGGTAAATAAGTTAAATATAAAAATATGATTCTAACCTGAACAGAAACCTGTGCCACCGGAGGAATCTTTTGAATAGCTGGTACAGACTTCACCGCCTCCTTCACCACACTATTAATCGTCTTATCTAAATTATTAACAGTCTTAACTTCCTTAACAGACGCTGTTGTTGACACTTTAGCCATCTTCTTAATAGGCTTTATTTTAGGCGACGAAGTCTTCTTCACCTCCTCACCACCACCTCCATTCTTTGGTCTTTGCATGAAGATTGTCTGCCCGTTAACCGTCAGTTGTCCATTTCTTTTCAGCTGCTCTAACTGATCCGGAGTTAAATTAACGACATACGACGTCGGTGGTGGCTGCTGCTGCTGAGGTTGCGGTTGCACTTGCTGGTTGTTATGATGGTGTATCGGATGCACAGTCTGCACGGGTGGTTGCGTTTTTTGAAAAGGCTGCACTTTTAAAACTGGCTGAGTTCCCAATGAGGATGATGTTGATGTGGTGATTGGCTGGTTGTTGGTTTGTGATTGTGCACTTGCTGTTTGAACCTATGTAATAAAAAAAATGTATCACTAATTAGTTAGTTGGGAATTATAGGGCGCTTCGGCATCTTTGGTCATTCATGCCATATATGACTGTTTAGCACGCAAATTTGTTGAAGAAAAATACTTATATTCCTTGATTTTATTTCACCTTCCTGACGCGTATTTCAGTTTTTTACAGATCATAACATGTAAGATCTGTTATATATTTACACAATCTTTGTTGACAAACACAATACAATATCAACATATATTTTATTTAGTCTTATATAATATGCGCCAACAAAATGTAAAATAAAGAAACAAAATCAAAGCACTCTAGGGGAGAAAAGTTCTCCTTCACATGTAATATTGTAAAGGTCTAACAATTAGATATCTTTCTGCCTGAATTTATATTTTTGTCCTTATCCAAATATATTGATAACATTAATCTGTAAAGACTAAAATACATGTCAGTAAAATTAAAATAAAATTATGGACTGCTCTAATTCTTCTCTAAATTCCTTGTTGTGATCGATTTTACTCGGAATTTTTTTTCACTGATAGATAAGATTCAGTTATTTTATAGAATTGAGGAGCACAACAAAATATAAAACCACTCACTTGAGGTAAAGATAATTGCTTTTGTGGCTGTTGGTGGATGAAATTCTGTGTATTCACGCCACCGTTCCCTGCCGAAAAGACCTGATTGATCATCTGCGATTGTGATGTCGATTGCATTGTTACAGGCAAATTAATCGGTTGTGGATGCAAAGTACTCATCGTCGTTGGCTGTGAATGCATTGTAATCGGTTGCGGATGGCTCATCGCCTGCGAGTTGATACTAATGGGCTGCGCATGACTCATCGCCTGTGAATTTATACTGATCGGCTGCTGATGTAACCCACTTAACTGCATTGGTTGTGATTGCGAGTGTATCGTGATTGGTTGAGTGTGAATCCCGCTGATGGTCGGAGATTGTGAGTGCAACGTGATCGGCTGAGTGTGTATCCCGCTGATTGGTTGCGACTGCGAGTGTATCGTAATCGGCTGCGTGTGTATCCCACTGATCGGCTGGGGTTGAGATTGTATCGCGATCGGCTGCCCATGCAGCCCACTTAAAGCCTGCGATTGCATTGGTTGCATCGCCAAATTCTGCTGCTGCAGCAACGATTGTATCTGCGACTGTATGCTCTGTATACTCTGCGGCTGCACGATCTGGTGTTGGACGGTCTGGATCGTTTGCGACTGTATCGTCTGCACTGATTGTTGCTGGATCGTTTGTACGGTTTGCGAGTGGATCTGGTCGATGCTCGGCTGGAGGACTAAACCCCCGTTCAAGCCGAATATACTTTGCAGTAGCAACTGTGAATTCAGATCTTGGTTCAGGGTCGGATCGTGCTGCAAGACCAAGCGGCCGTCCTCCCCCAGGGCGAGTTTGAAGCCGCCTGATCTTTGCACCATTAGGCCGTTGTTTATCGTGAAGTTGGGGGTTATGAAGGGGTTGAACGGTATTCCAGCCGGCTGGGGCTGGTGCGAGGGTTGGTTGCCACCTTGAAATGCCTGATTTAAAACCTAAAAAAACGGAAAAAGAAATTACTGATAAAAGTTATTTTCATTTTAACAGCATGCAACATCTATTTCACTGTTATACAGCATGGCAAAAAGGGGTGCAATTTTAAAATAATAATAATAAAGTGGTGCATTTATATATCACAAGAAACTAACACTAATGCCTGTACTAATAGTCATGGATTGATTCAGAATTGAGTATTAATTCTTGAATTGCGTCAAAATGTATAAAATAGTCGACATAATCCTGGATCATATTGAAAACAATCCGTGGATCCACCAATAACATTCGCAAATCCACGATTCATGAATTGATTCCAGGATTTAACTGCGACTATTAGTAAGGCCATAAAAACATTTTTTAAATAACTGTGCTTCTGACAACTAATTAGAACATAAACCGAATAAAACGCTCAAATTAACTTTAATAAATTTTCTATAAGCCAAATAATTGTGATCAATAGAAAAACTCACTTTTATTTCAATAGTGCATTTTTCTAATGTATTGAAGATAAGAAAAGAATAGACTTTTCTAATTAATGAAATAAAACAGAAAAAAAAAAGGTAAATAAATTGCTAATTATTCTTTCTCTTTACAGAAAATCGCCAATTACTTGTACAAGGGGGGTCCCCGATGGCGCGCTAATCGTTTGTGGCACCGCAGATATTTGAATGTTACCAACTTTGGCTGTGGGGGCCGATTGCTTGGTGTCCATCATCCCGCTGGGCTGTTGCTGCTGTTGATGTTGGACGACCTGCGCCGGTGGCGGTTGCTGTTGTTGCTGAATGATGGTAGGTGTCGTGGGGGGTGGCTGTGGTGTTGCCGGCTGAGAATGCGCATTGTGCTCACTCTCACTCTGCGATGTATCCGACTCGAACTGGACATCATCGTCATCCCCCGTTATTCCAGATAGCTTCATAATGTTGGCCAGGTCCAGCTTTTGCTTCTTCTTCTTTCCGCCACCGCTGCTAGGTTTCTTCTTCGGCGGTGTGCTCTGAGGCACCGGTGTGGTTTGAACGTTACTTTGAGGTGTCATCTAATAATAATAATAATTTTATATTTATACATTACCCGACGCCCTAAGGGGCAACAAAAGATAGCAGAAGAAGAAAAGATATTTATACATACTAACAACTTTACATTAAAAACAGTTTCTATATACAATCACCAATCTCTATAAGCAGCTCGATATTTTTGATTGGTACGATCATTTAAAAATACAACTTTTTTTTGGACATTTTATGTTTCAGCTAAAAAAAAAAAATGAATCCCTACACCACCATTATGGTAGATGTGGATTTTAGATTATATATATATTTTAGATTATATATATATATATATATATATATATATATAAAAATATGTATCTTTATTATTATATATCTTTCTATATTAAAGGTATATCTTTAATATTTTACCTGATATATGATAAAATTTTACGGATAATTTTTTTTTTATATGTCATATTTTAGCTAAAAAAATGTATCTTTAATATTTTTCAATGACTTTTTTATCGCCTTCTTCAATTAAACAACATCTCATGAAGCTTACCTGTGCTACATAAGTCGTGGTCGGTAGACCGACACCATTGGTCAGGACCCGAACCATCGGCTGAGATCGTGGCGGCTGCAGCTGGAGTAATTGCTGCCCGCTCGGTTGCAAAATCAGCCCCTGGGGTGTCTGCACGGTTTGTGCAGGCAGTTTGGTGGCCTGCGGCCTCAGGATGAACTGCACACCCGGCGCCAGCATCGGCATTTGGTTCAGAACCAGCGGTTGAGCCGTTGGCATTATCGTCGCCGGTTGGTTCGTTGGCAATACTATTTGCGGGCTAGATTTATGATAACAATATAAATAGAAGAAATAATGAAGTATATAGAAATTTGATACATAAAATGTGATGTTAATTAATAACGTACACGATAAACATTTATCTTACAAAATAGCCCTGGTTGTTTCTGCTTTTTGTGATTTTGAATACACATTTAAAAAGAACAAATATCAACCAACCTAACACTGGGTTTTGGAGATTGCTGAGGACTGGCCGATGGCTTGGGCAAGATATTCAGGGGCGGCTTTATTTTTATCACGTTTTGCTGTTGCGTAGTATGATGGATGGGCCTTGCTATCACCGGTGAATTGTGGATTATTTGCATAACTGAAAAACAAAAAGGACATCATTGACAGTCTAACAAATTTTTAAACAATTTAAAATTTAGGTTTCAAAGGTGGTGGGATTTAATTTAAACCATACCCGCTTAGATAAAATATTAATTAAAATCGTTAATACACCCATATGGGTAGAAAGGATCATTGAATATATATATATATATATACATATATATATATATATATATAATAATATTAATATATATATATATTAATATTATGTAATTAATAATTATAATAAAGTAATAGTAAAAGTTATAATAAAGTAATTATAATGTTGTTATAATTAATCTTTGAAACAAATTAGGATTATTGAATCCCGGATTCGCGAAATTAGACAAATGATGGCGCTTTCTTCGTCTTTAATTTATTACAGTTTTGATACAAGTTGTTTATATTTTGAATTACCTGGAAATGTATTGGGTTGAGGCGTTGGTGGCTTCATCGTGTGCTGAGGCGAGGGGCTCTTGAGGCTGGCCGGAGAGCCCGCGTAGGGACTCTGCGGGTACCCTGGGCTCGGGTTCGAGTAGGCCGGCGACACGCCCGCTACGATCTGCGGCTTCTTCACCAGGTGCAGATTATTCGAACCGACGATCGTGCAGTTCGTGTTCATGTTCTCGTACTCGATCTTGTCGCTCTGCGAGTAAACCATACTTTTCGGCGACTTGCACATCTTCGCTTTCTGAGACATTGTTCCCGAACGCGCGCGCACAAGTCCGCTGCGGAATGTCTTTCTTCAGGTCCGGCCGGATGAGGGGGGTTATCGCGGGCGGAGATTTCGAGAGGGTTTTTTTTTTTCGTTTTCCGTTTAATTGTTACAGGGAGTGACACTTCATCGCCGCACTTTTTAGAGTGGGGGGACGACGCCGACGGCTGCTGCGGGCCGCAACGGAGGGGGTCGGCTTCGGGAGCGCTTATCCGAACTCGAAGAGGGCCATCTTTTCCGTGTATCCCGTCTGTACGAATCCCCACAGCATTATAACTGTTTGCGTGGGTCAGACATCACGATTGGAATTTACATATTAGCACCTAAAAAAATAATAATACATACTTTAAATAAATATTATTTACAACAAACGTATACCCTACACCCATGTGGGTAGAAAGGGGTCATTGAATATATATATATACAACAAACGTTATAATTTTACAAAATGGCAATCAACCAGAGATCTTTCTGCTTCCATATATATATTTATTAAACTTAAAAGAAGCAAATTTTCTTATTGAAGCATAAATAGTCTTCATACAAATTATCAGCCGTTATCTAAAACAACAAATATTCATCTCAGCAGTTTCTTCTGAAGGTTTTGTGTACAGCAAAAGACCTCAATAATTTTCAAATAATACAAATGTCAAAAAGAGCTCTCCATTTACTGTAAAAGACTCATCAGTAAATAAAGAAATTGTTAATCTGGTTTTGAATGTCTTCATTTTATTATTACATACAACAAGGAAAATAAATTAACGCGACACCCTAAGGGGCAAGGGATAGCAGATAAAGAAGACAATAAATAAAATAAAAAGAATTTGAAAATAATAAATTTTTAATCAATCATATTCTCTTTTGCTATATTAGCATATAGTGTGTAATGTAACTGTAGAATACCAGGTGTACTTGACATTTCGGCAATTGTTTTACCTTTTTAGGCAAAGAAGATAAGGCGACAATTAGGGATCTACCACTGCTTGCCTTTCATGATGAGGTAGGCTGGCAGTGCTGAGGAGCAGTGTTTGGTTGTTCTAAAGTGAGGAAGCATTATTTTTTTTTTTAAATAAATAAAATAGTAAGTAACAATCAATTGATGTTTTTCAATAAATAGGGAAAAGTTACTGATTGTAATAGAATATGTTGCATTAATTAAAATGCCATATACTTAATTTTGTAATAACAAAACATCGACTTTGCCTATCTCTAGTAAAGAGACAAACGTGGAAACAATCAACCTTGATTGAGACAACAAACAAAATGAATTCTTATTTATCGTGCAACATATTCTATTACAACCGGTAATAATTTAGCATTTTGTTTGTTTCGGGATAAGAGTTAAAAATAAAAATGTTAGACACAGATTTAAGAATTAATAAATGTATATACATTTGTATCCGACACCTGAAAGGATATAAGAATTCGAGAAGATATAAATATACTGTGTACTAGTTCTTGAATGAAACAATGGAATTGTTTATAAAATTTCATATCAAACAAAAACAATGTGGTATTTATTAAACAAAACACAATCACCTGTTTATTTCGGTAAAAATCCTGAGTGTCCGATTTAAGCCAGCAGTCGAATCCAGATCGACCCCCGTTGAAACAGTCCGGCTGCAACAAAACCCCAAACACCGTATCCGCCAACGAACCCCACAAAAATCAGCACCGGGTTCGAGCGACACAAACAGCACCCTGCCCGATTCCACCGCACAGCATCCGGTCACCTTTCAAACAAAAGAAAACATATTTCACTCGCGGACATAACCTCCAAAACACTGGGCACTTGTTTACCGCGCCAA
Organism: Philonthus spinipes; assembly: GCA_963082785.1. NCBI lineage: Eukaryota > Metazoa > Arthropoda > Insecta > Coleoptera > Staphylinidae > Philonthus > Philonthus spinipes. The sequence continues at coordinate 20,187,969 of OY720315.1, forward strand.
AGCCGGACCGTGGGGACGGCACGGGCCGCCGTGAGCCGCGCGTCGCGACGCCTTACCGGTGCAGCGGAGCCGTAGCGGCGCCGCGCCTGCCTCTGCTCCGCCCGTCGGGGGGTTATTGTTTGTAAACAAGGAATTTGCGAATCGCGATAATGTAGTCGTATCTAATCACCGTTCCGCCATCTTTAATGCGCTAAAAACTGTTTGTGCTGTTACCTTTCTGCCTCTCTTAAATCGCGACGTTGCCGATCGTTATCGGTTTATCTTTTTTCGCTCGGCTTTTTTTTTTCTTTCGCCCATCGATTGTTTTGAAACAAAAAAAAATCGTATTCGATTTAAAAAAAATCGGATTTATTTACATGTTTGATTGAAAAAAAAAATGGAATAAAATTTACGACGCGTATATTTTTTCCTCGATTGGATGAGTCCATTGTTTTGACGAGGTAATGGTCAATAAACAAGGGAGAATAACCCTAGGGGTGGCATCGTAACCATTGGCGTAACAACGCAGACATAAAAGGGGGTCATTAATATGAATCAAAGCAATTTTTTTTGCGAAAAACTTATATAATCTTTCTTTCTTTCTTAATCTTATCCTCTTTTACCCGTATTGGGTGTCGAGAACTTATATAATCACGAATTTATATTAATTATTATTATTTTATATGAAATTCATTATAATTTGTTTCGTATCATAAATATTTAGATTTAATTAAGTTTTGCAATCTGTTATTGGAATATAATTTCTGTTGATTGTATGAATGAATAAATAATTGCAGTCGGTAAGGAAGAATAGTAAGACAATTGAGAACATTATTAGAAAACAGAAAACCCCCGCATATCCAGTATTTGTTTAATAAGGAGGGGGTGGGCGTTATTGAGCAATTAACAAATTTTGTTTCCTTCACCGTTAGCGATGTAAGAAAAATCGCTAAGTAATGTACATTTCAAGGAAGGGGTGGTTATCTTGCCAACTTCTCCCTGGAATTGAAAAAAAAAGCTAAATTTATCATATTTGTTTGAAATGGGGGGGGGGGGAGTTTGCTTCTATTAATTTTCTTTTGCCGTTTAAAAAAATCACTATTTTTTATAATTATATAGTTTTTTTTTTTTAATTATGGGGAATCAACAAATTTTGTTTCCTTCGCTATTACCAATTAAAAAAGATCTCTAATGAATGTGTATTTCAGGGGGGGGGAGAAGTTGTTACTTCCCCAATCACCCTCCCCCTGAAATTGAAAGAAAATCCCCTTTTACTTTATTCATTTTGCTTTGTTTAAAACTAATCCATTGTAAATTTTACTTAAAGCTATTGCAGATACAATTTAAGATCGCAGCGCCAAAGCGGCGAAACCCTAAACGAGACATCTGAGAAATCACGTGGGAGCACTGATATTGGTCTCGAAGTGTTCCAAATTTTGCCACCAGATGGAGTGACGCGTATGTTGTATCTCCAAAGATATTATTCACGAAATTGATTACATATAACCGAAATATAAAATACGGGCATTTTAATTTACTTTTACTTAAAGCTATTGCAAATACAATTTAAAATCGCAGCGCCAAAGCGGCGAAACCCTGAACGAGACATCTAAGGAATCACGTGGGAGCACTGATATTGGTCTCGAAGTGTTCCAAATTTTGCCACCAGATGGAGTGAAGCTTATGTTGTATCTCCAGAGATATTATTCATGAAAATGATTACATATAACCGATATATAAAATACGGGCATTTTAATTAACTTGTACTTAAAGCTTGGGTGCGTTATATTATCTCCTTTAACTAAGCCCCCCCCCCATCCTGTGATACCTTTTGAATTGGCCGGCAATGCCGCTAAGGATAACAAGAAGACCCGTATCATTCCCCGTAGTTTACAATTGGTAATCAGGAAAGACGAAAACTTTAAACAAATTACTTTCCGGCGTTATCATCATCCAGGGTGGTGTTCTGCTCAACATTCAGGCGTTTCTCCCCCCAAAAAAAGCTGAAGAGAAACTCTAAGCAAATGAAAGGTTTTCTATTTTCGCCATCTACGATGTCTATGCAGCGGAAAGAAATCCAAACGGTCCTTCTTAGGGCCACAATTTCTCTTTTCATTTCACACACTATTTTTACATAATCATATACATTAACGTCCCCCCATGAATACGTGCCTATTACATTATCCGTTTTGTTTTAAGTGTGATAATAAAAATAACCAGAAAGCTGTTCCTCCTTTGTTTTTGCTCTCCATTTACAATCACAATTCATACAGCCCAACATAACCTTAAAGTTATGAAATTAAGGAGGTTTAGAGAATACCGGAGGAGGGGGTGTATTACCTCCTTTAACATCCCCCACCCCCGTGAATACACGCCTGGTTCCATACTTTTTGAACACCCTGTATATGTATGGTCGGATTCACGAAAATCATGTTCGATTTAAGCCACGACCTACGTCCGCATCATAGATACAAATTAACAAGTGGGAAGAAAAGGATGAATACATTTTGGGACGTCTTTCTCTACTACATTATCTGGTTTTTAAGTATGACGTATTATGATAAAGTGCGATTCGAACAAAGTAATCTTGATTTTTTTTTAATAAATGCTTTGTTATTAGTGATGAAATGTTTTATCAGTTGCCAGGACGAGGAGCATGCGTAATAGCTGCGTGAATCAACAGCGGGTAGTAAAAAATGCATAAACAAAATGCCGATCGATTTTATTTATAGTGATAACGAGCGGATTAGAATCGAGATTATCTACACATGAAAAGCAAAAAAAAAAAATGAAAGATAATCTTGTAAGGATTCCGTTCGCCATTGGAGGGCCCCCCACTACTCGCGCTCAGCAAGCGTTCCCGTGCACGAAACTGCGAAAAGGGGCGAGGAAGAGGGAGGGTAGGGAGAATACGGGCGCTTATCACTTTCATTGCCCGTGTTTCACTTTCAGGCTTTCACTCCCACCATCAAGCAAAACGGAATGTGCCAGCGAAGGAGGAATGAGAAAAAAGGCAGCAACAACAACATCCGTAGTAGAAAAGATAAACGATTTATCTATGTGTATATATATGTGTGTATAAAAAAGCGGTCGGATGGTGGGGGAGCAAATGAAAGTCGCGGGTCCGGGTGGTGGGGATGGTACTGCGGTAAAAACACGAAAACTATTAGAAAATTATAGTTTTTTCGGGCGTGGACGCAAACGGCCGCGAGCGGGGCGGCAGGGAAAAAAGGGCCGCCGCCCCGGCAATTAGCGCGCGGGTCGATAAAAAAGTTAGGTTATCCGATCGCGGGCGCGTGAAAAAATGCCCCCCGCTGCGGCCCCGCGTGCCGCCGCCCGCGGACAATAGCCGGCACGCGAGACCCCCGGTTTTCCGGACGTTTTCCCGCCGGCGGCGGAGCGCAGAACGAAAGCCATACAAAATTCAAGTTAAAATGAATAAAATTCTACGTACCCTTTAACAATTTTCACTTTGTTAGGTATTTCGGGGTTCTCGCACGGGAAATCAGGGGATCCGGCGTTCTGATTGGTCGGCGAGCGGCGTCATTTGATACAGGAGAAGTGTAGGAAAGGAGGAAAAAAAAACGCAACGCCGCGTTTGAGGTTACGGTGCGGGCGGCGAGCGAAAATCGCCTCTGTGCACGCCGTCGTTAAGGACGGCACGCGCCCCGCCGTTTCCCAGACGTCAACCGTAATCGTTTTTAAATGATCTAATTGTTTTTACACCCAAACAACTCCCGTGACATAACCTGTGAATTGAACTGCACACACCCACGAAAGTATAATAAAAATAACCGACACGCTATTCCTCCTTTGTTTTTTTTTTGCTTTCCGTTTACAATCATAAATCATACAGCATAACATAACCTTAAATAAATTGTGTAAAGTGTTTTTACTACTGAAACTAATTAACTTTAAATACGTAATCGAAAATCATTCTTACCCAATTGAACTGCATTTTAAATAAATTTAAATCCACAAAATTATCAGGCTGGTAATTTAAATAACACTAAAACTATTGCGATTGACGTTTGTCTTTTTTTTAAACATAAATATTTATCAGTCGTTAAATAAACCAATTGTTTACGTGATTCATATCATAATAGTGTTTATTTTAATAAATCGTGCTTTAATCTTTATAAAAACCCCGTTAAATAAACTTTACTTCACTGGAAATTATACCAGATGTATAATTTCTATCACAAAGTGATCATTATCAATGGATGTATAATTGCAAATGAGGAAAAGTTTACAGTTTTTTATTTAATTAAATCATCTCCACATAATTCGCTTACAATTGTTAAAACCCCATTATTTAATCGTTTTTAATCAAATAAAGTGAACGATCTCCTGTCTAGTGTTATTAATCATTTAAAAATTTCTTGTTTTACAGAAAAAAATCCTCAATTGAGACTTTTTTACGAGTTGTACCATTTCAACAAAATTTGTAGGTTATGTTCTTTTTATTTTCAAATACTCACACAAGGCCGATTGTAATCATTATAAACGTTTTAATTAACATGTGTTTAATTTATTATTATTATATAAAATCCCCATCTACCATAATGGTGGTGTAGGGGTTTAATTTATTATTAATAATCAGAATTGTTTCTGTTGTTTTAGATTTAATTCACAATCTTAACAACAATGGACGGAAATAGATCATACATCGAAAGTTTGTAAAGCCTCTTTCTGGGCGTTGTGAATACATATACATAAATCCTATGAATTATAATGCTCGTTTCCATTCTGGCTCTCAATTAATGGTGAATCGGTCCTTATTTGTAATTTATATTTATTTAAAGCTCGATTTCATAACTAATTAATTTAATTGAGAATATCTCTAAATCATCGCACTATTTTAATTAACCAATCAGAACACTTATTTCTTTTTTCTTCGAAAAAACAATCAATCTAAATCATCGCAATATTTTAATTAACCAATCAGAATACTTGCTTCTTTTTTCTTCGAAAAAACAATCAATCACAGCCTTTATTAAGATAAGAATTGCTATTTTTAACAATAATTCGAATCCTTATTTATTTCATTTAGTCATATTTGATATCGTTATATGTTCCTCTCTACTTCTCAGTATGAGCCCTTTATTTTATTTCCCAGAAACAAATATTTTTCGATTGTAAATATTTTTCAGTAACACAACACACCTATTTCTAAGAGTGTTTACTTCTGCGATGATTGCTTATTGATTGATGTTTATCTTAAACTCATTAACTGCAAATTAAATAGCGAATAATTTCCAGCTTACAACAGTGATAATTACAGTTTAACGACTGTAATTTGTGATGCGAATAAATCTCACATTCGAAACAGATTTTCTTTAAATAAGAATACAATTTGATTTGTAAAATGTGCCAATATTTAAGCTGTAATTAGTTGAAGTTAGGTTTTACGATGTTTTATCTATTTCATTAATAATAAACTTTGTTTTAATTGTGTTTGTTTTGTTTTTTTCAATTATATTACCATTATTTTTATGAATAAAATTTAACTTTAAACATAAATTAAATTTTGTTCATGAAAATTTTAATTAATTAAGACTTAGTATTAGATGTTTCTTGCCAAAAGTCACTGGTATTTAAGAAACATGTACAGTTATGTATATATATTTTTAAATCTAAAATTAATGCATAAAAGTAGATTTAAAAAATATTTATGCGATAAATTGAGTATACCATCTTTAATTATGGTAATAATGACTTTAATGTTCCAAGAAAATAAAGAAGCAAATACAGAAAATATAATTATACTACAAATATAAATAATATGCTTATATAAAATGAAATAGCAGAAATATATTTATAATAATAGAAGTAACAGATTAATAATTATTTGCTTTTAAGTTATTTTTATTAAATGTATTTAAAATCATAAATTTTGAATGTAATTAAAATACTGCATCTATGTTAAATACATGTGTTTTTTAATTATGCAACCCTAATCGCATCATTAATTAAATCATAGAGCAAGCACGACGTGAAATTTAACGTATTTGAATTACGTAAATTCCAGTGGTAGAAATCGCATTAATTAGGATCGTGCACAATATAAAACGGAACAAAAACTATTAATTTAAATAAAATGTATAGACGTAGATTATTGTAACTCTATGTACGTTACAATTAAAATTTGCGGTGTTGCCACGATTTATTACCCACTCTATGATTTTACTGAAAATGTAATTTAAAATTAATTAAATACGTGTTTGGCATGGAACTATTAACAATATTAATAGGTTTTTGGGCCTAAAATATTTCGTACTCTGTTCCACTTCTCCACTCCACAATCCCGTTTTATGTAAATCCTTCACTGGAAACCATGTAATAGTTGAATAATAATAATAATTTATTTCTAAATTTAAAAAAAAGGGAAATTAAAAAATGAGTGTTGTTACAATTTATTTAGAATATATTAATCATTTAATATAATTAATCATAAAAGTAATTTCTAAATAAATATAGAGTTTCATTTATTTAAAATTAAGTTAAGATGATTAAAAGTATATGTATTAGAAAACAAATACAATAACATTAGTTATAAATTAATATAATTGGTGTACAAATGTTCAATACAATGATAATATTATTAATTATACTAATATTCTATGAATATATATCTATTACAAAAGCTGCTATGATTAAAAAATTATCTATGAAATTATACATTCTATTTAATAAAATAAATTATCCTGAGTTTATTTTCTATATCTTATCTATTTACTATATAAAAATAATTTTTAATTAATAAAGTTTAGTCAGTAATGAAAATATAGGTAAAATAACAAGGAATTCATTAATTTTCAAAATTCGTTTAATTCGCATTTCACTTACAAACTATCACTCTCATTTGTTTTTTTATTGAATTAATAACAAATATTTTGTTATCAATAATGTTTAAATTGTTATGGAAGTGTTAATAAAATAACAACTAATATGATAAATAATCATCTATGACTTCTTAAATTTTAAAAATTCGCTAAATTCATATTTCACTTGCAAACTATCGCTATAAATTTATCTTTATTCTTAATTGAATTAATTTCAACAATTTTTAATTAACAATATTTATTGTGTGATGGAAATATGGAGAAAACAACTACGAAAAATAAAATTATCTATGAATTCGTAATTTTTTAAAATTAGTATTTACATCACTCTGAATATCACTTGTTTTGTCATTGAAATAATATCAACAATTCTTAATTAATAATATTTAGTTTGTGATGGATATAGGGATAAAATAATCACACAAAATATAAATAATCATCTATGAATTAATAAATATTTAGAATTTTTATTTAACTTGCAAACTATCAGTTTAAATTCCTGTTTCTTTGTTATTGATATAATATCAACAAATTTTAATTAATACTGTTTAGTTTGTGATTGAAATGTAGATAAAATAACAACTAAAATTAAAATAATTATCTATGACTTAATAAAATTTCAAATTTCGTTTAATTCGTATTTCACTTGCAAAGTAGTGCATATAGAAATTCATTAAAGTATGTATTAAATTAAGTTTAAAATATTAATTCGAAACACTTTATTTCAATAAAAATCATTTTAAAATTCATAGATAATTACTTTTAAACATGTATGAATATTGGATTTTCGGATACGAATCGTTTTTTATTCATCTCTTTATGTATTGTATATGTAAGATTTTTTTCAGTTATAAGAGTAAGGTCCGATTTATAATCAAACGGGAATGGAAACGATTCGTATACACAAAAGCCATTAGGCCTTTCCCCGGCGATTATGAATGAATACACGTAAATCCTATGATTCATCGTTTCCGTTCTCGTTTATGGGTAAATTGTGAATCGGACCTAATATTCGGGGCTATTCCGTACGGGAAATGTTAAGTTTAACGTGTGCGTTATTTTTGTATCATTACAATTTAAGCAGCTTTTGTAATAGATGTGAGGTTATTTAATAACGTACACGTTAAATTTAACAATTTCCGTATGAAATAGCCCCGATTATATATTTTCAATGAAAATGTTTATTTTGTGATGCAAATATAGATGAATAGTATATTAATCTATGAATTTGTATAATTTAAACCATTGAATTAATAGAAGCATAGTTTCCAGCATTTAAAATAAGTTTTGTGTTTATGCGAAGTGTTTTGAATTAATAGAGGTATACTTTTCAGCATTTATTATTTGTTTAATCATTTATTTTTAGATTATGGGACGGTTTAATAATACATGTATTAATGGCACGGGAAGATACTCTGTATATAAACCGTTCCTGGGCGATTGTGAGTCGACCCTAAGTTTAAAAAATATCGTATTGAATAATAATTTTTTGCGACTCTCAAAAAAATTGTATGAAGTTTCACGACCTAAGATTAGTAGATATATATTTACAAATAAAATGCATCTATTAATTCTGTTCACGATCAAGGTGTTTAAATTTGTATAACTCATTTTTATTAATAACATGTTACAATTAAAGATATCATTAACGTGTTTTTTAACGACCTTGGGTTTAGAGTATTACGTGAAGTTAACTACTAATAATAATGAAGTTGGTTTTAGATATCTATCTATGAATTTATAATTAAGTTGGCAGCATTGTGCGTTGGGTTGTTGATAGGGTTGTATAAGTCGCGGCGCGGAGACGGCAGGACAGTTGTTCGCGTCGCGACGGTCGAAAGCCGAATAAAATAACGCTTGCGCCGGCGGCGGGCGACCGGAGGCAGGGAGCAAGCGCAGAACGGCTCGGCTGGGCGTTCGTGTTCGCGCACGATCCCCACTTCAGTGTGTTCGGGTTCACCATGTTCCCTGTACAACAGTGCGCCTTCAAGAATTGTAGAAAACGCAATGTACTGCCGCCATTGTTACCGTACAGAACTACGCAAAGTTCTAGCCAAATATATTCGGTTTTATCGCTACAAACCGACTTTAAATGCAGAATAACATAACGGAATTAACGCAGAGACTACTTAGAGCGTTGGACAACAATTATAATGTAAGGAAAAGGCATTTTTTACTTAGATATCCGTAATTTCCTGTTTTTCGTGTGGCGCTACACGACTCTCGCGACTGTCTGTCTGTCTGCTGCTGCTACTGTGTGTTAGTGTGTGTGTGTTGTGTCAATCTAAACTCGAAAACACGCCGTGCGCTTTAAAGCACCGATTAATTGAACCACTTTTAATTTCTAAAAAAAATTACACCCGTACGCGCGTTTCTTTAAAATTTTCACGTAAACTAAACCGCACACCCGTTTCGTGTTATCCACATTTAACCTATACACACACACACATTCACGCACACACATACACACACGTCCCCGACTTCCAAACCCGTGTGCTCCTCGCCCGCAAACAAAGTTCAACTAAAAACAGCTCCCGTTCCTTTTAACCTAAATAAAACCCCATCAAACTCGCGACTCCGTCCGTCCGTGTGCGTGTGTCATATGATTTGACTCCCATCAAGCGAAATGCATTCTAACCTAGAAATTCCGCGCGACGGACCCCCCTTCCACATCACGCCTATACTCTTGCTTTTCTCGTGTGAAAAAGCACGCAATTTTAAACGGTGTTTTGAGAGAAAAAAGGGGGATGCACAAGCGAGAAAAGTGTTTTTTGGGCAGTCTTGAAAAATCTTTTTGTTTAATGGTACATTGACCTAATTTTTATTTGTTGCTTTATATAGTTTTAATTTTCATGGATTGATTTGGAAGTATGCGGTGAAAATGTGGTTGATCTGCTTCAGGGTGTATTGATTGGGTGTTTCTGGGGAAATTCTAGGCGTTGCACCCATGTGCTCGCATTGATTACGGCGTGTTCAAAATTAAATTCAACTAAATCTGGTTTTAAGTGTAGTTTCGATTCATGTAAAGTTTTTTTAAACAACATTTCAAAAGTAAATTAATATAAATTATCAGTAATAAAACAATAACTGGAATTTTTATTGGTGCCTACAGCTTTGACGATTATGTATTTTTATTAGTGACTATAATTTCGACAACATTAACTTTTATATAGTATAATCACTAATATAATATATACTAATACATAATAATATATAATATACTAATATATATATATATATATAATCGATGTCCTCTTTTACCAATTGGTATCGGGGTTTATAAAGTATACTATAGTCATTAATAAAAAGTATACTACACTTTGCACATGAGACTGGCAAATAACCATAGATATCGACGCGGATAAAGTGGGAGGGGACAATTTTATATACAATAAAGTGGCAATAGAATTCTTATGCTATATTATACGTAGTTTTTTAGAAAACGGCTATTTACTGTTGGCCTTTCTATACTAAATGTTTTATTATTGTAAAAATTGTTTTAACAATATTTCAAAAATATATGTAATCAGTAATTCCTCGTGCCGTGTGATGTCGGGTTATATTTCAAAAATAAATTTGTATAAATCCTTTCACGCTGAACAAAATGTTCACAAATAATATTAAAACAAAATATGTACCCTACACCCATGTGGGTAGAAAGGGGTCATTGAATATATATATATGAATGTAACAATGACACAATGTTTTTAATGTTCATTTCATTCTTTGGGTTAAATAACCTCAAAATTGAATTCGTGTAAGGGCTGATTCACAATCGCCCGGGAATAAGAACGGAAACGGATTGTGTGTCGAAAGTCCGTGAGGTTCCTTCTCAGACAATTGTAAATCGATATATATATAAATCCTCTGATTTATTGTTTCTATTCTCGTTCCTGGACAATTGTGAATTGGCCCTAAATTTTTTAATAACAAAAATCGACGACGAAGTTGGCATTGGAAATCTAAAGTCATGTCTGAACTAAAATCACACGCACACGCGTAAAGTACTGGTTGTCATGTTGACATTGTTTAACCGCAACCAGCATTTCACATGTGTGATCTTAGTACAGACATGACTCGAGACTTCCAACGCCAACTTCGACGTCGATTTTTGTTATACTCTCGATACATATATAATCAAAGCTATTCTGTAGGGAAGATCTTAATTTTAATAAATACATTATGTTTTTTTTTTATCATCACAGTTTAAGCAGCTTTTGTAGATTTTCCAAAAATCGTATCAAATCACATAAAAACAGTTGAATATTTGCGAGAATTATTTGATTGTCCAGGGTTTTTCGATACATCCTGTATTTACAATTTGTTTTTCGATTGATTGGACATGCATTTCCTGAATTATTTGAACGGGACTGTCGTTTAATATATTATAAAGATGCACAGCGTGCTTCTTGAAATCTGACCCGCTTGGAGCTGCAATTTGACGGGTGCATCACACTCGTGACCCACTATCTCCATAATTATTTTCAGTTGTTTCGGGCCAATTTTATGCACTTTCAAATTTCAAAGAGATAAAAATAAATCGTAAACTTATTCTCGCATCCTCATACCCATTCAGGTGTCAGATGTGACCATAAACAGAAATCTGTAATTTTTGTTTAATTTTGACAAATTGAAATTATAAAAAATCTAATCTCTATGCTTTTTTTTTCTAATAGCCTTTGAACTTTCGTTCTATAGCCCTACAATCATTTTCAGTCATATCTAGCACAACATTCTGAAATTTAAGAGAAAAAAAAAATAGATTCCTGTAATTTTTAGTTACATTTTTGGAAATTGAAATTATAAAAAATCGAATCTCTAAGCTTTATTTCTAATGGCCTTTGAACTTTCGTTCTATAGCCCTACAATCATTTTCAGTCATTTCTAGCACAACATTCTGAAATTTAAGACATAAAAAAAATAGATTCCTGTAATTCTTAGTTACATTTTTGGAAATTGATATTATAAAAAATCGAATCTCCAAGCTTTATTTCTATTGGCCTTTGAACTTTCGTTCTACAATCATTTTTAATTCAAGCCATTTCAATGCGCAATATTTTCAAATTTCAGTGAACAAAAAATGATCAGATTCCTGTAATTTTTGGTTAAATTTTTGAAAATTGAAACAAATATTAGAATAAAATCGAATCTTTTTTTTAATACCCTTCGAATTTTCGTTCTACAGCCCTTTTTTTTTTGTCATTTCACGCACAATATTTTCTAATTTTAATGTCAAAAAGAATCACAAACAGAATCCTGTAATTTTTGTTTAAAATTACAGGATTCTGTTCCTTTACAAATTGAGATAAATAATTATTAGAATAAAAAATCGAATCTTGTAAGGTTTTTTTTAAGCGCCTTTGAACCTTCGTTCAATCTTATAAAGGTTTAGGAAATAATAACTGTTATGGTATTGTATTTAATATACAATGCTTAGCACTTATTATACTTATGGATTTTATATTAAAAAACTGTTTTATGCTAATTCTTGCAAAGACTGTAATAATTGAAATGTGTTTAGAATTTAAAATCTAAGAAAAATTGACTAAATTTAATGTTTGGATTGAGTGAGTTACGTGAAGATGATAATAACTTGAATAAAAGACACTTGGAATCCTTTCTTCATAGTGAAGAAAGGATTCTAAGTGAAATCTATGAAAAATTGACTAAATTTAATGTTTGGATTGAGTGAGTTACGTGAAGATGATAATATCTTGAATAAAAAACACTTAGAATCCTTTCTTCATAGTGAAGAAAGGATTCTAAGTGTTTTTTATTCAAATTTAATGTTGTCATCGATGGCCTCTTCGTGGGGTTGGAAATTGGACGGACTGCATTTGTTTAAAACTTTAATAATCACTAACAACAATTTCATTTGACATTTTATTTATTTAGTCTTATATAACATCGTTATATGTTCCTCTCTACTTCTCAGTGTGAGGTGTCTTTGACATTTACGAATGTTTAATGCACATCGATAACCATCGCAAATGTTTTTGGTCGCAAAGGTTGCTTTACTATCATCGCAAAACTAAAAAAAAGCGTGCAATACCGGTATGTTCTTCTGGTATTTAGATGGTCATTTCAATCGCTAATTATAAAAAAAAATGATATTGACGTAAGTCAAAAATGTGACGGTAGCTAAAGAGGAAATAATTTCTTAATTATTTTCAAATTAATTTAATATTGAATTATTTAGATGCCCAACACCCGTAAGGGTACAAGAGTTTTTGATAATATATAATATATATACAGAGAGTTTTATGTAACACCGAACATACTAGAATGTACTCAATGTAAATTTTCCTATGTTCGATTTGTACTGGAACGCATCAAAGCATTGGGTGCGATGTGATGTTAAGTATTCTTTTACAGAAAAAAGTCCCGAATACAGATGTATGAAATTTTATAATTTTTTATAATTTTTTGCCATCTAACCTAAAAATGGAAAATAGTATTAATAGTTTCAAGAATAAACTAATTAAAGCGCTATTATTATATATATATATATATATTCAATGACCCTTTCTACCCACATGGGTGTAGGGTAAAAGCGCTATTATTAATAGAACCATACAATTTAGAAGAATTCTTTAGTTATAAATTTCTATAACTCATCATCAAATATTATGTTTCCTTTGATGCTAGTTCCTATACTAAGTATATGTTTTTCTATGTATATTCTTAAAGGAATAAAGACTGCTTATTATTATTATATATTATTTAGAAGTGATTAAGGATTTTGTAGTGGGAGGACAATTCATACGCCTCACCCGCTTAGGCAAAACTTTAGGTCCATTGTGTGTTATTTATTTTCGTGTAGTGTTAATGACGTTTATTTATATGTTGTTGAATTATTTTAGGTTACTGACATGCCCGCCGTCATCGAAGTCATCTCAATGCTTGAGAAGGTATCAATCACCAAAGAACTGCTCGAGGTTAGTTTTACCGCCCCCTCCTCACACACACACTGCAAGACCGGCTTTTGTGTTAGTGAATAAATATTCGAAAAAAATATTTTTTAGACCACCCGACTGGGGAAGCACATAAACGAGCTGCGCAGGAACATATCGAACGAGTCGCTCGCGAAGCGCGCCAAGGAGCTGCTGAAGAAATGGCGGAGCAAGGTGCTGTCCGTGCCGACGCCGGCGGCGCCGATCGCGCCGGACACCAACGGTCAGCTGGCGCCGGAGCCGGCGGCGGCCAAGAAGAGGCCCTCCTCGTCGGCGGCGGCGAAGGAGCACCAGCAGCAGGCGAAGAGGCCGCGCGTGAACGGCGTCAGCGAGTACGACCTGTCGGACAACTCGAATTCGAGCTTCAAAGACGCCCTAGTGCCTAAAAACGTGATATTAATCAATTCGGATTCCAATTCCAGCCTGGGCGACGTCAAGAACGAGCCCGTGCTGGAGGAGCAGCAGCCCAAGAAGCGGGGGAGGAAGAAAGGCTCGAGGAATCACATGAATCTCTTGGACGAGGCCGAGTCGTCGTTTACTAGTAAAATGGCCGTCTCTAGGTAATCATCACTCTTTATCTATAAATTAATCAATAAATAGTATTGACACTTTGATCAACACTTAAAAATAATTAAAATGGATCTTTTTGTTTTAACCTTTGTGGATGATACCCTTATTTCCATGGCCTAGTGAAAATTATTTGTCTTAATGAAAGTCGTCTTGATAGGTACCTAGACGTGAAGAGTGTAAGTCAGTCTTTCCTAATAAAGTAGTTAAGTTAATTTAGTAATGTTTATAAAAGGTTACTGGTGGATTGGTCATAGTTACTAATGTCAAAAAAAATGGATCTTTTTTTTTCCTCACTCACACATGGGCATTAGTTTATCTTTAACCGTGCAACCCAATAACCTTTGTAAATTTGTAATTTCAATTTGGGGGACAATCACACTATTCATACAACGACCAGCCCACTCCCGGAATCGAACCGGGGACCTCTGGCTAACTTGCCTGACGCTAAACCTGCGCGCCACCGAGGCGGACAAAAATGGACCTTTTTTTCCTCCTAATTAAAATATTTCAACCTTCAGGCTATGACAATATGGAAATTGCCAGGTCTAAAGTATGCGTAGTCTGGTATTATCTTCTTTAATGTTTGAAATGAAAGATTCCCACCTAGAGGCCGCAGTTCGCCTCTCTCCTCTTTAGAGAGCCAGTGTTGAGACACCTTTGCTTGTGATCGATTTTACTTAACGATCTTTTATGTCTTTTATTTAGATCAATTGGATCTGGAGCATGATCGGATTGGCACTGCCTAATATTCCTGGCTGGATCATGTCACAAGAATGCGAAATAATCATTATTAAAAAATCTTGAAAGTCAGGGACTAAAACTGTGTTTATATAAATTGACCGACACGCTGGACATTCTTGACGCATTGTCGAAGTAGGGAATTAAATTGATAAAAGTAATTGATACACTTCTCCGGTTTTTTCAGAGATATTACTCTTTGGTTAATTTTTGTTTGTGGATGGTTTTAAAAATCTTGTGCGAATAGAATATTGAAGTGATTGCGTGTATTTTGTTTAGGGGTAATGCCAAAGTGAAAACGACACAAGAGCTGATCGAGGGTCTGCAGAACCGCAGTATGCAGCAGCCGGCGGCGAAAAACGTAGAGAACTGGAACGAGCGAGCCGCGAAGCTGACGGAGCGCGTCTCGCTGATCGACCAGAAGCTCAACGCCAGTGCCAACCGCGTGAAGAAGAAGAAGAACCCCAACCGGACGTCCTCCGTGCTCGAGTCCGGCAGCGTGAGCAACGTCAGCCGGAACGAGAGCGCGCAGTCGGAGTCGCCCGGCGAGGACGAGATCGTCGTCGTCGACGATTACCAGCGCGACAGTCCAGCGGAGGTGAAAGCGGAGCCGGCGGAGGGCTTCACGTTCGTGCCCTCGTTGTCCGTGGAGGAGGCCCTGAGTCGGCTGCCGCCGATCGACAAGGCGCACCTGCGGGACTACGAGGACGAGCACCCGTGCACCTGTTCCCTCAGCGAGAACGAGGAGGGCGAGGGGGAGGAGTCCGCGGCGAAGGAGAACCCGGAGTGCCCCGCGCGTTCGCACCTAGAAAAACGCTACCGGCTCAGGGACATCACGCGCGAGCGCATCGAGTCGCTGCACGCGGACTGCGCCGATCAAGTGAACGGGAATTTCGGGATAAACAGTGAGCCGAAACGGGAGGAGCCCGACGAGGCGGAGAGTGTCGTTAACATAGTGCCTAATTTTTACGAGTTGCCGCCGAAGCGCGCCGACAGTGACTCTAGGGACAGCGTTTGTGAGAATTACAAAAAGTACAGCATTTCAGACCGTGACCTCGACGTCGAGTTCAGGGAGTACCACCGGGTGTTGGACAGGCCGTCTTACAACGGGGACGTCTTGAGGATTTTACCATACGTCGTCATAGATTGAGTTCTTTCTTTTCACTCTCACTCTCTTCCTTCTTTAAACTCTCTTTTTATAAAAAAAAAATAACGTGTTATTACATGCATATATGTATATGTTACAGTTGGGGACGCTCCCCCCGACAACCCCACCCCGGAGTTTGTACATACGTAAATCGTTTTTGTTTTATTTTTATTTTTTTGTTTACGGCCCGGCATTGTTTGCCATCTCTTCAATTGTTGAGAAAAACAGACGTTACGATTAAAGAAGAAGCTATCGTTGAAAATAAATTTGTTTTAATTTAAAGAATATTCAACGTCAAACACATCTCAGTATATTTAACCCATCATTTGTCCAACAATAATTTAAATCCTGGATTGTAAATCAATGTTTATTTACTTTTTTAAATCAATCTCTGATTTAGTTTTTTTTATTAACTAACTAACCATCTTTATTCAAATGTGTATATGTATGTACAATAATATACAAAAATTAGAATAATATTCTGTAGATGATGAATCGGCTATCGACCGGAGGTCTTTCAGCCGTTTTTTATTAATGTATTTAAGAATCAACAAAATTTGAATGTCGCTTTTTTTGTTAATTGTTGAAGCTTCTTCTTGTTTATTATACATCATAATTCACAATAACGAAAACACCTCGACTTTCTATAAGAGAATGTTCAACCACTATTAACCTAGCTGATGGATAACTGGTGATTGTTATTTCAGACCTCACCAGACCAGTGTGTTCCATTTACAATGCCTTGATGAAGTTCTCATAAACGGAACAAGTTCGCCTTTATTCGAGGAAAAAATAATTGTCTGTCATCCACCTTGTAGACCCAAATTGTTGACGGCGCCACTTGAAATCAGACAGAAGATGGCGTTTATCACGGTAGAGGACCGAGAATTGTTGTTGATTGAATTATTGACGATGCCACTTGAAATCGTGCAAAAGATGGCGCTTGTCCTATTTTTTCAATTATTTACAAAGTCAAAGAGTTTTCGTTATTGTAAATTTGTACGTCGTTTAAATCAGAAGTGACTTTATTTCATAGCCACCCAGGATTTAATTACTTGTTGGACAACCGTCACATCGAACTGTCCGACACGAGAAAAATGCGAGCCTTGAAATTACGAAAACGGGCATCGAAATCGTTTGCGCTTTCAATTCCCTTTTTTTTTTTAGAAAAATTTTTAAGTCAATTACAATCGAGTTTTTCCTCACAGAAGAGACACACAGACGGCGCCGTGGCGTACTTTTACATCCTGAAACAAACAAAAAAAAATCTAAGAGTGCCTCGCCAATTCAAAAAAAAAATTATATATATATCACTTTCATCTGCCTCTCGAGTGGTCGTGTTCGGTCCTCTCCTAACTTCACTCTTAAGTGTAAACGAAATGTAACTGAAGTGCCATGATAATCCGATCTAATTTTTCTTTTTTTTTATTTTTCGGTAAGGGCTGCTTTTTTGTTTCACTGGAAAGAATGAATGTTGAAAAAAAAAAAACGATATGGCTGTACGTAAATGATATTTTTAAAATATCTTTCTTTCTTAATCTTATCCTCTTTTACCCATATTGGGTGTCGAGGTTACATTACACTTTTCTTTCTTTCTTAATCTTATCCTCTTTTACCCGTATTGGATGTCGAGGTTTTTTAAAATATCAATTATTTTATTTTAAAAGTAACACGTGTTGCGTAGTGAAAGTATTAAAGATTTTCATCGTACACTCGAAATTTCTGTAACTTTTAGATCATTTCTAAACCTCTATGATTTTAACTGAGCTGCGATTGCTACAAATCTGAAACTGTAACTATTGTTGGACAATTGCTAAACATGAAGAAATGCATTACAACATTTTTTTTTATCTGTTGGACATATGTCAGAAACTATCCAATAATTGTTGGACAATTTCTAGATAGCTTAAAATCCGTTGGAAATTTGTTAGAAACTATCCAATAACCGTTGGACAGTTACTACACGGCTTAAACTTTCGTCATTTCCAAGCCTCAATGATTAAAAATGATAAGCTGTGATTGATAGAAATCTGTCGGACAATTGCTAGACATGAAAGAAAAAACATGAAAACATTTTTTTATCTGTTGGACATTTATTAGAAATCCAATAACATTTTTTTATCTGCTGGACATATGTCAAAAACAATCCAATAATTGTTGGACAATTTCTAGATAGCTTAAAATCCGTTGGAAATTTGTTAGAAACTATCCAATAACCGTTGGACAGTTACTATACGGCTTAAACTTTCGTCATTTCTAAGCCACAGTGTTTAAAAATGATAAGTTGTGATTGCTAGAAATCTGATATGGTAACTGTTGGACAATTGCTAAGCATGAAAAAAAAAACACCCTACAATATTTTTACTTTTTTGTTTGTTTGAAGCTGTCCAATAATTGTTGGACAATTGCTAGACAGCTTAAATTTCAGTCATTTCTAAACCTCGATGATTTCAAATGATAAGCTGTGATTGTTATAAATCTGAGATTATAACTGTTGGACAATTGCTAGGCATGAGAAAAAAACACTAAATAATTTTTTATCTGTTGGACAGCTTAAACTTGAGTCATTTCTAAGCATTGATGATTTTAAATGACAGATTGTGATTCCTGAAAATCTTAAACGATAACTGTTGGACAATTGCTAGACAGCTTAAATTTCAGTCATTTCCAAATCTCAATGATTTTGAATAATAAGCTGTGATTGTTATAAATCTGGGATTATAACTGTTAGACAATTGCCAGGCGTGAGAAAAAAGAACTAAATCATTTTTTTATCTGTTGGACAGCTTAAACTTGTGTCATTTCTAAGCCTTGATGTTTTTAAATGACAGATTCCTAAAAATCTGAAACGGTAACTGTTGGACAATTGCTAGACATGAAAAAAAAATACTAAAACATTTTTTTTTCATGTAAGGTAGCAAAATCCTCCATAGGTTAACATAGTATAATTATTATTATAAACTTTATTCGTGTATGTAACTTCGACGTCCGAAAGGGGGTGTCGAAGTTACATAGTATAATCTATTTTTTAATTTTTTTTTTTGAGGTAATAGAAGGACAAAATATATAGATGCTCTTTTTGAAGTAAAATCAAAAATCATAAATTTCATTTAACCAGTCTTGAAATTAAGTGCAAAGCCTATAGTAACTGTTTACAATAATGAACCAGCAACTTTTATATATTTGGAAAGATAGCGCAAGCGCCATCTTTTGTCCAAATTTTTACTATTCAACGCTCAACTATACTTGAACGAAAAAAAAGCAGCCCTTAATCCTAATACACTTTAGACCGAAGTTTTATTATTATTACGTTATTTTTAATAAGAAATCAGACAAATCAATTTTTGTTTTCGACAGCAACTCAAGAGGCGGAGTTATATAAATTCCGATATTAAAACAAACAAAAAAATATATATATATATATGTACTTCCACTTGATAATGTCGTTATTTGTGATCATATTAAAAAGAAAACCGACTTTAAATCAAACAACAATACATGCTAATTGTATAATAGACGAGTATACGTGCACCGAAAAAAAAAATGAATAAAAAGAAAACAAATTTAAATAAATTACAAAGAATAAATACAATCGAGTCCAAAAAATAAATAAAGAAGAACAAGGGAGACTGTTCTACGATTACATATATATTGCTCGCTAGTCTTCATTGAGTTTTTGTTTATTGTAACTAATTTTTTGTTTTTCTTTTATATATATAACGTAAAGTAAGTGGTTGTAGCTTACAAACGAATGACGAAAATTGTAATTTAAATTTAAAAAAAGAACACACAAATGGAAAAAAAATTGAATAATATTAGAAGAACCATATCCTCGAAATTTGTGGGGCGCCTTTTGAAATGAGAAAAAAAAAGAATAATTTTAATTGGAAATTTTGATTGAACCGCGGGCAGTTTTTAAAACGAAAAGGAAAATATATCAAACTTGTAATTATGTTTGCTGCAGATTCGAAACTATCTAATAATTGTCGGACAATTGCTGGACGGCTTAAACTTCAGTCATTTATAAACTTACAAACGAATGATGAAAATTGTAATTTAAATTAAAAAAAAAAAAAAACGCAATTGGAAAAAATTGTTAATTGAATAATATTAGGAAAACCATTTCCTTGAAAATTTGTGGGGCGTCTTTTGAAATAAGAAAAAACAATCTGTAGAAATCTTATGCGATAACTGTTGGACAATTGCTACTAATTAAAAACTATCTTGTAATTGTTGGACAATTACTACTGTTCGACAACTGCGTGAAAAATTGCTAGAAATTTAAAACTATCCTGTAATTGTGAGGCAATAGCTGGACAGTTTAAATTTTAATCATTTCTAACCTTCTATGACTTCAATTGATAAATTGGGATCAGTAGAAATTTTATATGATGACTGTTGGACAATTGCTACTAATTAAAAACTATCCTCTAGCTGTTGGACAATTGCTAGACAGTTTAAATTTTAATAATTTCTAAGTTTCTATGACTTCAAGTGATGAATATCGATTCCTAGAAATCTTATACGATGACTGTTGGACAATTGCTGGACAGTTCAAATTTTAATCATTACTAAGCTGATGAATTAGGATCTGTAGAAATCTTATACGATGACTGTTGGACAATTGCCATTAATTAATAATTGTTGGACAATTGCTGGACAGTTTAAATTTTAATCATTTCAATGACTTCAAATAATGAATTGGAATCTGTACAGTTTAAATTGTAATCATTTCTAACATTCTACGACTTCAATTGATAAATTGGGATCCGTAGAAATCTTATATGACGACTGTTGGACAATTGCTACTAATTAAAAACCATCTTGTAGCTGTTGGACAATTGCTAGACAGTTTAAATTTTAATAATTTCCAAGCTTCTATGACTTCAAGTGATGAATATCGGATTCCTAGAAATGTGATACAATGACCGTTGGACAATTGCTGCAAACTAAAATCTATCCTGTAACTGTTGGACAATTACTAGACAGTTTCAATTGATTGAAAATTAGAAACGTCTTCTAAATATTACGACCTTGGAATCATCGCGATCATAATCAATCCGAATTCAAGAATTTTTATATCGAATTGTGGAAATTATTAACAATTTCGATCGCTCCGGCACAGACAATTATTAGACAGTTTCGTTTGAATGAAAATTAGAGAAGTCTTTTAAAAATCACGACCTTGAAATTGTTGATATTATTATCAACAATTGTGTTTTATATCGAATCATGAAAATTATTAACAATTGGTATCGCCCCGGTCCAGCGCATTCACTATTTTTATAAAAATGTACGCGAAGAAAGGAGAAAACGAAAAAAAAAAATGACCTCATCTTTTTGTTTTCCCACTAATCAAACAACTTGATCTTTTTTAAAAAAAAAAAAATACATTTTCAAAACAAATCACTCAAACTCCTATTCGAGACTGAATCGCTAATGGAAAATAAATTAAATAAATAATATATATATATAAATAAATAAATTTAGCCCCGAGACTGAAACAGCTCTTGACAAAACATTTTTCCGTTTTTTTTTTTTATTAATAACGAAAGAGAATGAACGCGTTTTCAATTTTTTTTTCGTCGCTGCGTTGTTTAATTTCCCACGTTTGTTCGTTTCTTTCTTTCGTCCGTTCGTTTCTGTTGAATTTTTTTCCCGCGAATAAAAGAATCACAACATAGTTGGTTATTTGACGAAAGGAGAAGAAGCAAAAAAAAAAAAATACAATTAGACATGTTAACTGTTATAATATATTTTTGCTTATGTATCTATATGAATTTGTTATTTATTAAAAAATTAAACAAAAAAAAAAAGAAAATTATTATACCGGCCACAAGTGTTGTTTTGCATTCGAATTTAAATCCCCGATTTTTATTCCCGATTCGAAAGTTTTCAACCAGACGGATTTTGAAAGCGGAATTAATAAAAATATCGATGAAAAGATTATTTAAGAATTAAAATGATTCAATTAAATTCTGCGGGATTATGATTTACAATCTTTTAAATTTATTTTAATTCTTCAGCTTAGAAAATTGAAGCAATTCTACAGGATTTTAGAAACAATTTCAAAGTTTTAAATTATTTTAAAACTCCAGTATAGAAAAATTAAAGCAATTCAATTAAATTCTGCAGGGTTTTAGAATGAATTTAAAATCTTTTAAGCCGAGTTGTAAATTATTTTAAAACTCAAGCTTCGAAAAAATTGAAATGATTCAATTAAACTCTGCAAGATTTTAGAAACAATTGAAAAACTAATCAAGTTGTAAATGATTTTAAAACTTGCACTTAGAAAAATTGAAACAAGTCAATTAAATTCAGCAGGATTTTAGAAATAATTTAAAATCTTTTAAATAAAGTTGTCAATTATTTTAAAATTCAAGCTTAAAAAATTGAATCGATTCAATTAAATTCTGCAGGATTTCAGAAGTAATTTGAAACATTTTTTACACTCTGTTATAAATTTGAACCAAAATAACAATTAGAATAATGAAAACCTTACCAATTAAAAAATTAAAATAATTCCTTATCGATTCTCAAGGTACTGGCTTTTATCACTAATTTGTTATCTAGAAAGAACAACGCACAGTCTTTCTATATGATTCAACTCGATGTTTCTTTTAATTAATGCCCCAACTGTTGATACATTTTAAATTGAATTAATTTTTGATGTAAAATGCTAATTTTTTTTTTTCGTTTATTTTTCCCCTTTATGGGAATTAATTATTTAAATTGGAATTTTAAAAATGTTAATGTTATATTTATCTCGAATTTTTTTTATCTATATCCGAAAGGTCACTTTTTTTTCTAAAGTACAAATTAGTATTCTTTTCCTCCTCATTTTCTAATTATATAGTGAACAAAATACAAATAAGTATTCTTTTATTCCTCAGTTGATATTCAAAAGGCCACTTTTTTTAAACAAATAGAAATTATACTTTCTATATGTATAGTGAACATAATACAAATTAAAAAAATATATATGTATATTTAAGAAGTCAAATAATATAATCGATTCAGTAAAGTTCAAGCGGAGCCCTGGAAATAGCTTTTTGTGTTCAAATTTAATAGTGTAAAATAGGGGTGTTCGCTATTTTACACTATTAAGTTCGTAAATGATAATTTATGATATACGCAGTCTATGAATTGTGTGTGTGTATGCAACCCAATTAACTAGTCATTTTAAATTAATTTTATTTTAACTTGATCGATCGATTTAATAAATTTCAAGCCGTGTCGAGGAAATCTTGTATTTAAACCACCTCTCAGATATTGAAAATCTTTCATCACATGAAGTTAAGTCCAACAAGAAGTGACCCCTATTTTACACTATTAAATTTGTAAATGATAATTTATGACAATACACAGTCTATGAATTGTAAGTTTGTGTATATGCAACCCAATTAACCAGTTATTATAAATTAATTATATTTTCACTTGATCGATCGATTCAATAAAGTTCAAACTGTGTCGAGAAAACCTGATTTTGTATTTAAACCACCTCTTAGATTTTGAAAATCTTTCATCATATGAAGTTATATACACTGTCTATGGATTGTGTGTGTATATGCAACCCAATTACCCGATTTAAATTAATTTAAAATTTCTCGAATTTAAGAGTTTATTGAAAATTTAAGGAAGAATACAATAAAACGAGTATTTTTTTGTTTATTGTTTTTTAAAGCGATCCAAATATCCCTATTTTGGACTTAGATAGATTAAGTGCCAAAGGGAAAATTATTTTTAAGAGGTTGTAAATAATTTAATTTATCTGAATTTGTTTATAATCGAATCGGTAAAGTTCGAGTCGTATTCTGGAAAAAGGTTTTTGTATTAAAATCATCCCAAACTCCCGTTAATTTAGTAACTGCTAGATAATGATGATTCACAGTCTATGAATTGTGTGCATGTATGCAACTCAATTAACCAATCGATTTAAAATAACTTAAATTCAAATTTATTCCACTTAAATAGATTTATATTTTTTTCGAATTTAAGAGTTTATTGCAAATTTAAATAAGAACACAATAAAATAAGCCATTTTAGTTTAATCCAAAAGTAGAACTTCACTTTAGAATGGCCAAAATAATCATTATCGACAGCAATTAATGAGTTTAATTATTTATACAAAAATAACTTGTAAACAGTTCATTCTCCTACGAATTCTAAATGAAACGCTATTGCTACAGCAAATCGGAGTTCTCTATTAACCGGAATAAAAAATTCTTCGTTTTGAGTTGCTATCAACGTGATTGACTAAACTAGAATTTAAATTTAAAGATATTCGATTTTTTCTTATGAATTATTGCGGGCGAAAAAGTCTCTGTTTCATCACCATAATTATCTATGAATAGACAGCGACTCTGAGTGCTTTATCAACCGTACTTCGGAATCACACCAACTTCGTTTTCAGTTATAATCTATCTATTATTTTTCTATGGTTACAATAAATGTGATCAACGTCTGCTTTTACAAAAATGCTTGTTTTTTTTTGCGAAAAAATCTTTTTTCCATCAAAAGTGAATTATCTATGAAAATGCAGCGATTGATAATGGTCTGTCAATAAACCGTATTTTGGAATCACCCCAACTGCGTTTTCAGTCATAATAATCTCGATGAAAGTATTTGAAACCCGCTCTTTAAAAAAAATACTCGTTATTTTTATTACTGGAAAAAACTTTGTTCCATCACAAATGAATCATCTATGAAAAGACAGCGTATCGGATTTCTTCCTCTATTAACTGTATTTCGGAGTCAATTCAACTTTATTTTTAGTCATAATAATCTCGATGAACGGTTTTGAAATCCTCTTTTTTAAAAAAATACTCCTTTTTTCATTACTGTAGGAAAATTTGTTCCATAACTCAGTGATTCATCTATGAATAGACAGCGACTCAGAATGCTCTCACTTTCGGAATCATTTCAACCTCGTTTTCAGTCGCAATAAACTTGATCGACGTATTATTAAAAAAAATAGGTTTTATTAAGATTATTACTGGCGAAAAAATCTTTGTTCCGCAACAAAGTGAATCATCTATGAAAAGATAGCGTTTCGGAATTATTTCTCTAACAACTGTATTTCCGAGTCACTCCAACTTTGTTTTCACTTGTTTTTCACTCGATCAACGTATTCGTAATCCGTTTTATTAAAAAAGTACTCGATTTTTTAAAGATAGGGATGAAAAAAAATCTTTGTTCCATCACACATTGAATCATCTATGAAAAGACGATTTGGAATACTTTCAGTGAATTCGCTTTCCGCCTCAATAAACTCTATTAACGTATTTAAAAAAAAGCTCTGTTTTTTTTTAAATCTCCGTTCCATCCCAAACAGAATTATCTATGATGTGTGTTCCATCACACATTGAATCATCTATGAAAAGACGATTCGGAGTACTTTGGGTGAATTCGCTTTCCGCCTCAATAAACTCGATTAACGTATTTAAAAAAACTCTGTTGTTTTTTGTTAAAATCTCCGTTCCATCCCAAATTGAATTATCTATGATGTGTGTTCCATCACACATTGAATCATGTATGAAAATGATTCGGAGTACTTTCGGTGAATTCGTTTTCCGCCTCAATAAACTCGATTAACGTATTTTAAAAAAAATCTCGTTTTTTTTCTTGTTAAAATCTCCGTTCCATCCCAAAAAAATATCTATGAAAATAATAATCAATCCCGTTGCGTTGGCAGCAATGCTCACCTGTCATCGGAGGAGTGTTTTTTTTTTATTTCTTTGCGCACCTCGCGAAAAGAGGTTAATGATTAATCTGTAAAATAAACAGTTAACTTTTAAAGCGACACAAAGGAAAAGGGGAACGGCGAAACGTGCGCGCCGAGTGGAATCCGCGCGGCGTCCCTGACGTTTCGATACAAATTCCGGCGGGCGTCCGCGTTTGCATGTGTGACAGTTGTTGAAATTGCTCCGTGCTTGCGTGTGTGTGTGTGAGCGTAGTGCATAGGCGGAACCTAGAAATAATACGAAAAAAATAATACACACACACACACACGGGAAGAACAGTGGGGTGAATTAATATCGGTAATTAGTTTGGTGGAGCTGAGGGGGACGCGTTTTTTTTTTTGCGGCGATAATAAATTCGACTTGCTACAACGATCAGTGTGCCTGATTTAAATTGATAAGTGCGTTTTTTTTGTGTGGAAATAATAATTGATGCGAATAAGTGTGCCTCGTTTTTTTTTTTTAAGTGTAAACCAGTCTGCTGGTGATTCCTTTTTGGGATAATGCAATTGTTAAGGTGGTTGTGAATGAGATGAGCTCCCTGGAGAAAGAGAAGCGCAAGACCACGCCGATCATGTCGAGGAACAACGTTAACAGCAGCCGCAGTTTATCGTCGGCTAGCTGTAATAGTCTGACGTCGGATGTTGATGTGATTATCGATAACGGGGTCGACGAGTTGAGTATTAGTAAGACGAGGCTGTCGTCGGCTTCGACCAGAACGGTGAAGGCGAAACGTGTGCGGTTTTACCATAATGGGAACAAGTTTTTCAACGGGATACTCATTCCGGTGACAAGCGATCGGTATAGGACTTTCGATAGTTTATTAGCCGAGTTAACAGTGCTGTTGAATAAATATGTTACTTTACCGAGTGGTGTTCATATCATTTTTACTATGGACGGACAAAAAGTAAGTTTAATAAATAATAATACACTTTATGTAAAATCTACTACTCTATAGCTACAATAATTTTTTTTTATAAAAATTCTTGCTCATTACAAAAAATTCTTCTTGCATATTTTAATGACTCCAGTAAAATTACAAAATACATTTATGTATTCAATAATAATTTTTACCTATATGAATGTGAGTATATTTAGATACATTATTTAATTTCTTTATCAGAATAATTTATTTAAATGCAAAAATTTTGTTATTAACATTCATGAATAATTGTTGTTGATTATTATGACTTACTAAATAATTAAATATGTTGTAATAAATTGTATAATTTTACATTTTTATTTTACTCTAACAGAATCTAATGTTCGTCCTTATTGGATAACGGGATTTTTCAGAATATCAATCTAAATTTTCTGTAAGAATCCTGTTACGTTCTACATGATAACAAGTTATTACAGAAATAAAAGAGAAGCAACCTGATATCATATGATAAAAGGGATTACTGATTATATATATGTATATAAAAGAGAAGCACAAGATCATGTCGAAGAACAACGAAAACAGCAGCCAAGATTTTACAGTATATCAATCTAAATATTCTCTAAAATCTTGTTATCAATTGAGAGAGAGAAGCGCAAATTCATGTCCGGAAACAACTTTCACAGCAGATTTTACAAAATATAAATTCCAATTATAATTAATCCCAATTTTTTTTTGTAAAATCTTATCATCCTTATATGGTCAAATTAAAAATCATTGCATTGCATTGGATTAATTCCTTTTCAGATTTCCTCGGTGGACGAGTTCGAGGACGGCAAAGAGTACGTGTGCAGCGGGAAGGGGGATGCCTTCAAGAAAATCGACTACAGCAAACTGGATGCGAATAAAACCCGCCGGATACCGAGCATGAAGATCATGTCGGCGACTTCGCAGCCGAAAATAGTGCACCCCGTTTACGTCAGCCCGCGTTTAGTCACGATTATCCGGAATGGAATCAAACCTAGAAAAGTAAACAGAAAAATTTATTAACGCTATTATTATTTGGTTTTAACCCTACATCTGAAAATGTAGAAAGGGTCACTAAATATATATATATATATATATATATATATATTATTTAGTTTACGTGAAGTTTGAATTAATTAATGAAAAATTTATGCAATTTCCTTCAATCGATTATTAATACCAGATAGTTTTAAAAAAAAAATGTCGAGAATTTCATTCAGAGCGTCTTTTGTTTGAAAAAAGTTTTTCACAACTGTCAAAATTAGAGAGATCTTCCCGTCAATTTCGAGGTCATCTCATCGCTTCTTGCTTATTTTAATAGCTGGGACAATTTTTTTCGAATGAAAATCGCGCGGAATGCAACTCTGAACAACTTTTGTTTGAAATAAATTTTCGTAACTGTTAAAATAAAATAAAAAAGGTTAACCCACTCTTTGCAAACTCGTTTATTTCGTCAGTTACGAAAACGTTTCAAATGAAAGTCGTTCAGAATTTTGTTTGAAATGTTGTTTTTTTTTCCTAACTGTCAATTTGAGCGAATCGTTCGAACATAACCTTGAAATTCTTGTTTCAAAAGTTGATACCTCGTTCGGTTCGACAGTTACGAAAAATTGTTTCATACAAAAGTCGTAGACAATTGAATTTTCTACAATTTTTATCAAGAAAAAGTGAACGATTTTCTCGCTCGTTTTAACAGCTACGAAAAAAACTTTTCAAACAAAAACTGTCGAGAATTTCACTCAGAGTTCCTTTTGTTTGAAAAAAGTTTTTCACAACTGTCAAAATTAGCGAGTTCTTCCTGTCAATTTCTAGGTTATGTCATCACCTCCCGCCTAGTTTGACAGGTGGAAAAAAAAATCAAATGAAAATCACGCGAAATTCAATTCTGAACAACTTTCGTGATAAACAAAACTAATTTTGACAGTTGTTCAGAGTTGAATTTCGCGTAATTTTCATTTGATTTTATTTTCCACCTGTCAAACTATGCGGGAGGCGATGACATAACCTCGAAATTGACAGGAAGAACTCGCTAATTTTGACAGTTGTGAAAAACTTTTTCGCTTATTTTGATCCATTTAAAATAGCAAAATTATATCAACTTTTCTGGAAAAATCAATGTTTTGTTCTAATACATCAATGAACAAGGTTTATTGATCGATGAATGAATGATTGAGAAAACAAATTTTGTTTTCATTGCTATTTTTGTTTATAATAACTCGATTTTATTAAAAACAAAATATTAAAGTGCGAACTTTTTTATTTGTGATTTTTTTTGTGACGGTGTATTATAACTTATTTGATGAAAAAAAAAAATCTTTTCTATCAAATTATGATGATACAGGGTGTTCCATTTAAAAAAAAATGTATATTTTGTTGGTATCTTTAAAATTGTTGCTCTGTTTTCTGATTACGCTGTTTTAACCCCGCGAAAATCAATTGCAAATTTGCTAGATATATGAAAACACTTTTCTTCACTTATTTTATTTATTAACACATGTATAAATTTGTTTGTTGTCCCAATCAGGTTGATTGTTTTCTTGTTAATTGTTGAGGCTTCTACTTTGTTATACATTGTAATTCAATTTTAATAAATGAAACACAAACAAAGTAAAAAAGTGTTTCATTTATTAAAATTGATTGTTTCCACTTTTGTCTCTTTTTACCTGAACCACTTCGGACTTCCCTTAACAGATGTACAAATATGTAAATAAAATAAGTAAAGATAAGTGTTTTCATATATCTTTCAAATCTTCACGAAACTCATTTTTAATTAAGTACTAATTTTCTAATTTAATCGACTCTCTAGCTCGATTTACAGCAAATTTAGCAATAACTTCCTTCTTATACTGAACATTTTAAGTAATCGATCGAATCCGTTCCAGATTATCCGTTTGCTGTTGAACAAGAGGAATTCATCGAGCATGGAGCAGGTGCTGAGGTCGCTGACGGACGCGGCTCAGCTGGACTCCGGCGCCGTCCGGAAAGTGTTCACGCTCTCCGGCCAGCCGGTGCTCTCCCTGCAGCAGTTCTTCGGGGCCGAGGAGGTCTTCTTTGTTTACGGCAACGAGCGGTTTTCCCAAGACGACTTTGAGCTGGAATTCTCGGAGAGCAAGGCGATACAGGCCTACAAGAAAACGCCCGGACTGAGAAACGGGTAAAACAAATAATGAAACAGACAAAATAAAAAAAATAAAATCCTCAAAAAATTAACTTATAATATTCATTTATTCATAATCGATAGTCGTTTACGGGTATTAGCCAGTATTGAGTAACTTATAATATTCTTTCTTTAATCTTGATACCCCTACACCACCATTATGGTAGATGGGGATTTTAGATTATATATATATAATCTTGATGCCTTTCTATCCTTTCAGGTATAAGGCAACTTGTAATATTCTTTCTTTCTTAATCTTATCCTCTTTTATCCGTATTGGGTGTCGAGAACTTATAATATTAATAATCTTTATTTGTAATTTTCAAAGTGCATAAAAATATAATACAAATATAAAGCAACAATAATAAAATTAGAGTGCAACTCTAAACTAACTAAAAACCGTAAGACGTCATTCAGTTTAGCATTGTGCTGAAGAATCAGTTTATAATTTATGCAAGCTTCTTGCTATACAATTACTTAAATAACTACAACCAAGTGAATAAACTCTTTTTTGTAATTATAAAGAATACATTCTCGATTGTCTTAAAATTAAAGGCTTTTAGTTGGTGAATTAATTAAGAAATCATTAAGTATCAAAATCCACCTCACACTGAGAAGTAGAGAGAAACATATAACAATGTTATATAAGACTAAATAAATAAATAAAGTATCAAAATAAAAAAACTAGAGATTTTTTCATTGATTTTGTAAGAATAAGAAAAATATTTTTTTCGTTGTTAACTTTTCACTTCAATTTGTATTTGCAGAGCTGGTCCGAAGCCGAAGCTGCCCAAGAAGGAGCACAACAGGACCTACGAGTTCGAGAATCTGCTGGCCAAGCTGAGCAAGGACGAGAACATCAATCTGCCTTCGACCTTGAAGAACAAGTTCACGGTCGGCCGGATGATCGGTGAAGGTGATACGATTTTCCACTTACAAAAACACACACCGAAAATAATACAATATCTTTGAGGTGTTCACTGAATTTTATTATTAATTTGAAAGAGTGTGGAATGGCCAGAAATGGCGAAAATCAGGGATCTGCCTGCCTAAAAAAAAAAAAAAAAAAAAAAACATACAGCGTTGAAAAGAGTGTTAAAGAATAAAAGCCGTTTCACAATCGAGGTTAGAATGGAAACAGGAAAGATGAATCGCAAGATTTACGAGTATCGCCCAGAGAAGGGGCCTTGAGGATTTTCGTTTATGTTATCATTCTTGAGCAATTGTAGATCGGCCCTAAGATTCAGTAAATAATAATTGAAATTATTATATCCACAATTTTAACAATTTTTGTGGATCAAATTTGTGTGTAGAGCAGAAAAATAGAAGACAACAAACATGTAACGGGAAGCGTTACAAGGCAAATGATTATTTATTTATTTATACAAACCCAACAGACATAGTCCATTGACAGGGTTTAGAATATTTACAAATTTTTAAAATTTATTATTTATAAATATTAAATTTAATTTTTCCCATATAAAATAGCCCAGAATATAATAAAGTGCATTTATTTAGCACTTTTGCTATATATATAAAAATTAACAATAAAATATATATAAAATATCTTATGTTATTAACTTATAAATAAATTACACGACGCCCTAAGGGGCAACAAGGGTTAGCAAAAGAAGAAAATAAATAAATTAAAAATTATAAAACAAAAAATAAATTGTTTGTAATTAATTTTTTTTTAATTTTATTCAGGTAATTTCGCTGTGGTTCGTGTATAAAATGTCTTATGTTATTAACTTATAAATAAATTACACGACTCCCTAAAGGGCAACAAGGGTTAGCAGAAGAAGAAAATAAATAAATTAAAAATTATAAAACAAAAAATAAATTGTTTGTAATTCATTTTTTTTTTTTAAATTTTACTCAGGTAATTTCGCTGTGGTTCGTGTCTGCAAGGATAAAACGACGAGCGAGGAGTACGCCCTGAAGATAATTGACAAGTCGAAGTGCAAAGGCAAGGTTCGTATTATTCGGCCGTTTTTGAAATCGGGTTATAACTGTGCACCGGGTTTTGGAGGTAACTGTAAATTTTTTTGCTGGGTTTTTAATACCTATCGGCGTGTCCGGCGAGTCGACCGCGAAAGAAAGCAATCTCATTACACGCTCCACCAATTCAATTGTTTTTGCGCACAAAATGTCGCTGTTTACATTGATTGGTGAACAATTCACAGGAGAACAGGAATCAATTGGGTTTGTCGTTTATGCAGAGTTTGCTTTATTTTTTTTTTTCTTTAAAAAAATAAAAGTAAAATATTCGATCAATGAATTTGAAAACATTTTAAAAGTCAGTAAAATATTAAAAATATATAATGTTAATTGCATTTCTTCTGGTTATATTTATTCTATTTTATTCTATATAATACCCCTACACCACCATTATGGTAGATGGGGATTTTAGATTATATATATATATATTCTATATAATAAAATAGATTTTTATTTGTGCTAATAACAATTATTACAAGAAAAAATTACAAAGACCAATTTACTGATGAATAACTATACAAAAATGCAAAATAAATATATATAACCAGAAGAAGTGTAATTAACATTCTATATTTTTAATATTTTACTGACTTTTAAAATGTTTTCAAATTCATTGATCGAATATTTTACTTTTTTTAGAGAAAAAAAAAAAAATAATAAAGCAAACTGCATATTTTACTTTTTTTCCACAGTAAATTTTTTTTTATGTTATCTTGAAATATGCAAAAATACCAAATATGAAACTTAAACTTATAACAAAGTTTCATATTTGGTATTTTAAATAAATAAATGAAAACTAATTTCACGTGATTTGGCGTGAACAATTATGTACTTTGTGTGTGAAACTGAATTTACTTGCTAAATTCCTATTTGACTGTACATAAATCCAATTGTTTTTTTTTTAAGTCGAATTTAAATTCTAACAAAATTATTTTTTTTTTGCGTAAAACAGGAAGATATAGTTGACAATGAGATCAGGATACTGAGGAAGATCGATCATCCGCACATAATGAGATTCATCGCCCAGCAAGACACCCCCAGCATGCTGTTCCTTGTCGTGGAGCTTGTTAAAGGTGGGCACGTTTTTATTTTTGAAAATAACATTATATTGTAATATTCTATGGTAGTTAACGGTGGTCTACTATAGAATATTACATAAATAAATAAATAAATATAATAAAAACAAATGTTTGGATGGGAGGAGTTTTTGCCCAAGGAGTAGTTGTTTCAAATGGTACTACCTTTATTAATGTGTTTATTATAAGCCTTTATAAAGTCTTTGTGTAACTAAAAAAATATTTTCAGTTATATACATTTCTTTTTATTTAATTTAACTAAAAAAACTTGATTCAATTTCATGCAGAAAGATGGTTGAAATTATTTATTTTGCAAAAATGATATGATGGAAATTGACTTATAATCAATTTTGTATAAAATATTATTTTAAAGATAAATTAAATGCTATTAAAATAATAAATATGAATTAATTTGAAAATGGGCTGATAACCCGAAACTAGTCGAGAATTTAAAATTATTCAATTTAATCTGTTATTAATTTTATTGATAGATTTTTAATAATCTATTCACTATTTTCACCTCACACTGAGAAGTAGAGAGGAACATATAACGATGTTATATAAGACTAAATAAAAAAATTCACTATTTTTATGAAAATATGAACTACTAATGTTTAAACAAAAGGTATTAATTACAAATGTTATTATTTTATAAATCCGTTGAAAGAATATAAGGGTTTCTTGTTGATGTTGAACAGGTGGGGATTTGTTCGATGCGATTACAGTGGCTCAGAAATACTCGGAGGAGCAGGCCGCCCTCATGATCACTCACCTCACGTCGGCGCTCTCTTATCTACATAACCTCAACATAGTGCACAGGGATGTTAAACCAGAAAATTTACTAGTGAGTATAAGTATTTAAAATATGCCAATATGATGCCGAAGAGTGCATATGAATGAAGAGCAAGTTTGAATTTGGGTTTTGAACCAAATTTTTTTTGAATAACAATAACTATTTTTACCCCTTAAGAATCTTCTCCACCTCACTCTGAGAAGTAGAGAGGAACATATAACGATGTTGTATAAGACTAAATAAATAAGAATCTTCTTCACTATAACCAGTTTCGATTATCATCTTTCCTTGCTTAGACGAAATAAATACATGTCGCGGAAATTCGGTCACTGCAGATTACATTCCCGGCCAGGGCGAGTGTCTTCTTTCAGTGATTACTCGTTCTTGTGTTGGTCTTAGATTAAATTAAATAAATTATATCATCGAAATAAATAAATAAATATTATTTATAAATTCTTACAGATATAGTCTATCTGTAAGAAAAAACATACCTTTATGTCTAATCAGTTTTGCTCACTCACTTTATTGTTAGAAATTGAAACCAATCATTTTATTGCTGTACAGGTCGATTTCGACGGTGATAGAATAAAAATCTTGAAACTGGGCGATTTCGGATTGGCCTGCGAAGTCGAAGAGCCTCTCTACACGGTTTGCGGTACACCGACATACGTAGCCCCCGAGATTCTGGCAGAATCTGGATACGGCTTGAAGGTAAAGTATTATTTATACTTGCAATAAAAGCAAAGGTGGTCTTGACATCTCTTGTAAAAAAAATGCAATTACCGTCTTGGTGCTGACATCTGTTGTACAGAATATAAAGTAACATACCATATTTATCTTATCCTCTTTTACCCATATTGGGTGTCGAGGTATATATATATATATATATATTATCATTTAAATATTTATTATACCCTCTCAGTAATAAAATCGGTATGAATTCCTGACTTCACTTGTTTATTAAGCACTAGATGTACATTTCAAACACTATCTGTTTATTATCAATAGTTAAATATTAATATTTAAGTAAGGAAATCTCATCTCTTTTATTACTATTATAAACACATATCTTGCAAATAACTGTCAAAACATATCCCACCTTGTAATTTATTTTATATTCTGTACAAAAATTTTTAGCATCATAAAAATGCTAAATAATATTTTGCACAATAGATGTCAGCACCTACCTCACACTGAGAAGTAGAGAGGAACATATAACGATGTTATATATATAAGATGTCAGCACCACAAAAAACCAGAAGCTTTTTCCCCGATCAACAGTTGAACTGAGTGCAAGATTAAGGTTTACATTGCAGTTGGTCATCGTAACGACTAAACCTATTGTTCCAAAAACTGTTTACTATTTTCAATCTTAATCTTCATATTTCAATCAACATTTAAACTGAGTGCAAGCTTAAGGTTTACGTTGCTATCAGTCATCTAACTTTGTATATTAGATGACACGTTGTTCCAAAAATGATCGAAAATCTGTTTATAATTTTCAATTATTTGTCACTAGATTGACGTTTGGGCGGCCGGGGTGATAATGTACATCCTCCTGTGCGGCTACCCGCCTTTCGTCAGCGAGGACAACGACCAGGAGAAGCTCTTCGACTGCATCCTATCCGGCCAGTACGGCTTCCACGAGGAGTACTGGTCGGAGGTGTCGACCTCCGCCAAGGCGCTCATCTCCAACATGCTGCAATTGGCCCCCGAACTCCGGTTCTCCGCCGAGGACGTGCTCGACCACCACTGGCTCAAGAGCTACACATAAACAACTCAATCCCTCCCCCGAATCCCCAATCTCAAAATGTAAATTTTGTACAAAAGACAAGAAAGAAATTAATTAACACAAAGAGAGATTGTGTAGAGAATAATAATAATCATAGTGCGATTGAAAAAAATCCAATTCGTAATTAATGGCTTTTCAAAGGCCTGTTAATCAAAAAAAAAAAAATCGTGTGGGATATTAAAAAAAAAACACACTTTGTGAAAACACCAACAGTCTTTACAATCGAATTTTAAGAATCTTGTTTTTTTTTTATTATTGCTTTAATCGAACAGCCTTTTCGCGTGTTTTCAATCGCACTGCACTAGCTTGAAATAACGAGGTGAGAAAATCGAGTCCTAGCTTTATAATATATTAACAACAACAATAATAACCGTAGAGCGGAAAAAGCAAAAACACGGGAGAGAGAGAAAATTAATCGCCTAAATCTTTACAACACGAATCAGTATTTACCTATTTCGTTTTTAATCTCCATTACCAAAGCTTCTTTTTTTTTTGTTCTAACCAAAGCTAAACGGCGCAATATATTTCAAAATTTTTTTAATACCAAATTTATTATATTTTATACGTATTTACACTAATTTAATTATTATTTTATTTATACGCGTGAAATTGTTTAATTTTTCTTCAATTATTCCCACTGAGCAAAATGTTTATAAATAAACATTAATGTAGAGATGAATGAAAGATTCGTTAAACTTAACATTTTCTGTACGGAATATACATAATATATACATAACAAATTCCGTACAGAATAGCGAATTTGTTATGTATAATTTGCTATTCCGTACAGAAAATGTTGAGCTTAACGTTTGCGTTATTAAATAAACTCACATTCTATGCATATATATCTATTATAAAAACCCTGCTTAGATTGTGATGATAAGAAATAACACGCACGTTAATCTTAACATTTCGCTTACAGAATGAGTACTTGGTGAAATGTTCATCTAGTGTTTTAAAAAATCATCTTTTATTTATCTTATATAAATCTTCACGTCGACACCCAATAAGGGTAAAAGAGGATAAGATTAAGAAAGAAGATATAAATCTTCGCATAACCCAGCTTACCTCGACTCCCAATACGGATAAAAGAGGATGAGATTAAGTAAGAAAGATAACCCAGCTTAATATAAACTTTTGCTCAAAAATATTAATCGTTAATGTAACGTTTTCTTTTTTTTTAAATCCATTTTTGCTCAGTGGTTCGTTTTGCAAAAACTACACAATTTTATTTGTGACGATGGTTCGAATTCGTTTTCGGATTTGAAGGGAAAAGGAATTTACAATAAGAAACGATTTGATTCATTCGGAAATTGATATTTATTGAAGATTTTTTATTTTGTAAGGTTTTAATCGTATCACGTTTTAACGAGGATCTCCCAAATTCATCACTGATTAGGTTTTAACTTAGGGTTTATTATTATTAACGTACTATGGTTTTTTTTTTAATGTAAAAGGAGTGCTATTTTGACAAGACTCTTGTAATAAAATTGAGGGAGCTAAAAAAGGGATTTTTTTGTTAAATTTCTCATCTAACCAAATCAGATTGTTATTTTATCATAATAAATTAAAGACGACGCAAGCGCCACCTTTTGCCTAATTTCAAGTGGCATTGTCAACGATGAAACGATGAACGTTTCATTAAATTGTTATTTTATTATAAACGATAATGGAATATAATTGTTTTAACAAAATTATTCGGATAATGAAAATGCTTTGATTTTTTGTGGTTGTAAAAAAAAATCTAATAGCATTATTTAACAAAATTATTTGGACAATGAAAATTCAATGCAATTTTTGTGGTTGTAAAAAAATCAAAGCATTAAAAAAAAATGTTGATATTGAAAATGCTTTCACTTTTTTATAATCACATGTTCCACTATCAAATCAAATTCACGTGTAAATTATTATCTTAATAAAACAAAAAAAAAATTGGTTGGATGAAAAATTAATACACAAGCAGCGAAATTCCGTAAAAAATTGTCAGCACCGATTAAATTTGGCGAACGAACAATTATTGCCCGCATTAACGAAAATCGATCTTTTCATTTCCTTGTACATACTTATAATTATTAATTTTTTTTTGTTTTCTTTAGGCGAGGACACAGTTTGCTTTGCTATAG
Organism: Philonthus spinipes; assembly: GCA_963082785.1. NCBI lineage: Eukaryota > Metazoa > Arthropoda > Insecta > Coleoptera > Staphylinidae > Philonthus > Philonthus spinipes. Next base: position 20,225,790 of record OY720315.1, read on the forward strand.
AGATTTATTAGGGACAGCTGAATAATTTAGAAAGATTAAGAATATCATCACATACGAGTGCATTTACATAATAAATAGGGCCTGAATTAAACAAAGAGATCAAATATTCCCTCTTTAAGATTTTATTTATATATATATATTAAAAAAAATAAACATTGTCAGTTTAAAAGTAAACACATTTTTAATCGTATGATTAGAAAGGTCGCATGAAGCGCCATCTTTTGATTAATTATAAAGATAGCACATCGTTTCCCCAATTATAACTGGCTTCGTTAACATCTTTGGTTTTACCTTATTGTATTAACTAAGAAATATTCAATAATGTGGTTGGTTGAGAAAACTAATCTTGCCCAACAGATTTTTAATAATAATGAAATTAATATCAAATGGCATAAACATAAAGAAAGAGTTATGATTACTTAGTTACGAGTTATGCCTAATTTGGAAGCGAATTTATTCATTCAGTATTTAAACAATTATTTTTTTTAAAGCAATTAAAACATCTAAGAAATCACACTGTACAAAATGTTTACAAATAACGTTGCAATTCATCAATGTGAAAAATAATTGAAAAGATAGCACAAGCGCCATCTATTGCCTAATTTCAACATGTCACTTGAAAATGGGCAATAGATGGCGCTTGCGCTGTCTTTCCAATTACTATGATTAATATCACAAGTGCCATCTATTGTGTAATTTCAAGATGCCGCTTACTCTGTCTTTCCAATTGTTATGATTAATATCACAAGATCCGCCTTCATCGAGGCATTGCAGATGGAACACGCTGGTCCGACGAGGTCCCAAAATCTGAAATTGCCATCACCAGTTATTCATACCATAAATGAAATAAATGAATGATTTAATTAAATAATTTTCATACCTCATTTCGTTGTAAACGCAGAACCGGTACGACTGAGGACGGCATTGAACCAATTTCCACCGGTGTCAATCCGGTGAGTTTCTGCTGAGCACGACCATTCTTTCATCACATATTAAGTGCTACTTTGATTAAGATAAAATATAAAATGTGTAACGAAGTGGAAACATCGATAATTTAATGGAAATATTATTTTTCGCATGTTTACTTCTAAACTGACGATGTAATTAATTCGTAATGTAGAAATTGATATTTTTATATATTATGTATAAAAAATACAGTTTTTTTTTAATTGCAATTTTTGTAAATACGAGCACAGTCTTGACACTCCTTTTCGCAAGGCTCTACTCACTTTAGCAACTTTTTTTTTTTTGCTCGAATATATTTTTTATTTATTTGCAATACACGGAGGTGCAGCATAAGTGAGACACGTCTCGATGAAAAAAATTGAATTGATGCACATTGATTAGTTTGAGCTAATGAAATAATAATTGAATGATTTGTTTGGCTGAGAAAAGTTAGTTATTTTAGTTGCACTACAGACAAAATATATGTGTCTGTGGTTGCACCTTAAGTGTCTTTATTTTATTGGCTGAGAAGTATTGAATGTTTGAAAAATCCTTACGCTCGGCAAAACGATTTAGATTTTTAATTAAAGGAGATTTCATGAGACGTATTGAAATTTTCATCATTTATAATAAACTGACACCTCACATTGAAAAGTAGAGCGGCACATCTAACGATGTTATATAAGACTAACTAAATAAAATGAAATAATTATTATTTCTAAGTTTTTACAAAAAAATTATTGTAATAACACACAACGCAACGCTATCAATGATTGAAAACTCCTTTATGTTATGCAAAATAAAATAATTATTATTTCCAAGTTTTTAAAAACAAATTATTATAACAACACACAACGCTACCAATGGTTGAAAACTCCTTTATGTTACGCAAAACGATTTATATTTAGAATAAGAAGAGATTTTGTGAAACGTATTGAATTCTTCATGATTTAATTAATTGTAATCTGGGTATAATTTCATCGAGATGTTATGATCGATCTTAAAGTGCATCTCCACAATAGGTTTAATTAAAAAAAAATCACGCATTTCTTCATCCATTACAGGGAATTTTAAAAATTAATCGATGAGTAGAAGTAAATAAATTTGCACGAGAGCGAGAGAGTTTATTTATTGTCGTCGGCTAGATTTAGAATATTGTGATATATTATCCACTCAATTTTGTAATTAATTAAAGTATGAAGTAAATTAGCTAAATTACGATATTTTTTTTTTCTTCACGCAACCTTGTTAATAGAAGCAAAGAGAATTCGTTTAATACCTAAAGGACTCGCAAGATGTACAACAATCAAGGAATCTGGAAGTGGAAGGGATATTCGAGTTCATAGAAAGAAGGCAAATTTGGAAAGAAAGGAGGCATGACAAGAAGAAAAACTTGGGACGAAGAAGTGAAAAAGGCGATAAAAGAAAAAGGATTAACATTAAATTAAGCAAAAGTGCTAGCAAGAAACAAGAAGGAGTGGGGTAATTAAATAATCGATTGTTTGGTATCCAATTACTGAAACAATCGATTCAGCCCATCACATGAAAAGTAAAAAAGACTTTTACTTTAATACAATTGCATTTAGGATAGAGCAAGAAAGTTGTGAAAAAGTGGAGTATTTTAAAAAGGAATTTTTATACATATAATTGTATTTAGGGCAAAAGTAATATTCCACAAAACATTCGAGCAAAACAGTTTATTCATTAACCTATACAAGCTACAAATAAAAAAAAAATTAGGAATATCAGGAAGGGAATCTCCGGAGATTCGATTCGCTCACATAAAGCGGATTTAAAAAAAAACCTGTAAACATTATAAACGTAAATTCTGTCTTATTTTTTGTGCTTGCCAATGATAAATTAATTCTTTATTTAGAAACAATAGGCACAATTCATTTAATTTTAATTCACCCAAATCGATGAAATGAACGGATCTCAGTCGTACGTGAATCAAAAACAAAACATAAAATAATGATCGTAATAAAATATTTGAAATTTTTAAAAATGCAAATTAGGACTTACGAAGTACTGTACAAAATATATATCTTATAATCGTAAACCGTTCGCTAAAATCTGAGGTGCGGCTTGTACTGCATTATGTATCTGAAACGAGAATAAAAAAAAAAACGGGATTATAAAGGAGTGAAATTTGTTAATTGTTGAGGCTTCTACTTTGTTATACATTGTAGTTCAATTTTAATAAATGAAACATGTTTTTACTTTGTTTGTATAACTCGGATTGATTTTATTGTTGACTATAGTTTCGACAACCTTAACGTGTCATTATCAAAACAAAAACTTGTCATTCATTATCAAAACAAAACCTTTTTGTTTTGATAATGACACAAAAACTTTTTGTTTTGATAATGACATGTTAAGGTTGTCGAAATTATAGTCAACAATAAAATCAATCCGAGTAAGTAAAAAAGTGTTTCATTTATTAAAAATGGAGTGAAATTTATTGAAAACACATGTTTCGGCGTACTTATCGAGTTTCTCCCAGAAGATCATAAGTGCAGCCCTGTCCAGATGCCGTTTGGTCCTAGATAATTCTATTACAGTCACCGCCCATCTGCCAACGTTCCCGTCTAACTTCATCTCGTCATACTTCAAATGGAACGCACAGACTGAACAAGGAAAGAGTTATTAAACAACAAAAGGAAATAAAAAAATAAAAACAAACAACAAACAAATGCACATTAAAACAACTACTTCCCGGGCAAATACCCACGCCGGACATTGAATTACATAATGTACACCTGCTGTTGCACATCAATAAAATATTGCATAATGCAACAAAGTTTTGATCCGAGAAAAATTCAATGTAAAAGTCCCTTGAATAAAGATATTTGTATATAAAAAAAAATACACAATAATACAAAAATAAAATTAACCGTTTTTTTTTTTTTTTTTGCAAACGAATCTATTATTATTCCAAAATGGATCAGTTTTTGCTAGACAATCGATTTGAAACATGAACCGTTTTGCGAAACCGATTGAAAGTACACATTCTTCTTAAGCTTCCAATAGAAAATACTTTGAATTTCAATCATATTTATGGGAGAATATATAATTTTATTATCTTACTTTTCGCGAATATTTCGACGGGATTTTCCCAAGGGTACCCTTTGAATTGCCATGCGGGGCCCATTACGAAGACGGCCACCACTCTGTCCCAATCGCTGGGGCTCAGTTTGGCGGGATTGTCGACCACCCTGTACGGCACCGTGATGCCGTTCCTCTGCCTCTGGATCAGCACCTCGTTGTCGCGCCTCGCACCTTCAGCTTTCTTCTGTTCGATCGGCACGAATTTAAAGTCCTGAAAATAAAAAAATGCACCGTCCTCGTTAGCTAAACACCTTTATTCATAAAAATAAACATATATATAATTTACAAAAAAAAATCGAGCGTATAAAAAAAATCAACGACGAAGTTGGCATTGAAAATTTAAAGTCATGTCTGAACTAAAATCACACGCTCACTGGTTGTCTTGTTGACAGCAACGAGCATTTCACGCATGTGATCTTAGTACAGACATGACTCGAGACTTTCAAAGCCAACTTCGTCATTAATTTTTGTTATACGCTTGATATATACTGAATTAAATTAAATAAAAATATATATATATACGGGTTGTTCTAAATTAAGTGCGCACCATTGCTAACTTTGTTATTAGTCTAGCTAGAGAGTCGGTTAAATAAGCAAAGTAGTAGTAAATTTTCCAGGGATTACAGTGATGAAATTAGAAAAACAAAAGAGCATCGTATTTTCAAGATTTAAAAGGAACACCCTATATATATTGCGTCATCTTCCATTTATTATGGTTTTTCACTTGGAATGTGACTATGATTTCGACTATACCGGGTGTTGAATTGTAAAGCGAGCTGTAAGAATTTACATGTAAAATTTGAAATGTGTTAATATTGGCTCCCCTATTTTTTTGATAATAACGGTCTATTTAGATTATTTTTAAAGTTTATTAAACTGAATGATTTGGTACCCTATTCGATAATTTTTAAAAAGTAATTACAGAGAAATAGCCCCTTACACCTAACGGTAGAAAGGAAAAAGACTAAAAAAAAAAAATTACAGAGAAAATTTGAAAAAAACTTTACAATTGTATTCTACAAAAAGAAAAAGAATTTATTTCAGTTAATTTTTATATTCATCTCACACTGAGAAGTAGAGAGGAACATATAACGATATTATATAAGACTAAATAAACAAATAAAATAATTTTTATATATAGATAAGTTCGGTTAAATCATCACATTTTGGTCCCAGCAATTTGGGGTTAGGCCATTTCCCAAGATTAACGGGACACCTTGTATATCTATTTACAATTTGGAAGGATATATTAATAACAAACAGCAAACTCTAACTGTATTCTTAATTAACAAAATATGAATACCTTTGAAAACAATCGACAAACAGCATTCTCAAAAATGAAAATGTTAATGAAGAATTTAGAAAAATTCCACTTACTTGCAAAACATCCTTTACATTGTACATTGAAATTAAGGAAGAAGCACCGGCGGGTATGATGATGATGGGCGTGCGAGAAACCCTCTTTTGCGGACCGCCACTCTGCGGTCGGCTGTTGTTCGATTGTAGGGGCGCCGTCGGTTGCGAAGTCGGCGGCCTCGACTTGACGGAGCCCTCGGTCACAGATTTCAGCGTCATACCGTGATATGTTCCCATGGTATCGATCTTGAATCCCTCAGTTTCTATTAACAACAAAAAAAAAAAAAAATAAGGAAACGATAAAATTGATCCTCTTATTACTTCACTAATCAGAAATCAGTCGTACATTTAAAGTTTCAGTGAATCTTAAAGAAAAAGGTGGTAATAAAACTGAATGTTCTAAGGTTTTACTGGGCTTCAATCAAACAACTCGAGGAATTAAAACTCTCAACACGGCTTCACTGAATTCCCTAAACCCAACAAGTGTGGTAGTTTGCAAATAATATTGTTAAACTGATGTTACCCTTTTATTGGATGTGCTGTATCTGTTGGGTAATAATTAAATAAATAATAAGTTGTTGAAACATGAAAATGTACTAATTAATGTAGCGATTTTGTTTTTATTGCCCGCCCTGGGAAATTGCGATTGATCACTCGGTATGTACCTTCTTTTTGTCGGATGAACCTTTCCTGATCGTAACGATTGTAGACAGCAGGTTGAGCGGCGGGCCTGATCGGCGTCTGCCTGGGAGTTACGATCGGCTGTTGCTGCTGCGGGGGCCTCTGCCTGCCCTCCTCCCTCGCCTTTATACTGTGCAGCATTGCCAGGATGTTTTTCGCAAAAGTCTGCATGAAAATTACCCTTTAAACCCCAATTCAAACAAGAATGTTCGAGCATACACAACCTTTCCGTTCGACTGTAAAATGGTCGTCCTCGTCCTCCACTGCCTTTCCCTGCTGATAATATCTTTGGTAATATCCACGTCTAAATCCAGGATAGCCCTGATGTCGTATTCCTGCCCTATGTCGTCGTTCCCTTTGATCGTGGTACGTTTTTTCGCCAGACGCTTTGCTTTAATCGCAGCAATTTTTTCAACCGACATAGCCTCTGATAATGATCTGGATATTAAAACAAACAATTTTCAATTAAAAAAACCTAAAGATATTGAGCCACAGTCTACTAATTGCAATAAACCAATCGTTACTGAATAGTTTTCTAAGGTAACAAATTTAACTAGTCGTAATTAGCAGACTATGAAGCAATTCATAATCATATGAGAACAAAAATGAAAACGACGACTTCAATCATTTACTCAAATTCGCCTAGGAAGGGGCCTTACGGACTTTCTGTTTACAACCAGTTTCCCTTCCCGGGTGTCTGAGTTTGATTAAATAATTTTTGTTAAACTTTAAATTGTTTTTTAAATTATAGGTTTTGTTGTTTACAAGTAAATGTATGACAGACTGTTAAACTTTAAATAACATACTAATTTGAATCAGCTTAAAACTTAATGTATTGCATAAGAAAAATTAAAAAAAATCTTTTGGAAGCACATTAAATTCTCTCCGAAGCAAAGAATTCTTACTTGATATTATCGACTGTAACAGAAGCCTCTTTCGGAGCGTCCAGCCTAGCGGCGAGTTGCTCCCTGACTTTCTGCACGTGCAGGTCCTCGAAGCGGGGCTTCTTAGCGATGCTCTCCGGTCCATCGTAATCCGCTGATCTTTTAACCTGCATTTAATACAAAAACAACATTTAATTACGAGGATTTTAATTAAAATTTATTTATTAACAATAAATTACAAAAATAAAGAAATATTAAAATAGTAAAAAATATTCATTCATAATCGACACTCATTTTCCGGCATTAGCCAGTGTTGAGTAGTAAATAATATATTATTTATTTATTTAATTATTAACGGCCAAGCCTTTTTAAATACAATATTTAACAAAAATAGATATTACAATATATAAGTAAATATAATATAATACAAACACAATACTATTTATACTAAATATTACACCATTAATTAGATTTGATCCAATTCTTATTTATTTTCAATAATAATAAAGTGTTAATTATTTTCTTTCTTTCTTTCTTAATCTCATCCTCTTTTACCCGTATTGGGCGTCGAGGTTGTTAATTATTTTCACGATTATAAAATTAAATAACATTTTATACTATACATGCTCTTTTTTTTTTATTCACGTTGATTATTACTTTCTAATTTACCTGAGTGGGTAGCTCTAGAGGTGCGCTCTTATCTATAGCCGGACAACTCGCAGTCTCTCCATTCAAATAAGCCAAGAGTTCTTTTCTGTCGGGCCTCCTCACCACCGGAATACTCTCCGCCTTTCGAGAACACACACACAAAGAATTTTTAAAACAATCCGTCTATCGACAACGGCACTATTTACTTACAGCTGCTTGCCTTACGTACACGGGATGTGTAAGCGATATATTTTTCAGGATAAACAAGAGGCATTCCAATGTGTAGTATTCTTTCGGCGTGCCGTCTTTACCAGAACTAGAAATCAAATAGAATAAGTATACTTAATAAAAATTGTAATAGTGTATATATGTAATCTTTATTAACAGATATACATAAAAAGGATAATGTAATTTATTAATTAGCCATCGACCAGTGATCATTTTGCCTATTATAATAATAAATCCATCTCACACTGAGAAGTAGAGAAGCACATACAGAGAGGTTGTTTTATCAGTATACATTTCCCCTATGTATACCTGCAAAAAACGAGAGTCAAATGCATTGAATCGATTGATGTGTGTATGTTTAGTTGACTATTTGGCATATGTGTGTTCAGTTGCGTGTCATAGGCAACTAAACACACATACATTAATGCGTTTGACTTGCGTATTTTGCAGGTATACATAGGGAAAATGTATACTGATAAAAAAAGCTCTCTGTATAATGATGTTATACAAGATTAAATAAAATAAATAAATAAAACACAACAACGCCGTTATCCCCACCGTTTCAACCTTAGTCTAAATAAACTAAGTTTATGAGCCGATTCACAATCACCTGGGAATGTAAACAGGAAAGATGAATCATAGGATTTGTGTTTATCCATTCACAATCGACCGGGAAACGGCCTTACGAAATTTCTGTATTTGATTTGTTCTCATTGCTATCCCGAGCAATTGTGAATCAGCCCTTATTTATTATTTTCAAAATGAATACAGAGCATTCGAGGGTGGGTCAAATGGGCCCTTAGCCTTAAATTAAATCAAATTTAAATAAACGGACTAACTTAAAAATCTCAACTAGTCTCAATCTAATTGGTATATTTTCAATAATTTGTTCAAATTTATTATTATATGAACCCTACACCCATGTGGGTAGAAAGGGGTCATTGAATATATATATATATTATTATATGAACTAGCAGGACTGTTCAAATATAATAATACAGATTGAGTTAAGTAAAACGTATTTCAATGTTTTTATTATTTTTCTTAAATTAATGATCGAAACCATAATTACAATCAAAATCAAATCAGATTAATGTTTAGCGTGAACTTAATTGGCCGACATCATCCAAATTCCAAACAATTTTCAATATAAGGCGAAAAAACTGTAAATTCCCTTTCCCCCTTTTGAGGTTATGTAAGGTGTCACAGATTTGTTTCTGCGAACTGCAGGGCTACTCACCCCCACATAAGGTAATTGGTCTTGACGTTCTTCGGCCAGGAAAACTCCCCGAAGATGATCTGTCCATCGCGCTCGATAATCTCCTTCTTGTTAACATTGTACTGCCTCAACAAACTCAACGGATCCGCCATTTTTATTTACACCAACACAAACAGCACCGACCGGACTGAAGTTGCGTCCGCGGACGACTTCACGCGGACGCAACGAATTGAAGTTGGTGCTATATGTCAATCATTGAGATGTATGTTTAATTAATTTCTCACTTAACCCGTGGTGAAACATTTTTGAATTAATTCAGGATGATTTAATTGAAATGAAAACACTTGGTTTGTTTCACTTATTTAAATAAGTGAAACAAATCAATTGTTTTAATTTCAATTAAATCATCATCGAGATGTATTTGTATGATTTGAGTAGGCGGTAAAATCATTTACGTTCGGATTATTTTCGTGAATATAAGCGTAAATGTGAATCCAGCGATAAAAAAGGAGATAATTATGTTGATATAAGTCTATGACGAAAATGTGAGTGTAGCGTCAGTAATAAGATGAAGTTGCACTCGCGGACAACTTCACTTGGACGCAACGAGTTGAAGTTGGTTTTATACATCAATCATAGAGATATATTTTTATGAAGTGAATCAGCGGTAAATTAATTTGCGTTCGAACTAATTAGGAGTTTATTTAGGTTTTCTTGAGTATTTTTAATGCAAAATTTATTATAAAAAAAACTGGCAGCGCCAGTAATAAGATGAAGTTGCACTCGCGGATAACTTCACTCGGACGCAATGAGTTGAAGTTGGTTTTATATATCAATTATAGAAATGTATTGTTATGAAGTGAATCAGAGGTAAATTAATTTCCGTTCGAATTAATTAGGAGTTTATTTAGGTTTTCTTGAGTATTTTTAATGCAAAATTTATTATAAAAAAACTGGCAGCGCCATTAATAAGATGAAGTTGCACTCGCGGACAACTTCACTCGGACGCAACGAGTTGAAGTTGGTTTTATATATCAATTCATAGACGTAAAATATAATTCTAACTCTATGTATCAATTATAGAAATGTATTTTTATGAAGTGAATCAGCGGTAAATTAATTTGCGTTCGAATTAATTAGGAGTTTATATAGGTTTTCTTGAGTATTTTTAATGCAAATATTAAAAAAAACTCCTTTTTTTTATAACAAAAAATTAAACGCCAACTTCACTTCAGTTACATTTTTCGAAGCGATCAAATGCGACGATTTTTCAAATTAAAATTAAATTAAAACCGCACGAGGATTTTAATATTTACTACTAGTACTGGAAATTAATCGCAAATATTAGCGCGCGATATTTAAACAGGTATTTATTGCAAATTTCTTGAAGAAACACGGATATTTCAAATAATTTTTACGCGACATAACCTCAAAAGAAGCAAAAACAAAAGGCATGTTGTTGTTGCTTTTTTCCATATTTGTAGGTTAATTTTATTAAATTCATTAATTAACACGGAGCTGAAAGGCTGGGGCCCGCAAGGAGAAGAAGAAACACGGAATTATTTATTTATAAAGCAAATTTGGTATAATGTTTATCACGTAATCCTATAGATTTAGATTTATTTAATACAAATTTTAATAAATTACAGTCCTTTTAATTGATATTTATTAGCCTTAACTTTTATGTTTTTATTCGGGGCTATTCTGTAAGGGAAATGTTTATTTATAAACCAATTTTGGTATAATGTTTATCACGTAATACTATAGATTTAGATTTATTTAATACAAATTTTAATAAATCACAATCCTTTTAATTGAATGTTATTAGCCTTAACTTTTATGTTTTTATCCAGGGCTATTCTGTAAGGGAAATGTTACCTTAATTTTGTATACATAGAATGTGAATTAAATTAATAACGTAAACATTACACTTAACTTGTCCGGTATGGAATAGCCCGGATTTTGTATTTATCTAAATTACCTTCGTTGAACTGAAAATAAATAAAACAAATTCACAGAAAACTATAATATCAGGGCTATTCTTTCAAGGAAATGTTGAATGTAACATAAGCGTTATTTTTTATCATCACAGTCGATGTAAACGGGAAAGAAGACTCGGAAATGGTAACGGGAAGGATAAATCATGGGATTTATGTGTATTGATTCACAATCGCCCAGAAATTATGGTATATGAAGCAAACGATACGAATCAAAAACATTTTTTTTTTTTGATAAGCAGTTTTCATCAAAAACGAAAATTCTATTTTTTTTATATATAATTACAATTTAATAATAATTCTTTCTGATTTATAGCAAAAATGGTGCGCAAACTGAAATACCACGAGCAGAAACTGCTGAAGAAGGTCGATTTTATCTCGTGGGAGGTGGACAATAACCTGCACGAGGTCAAGGTGCTCAGGAAATACCACGTGCAGAAACGCGAGGATTACACAAAGTGAGTCATGGCTTTGATGTAAATATTTACAGTTGTGTGCGGTTTTTAAACCAGCACGGGTTAACGACCTAATTTTGTTAACACGGGCGCAATTGGGAAAGGCTTCAATCGGCGATTTTCAAACGACAACACTGAATGAGTAATTTGTTATTGAATGCGATATGAATGAATTAATGTGTGTTTAGAATAAACAACTGCAATTGTTTTACTTTTGTCTTTTTCATGGCTAACTATTTTTTGGTGTATGGTAAAATTAAAAACGACTGTAACTTATTTTATTTTAAAAATTTTTGTTTTCGTTTCCAGATATAATAAGTTATCAAGAAATATCAGAGAATTAGCAAGGAAAATAAAGGAAGTGGATCCGAAACACCCTTTCAGGACAGAATGCAGTGCGCAGTTGTTAGAAAAATTGTGAGTAAATAAAAAAGAAATATCAGGAATGTATAAATAGGGTTTTAATATTAAAAAAGTTTTGAGTAAATGCAATGGAGTGGGTTTAATATTATAAATATTGTGAGTGAATTAAAAAAAAAATCAGGAACATAAAAATGAAATTAGGTGAAAGGCGACTTCCATTTATTATAAAAAATGGGTTTAATGTATATATACAAACATTTTAATTGGGAGTAATTAAAAAAAAGAAAATCAAGAACACAAAAATGAGGCTTTAATATTACAAAAGTTGTGGGTAAATAAAGGCAACACAAAGAAATGGATTTAATTATTATTATTTATCTTAAGTCCTAATACCCTTTCGGGTGTCGGTCAAATGGGTTTAATATTAAAACAATTGTGAGTAATTAATAAAAATCAAGAATATAAAAAAGCGGCTTTAATATTACAAATGTTGTGAGAAAATCGAGTCAACGCAAAGATTTGGATTTAATATTAGAAAAATTGTAAGTAAATTAAAAAAAAATCAATTGTGTTTAATATTAGAAAATATGTTTATAGAAATTTATTCAGAAAAATGTATTTTTATAAAAATGTAAGTGTAATATAAAAAAAATGTGAGTGAATTATATTTTATTTAGTCTTATATAACATCGTTATATGTTCCTCTCTACTTCTCAGTGTGAGGTGAGTGAATTATAAATAAATTTGAATGGATTATTTTTTTTTTAATCAGGTATTTAATGGGGTTGATTCCGACTCGTTGGGATTTGAGCCTGGCGGAGAAAGTCACAGCCTCCTGCTTCTGCAGACGGAGACTCGCTGTTGTTATGGTTCGGAGTAAGTTTTCAATTAAAATCTGCTTGTCAGTTGAGCACCAGCATGTTAGCGGTTCGTTGTTTGATTATTAATAAATTATTTCACAATTTCAGACAAAATGTGCGAGAATATAAAAAGTGCGACGAAGTTGATCGAACAGGGACATGTCCGCATCGGGCCGGAGCTCGTCAAAGATCCGGCACTTCTGGTCACGAGGACTTTGGAAGATTTCGTCACGTGGGTGGATAATTCCAAGATTAAGCAGCACGTGCTCGAATACAACGGAATGGTAAGTTTACTTCCCATGTATAAAAATGAATACCGCCCCACTGAATGAAATGGACACGAAAAACATTGCATTTAATGGTGATGCGACTTTTATTTGTGAACATTTTTTTCTGTGGGAAGTTTAATCTCATTATTATAAACATACATGTTTCTAAATTGTATGTAACTATAAAAAAAAATATTCAAAAGTGTAATTCTTTTTTTTTCTTCTATTTCCAGAGAGATGATTTTGTAATGTAAATAAAATAAATATTAAATTAGGTAAATTATCACTTCAACAAATAAACTAAATATTTTATAAAAACAGTTGTACTTTATTAAAAATGTCGGCTCAAGATTATGTGTGAATTTTTTGGTAACTCCAACTTTTCTAGGAAGGCTGGAATAAAAATCGAATAAATTAAATAAAAAGACTTGTTAATTGTTAAAACAATCCAAATTATACGAACAAAGTAAAAAAAGTATTTCATTTATTAAAATAAGAACTTGAAATTCTTTTTAATCAAATAACTGTGACCAAGTAAATGAAGGTGTGGGTATTTGCCCGGGAAGTAGTTGTTTTAATGTGCATTTGTTTAACGTACTTACGTAACGTAAGTCAAAAGTCACAGAGCTAAATGTGGAAATAATTTATTAATTATTTTCAAATTATTTATTTATTTTTTTATTTAATATATTTAAATAACTGTGACCAAGTGAATAAATACTCTTTTCTATTTATAATGAATCCTTTTTCTATTATTAATAAATTATTTTCGAGTTTTATTATTAAAAAAAATATATATGATAAAATATATTTTTCTTATCATAAGGGTCTTTATGAGTGTACCGAAAACTTCGATTTTGTTTAAATAAATTAAATAATTTAAAAACTTCGATTTTGTTAAAATAAATTAAATAATTTATTTAAACAAAATCGATTTTGTTTAAATAAATGAAATAAATAAATTATTTAATATATTTTAACAAAATCGAAGTTTTCGGTACACTCATAAAGACCCTTATGATAAGAAAAATATATTTTATCATATGTTTTTTTTTAATAATAAAACTTCAGTAACAAAAATAAATCCATTTTAATTGTAATAATTAAAGATAAGATACATTTTTCAACAATGATTGATAAACCCGTCGAAAAATAAAGAGATAAACATTCCGTGTGGAGTTTAACCTACAAATTAATCCAGTGCACATAACCTCAAAATCTGTATCCACAAACCTTAATAAGCATCAAGCGGAGCCTAAAATTCAATGCGTCTTAATTGAGCTTGTTAAAAAAATGAGGAAATCATGGTTGAGTATGTGCAAGAGGCACTTCAGCAGTGTTCGAGCGAAGCCGAAGATTTGCATCGTGGGGGCAGGACCCGCTGGTTTTTACGCGGCTCAGCACTTAGTGAAGAATCTGCCGGAGGCTCGGGTGGATATCTATGAGAGGCTGCCTGTGCCGTTTGGGCTAGTACGGTGAGTGTGCGTGTGGGAGGAGTTGAAATGCATTGTTTTGTTTGATTGACGGTTTAGTTTCGGAGTGGCTCCCGATCATCCGGAGGTCAAGAACGTGATCAACACTTTCACTAAAACCGCCGAACATCCGAATGTTCATTTTTACGGGAACGTCGATGTGGGGAAAGATGTCGGGATCGAGAAATTGAAGGAAGCGTATCATGCAATATTACTTGTAAGTATTTTGTTTATTAAATCTTACATCAACATTATGGTAGATGGGAATTTGGATTATATATATGTATGTATTTTTATTTTATTTAGTCTTATATAACATCGTTATATGTTCCTCTCTACTTCTCAGTGTGAGGTGAGTATATTTTGTTTATCGGTCGACTAGATTTCCTCTGGTATAATCCTATCCAATAAAGTAATAGACAATAATAACTGATTTTATTAAATAAAACACTTTTTCACTTTGTTTGTATAACTTGTTGAAAAAGTGTTTTATTTAATAAACTCAAAATGTATAACCAAGTGAATGCCTTAACAATCAACAAAATAATAACTGATGCTGTCAAAGATATATCGAGTTGCGGAAAATTTAATAAATATATTTTTTTGTAAACTAAAATAAATTCTATTATTTATATTGATACGATTTTAATGTGTTGGGAATCATTTATATAATAATTCGATCAAAAACTGTAAATCACATATCTAAACAGTGAATAAAAATATATATTTTCATAGACTTACGGAGCCGATGAGAACAAGAAACTCTGCATCCCCGGTGAGGATCTGCGTAATGTGATCCCGGCGAGAAATCTGGTTGGTTGGTACAACGGCGCCCCCTGGGATAAAGATTTGAAAGTCGATTTGAGTGGATCGACTGCAGCAATTTTCGGACAAGGCAATGTCGCCGTTGATGTAGCGAGGATTTTATTAACACCCATCGATTTATTAAAAGTAAGCCACCGCAAACGAATCTCTTTTTCGATCGTTGCTTAAAATACTACATGTGGGGAGGGAGGAAGAGTTTAGATTTAAAATCTTATGCCCGTTTATCGATATTTGACATTCGAAATTAAATTTATTGACAGACATTACTACTGGATTATAAAATCAAAAATAAACAGAAATTTTGTGATGGAAAATTCGTCATAAGATTGGTGGACACTGTGGAGTAATAAAAAAATAATCATGTCTTAAAGGTTGTCATGTTGACAAGTTAGTTGTCAATAAGCCCTAATTATCGTAAACACGCGTGTGATCTTAGTACAGACATGACTTTAGATTTCCAACGCCAACTTCGTCGTTGATTTTTGTTATAACCTCAATATATTAGTATAAAAATAAAATGTATTCTCTTTCTTGCCTTATTTTTTCTTAGTTTTGCTATTCTTTTTTTAAATTTAGACTAAAATTAATTTTGTTTTATTATTATACTGTGACTTTCTTTTGTTAATTGTTGATGAACTCAATTTTTCTCATTTTTTTTTTGTTTCCAATTTTCAATGATAGAAAACGGACATAACTCAGCATGCCCTGGAACAGCTCGCCGAGTCTAGGATTAAGAAAGTCCACCTCATCGGCAGGCGGGGTCCCCTGCAAGCGGCCTTCACGATCAAAGAACTGCGGGAAATGCTGAAACTCCCCGGATGCTCGACGGCGTGGTGCAAGGAGGATTTCTGCGGCGTTCGAGAAGCCGTCCCGAATTTAGCCCGGCCGAAGAAACGCATCACGGAACTGATGCTGAAATCCCTCGACGAGATGACCGAAAGCGAAGCCGGGAGAAATAAATTCAACGTGATTTTCTTGAGGTCGCCTCTGGAATTTCGGGGAACCGATCGAGTGGAATCGGTTGTTTTAGGTGTTAATAGACTAGTCGGTTCGGATTTGTTAAAACAAAACGCCGCCCCGACAGATTCGACGGAATCGCTCGAGTGCGATTTGGCCGTGACCAGCATCGGGTACAAATCGATCAACATCGATCCTTGTGTGGCTTTCGATGAAACCCGAGGGGTCGTAGCGAACGAGAACTTCAAGGTATCCGAGGGTGTGTACGCTTCGGGATGGGTGGCGACAGGACCGACCGGTGTGATTTTAACGACAATGTCCAACGCCTTTGCCTCCGCGGATACAATGGTGAAAGATATGGAGGGTTTAGCAAAGGAACAAAAGGGGGGTTTCGAGTCAATCGAAAAGGATTTGAATAAACAGATTGTGAAGTGGGTGGATTGGTTGAAGATCGATGCTCATGAAGAAGCGGAAGGGAAGAAAGTCGGGAAGCCACGGGAGAAAATTGTCAATATAGATAAAATGTTGAAAATCGCTAACTAAATAACATATTTATTCAATATGAGTACAGACGGCTCCTCCACCGTTATCAGATAGTCTATTACGGCTGAAAAATGTACTTTCAATAGTTACCTGATGATGTGGAAATTATGAATTAACTGACAGTTTGACATTTTCTAGTCACTTTGTATAATTGCAATTTTTTTTTAGTGACTATAGTTTCTACATCTTTATTAACCTAAAAGTAAAACAAATGAATAACCCTCGACAGTTTCACTGACGGTTGGTAAAGACATAAAATATTATCAAGGTGCTTTTCTATTATAAATCACACATATTCACAGTTTAATTGTTAGTTTTAACTTTGCATAACTGAAATTTATTTGGTGACTACAGTTTTGACATCATTGTCTAGTGACAGTGAAACTAGCAAAGTGCTAGTTTTATATGGTATTTCTGTCTGGTTACTTATAATTTAAATTAAATAACTGTAATAATATATGTACCGACAAAGCGAGTACAAATAAGTGTAATAATTACATTTTAATTTCAAACTTATTTATAAATGCATTACACATTATGAATCTATACAAATTATAAATGCATTCGCAAATTGAATACAATCATTAACCAATTTTCAAATTACACGAAGTGATTAGAATATAGTTAAAATTGTTTTGTTTGCAAGTTTTATATTTGCTTCGTATGATCATTTTTATATTGTATATATTTTTTTTTAAGGTAAGGAATAATTGTGCAGGGATTTTTATTTATACAACATTTTTTATGGAATTGGTACAGTGTTGCTGGTTGGTGGAGGTTTGTTTAAATAAAATGAAAAGAATTTGAAATAAGCTTCTTTGTTTGGCTTTTTATGAATTCCTTTCAATTAATGTAGAAATTAAGCAATTCTTACGCTACTTCAAACTTTGTGTTGCTAATGTTTGAGTAAAATAAAGTTTGAAGTTCTTTAAAGAACTCATTATATTCTATATTATAATCATTGAGAAAATAATATTAAGCATTGATAGTTTAAAATTGCTTTAAGGTTGTTCGTGAGAAGTGTTCTCTAATCTCTGGTTAAAGGATGTTGGCCTCCAATCAGGGATATTGACCTCTAACAAAGGACAATGACCTCTACTAAAGGACAATGACCTCTGGCTAAGGATAATGACCTCTAGCAAAAGATATTGACTTCTGACAAAGATTTATAGCAAAGAATAATGACTTCTAGCAAAGGATGTTGACTTTTAGCAAAGGATGATGACCTCTAGCAAAGGACAATGACCTCTGGCCAAGGATAATGACCCCTAGCAAAAGAAATTGACTTCTAACAAAGATTTATAGCAAAGAATAATGACTTCTAGCAAAGGATAATGACCTCTAGCAAAGGACAATGACCTTTAGCAAAGGACAATGACCTCTGGCCAAGGATAATGACCTCTAGCAAAAGATATTGACTTCTGACAAAGATTTATAGCAAAGAATAATGACTTCTAGCAAATGATATTGACTTTTAGAAAAGGATAATTACCCCTAACAAAGGACAATGACCTCTGGCCATGGATAATGACCCCTAGCAAAAGATATTGACTTCTGACAAAGATTTATAGCAAAGAATAATGACTTATAACAA
The DNA here is from genome assembly GCA_963082785.1 of Philonthus spinipes. Classification (NCBI taxonomy): domain Eukaryota; kingdom Metazoa; phylum Arthropoda; class Insecta; order Coleoptera; family Staphylinidae; genus Philonthus; species Philonthus spinipes. The sequence goes on from OY720315.1 coordinate 20,244,194, forward strand.
AGGATATTGACTTTTAGCAAAGGACTATGACCTCTGACCAAGGATAATGACCCCTAGCAAATGATATTGACCTCTAACAAAGATTTCTAGCAAAGAATAATGGCTTCTAGCAAAGCTTTTACTTTTATACACCATTCGAGAAATACTTAATCATTTTTAATAAATTTGGGCTCTTTAGAAAGCTAAAATTCTAAGGTACATGTGCTGAACTTTTGAAAGTAATTTATGCTATGGGGTCTTAGATACCTTCTGTTAAAAAATGGATTAAAAATAAATACCCATTTTTTTATATTTTCCTACATTTAGAGTACAAAACTTTATCAAAATCTCAGGAGGGATCCTCACAATTTTCCACGTCGATTAAGCCCTATTCGACATAAATCTGTGCAGTATTTCGGAAGTGATGTATAAACATATACGCAACCATTAGTTCAATAATGTGACGCTATTACATTGAGGAGCTAGCGTCAGACGGCCCTCTTAAGTTTTTTAGGCTCGTTCCATACCGCTTCAAGAAAATTTCTCGACCACGTGGTATAAAATGCGTATTGGAAAAGAATCTGGGGAAATCACAAATTAGCATTAATGAATTTGTTTAGCTCGACATTGACAATTATAAATATAAAAAAAATTACATTTACGCACAAAACAAATCTTTACCAAACACTTATATCAATTAACGCTATTTACAAACCCGGCGATGGCCTCGAAGACGAAAACCAGTATGCTTAACGACTTAATCCATAATCTTTATTTATTCGTTATCGACAATTTCGAGTCTTTCGGGGGGCCGCCTCTGTTAGGCAAAGGTCAAAAAGTCGGGCGCGATTACGAATTTCCCCCGGCGGCGGGATTTCTGTTTTGTAGAGAGCCGACGACATTCTTTTTTTTTTGTTTGTTTTCCGAGAATTTCATTCGCGGAATAGTAATCGAAAGAGGGACAACAGAAAGAAGTCTTACGTCGTAGGTAATCCCAGACGCGAACGCGGGACGGGTCATTAAATAAAACCGGTCGCGTTTTAGACTCGGAGGCGCATTTTAATAAGTCGGGTGTTTAGAGAAGGTCGCGCGCTGCAAGAGGAAACGTTTGGAAGATCGAGAGATTTTTTTGATTTTTGGCAAGATTAGAAGAGAACGCTACTAGACGAGATGAGGCTGTGCGTCGCTGTGATTTTTACCATTTTTGGTGAGTTTCCATTATTGCTTATGAATTTATTTCACAAGACAAATGAATAAATGCATTCATAAATTGAAAACAATCATTAACCACTTTTGAGGTAATCTCGAGTAATTTGAGACACTGAATGGTTTTTTTGAGTTTAAGTGAAGTGTTTAATCACAAATTGAAAGACTGTTATTCCTTACTTCACAATTTATTTTATGTTAGATGTACATTTCGAGACACAAAGTTCTCATTATCAATAACAACTGTTGTTATTGTTAACATAAAATAAATTGTGAAGTAAGGAAGGAATAACAGTCTTTCAATTTGTAATTTGAGACAAATTATAAACTCATTGACCAACTTTCAGATTATTTGAAGTGATTTGAATTAATCAACTTAAAACTATTTTTTGTGAGCTTTTATCATTCACATTATAAATCGTGCATTCATAAATTGAACACAAACATTAACCAATTTTGAGATTACATGAAATGATTTTAACTAAAAATTTGAAACTTGTTTCACTTTATTTTTTTAATGCTAGATAACATTTAACATTCACTTGTTTAATTAATATTAAAAGTAGAGATGGGCGAAGTCGGTCTTTCGATTTTTTTTTGTTACTGCAAAATTAAGTATATGACAATTTTTTTAATGCGATATTTTCTATTACTATCAGTAACTGTTTCCTATTCATTGGAAAACATCTATTTATTGACTTTATTTATTTAAAATTGCCCATTTAGAAATACTCGATCACTAATATTCGATTTTGCCCAACACTAATTAAAAGACTCTGTCAACTGTCATTTGTTTATTTATTATTTAAAGAAATCCATCGTTCACTTGTTTATTTACTATTAAAGGGCTTTAAACAGTCATTTATTTATTTAATGTTAAAAGAAATCCAACGTTCAATTGTTTATTTAATATTAAAGGGCTTTAAACAGTCACTTATTTATTTAATATTTAAAGAAATCCAACGTTCAATTGTTTGTTTAATGTTAAAGGGCTTTAAACAGTCACTTATTTGTTTAATGTTAAAAGAAATCCAACGTTCAATTGTTTATTTACTATTAAAGGGCTTTAAACAGTCACTTATTTGTTTAATGTTAAAAGAAATTCAACGTTCAATTGTTTATTTACTATTAAATGGCTTTAAACAGTCACTTATTTATTTAATATTTAAAGAAATCAAATGTTCAATTGTTTATTTACTATTAAAGGGCTTTAAACAGTCACTTATTTGTTTAATGTTAAAAGAAATTCAACGTTCAATTGTTTATTTACTATTAAAGGGCTTTAAACAGTCACTTATTTGTTTAATGTTAAAAGAAATTCAATGTTCAATTGTTTATTTACTATTAAAGGGCTTTAAACAGTCACTTATTTATTTAATATTTGAAGAAATCCAACGTTCAATTGTTTATTTACTATTAAAGGACTTTAAACAGTCACTTATTTGTTTAATGTTAAAAGAAATTCAACGTTCAATTGTTTATTTACTATTAAAGGGCTTTAAACAGTCACTTATTTATTTAATGTTAAAAGAAATCCAACGTTCAATTGTTTATTTACTATTAAAGGGCTTTAAACAGTCACTTATTTGTTTAATATTAAAAAAAATCCAACGTTCACTTGTTTGTTTACTATTAAAGGGCTTTAAACAGTCACTTATTTATTTAATGTTAAAAGAAATCCAACGTTCAATTGTTTATTTACTATTAAAGGGCTTTAAACAGTCACTTATTTGTTTAATGTTAAAAGAAATTCAACGTTCAATTGTTTATTTACTATTAAAGGGCTTTAAACAGTCACTCATTTGTTTAATATTTAAAGAAATCAAATGTTCAATTGTTTATTTACTATTAAAGGGCTTTAAACAGTCACTTATTTATTTAATATTAAAAGAAATCCAACGTTCATTTGTTTATTTACTATTAAAGGACTTTAAACAGTCACTTATTTATTTAAAATTAAAAGAAATTAAATGTTCAATTGTTTATTTACTATTAAAAGGCTTTAAACAGTCACTTATTTATTTAATGTTAAAAGAAATCCAACGTTCAATTGTTTATTTAATATTAAAGGGCTTTAAACAGTCACTTATTTTTTTAATATTAAAAGAAATCCAACGTTCAATTGTCTATTTATTATTGAAGGGCTTTAAACAGTCACTTATTTATTTAATATTACAAGAAATCCAACATTCAATTATTTATTTACTATTTAAGGACTTTAAACAGTCACTTGTTTAATTAATAGTAAAATACATTGAATATTCATTTGTTTAAACAATATTGAAAGACATCTTTCACTTGTCTATTTAATGTTAAGAACCCTTAATGTGACAATAAACAAGTGAAGTAAGGAGTAAACGGAGTTTTAAATTTATTAATTAACCCAATAATTGGACATAAAATAATATATATCTCCACTTCGTTGTACACCGTGTATAACAAAATGCTTCATTTTTTTTTATTAATTTTAGCTTATAATAACAAATTTTTTCGCATCTTTAACTCTCCGCGAATTGACAGTCCGCATGCGAAACGTCAAATTTAACGTACACGTTATCAATTATCATCACTTTCTAAGAGAGTTTGGCAATTGTTATTTATACTTAGATTATGAGGTTATCAATAACGTTTACGTTAAATTTGACGTTTCGCATGCTGACTGACAATTCGGGAGAGTTAAAGAGTTTTTTTTTCCACATGGAATAACCCCGATTGTCAAACTGGAAAAGTTTTTTCTATGATTTTCTTTTTTTTTTAATTGCGAAACCTTAAAACGGACTTTTCTCGACAAAATTACAATTCCTATTGTATAAACTAGTGTTGGGCAAAATCGAATAATATTAGTAATCGAGTATTACTAAATGTGTCATTTTAAGTATTTAAAACGAAAAAGTAACTTCAAATTTACGTTTATTAATAAATGGGAAGTTATTTCTGATATATTTATAATAAGTAACATTCATAAAATTATAATATACTGAATTTAGAAATAATAAAAGATCGACTTTGCCCATCACTAATATAAACTTCCTTCAAATAAACCTTGACGCCATTCGTCTAGCTGTAAATGCGCGACACGTTAGTCATTCGAAAAGTTCATATGTCATTGTTTTGTTTGTTTTTGTTGTTTTTTTTTTCATTGGCCGGAGGCATCTGATTACGTCCAACCTTGAGCATGAAAGGAATCATTTCTCACTCGATCCGCGGTGAAACATGTTAATTTTTATGCAAGTGGCCTCAAATCGCTAATATCAGTTTGAAAACAAAAATTTCGACATGCTGTTAGAAGAAAAAAAATAAGCGTAAATATTTACGATTATTTTTTTTTAATTAAAAACAGTCGCTTGATAACTTAAGCGTTAAAAAAATAATCGTAAATATTTACGATTATTTTTTTTTTTTTAATTAAAAACAGCTTGATAAATTAAGCGTTAATTAATTGCCCAAGTTTTACAATTAACGATGGGCTGTTTCCATGAACTCGTTAAAATTTCGTAATTGACTTCCTTCATTAATAATCTATTAATGCTTTCATATAGTAATTATTTTTTAATATGATAGTAATCTGTAATAAGGAAATATGTAAATAATAATATATACAAATATGTAAATTATTGCATAATGTAATCAATTATAATGGAGAATTCCGTAAAATAAAGTTAAAGTTAATAAAAAAAAACAATAGAAAATATGAAATAAATATGAATAGATTATTAAAAATCAACCAATAAAACACAGATTAGATTGAATAACTTTAAATTCTCAACTAAAAAATAGAAAATATGTTTTATAGTCTGTTTATTTTTTTAATAGGATCTCCCAAATTTGAGATTTCAAATGTAATTATAACACTTAGTTTACTTAATTACATCGCTAAACCGACTATAAAATCTTATATATACAGGGTGAGCCATTTTTTTTTGAGACACTAAAATATCTCAACAATTAATAATTTTATGAGAAAAAGATTCTTTAAGATTTTTAGACTGGCAAATTGAACTGTAATGGAAAAAAGTCCCTATAAGGTGCTCATGGGGGGCAACTTCATAATTTTAAATGGGAAACCCCATTTTTTTATTCGTATAGTTAGCTTAAAAAAAAGTAACTTTTACTGTAACTTTTTTTTTCTAAATCTTTATAGATGGCGCTATAATGAGGAACATTTTATGGACTATTTTTTTATTGATATTTTCCAGTTACGAGGGGTCGTTTTTATTTTCCCGGATTCTCGGCTATTTTGATTTATGATGCAATTTTCGCTTATGTTGTTTTTTAATTCACATATGCCTTGGTAATTTGTATGGCAATTTACAAAACAATTGCAACATTATTAATTGTATTATCTGTCATTTTTTAAATCGCGCATCGAAATGTCTAAAATGGAAATGTCTCATAAAATCATTAATTGTTGATGTACTTCAGTGTCTTAAGATAAATGACTCACCCTGAGTCATTTATCTTATAATATATTAATATATATATATATATATATATATATAGAGAGAGAGAGAGAGAGATTTTTATTAGTATACATTTCCCTATGTATACCTGCAAAATACGCGAGTCAAATGCATTAATATATGTGTGTATAGTTGCCTATAACACGCAACCGAACACATATATGCCAAATAGTCAACTTAACATACACACATTAATTATTCAATGCGGTTGGCTCGCGTTTTTTGCACTTATAAAAAAAAATCTCTCTGTATATATATATATATTATAAGTATACATTACGGGAAATGTATACCTGCAAAAAAACGCGAGCCAACCGCATTGAATAAGTAATGTGTGTATGGTTAGTTGCCTATTTGACATATGTGTGTTCAATTGCGCGTTATAGGCAACTAAACACACATACACCAATGCATTTAACTCGCGTATTTTGCAGGTATACATAGGGGAAATGTATACTGATAAAAAAAAGCTCTTTGTCACGTCTACCATTCATAGTAAGTAAAGCTTCTTGTTTTTTTTATCCTTTTCCTTTCTTGGGTATTTCTCCATTTTTTTTTCTTTCAATAATTCTTGTACTTTTCTTAATTTCAGTGTTTTGCGCGTCCTGTGATCCGACGAGGGCTATCCCGTCGAGGGCGAAGAGGCAGGGTTGGAACTGGGGCGGAGAGAACGACAACAGCAGTCAAGTGAGGCCCACGAGACCGACGCCGACGCCTACAAGACCGACGCCGACGCCCACGGCTGCTACTCAGGCCGCCAGCAGCACGGAAAACGCGCAGCAGTGCATGAGCACCTGCAGGGTGACTCCGGAGTACAACCCGGTCTGCGGGTCCAACAGGGTCACTTACGAGAACATCGGCCGGTTGAATTGCGCCAAAAAGTGCGGAGTTGGTGAGTCACGATTTTAAAAAAAAAACGTTTTCCCTTCTATAGTTAGGTGTAAACGGCGAATAATTATTGGCTAGCCCTCGTATAATTTAATTGAGGAAGCTTCCACTTCGTTATAGATGTTTAAATATGATAATGAAAAAAACTCCATTATTACTAAAATAACAAACAATTATATAATAATGAAAAACACTCCATTATTACTAAAAGAACAAACAATTATATAATAATGAAAAACACTCCGTTATTACTAAAATAACAAAAAATTATATGATAATGAAAAACACTCCATTATTACTAAAATAACAAACAATTATATGATAATGAAAAACAATTCTAAACTTTGTTTTGTATAACACTTTATTTTTACCTGTAACTGCAGTTTCGGCAAATTCAGCTTGCCATTATCAAGGGAAATTTCATGTTTGACGATGGTAAGCTGAATTTGCCGAAACTGCAGTCACAAGTAAACATAAAGTGTTTAGAAGTGTTTTTCATTATCATATAATTGTTTGTTATTTTAGTAATAATGGATAATCTCTTGTAATGTAATTTTCTCGGATTTACCTTTTTTAAAAAAAATCTACAATATAATTAATAATATTTATATATAGTGTATTGTAGAACAAAAATAAAGAAATATTATTAGTATTTTGATTAAAATATATCATATTTCTTTCAAGAGTAGGACATAAATACGAAAAACCAGGCTGAAAGACCACTGGTCGATGGCCAATTAACAGATATAAATTATACATTTCAGTTTGTTAATGTTTATTACTTATTTTGTATACTTTCTGTATATATCTGTTAATAAAGATTATTATTATTATTGATTTTGTTGTTATAAACAACTGCAATTGTTTTACATCTGTCTTTTTTATAGCCTACTATTTTTTATTAATAGTAAAATTAAAATATGACTGTAATTGATCGGTGTAATGATTGGTGGCGAATTTTAGGGCTAGAATTTCAAGACGATCCTTGATTGTTGGGATTTTAAATGTGTCATACAGGAGGATATTGGGATTGTATAGTGGATGATTTCAAATGGGAAACCCCATTTTTTTTTATTCGTATAGTTAGCTTAAAAAGAAGTAACTTACTGTAATAATTTTTTCCTGAAATAATTTATTAATTATTTTCAAATCATTTTTATTTAATATCTCTATAGATAGTGCTATAATGAGGAAAATTTAGTGGATTGTTCGGGTGTCTGATTTTTTGTAAGAGTTCGCAGGGTTGTTCTTTCCGATTTTGTTTCTATTAGTCAAAATAGTAAAAAAAGATACATTTTACTTTTTTACAAAATATTTAGTTTTTAATTTTGAAAGTGTAATTTTATTAGACTTATAAAACTACACTTCTTTACCCATTTTTTTAGTTTTTTTTTCTATCTCTAATAGTTTCCGAGATCCCCGTGGAGAACATCGAAAAAATATCACCTTGTATAAAAAAAACTTTGTAGCCTTAAGAGTGTCGTGTCTGGTTTTACACTTGTTTTATTTACTTAGTCTTATATAACATCGTTCACCTCACACTGAGAAGTAGAGAGGAACAATAAATAAATAAAATAACATCGTTATATTTCCTCTCTACCGCTCAGTGTGAGGTGAATACTAGTTTTAAAAATTGTTTATTTGATTGTAAACGAAATAATTTTATTACAATTTTTAATTTTCAGACGTGGAACGATTATTCACGGGAACCTGCAGCCCCGCCCCACCACCGGAACAGCTCAGATAAACAAACACGCCAATATTAAAACTGCGGTATTCAAGTTTCTATTTCCCACTCAATTCTCCATTGTGATTTTAATGTTTAAACAAATAAGACTCTGTATTAAGAATGAGAACGATTAATAAAAGTTAATTTTTATACAAAAACGGACTATCTAAACCTTCATACCTTTCGATACGTATTAAATCAGTGGTTCCCGAAGTTGATTCAGCTCCGATCCAGCTAACAAAAGATTCCCTAGTGGCGAGTCGTGGAACTACTTAATGCTGACTTAATTCTTGAATCTTTAAGGTGTTTACTTCGTGGTACACTGTTGACAGCATCTTAGAGTCTAACCAATTTAAGTAGTTAAATTAGACCTTCAACAGCGATTTAATTTTTTTTCCAATATTCAAAATCTTGCACTGCAAAAAAAAAAATCACAAGTTGGTAAATAAAAAGCCCGACACGATCTTTACTTAAAGCGTTTTTAATGATTTTTTTTTGTTTTTATTCACAACTTGAAATATTTTAAAGAAGACAAATATAAAACATGGTAATTAATATGTTTCATCTAAATATGTATTTAGAAATCAGAAAAAAAAGTAATACGGCTCGTTTTATTCAAATTGGAGATTTCGGAACGGCACGAAGAAATGTTTGCTTCTTTTGACGATTTTAATCATTTAGATAATTTTATGTCCTCGACACCCAATACGGGTAAAAGAGGATAAGATTAAGAAAGAAAGATAATTTTATGTAATTGGATTAAGAGCAACTTTCTGCGTTGACGAAATTAAATGACGATCCACATTTTTGCAACTGTTTTAATTGAAATTATTTGTTGTTATTTTCCAACTGTTTAAATTCAAATTACTTCTCGTTATTTTGCAGCTGCTTCAATTTAAATTATTTGTGTTTTGCATCGGTAGAGAAAAGGGTTTTCTGTGCCCAAGCATTGCAACAAAATGACTCGTTTTTTTTTCAAAATACAGAACAATATTGAAAATTAAGCATCATAAATATTATTATTAAAAAAATGTTACCCCTACACCACCATTATGGTAGATCGGGATTTTAGATTATATATATATATATATAAAAATGTTACGTTTTACTAAAATTAAATTTAAAAAAACAAACATTTCAATGCGACGCTGAACTTCCCGCATTCCCGAGCCTGTCGCGCGCGTAACCGAAAAACTTACACTTAAAAATTACAAATTTTTAAAAAACTACATCGTTATTACACTAATTCCATATTTCTTGTTTCAATTAATTTATATATTTTCTTGTTATCCTAATTAAGTAATAATATTCGCTAATATTTTTTTTTTATTTATATATATACATTCATATACTTTGTCCTATAATATCACCGAATTATCGCTCCTCCTTTACTCTCCTTTTCAAATTGAATTTTTTTCTCTAAATAAATTTACAAGATACACAGTCTTTACATAAAGTTGGAATAGACTAGAATTTCAAAATAATAATTATTTGTATACAAAAAAAAAATATATATATATAATATATAATTATAACAACTTACTAAACACTAATTTAATAAGAAATGAGAAATGGCGCGAAATGAAAGTCTTTAAATAATTATTTAGGGCCGGATTGAAAATTAAAGATTGTTTGAAAATCTTAAAGACTCCTTACAAAAAAAAGGGGGAAGTTTTTATACTTTTTCAGTTATTCGCTTCCGGAATTTATTAAATATATATATTCAATGACTCTTTCTACCTCTTTTTAATAAACTTTATTAAATAATTGTTGTAAACAATTACAATGGAGAATTCCGTAAAATAAAGTTAAAGTTATCAATAATTAATAAAAATGCCATCTTTTAGATTATGTTAATCATACGAGTATGAGCTTTAAGATAAATAATTGTGTCCTAAAACTTTTTGAAAATGATTACTAATTACTACAGTTGTTACCGTTTTTCAGTTTTTTCGGACACAATCAATTAACAGCTTCAATTAAAAACTGAATCAACTAACAGCTTCAATTAAAAGCTGAATCAATTAACAGCTTCAATTAAAAATTGAATCAATTATCAGCTGCAATTAAAAACTGAATCAATTAACAGCTTCAATTAAAAACTGAATCAATTAACAGTTTTCAACTGAAAACTTAATCGACCCACAGTTTCCAGAAAGGATTGAACTGAAAACTGTAATTAAACTAACGGTTTTCAAAAAAGCTTCAACTTACAGTTTTCAGAGAAGCTTGAACTGAAAACTGTTTATAAGCTTCTGAAGCTTTGATTATTTGTAGTTGAAGCGTTTCTAATGCAAGCATTTCAAGCTTTTGTTTTTGTGGAGTCTAAAAATTTCCGTAACAATCCCGTAAACCCGGCCTAAAATTCGTACACAACATAAATCACTAATTTATTTTTTTGCAGAAGTAAAACATACTTATTTTTGTTTTTTCAACTTTACCAGCAAATTCTTGCCTTCTTTATAAAAGTTATTATTAAGTTATTCAAATCTATTAAAAAGCGTTAGTGGTTTTGCCATTTTTTTTCCGTACATGAAATGTTAAATTTAAAGTACCGTCACAAATTTAAACGAATTTTCTGCAAAATTAATAACCCTGGCTTCGAAGTTTTGACGATCAATCTCAGTAATGGAATATTTTATTTTACATTCCTTTCTTCGTTTTTATCAGTCTCGAAAATTTCCTCCTTTATATGTATACTTAGATTGTGATGTTAAAAATAACCCAACATTTCACGTATGGAACAGCCCCGATTATTTAATTTGATTGCAATGATATTTAGTTTTACGGTAATAATTTTGGTTTTACGGCAAAATCACTAAAAACCTTTTTTTTAATATACTTTTATAAAAAAGGGAGCAAAGTAATTGCTCAATACAGATCAATAAATACAATTTGTTATTAAAAAAAAAAAAAAAAACATAACATATTACGCTTAAAAATCATTAAGTACGTTAATGAAACGTTTTAATTTACAGTTTACAGAAGTAATTTCAATGAATACCGTTTTGTATGCTCTAAAAAAAGTTGTTCCTTTAATTTGTTCATGGAAAAGGAAAATGCAGATTATTTTTATTACAGATTTAATAAAAACAACGTCGAAAATTGACTTTTTTCAACATTATTTTATAAATCCATAGTAAATTTCCTTTTTAAATTACTCCTTCATCTTTGTTGTCTCTTGTTCGTTATATTTAATTCTCGTTTTTATATTTTAATCCATTTTGGATATCGTTTTCCGCAACAAAAAATAATTTTTAAAAAACCCAACTATTAAAAAAATACCGATTTACACGAATGCAAAAAAAAAATACCAATTTTCTAAAGTGCGAGTTTTCACAAAAGCAAATTTCTCGAATGCATGTGAGAAAGAGAGTTTTACTCGATCGTCATTCCTTCAAACAATTTCCCCACATGGTTTCGAGACGATTCGCTTTTATGAACACTCCCACATACTTAACAAAAAAAAAAAGAATAATACGAAAGTAAATAAATATGGTAATAAAATAAAAAATAAATTCCTTGCGAAACAAAGCGCACGCATGCAATAATGATAGTTTGTTTAAACACAAAAATAACATGTGTTAATATAAATTTGCAAGTATATAAAAAAATAAAATTACAAAAAAAAATATATAAATACATACCGTGAGGATTTTATTGCACTGAATATAGTTCTTCGGTAATAAAATTTATTAAATTAAACCTTCTTAAGTAATGTTCAATTCAATAAAATTTACATTTAATGACGATGCCACTTGAAATTAGGCGAAAGATGGCGCTTGCGTCGTCTTTAATTTATTATGACCAATAAAATTTGTTAAATTAAACCATTTGTACAATTTGTTAACAAATACCATATTAAACTAACAAAATCCTCAGTGTATAAACTCCCAGCTGCGCAAACATCCGACATTCACCGCATTTTAAATAATTGCATAATATTTATTTAAGCCAATTGCACGATTTTCCGCTTGAACAATCAAGCTCTGCTTGAGGTATTAAAATTTTATCGTCTAGAAATGCATCGTCAGTTTCAGGAGAACTTCATTGCCAAGTCGGAGGGTTTCAACCGGCTGTAAATCGACTTAATTCAGCAATTAAGATTATACAATCATTTTTCTTGATTACATTTTGCCTTGAAGAACAGGTTATGTTTCTTCAAAATGTTTTTGTAACGATCTTTATTGGAATACCGCATTTCGTATTAAGTTTTAAAAACGAACGGAACATTTAGATAAATAACGAAACTTATTTATCTAAATGTTCCATTCGTTTTTAAACTATAGATTTCAAAAACTATTTCAATACTTCCCAACTAAAAGGTTATATATTTTACAGCTAGAATAATTGAAGAAACCTAAATTCAACACTGTTTTTTTTTTATATTCACTTTATAAATATTTAAAACCATTTTGGACTTGGAGGTAAACATGATTTCATTTACTGACGCTTTTTTTGAACGCGATTTGAACCTTTATTGAAAAAATTTCTCAAACAAATTTTTACCTCAAACAAGGTAATTTTATACTCACTTTATGAACATTTCGAACCTTGTTTGAGGTAAAAATTTGTTTGAGAAATTTCTTCAATAAAGGTTCAAATCGCTTTTCGTAAACTATTATACACATTCACAGAAAACATTTCGTATTGTACATAATCTGACTTTAAACTATATACATTTTAGTTTGTATAAGAAGTATTAAATAGTTAATGAAATTCAACTTGTTTTAATTTTTTTTTGTTCTTGTAATTTAAAATGATTCCTCCTCGCCTTCTCCGTTGATCCCCACGTCGATCATTCTCCCGTCGACGTTCTCAATTATAGTTTTTTGCAGAAGGCTTTCTTTATTTTCAAAAGTGCCGCTCCTGGGTAACTTGGGTGGCTCCTCCTCTTCATCGGCTTTCGGATTTTGAATCCACACCCTGTTGTCCTTCTTCGCCGGCATTTTCTTGCTCTCCTCGACCTTCTTCCACAAATTCGCAATCCGGCTCGTGATCTGCTTCCCCGCGTTGCTCCCCGGGCTCGTGCTCGAACCCGACTTCTGCTGCTGTTGCGGCTGCAGATTGTTCAAAGTGGGTTTTTGCTGGGTGAATTGCTGTATGTTGGATTTCGGTATTTGTGGGATTGATTTTTGCTGGGTGTTATTGGCATTGAATTTCTGTTGCATTTTCTGCAATCCGGAATTCGTTCGTTGCTGCAAATTAGGGCTGGTCCTCTGCTGGAGGTTCGGGCTCGATCTTTGCTGCTGGAGATTCGAGTTCGGTTTCTGTTGCAAGTTTGTGTTGGAAAGCTGGCGCTGGAAGTTCTGTTTAGGCTGGGGCTCGGGGATTTTTTTCACAGTTCCCGATGCGCTCTTCAAACTTTGATTCGAAGGGGATGTTTTTAATCCGCGCTCTTTGTCCCTTCCATCAGCGCTGGGTGAGCGGTTGTAAACGTGTATTGAAGAAGGTTTATGAGCTCGGTCAGCGCTTGCGCTTTTCATAATTCCTGATCCCCGTGTGGCATTTCCACCCTGTTGCTTACCTACACCTACAGGTTTGGCGATTCGCGAGGTAGACGCTGCTTTCGGAATCGCGCTTGGGATTTTGCTTTTGTTAACCTTAGAAGCGTCGTCTTTAGTGAAAGTCCCCTGCCTTTCTAGAACAGGCATCTGTTTCGGCTCATGTTTCGGACTAGGAGTTTTCTGACTTAAATTACTTTTCGGGCTCGTCTTCACATTATTCCTAGGACTTAATTTATTGTTATTATTAACATTCCTCACAGGACTCCCTTTCGGGGAGCTGCTTGCACTCCCCGGCTTATTATTACTCACAGTCGAGCGTTTCGTGGGTTGCGGAATAACAGGCGGTTTCGCAGCAACCTGCTTGTTGGACTTCAGCGAAGACGTTACATTCCTTACCAAATTCGAGCTCACTGTTTTAATCGGCTTAACCATCTTATTATTCAAGCTCGCTTTCGAATACAACGGCTTCCTCCTACCCCTTATCCCCTTCACCTCCTCGACAACCTCACTCTCAGCTGTCGGCTTCACGATTTTAACCACCTTCACCTTAATCTCCTCCTCATCCCCCTCAGAATTCGAATTCAGATCCTCGTCGGGATTGTGGTTCTCCAAATCCGAGGAGATCCGCGCGTTCTGATCGTAATTCTCCACGACGGGCAGCGTGTTGTTATCCCCACCGAGGCCCCAACTCTTGTGATACGTTCTATAGTTGATAGAGCTTCCAGAGTTGTGCTCGGAGTCGTCCTCGTTGGAAACGAGGCTGAGCGTCTCACATTCCAGCAGCTCCTCCACTCGGGTGGTTTTAGTCTCGCCGATCGTCTTCACGATTTTATCCGCCTCGCGCTGGAGCAAGTCCGGTGGAGGGGACAGGCTGGCTTCGGTTATTGTCTGCGTTTTGAAGCGGTCGCGGTTTTCCAGGCGCTTCTGCGCGAAACTCCGCCGGATGCTCAGTTTGCTTCGAGTTGGTTCCGGTGAGGATTCGTTGCTGGTGTTTGCGGTTTCAGGCGGAGGGGATTCTATAGCTTCTACTGATGCCTTGTCCAACACCTGGAAATTATTAATAATTTTAAATATAAATAAAGATTCGAATAAAAAAAAAATTACCACAGCATGCTGATCCGAATCATAACCTTTACTTTCACACTAGATTTTAGGGAATAATGAAAATTGAGGTTATTATCCCTAACGGTTCTCAACTAGCAATTATGAACGCAAAATTTAGTTTGTGATTTAGATTGAAACCTTTAAAACTATTTTTCTCGCTAAATGCAAATTTCCACCGCCAGGTGTCGTATTTAAACGCGTTAGTCATCAATGGATAATTACACTTACTTGTGTCTGGAATCTAGCATGATCCATCTGTCTCCTCTCCTTCGGCGTTGTTTTAGGACTCCTAGTAAACGTCGCAGTGGAAAACTCACGATGCTCAGCGGCCGTCGCGTAGCTCTCCGTATTATCCTCATCGGCATCATCACAAGCCACCGTCCTGTAATCCTCCGTCGCCGAATCCTCATCCTCCCCCATCCTCAACCCCTCCTCCCGCATCACCATCTCCGCTGCGACCGTATACGTCTTGTACCTCTCTTTAGCGAGATGCCTGCGCTGCTTCGGCGTCAGCCTCCTGTTCAAATTCCTCAACCTCTTCGTGGGAGTCGACTCCGCACTGCTCACATCGAAATCAGTCTGAATCGGAGTCGCACTGTTCGCGTCGGAAAACTCTGTTATTGTAACTTCATTCCCTATCGTGCAATCCTCGTAAATTTCTGTTTCCGTGTTGACATCCGCCAGGGAGTTACACATATCGGTGGTTTCGTTGAGTAGTGAAGGCGGGTTGACGTTTTCCAATTCCACAACGCTGTGGGTGTCATTGGAAAAGTTTTGGAGTTTGGTTGTGAATATCGGGTTCGGTTTTTCATCTTCGCCCTCGCTGTTCAAGCTGGCGACGCTAACCATGCTACCGTCCATGTCCAACACGTCACCCATGGCTGAAGGAGGATTGACTTGGTCCAGGTTGGATAAACTGTGGTTTTCCAAACTCTCAAGGCTCGAACCTAAAAATATTAAAAATAATTAATACAACATTGATTCTAACGAGACGGAACATTTTTGCTAATAAATAACTGCTACGGTGTTTAAAATCAGATAGTATTGTGACAGTGAATCAGAGTTCTTTGTTTCTAAATATTATGGAAATGTACTTTTATAATAAACGAATTATTGATATTTGAATTGGATGATAATTGAAAATAATGATCTTTCAAATAAAAATTCATTCGATGATTTTTTAATTGTTTAATTACTTCAATAATCAGAAGATTAAATAATTATCATTTGATATCATTATCAATCGAGATATCGACACCCAATACGGGTAAAAGAGGATAAGATTAAGAAAGATCAATCGAGATAGTCATTGATAATGAAATCTATGTGGAAAAAAATTAATATAATATATGATGGAAATGTATATTAAACGAGAATAATCATTAACCTGCAGCCATGTAAGTTCAAGACTGCTAGTCGATAACTCAAGACAGACCAACATAGTGTATGTAATTAATGTTTGTAATCAATCGTATAAAATTCTGTATTAGCTTACCCTGATTTAATGAATTAGAAAGAGCCCGTCGGACAATCAAGTTTGCCGGCAGGGATTTCTTCCTGCGGACTTTCGGGCTTCTCAATTGCTCGACCCCGCTATTCGTCAGCGAATTCATGTGGGAAGGAGGCTGCACCTGATCCAGCTCCAACGACGCCAAGCTGTTCATACTGCGACAACCGTAATCATCACTAGCTTCATGCTGTTGGAACGTTGTTGCAATTCTCGTCGCCTCCATCGCAATCAACGTCGATTCCGTCATGGTGCTTAACGAAGAGAAATCATTTGATTTCTGCTCGTAAGTCCCCGAATAATACTCCTCCATTTTCGTATTCAACGAGGAGAAATCGTTCGATTTTTGATGTTGCTCGGTGTTTTCAAGCAAGTTCTCCTCGTCGTCATTCCCATCGATTTCATCCAACAAACCGGCTTGTTTTTCGTCGTCCATTAGTAAATCCTGCTCTTGCTTCTCAGCATCGCTGCTTTCGAAAGTAATAACATTAGGCGCGCTCCCGGAAATGCTGGGAAAGGTCAGGTCGTTCGGCGACAGGTCTTCGTTCCAAGTATCTCCACTTTCCGTCACTGAAGTTATAAATTTGTTCTCCTCTTTTTGTTGCAGGTGGAGGGAGGCCTGCGAAACGAGCTCCGCGGTGAATCGATCCAAAGATTCAATCATTGCATCGGGATCGAGCATCCTGTTGCTGATCTTCTCTTCTTTTTCGTTATCAGATCTGCCATCAATAGCGGGATTCGAATCGCTTTGTTTCATAGCGCAATAACTGTTTTCCATTGATTTAACTTTGGGCGAGTTTTTCTCCGCGGAGGGATTTTCGCTGGACAACGTTGGACACGCTTCGCCCGTTTTAGTATCCAACACGCTTGTTTCTGTAACGTCACAACCATTCTTCGTCTCGCCATCCCACGCAGTTTTCACACGTTTCTCGTTTATCAGTCCCTTCTTTTCCTCGTTTTCTGTTTCGACGTCTGCCGCCGTTGGCGGAATCCCCACGGGACTTGTTGCTTTTGTGTTCCCGACGGCAGACGCACCGTTCGCGTTTTTTGAATGGCACTCGGTGTTGGTGTTGGTGGTTTTCTTGGCTGGGTTGAAGTGTTTGGTGGCGACGCCGATGGGTTTTTCTTTGCTTTTCGGCATGCCGGAGGAGATGCACTGTTCCAGTAAAGCTTGTTCCGTTTCGATAGAACCGAACGACTCGACGCTCAGCGAGGAGAGGGATTCTTGGCGGGATAAGTTCAAGCGGTTTTCGTTGGTCTTCGAGGCGGATGCGTTTTGTGGACTGGTTTCACCTTCACCAAGTGTTCTACAGAAATAAAATAAACTCATTAATACGTCTGTTGTCAATAGCTCATATCGGTATCATTCGCTATTCTTAGTTCATTCGAATATATCGTAAATAAACGATTTTTTAATTAAAAAAAAAAAAACTCTATGGTTGAGTCTGTAACTTGATGAAACTCCAAATATTAAAAAAAAACCTTTACCGTTAAAAAATCGTTTATGGACGATATATTCGAACGAATTTGATTATATACAAATTTTGTCAATGTAACATCCCCCACCCAAAAAAAAAAATAGTTGACAATTTGCCTTTGGAATGTGTTAAGTGAATACTTAATAGAAAATAGATGTGAGAATGAAGATTTCATTTAAACACAAACAAAAACTGCATACGGGAGGCAATTGTTTTTTTTTTTGGAAAATCTTGTCAATACAATCTCGTCCTTCCCCAACTACAAAAATTTGTTCAGGATTTTAAAGTTTTAAGTAACTACTTAATTAAAATAGATGCTTCATACTATCTAGCATCTATTTTTAATTACTTTAAAAATATTTACTTTTCATTGTAATTAAATTCTTTATTAGGGGGTAGGGAGAGGTTAGTAAATGATTGGAGTCAAGGTCGGAGGAGGTGCTGGAATCGCCAACCTTGCTCTACTGGTGCAATTATGAAAATCGTACAAATTTTATCCTCATGCTACTTAAATAAAAAGAAAACTTACCGGGCTAACCCAGCTACACTGCCTCCATCTACAGTCAGATCACTCAAGCTCGATCTCAGCGAAAACTGACAAGGACTGTTTTCCACCGCGAAGGTGCTAACTTCGTCTTTCGCTCCCAGAAAGCGGTCTTTCCTCTCGGCCCTCGCAAACGGCTTAATCGGTGTGCTCATTGGTAAATTCCTGCTTTTCGCTTTCGGCATACCGGATTGTATGCACTCTGCGAGGATGTTGTCGTTGTCCCCGGATAAATTACTACTGCTGTCGTCTGATAGGTAGTCTTTTGTTTTGGATTTGTTGTCAGTTTGTATTGACAGCACGCTTAAATCGGAGTTGGAACCGGCGTGGCTAAGCAGAGCGGGGGTATCTTCCGTGCAGTAAGTTCTCAGCGTGTCGGAATGCGGTGCTTTGGGGGGTGTTTTGGGCATGACTCGAGACGAGCGCGGGAGGGGGATCCCGCTTGTACGGGGTTTGTAGTTACTCACTGAGGGGATTTTGCTTACTGGTAGACTGCTTGTTTTTGATAACCTATGCCTGTTAATCATAAAAAACAAAACAATAAATAAATATTCAATTACATATTTCGTTGTACTCTTGATGCTTGACACTGAAACTTAATCGAATGTAAAATATTGATAAAAACCTCGACACCCAATACGGGTAAAAGAGGATAAGATTAAGAAAGAAAGAATGAAAATATTGATATATGTATAATCTAAAATCCCCATCTACCATAATGGTGGTGTAGGGGTATGAAAATATTGATAAGAATTATATTTACCTATTGTTTTGCATTCCTATGTTTATACAGTCAGCCAATATATCGTCATCTTCATCATTCTCAGAAAGCTGTTCGTTGAACTCGGAGCTACTGTCGCGCTTCTCTTGTTCCGTGTCACGCTTTTCAGACTCATCCTCTTTCGGCTTCGCCGTGGTCTTCAAATCACCAACAACCGGCTCGTCTTGATCATCGATCGTCAAACTGCTAATACTCGTCGCCGTTGAAAACTGCACCGGAGTGCTTTCTTCCTTAAATTTCGTAATATTATCCTCAAACACACTAGGTTTCTGTATGCTCCTTGGAGCCGGCTGCGGGCGCCCGTCGGGTCCCCTAAGTCCGAAATTACGCGAGGAAGATGGGAATTCCAGATTACCCTTCCTGGGTCTGGGGCTGGGTGGAACGGTCTGGGTGGGCGAATCGGGGAGTTCGCTAGGCGAAACGATTCCGCTGGTCAGACGGCTGAAGTCCGACACCACGGAGCTCCGGTCGTCGTGGATCGAGTGCTGCTCGACGCTGTCCAACGAACCCAGCGAGCTCGATCGCGAGAACATCAAGGGGGTTTGTTCCGCGCAGTTTGAACTCGAGCTTGGTTCAACGAATTTAACTACTTTTGCTAGAAAAAAAAAGTTATTGTGATATTTGTTTTATAAACATCTAGGGATATTTATCCTTTATTGTAATATATATATTTTGTTTGATACAGACAAAATTTACTAAAAGCGAATTCACTATATTTGTAAAGCCCCATCTGTTGGCCAATTTTTAAGTAGCATCATCAACAAATGGATGGACTTTATTTCCTTGTACGATCAAGTTAGAAAATCGCCTTCCATTAATAGACGAAACGTTTGTTTGGTGTACTATTCTGTAGAGCCTATATTATATTCGTTGACGATTCCACTTATAAATTAGACAACAGATGGCTCTATGCGCTTTTGTTGCAATTTGTGTTTCATGCTGGAGTATATAGGCATACTAAAACATTCGTTGAAATTAGTCAACAGATGGCGCTTTGCGCTATTGTACATTCGTTAATAATTCCACTTATAAATAAGAAAACAGATGGCTCTATGCGCTTTTGTTACAATTTATGTTTCATGCTGGTGTATATAGGCATAGTAAAACATTCGTTGAAATTAGTCAACAGATGGCGCTTTGCGCTATTGTTACAATTTGTGTATATTTTAAGTCTCAACATCACAAAAATATATTGTTTTGGTGGTTATTACAGCCTTACCCCACACTCTATATGGGTAAATGGGGTTTTCGATAATATTTATATTACAGCCTTACCTTCACTTGGAGATGAATCAGTCTTAACATCCGTCACAATAATTTTCTCCTCTCTAGGAGGAGTGCTGGGTGCACCCTCTTCGCGACGTTTGTTCCCGACATCTCCCTCACCAACCGGTATGGAGTTCAGAGAGCCAAAACTGCTGACTCTGGAGAAGTATCCCGGGGTACCCTCCTCGCAATAATTCACCGGTTTTTCAGGCGACATCAACCCGGAACTCAGCGCGTTCTCCTCACATTTAACCCTACTGTTGTCTAAATCGGAAATATCCTCCACGGAACAATGATCCTTCTCATCTAAATGCGACAGCGTGGGGATCTTAGTCTTCTTCTCCTTACCCTTATCGTTATCAATATCATTTTTATCAATATCAATCCGCAAATCGGACATTGACGTTGCTGTTGAGAAATTCAAAGGGGTGCCTTCCGTGCAGTAGGTCTTCACCGTGTCCTGAAGGTACTCGTTATTGTCTTTCGTGATTTTCGCGCAGTTGTCGGAATCGGAGTCGTCCTCGGCGTAGCGCAGGGAGTAATCAGTCGGTTGGTCCAAGTCGGTTTCGGCGTAGATGCCGTAATTCGACTCCGGGGGTGATTTCAGTTTGTTGTTGGCGGGAGGTGCGGAAGGAGGAGGGGTTTTGTATTGGTAGCTCGGCTTGTCGCGCTCTTTGTCGGGGGCGAAGGTTTTCGGCTTTCGCGTTTCCGAGTACTTACGACTGTAGTCGATAGGCTGTTCGGTTGTATCGATGTCTATATCGTCGGGGTATGTGTCTGAGTAATTATTACGTACTGGTATAAAGGTATCTGTAATTATAATCAACCAGTTAATTACGAAATAAAGAAAAATTTACGTATATCTTAATATATTTTTAAAAATGTTGACGCTTAGCTAAGAATTTTGTTGTTTAAAAATGTTTCGAAATATAAAAATTTTAATAAATTAAAAACGACGCAAGCGCCACCTTTTGCCCAATTTCAAGTGGCATCGACAACGATTTGGGTCTACAAGGTAGACGACCGAGAATCATTGTTTCGTCCACTAAAGAAAGGCGAACTTGTCCTGTTTATGAAAACAAGGAAAATTAAATTCAAACGTTCAGCCACCATTCATCTAGCGTATGGATGAATGGTGGCTGAACGTTTCATTAAATATACAAATTTGCAAAAAAAAGTAGAACGTTCAACAATTAATAAAATAACGATCCTTACTTTTTCTGGAAGTCGAATTAACATAAACCAAACTGGAAGCACCGGTGAACATCCTCCCGTTGCTGCCCCCACCACCGTTCCTCAATTCCTTCTGGTGGTAACTCGTAGACGGCTCGCCTGTAATATTCAAACTAGAGAACCCGTTGCACAGACTATCCTCCGCTTCCAATCCAGGAACAGCCTTCTTTTCAAACTCCCGACTCTCGGACCTCAGCACACCCTTCCCACTCGCTTTCCTCTGCAACAAGTATTTTTCCTCCACACTGTTGAAAATCAGCTTACCGTCCTCGCTGTTTTTAATTTTGAAAATCAGTTTATCGTCGTCTAAATTCTTGTGTTTCGTTGGGGAATCCCTCTCGAGGTTTTCGAATGTTTCAGTTAGGTTTTGGTCTAGGTCGCGGAGCAGGGCTTTCTGTTTGCGGGCGCCCAAGGTGGGTAGAGCGGGAAGGTCCATAGCGCGTGCTGTTGAGTCCATCGAGGGGAGGAGAGAGTGACTAGGGCGGGAGTTTAGGAGGTTTTTGAGCGCGGCGCTGGAGCCGGTCGCGATCATTTTGTGCTTGGAGTGGTTTAAGCTGCGCAGCATTGCGGGCGCGCCCATCTGCCAGAGCGCTTCTTGGTCGACCTGGTTCTTAGCGGAGAGGTTCCACAAAGTCCCGCACGCGTTGCTTACTATGGTTAAACTTGGGCTTTTCAGTTGCTCTAATAAAATTTGCAGGCAGTTGTGCTTGCGGAGGATTTCCCGGTAGTCGTCCCTGACGGCGATTTGGCTGGAGATGTTGCGCAGGATTCCACCGGCGTTTTCGTTTATGGTTAGTGATTTTGATGGGGCTTTGTAGGAAAGCATGTCGACGAGGAAGCCCAAGCCGTTCTCCACTGCGCATATTTCTAGTTTGTTCTCGGTGCAATGGGCGGAGAGATTCCACAGGGCTGAGAGTATGGATTTTAGAGTGTTTTCTTTGGTGGTGGCCATTCCGGCTTTCATCAAACCAGCCACTGTGCCCACTTCCCGCAGGATTTCCTTGCTGGTTTGATCTGCGCGCCATGATAAATTCCTCAACACACTCGCTGTCACCTAACAAAACAAATACCATCTCATAAAATAACAAAACCAAAATAATTTTCAACAATAACTTAACAACATTCATGAGGTAGATCAATGATTTTATACTAACGGATATATATATATATATATATAATCTAAAATCCCCATCTACCATAATGGTGGTGTAGTGGTACTAACGGATATACTGTTCTTTAGGTGGCAGATCTTTTTTTTTGCGGGCGAGTAAGGTGGGCAGGGCGGGAGTGTCCATGGAGGGCGAGAGTTTAGGAAGAAGGAATCTCAAATGGATATTAAGGTCGTTGTGGAAGGTACTAAAAAGAAGAAGAGGTGTTTTCTTTTCTTTGGTGAATTTATAAAAACAAACCTGTCTGAGTTCGTCGCTGGGGCTCTGCAGTTGAACGACCAGCGCCCGCATGAATTCCCTAAACGAGCACAACAAGGCTTTGTTCCCACTGTCCCCGAACGTCAAGTTCGTGAGCGCCATACAGGCATACCTGCGCAGCAGGATGCAAGATGGCGTGTCCATAGTGCTTCCATGAAGATTATGCTCTGTCTAAAAAAAATAAATACATTTTTTTGAATATATATATCAATAGCCCTTTCCACCCATATGAGTGTAGGTTTTTTTTTAAATATATATGTATAAAACGTAAGTCATTTCATAATTTCTTAACAAAATTTCATGATTTTTTGATAATATGTCATGAGTTTTGACAAAAATTCATGATTTTTGAGAAAAGGTAATGATTTTGGACGTAATTTCACGATTTTTGACAAAAATTAATGATTTTTGACATGATTTCAAAATTTGTTGACAAATATTTACGGTTTATTATTGAATGTTTACGATTTTTTGGTAAAATTTCATGATTTTTGATGAAATTTCATATTTTTTTACAAAATTTTGCGATTATCGACAAAATTTTATGATTTTTAACGTAATTTCACGATTTCTTGACAAAATTTCATGATTTTTTGACAAAATGTCATGAGTTTTGACAAAAATTTACGATTTTTTTAGAAAATTTAATGATTTTGGAAGTAATTTCACGATTTTTGAGAAAAATTAATGATTTTTGACATGATTTCAAAATTTGTTGACAAAATTTCACGGTTTATTATTGAATTTTACCATTTTTTGATAAAATTTCATGATTTTTGATGAAATTTCATATATTTTTTACAAAATTTTGGGATTATCGACAAAATTTTATGATTCTTAACGTAATTTCACAATTTCTTGACAAAATTTCATGATTTTTTGACAAAATGTCATGAGTTTTGACAAAAATTTACGATTTTTTAGAAAATTTAATGTTTTTGGACGTAATTTCACGATTTTTGAGAAAAATTAATGATTTTTCAAAATTTGTTGACAAAATTTCACGGTTTATTATTGAATGTTTACGATTTTTTGGTAAAATTTCATGATTTTTGATGAAATTTCATATTTTTTTACAAAATTTTGCGATTATCGACAAAATTTTATGATTTTTAACGTAATTTCACGATTTCTTGACAAAATTTCATGATTTTTTGACAAAATGTCATGAGTTTTGACAAAAATTTACGATTTTTTTAGAAAATTTAATGATTTTGGAAGTAATTTCACGATTTTTGAGAAAAATTAATGATTTTTGACATGATTTCAAAATTTGTTGACAAAATTTCACGGTTTATTATTGAATTTTACCATTTTTTGATAAAATTTCATGATTTTTGATGAAATTTCATATATTTTTTACAAAATTTTGGGATTATCGACAAAATTTTATGATTCTTAACGTAATTTCACAATTTCTTGACAAAATTTCATGATTTTTTGACAAAATGTCATGAGTTTTGACAAAAATTTACGATTTTTTAGAAAATTTAATGTTTTTGGACGTAATTTCACGATTTTTGAGAAAAATTAATGATTTTTCAAAATTTGTTGACAAAATTTCACGGTTTATTATTGAATGTTTACGATTTTTTGGTAAAATTTCATGATTTTTGATTAAATTTCATATTTTTTTTACAAAATTTTGCGATTATCAACAAAATTTTATGATTTTTAACGTAATTTCACGATTTCTAGAGAAAATTTCATAATTTTTTGACAAAATATCATGAGTTTTGACAAAAATTTACGATTTTTGAGAAAAGGTAATGATTTTGGACGTAATTTCACGATTTTTGACAAAATTAATGATTTTTGACGTAATTTCGAAATTTGTTGACAAAATTTCACGATTTATTGTTCAATGTTTACGATTTTTTGATAAAATTTCATGACTTTTGATGAAATTTCATATTGTTTTTACAAAATTTTGCGATTATCAACAAAATTTTATGATTTTTAACGCAATTTCACAATTACTTGACAAAATTCTTCAAGTAACTTGCAGTTGAAAAGATTTTGATGCCAAATATAAAAACAATCACTACTTACTGTTGCTTTATTTTTTATCGTAAACTTACCTCTACTAGAGATGCGATGATGTGAATTCCTCCCAACTGACAGATAGCCTGCCGATGGCCCTCGTCGAAAGAGTGCTTCATCAGATTCGCTATTATCGGAACCGGATGCCTGTCGTTTTCTCCATTTTCTAGAAACAATTACAATTTAACTGCGACCATTCCGTTTTTCTATTATTAATTACAATTCATATAAATACAGAATAAAGGAGATTCCCAACATTTTTATCATCAACACTTTCTAGTCGCAACTTACATAAATGTTGAAGAAAAGAGTTTTCCAACAATTTTTTTTATAAACAATTACAATATACATAAACACGTATGAAAGGATACAATTGATAAATTGCACAAAGCGCCATCTATTGCCTAATTATGATATGACTGAAATAGTCACATCCAGTTATCAAAGTGCTAATTTCTGATGAAGCACGAAAAGCTAACACTAGTTATGAAAACGCTAAATCATCAAAATTTAGTGTTTTGCGAGTAATCAAGATCTAGCATTTTGACCGACAAGAGTTAGACCATAGATGGCGCTTTGTGCAATTTATCAATTGTATCCTTTCATATGTGTTTATGATTATTTTATTTATTTATTTAGTCTTATATAACATCGTTATATGTTCCTCTCTACTTCTCAGTGTGCGGTGGTTTATGATTAGTGTTTTGTTAACTAATAACTGCTAGTAATCAAAACACTAAATTATGATGATTTAGCGTTTTGATAACTAGTGTTAGCTTTAATAATTTAAATAATTTGCTAGTAATCAAAAAACCTAATTTATGACGATTTAGCATTTTGATAACTAGTGTTAGCTTTTCAGGCTTTCTTTCTTTCTTAATCTTATCCTCTTTTACCCGTATTGGGTGTCGAGGTTAGCTTTTCAGGTTTTACCAGACTCTATTTTTAAATTAAATTACTCAACTTTTAAAGGAGTTTCTTGAAAAATTATATTTTTATTAAAATCTCTTACCTTGTTATTTAAATAAAAATTTTAAACGTTTTTATTTTATTTTTATTTAAATAATTAAGTCTCCACAAGCAACTTAAAGAAAATTCCCTTACCTTGCGTTTCCGTGGAGGAGGAAATCTCAGGCTCGAAATCGGTGTCATTTTTAAGAGCATCCGTGTACGCCCTCGCCTGTTCGAGCAACTTCAGCACCCTGGTCTCCCGTTTTTTCAGCTTCTCATCAGGTTGCGCGTGCACCAGATTGTGCAACGCCTGCGAAGCCTTCTTCCTCGTGTCGGAATCCTTATCCGACTGGACCAACTGAACCAACAGCGGTATGCAACCTAGCAAAGAAATAATATTCTCATTAATCACTTGGCGAAACATAACTAACTGCTTCTTAAGTTTCAAACCTTTATAGTTTTTTTTTTTAAGGTTAGGTTCGTTTACAAACTATAGAATAACTAATGGCGAGACTTTTGAATATTTTTGTATCTATTATTTCTAGCTTACTATTATTATTGTAAATATAAGGGTAATTCAATTGTTTTATTAATATACATTTTTAATAGAAAAAAAATATAAACAGATCATGCAAATAATAAAATTTACCTGATTGTCTCATAGCTAGGCAACTTTCCGGACTGGTGCTCAGCGCCAGGAGAGTGTCGCCCATGTCAGCATGTTCTTGCCCGCCCAGCATCGCCAGCAGACTGTAAACCATGTCGACTTTCGCCTCCAGTTGCTGCATGGACCTCCGCGTCAACCGATCCGGACTGCCCAACACCCTGTCCAACGGCGCACCGCCGGAACTAGACGCGAAACTTAACACACTCGCTTGGTCCTAAATGCAAATTTACATTTCACAAACTAATCTTCCGATCTATTAAAACATTTTGATCGGCTGACAAATGTTTATCTGCTAAAACAGTTCGATCTGTTAAAACAGTTTGATATGCTAAAACAGTTCGACCTGTTAAAACAGTTTGGTATGCTAAAACAGTTCAATCTGCTAAAACAGTTCAATCTGTTAAAACAGTTTGATATGCTAAAACAGTTCAATCTGCTAAAACAGTTCGATCTGTTAAAACAGTTTGATATGCTAAAACAGTTCGACCTGTTAAAACAGTTTGGTATGCTAAAACAGTTCAATCTGCTAAAACAGTTCAATCTGTTAAAACAGTTTGATATGCTAAAACAGTTCAATCTGCTAAAACAGTTCGATCTGTTAAAACAGTTTGATATGCTAAAACAGTTCGACCTGTTAAAACAGTTTGGTATGCTAAAACAGTTCAATCTGCTAAAACAGTTCGATCTGTTAAAACAGTTTGATATGTTAAAACAGTTTGATTTGCTAAAACAGTTCGATCTGTTAAATCAGTTCGATCGAAACAACTGGATCCGATCCATCTGTAAGAACAATCCGCTTCTAGTGTTGCATTTGTGCGCCACGTTGCGAAACTTTTGGCGCACGTACGTGCGCCAAACTATGACAGCACAACGTGCGGCAGATCGTGCGGTCCCGAGTTCGGCATGATGTTGATGCCTTTTCTTATGTGCTATTCACACCACCTCTGCCATTCGTGCACTTCAGACAAAGATGTGCTGAATAGCGCGTAAGATAAGGAAAAGAAAAAAATCGATATTTCATGTGTATATGAAATATAGTTTTTTTCTCACGGGAAATCAACAGCAGCTGAATTCGGGACCGCACGACCTTGCGCACGTCGTGCGCCAAAAGTTTCGCAACACAACACCATCCGCGTCATTCCAACAAGAATCTATTTAGACCATCACTAGTTGAATCTCAATAATTTCAAAATAACCACTGACCACATTGTGTTTCATGTTATTGCGCGGATTGTCCGGGCTCAACTTGGTCGGCTCGGAGTTCCACATGGTCTTCTCGACGGGCCACGTGCCGTGGTACAAATTGGCGACCTGCGGCCGATGCTGGTGGTTCGGGATCGGCTCGCTGCTGACGGACATCTGGGTGGCGCTGGGAACCCGCCCGACGCCGCACTCGTCCTCGCTGGTCAACGCGTCACCACCCTCCGCGCTCCTCGTCTCATACTAAAACCACGAAAACAAAATTGTTACACTTTGACAAACAGCATGGATCAAACAAATTACTTAATTATTTTATTCTTCATTTAGAGCACAATATTTATTATTTATGACATCGTTAAATTTTTTGAATATAAAGTTTTATTATATGCTGACGGCATTAAGATTGTCAACAATTTTTAAGAAATTCACATTTAATGAAACGTTCAGTCACCATTCATCCAGCGTATGGATAACTAGCGATGGCCATTTCTTATCAGACTAGTGTGTTCCATGTGCAATGCCTTGATGAAGGCGACTGAACGGAAATTGTGTTGTGGTTATATACCCGATATTAATCATAATAAATTAAAGACGACGCAAGCGCTACCTTTTGCCTAATTTCAAGTGGCATCGTCAACGATTTGGCGAAACAATGATTCTCGGTCGTCTACCTTGTAGACCCAAATCGTTGACGATGCCACTTGAAATTAGGCAAAAGGTGGCGCTTGCGTCGTCTTTAATTTATTATAATTTTTAAGAAATTAACAATTTTATACTTTTTAGTTTCTTATCTCAATTGTATTTATAATTTGATAACATCTATTCCAGCGCAATGAATTCGCACTTAGAAGTTATAGTTTTATTATGTCGAATACATAGGAAGTTTGTTAGTTCTAGATTTATGTGAGATATGAAGGAAATCTTCTATATTAATAAACACACAAGCATCGCAGAATTCAAAATCAGCATTAATTATGTGGCGTTATTCAAGTCGGGTGATTTGTTACACTACAAATCTTCTTTTAACGGTTTCTCTCGCAATTAGATGCAATAGGAAAAGAGGTAAATGAATAGCTGGATGTAACCGATGGTAAATTGCTTGTGAAATTAGACGGTGTGTATATGTGTGTGTTGTGTGTGTGAACGAGTCCAATTGCGGATCTTTCTCGTTTTCGCTCATTTCAATTATTCAATTTCATGTTGGCGCTGTTTAAAAATTCACTCCAATTGCACGCTCCATCGTGCTCCGGGGAGATCGAGGAGAGAAATAATTTTACGTTGCGACGCAATTTTCCTCTTTATATTTATTTCAAGAACATATATATATATAATCGAATGTATTTTTTATTATTCTATGTTGGGGTTGTGTTTTTGGGGTTATCTACTCTAATTAAATAAAAATGTTTGTCCTTTCTCCTACTTATCATTTTTATTTAAATAATTAAAGTCTCAACAACCAACAAGAAGAAGATTATTCTGTCTTAATACTTGTTTTCCATTTGTTTCTATCAGTAGTCATTCTTTTTTTCTTTTTCAAGAACACTCTTTTCACTATTTGTAAAAAACACAACTTTTTTTTAAGTTTCACAAAATTTCATGTAGAATGCCGCAATTTTTTGTTGACGAAACAATTGTAGCAGTTTCTACAATAAATTTTGTGAAACCTAAAAAAAACTATTGTTTTTTTTTTAAATCGATTGCTGCTAATTGAGCCTATATTTTTGGATTGAATTAATGACAGCAGTCAATTGAGTCTACCATTATTTATTAAATCCATGACAGGTGTCTATAGAGCATATCTTTTTGGGTTTATTTAAAGACAGCTGTCAATTGAGTTTATTTTTTCCATTGAATTGATTCCAACTGTCAATTGAGTTTATCTTTTTGGGTTTAGATTAATGACTGCTGTCAATTGAGCCCATCTGTTTGGGTTGATTTCATGACATCTGTCAATTGAGCTTATTTTTTCCATTGAATTGGTTCCAACTGTCAATTGAGTTTATCTTTTTGGGTTTAGATTAATGACAGCTGTCAATTGAGCCCATCTGTTTGGGTTGATTCCATGACATCTGTCAATTGAGCTTATTTTTCCATTGAATTGATTCCAACTGTCAATTGAGTTTATCTTTTTGGGTTTAGATTAATGACAGCTGTCAATTGAGCCTATATATTTGGGTTGATTTCATGACATCTGTCAATTGAGCTTATTTTTTCCATTGAATTGATTCCAACTGTCAATTGAGTTTCTCTTTTCGGGTTTAGATTAATGACAGCTGTCAATTGAGTTTTTCTTTTCGAGTTTGGATTAATGACAGCTGTCAATTGAGCCCATCTTTTTGGGGTTGATTTCATGACATCTGTCAATTGAGCTTATTTTTTTCCATTGAATTAATTACAACTGTCAATTGAGTTTATCTTTTTAATTTGAATTAATGACAGCTGTTAATCGAGTCTATATTTTTGTGTTGACAATTATCAATCGATCCTGACAGAAATGTATACCTTACAAGTATAAAAATACAACTGTCGTTTTTCCAACTGTTTTTTTTTGACATATTAAGTTGTCAAAAAATGCAGATAGTGATGCCTAAATTAACATTATATTTCTTCAAAATAAAATCGGATTTAATTTAATCAAATATAATCCACCTACCTTGTATGTTTTTTTTTTTAAGCTCGCGATTCATTTCTCTTTGCGCAATTAAATTTAATAATCCATATACAGACGCTTTCATCTCAACACTGGAAGCCTTTCGGCATTGTTGCCGAACTTTAATATTATTGCGCAACATTCTATTTTCTTTAATATTATTGATCGGTCACGGGGCATACGCGGCATTATTCAACATATTATATAGCCTGTTCGAAAGGCTATAAACTCGAATCACAATTAAATAAAAAGTGTTTTAATTGTGATTAACTACCTTCACATAACTCAAATTTAAACAATTAAAGCTATAAACTTGAAGTTTATTCGAAAGTTTGTCACCGTACAAAAAAATAAATAGAATTTGACGGATTTTGTCATTAAGTATGTGCATGAATTAACAAATTAAAGAATTACCAAAGCCAATAGATAGAAAAAAACAAAAAACAAATATACATAAACACTGCGTATTATGTCATTCTGTGTAAATTTGGTTGCCTATAACAACATTTAAAATTACATCCTGCGCGAAATATTTTTTTAAATAGAAAAGAGTATTCATTCACTTGGTCACAGTTATTTAAATATATTACATAAAAATGATTTGAAAATAATTAATAAATTATTTCCACATTTAGCTCTGTTGCCCGGGAAGTAGTTGTTTTAATGTGCATTTGTTTAACGCGTAAATCAAAAGTCACAGAGCTAAATGTGGAAATAATTTATTAATTAATTATTTTCAAATCATTTTTATTTAAAATATTTTCTTATTCTGTAGAAGATAGCAGTGTGAAACGCAAGGAAATAAAAGTATTTATTGTATATAATAAATTATATAATGCAAATTAGTTTAGTTTCTGGTCGATAAACTCACCTGGACAGTTTTCGAGACGGACGAAAGCCGCACGCTTTCCAAAACCAGCGACTCCATTTCGTAGTTCAGTGGGGGAGCATTTTTCAGCAGGCACGTTTCGGACACTTCATTGCGGATCTGCAAAATAAAAGATATTGTTGACAATCACAGCACAAGTGATTATATTGATATAATTTTAAACAAATTATCCGATGAAGTTAGTCCTAGACAAAATCTAGGAAGAGTTCGTCCGACACGACGATTATAAATGGATTTTCCTCTTCCCACAGTCACAAAATAATATTCTATAAGAATGACAATTGTTAATGTAGTTTTGTAAATTAATAAAAGGGCAATGCTTAAAAAGCGTTTGGTTTGATAACTAATCAGAAATCAATTGAGCCTATTATTATTTATTAAATCCATGACAGGTGTCAATAGAGCCTATCTTTTTGGGCTGAATTAACGACAGTTGTAAATTTAGCCTATCTTTTTAGGCTGAATTTTGGCAACTGTCTAATGGGCTGAATTAATGACAGACGCGGATTAATGAAAATTTTCTCTGGATTAATGATCTTAAATGAACTGAGCCTATCTTTTATGGCTGAATTATTGACAGCTGCGAATTGGGCTGAAGATTTTTTCGTCACGACGAAATTATCATCGATGCAATTTCTGAAGATTTTTTCGTCACGACGAAATTGTCATCGATGCAATTTCTGAAGATTTTTTCAAACACGATTCCTAAAATGGGCTCAAGATTATGTGTATTTTTTTTTTCGTAACTCCAGCTTCTTTGGTAAGGCTGGAATAAAAAAAAAACGACTTTTTCGGTACACTCGTTAAGACCTTTAAAACGCAAATTTCTATCGCAACGCACAAAACTGGAAAGAAAAAAAAAGAGAAACTCCTCCTAGCTGCATCGTAAAACAGATCCTCTCAATTAACTCCGCATTTTATTTTTCCTTTATGCAAAACGCATTAACGCCCATTGCGTATCCATACTTTTATTCAGATTGCCATTGTTGCAACTGTAAAAATTAAAAATCAACAAAGCGCGCGCGCGCGCTAATGGGATTTTTAATTGGAAACAACTGTTATGCAACGAAATTTGAATTGCCCATCGGGATGACCCTGGCTGCGGGAGGGAGGATAAATCTGGGTCATCGCGCACCCCTCTTTAACGAGAGCTCATCAATTAAGCGGGGAGATTAGGCATGTTTCGGGTAATCCGGGCTTTTGAAGCAAATCGCTCGCTTTTTTGAGCTGGATGCTAATAAATTTAAAAGCACTTTAATAAATTGATTAATTAAAAAAAATGAAACAAAATAAATTTGTCCTTTACTTTCCCCATATAAAATATAATGATAATATTAAATGAAAACACAATTTATACGAAATATATATTATATATTTTATTCAAAGATATTTTATTGGTAAATTTTTAGTATTTTTATATAAGAAGTAATGTTTACTTTATAGTGATTGTATGAAAGTCAAAATTACTGACACTTGTTGATAATTTTGATGAATTTTGACACTTTGTGCCTTTCGACATTTTTCGTTACACAACCAAACCCCCCCCTCCCCAAATAATAATAATAATAAATTAATTAATTAAAAAAATCATTGAAAATAGTTACTTTTGTAAAAAAATGTTAATTTTTAAAATTTACAGAAAAACTTTAAACTTTCAACGACAACCAAAATTTAAAACGACCAAAAAATATGTAATTTTCAACAGAAAATTCAAAATTTATTAAAAAGAAATTGGATTTTCGAAAAATGAAAAAAAAGCTATATTTTTAAGAAAATGTTAAAAAATCGTGATTTTTTTGTAAGTTATTGATTTCCTGGCAATCGCAAAGAAAAAAGTAATTGACATTTTTTTTATACATAATTTCATTATTTTTCGTTCATTACTGTCGTTTTTTGAAATTTTCAACTTTTTTTGGTATTACAACATTGTATGTCATTTTTAAAATTTCTGTTTTTTTGACATTTCGTCATTTTGTGTGTATTGTTTTTAATTCTTTACCTTCCTCTTGCGATATATTCTATGATACAATTAAATCTCTGTTATCACAATTATACCAAAGAGCAGCTTAATATTCTATTAATTTATATTTTAGCATTAAGTTAGTTTATATATTATATTATATTATATTATACACACACGGCTATATATTTCCTGTTGGGCAATAAAGACTTATTATTATTATTATTTTCTGTCATTTTTTTTGTAATTTCGTCGTTTTTAACAAATATTGTGTCGATTTAGAATTTTCCATAAACACTTAAAATCCTCAAAAAAGTGAAATTCTCAGAAAATGTTACATTTTTAGGAAATTGTTAAATTTTAAATGAAATAAAATTTTTTAAATGTTTAATTTATGAAAACAAAATAATGTCTTTTTTTTCAAAACACAAATGTTGAAAAAAGAATATATTTATTTTTCATATTTAACATTTGAAATTTTTTACAATTCATTTTTTTTTGCTTTTTGGTAATTTTAATGGCCATCGTTAATAATAATAATTTATTTCTCAACAAGCAGAGCCTAATTACAGAGAAATATATATGTATAAACTAAACTAAATATAGTTGTACAGTGTGAGCTAATAAAGCATTATTATTGTTATTATTATTTTCACTTCTAAAAGCAGACATTTCATGGTCGACGATAGTTCATTTGACATTTTCAATGTTTTGACAATTAATTTTTGAACATAATCTGCATAATCGACATTTTTTAGTTTTAAAGTTTGGCATTTTTTTTTCTAGTTAATCAATTGTTAATTTAAAAAGTTGAACATTGTATTATTCAATATTTATCATATATAATTTATTAAATAATATAAACTTCACTTTTACTTTTTTGACTTGAATTAATGACAGCTGTGAGTTAAGCCTAACTTTTTGGGCCTATATCATCAATGAGTAAGAGGAAGAAATACATACGACAGAGAGAGAGACAGATTTTGTGTGAAGCTAGCCCGGTCTGTATTTAACTATCTTCATCAAGCATTGCACAAGATCTCTTCAATTGTATATCGAAATTATTAAATAAACGGAACTTTATGTATCGTTTTAATTTCTAAGTGTAGAATAATACTGCAGTAATTCCAATAATTTGTTAATTCCTCAACAGATTACAGCGGTAATAAAGGCAAACATATTTTGTGATTAAATTAAAGACTGTTTGTTTTTAATATAACTAATCAAAGTTGACATTTTTATGTCTACAAAATGAGCTTTCCGACTAGCAAATTGCTCGCTTTGCCGTTATTGTTATGCCTCTCTAAACATTTGTACGGTATTAATGGGAAAACTTTGCCCTTTGCACGAGATATTGCATTTTCAACGTTCCGTGCCATTTAATCCGGAGCTTAACTTTTCAAGACCCGATTCCTTCGGCATCGATTCGGGAAGCCCTTTAGCGCGGAAAGTGCAACGTGTCAGCAGTGGCGACGGGAAGAGGCCTAATTAAATAATCCCCGATGCGGAAGGAGAGGATGCGAAATTATGTCAACCGAACCAAGTTCAGATAAATCAGATAGAAATTAACAAACAAAAAAAAAGATAATACTAAAGCAGGTTTTGTTGGGGGAATAAAACGATTCACTTTTATGTTGTTTTTTATTTTCAACATTAAATTGAAACTTTTTATTAAAAAATAAATTTATTTAATTAACAAAATGTTCAACCATCATGGATAGCAAACAAAAAAAAGATAATACTAAAGTAGGTTTTGTTGGGGGAATAAAACGAAATCTGTCTCTCTCTCTCTGGCGTATGTATTTATTCCGCTTAACTCACAGCTGTCATTAATTCAGCCCAAAAGGATGGGCTCAATTGACAGCTGTCATTAATTCAAGTCAATAAATCAGTCTCAATTGACAGCTGTCATAGATACGACAAAAAAATCAGGCTCAGTTGACAGCTGTCATTAATTCAAGTCAATAAATCAGTCTCAATTGACAGCTGTCATAGATATAACCAAAAAAACAGGCTCAATTGACAGTTGTCATTAATTCAAGTAAAAAAAAAATCAGTCTCAATTGACAGCTGTCATAGATACGACCAAAAAAATCATGCTCAATTGACAGCTGTCATTGATTCGATTCCCGATTTGGTTTAACCTCTAATCGACCAGACTTTGTTTCAGATTTCACTTTTATGTTTTTTTTTTCAACATTAAATTGAAACTTTAGATTAAAAAAAACAAATTTATTTATTTAATGAAATGTTCAACCATCATGGATAGCTAGTGATAGGCAAAAGATGGCGCTTGCGTCGTCTTCCGTTTATTAAAATTTATTTATGATTTTCAACTTTTTTAAGAAATTTATGATTTTCATAAAAAATCAAATTTCTTTTTAATAAGAAGTAATTATGGATTTTCAAAAAATTAAGTGCCTCAGTGATCAACGATAAAATTGAAAAGAAAATCCATCTAAAATCAATATAATTTCAACTTTGAGTGAAAATACTGGGAAAACTATGAATGGAGTATATTTTGATTCTCTCAAAGATACGGTTTTTTTAAATACAAAAAACAAATTTAATTGGAAATCCATTATGGACTTTTCTCTTTTTTTTGTCGAGGTTATGGACTTTTCTAATTATGTTTTTTTTAATGAGTGATTTCAATAAAATAAGCCTAAAATCCATATAAATCCAACTTCTGGGAAAACTTCGGATGGTGTATTTTTTTGCTGCTCACTGATTCTGAAGAGATCACATTAGTGAAACGGGTCAATTGTGTGGCTCGCGAGCAACAACAAAAATATGCACCCAAAAATTCACATAAAAAAAAAACAAACGTTTGTCTATTGAGTAGAAATGGCTTTTAATGGTTAAAATTCATTAACCGTGAACTTGATTTTTACGTATTCAAGTTTGAGAATGTTGAGCATCCGAATCGCGTGAGTTTATTTGCAGACTTTAAAAAAAATCGAGGAAAGTTCGCGGGGGTTGGAGGTGGATCGATATCGCAGCATTACAACAAAACCGCCGGTCTGAGCTAAAGGTAATACAAAATGCTCTTTCGCGAATGCCGTGCGATAACGATTTTTTTTTTGTTGGTTTCGCCAAAGGTTGAAATAAATTTAAAGCTGATGATATCGCGTTTATTTCTGAATAAAGAGTGATTTTAAATATTGAAATAAAAAGAAAATAAAGCGTAAGGAAGCAGGAACTGTAATAATTTCAATGTATAAATAAATCATTTTTTTAATTTATTTACCGAAATGTTATAAAAATAATCGTGAATTAATTTTTGTGTAGAATTAGATTGTTTTCCCATAACCTACAACATTGAAATTAGTTTTGTAGGTTATGTTTTTCTATAACTTACGACATTGACATTATATTTATAGGTTATGTTTTCCCATAACCTACAACATTGACATTCGGTTTATAGGTTATGTTTTTCCATAACCTACAACATTAATATTCGGTTTGTAGGTTATGTTTTTTCATAACCTACAACATTGACATTCGGTTTGTAGGTTATGTTTTTCCATAACCTACACCATTGATATTCGATTTGTAGGTTATGTTTTTCCATAACCTACAACATTGACATTCGGTTTGTAGGTTATGTTTTTTCATAAACATCAATTTAGCCTAACTTTCTGGGTTGAATAAATTACAGTTATCGATTGAGCCTATGTTTTTATTTTTGATAAAATCATTGATATCCATCAATTTAGCCTAACTTTTTGGATTGAAGCTGTCATTTAGCTGTCAATTGAGTCTACCTTTTTAGAAAAACTCTCTATTCCTAAAATAATAATATCGTTGATTACTAAGGTAATTGATGATAATTTTATAATTCACTATAAATGTTTATTTCAAATAATACTCAAACGAAATTTATTTTAATTGAAATCAGATTTATTTGTTGTCTTTCACGTTTCACGAACGCCCGACGACAAGGGAAATTCATTGCCTCGCTGGTTGTGCGATCATTTGTTGAAATGACTCGTTTCTCGGACGTAAATACATTCATTAGGGCCGATGATGAAACTCGGTGACTATAATATAAATTTGTAAGAGAACAGCACCGTCTATTTCTGGCACGCGGGATTAGATCTGAAACATATGCGGATGCACTTCAGAAACAGACACCTCTCTTCCAGTTTTAAACTCGGGAGAAACAATAATACACTTTGCTCTTTTTTTTAAATTTATTAATAGAAAGCATAGTTTTTGCTTTGATAAATTTAATATTTGAGAATTGTGACTAATGCAGAATGCTCGAAATACATAATAATAATTGCAATAAGATCAAATTTTCATTGAGAATAAAAATTTTCAATGAGACATATGTGTCATTTTTTTATTGTTTAATACAATAAACTTGTTAATTGTTGAGGCTTCTACTTTCTTATACATTGTAATTCAATTTTTTTATTTCCAATAATACTTTATTTCCAATACAGGCCGAAGCCTAATTACAAAGGAAATTACAAAACAAATCAAAAAATAACATAATGCAAATAAACTATACTTAAAACTAATAAAATATACATGCAGCTAGATATAATTATTATAAACAAGATTTTAATGTTGCAATAAAATTCGATCTTGATGGATATCAACAGAGTACTGCACCTCATGGTATCTGCGTAACATATAAATAAGCGGGGAAAACGAATGATGAGTTTTTTTATTTAATACAATAAACATTTATGGCCCATCAAATTCTAAACAGCGCCCATCAATGACTTTTGATATTTTTAAAATTATACAAATCGTATTCTTATTGTAATTATTTACTTAAAATATCAAGCGAAAGTTGGGCTTCAGCTGTTAAACTTAACTTTTATTTATAGAAATTCGTTGAACAAATTGACATTCGATTTGTAGGTTGCAGAAAAACATAACCTAGAAAACAAATCCCAACTTATAGAAAAACATAACCTACAAACCAATTGTCAATTTAAGTGTTTTATTTAATATTTTAAATCAGTGTCAATTTAAGGTAAACATAACCTACAAACTAATTGTCAATTTAAGTGTTTTATTTAATATTTTAAATCAGTGTCAATTTAAGGTAAACATAACCTACAAACTAATTGTCAATTTAAGTGTTTTATTTAATATTTTAAATCAGTGTCAATTTAAGGTAAACATAACCTACAAACTAATTGTCAATTTAAGTGTTTTATTTAATATTTTAAATCAGTGTCAATTTAAGGTAAACATAACCTACAAACCAATTGTCAATTTAAGTGTTTTATTTAATATTTTAAATCAGTATCAATTTAAGGTAAACATAACCCACAAATCGAATGTCATTTTTTTTCTCAATGATTTTCAAGAATTCACCAAACCAAATGTCAATTTATAGAAAAACTAAATGCCATTTTTTTCAATGAAAAACATTGAAGTTCGGTTGTTTTGGTTATGTTTTTTCATAACCTACAAGATCGACATTCGATTTGTAGGTTATGTACCTTGTACCTCAACTACTCCGAACCAGATGTCCCAAAAGGAGACGCCTTCTACTAGATTCAGTTGTGCAATGTTTAGTCATATTAAGATAGTTTAATAAACACATTCAATGTCTGTGGTGTAAGTAACCACTTTCCTGTATTAGTTAATAATCATTGACATTCGGTTTGTAGGTTATATTTTTCCATAACCTACAACATTGACATACGGTTTATAGGTTATGTTTTTCAATAACCTACAACATCAATATTCGGTTAGTAGGTTATGTTTTTTCATAACCTACAACATTGATATTGTTAAAGCGTTGATGCTCGGCCATTCAAACGTGCACTTTTCGATTCCGAAGAGGAAACAAAGTAAAGCCCGAGTCGCTTTGCTTCCTCTTCGGACCGAGGCGGAGCAATTGCATAAGTGGTTGTTGCATTTTGCACTTTTACGACGGCTCTTCGGCGTTTATTTATAACCCCGCAGTATAAATAAACTGGAGGAAGCAGGAACGTCTGTCTGGATCGATCCGCGAGCGAACGAAGGACGGGGGTAAGGAAAAAGGGGGATGCGACCGATGCGATCCTGGCCACCCTTACGAGTTTCGATTCATCCCGTGACACCTCTAATGCGTTCTTTTTCCGGACGTGTGGGGGAAACTAAAAAAAAATGAAAGAAAGAAAGAGAAATAAAGAGAGAAAAAAAGAGAGAGAGATGGAAAGAAAGATAAAGAGAGAGAGAGACAGAGAGGGAAAGAAAGATAAAGAGAGAGAGAGACAGAGAGGGAACGAAATATAAAGAGAGAGAGAGACAGAGAGGGAAAGAAAGATAAAGAGAGAGAGAGAGACAGAGAGGGAAAGAAAGATAAAGAGAGAGAGAGACAGAGAGGGAAAGAAAGATAAAGAGAGAGAGAGACAGAGAGGGAAAGAAAGATAAAGAGAGAGAGACAGAGAGGAAAATAAAGATAAAGAGAGAGAGAGAGACAGAGAGGGAAAGAAAGATAAAGAGAGAGAGAGACAGAGAGGGAAAGAAAGATAAAGAGGGTGAGAGAAACAGAGATGGAAAGAAAGATAAAGAGAGAGAGAGACAGAGAGGGAAATAAAGATAAAGAGAGACAGAGAGGGAAATAAAGATAAAGAGAGAGAGAGAGAGACAGAGAGGGATAGAAAGATAAAGAGAGACAGAGAGGGAAAGAAAGATAAAGAGAGAGAGACAGAGAGGGAAATAAAGATAGAGAGATGGAAAGAAAAAGAGGAAAAATAGAAAGAAAGGAAGGAAGGAAAGTGATGGCTTGTAATGAAGTAGGAAATTACTTTTCCCCCAAAATAAAACTGTGGAGGAGGGGGGGGGGGAATAAGTTTGTTGGGTTAAGCTCGCCGTGTTCACTTTTTTTTTTATATAGGGGCTTTTAAGGTTATGCGAAATTGAAATGGTTTCTCCCGGCGATACATTAATTTTGCACGAAACGTTCTGTTAAAATACGAGGGTCGTTCTAAATATAATGTTTACAATAACTCATTCGAAATGTTTCCTTTGCGCGAAACGCGAAGTTTTTCCATCGAGTGTGCACCATTGAACGGTGATGCACTTGAATTGAAATAGTACACATGAGTAAGTTGCCCTAAATAAACGTGCCATTTGAAATGGGCCAGAGTCGCGGGTCGAGCTCGGTGCGTTTTGTTTCTCGTCGTGTTCAAAAGCGCGTAAAAACTTTGAACACGCGCGCTTACATAATTAAATAGAAATATTTCTTCATGCATGTTTAATTAATAAAAACAACAATGGAACTTTATTTCAAGCAAAAAAAAATATGTTATAAGAAAATCAGAAGTTTTGTTTAGCTTGTTATAAGAAATAAAATAACCCCAGAGAAGAAAAGAACATAGTACGCAGAACATTTAATGATTTGAAAATGTACCATTATAACCGGAAAGACAGCACACGCGCCATCTATTGCCTAATTTCAAGTGACATTGTCTGACGACAATGGCCATCAATGGATGAATAGTGGTTGAACATTTTATTCGATGATAAATAAAATTAAAACTAATAATAATTGAAAGACAGCGCAAACGCCATCTATTGCCTAATTTCATGTCGCTTGACGACCAAAATAACCATCAATGGATGAATGGTGGACGATTAATGAATTTAATTTTTATTTAGTCTTATATATATATATATAATCTAAAATCCCCATCTACCATAATGGTGGTGACGTTTAACTTCAATAATGATCCAACTGTGACTTTTGACTTCAGTAATGATTCAACTTTGACTTTTGACTTCAGAAATAATTCAAATATGACTTCAAAAACTCTTTGTCAGTAGCACATAAGTAATGATTAATGATTCAATTGTGATTTTTAACTTCTACAATAATTCACCTGTCACGTTTAACTTCAATAATGATCCAACTGTGACTTTTGACCAGTAATGATTCAACTTTGACTTCAGAAATAATTCAAATATGACTTCAAGGTCATATGTGTTTGGGAATTTAGTCTTATATAACATCGTTATATGTTCCTCTCTACTTCTCAATGTGAGGTGATTAATGAATGAATTTAAAATATATCATATTAACTGGAAAGACAGCGTAAGCGCCATCTATTGCTTAATTTCAACCGGCATCGTCTGATGAGATCCAAAATTCCGAAATGGCCATCACTAGCAATCCATACGCTAGATGAATACTGGTTGAACATTTTATTAAATCAAAAATGTATTCGAAAACGTTTTAATTAACTGCTGGACTCTTTCTGAGCCAGCAGCGCCCAATGTAAACAACGC
Organism: Philonthus spinipes; assembly: GCA_963082785.1. NCBI lineage: Eukaryota > Metazoa > Arthropoda > Insecta > Coleoptera > Staphylinidae > Philonthus > Philonthus spinipes. The sequence goes on from OY720315.1 coordinate 20,285,907, forward strand.
CGTTGCTTGTTTGGCTTTAATTTTGATTTCGCTCGTAATTGGATGATTATTTGCGAAAGGGAAGAAATTGTTTAATTTCACGCGGATCAATATCGGTGCGCAAGTTCAAGGTTGGCACGTGCGGTTCCAGAAAAGGGAGCAATAATTGTCCCGTCTGTTGCTTTTTAAGGGCCTTATTCGCAGTGCCGATGAATCGATTCATCATCGATAGAACGATTCGCTGAAGTAACCTAAAAATCAGTTCACGACGCGCATGAAATATTTTGTCACATAATGACATAATGTGAAATGATACGGTTTATGAATCGATTCACGCAGGGGATGCTTGGATGTTAATATTTTTCTTAGGTACATGAACTTTATTTAAATATTGAATTAATGGTGAGATTTAGTAAATCTCTTTCTATCTACATTATTTAGTGGCAGTTGTTACATTAATGTCCTAGTCAATGGACAATATTAAATTATACATTAAAGTTATATTCAGATGCGCGGGAATTCCATTAAATAAATTAAAAATCGTTGACACATGAAATTAGGCGAAAGATGGCGCTTGCGTCGTCTTTCTTTTATTATGATTAAATTAAAAATAATTTTAATAATTCGTATATCGGTCTTGTTCGATTTTATTCTAACCTTTTCTGTTTTATTCTGTTCTCTTCTATGTTTATCAAACTTTAGTCTTTAAAGTACACATAGTATATTATTTATTTATTATCATTATTTGAGAGACGTTTATGGGCGTAGAATTTATTTCAACGCGGCAATTATTACCGCTAATAAATCTTCCAAAACAACACACTCTCATTAATGAACGCTTTCTTTTCGAATTTGAATTGACGCACACGAAATCACGCTTCGCACGGAAACAGCTGATTGATCATATTTTCGCGTGCAAAGAGCACACGGGATGGTAGTTTGCATACTATTACACTCCCTGGGGGGTTTCACATAGAGAGAGAAAAAAAATGAACATTTACCATCTTTAGATGGAGAAATTGCTTCAATAGCGTATTTTTTGGTAGTGTTTCCGAATGGTGTCACGGGATTTTTAAAATTTTGAAAACGGAATCATGGGTAAACGTGCGTGAAATGAACGAATCCGAAGTCAAAATCTGTAGGAAACTTGCCGTTTGGTCACAGTTCGCTTTGAAAGTCCCAATTTTGAGGTTATAATTGATCCGATTTTCGACTAAATAAGCACGTTGCGAGTATAAATCGTACACATGATGAAATATTCTTCTAATTTATGACGAAAGTTAACAAATTTGTTGCGATTTTTTCATTTACTCAGCCAAAATCACGATTTTAATTTTATACAGAAAATGACGTTTATGTAAAAAAAATCAATATATATTTTAGATACATTTGTAAATAATAGATATTTTAATTTACGATATCAAACATAGATGGCGTCACCGCTCCACTAAACCGAATGTATTTTGTACAATATAATAAAAAATAATAATAGAGAAATATTCATCGACTATTATAAACAATACATACATATTTAATTAATGATCTTTTAATGAAAATATTGGATAGATTGGTACAACTTACGATCTTTTGCACGTTTTGTCGACTTAGGTTAGGTTAGTTTAGGTTATGTTAGGTTAGTTTAGGTTATGTTAGGTTAGTTTAGGTTATGTTAGGTTAGTTTAGTTTGGGTTAGTTTAGGTTATGTTAGGTTAGTTTAGGTTAGGTTAGTTTGGATTAGTTTAGGTTATGTTAGGTTAGTTTGGGTTAGTTTAGGTTATGTTAGGTTAGTTTGGGTTAGTTTAGGTTATGTTAGTTTAGTTTGGGTTAGGTTAGTTTGGGTTAGTTTAGGTTAGTTTGGGTTAGTTTAGGTTATGTTAGTTTAGTTTGGGTTAGTTTAGGTTAGGTTAGTTTGGGTTAGTTTAGGTTATGTTAGGTTAGTTTGGGTTAGTTTAGGTTATGTTAGGTTAGTTTAGTTTGGGTTAGGTTAGTTTAGGTTATGTTAAGTTAGGTTAGTTTGGGTTAGTTTAGGTTATGTTAGGTTAGTTTGGGTTACTTTAGGTTATGTTAGGTTAGTTTGGGTTAGTTTAGGTTATGTTAGGTTAGTTTAGTTTGGGTTAGTTTAGGTTATGTTAGGTGAGTGTGCAAACATGTTTGGAAAATATTCTGACAAAACGTGCAAAAGATCGTAAGTTGTACCAATCTATCCAATATTTTCATTAAAAATCATTGATTACATTTTAATATTAAATATTTATTTATTCGTCATATGTGTTTACGTCACAATTTTATTGATTGTGATATATTTTGTTGCAGTTTGAGAGAGTTCAAATCGTTACTGGTATCTGCTTGAGCGATTCTTCTGTACTTTGTATTGAATTTGTTATTTTTGTTTTGATTTCTATTTTTGTATATATATATATATACTATTTTTGTATATATATATCCATATATATATATACAGAGAGGTTTTTTTAACAGTATACATATCCCCTATGTATACATGTAAAATACCCAAGTCAAACGCATTGATGTACGTGTTGCCTATAATACGCAACCCGATCCTTCCTTCAACTAGGATAATAAAAAAAAAAACAATTAAACAATTTTCTATTTCTGTTTACAACAATATCGATATGCACAATGTGGAAGAATTTTCACGATCGTTTGAGTTAATATCTTGCAGTTTCTGGTGGTCATTTCTAGCACTTATTCTAATTATTTATTTCAAGTTTATTGTTCTTCACTGTTACTTTTCTTTCAAATTGTCTTAATAAAATCTCTTAATATTTTTTACCTGTAATTTCTCCATAATAATAATTGACGTATTTTTGATAAAAAAAAGGAAATTGCTGGTGACGGTAACGCATGCAGTATTAGTCATGATTTATTTCGTTGCGTTTTCCAAACAAAATGTTTTAGTTTAATTATTTTTAGAATTATCCTAACCGATGTATTCGGCCACTTTGGATTCATTTAAAACATGTCTTATCCTCCTCTAGTACTGTTGGAATTGTAATACACGCTTGAAATTCGACTTTTTCTTCATTTGTATACATTTTCGATCAAATATTTCACACATTCTGAAGTTTAGCGTTTGACGTTTAGTTGTGTGTTATAGGCAACACACATTAATCGGCTCAATGCGTTTGACTTGGTTTTTTTGCAGGTATACAGTTCGCCTAATGTATACTGATTAAAAAACCTCTCTGTATATACATATATTGCACTCTGTTTGATCTTATATTTAGTTTTAATTATTTTTATAATAGTTATTATTAATGTTTCATATTGATTTTTTGTTAATTACTCTGTAATTGGGCTATTTTGTCTGTTGGGTAATAAAGTTTATTATTATTATTTAATTTAATTCATTGTATATTTGTGAGTCACTTGAATAATTGAACACAATAATATTCCTTACTTCAGAATACTAGTAGTATTAAAATAAAACAGTGAAGTAAAGAATAGTTATATTCTTTACTTCACTGTTTTATTCTTATTTATATTATTCTATAAAATAATTAAATTTGTATTATTTTTATAATTGAATCTATGAAGTTTTGCTTACCTTTAGATTTTATTATTATTATATTTTTTTAATCCGAATTAATATCAAGTTTTGGTCGACACGCACAAAAATTTCACTGCAACGAACAAACGCACCCGGCTCCTGCTGTGAACAACAAAGAATCCCAAACGCACCGATTCCTTCCTTCGCTTTTTCCGAAACCCGAGCGCGAATTTTCCTCCTTGCTCGTTCTTGTTTCTAAAACTAGGTTTGAGGCACACTTTCACAGACAATCACAATTTCAATTTCCACCGAGCGAAAGAAAAACAATAAATAAATAAATAATCCGCGCACACAAGATCGAACGTTCGTTCTGTTCTGTTCTGTTTTGGTGGCGATCTGGAGCCGATCCAGACGGTACGTGCTGCAATGCAGTTGCAGACTGATTCCTGCCTGCTGCGTCTGCTCTGCCCAGCTGCTGCTCACCACTTCCACGGCGACTGCCTGTTCGTACGATGAATGTTTGTGTGTATGTGTGGGCGATGGGAATGATGGGATCGTTCGCCGGCGAAAACTGGAGGACCGTAAATATCCAAACGGGAGAGGGAGTTTCTTTTCGGGAAACGCGGAAAGAAAATGAAAGCGCATAGATGAGGGTCTGTCTGGAGTGGATGAGTTGGAACTAATTAAAATGAAGTACCGGATTTTTTGTGCTCGTAATTAATCGCGCGTTTTAGTCGTACGAAATTTTGCATTTTTTTATACACATAAATGTTTACAGATTCTTTAAGAAAATATTATTATTTTTTTAGACAATGTTTATTTCCAGTTCATTATTTATTCATAATTTCTTATAATACAGATATATGGGTAGAAAGGGTCATTGAATATATATATATATATCTTATAATTTTTATTTTATAAATTTGTTGTTATCTACAAACTGTTGTTATTACGCTTACGCATAAATGATATTTCTGCAAATAAATGTATTCTATTCTATTACAAATAGATTGAATTTAGATTATTTCAATATTAGTTTGCGTTAAGTTAAAGTGAACTTATTTTTATTTTGATTCATTTTATACTTAATAAAATATAATTATACCAAAATAAAAAAAAGAATACAAATAATAGTCATAATTATTTTATTATTTCTTATAAGAAACACAAAAAATAACAATTTCTTATTTATTTATTCTTCTTATTTATGCATGATGGTGGGCTACAATATATAAAAAGGCAACAAACTCTTTCTTTGCCAAAACAAGAACGCGACGCAATGCACCTTCGAGGTCGAGGATGTGGCATTACGACCAACAAAGGAAGAATGAATAAGCCGGTGGTCGCGCGCTTTTGCATCACTCCGTAAATTGCGTTTAATTGAATTAATGCCACACACACTCACACCGTTCAATTACGCAAATTACACCCAATTAAACCCTCCGGCAGAAGTAATTTCAACTTTTATTTTAAAATACCTTACTTTACATTTTTCTCTTTAATTATAGAAAAAAAATAAATAAACGGGAGTGATTGGATAATTGGGTGACTCATAATAAAAAGGTTTGTTAAATAATTAATTTATTGAATGTCATGGGCTTGTTTAACGCTCCGGTGTTTTAATAAATGCGTCTATTTACAGTGTGTTTAACAATGATTGCACTTAAAAATTGCAAAAATTGCACTTAAAAATTTAAAATTTTTGAAAATCCATGATCACAAAATAAAACACTTAATGATTTTCAACTATTTTTTGTGTATTTCACGACAATTGTTTCGCAACGTTGTTGCTTCTTCAGGTGAAGATCGAAACAATTGTCGTGAAATACACAAAAAATAGTTGAAAATCATTAAGTGTTTTATTTTGTGATCATGGATTTTCAAAAATTAAGTGCCTCCACTATCTACAATGATTGCACACAAGTTAAATTTTACGCCGAAAAATACAACAACAAAAAATGGCGTAACAACGCGTGATAAACGCGTTATTATTATTGTAATATCTTTAAAGAAATTTATAATGAGTCTAATTTATAAAATATTATAAATAAATAAAAATTACAATATTTCCAATTTTTATTTCCGCTTTATTTTTTGTGGACGAACAGCAGTTTCGTTTGTCTAAATTGACTTTGAAAATAATTGTGAATTTTGTTTAATAATTTCACTCTTTCGCTATATAAAAAACCATATAGCGAAATTAGTAAACAAAATTCACAATTATTTACAAAGTCAATTTCTATATATACAAATAAACAAAAGTGGAAACAATCAACCTGATTGGGACAACAAACAAAATGAGAATATCTTTCGGGATAGGAGTAAAAAAATATATATACGACAGATTTCGTGCAATCAATTTCAAGAAAATAAAACAAAATGTAATCGCCCGAAAGACATTTATCGGGTAGAATAGGATCGAGTAATTTATGAAACGCCCAATTATTAATCAAAGCTATTAGCGTAATTGAATTGCGGCGATGGTAAAGATAGCGAGTTGAATTTCACTGACGTGTGTAAAATGTGTTAGACACGCGAATTTTACGCCGGTAGGTAAATTTCTCTTCGAATGTGACATCTCACCTTTTGTGACACTTACGCGGATGAATAACATTCCTCGCGTGAATAAGCGACATTTATTTTGCTATATTTCCGTTAGCTGGACAATTCGTGAAATAAACCTTGATTTTTTTTCTGTGGGGTTATGTGAAGAACAAATTGTATCAACAATCATATCAATCTGTGGAGGATGTTAGATTAGCTGTACTTGAAACATTTCATTCTATTGACAGAAGAAAAGTCAAAAAAGCCACAAATTCGATTTTAAAAAGATGTTCTTTATGCCTTAATAATAATGGTGGACTTTTTGAGCATCTTATGTAATATTTAAAAATTTTTTCTATTATTATTATTTTGATAATTTCGGAATTATTTTACTTTATGTTGCTTTTGACAAATCTAAAGAAAGATAATATGAAATAAATATGAATAAATTATTAAAAATCAACCAATAAAACACAGATTAGATTGAATAACTTTAAAGAGAATTTAAAGTTATACAGTCGTTTTTAATTTTACCATACACCAAAAAATAGTTAGCTATGAAAAAGACAAAATAAAACAATTGCGGTTGTTTATAGCAACGAAATCAATATTTAATTTATTATCTTTCTTTAGTATAATTAATGGTTTTAATATTTAGACATTGGTAGTTCATATTGTATGAAATAAATATGAATAAATTATTAAAAATCAACCAATAAAACACAGATTAGATTGAATAACTTTAAAGAGAATTTAAAGTTATACAGTCGTTTTTAATTTTACCATACACCAAAAAATAGTTAGCTATGAAAAAGACAAAATAAAACAATTGCGGTTGTTTATAGCAACGAAATCAATATTTAATTTATTATCTTTCTTTAGTATTATTAATGGTTTTAATATTTAGACATTGGTAGTTCATATTGTATGAAATAAATATTAATAATAATAACCAATAAAACACAGATTAGATTGAATAACTTTAAAGAGAATTTAAAGTTATTCAATCTAATCTGTGTTTTATTGGTTGATTTTTAATAATTTATTCATATTTATTTCATACAATATGAACTACCAATGTCTAAATATTAAAACCATTAATTATACTAAAGAAAGATAATAAATTAAATATTGATTTCGTTGCTATAAACAACCGCAATTGTTTTATTTTGTCTTTTTCATAGCTAACTATTTTTTGGTGTATGGTAAAATTAAAAACGACTGTAACTTATTTTATTTTAAAAATAACTATAGCATATGTTATATCGGATTAAAGGGAAAAAATAGCCCTTTTAATAAAGTCATAGCCAATTATTGTTTCCATTTAAAAAATGGTAAGTTTGTGTCATATCTCCCAAATTATGGGCGAAATTTTTTTTTTTTATTTTTGTTATTAATCTGTGTAAAATTTTCTACAACTTTGTCCTTTACAGTTTTTTTTCTATTTATGATAATAATAGAGATATATTGATTTAAAAAATTGACACATTTTACTTTTTTCAAAATATCTAGTTACCCTTGACTTTTTCAAATATTTTGAAAGTGTCATTTTATTCTTCTTATAAAACTACACTTCTTTCCCCATTTAACCGTTTTTCTATATCTTATAGTTTTCGAGATCCCCATAGAGAACATCGAAAAAAAACAAACATTTAAAAACACCCGTTATAAACTTTTTTTACAAAAATTCATGCAAACTTAAAAGTGTTCCCATTTTAAAATTATGAACCCTTATAGGAACATCTTTCCACTACAGATCAATTTGCCCCTCTAAAATATGCGGGTTTATTTGAAACTTTTTTTCATAAAATCGTTAATTGTTAAGATATTTGAGTGTCTTAAGATAATTGACTCGTATATTCTGAATAAATTCACGTGGTGAAACATTTTTAATTAATAATGATATGAAATTAAAACATTTGTTTTTTTTTACGTTTCATAAAGTGTTTCAATTTCCTATCATTAATAAATTATTCACCCTGTATATTTATTTTATGTATACAAAAATATATTTTTTAAAATTCATTTATTCACGATAAATAACCTTTATACAGAATAATAACAATATTCAAAATGTTTAGATAAATAGCATGACTGTAAATCACATATAAACAGAATAATACAAATTTACTTATATAATATATTTTAATATCAGTAGCGGAAACATTAATAATTTATTCACCCTGTATATTTATTTTATATATACAAAAATATATTTTTTTAAATTTTCTTTGAATTAAGATTTCCATTAAATATTTATAACTCACTTTATAATTCATCCTGTATATTTATTTTATGTATACAAAAATAAATTTTTTATTTATTTTTTTAATAAAGATAATTTAGTAGTAAAACAATTGAGGAATACAACAGTATGAAAAAAAAATTATTTTCCTTTCTCATAATTGTTTTTTTTTTTAATTTTCCATTAAATATTTATAACTCACTTTATAATTCACCCTGTATATTTATTTTATGTATATAAAAATATATATATATTTTTTTGAATTAAGATAATTTAGTAGTAAAACAATTGCGGAATACAACAGTATGAAAAAAAATAATAATTTCTTTGAAGTGAGCAAATTATTTTTCATTAATAATTTATTCACCCTGTATATTTATTTTATGTATACAAAAATATATTTTTTAATTTTTTTTTCAATTAAGATAATTTAGTAGTAAAACAATTGAGGAATACAACAGTATGAAAAAAAAAATGATTTCTTTCAAGTGAGCTAATTATTTTTCATTAATAATTTATTCACCCTGTATATTTATTTAATGTATAAAAATATTTATTTTTTTAAATTTTCTTTGAATTAAGATTTTCATTAAATATTTATAACTCACTTTATAATTCACCCTGTATATTTATTTTATGTAAACAAATATATATATATATATATTTTGAATTAAGATAATTTAGTAGTAAAACAATTGAGGAATACAACAGTATGAAAAAAAAATAATTTCTTTCAAGTGACCAAATTATTTTTCATTAATAATTTATTCACCCTGTATATTTATTTTATGTATACAAAAATATATTTTTTAAATTTTTTTTGAATTAAGATAATTTAGTAGTAAAACAATTGAGGAATACAACAGTATGAAAAAAAAATATTGATTTCTTTCAAGAGAGCAAATTATTTTCCTTTCTCATAATTGTTTTTTTTTTTTTTAATTTTCCATTAAATATTTATAACTCGCGCATTTCATTGGGCATTGTTGGCTGCTTATTATTTTCAATTTAAATTTCACTTTCGAACGTGATCCGTTCCGATTCAGTCTCCGAAATGATGATAATGAACCCGCAGCGGCGGCGGCGATTTAATTTAATTTTTATGTTAATCGTTCCGAGAGCGCTGGGAAGCGGGAGCTTTTACTCGAATTTCATTCAAGAAATTCACTTTCGAATCGGACGACGGCGATCGTTAGATAACGCCGGGAGAGCACAAGAGGAAGGAAACGCTAGAAGAAAAAAAAAAAAAAACTCCGGGTGATTATTTCGCTTAATTGCGAATTTTCTCAAAATCGAAACGAATGAGTCTTTTTTCCCTGAAATTGAACCCTGTTATTAATATTAGATATGGGCAAAGTTGATCTTTTCGATCTTTTTTGTCACTGCAAAATGAAGTTTATGACAATTTTCTTAATGTTATTTATAATATTAATGTTGGAAAGTTTTGCCTATTGATTAATACACTCAATTTTATTGTTATTTATATTTATTAACTTTAGCTACTTAAAATTGGTTATTCAGAAATATTCGATTACTAAATTCACTCGATTTTGCCCAACCTAAAAATTTGATGATCTTAGTACAGACATAACTCGAGACTTCCAACGCCAGTGAATTAATTATTTTCAAAATATTATTTGATTTAACCTAAAAAATTGATGATCTTAGTATAGACATGGCTCGAGACTTCCAACGCCAGTGAATTAATCATTTTCAAAATATTATTTGATTTAACCTAAAAATTTGATGATCTTAGTACAGACATGGCTCGAGACTTCCAACGCCAGTGAATTAATTATTTTCAAAATATTATTTGATTTAACCTAAAAATTTGATGATCTTAGTACAGACATGACTTTAGATTTCCAACGCCAACTTCGTCGTCGATTTTTGTTTTACGCTCGATACTAACCATGCATGAATATATTTCAAGCGCCATCTGTTGGAGACAGAGGGTATCATATTTTTACACGCGGTTCTGCCCGTATTTAATAAGTAGCGATGATCTTCGTCTGTAGGAGAAACTGGCGACAAAGTCGGCAAACCTTGATAAGTCAAGAGGGACACTTACCGATGTAATTCTTCTTTCTTCCCGGTCTGGCCAGACTGAAGTGGACTGTATTTTGGATGCACTTGATTATTCTTAATTTCACACACTAATTAATATTCAAACAATAATTTGAAATTTCGCGCAGAAGTCCGCGTAAAGTATCCCAACGAAAAATAAAAAGGTTTGCCAACATAATTCCGAAATTAACTATATATGGCGCGAAATTTAAACTATTTACGTACTTAAGATTCAATTTACGACACAACAAAATAAGTAATTTTAAATTCCCGAAATTAGATAAATACACAACTTGTGTTAAATAAACAAATAAAATAAATTAATGAATTCTGAACATCGTCTAACGCCAAACAGAATGTTCTCATTGCTTCAAACAAGCGTATTCATAACCGATAATCCCACCATTCACGAATTAAATGAATAATGTATTTCTTTCCTGTTCTTTCTTTTTATTACTATTTCGATTATTTCAAAGGAAGTTAGATGGGAATCGGTTGTATTTTCCTCGAGGTGTACAATGAATGTGTCACTCAAGCTAATAATACTTTCGCGATAAAATCGTTTCACGTGAAAATAGTTCTTGAATGCGTGATTTGATAGAACCATTTTTTTATAAGCAGACATACCATTACAATGGAGTGACGAATTCAGAAGAATGTATTCTTTATCGGGGCGGGACATTCATTTAATAAAACGATGCCGCGTGAAAGATGGCGCTTGCGTCGTCTTTCATTTATTATGATTAATAGCACGGGACATTTTTTTTAATTTATTTATCCCGTCATGATAAATTTAATTTAATAAAATAAAAAGAATTTGAAAATAATTTAATTTTTTTTTATAAGCAGACATACCATTACAATGGAGTGACGAATTTAGAAGAATGTATTCTTTATCGGGGCGGGACATTCATTTAATAAAACGATGCCGCGCGAAAGATGGCGCTTGCGTAGTCTTTCATTTATTATGATTCCACATGAAATTACTCGAAAGATGGCGCTTGCGTCGCCTTTTATTTATTATGATTAATAGCATGGGACATTTTTTTTATTTATTTATCCCGTCTTGATAAATTTAATTTAATAAAATAAAAAGAATTTGAAAATAATTAATTTATTCAATTCAATAATTAATTGATTTTCTTTTTAGCTACTGTACTTACGTTAGGTAAGTATAACGTGACCATACGCTATACAAGGTAGACTGTGTGAAGTTCATAACAAACACATTAAGTTTGGCTATGGCTCGTGATGGATCCGGTGGAGTGGTAAGGTTAGGAATCATCAAGAAAGGACGGAGTTGAACGCAGGGTGGTTTTGGACCTAAATTTTATATGAAGATTAATTTCTATTGGAACACATTATTATTATTTGTTCTATAATGCATATTAATTATTATTTAGGAATTGAAATATGTACCGTTTTGGGCGGGACAGTCCCGTTGTCAGGCAGTCTGTCCTGCAGTCCCCTGAGAGAACAAAAATGTCCCGCTTTCGCAAACAGATCAAACGATTCGTCCAGGCGACATTTTTGAAATTTAAACTTTTGTTTCATTTCAACTTATGTAACGACCATACAACAGAATTCATTAGTCCGCGTGAAAAAAAATAAAATTTTAACTTTTGATTTTTTTCTACTTATGTATCCCCTCTATTGAAACAATAGAACAAAAAAAATGGAGTAAAATTATGAATCTGGTGCAAAAGTTGATTAATATGAACAATTAAAAAAGTTTAAAAAAAAAAATCTATTCAAACAATAGAACAAAAATGGAGTAAAATTGTGAATCTGGTGCAATAGTTGATTAATCTGAACTTTTGCACCAGATTCACAATTTTACTCCATTTTGTTGTTCTATTGTTTCAATAGATTTTATTTATTTTTATTTTTCAAACTTTTTTAAAAGTTCATATTAATCAACTTTTGCACCAGATTCACAATTTTACTCCATTTTTTTTGTTCTATTGTTTCAATCGATTTTATTTTTTCAAACTTTTGCAAAAGTTCACATTAATCAACTTTTGCACCAGATTCACAATTTTACTCTATTTTTAGTTGTTGTTTTTTTTATCCGCAATGGATGAACTTGCAGCGAAATATAAGAAGACGAAGAAGAAACGCAAAAATAAAATAATAATAAAAAAAAAACACCTGGAGAAAAGAAATTCGATTTAGAAGGCGCCGGCGAGAGCAAATTGAATTCCAACTCCAAAAATGGTAAACTTATTTCTCACACACACCTACGATCCACTTTCTATTTTCTTTTTTTTTTGTTGCTGTTGTTATCTTTCTCTCCTTTCGTGCTGAAATGAAAAACGTGCGGCGCGTGTCGGCGAGACTCACCTGGGGATTCGTCGCGGACGCCGAAGACGACGCCGAGGAATTGGAAGCGGTGAGCGTGGAAGTGGTCGAAATGACTTGAGTGGCGATCTCCTGCACTTGCTGGGCTTGCTGCACCAGGCTGCGCATCTCCGCCCTCAGGGCCTCATACTGCGATACCGGTACGGAAGACATCACACAAAATCACCTGAAAAAATTGTGATAATTATTGATTGTTTATCACGATTTATTCTAATTATTGTAGGCACTATTTTTGAATTGCCCGCCTGCGCGCGCCATCTAACGCCACGGAATAGAAATGTATTGTATTCATAATAAACATTTTGCCTAATTTCAAGTGTCATCGTCAGTTGAAATAAACAAGTTATCGTTGATTTCAAGCAAATTTTAAGGTTATGTTATCGCAACTCTCTTATTTTAGCAGCTACGAAAAAAACCTTGAAACGAAAAACATTCAAAATGAAAATGTAAACAACTTTTGTTTGAAACAATTTTTCGTAGCAGTTGAAATAAACGAGTTGTCGTTGATTTCTAGTAAATTTTGAGGTTATGTTATCGCAACTAGCTTCTTTTGGCAGCTACAAAAAAACCTTTGAAACGAAAAACGTTCAAAACCAAAATGTAAACAACTTTTGTTTGAAACAATTTTTCTTAGCAGTTGAAATAAGCGAGTTGTCGTTGATTTATAGTAAATTTTGAGGTTACATTATCGCAACTCGCTTCTTTTGGCAGCTACGAAAAAAAAAACCCTTGGAACAAAAAACGTTCAAAATCAAAATGTAAACAACTTTTGTTTGAAACAATTTTTCTTAGCAGTTGAAATAAGCGAGTTGTCGTTGATTTATAGTAAATTTTGAGGTTACATTATCGCAACTCGCTTCTTTTGGCAGCTACGAAAAAAAAAACCCTTGGAACAAAAAACGTTCAAAATCAAAATGTAAACAACTTTTGTTCTAGTAAATTTTGAGGTTATGTTATCGCAACTCGCTTATTTTGGCAACTACGAAAAAACACTTGCAACGAAAAACATTCAAAATCAAAATGTAAACAACTTTTGTTTGAAACAATTTTTCGTAGCAGTTGAAATAAGCGGTTTGTCATTTATTTCTAGTAAATTTTCAGGTTACGTTATCGCAACTCGCTTATTTTGGCAGCTACGAAAAAACTCTTTGAAACGAAAAACGTTCAAAATCAAAATGTAAACAACTTTTGTTTGAAACAATTTTTCGTAGCAGTTGAAATAAGCGAGCTGTCGTTGATTTATAGTAAATTTTAAGGTTATGTTATCGCAACTCGCTTATTTTGGTAGCTACGAAAAAACTCTTTGAAACAAAAACGTTCAAAATCAAAATATAAACAACTTTTGTTTGAAACAATTTTTCTTAGCAGTCGAAATAAGCGATTTATTGTTGATTTCTAGTCAATTTTGAAGTTAAGTTCTCGCCAATCATGAATTTCTGCGATCGGCATGTAAACACACTCTAAATAGTGTAACTTTTTCTTAATTTAAGCCATTCTGTATCTTTTACAGCTTTCAAGATCCCTTGAATTCTTATCTTACACTTTATTTCCCGGATTCAAATATACATGGTAACTTACACTACCATGTATATTTGAATCCGGGAAATAAAGTTGCTGGAAGTGCAATTTGTTATTCGAAAAGAACAAATAAATTAATATTTTTATATGGCAAGAAAAAAATACGTATTTATATTTTCTTTTTGAATAACAAATTGCACTCCCTGCAACTTTAATGTCCGACTCTGTATTTCGAATTAATTTCTACTCAATTGAAGTATGAACAGGGGGGGTGGGCAACATTTTCAACGTTATCCATCGCCCCCCACAAATTACACCCCTCCTCTTTCACACACACATACCAAATGTCGAATTTCTGAGGGAAACTCAATGCACACATAAGCGATTCATCAGTGAATCACCCAAACATCAAAGGACGTTAATGTTAAGCCCGCTTGGACTTTAATCACTCTGATGATTACTCACTTTTGCTCGAGATATGCACACACACACAAAAATACAGAAAGAGAGAGAGGGAAAGAAAATAATTGATAAACGTATTTGTTTTGATTGTGGTTACATTATTTATTAATGACACGCGATAACGAATTAAACATAACAAAGCGTCTTAACTTTTTCCTTCCTTATAATAATAAAAGGAAGCGGATAAATATTATTTATTGGCAACGGTTGTTAAGTTATATGAATGCAGAATTTAGTAAAATCCTTGAGAAAATTTCATTCGATACGTTTTTGTTATCAAAATTATAAAAATAAAGAATTAAAACAATGTTTTTTTTTATTTTATAATTTATGATAGTCCAGACAAATACCTATATATATTGTAATTGTTTATGTTATTTGTAGAGATGGACAATGTCGATCTTTTAAATCTTTTTGTTATTGCAAAATTAACTATATGGTATTTTTATTAATGCAACATATTCTATTATTATCGGTAACTGTTCCCTATGTATTGAGAAACATCAATTTATTTTTACTTTATTTATATTAAATTACTAATTTAGAAATACTCGACTACTAATATTATAATATTATTCGATTAGGCCAATCACTAGTTATTTGTTTTACATTATTTGTATAGTCTGAATGAAGATGTGTGTATAAATAAAAATATTTTCGATTTATGATAACAAAATATTTGCTGAATTTTTAAAAGGTTACATTTTTCCCATCTGTCAATTTATACCTTAAATTAGCAGATGGAAAAAATATTGTTTATAATTTTAACCTTCTTTTTCATACTGTTATTTCTTTTTTAGCTAAGATTACACATTTTAATTATTGTTATAATTATTATTTTCGTATTTTTTTTTTTTCGATTCCATCCATATCCAGAGATCCATGGAAACGCATCCCGGTTTATCGATTACACCACCACCGCGGGGAGGTGCGCGCGGGGGGAGTGCCACCCTTGACACATTTCTGTGGAAAAGCGAAAAAAGAAAGACAGGACTCGGGGGCTTTCGACTGACGCAATCACCGCAAAAACACACAGGGGTTTCTTTTATGCGCTATCAAGAGGGCGTGGGGGTCACACGCACTGAGGGAAAAAAAAGTCAACAAAAACATCAAAACAAAAACGCTGGGGGAATCGTGCGGGCGAATACTCACCATGGTTCCGCCGAGAGTTTTCCTCGCGGGGCGCAAAATAACACGAGGTTTGTTCCCGTCTTTTTTTATGGGTATTTTCTTTTGTGCGGTTTTTCTGAAGAGGTTCAGAAAAAAATCGGCGAAAACGCGAGCACCTACCCACCGCACGTCACGCACATTACTGAGCAACTTCACGCGGGTCTCATCTGATTTAGACGTTTGTCGCAGTGTCGCCAATTCTATAATTACATAGATAATGATTGCTTGTAAGATAAAATCTGTTTGTTGATGTTACAAGGGCCGATTGAAAAATCGCCCAGGAAACGCGAACGGAACGAAAATGAAAAGGATTAATCCATAGAAAACCTGGATTAATCATTGGAAATATTACGTGTATCGATTCACAATCGCCCGGTAAGGAGTATACGAACCGTTTCCGTTCTCGCTCCCGGGCGATTACAAATAGGTTCTTATTGGAATACACATAATCGTCAATTTTAGGACTTTCTTCTATTGCGTATCATTTTTGATAATTTAATATTTCGAGAAAAAAACATGAAAAATGTATTTTTACTAAAATATAAATAAATTTTCAACAATTTCCATTGCTGAAGTACTACAGAAAATTGCACATAATCATCGCCCTAATTTAGGACTCCTATGCACTGCTCCTTATTTTTTTTAATCATTTTAATTAAAATAATTAACGATGCTTAATTAAGAAGTATTTATTTAATTCATTTTGATTAATTTATGTGAGCGCCAGAAAGTATATTCGATGTGTATATTGGGTTGCCTAGTTCGGCAATGATTATCAAACTCATCTCAGTTGATGAATTAAAATTCTCTTTTAATTAAAATAATTAACGGTGATTAATTAATTAATTAATTAACCTTTTAATTAAAAAAAACATGAAACATTTATTTTTACTAAAATACAAATAAATTTTCAACTATTTCCATTGCTGAAGTACTACAGAAAATTGCACATAATCATTGCCATAATATAGGACTCCTATGCTCTGCTTCTTATTTTTTTTAGTAATTTTAATTAAAATAATTAACGATGCTTAATTAATAAGTATTTATTTAATTAATTTATCTTAATTTATGTGAGCGCCAGAAAATATAATGGTGTGTATATTAGGTTGCCTAGTTCGACAATGATTATTAAACTCAACTCAGTTGATGAATTAAAATTCCCTTTTAATTAAAATAATTAACAATGCTTAATTAAGAAGTATTTATTTAATTAATTTTTATTAATTTATGTGAGCGCCAGAAAGTAGATTCGGTGCGTATATTGGGTTGCCTAGTTCGGCAATGGTTATCAAACTCATTTCAGTTGATGCATTAAAATTCCCTTTTAATTAACATAATTAACGGTGGTTAATTAAGGAGTATTTATTTAAATAATTTTAATTAATTCAATATCTGGCGCTAATCAGATAGTATTTTATGTACGTATATTGGGTTGCATATTTTGACAATGATTATGAATTTCTGTTGACAAATTAAATATAAAAATTCCCGGTTAATTAAAATAATCAACGGTGATTAATTAAGAAGTATTTATATAATTAATTTGTATTGATTCAGGCCAGCCCTAAAACGTATTTTCTGTGTGTATATTGGGTTGCCTAGATCGACAATGATTATCAATATTAAATCTATCTCTATGTGAATAGAGGATATTCCGTACGGAATTGTTAAATTTAACGTTTATGTTACTCGCTAATTGAGTATGTATATTAATTATAAAACTCGATTGGATTGTAAGGACGAAGAATAACAAGTATTTTAAATATAACAAAAGTTTGATTATCTATGATTTCTACGTCACTGCATCCTAAGTGAAGTTGGCGCTGTTATAATTCTAGTGCGCAAACACAGATGGCGCTGTACTTTATGTGTATTGGGTTGCCTGGTTCAACAATGTTTTTTTTTAAACAACGCGAAATTTAAAATAATAACATTATTTTCTTGAATACAATAAATAATTATCCGTTATTAAAAAGTTATAAATTAAATTATATTTAATTAATTTTTGTGAATTAGAATTTATTATACCCATCTCTCTTCAATCACCCGTCTGTTGCGCACACACGCAGAGGTGCAATAACGGTTAAAATAAATTCAAAACCGGAACGGCCATCGCGTCCAGTGCATCGCGAACAACAACAAAAAAAGCAACTAGAAGAAAATGTGGCCGGACAACAAGAGCGATTCGTTTACGTTCCACAGGAACTCCGCGGTGACGAGTTCGAACAACAGCGAGAGGATACACAACTGCAGGAAGAAGCTGCAGGACAAATTCGACAAGTCGGAGCCAGGTTTGTGCGGTGGAAATTGCGATTTTTAAGTTTTTGTTGTCTAATGGTGACGTTTGTAGCTTCGTACAGTGCCGTTGTGGAGGACGGGAACGACAGGAGCGTGCTGTCCGTTTTGTCGTTGAACGACACGCGGAGGGTGCTGAAGAAAGGGGGCGAGAAACTGTCGAAGGGGATCAGCCACTTTAGGACGACGCTGGGGACAATAACACAGGTAGAAATTTGCATGTGATGGTTGTTTTGTGTAGAAGATTTTTTTCTTTATTTAAATATATATTATTTAAATAAATATGAATTTATAGCGCAGCAAGACCTCTGGTCAATAGCCCAGACAGACTAACATCTATATATGTCGTAATTATTTATATTGTTGAAATTATCTGTATAGACAGAATAAAAATATATATATATTTAAATATGTTTATAATCAAATTCACCTCGCACTGAGAAGTAGAGAGGAACATATAACAATGTTATATAAGACTAAATAAATAATTATAATTAAATTCATTATCTTTCTTTAATAAGAAATTCATCACAATTTTGAAAAATAAATCGAGGATGAAATACAGTATCAAATTATAAATATGAAATTTTAAATAATATTTATATTTTGCATCAATTCTATTTGTTTCTATTTATAAACAAAGTAAACATTTTTATCAATGATTATTCGGGCTATTCTGTAGGGGAAATGTTAAGTTTAAAGTGTACGTTATTTTTTATTATTTGTTTCTATTTATAAACATTTTTATCAATGATTATTGTAGCTATTTTGTAGGGGAAATGTTAAGTTTAAAGTGTACGTTATTTTTTACCATCACAGTCTAAGCAATTTTTGTAATAGATATATATTCATAGAATATAATTTTTTTTGTTTCATCATTTTTAAATTCAATCATTATTAATGAGTTCCATGAAGATTCTTATTAATATAATCATTATTCATTGTCTTTCTCCACTTTTATGTAATTTTTTTGTTTTCGTAATGCTAGAAATTCAGAATTTCGACAAAGAGAAGGCAAATATTGGAGGAGGGCCCGATGACACCGAACTGCATGACGCCGCAGACGTTCAGCAAGACGGTGCTGGGCCGCACCCCCACCAAACTCTACAGCCCGTTCAGCATAGAAACGCCCCAGGACAAAGAGAACCAGGTACCCGTCACGCCCTCGACACCCGTCAGCCACACAAAGACAGTGTCTCTCTGGCAGAGGTAAATTAAATAAAAAAAAAATTAAGTAATTATAGGGCCGATTCACAATCACCGGGGAACGGATCGTATACAGAGAGTCCTGTTTTTAGTCAATTGTGAATCGATACACGTAAATCGCACGATTCTTCTTTCCTGTTTCTGTTCTCAATCGCTACTGTTCCCTAGCGATTGAGAACAGAAACAGGATTGTATACAGAAAATTCCTGTTTGTGAATACACGTAAATCTTACGATTTCCGTTCTCGTTCCAGGGTGATTGTGAATCACCCCATACTTAAAATTCAAACAAACCCATTAAGTGTTTGCAATGCTAATCCCTATTTCCAAGAAAATCGGACAGGTAGATTTTTTCTTTTCTCGTGGAATTCATGTACCTGTTTAATCCTCTTAGAAATTACACATTGTATTGTTTGTTTGTAATTGAATGTGGAAAGTGAATGGGATTTTAAGAAATGTCTATTTTATACGAGGTAGTCAGAAAAGGTGTGATAATCTTCAAGCCCAATTCACATCTCTTTAAATTGCTTTGCGTGGAGTTGTAAGCAACAATATGAAATTTTTTAACTTAAATTTTCTATTAGAAATTAACTAATGAATCAAAGAAGATTCTCACACCTTTTCTGTCCACCTTGTATTGATGATTATTTTTCGTTATCAAAAGTTATTTCATTTAGGCATGGTTTTTCAAATATGGCTTTTCCTTTTTGAATTATTTTTTCCTATTAATTAATTTATTGTTTAATTAATAATAATTTTTAAGAAAAAAAAATTTCGAACGATTCTCATTCTTTGATCTTTCCCTTTACTAATTTATAATTACTGTCTTCTTTGTATTTCTCAAAGCTTTGGGTCAATTCACAATCGCCCAGTAATTATAACAAAAGAAACGGGAAATATGAAATATAGGATTTACATGGATCGATTCAGAATCGTCCGGACTTTCTGTATACGATCTGTTCTCGTTCCCCAGTGATTGTGAATCGAATAATTAACCGTTTTTAAAAATCATTTTCCTATTTAATTTATATATATATATATATATATAATCACCCCGACACCAATTGGTAAAAGGGGACATGGATTATATATATATATAATCAGTATCCCTTTTTACCATATGGTGTCGAGTATTTAATTAATTTATTGTTCAATTATAAATACATCCGACATCTGAAAGGGTATAAAGATTCGAAAAGAATTATAAATAAACATATCTTCGTTGTTTTTTCATTAACACTAAATTTATCAATAAAATAACAGTGAAGAAAAGTTTATTTATAATTAATATCATCTTCAGGTAAATATAAAAAAAAATGGAGGAACACTCCAAAATTAATTATTTTTCGCTATTTTTATTTATTCCTTTGCCTATCTACCTTTCGGTGTAAGGCTTTAATTATTTTTCGCTAATCGTAATTTTCTTCTTGTTTTCAGGAAGCGAAATTTAATCGATGACATATTCAACTGATAAACGGGAGAGGACGAGGCCGATGTGCCTCCATTTTTTTTATATCAATTTTTACTTATTCAATAAGTATTACCCTTGTATTTATATTTTTAGTATAGTACCTGTATTGAAATGCGTAATCGTAGCGTGCAGCTCGAATTTTGAAAATCGAGTAAATAATTAAAGGGTGGGGAAAAGATAGTCATTTTTTCACTAATGCGGTTGTAAAGGCAAATTGTTGCGTTTAAATATGCAGTGATGAAAAAATGTATTGTTCTACACAAGGAGGAGGGGAATAAAAAAAGGAATGAAATAATTAGAGATGGGCAAAGTCGATCTTTTTTGTCACTGCAAAATGAAGTTTATGACAATTTTCTTAATGTTATTTATAATATTAATATTGGAAAGTTTTACATATTGATTAATAAACTCAATTTTATTGTTATTTAATAACTTTAGCTACTTAAAATTGGTTATTCAGAAATACTCGATTACTAAATTCACTCGATTTTGCCCAACACTAGAAATAATACTAATAATTTCAGCCATAGACTTAGAATACATTTATATGGAACCAACAACCATTCGTAAAAACTAAGTTATTCAGGGCTATTCCGTACGTACGGAAAATATTCACATTCTATGTATTTTTTTAAAGTTGCTTAGACTATTCACATTTAATGAAATTAGGCAAAAGGTGGCGCTTGCGTCGTTTTTAATTTATTATGACTATGATGATAAAAATAACGCATACGTTAAACTTATCATTTTCTGCATTATTTCAATTTTTATAATATACCTCCTTATGTAGAACACTTCAAAAGTAATCGTTATTTCTGATTTCTTTCCCCGCTCTTTATTTATGATTTGAATTTAAAAAAATTACGCATCGATGAAAAAAATGTACTGTTTTTACTGCTCTTTAATTTATGACTCGAGTGTTTAAAAATACGATAAATTCTTGATACTATTATTGAGGTAAAAAGGATAATAATGATTTAATATAAATTATAACGATTGTAGTCGTTAATTTCATAGAACATTTTTAATTCGATTTTTTTTTTAATTCTTCTATTGCTGGTCAAATTTCATTTAGCTAGACTAACTTTAAATTAATCAAAGATAATTTTTCATATTGTTTTTTTTCATTCTAACTAATTTTAAAATATGAAATAAATATGAATAAATTATTAAAAATCAACCAATAAAAGACAGATTAGATTGAATAACTTTAAATTCTCGACTAGTTTCGGGTTATTAGCCCATTTTCAAGAGAATTTAAAATTTTAAAATAATATATAAATTTATCCATATTATACGGACAATAAATTCAATCGACGCAACCCTCTGAGCCGACAGCTAATTTTCTATTTGTGTTATAAATGTGAGATTTATGTTATGATTATGAATTCGAGGGAGAAAGTCATAAAATTTCCAGACAATGGTATACAAAAGAATTTGAAAATAGTTAAATGGAATCAGACTTTATACATACTTTGTATATTTTAACATTTTTTTTTATATATATATATGTATATATATATATATATATTCTAAGACCAGCATAAACACTCGATAGGTTCAAACTGTTTTTTTTTTTTTTTATTGTCGGACTGATTTTGTACACATATATCGTATTTATTCAATTCTTTTAAGGTAGCTTTATTTATGTTAGCTTCTATGTATGTACGAGTATTATTAAATTTAATTTATAGTAATTGTTTTTGTTGTTTTTCATAAGAAATGATTAACGGAGAGTATAAAATTTGAATGTCATTCCAATTACCCTTTCTAAAACTAGTCTGGAAATATAGAGGATGTCCCGTTAATGTTAGGAAATGGCTTAACATTTGTGTTATATTAAACCGTAAGAGTTGGGATGGCCAAATAGGCAAAGGTGTTGCTTATGAGGCTGATACTGCGGGTTCGAGTTCCGGATGGAATTTGTTTGAAATACAAATACCATGTATATAATCAAAAGGTCTTGCTTTCCTTTCATTGTAAGACGATGCTACCTCTTGTTGCCTTAAATTATATATACATTGTCTTCTGAAATATTGAATGTGAGTAATGTAATGTGTTTATATTATATTTCGATTATTATTATTGATCGCTATGCAAAAAAATGAGCACTAAGTACCAAGTAATGTATTCAAATGCCCGTATTCAAAATTTCAGGGGATAACGTGTATACAAATCAGGAAATTGAATATAAAAACTGTATCTTACAGAATGAAATAAATTAAGTGTTTTATATTTATGTAAAAAAAAGTTCTGTATAAAAAAAGGCTTGAACAAAATCAACAATATATCGAGCGTGTAACAAAAATCGACGACGAAGTTGGCGTTGGAAGTCTCGAGTCATGTCTGTAATAAGATCACACGCGTGAAATGCGTTGGAATTCTCGAGTCATGTCTGTAATAAGATCACATGCGTGAAATGCGTTGGAAGTCTCGAGTCATGTCTGTAATAAGATCACACGCATGAAATGCGTTGGAAGTCTCGAGTCATGTTTGTAATAAGATCACACGCATGAAATGCGTTGGAAGTCTCGAGTCATGTCTGTAATAAGATCACACGCGTGAAATGATTGCAGTTAAACATGACAACCAATACTTTACGTGTGTGCGTGTGATTTTAGTTCAGACATGACTTTAGATTTCCAATGCCAACTTCGTCGTCGATTTTTGTTATACGCTCGATATTTTGTTGCTTATTGTGTATCAGCCGAAATATAAAAATTTCCGTGTAAAAATATCGACTAGACTAACATCACAGACTTTGAAAGTTTCTTCACAGCCACCGTCGGATTTCCCCCATTCTTCAGCAGCCAGTACTTTGTGAGCGAGAGTGTTGTTCCCTTTGAGCTTTCCTTGAATGTCAATCGATGGTCTAAAAAGAATAATTTCAAATTATTATTAAAACATTTCTTCCCTACGCTATGATGTGATAGAAGGAAAAATGAAAAAAAAAAAATTATATTATTTTATCCACCGGGTCTTGACACCTTAAAGCGTAAAAGAGATGTAAAAGCTTATATATATAATATTTTCAGCCGGTATTTTTTTTTTAAATACTTACGTTAATAAGTAGTGAGCAATTTTTTCTAGCAAATTTTCCGTTGCATCCACATGTACGGGAATTTCCGATACTTCGCAAATCGCCCGCAAGAGACATTCCTCTCCATTCAAACCAAATCTGGTAATAAAAAAAAAATAGCTAATTGTCAAACGATTCATTCTGAAATAAGATTTGTTTTTGTTGATTACGCTTCACATTACTTGCGAATAATGAAAGTAATTTTTTGTATAAATTAATATTTACCCGTCTAGAATGTTGACGATGTATTCGTAAAACGTCACCCTGTCCAAATCGAAGTCGATGTCTTCCGAGCGCAGGTCCATTATTTCGAAATTACTTAAATTGTACGGGTAGTCGTAATTCGACTGCAGACACCAACTCAGGTTGATCGATCTGCTGGGCAGGATTAGGGGAACAGATAAACCATAAGTAAACTATAAAAAGAAATTCATTGAAGGCTTAATAATATATAAAAAACAAATGTTCACAGCTTCAAGTAATGCTAAATATCGAGCGTATAACAAAAATCGACGATGAAGTTGGCGTTGGAAATCTAAAGTCATGTCTGAACTAAGATCACTTGCGTGAAATGCTGGTTGCGGTTAATATGACAACCAGTGAGCGTGTGATTTTAGTTCAGACATGACTTTAGATTTCCAATGCCAACTTCGTCGTCGATTTTTATTATACGCTCGATATAATAAAAATATATATACAATTACACCATTAATAATTTAATCTATTCTTTACTTCACTTCTCGAAATATACACGTAGTTTATAAAAAAAAAACTCACTTCATATTAATCATAATAAATTAAAGACGACGCAAGCGCCATCTTTTGCCTAATTTCAAGTGACATCGTCATATTGTTCTTTTCATATTGTTTAAATCTAGTTAATGAAAGATGTAAATAGAAGATAATAATTGATAAGTATTCTTAATTTAACATTAACTTTAAATTTAGTCAGTCTCCAGTAAGCCGCAGTTAGCAAACTATCCATATTGATGATTATTATTCGTGCTTTTTTAAAACTTAATTTCATTATTAGAGAAAGGTTGCAACTTTCTCTAATATCTACAAATTAGTGATTTTGTATTATTACATACCTGCAACACCGAATATCTTTGAAATAAAAGGTATCTTTTAGAAATCGCGTGATCCTTGGTATAAACAAACGACTGAATTAAATAGAGCGATATTAGAGTCGATTTGAAAATGCTCATTTTTCGGAAATTTAAAGAATTCACTGCACGGGTAAATTCTCGTTTGGTACTAAAGATGTCGATAATTGGTTTAACAGTACCGATTAAAATGAGGTCGGTCTTAATAGTGATAATTGTTTATGTAAATATTACCCACATTTTTATTTCGTTACATTTTAAAACTATTCCTACAGATATTTATGTCGATATAAAAACACTTTTGAAACATTGTTTAGTATGACTTTTCTTTTGCAAGAAAAATCAATTGTTTACGCAAACATCAAATCACCCACATTTTTATTTCATTGGTTATAAAAACTGTTCCCAGAGATATTTTTGGAGATATAAAAACACTTTTAAACTTCATTTTTCGTTTTTCTGCAAGAAAAATCAATTTGAATTTAATAAATTTAAAATTAAATTTGAACATGTATAACGAAGTAAAAGCCTCCACAATAGAATAATGATAAGCAAAGTAAGAATTGTTTTGTAATTATTGCGAAACAATTGAACATATTGCAAAACAATTGTGAATATTGTGAAATAATTAAGAATATTGTAAATCAATTTAACAAACACATTTTCATATTATTTAAATCTACATCCAAGTAGTAAATGAGAAACTAAAAAAATTACAGTACATACCTAATTTTTCTCATTTTCTTTAAATAACTCACTGCTTTAGAATCCAGATTATTCATTCCTTACCGCAATGGCAAATTCATAGGGTCGGAACGGGTCATAATTTTTTGCAGCAGCAAAATTGTAGAGCCAAAACGGGTCACCAAACAAACAACAAAATCCTGGAGTTGGAATAGGCTACCATTTTTTCAACAGCAAAATCCTGTGGTCGGAACGGGCTACCATTTTTTCAATAGCAAAATCCTGCGGTTGGAACAGGCTACCATTTTTTCAACAGAAAAATCCTGTGGTTGGAATGGGCTAGCATTTCTGCAGCAGCAAAATCCTGTAGTTGGAACAAGCCACCATTTTTGCACCAGCAAAATTGCGGGATTGGAACAGGGCGACCATTTCACAGCAGCAAAATCCTGTAGTTGGAACAGGCCACCATTTTTTGCACCAGCAAAATCGTAGGGTTGGAACAGGGCCACCATTTCACAGCAGCAAAATCCTGGGGTTGGAACAGGCCACCATTTTTGCAACAGCAATCGACTCAGGAAAACCGTTTTGTGATTAATCATTTTTTTTAAACCAATTTTTTTTTTGTTATTTTTTTTCAGTGTCCCATAAATTATTTATCCATATAATAAAATATACATCATTTAAGAAATTCTTTTCTTATCATATATATACTATATCATTCTTTTTTTTTATTTATATATATTTTATTTCAATATTTATGCATATCGGTATGTTTTTTTTCTCTTCTTTTAAACGTCATTTCTTTTATTTTTTGTCATTCGTATGCATACTTTTTCTTTTCATCGTTATTATTCTTTTCTGTTTTGTTTTGGGACACTCATGCTTATTTATTATATATTTTTTAAATTGTACCTTAATTAGTAAAAACAAATCAATCGTAATAATAACACGTGGTGGTGTATAAAGAGTACCATCCCGAGGAGGGAGATGGTAAGAATCACCGAAAAATTTGTACTCAAACAAAATGCAAGTTTTTTGATTTTCTATAAGTAATATCATTCACAAAAATAGCAATACGGGATGATTTTAGCTGCGTGTAGATACTAAAGGTTTCTACTTTTTATGAAAAATTATTAAATTGAGATTTAATCAAATTGGTTTATCGAAAAAAATCCTGAATTAAGAGAGCTGCATTTTGTGTGGTGCAAATTTTCAGTTCACACATCGCCTATAAATGATATAAAAAAAATTTGTACATCTCAAAATTGAAGAGAAAACACTTTAGCCCGGTTTTTCAATTCTGGCTTAATCTTGGTTTAATTAAGTTACATTTTCATAAATTGTTTTAAAATTAAACAATAACCAATAGTTTGCTATTTAAAACAGAACCAAAAACAATATTTTGCTCTGTATTAATTTAGTCATTATTTTGCTTGTTTATATTGACATATCTAAGCTAAAATCAAGTTAAAGCCACAAATGAAAAACAGGCCCTTAGAAATACAACCGGCATCCGCACTACTCAAACTTGGCCCCGCCTTTTCAGCCCTATTAGTCGGATTAGTACGTATACACAGTCAATTCACTCCCTTCGACCCATCAATACTCACTGCAATGACGTTAATGGGCCGAAGAAAGCAAAAAAAATCAATAAACAATTTTCGCACTGTCAATTTTCCTTCCCTTCCATGAGAAAACGAAAACGTGATTCGCACCTTAAATATGTCATATGTATAGTGATTATAAAAAAAAAACTTAAGAAAAATATTGTTACAAAAAAAAGCATAGATAAGAAAGAAAACACTCTTCCGGATGAATCCCCAGGAATTAGAAAGACGCCTCCCGCTTGCTCGAAACGCTGGAAAATAATGAAGATGACTAATGATCACTATCGTCTCCACGATCTGTCCTCGCTCTCCTCCTCTTCTTCCTCGTCGTCCTGTAGGAGGACTTCCTCGGAAAGTTCAGGTCCCATCTAAAATAATAAAATGTTATTAACTATACAATTATCCTACACCAATATGTGGTAGAATGATATAAGATTATATATATATATAACTATACAATTGCAGTACATATAGGGTTTTAGGTTATGTTTTTGTTCTCATTCAAAGACATAACTTTAATTTTAATGCAAATAGATCATTGTTATTAGTTAATAAACCTACAATCAGTCATGACATAATTCTAGATTGAAGTTATGTTATTGACTCAGAATATAATCATAACTTTTGACGTTATGTTAATAATTCAGAATTATAACATAACCTTTGAAGTTATGACTTTCAGATTAACATAACATTGGAAATGATGCTATTAACTCGGAATATAATCATAACCTTTGACGTTATGTTAATAATTCAGAATAATAACATAACCTTTGAAGTTATGACTTTCAGATTAACATAACATTTGAAATAGTGCTATTAACTCAGAATATAATCCTAACCTTTGAAGTTATGTTATTGATTCAGAATAATTTCAAACAAAACCTTGGAATTTATATTATTAACTCAAAATTATAACATAACCTCGAACATAAATGCTATGTTTGAGGTTATGTTATTGTTATATAAGTTATGCTATTGAATCAGAACATTAATATAACCTTTGCATTTATACTATTGACTCAGATTAATAACATAACCTCAATCATAAACATAAAGGTTGCGATTGAGGTTATGTTAATATTTTAAGTCAATAGGATAACTTCAAAGTTTATGATTGAGGTTATGTTATTAATTGAAGTTATCCTATTGACTTAGAATATTAACATAACCTCAATCACAACCTTTTAAGATATATTTATTAAATAAAAGTTGTAAAACAAAGTTAAGTGTTTCAATATTATATCTTAAAAGGTTGTGATTGAGGTTATGTTAATATTTTAAGTCAATAGCAATATTATTTTGAAAAGATGCACCACAAAGTGAATGCCAACCAAATCAAAGATTTTCTTTTAAGATATCTTATCAGAATAATAACATAACCTCATTGCATAATTTTGTTGTTTTTGAACTAACCTCTTCACCATCCCCTTCAATCAATGCTGAATCTATAAGATGCTCCTCTTCGGATTCACTAATCAGTACTGTGCGGCTGGACGATCGTCCCGACAGCTGAGTGTTCAGCTGGGCCTTGTTGCACCATGTTACAGACAACGTCCGGTCCTGCAATAAACAAAAGAAGAACAGCCGCATTAATTCTCCATTCGCTATTGGTTGCAATTTCATGAATTGTGTATACTAAAAATGTAATTATAAACTAACTTTATTTTATTTCAGGTCTAAAATTTTTTTTTTACTCCTATCCCGAAAGATATTCTCATTTTGTTTGTTGTCGTTGATTGTTTCCACTTTTGTCTCTTTTTACTTCTGTGAAATTGTGTGGCAATAGCTTTGTTTACTCACTTGGAAATGTTTGCCTTTAACGATTGCGACTTCCGCTTCTTTCCTGGTCTTGTAGTTGAGGACTATGCTGGGCGTGGCAGCATCCGTCACGTAATCGACGATCTCGCCGAACTGCCCAAAGTAGGTCAGCACACCTTCTTGCTCGTCACTCTCGTAGCCGGAAACGAGCAGCCTGGTCGGCCTGTGATCAACGGCGTGTTGCAGAAATGATTTGTTCACAGAATTTACTGTTTTCACATTTCCCTTCATTCCTTTAAAAAATAAAAAAAATGAAAATAAAATAAAAGAAAGTTTATGGAAAATAAGTGTGAAATTGTTTTCGTAATAATTTTACGTTAATTATTACATTTATGTAAACTTTGTTTCCATAAAAAAACAAAACAATTCTTAACACTGACCTTGGTCGATAAGGTTGTTCTTCCATAACAAATGCCTCCCAGTGATAGGGTGGAAACGCCTCATGCCTCCCCTCCCCCGGCCCCTGAGCATTCCCCCACCCAAAGGAGCGACAATCCCGGCCCTAGCTTTCAACTCCAGCAACTTCTTCTGTAGTGCGGACGTGTCCTCTCCCTCGGCCTGTTTGCTGATCAAGTCCAACTCGGCGTCCAGCAATTCCTTCTGCGCCTCCTCTTTGCTCTTGCGCAGCAAGGCCGGGAAGGATGCGGCTACGATCGGAGCGCTGGCCGGTTTGACCAATACCGACTGAGATAAGTCCTTGCGGATGTCCTCGATGGATTCCTGGGATTTTTTTATCGTCTGCAGGAGGAGGTCTCTTTGAGGACCGGCCGGACCTTGATAAAATGAAACACATTCGATTGAATAATAAAAAAACAAATATAAAATCTCGAAATGTAAACTTTAAAATTCTGTTGATTATCCATGACCAAATGCAAAACATAATTTTTATTAGAGGGAGATAAGAAGAACAAGTATTAAGGATTTTGAAACTTATGTTTTACTTTAACATATACAGAGAGGTTTTTATATCAGTATACATTAGGAGAAGTGTATACCTGCAAAAAACGCGAGTCAATTGCATTGAATCGATTAATGTGTGTATGTTTTGTTGATTATTTGGCATATGTGTGTTTAGTTGTCTGTTGTAGGCAATTAAACATACACACATTAATCGGTTCAATGCGTTTGACTCGCTATTTTTGCAGGTATACATAGGGGAAATGTATACTGATAAAAAAAGCTCTCTGTATATATATATTCAATGACCCTTTCTACCCATATGGGTGTAGGGTTTTACTTTAACATAATAAAACATAAGTTCAAAGGAAATATTAGTATGAATCATTGCAAAAAGATAAAGTACTAATTTTTTTGCTATGATTCATTTATAATTTAAGAATGGATAAAAACAATCCCATGAGATTATTTATCGTTCACACTAGCGATAGGTAAAATCGATTATTTCAATAATAAAATAAAAAATTATTGATTATTTTTGATAATAAATAGTTTCTGCCAAATATATGATTGAAAACTCAAAGAGAATAAATATAACCACTGTTTCTATAACCATTTGAGTTTTGAACTTTCATTAGATTTTTCAAATAAATCGATTTTGCCCATTTACACTCACATTTTTCCAACTTTTCAATCAGCAACTTCTGCTGGGCGAGCTGCTTCTCGAGCAGCTCTTGCTTCCTCTTTCGCAGGTCCTGTGTTAGTTTAAGAGCCTCCTTGCGTTTTTCCTCCTGGTTCTTCTTCAGCTTCTCCTTCGCTGCCAGAAGTTCCTGGTTTTTCTTAATGGCCAGATTGGCTTGGGCTGAAACAAACAATTTTCAATAATCATAAAATGCATGAGTTCATATTTATTTCTGTATGTGTTTGTGTGTGGATCGGGAAGTGAAATAATTTCCAATGTATTCAGTTTTTATAAGTTTCGACCAGCCTGTTGGTCATCTCACATAATCTTAATGTCCAACACCTAGACAGCATTGGATATTCGTGCTCTCTCTATTTCTTCATTGCAATAGGTTGTTGTTGGCACCACACCCACCCTTAGTGGATGTTGGACCCACCCGGGCCATAAACCCCCACCCGGGGTTTCTTATATTTAGTTTAGTGTTAAGTAGTTTGTAGGAAATAAAGAGAGTCAAGCAACAGACGTCAACGAGTAAACATCTTAGTGTTATTATTCAAAACATCCCCTCAAGTTGAATATTACAGTCATCATACTTTATGCTTGATGAACTAGTGTCATTATTAATCATACCTATGGTTTTTATCTGGCAGCAATGAAAAATGTATCAAACTAAACTTACACTAAATTCAACTTAGTGTAAACGAACAAACCTTTAATGTCTTCCTTTTTCAATTCCACCTCCTTGGCTTTATCCGTGTTCTCCTGGTCCTGGTTGTTGTTCTCCTTTTCGGCAGCCTTTGGCTGGATCAAGTTGAGAACTTTGTTGGAGTTGGGGGCGACGTTTCCGGGCTGCTGCCCCAAGCGCTCCTTGACGGGCCTCGGGGGGACGTTCTCCTGTTTCCCGTCCGGGTTCGATGAGTGCCAAAACACCTTTATGAACCGATTGTTGAGCACTGCCTCTGTGCTCCTGTAGGCGGCGTTCGCCTCCGCGTGACTCGAGAATGTCACCAGGGCGCCCTCTGGATCGTTCTCGTAGTAAACCTGAAATTAGTGTGAAATGTAAATAGTTCTGTATTTTGTTCTTAAATGAATATGGAGTTTCATAAACTAATAACATATTTTGATGTTATCCAAATGCTAGATGAAGAAACAAATTTGAAATGAA
Organism: Philonthus spinipes; assembly: GCA_963082785.1. Taxonomy (NCBI): domain Eukaryota; kingdom Metazoa; phylum Arthropoda; class Insecta; order Coleoptera; family Staphylinidae; genus Philonthus; species Philonthus spinipes. Next base: position 20,317,779 of record OY720315.1, read on the forward strand.
ATTGATTAATTTCATTTCGAGATTATTAAATCGCAAATTGAAAGACTGTTATTCCTTACTTCACAATTTATTTTTATGTTAGATGTACATTTCGAGACACAAAGTGCTCATTATCAATAACAAAAGTGTTATTGATAAATCGCAAATTGAAAGACTGTTATTCCTTACTTCACAATTTGTGATTAAACACTTCACTTAAACTCAAAAAACCATTCAGTGTTTATTAAATCGGATTAATTTTAGCGGACAAATAATAATTTAGTATATCTACCTCGTAGACTTAAATTGTTAACGATATCACTTCCAAAATTAAGCATAATATGCATTGTGCTATTTAGAAATATACAATTGAATTAACAACTTACTTGTATATTAACAATCTTGCCGAATTTACTGAAGTGATTATTCAGGTGTGTAATGTTGTTCAGTCCCGTGGGCACCTTTTTCAGTTCGAGGGAACAATTCCCAGGGTTCTTCTGCCGGGGGCCGAGCCTGTTATAGTCGAAGGTCTTCTTCTTGAAGACCCCGTCTGCGGGATGATGGAACCCGCCGCCCGGCATGGGCTGATTCTGAGCCGGAGGGCCCTGGGGAAAGCCGAAACCTTCCGGAGGGGGCAGGCCCGTGTCGACGACTGGCACGGAGATGAGCTCGCGCTGCTGGATGTTCGGCAGGAGAGGTCCTGCCGGGCCTTGGAACGCATTCAATGGTGGAACCTGCAATGTTGATGTACATTTTCATTATCCATTATCAATGGTACATTTGGTAATTAAAATAAAAGTGTGATGAAAGATTACTAGTGCTTAAACTACTTAACTTGTTAATTGTTGAGGCTTCTACTTTGTTATACATTGTAGTTCAATTTTAATAAATGAAACACTTTTTCTTACTTTGTTTGTATAACTCGGATTGATTTTATTGTTGACTATAGTTTCGACAACCTTAACGTGTCATTATCAAAAGACTTTTGTTTTGATAATAGTAGATAGTAGTTTAATTTTAATAAATGAAACACTTTCTTATTTTATTTGTTTAACTCTGATTGATTTTATTGTTGACTATAGTGTCATTATCAAAAGACTTTTGTTTTGATAATGACACGTTAAGGTTGTCGAAACTATAGTCAACAATAAAATCAATCCGAGTTATACAAACAAAGTAAAAAAGTGTTTCATTTATTAAAATTGAATTACAATGTATAACAAAGTAGAAGCCTCATTATCAACACAAAAGTCGTTTTGATAATGACACTATAGTCAACAATAAAATCAATCCGAGTTATACAAACAAAATAAAAAAGTGTTTCATTTATTAAAATTAAACTACTTAGGTTAAATAACTGAAAATAAAATACAAACCCTAGGTGGTGGAGCATTAAGCCCAGGACGGTGTCCTCCCCTAAAACCCCCGGGCCTATGATGCCACATGTGAGGTGCTTGCGGATTGTAGGGAGCGTGCGGATCATCGTTCATATTGGGCCTCATGTGCATCAAAGCATTGTTCGGAATCACAGCCACCGGAGGTGGCCCCAATATTCCATCACCTCCCACATTCTGAGTATAAAGCACCCGGCTCAAAGCTGTATCTTCAAGCACCACGGGGTCCACACCATGGTCGAATGGGCACATCTCCCCGCGCATGCAGAAGCCCTTCTCGTCGTAATCCCGGCACCGGCGTTTGCCACTCACTTGCGGCCGGTTTTCAGCCCCGGGCTGGATTATGGCAGAGGGTACTGTGGAGGGTATGCGGAGGTCGACGTCGGACGCGGCGTGGTTGCTGTCTTGGGTGGGGGTGGCCCCTCCCGACGGTTGGTTGGTGTCAGATCTGTCTTTCGGCTCACCGCGCGAATCCTTCCGGTCTCTGTCCCGCCTTTCTAAGGACCTCGACCTGCTTCGGCTGTTTGATCTCTGAGGTGGTGATCTGTTTCTGTATCTCCCTCTTTAATAAAAAAAAATTAATTCAGTATTGCCAACTCAATGCCGTTGACATTCGTCTCGGTCAAAGAACCAGAGCACTAAGGAAGAGTAGTTGAACTGTGCAAAGAGCATAAAAAAAATTAAATTCAGTATTGCCAACTCAATGCCGTTGACATTCGTCTCGGTCAAAGAACCGGAGCACTAAGGAAGAGTAGTTGAACTGTGCAAAGAGCATTGCAACCCTAGCAGTAAAGCATATATTTTTTTAAACTTTTTTACTGTTCAAACAATGTCAACAAATACCATTTTTATTCGAGTGCTCTTTGTTGTAACAACAAATTTTCATATTGGAATCGAAGTATAATTAAAAAGGGGGATAGAATTTAAATAATATTTATTCTTTCTTAATCTTATCCTCTTTTACCCGTATTGGGTGTCGAGAAATAATATTTATAAGGGATAATAAAAATTTCGAAATAAACAAACTGTGATCCTGTTTAGTCATACGAAATGACAGTTTGCACCAGGGTATACCCACTCTTATGGAGTTGTTTATAACATAATTTTAGTACGATGAAAGGACCATCAGGGGGCGCTTTCGCCATAGAAACCGTACCTAGATATACCATCTTGAAGATTTTCTATGATTTCTACGATTCCTTTGTTCCTCCTGTTGTGATTAACACTAACATTTTGTAGGTTATAATCGTTTCAGTAGAATTATTAGCAATTATTGCCAAAGTATTACATTTTTTTCTGGATTACAACAGTGTACTAGTTAGTTATTTGTCCATTGTATACTTCAGTGTTAATATTTTTACTAATAAAAAAGACTAAATAACATACATTTACTGTTATAAAATATAAAAGTAAAAGTCTACAAATTGTTAGTTTTCAAATAATTAATAAAAATAATTATTATTTTATTTTTTATATATACATACATAAACTTCTTTATTTCTGAGATTGGAATATACAATTACAATACAATATTTAACAATACACTAACGTTCACAATATAAATTCAACTCTGAAACTGGCTATCGACCAGTGGTCTTTCAGCCTTTTTTATATATATTTTTCCATAATCTCCATTTATCTTTTAATTCAAAGCATACTTAAGGTAAGTATTATTATTATTTTCATTGTTTATAAAACTAAAGCATCCAATATATTTATAACATTATTTTAAAGCAATACTAAACCTTTGGAGAAATTCAAAAATATCTATTTTCGTTTCTTTATTGTACCAATGTATATTTTTCAATAATTATTTTCAATAAATATGTTTGAAAATAATTATTTCAATAAATATGTTTGAAAATAATTATTGTGTAATTTAAAATGTTGTTGTTACAATAAAGAAACATTAAATATTTGAAAAATATATATTACTTTAAATAATTTAGATTCCCGCCCGGCCGATTTCGCCTGTTTTAGTACGGTGAAAGGACCACCAGAGGCGCTAAACGCAGTTTCGGTCGTAACATGGGAGTGGGCTTTCTATATCTACTAATTTTCTATGGTTTGCACTTTTATAAGTTTGTCTCAGCACGCGTTATTGTAACGCGAATGACACCAGAATATTTTCTGCAATCCATTGTAATATGTAAATAAATATGAACCAGAATAAAGCAATTGAGCTTTTCACTGCATGCTAAAAATTCCCCGACTACGACCATCGATTACTCAGTATAATCATTTAAATCTCAGTAGGGAATAAAAATATCACAATAACTCACCTGTAATTGTGTCGGGGACTTCTGGAACGTGAACGAACGCGTCCACCCGGGGAAACCGACCGTCTGCGTTCGTACCGCCTGGGCGGGGATTTGTTCCGCCAGGAGCGCACCCGGTCCCTCTTGTCCCGCTCCATCCGCTCGCGGTCCCTCGATTTCTCCCTCGAACGGGACCTCCGAGTCCTATCCCAAGATCTGGACCGGGATTTATTCCTCGAAGACGATCTGTGCCTCGACCTCCTGCGTACTGGAGGTTTATCTTCTTTCTCCTAAATTACAAGAACAAAAAAAAATATATAGATCATTTAAGTAATAATAATTGAGAGATAACGCAATCATCAACGATATTATTAAAACATTTAATATCTTTGTTTTACTACTTGCTAAAATAAAGCAAGTTAAGTGTCTGATGCAACGTTATTTTTTGCAATTATAGCACCGTCTATCATGCTGACGAAAAAGTATATATATATAATCGATGTCCCCTTTTACCAATTGGTGTTGGGGTGACGAAAAAGTAATCTAAGTAAATTTTTTTTTTTAATGAGGAATTCTATTCTGTAATAAAAAAATTGTTTTTTTTTTGCTTCCACACACACACATGGGCATTGGTTTATCTTAACCATGCAACCCAGTAACTTTTGTAAATTGAATTTCGATTTGAGGGACAATCACACCATTCATACAACACCCATGGAATCCGGAACGAGAACTCTTCGTTAGAAAAGTCTCTCGGCCCGGGCGGGACTCGAACCCACACATCCACGGCGACCCAACAATCAAGACCAACGCCTCGACCACTAGGCCACCGCGGAAAATTGGGGTTTTCATTTAAAAAAAAATTGAATTGAAGTTGATTTAGCGACAACAGCGCCATCTAGGACAAAACCAATATTGCGTTATTATGGTCCCCTTTTATACGATTATATTTTGCCCACGTCATTTTTGCGTAAAATTTATTGATTCCGAGGAATTTCCTGAAAACACTCTAGATAAAAAATAAAATGCGAGAGGAAAATGCACCGCTCACATTTTCGATTTTCTTCACGTCCTTCTTGACTTCCGGAATCGGGACTTCCTTCTCTTTGGCCGCCGTCCCCTTGCCGTTGAGCGTCTCCGTTAGGTTGGCGGCGATCTCGCACACGGGTATCACCGGCTTGGGCGGCGCCTTCGGCAGCACCGACGGGTCCGGCTTTATTATATTCGGATTCGGCGGGTTCGCATTGGGAATGACCGGCGCTATGTAGTCTTGGGTCTCGAGTGTTTTGAACAGCTGCGTCACAAAGGGCTCCGTCTCTGAAACATTCAGTTTCACAAATTCAAAATTCTGCTGTACAAAGATGAATGCTCGTTTCGAGATTATTTATGCGATTATAATTTATGCGATGATAAAAGTGCTCGATCGTATGGTATACATATTAAATAAAGCCAACAATTCACTCACCATTCTGTAAAAACACTTCGAGCTGATTCACCATGCTCTGCCTGAGAACTTCGGGAGATTTGTCTTTTTTCACCAACGCAATCACATATTTGGCCAACGCGCTCGGATCAGCTTCACATCTACACAGAAACAAAAGATTATTAAGAGAATTCAATTTTTTTTTTTCGATGAAATTAATGGTGTTTGTTCTGCGAGCACATACGCATAACCTATATTCGCATCTATTCCGTATGTCAAATTAAACATACACTTTCTAGTGGACAGAACCGGAAAGCTAAAGTCACACACCTCGCAAGAACAACAACATACATGTTAATATCGACAGAGACCTTTAAACCTTTCTGACGTTATTCTCTATAATATACAACCCTGTATTTATGTGTGTGTTATTTTATGAATAAAGATTATAATAATAACCTCATAACCGAAATATATCTAGTTTAATAAAAAATAAGTAGGAGAAAGGACAATTATTTTTATTTAAATAATTAAAGTCTTCACAACCAACATAAAGAAAATTAGAACATTTTTAATATTGATTACTTTTTTTTAATATATCTGGATTATATGATCATTAATAAATTAAAAACGCATAAAGTAGGTGCAAACAAAATTCCCTTCATAATTGCTCCCCCATAAATTTCATAACATTGAGGTTATGTGCGCGATTGGGCACCTATCCTCCGCGACCGCCCCAAAAACTGAACCCCCAACAAATCCACCCCCGCGACGGCAAAACCACACCACCATCAAAACCAAAACCCCCGCAATCGCGCCCACCGCGACAAAATATGTGTACGTACATGGGCTTCAAGACGGCCGTCAGCCAGGTCTTGAAGGCGTCCGGGTCCTCGATGTGCATGTCGTCCGGGTCGGTCTGGTCCCGGTGGATCGGAGCACTGCGAGGGGGCCGCGCACTCTGGACGCTTCGGACTATCGGTACGGAAAAAAAAGGGGGCGAACACTCTCTAAACTCGGTCACTTTCCGATGGCGCTTCCATGGGAGGTATAAATTTACTAACAATAGGTGCCAACCTGAGGGGCGGAAAAAAACGAATGTCACTATTTTTAAACGGCTGCCAACGTGAGGTCTAAATCCGTCCGCTTTGCTTTATTTGGGGTTTATTTATAAACACCGCAATGCAACAAAAAGAATAGCAAACGCTTCGTGCTATTACTGATTTAAATATAATTTCAAATGAACAAATTATCACTTAAAAAAAAACTCACCTTACAAACATATTCAAATTTCAACAACTCCTTATTTAATTTTGTCCAACCATTGCCTTTTAATAACAGGTAAAGCCCATTTCCTTCCTTATTTCCCTCCTAATAACTAATAAAATAAATAAACACTAAATCGGGGCTAATCCGTACGGGAAATGTCAACTTTAAGATGTATCTAATTAAAATCACATTCTATGAATAAATATCTATTACAAAAACAGTTAAGACTGTGATTTTAAAATAACGTACACGTTAAACGTAACATTATCCTTACAGAATAACCCCGATTTTAAATTATTACATTAAAAATCAATCAGAAAACGCGCCATCTATCGATTTTGTCACTTTCTAATTTGACGTTTTGATATCTATGGAAACTCATAGAATATTGATGATTAAATATGAATAAACTCTAAAAATCTACGAATAAAATAAATAAAAACACAGATTAAAATGAATAATTAGCCGATTAACTCATACGCGTACAACTTACTTTAAAGTTGATTGAGGATAATCGTGAAGTTGTTTAGATCATAGATACAAGATAGTTAGATACAGATTTGGCGGAAATAATCAAGCGTGGATTTAGAATCGACGAAATTGATAATTTAGAAGAAAATAATCGAATTAATTTCGATTTACTTTGGTTTACAAACATGACAAACACGTGCTTCGACTGTTTTTAACTTAGGGACGTGAAAATCACTAAAATGGGGGGAAACAGTTACGGTGCAACCAAAATCCGCCGATTAAAGTTAAACATGATTAACTAATTGGAGAATTTAATCGGAATCGGTGCAAGTGAAGTTAACGTTTCAGTTCCGTCTGCCCACGTGAAGTTAGGCGTAAATGTGAATGTAACGACTAAAGACGTGAAGTTGCTCATGAATTTGAGTGAAGTAGTAGTGAGATGAAGTTATCTGCGAAAGTAGCAGTAAAAGTAAGTACATTGAGTATAGATGGAGACAAAAGCGAACCCTAGATTGGTAGAAATATAAATATTTATAAACAAACAAATCTTGAGATTTTATTATCTTTAATTGCTAATTGTTGACGCATAGTTATAAAATTACGTTTATTGAGTATAGTTTGAAGGAAAGGAATATGAGTGAAGTAGTTGTAAGATGAAGTTATCCGCGAAAGTAGCAATAAAAGTAAGTACATTGAGTATAGATGAAGACAAAAGCGAACTCTAGATTGGTAGAAATATAAATATTTATAAATAAACAAATCTTGAGATTTTATTATCTTTAATTGCTAATTGTTGACGCATAGTTATAAAATTACGTTTATTGAGTATAGATTGAAGGAAATAACGATACAAATTTTGAGAATTTTATTCCAATCCTACATTTTAAATTTAGAATAAATATATCACAAATAAATTTAATTTATTACATTAAGGATCTAAAAATCTAATAACTTAATCAACTATAATAGATGTTGTTTGTTATAACCTGATTATTAAACCTTGAGGAGGCGAATATATATTTCATACGGTGTTGTTTGTCTTAAATTTGAATTCGCTGCATGACGGGAAATTATTTTTTTCCACTCTTTGTTTTCGAGATTTAATATGCGCAATAAATGCGACGATGTTATTCGTAAGAAATTGGAAATGTATATATATATATCTAAAATCCCCATCTACCATAATGGTGGTGTAGGGGAGAAATTGGTAATTTAAGTAAATAAATACATCAAAACATGTAAAGGTTAAAAAAATATATAAAACAAAATATTGAAATAAAAATATATTGTATTTTCGATTGGGATGCAAATTGTGTTGATTGTTATTCTTTATTAGAATCACAAAATAAATAAATACATGAAAACAGATAAAAGTTATACAAAATAAAATATAAATGCATTGCAACAAAAATATATGGTATTTTTGATTAGGGAGTAAATTGTGTTGATCGCAATTCTTTGTCAGAACGTTTCACCCACTGCTTTGATGGTAAGTTCGCTCACCTAAAAAAATATAAAACAATTTTTATTACGAACAAAAATAACAATAATAAAATGTTTATTGTGAATAAACAAATACATTTTAATCATAATAAATGAAAGACGACGTAAGCGCCATCTTTCGCCTAATTTCATATGGCTACGATTCGAGTATATAAGGTAGACAATAGAGAATCGTTGTTTGTACACTTGTCCTGTTTATACAAATTAATTAATTAATTTCCCCTTAGCTAATGCTATATTTTATCATATTTTTGCCCTTCATCTGAATGGTGTTAATTATTATATTACGATTATGTTAAAATTTATAATAAATTTTAACATAATCGTAATATAACATATTTTTACCCTTCATCTGAATGGTGTTAATTATTATATTACGATTATGTTAAAATTTATAATAAATTTTAACATAATCGTAATCGTAATCGGAGTAAATGAGATTAATTAAATGTCCAACCACAATTCATCTAGCGTATGGATAATTGATAATGGCCATTTTGATCTCGTCGTGTTTCATGTGCAATGCCTTGATGTTGATTTTTTTCTAATGATACGTCTGCTCTTTGGAGCAGCGCTCAGAAGCCTGAAGTTACGCACCAGCCGGGTCAGCATTTTTTTTTGTAGGGGAGCAGAAAGAATTAAAAAAAAAAATATTTCCAGCATTTTCTCATGATCACTTTTATTAACATTTTTTTATTTGACAGCTCCAGCACTTATAGTTTCTGAGATATAGCCGGTGACCTTTCTTATCTGGACACCCGGTACAATTGTGTTAGTAGTCTGTCATGGGCTATCGACCATAATCTTTCTGCCTTTAATTAATAAAGGCAGAAAGATTATTATTAAATCAAATCATTTTTATTTAATTTAATGAAAATAATAATAAAATAGGCATCATAGCATCTCTTCCATAATCACACCAATGTTACTTGGAAGGATTATAGTAGGGTATGTCAGACTAAAAAAACTCTTACAAGTTCAGGTTGCATTGTGAATCTTTATAGAGCGGGTAAGCATCCAGTAAATATATTTCATTTATTACTATATATTTGGAAAGATAGCGCCAACGCCATCTATTGCCAAATTTCAAATAGCATCATTAAAAATTTGTGACAAGCTCGCCTTCCTTTAGTGGACGAAACAGCGATTCTCTGTCGCAGACCCAAATTGTTGACGGTGCCACTTGAATTTAGGCGAAAGATGGCGCTTGCGCTGTCTTTCCAAATATATGATAATAAACGCAATATATTTACTGTGTTTTTGTCACTATTTTGTTACTACTTTTCAATGTTTGAAATTCCTATTAAAAGTCGACTGGTAATAAAATTGATAATTAGTGACAAAAATCACAAACAGTACTTTTTTATGTCTATTTATTAATTTTATTACGCGGTATATATATATACAGAGAGATTTTTTTATCAGTATACATTTCCCCTATGTATATCTGCAAAATACGCGAACCAAATGCATTAATGTATGTGTGTTTAGTTGCCTATAACACACAACTGAACACACATATGCCAAATAAGCAACTAAACATACACACATTAATCGGTTCAATGCATTTGACTCGCGTTTTTTTTTGCAGGTATACATAGGGGAAATGTATACTGATAAAAAAACCTCTCTGTATATATATATATTCAATGACCCCTTTCTACCCACATGGGTGTAGGGTATCTTTCTAAACTAGTTCTCTATAAATTGTTTCCATATTTTCCTGTCTCGTGCCATTCTAGTTGCGTCTCTTCTTGTTATACTTCTTTTCTGTAAAGCCTCATTGATTACTTCCTCCCATGTCTTTTTGGGGCATTACGCGGTAAATATTATTAATTTATTTATTTCGTTGATTTTACTTAGCTCGATTCGTTTATTTCTGTTTTTACCTGGACATTAGGTGGGGTGGAAAGAGTGTAATACACAGCCTCAGCAACATCTTCAGGTTCCAACGCGGGCAAGTCGCTTCCTTCGAATCTGCTGTTTCCCGCACTGAGTATTTCCGTATTTTTCGTATACCCAGGACTGATACTCTGAAAAAATAATACAAAAAAATAACACGGAGTACGTTTAACCATAGATTATACGACCGGAATTGAAGATAAAATAGGCTTAAAAACAATTATACAATGAGATATACATTTCTTTATATTAAATAAAATGACTTGAAAATATATATATATATATATTTAAATAATCTGTGACCAAGTAGAATGAATACTGTTTTCTATTTATATACATTTCTTTCTTAATCTTATCCTCTTTTACCCGTATTGGGTGTCGAGATGAGATATACCTACCTGACACAATTTCATTTATGTTCCTCAGAATTATTATTTTGTAAACATTTCTTGAAATAAAATTGATTCATTATTATTATTTACTATTATACAAAATAATATTTATTTCTTTTTTTTCTTTTATGCCCGTATTCCTGAAATTGGTCATATCATATATGAATTTCACAGTTGCGTACGACCGAAACGTGCTATCAATTTTAAGAATTGCTGATGCAATTTTCGTAATTCTAGTGTGACCTGTTAGATGTCGACACAAGCGATGGACTACGGGATTTTTGTAGTCCATGTGCCGTCCGTTAGGTGTCGAAACAATCGATGTAATACGGGGCTTTTGTAGTATCTTGGGGGACCGACTACGACTTTCAAGCCTCCCGCATTCAACTCTCAGAATGGCAAAAGGAGGATTACCATCAATATGCCATCAGGCAGGAATGGATTTATAAGGACTCGACAAAAATTATTGTTTACATCTGATCACATGTGGAACATCATTTGTATTTATTTGATCGTATTACCTAAATAGGAAATAATTAATTATTTAATTGGAAAACTTGAATAAAATTCCTTACTTCACTTTTATTCTTTATTAAGGTTGCGGTTTAGTAGAAAGAGATAGCTATATAGTAAAATGGAAATAATCGTTTGAAAAAAGAGCCATTCTTTTGGATTTAATAATATGAATATGTATTTACATTTTTTATCTACCAAGTGTAAAGTATCAGTCTAAATAAAAAATAAATCGTAAATTTTCGTGTATTACATCAATTTACTAGTTCAAGTTAGAAAAAAATAATGTAAGATATAATGAAATTAATATGTCATGTCTGCTAAGTTATATGAATGCAGAATTTAGTGAAATCCTTTAAATTTTCATTGCATAAGTTTTTATTTGCAAAAATATAATTTGAAATTTGCTATAAATTTGATGAATTTTCATTGAATTTCATAATTGTTTTTCACACAAACTAAACATTAAAATAATTTTTAATTCATCTGACGAAATTCCTGCTTATTTTAAGATTACTTTAATGTATAATACAATATTGTTCATTGAACACAACAGCAATCTCGAATTAGTGATTGCTAATATTTATATAGCTATCTCTTTCGCCTAAACCGCACCCTTAAACCAGATGTACATTTCGAATACGAAGTACACATTCTCAATGGTGAATGTACATCTGGTTCAATAAAGAATAAAAGTGAAGTAAGGAATTTTATTCAAGTTATCCAATTATATAACACTTCAGATTACTCAAACCCAATAAATCTTGTGAATTAATTATTTAAATTATTTTCAAATTATTTTTATTTCATTTAGTTTAAAACGTTTTATACTCACTGTTACTTTAATCCCGGTTTTGTAATAATTCATTTCCTGACGTAAAATTTCCGTAAGCGCTGTGACGGCGTGCTTACTGGCCGGATAAGCGGCCTGTTCGGGAACTTCGAAGACGGGAACCTTATGACCGGCGATGCTGTTGATGTGCACAATGTGTCCGGCTATTTTGTTCTCCCTCATCATCGACACCGCTTCTCGCGTCGCGACGCAAAGGGCAATCACGTTTAGGTCGAATATCGATTTCCATACCTCGGTTTTTTGTTCTGAAAAAAAAAAAAACACCATAAAGAAAAAAGAAATGAATGTAATTAAAAGTAATTGTACCTTACTATTATTGCCTAAATTTGACTTTAAAGTCATTTTGCCTTACTATTATTGCCTAATTTTGACTTTAAAATCACTTTGCCTCATTAGCATTGCCTAATATCCACCTCAAAGTCATTGTACCTCACTGAAATTGTCTAATTTTGACTTTAAAGTCATTTTGTCTAACTATTATTGCCTAAATTTCACTTTAAAGTCACTTTGCCTCAATAGTATTGCCTAATATCCACCTCAAAGTTATTGTACCTCACTGTAATTGTTTAATTTTGACTTTAAAGTCATTTAGCTTAACTATTATTGCCTAAATTTCACTATAAAGTCATTTTGTCTGACTATTATTGCCTAATTTTGACTTTAAAGTCACTTTGCTTCATTAGCATTGCCTAATATCCACCTCAAAGTCATTGTACCTCACTTTAATTGCGTAATTTTGACTTTATCATTTTACATAACTATTATTGCCTAAATTTCACTTTAAAGTCATTTTGTCTTAATATTATGGCCTAATTTTGACTTTAAAATCACTTTGCCTCAATAGCATTACCTAATATCCACCTCAAAGTTATTGTACCTTACTGTAATTGTCTAACTTTGACTTTAAAGTCATTTTACCTAACTATTATTGCCTAAATTTCACTTTAAAGTCATTTTGTCTCACTATTATTGCCTAATTTTGACTTTAAAGTCACTTTACCTCATTAGAATTGCCTAATATCCACTTCAAAGTCGTTGTACCTCACTGTAATTGTCTAATTTTGACTTTAAAGTCACTTTGCCTCAATAGAATTGCCTAATAACCACCTCAAAGTAATTGTATCTCAATGAAATTATCTAATTTTGACTTTAAAGTCATTTTGCCTAACTATTATTGCCTAATTTTGACTTTAAAATCACTTTGCCTCAATAGCATTGCCTAATATCCACCTTAAAGTCATTGTACCTCACTGTAATTGTCTAATTTTGACTTTAAAGTCATTTTGCCTGACTATTATTGCCTAAATTTCACTTTAGAGTCATTTTGTCTCACTATTATTGCCTAATTTTGACTTTAAAGTCACTTTGCCTCATTAACATTGCCTAATATCCACCTCAAAGTCATTGTACCTCATTGCAATTGTCTAATTTTGACTTTAAAGTCGTTTTGTCTATTATTGCCTAAATTTCACTTTAAAGTCATTTTGTCTGACTATTATTGCCTAATTTTGACTTTAAAGTCACTTTGCCTCATTAGCATTGCCTAATATCCACCACAAAGTCATTGTACCATACTTTAACTGTCTAACTTTGACTTTCAAGTAATTTTGCCTAACTATTATTGCCTAAATTTCACTTTAAAGTCATTTGTCTTAATATTATTGCCTAATTTTGACTTTAAAGTCATTTTGCCTCATTAGCATTGCCTAATATCCACTTCAAAGTCATTGTACCTCACTTTAATTGCCTAATTTTGACTTTAAAGTCATTTTACATAACTATTATTGCCTAAATTTCACTTTAAAGTCATTTTGTCTCACTATTATTGCCTAATTTTGACTTTAAAGTCACTTTGCCTCATTAGCATTGCCTAATATCCATTTCAAAGTCATTGTACCTCACTGTAATTGTCTAATTTTGACTTTAAAGTCATTTCTCCTAACTATTATTGCCTAAATTTCACTTTAAAGTCATTTTGTCTCACTATTATTGCCTTATTTTGACTTTAAAGTCACTTTGCCTCATTAGCATTGCCTAATATCCACTTCAAAGTCATTGTACCTCACTTTAATTGCCTAATTTTGACTTTAAAGTCATTTTACATAACTATTATTGCCTAAATTTCACTTTAAAGTCATTTTGTCTCACTATTATTGCCTAATTTTGACTTTAAAGTCACTTTGCCTCATTAGCATTGCCTAATATCCATTTCAAAGTCATTGTACCTCACTGTAATTGTCTAATTTTGACTTTAAAGTCATTTCTCCTAACTATTATTGCCTAAATTTCACTTTAAAGTCATTTTGTCTCACTATTATTGCCTTATTTTGACTTTAAAGTCACTTTGCCTCATTAGCATTGCCTAATATCCACTTCAAAGTCATTGTACCTCACTTTAATTGCCTAATTTTGACTTTAAAGTCATTTTACATAACTATTATTGCCTAAATTTCACTTTAAAGTCATTTTGTCTCACTATTATTGCCTAATTTTGACTTTAAAGTCACTTTGCCTCATTAGCATTGCCTAATATCCATTTCAAAATCATTGTACCTCACTGTAATTGTCTAATTTTGACTTTAAAGTCATTTCTCCTAACTATTATTGCCTAAATTTCACTTTAAAGTCATTTTGTCTCACTATTATTGCCTTATTTTGACTTTAAAGTCACTTTGCCTCATTAGCATTGCCTAATATCCACCTCAAAGTCATTTTACCTCACTGTAATTGCCTAAGTCACTTTAAAGTCATTTTGTCTCACTATTATTGCCTAATTTTGACATTAAAGTCACTTTTCCTCATTAGCATTGCCTAAAATTCACCTCAAAGTCATTATACCTCACTGAAATTGTCTAATTATGACTTTAAAGTCATTTTCCCTAACTATTATTGTCTAATTTAGACTTTAAAGTCATTTTGCCTCACTATTATTAGCCATTTTTGGCTTTTAAAGTCACCTTACTTTATTATTGTCGCCCAACATTGACCTTAAAGTCATTGTACCTCACTAAACTTGCCTAAATTTGACTTTAAAATAATTTTGCATTAATATTATTGTCTAATTTTGACTCTGAAGTCATTTTTCCTCACTATTATTGACTAATATTGACATTAAAGTCATTTTGCCTCATTATCACTGCCTAATATTCACCTCAAAGATATTGTACCTCACTAAACTTACCTAATTTTGACTTTAAAGTAATTGTACTTGACTATTCTTACTTAACTTTGACTTTAAAGTCATTTTGTCGGACTATAATTGCCTAATTTTGAATATAAAGTTAAATTGCCTCATTATTATTGACAAATATTGACCTTAAAGTCATTGCACCTCAATAAAATTTACCTCGCTACCATTACCTAAATTTTGATTTTACAATCACTGTATCTAACTTGTTTAGCCTAATTTTGATTTTAAAGGCATTTTATCTCAGTATTATTGCTTATTTTTGACTTTAATGTCACTTTCACTCATTATTTCTGCGTAATATTCACCTCACCGCAATTGATTAATTTTAATTTTGCCTAATTATTATTGTACCTCACTACTATTGTCTAATTTTTACTTTAAAGTAATTGTACTTCGCTATTATTGCCTAATTTTGACTTTAAAGTAATTTTGGCTCACTATTATTGTCTAATTTTGATTTTAAAGTCACTTTGCCTCATTTTTACTGCCTAACATTGACCTTAAAGTCTTTGTACCTCACTACAATTGCCTAATTTTGACTTTAAAGTCATTTTGTCTCACTATTATTGCCTAATTTTGATTTTAAAGTCACTTTGCCTCATTTTTACTGCCTAACATTGACCTTAAAGTCTTTGTACGTCACTACAATTGCCTAATTTTGACTTTAAAGTAATTGTACCTGACCATTCTTATTTAATTTTGACTTTAAAATCATTTTGCGTTACTGGCATTCGCTAATTTTGACTTTAAAGGCAAGTTGCCTCATTATTATTGCCGAATGTTGACCTTAAAGTCATTATATCTTACCACAATTGCCTAATTTTGACTTTAACATTACTGTATCTAACTTTTTTAATCTTATTTTGATTTTAAAGTAATTTTGCCTCACACGTTGTGACTATTTACTTATATCTAAGTGTGGTTGTCTTCAAAAAACACACCATAACGATACATAACCACGTTATGTATCGTTATGGCTGCGTTTTAAAAAGTAAGTGATAATGTAACTAATTGTCGGTTTGGCTGTATCCTCAGAACTATGTGGTAGTGTTCTGGCTAAGTCGATTTACGCTGTGACCTTTAAAGTAGGTGATAGTATAGCTATGTGTTGTTTTGGTTGTGACCTCAAAACTAAGTGTTGTTTTGGTTGTGATAATTTGATTAAATGTCGTTGTCTCTGTGTCCCTAAAACTAAGTGACAACGTGACTAAGCGGCTTTGTTCTGTGACTCTGCAGTTAAATATCTTTGCCTCTATGGAGTCTATTCTTTTCTTTTGTTTGCACACTTAATTTAAATAGAAATTTATTTATTACTAAAACTTCTAATTAATTTTTTTATAGTTACCGCAAATTTTCCCGCATGTTATAATCCCGGCGTTATTAATCAGTATATGAATAGGCCCCAATTCATTCTTAACAGCCTGAAACGTCGCAATCAGCTCATCTTCATTTGTAACATCACACTTTTTCGGATGAAATTTCCCCTTTTCATTCTGCAGATCTCTCTGGATCGCTTCCAAAACGTCCAAGCGACGCGACAATCCAACTGTCTGAAACGTAATACGTAATTAAATCACAGACTATAACATCTGCTTAAACATAAACTAGCGAAATAATAAATTAATTTAAAACTCAGTTTGCTCCTTACTTCACTTGAAGTAAGTGTAAGGCCCATGGGTGTCGTTATATTAGGGCATCCCAATACAGACTTTGACCCCGGGGCGTTTTAAATAAACGCTTGAAAAAAAAAAATACCCACGATAAGGCCCTGTTATTTGATTGGAAATGTTTATGTGTCATTCAACGCTTGGTTTGTTTCATTTATGGAAACATGTATTATGCTCACCACGATTCCAGATTTGACCAATTTTTCGGCAATTGCCTTCCCTATGCCGGCGCTCGCTCCCGTCACGACGGCCACTTTGCCCGTCCACCTATCCATCCTGACTAAATTGAAGCTATTTCAGTCTGGGCAGCTCTCCAATCCACGATTGCGACGCAATTGCGTCAAACAAAGCACACTCGACGCACTGATAACGTAATAATCAGAAAATTGAGTCAGCGTTTTTAATCGAATCAAATATTAGATAATACAAGGGACGTTAAAGTCAAATTTAGGCAATAAGGAAGACTTTAATTTCGGAACCAGGCAATGAAAACGAGTTTGGAGACTTATGTAAGCAATGAGAATGACTATAAAGTCGATAAATAACTATGTAGTCAGTAGTAGGTAAATAGTGAAGTGACTTTAAAGTCAAAGTTAGGCAATACTAGTGAGGTGAAGTGACTTTAAAGTCAAAGTTAGGCAATACTAGTGAGGTGAAGTGACTTTAAAGACAAAGTTAGGCAATACTTGAAAGGAAAAGTGACTTTAAAGTCAAAGTTAGGCAATACTAGTGAGGAGAAGTGACTTTAAAGTCAAAGATAGGCATTACTAGTGAGGTGAAGTGACTTTAAAGTCAAAGTTAGGCAATACTTGAAAGGAAAAGTGACTTTAAAATCAAAGTTAGGCAATACTAGTGAGATGAAGTGACTTTAAAGTCAAAGTTAGGCAATACTAGTGAAGTGAAGTGCCTTTAAAGTCAAAGATAGGCGATACTAGTGAGGTGAAGTGACTTTAAAGTCAAAGTTAGGCAATACTTGAAAGGAAAAGTGACTTTAAAGTCAAAGTTAGGCAATACTAGTGAGATGAAGTGACTTTAAAGTCAAAGTTAGGCAATACTAGTGAGGTGAAGTGACTTTAAAGTCAAAGTTAGGCAATACTAGTGAGGCGAAGTGACTTTAAAGTCAAAGATAGGCAATACTAAAGAGGTGAAGTGACTTTAAAGTCAAAGATAGGCAATACTAGTGAGATGAAGTGACTTTAAAGTCAAAGTTAGGCAATACTTAAAAGGAAAAGTGACTTTAAAGGCAAAGTTAGGCAATACTAGTGTGGCGAAGTGACTTTAAAGTCAAAGTTAGGTAATACTTACTTTCAAGTCAAAATTTTGTAGTCCAATTTTGAAAGTTAGTAATAATCTCAATATTTCAAGTAAAAATTTTGTAGTCTTATATTCACTTGAAAGTAAGTACTAATCTCAATATTTCAAGTCAAAATTTTGTAGTCTTATTTTGACTTGAAAGTAAGTATTAATCTCAATATTTCAAGTCAAAAAAATCTTGACTTAAAACATTTAGATTTATACTTACTTTCAAGTCAAAATAGGACTACAAAATTTTGACTTGAAATATTGAGATTGGTACTTACTTTCAAGTCAAAATAAGACTTGATATTGAGATTTGACTTGAAAGTAAGTACTAATCTCAATATTTCAAGTAAAAATTTATTAGTCTTATTTTGACTTGAAAGTAAGTACAAATCTAAATATTTTAAGTCAAAATTTTGTAGTCCTATTTTGACTTGAAAGTTAGTACTAATCTCAATATTTCAAGTCAAAATTTTGTAGTCTAATTTTGACTTGAAAGTAAGTACTATTCTCAATATTTTAAGTAAAAATTTTGTATTCTTATTTTGACTTTAAAGTAAGTACTAATCTAAATATTTCAAGTCAAAATTTTGTAGTCTAATTTTGACTTGAAAATAAGTACTAATCTCAATATGTCAAGTCAAAATTTTGTAGTCTTATTTTGACTTGAAATTAAGTAGTAATCTCAATATTTTAAGTCAAAATTTTGTAGTTCTTATTTTGACTTGAAAGTAAGTACTAATTTCAATATTTCAAGTCAAAATTTTGTAGTCCTATTTTGACTTGAAAGTAAGTACTAATCTAAATATTTTAAATCAAAATTTTGTAGTCTTATTTTGACCTGAAAGTAAGTACTAATCTCAATATTTCAAGTCAAAATTTTGCAGTCTTATTTTGACATGAAAGTAAGTACAAATTTAAATATTTCAAGTCAAAATTTCGCAGTCTTATTTTGACTTTTAAAGCAAGTACTAATCTCAATATTTCAAATCAAACTTTTGTAGTCTAATTTTGTCTTGAAAGTTAGTACTAATCTAAATATTTTAAGTCAAAATTTTGTGGTTTAATTTTGACTTGAAAGTAAGTACTAATCTAAATATTTCAAGTCAAAATTTTGTAGTCCAATTTTGACTTGAAAGTTATTAATAATCTCAATATTTCAAGTCAAAATTTTGTAGTCTTATTTTGACTTTAAAGTAAGTACAAATCTAAATATTTTAAGTCAAAATCTTGCAGTCTTATTTTGACTTGAAAGTAAGTACAAATCTAAATATTTTAAGTCAAACTTTTATAGTCTAATTTTAACTTGAAAGTAAGTAATAATCTCAATATTTCAAGTCAAAATTTTGTAGTCTAATTTTGTCCTGAAAGTAAGTACTAATCTCAATATTTCAAGTCAAAATTATGCAGTTTTATTTTGACTTGAAAGTAAGTACTAATCTCAATATTTCAAGTCAAAATTTTGCAGTCTTATTTTGACTTGAAAGTAAGTACAAATCTAAATATTTTAAGTCAAAATTTTGTAGTCTAATTTTGACTTGAAAGTAAGTACCAATCTAAATATTTTAAGTCAAAATTTTGTAGTTTTATCTTGACTTGAAAGTTAGTACTAATCTAAATATTTTAAGTCAAAATTTTGTAGTCTAATTTTGACTTGAAAGTAAGTACCAATCTAAATATTTTAAGTCAAAATTTTGTAGTTTTATCTTGACTTGAAAGTTAGTACTAATCTAAATATTTTAAGTCAAAATTTTGTAGTCTTATTTTGACTTGAAAGTTAGTACTAATCTTAATATTTTAAGTCAAAATTTTGTAGTCTAATTTTAACTTGGAAGTAAGTACTAATCTCAATATTTCAAGTCAAAATTTTGTAGTTTTATCTTGACTTGAAAGTTAGTACTAATCTAAATATTTTAAGTCAAAATTTTGTAGTCTTATTTTGACTTGAAAGTTAGTACTAATCTCAATATTTCAAGTCAAAATTTTGTAATCTTATTTTGACTTGAAATTTAGTACTAATTTCAATATTTACCTTTTTTATTGTCAAAATTAGGGCATTAGGGAGACTTTATTGTCAAGATTAAGTAATAGGTATGACTTAAGGATCCAAGTTAGGAAAATATTAAATTAAATACTGTCTTATGAGTCAGCATTAGGACTTTAAAGTGGGAATGAGTTTAAAGTCTAAATTAGACTACAAAAACAAGTTTTAGTCAAAATCGTACAATCAGAGTGATTTTAATGTTAAAATTCAGCAATGAGGGTGAAATTAGACAAATATTGAGATGAATACTGAAAAGTATTAAGTAGTAAAGTCTTGTTTAGGCAATAAGAAAGTCATTAATGTCAGAACCAGGCAATGAAAACGACTTTGAAGACAAAATTAGGCAAAGAGAGTAATTTTATTTGATAAATAAAGCACTAACAACCTTTCTTCACACTTTATTTGATTTACCAAATGTATATTTCGGACACCCTTATACCACCATTATGGTAGATGGGGATTTTAGATTATATATATATATATACAGAGAGGTTTTTTTATTAGTATACATTAGGGGAAGTGTATATTTGCAAAAAAACGCGAGTAAAACGCAATATGTGTATGTTTAGTTGCTTATTTGGCATATGTGTGTTCAATTGCGTGTTATAGGCAACTAAACACACATACATCAATGCATTTGACTCGCGTATTTTGCAGGTATACATAGGGGAAATGTATACTGTTAAAAAAAGCTCTCTGTATATATATTTCGGACATAATGGATTAACACTGTGTTAATCCATTGACAATATTCACTTTGTGTCCGAAATGTACATTTGTAAAATCAAATAAAGTGCGAAGAAATGTTATTAGCGCTTTATTTATGAATTTAATTTCATCTTCACGTTTAAATTAGACAATAAGGACGATTTGTAATAATTAGGAAATAAGGTAGATCTCAGTTATTATTAATGAATATAAAAAAAGTACATATTTCTTATCATAAAAATAATATTGGTTTAAAATTAATTCAAATTCACATATGATGACGCAATCCGCGCATCACACACTTAAGTCATCACTTGCGAATTTTCCGCCGGAGAAGACAATACAGGATAAAAAGTAACCGCGTAAATTATGCATAAACTATTCGATCGGAGCGGGCTCAATGGGATAAGCGCCGAGATGATGATAATCAATTCCGAGGAAACGCTTTTTCTGTTTACTTACTGTGATTAGTTTTAATGGGACGCGCACTTTTGACCCTTCCTTCGTCCGTGATAAGATTACCTCACAATAACGTCCAAGAGAATATTTAGTTAATGTTTATTTATTTAAATATTGTACACTGAGCGTTAATGATTTATCCTCTTCTTTGGTTTAATTGAGTTTAATCTGTTCGTTTTGTTTTGGAAACCCTATGAATGTTTTGAGCCTATTATAAGGTGCGCGGTTGTCAATCGGTGTCGCGGTTTCTTTCGGGGAAGTTTAGTTTATGGGTGGATGAAAATGATTTTGGATTTGTGTTTGTTGTTCTGTTTAAGTCCGATTGTTTTTGGGGTAAGTTGTTTATTAATTTGTGATAAAAATAACTAATAAAATAAAATCGATATAAAAAAACATTGATTCAATGTTTAATATTGTTACAATTTCTTGAAATGTCGCAACTAAACTCAATTTAGCTTCCATTTTTATATGCAGAATATTTCATCCACATAGCACATAATATTACAGAAATATAGCAATATTACATTGCAATAAAAAAATCAATGTTTCACCTATATTGCTATAGTAATGTTGCTTTAATATTGCAGGAATATTTTTATTTATATGTGGGTGCAATTCAAAATCCTTATCTATCATAATTGTGGTGTTTCATATTCCTGAATAGTATTTATAACGATTCAATTTTTGTACTTAGGGTGTTTCAGATTCGTGATTTGCCACCTAAAGTTTGTATTTTTTAATATAACCTTTCCATTATAACATTTAAAGAATTTAGTGCTATGTAATGCAAGCTTTTTTATTTAGATTAGGGCAAGATTATCCTCGTGTTATCTTTTTATTTTGACTTTTCGAGAATTTAGTCTGAGATTATTATTAATGTCAGAATTGGTCTTTGAAGTCAATACATGACTTTGTAGTTAAAACTAGGTAAACATTGAAATAAATACTAAGTTTAAAGTCAAAATTAGATTACAAGGGAGATTTTATATTTAAAATTAGAGCACCAAAAATGACTTTAAAGTGAAGTTCAGGCCATTAGAATAACTTTCATGTCAAAATTAGGCAAATAGAATGAAGTCAAAATTAGACAATAAAATAAACTTTAATGTCAGAACTAGACAATTAGAATGACTTTATAGTCAAAATGTAGGCAATAAGAAAGACTTTAATGTTAGAACTAGACAATTAGAATGACTTTATAGTCAAAATGTAGGTAATAAGAAAGACTTTAATGTTAGAACTAGACAATTAGAATGACTTTATAGTCAAAATGTAGGCAATAAGAAAGAGTTTAATGTTATACTCGGGCAATAGAAACAACTTTTAAGGTTCATTTAGGCAATGAAAATGATTCTGACGTCAGTAAATGACTTTATAGTAAAAACTAGGTAAATATTGGGATAAATGCTATTTTCACGTCAAAATTAGACTTTATATTCAAAACTAGGTGAACAACAAAGTCTTTAAAGTCAAAATCAGACTACAAAAGAGACTTTAATGTGAGAACTAGGCAATGAGAATGGGTTAATCTCATTGCCTAGTTCTCACATTAAAGTCTCTTTTGTAGTCTGATTTTGACTTTAAAGACTTTGTTGTTCATCTAGTTTTGAATATAAAGTCTCCCTAAAGTGAAGATTAGGTAAATAGAATAACTTTCATGTCAAAATTTGGCAATGAAATTGACTTTAAAGTCAATATTAGACAATGATATTGACTTTATAGTCAAAGCTAGGTAAACATTTAAAGAAATATTAACTTCAAAGTCAACATAAAACTACAAGCAAGATTTTAAAGTCAAAATTAGACAAACATTGAGATAATTACTGACTTGTAAGTCAATATTAGACAATTGAAGTGTCTTTAAAGTCAAATTTAGGCAATAAGAAAGACATTAATACCATAACCAGGCAATGAGAACAACTTTGAAGACATATTTAGGCAATGAGAATGCCTATGATTTTAATAAATACTAACATTAAAGTCAAAATTAGGCTTATAGTTAAAATTAGGACAATAATAAAGACTTTAAAGTTAAAATCAGGCAATAAAAATACTATAAAGTCAATATTAGACAATGAGATTGACTTTATTGTCAAAACTAGGTAAACATTAAGATAAATTCTAACTTTAAAGTCAAAATAAAACTACAAACGAGTCTTTATAGTCAACTTTAGGCAAATATTGCGATAAATGTGACTTTAAAGTTGAATTTAGGCAATGAGAAAGACTTTAATGTCAATGGGAATGAGTTTTAAGTCAATAAATGACTTTATAGTCAAAACTAGGTAAACATTGGGATAAATACTAACATTCAAGTCAAAGTTAGACAACAATGGAGACTTCATATTTGTCCTAAAGTCAAAATCAGGCAATAAAAGGGCTTTAAAGTCAAATTAAGGGAGTGCAAGAGACTTTATTGTCAGAATTAGGCAATGAGAATGATATTAAAGTGAAGATCTAGCAATTAGAATAACTTTCATGTCGAAAATAGGCAATGATAATGACTTTATAGTCAAAAGTAGGTGAAAATTAAGATAAATACTAACTTTAAAGTCAAAGTAAAATTACAAACGAAACTTTAAAGTCAAAATTAGACAAATATTGAGAGATATACTGACTTTTAAGTTAATATTAGGCAACAGATGTATCTATAAAGTCAACTTTAAAGTCAAAATTAGACAAATATTGAGAGATATACTGACTTTTAAGTTAATATTAGGCAACAGACCTATCTATAAAGTCAACTTTAAAGTAAAAATTAGACAAATATTGAGAAATAACTAACTTTTAAGTTAATATTAGGCAACAGACGTATCAATAAAGTCAAATTTAGGCAATGAGAAAGACTTTAATGTGAGAACGAGGCAATGAGAACTACTTTGAAAACACATTTAGGCAATGTGAATGATTTTATATTGAATATAACTTGAATTGTCGCAATTTAACTCAATTTAATTATTTTAAAAGAAATCGCATTATTTATTTAGTTAAATAAATTTCATCACCCCAATTGTCATCTCACGAATTTACGAACAACAATTCAACAAAACTCCGCCCTTTATAGATTTATGTGCCGAGTGGTAACTTGAGCGGAAAGCCATTGGCGACGCTCGGTATTAAAACCATCGGGTGGCAGGACTCCGGAGGTGGGTCTCTGGTGATTCACCAAAACTATAGCGGTGTTAAGTTGCAGCAGCACGGCGATGCGAAGAACCTGGAGCGGGTCTACGAGCAGAATAGGAATCGGGATGATTTCGGACAGCAGCCCGTCGACTTCGACCGATTCGAGGAGCAAACCCAAGCCCAAATGAATGATGGACAAGGATTGCAGAATTTCGACCAGGTTGCCGATAATGAATTCGCTGCATCTTCGCCCACAGGTAATGTTTCATCGAGTGAAATAAGATGAGAATGAATTTAGTACAGTATGTTTTATTATTGTTAAATATTTTTGTAGGCTATCAAACTCAACATTTTACGAAAACCACCGTAACCCAATCGAACCAAAACAGGTTGTACCACCCACCAGAGAAATACACCTCCTATGATTCTACAACCAACAGGCAACACAAGCAGCTCAACCCGCAGAATTTTTACTCCGGCAACCGCCCGCAATCGCCCAAACAACTCGACTCTACAATCTACTCCTCGTGTCCACCAGGAGCGACCGGACAGTTCATCTTCGATCAATCCTGCAAGCAGTTCCTGAACTGCTACAAAGGGAGAGGCCACGCGCAGAACTGCGCCCCGGGGACGCTCTTCAACCCGAAGACCCTCGAGTGCGATTACGCGGATAAAGTGGAGTGTGTTAGTAGTGTGAATAATTTGAAGCTGGATTTGGGGCCGATCAGCGAGAAGGTCCAGGCTTCTTGTCCCCGAGGGTTTTCCGGAATCATCCCGCATTACACTGATTGCAAAAAGTTTATCAATTGCGCTAACGGGGTGGAGCATATGATGGACTGCGCGCCGGGTACGCTTTTTAATGTTAGGAGCAACAATTGCGATTTTCCGCACAAGGCTGAGTGTGTTGGGGGAGAAGGAGGGAAGAGTTATTTGGCGCAGCAATTAGGGGAGGGTCAGTATTCGGGGCAAAATTATCAGACCTCGTCGGGTTCTAATTATGGGAACAATCACAGGCAGGGTCATAAGTACGAGCAAGCTGGATCATCGAGCAACCAGTGGCAACAAGGAACTGGTGCCAGCGGTCAATACCAGAAAGGTTCCTCGGGATCTGGGTGGAATCAGCAGCACGGATCTTCCTCAAGTTGGAATCAACAACACGGTGGGGTAAATTGGGACGGAAATAATCAACTAAAAGGAGCATCTTCGAATTGGAACACTAATAATCAAGGAACGACTTCAAATCAACAACAAGGAGCAACTTCTAATTGGAATACCAATCAAGGAACACCCTCACATCAACAAGGATCATATCAAAACTGGAATAACCAAGGATCATCAACACACCAAGGTTGGAATGCCAATAATCAAAACCAAGCTTCAAGTCATCATTTCCAGAGCTCGCATGGTTTCGGCCAAAACACCACGCAGCATTCTGAAAAGATTATCCAGAGCGGAAGGCCGAAATGCCCGGCTGGCTTCACAGGAATCACCGAGCACCCGTTTGATTGTAAGAAATTTTTAAATTGCGCCAATGGTGCTACCTATATTCAAGACTGCGGGCCTGGGACCGTTTTCAACCCGAGCATAAACGCTTGCGATCATCCGAAACCGCATTTATGCGGGCAATCCGCGCGCGGGAATCAAAATTCCTTGCAGCAAGGCGAAGAGAAGGTGGCGAGTGGACATAAATGGAATCAGCAGTACAATTCAAATCAGCAAGGAGCTTCCACGAATTGGAATCAGCAGCAAGGGTCTGGAAGTAATTGGAAGCAAGGAGCTTCTACGGATTGGAATCAGCAGCAAGGAGCAGCTGTGAATGGTAAACAACAAGGAGGTTCTTCTAATTGGAATCAAGGTGAGGCTTCGACTTGGAGCGGAAGTAATCATCAAAAAGGAGCGGTTCCGAATTGGAACAATCAAGGAACAACTTCACACCAACAACAAGGATCATCTTCCACAAGCTGGAATCAAGCTAATCATCAACAAGGATCATCTCCAAAGTGGAATCAAGGAATTCATCAACAAGGATCTTCCTCAAATTGGAATCAAGGGACTAATCAACAAGGTTCATCCCCAAGTTGGAATCAAGGAACTAGTCAACCAGGATCTTCCCCGAGTTGGAATCAAGGAACTGGTCAACCAGGATCTTCCTCAAGTTGGAATCAAGGGACTAGTCAACCAGGATCTTCCTCGAGTTGGAATCAAGGAACTAATCAACCAGGATCTTCCCCAAGTTGGAATCAAGGAACTAGTCAACCAGGATCTTCCTCGAGTTGGAATCAAGGAACTAGTCAACCAGGATCTTCTCCAACTTGGAATCAAGGAACTAGTCAACCAGGATCTTCCCCAAGTTGGAATCAAGGAACTAGTCAACCAGAATCTTCCCCAAGTTGGAATCAAGGAACTAGTCAACCAGGATCTTCCTCAAGTTGGAATCAAGGAACTAATCAAGAAGGAACTTCTCCAAAATGGAATCAAGGGACTAATCAACAAGGATCTTCTCCAAATTGGAATCAAGGTTCTTCAAATTGGAATCAGGGATCAAGCTGGAAACCAGATCAGCAGGTATCTTCCGGAAGCGTGAATCAAAATCACGGATACAACGCGTGGAACCAAAGTGGAGCAGGGGGTCAACATTTCGGTTCAAACCAACACCGACAAAACCGTACTTATACCGAAACTAATTACGATCAAGAAAGACAACCTACTTCTTGGAGCTGGAATCAACAAACAACTCCTTCCACATGGAGTGGGCAAACCCAACCGACAATTTTCGTGGATCAAAGCCAGTACAGGCCTCAAGCAGGTGGTTCAACAACGAATCAAGCTTCAACTAATCGGCAGCCGGGTTGGAGTATAAACCAAGGACATCAAGGGCATGCTTCTACAAACCAAGATGGACTTTCGAAAACTTGGAACAAAAACCAAGGGCATGTTTCCACCAATCAAGATGTGAATAAAAACCCAACCAATAAAAAAAACCTCTTCGGGAAGCCAAATTACGACCAACAGACCCATTCAGAGGATCTAAGTGAAGTTATTGAAAACCTCACGAACAGGCCGCCGAATTGGGTGCTGAACCGGCCGTCGAAGCCTCCGGTAATCGAAGGCACCATCGAGCAGCAGAGTGTTTCGAAAGGAAAATCCTGGCCACCGCCGTTTCCCTCAACCGACCTCAACGCTGACTACGTTTTCGAAGAGGACGATCTCGACGTGATGATGGAATCAGAGATGTTCAAACCAAATACCGTGTACACCACTTACAACGCGAAGGATTGGTGCGATGTTAAGGGTTTCGAGTGCGGGAATAAAGTCTGCGTGGCGCCGTCCAGTGTTTGCGATGGAAAGAAGGTAAGAAAATAGTTTTTCCATGATTGTCACAATAAACGAGTTGCGACGACTTAACCTCGTAGAAAATCAACGAAAACTCACATATTTCGACTACTAATATAATTTTTTTATGGATTCTTGACATTAAATAATTATTTATTTGTTGTATGCAGGATTGTCCTAATGGATTGGATGAAAACGACTGTGAGGGCGCAATAACGCAATTTTCACCGACCAGACAGACGAAGTTGGCAGTGCGCGAGGTTGAGAAGACGGCGAACATCACCATAAAATGGTGTGCGAAAATTTGCGTCGAGCAGAAGCGTTTGAATTGCAAATCTTTCAATTACAGGTAAATTGTAAACTACAAAAAAGAAACTTGTAATAGATTAAGGGGGGTTTGATTAACTCAACATACCAACCACCCTCCTCCACAGAGCTTCGTGAATTACTTTTCTAACATTGCTTCAGAACTCCTAGAAGCAAACTTATGATTGATCCAAGTGTGTATCAATGGAAAAGGGGTGGGGAGAGGGTTGTATTTAATACCATCGCCCAGAATTTCAAATACCAATCTTCAGGTCACCCTTCCAAACTCTGCGAACCTTTTATTGTACAAGTTTTTTGAGTTGTCAAGGGGGCGATTGTCAAAATTTGAACATGAAACTAGACTTGCCGAATTCAAGCGGTTGGTCTTTGTATTTTCCATTGGTGAATTTAAAACTATCCGTGTCAAGTCCTCAATCTCTCAAAAAAGCAACTCCAACTTTTTTGAGAGGTTGAGGAGTCGACACGGATTAAAACTATCCCTGTCCAACTTTTTTGAGAAGTTGAGGAGTCGACACGGATTGAAACTATCCGTATCCAACTTTTTTGAGAGGTTGAGGAGTCGATACGGATTGAAACTATCCGTGTTCAACTTTTTTGAAAGGTTGAGGAGTCGACACGGATTGAAACTATCTGTATCCAACTTTTTTGAGAGGTTGAGGAGTCGATACGGATTGAAACTATCCGTGTCCAACTTTTTTGAGAGGTTGAGGAGTCGACACGGATTGAAACTACCCGTGTCCAACTTTTTTGAGAGGTTGAGGAGTCGACACGGATTAAAACTATCCGTGTCAACTCCTCAACCTCTCAAAAAAGTTGGAGTTGCTTTTCACCAATGGAAAATACAAAGACCAACTTGATAATAAGATTTTTTTGTATTAAGATCCAGTAAGTGCTTTTAATAACTCTTACCTTTATTCAGGAAGCACGACGGTACTTGCTTTCTCCTTGATACAAACGTGGGGAAAACCGGAGCGTTGATAATTCTGCCCAATTACGACTACTACGAGAACAAGGCTTACCAAGTCGGATGCGACAATGGGTACACTTGCAGGAACAAGAAGTGCATCAGCAAGACGCAAATTTGCGACGGCGTCAACGATTGCACCGACTGGGCGGACGAGAAGGGGTGCTCGGCCGAGAAGTTCGGATACAAGATCAAGCTGGCGGGGAGCAAGCAAAAGAACTCGGGCAGGATTGAAATTGACGGTAAGTTTCACTAATTTTCTTTAATATTCGTGCAAACATTGCGCTTTGGTATACACGGATCCGCATAGAACTAATGGTACCATTGAAAATACATCTTCAGTAGGATATTTTAATGCAGAAAAACTCATGCAGAATTGATATCGATGGTAAGTTTCTTGAATTTATAGTCTCCACGTTTCTTTCAGCGAACACTGTGCTTCGTTGTACTGAGATTTGCATGAACGCGAAGAATAGCTGGTTCAATTGAAAATACATCGTTGGCAGGATGTGTTAAGCGGTGTTGGGCTTAGGTTACTAGCGTCAGGTCCAAAAAATTCCAACGGTGTTTCAACGAATAACACTTTATTTAGAAAATATATACATGCTTTCGGCACCCGTCGATCTCCTTTTTTGTCTGAGGGTGCAATTCATCCTCACACCACTGTCCGTGAGGGCAAGCGCCAACAATGTGTTTAAACAGTGCTGCAATTGCTCGTAGAAATATAGAGAGCATGAGAAGTTGATTCATTGGTATTATGATAAATAGATACACCACATCAAAACTTACATGAATGTTCGTTACGTTTTGTAGTGTTTCCACGAAATTAGTAGGGTTTCTCCGTTTTACCGAAATGTTGTTAGAGTATTCATGTCAGGTATACTACTAACCCGATATGCCGTCATGTGCATACCAAAGCTAGCGTAACGTACTCGTGTGTGACATGTGTGGTGAGTGACATAATTGAAACTTTGGTGTCATTCGCTTCGCAACTGCACGCACGCATGAGGACATGACCTATTACTAGGCCATGCCCTTCTCCGGTCATATACCTTTCGGTGTCGATCATGTGGAGCACTGCAGAAGTGCAGCATCGATATCATCATCATCATGGGCTTTTAACGGCCTACCACCGAGTCCTCATTTGGATATCTGCCCCTTTCAGACATCCATGCTCGGGAGCACGGTAGCTTGGCGGTTCCAAGCTATTGTGCGGACTCCCCGTCTCGGGAGCTCAGATACCTAGGCTATGTACTGCGAAGACCTGAGGATTGTCTGGTGCGCCCAAAAGTTCAAATCGCATCAGATCACGTGGCATGAACTGATCAAGAAGTAGCTGAAAAGGCTTTGATCCGAATGCGTTCGGAAGGTCGAAACACCTGCGTCAGCTCTGGGATACCGATTGGATGTACCTCGTCGGCAAGATAGCAAACAATCATGAATTCTGGAGCGAAGGACTGGCTTTGGTTCAGATGAGTTCGGAAGGTCGAGGCTTTGGATTACCGACTGGATGAACCTCGTCGGCAAGATAGCAAACAATCATGAATTCTGGAGTGAAGGCTTGGTTTTGGTCCAGATGCGTTCGGAAGGTCAAGGCTCCTGCCTCGGCTCTGGGATACCGACTGGATGAATCTCATCGGCAAGATAGCAAACAATCATGAATTCTGGAGTAAAGACTTGGCTTTGGTTCAGATGCGTTCGGAAAGTCAAGGCCCCTACGTCAGCTCTTGACTACTGACTGGATGAACCTCGTCGGCAAGATAGCAAACAATCATGAATTCTGGAGTGAAAACTTGGCTTTGGTTCAGATGCGTTCGGAAGGTCAAGACTCCTGCCTCAGCTCTGGAATACCGACTGGATGAACCTCGTCGGCAAGATAGCAAACAATCATGAATTCTGGAGTGAAGGCTTGGCTTTGGTTCAGATGCGTTCGGAAGGTCAAGACTCCTGCCTCAGCTCTGGACCATCGACTGGATGAACCTCGTCGGCAATCATGAATTCTGGAGTGAAGACTTGGCTTTAATTCAGATGCGTTCGGAAGGTCAAGGCTCCTGCCTCGGCTCTGGGATACTGAATGGTTGAACCTCGTCGGCAAGATAGCAAACAATCATGAATTCAGGAGTGAAGGTTTGGCTTTGGTCCAGATGCGTTCGGAAGGTTGAGGCACCTGCGTCAGCTTTGGTTTCAACCTCATCGGCAAGAAAGCAAACAATCGTGAAGTCTGGAGTGATCTTGTACATAACAACTCAGGTGCTCTCAAGATGTCCCAGTCATACGTTAGCCAATTAATAAGTATGTCAGGTATTTCACCAAGTGATAGGTAGATGATCATATAGCTCTGATAGTCGGGCTTAATAGATCATCTTTTTATTTAATTTAATTAACTGTGATGCAACAAAGCAATTCCTCAAGAATATATGGACTGCCAAAGATCCATAAGCAAGATGTTCTATAATAAAAAAGATTATTTGTTCAATTAATAATCTCTTTTATTATAGAACATCTTGCTTATGGATTTTTGGCAGTCCATATATTCTTGGGAAATTTGCTTTGTTGCAAATGAAGCGCCACTGTTTTTTTTTTTCTGGAATTGACGAAGGTCTGATCAGGTTGTTTCGGCTAGTTGGGTACCTTGGTAGTCTAAGTTATGAGTCTAGGAGAGCCGAAATCTCATTGGTATAATCTCTGGTATTCAGAATCACCGAGACGTTACGTTTTTCAAGCTAGCAGAATAACTCACCTAACCTCATTTTGGTTCAGTGTTCTCAGTGCCATTTAATTTAAGTATTAATATTCATATTTAAAGAAATGTTCGGCCACCATTCATCTAGCGTATTAATATTAATAATCCTTTATTAACGGTGGCCATTAAAAAAAATAATATTTATTTCAAATAATTCCTTCATTTTAGCGTTCGGAAAAAGCGGTTACATTTGCGACGACATGTTCGGCCTCAGGAACGCCGACGTCGCCTGCAGGGAGCTGGGCTTCCCTCTGGGAGCGCTCGAAGTCCACGGGAACTCGGTCTTCGCGGCGGATCTCGTGGAGAACGACACGTTTTACATGATGGACGACGTCAGCTGTTTGGGCAACGAGACCACCTTGAGGGACTGCGATTTCGGCGGTTGGGGCGTGCACAATTGTAGACCGCAAGAGGTACGTAGGAAATCTTCATCAGTGCCGGGATTCCGAATGAGTCGATTGATTCTGTTGCGACTAAAAATGCAGTTGATGAGTGCTCACTCACTAGGCCATGTTCTGCGAAGACCTGAGGATCGTGTGGTGCGCCAAACATTTCACATCGCGTCAGATCTTTAATTAATCATGGCGTCGTAGGCGAAAAGGCGTGCGAAGCATCACGTGACATGAACTGATCAAGAAGTAGCTGATCCGAATGTGTTCAGAAGGCGAAAGCCCTACGTCAGCTCTGGGATACCGACGGGATGAACCTCATCGGCAAGATAGCAAACAATCACTCACTCACTCATCAACTGCATTTTTAGGGGATACTTTTCAAAGTTGAAGTGATTCTCAACCACGATTGGTAGAGAAATAACTTCGACTCGCGTCTCATTAGTAATCGCATCTAATTAGGAATTAGGATTTTTTAACGTAGTTGGAGTGAGTTTTATGGCATTATTTGCAAAGTTGAAGTGTGAGATAACTTCAACACGCGTCTCAGGAATTATGATTTTTGTAATGTCGTTGGTGGAGAGTTTACGGTTTTGTGGGAGGTGCGCTTGTTGCACAGGCACTCGTTAGGCCACTAATGCTTCCTCCTTTAAGGTATCTTAACCCAGTGTCAGCACAGCCAACCTACCTCATCAAGTTAGGCTAACAGTGCCGAGACATGCATGCGAACATGACCTATTGCTAGGCCATGCTCCCTCTCCAGCCTTATACCTTTCGGTGTTGCCGAGACAGGTAGATCTCTGATTTTCACCCTTTCCGACCATTCCTCGCCCAGTATGGCTTTTATACTAGACTTTAGATTGGTAGAGGGATAACCCCGACTCACGTCTCATTCGGAATCCCCTAGCAGAATTCTTGGATCTTGGAGGTGTTCACTTCGTGGTATATTTTCAATTTCGATGTGAAGGAAACATTTAACTTTCTTATACAATTGGAAGCAAGGAACTTTCACCAACAAAATTGGAGCTTATTAAATACTTGAATTAATAAAATATTTATGATTTTCAACAGTTTTTAATTTAATTTCACTACAATTGTTTCGTTACGCTGTAGCTTCTTCAGGTGAAGAAAGAAAGTTATTAAATAAAAAAGTTGTATAAAAAAGATAGGTGTTTCCCTAGCAGAATATTTTTGTAATATCGTTTTGGTTACAGATTGTGGGCGTGGTGTGCAAAACGCCGTTAGAGACCTGCCCTAAGGATCATTGGAAGTGCAAGACTGGAAACGAGTGCCTGCAAACCGCTTTTGTTTGCGACGGCGTTTACGATTGCACGGATAAATCTGACGAAGAGCAAGATTTTTGCGAAGTAAGAACCCTTCTTAAATTGAACAAAGAAATGATTCTCAAATTGATAGCAATTATATTGTCATGCTTTGAAAAATTGTCATGAATAGAAGAATTTTGATTTCCGTTTTTTTTTTCTAGTCGCCAATTGAAGTGAGACTGGTGAATGGGACATCGAAGATGAACGGGCGCGTCGAAATCAGGTATCACGGGATTTGGGGCACGATTTGCGATGACGATTTCAACGACGAGGCCGCGAAGGTCGTTTGCAGCCAATTGGGTTTCAGAGGTTCTGGTATCGTGAAAAAGGGCGGATACTACGGACCAGGTAATGCAATTCATAATTACAGTTTATACCGAAACATCAATATAAACTGCCCTGAGTTGGAATACTAAACTTAAGTTGAGCTGAGAGGACAATTGTGGATGATCCTTGTTGTTCCTTGATTATTCCAATTCGAAATCGATCCATTTTCCCGATTACTTCCGCTCAAAGTTAATTCCAATTAGAGGAAGATCCTTGTTGTTGACAATTCCCATTCTAATTTGCTCCTTACTCCTGATTTCAATCCGTAAAAAGTAATTACTACGACTTATTATTAGAGCTTCACTGTCAATTACCTGAGGAAATCCCTTTGCTTCCAATTACTACTAGATTATTGCTTGTTGATTCCAATTGGTGAAAGCTTCAATTATGTTAATTCCAGTTGGTGAAAGTTCCTTGCTTCCAATTACTACTAAATTATTGCTGTTGATTCCAATTGGTGAAAGCTCCAATTATATTAATTCCAGCTTCCAATTACTACTAAATAATTGCTGTTGATTCCAATTGGTGAAAGCTCCAATTAAGTTAATTCCAGTTGGTGAAAGTTCCTTGCTTCCAATTACTACTAAATTATTGCTGTCGATTCCAATTGGTGAAAGCTCCAATTATGTTATTTCCAGTTGGTGGAAGTTCCTTGCTTCCAATTACTACTAAATTATTGCTGTTGATTCCAATTGGTGAAAGCTCCGATTATGTTAGTTCTAGTTGGTGAAAATTCCTTGCTTCCAATTACTACTAAATTATTGCTGTTGATTCCAATTGGTGAAAGCTCCAATTATGTTAATCCCAGTTGATGAAAGTTCCTTGCTTCCAATTGGTACTAAATTATTGATTCTAAATGAAGTTGGTTCCAGCTCACTTTCAATTCCAATTCTAATTACGTACTACCAGATCTTTATAGTTTATTCCACTTTATGAGAACTCCTTGCTGCCAATTACTACTAAATATTTGCTGTTGATTCCAATTGGAGAAATAACTCCTTGCTTCCAATTATATTATTACTAGATTGTTGCTATTGATTCTAATTAATGAAAGCTCCTTGCTTTCAATTGTTACTAGATTATTGATTCCAATTGATGAAAGCTCCAATTACCACTAGATTTTTACTGTTACTTCCAGTTAGTGAAAGTTTTCTGCTTCCAATTACTATTAGATCTTTGAAGTTGATTCCAATTTGCAAAAATCCTTGCTGATTACTACTAAATAGCAAAGATTCGTTAATTCCATTTGGAGAAAACTCTAAATCCTTGATTTCCAATTGGCGAAAGCTCCTTTCAATTGCTTCCAATTCGTGAAAACTTCTAGCTTCCAATTAGTATTAAATCTTTGCTCCTCAGCGAATATTTACGAGATGACTCACTGCTGGCGATATGTTAGCTACGGACTAATAATTTAGTTCTGCAATTGTCCACCTCCTTCATGTCTCAGCTGTCTTCAGCAATTACCTCCTTCATGTCTCAACGGTCTTCAGCAATTACCTCCTTCATGTCTCAACGGTCTTCAGCAATTACCTTCTTCATATCTCAACGGTCTTCAGCAATTACCTCCTTCATGTCTCAACGGTCTTCAGCAATTACCTCCTTCATGTCTCAACGGTCTTCAGCAATTACCTCCTTCATGTCTCAACGGTCTTCAGCAATTACCTCCTTCATGTCTCAACGGTCTTCAGCAATTACCTCCTTCATGTCTCAACGGTCTT
Source organism: Philonthus spinipes (assembly GCA_963082785.1). Taxonomy (NCBI): domain Eukaryota; kingdom Metazoa; phylum Arthropoda; class Insecta; order Coleoptera; family Staphylinidae; genus Philonthus; species Philonthus spinipes. The sequence continues at coordinate 20,353,352 of OY720315.1, forward strand.
CAGCAATTACCTCCTTCATGTCTCAACGGTCTTCAGCAATTACCTCCTTCATGTCTCAACGGTCTTCAGCAATTACCTCCTTCATGTCTCAACGGTCTTCAGCAATTACCTCCTTCATGTCTCAATGGCCATTAGCAGTTCAACTGCCGGCCATTCCATTGCATCTTACCAATGGACGTTTCTGAAATCAAATTAGGTTCAATAATTCTTTCACGTTTTGGTAATTCTAAATTTAGGTAATGGACCGATTTGGTTGGATCAAGTTTTCTGCCAAGGCAACGAGAGCAAACTTTCGAGCTGCGTCCACTGGGACTGGGGCGAGCACAACTGCGACCACAACGAGGACGTCGGGGTGGTCTGCAGCCACCAGGAGGTCATTAATGGTAACTTCCATTCTACGCCCTTTTCCATTAGAAAAATATAACAATTTTAATTGCAGAGCATCCAAGGAACATCCATCATGCGTTCGAGGAGGTCGAGCTCTTGCCCGAGAAATGCGGATTCAGGAAGGACGCGATTTTCCAGGACGAAGAGTCCGACGTTCACTTCAGGGTCGTGCAGGGATCGGTCGCGAAGGCAGGGGAATATCCGTGGCAGGTATGAAGTTGGTCACTTTTCATAATTTCAATTCTTCTTCAAGCAAAAAGGGTTCAAAATTTTGCCACTGGATAAAGTATTGCTTGGTGAAAATGAAAGAAAACCAATCGATTCATACCGTCAATTCCTCTTCCAGCAAAAAGGGTTCAAAATTTTGCCACTGGATAAAGTATTGCTTGGTGAAAATGAAAGAAAACCAATCGATTCATACCGTCAATTCCTCTTCCAGCAAAAAAGGTTCCAAATTTTGCCACTGGATAAAGTATTGCTTGGTAAAAATGAAAGAAAACCAATCGATTCATACCGTCAATTCTTCTTCCAGCAAAAAAGGTTCCAAATTTTGCCACTGGATAAAGTATTGCTTGGTAAAAATGAAAGAAAACCAATCGATTCATACCGTCAATTCTTCTTCCAGCAAAAAGGGTTTTAAATTTTGCCACTGGATAAAGTATTGCTTTTACAACATAAGCGTCACACTGTCAATTCCTCTTCCGGTAAAAAAGATTCCAATTTTTGCCACTAAATAAAGTATCGCTTTTACAATATAAACGATATTTTATTTGGTGGTCGCTTTTACAACGTAAGCGATACTTTATCTGGTGGCAAAATTTGGAACCCTTTTTGCTGGAAGAGGAATTGACGGTATAACGCTTATGTTGTAAAAGCAATACTTTATCCAGTGGCAACATTCCAGTTTTTTCACTAAATAAAGTATCGCTTTTACAACATAAGCGATATTTTATTTGGTGGTCGCTTTTACAAGGTAAGCGATACTTTATCTGGTGGCAAAATTTGGAACCTTTTTTGCTGGAAGAGGAATTGACGGTATGACGCTTATGTTGTAAAAGCAATACTTTATCCAGTGGCAACATTCCAGTTTTTTCACTAAATAAAGTATCGCTTTTACAACATAAGCGATACTTCATCTGGTGGCAAAATTTGGAACCCTTTTTGCTGGAAGAGGAAATGACGGTATGAATCGATTGTTTTTTTTTTCATTTTCACCATTAATTTTAGGCTAGTATTCGTGTGAAAGGTAAGACCACATCGACCCATTGGTGCGGCGCTGTTGTCATCGCAAAGAGATACGTGCTAACAGCAGCGCATTGTTTGAGTGGTTACATCAAAGACGCTTACACGGTTTTCGCTGGGGATTACGATGTCAACGTCAATGAAGGAACAGAACAAGAGGCTTTTATTGAAGGTATGTCTTGAAACAAATTCAAGAAGCCACGCCAGTTATTTTAATTAAAATTAAATAAGGAAAGATTACTGGCAATGATTACTTAAAAGGGAATAATTTAAGTTGATCATTTTTTCTTTATTTAATATATATATATATATATATATATATATATATATATATATAATCGATGTCCCCTTTTACCAATTGGTGTCGGGGTTTTCTTTATTTAATTTATGTTTTATTCTTACTTCCCTAGTAAGTTTCTCAACTTTTCCAATTTCATTTCTTGCTTTTCAAGATTTCCAAATTCACGAATACTTCCGCAGCGGCAGCAAGATGAACAACGACATAGCGCTGATCAAGCTCAAAAGCCCGGGCTTCAGGTTCACCGACGCTGTCCAGCCGATCTGCCTCCCTGAAGCGACTTTCGTGGCGGAGCAAAACGCGAACTGCACCATTTCCGGGTTCGGTTCAGTCGAAAGCGGAAAAGCTCGTGAGTCGTTTCAAGTAGCGTTTCCCTCAAAAAAAATTGAGGTTTGCCTTTTTTTTAGGAGCGTCCAAACAGTTGAGAGCCGGTTGGATCCCGATGCAGTCCAGCGAGATATGTAAGATGCCGCATGTTTACGGCGAAGCCATGACCGAGGGGATGATCTGCGCCGGGTCTTTGGATGAAGGGGTGGACGCTTGCGATGGAGATAGTGGAGGTCCTTTGGCATGCTTAAATGATGGTAAATCAAAATCAGTTTTGATTAAAAAAAATAATGAATAAATACATACAGCAATATGCAAGGTCTGTTAATCGCGACTAAATTAAATAAAACAGAAATTTGAAACACAAATTGTAAAAAATGCACAAAGCGCCATCTGTTGCCTAATTTCTACGTAGCACTCCTAAAGGAAGGCTAACTTGTCTTGTTTCACTGAATGAATAGAAAAGTGTATTCATTCACTTGGTCACAGTTATTTAAATAAATTAAATTGAAAAATACTTAATTATTTCTTCTTTCGATCTGTGACATTTTTTGTTTACGTTACATAAGTACTTTAAAACAAATGCACATTAAAACAACTATTTCTCGGGCAAACACCCCGCGCTTTGCATCGTACGATGCATATCAGGATTAGATTTACTAACGATAGCGAGGCCTATAAGTTATGGATTGAAAAACCTTAAGGGTCAGGTTTGCGAACGACAGTTTGGGCGCTTGACTGGCAAATCTTAGGTGTCCTTACTCTCGCAAACCGGACACCTAAGATTTGCCAGTCAAGCGCCCAAACTGTCGTTCGTAAACCTGACCCTTAAGGATTTTCAATCCATTACTTATAGTCCTCGCTATTGTTAGTAAACCTAATCCTGATATGCATCGTGCGATCAATTTCAGGAATAAGAGCTCTGGTGGGAATATTGTTAAATATAAAATGAACACTTATCCAATTTTCTTTTCTTTCTTAATATTATCTAAAAGAGGATAAAATTAAGAAAGAAAATTGGATAAATGTTAATTTTTTGAGGTTGAGGGTGTCGAGGTTTATCCAATTTTCTAATATTATTTAAATGTTGTATTTTCTACCAATTGTGTTGTTGTAGGTGTTTTCACATTGTTTGGTTTAACATCGTGGGGCCAACACTGCGGCTACGCCAACAAACCGGGAGTCTACGTCAAGGTCGCCCATTACAGGAATTGGATAGAAAAAGCAATGAGACACATGTGAATCCATAAATAGTCAATTTAAAATCCGCCTTAGTTCTCGTTCAATGACTTCTTGTTATTTATTATAACTTACGTTTCTCTTTTTATAAATAAACATCTCGAAAAAAAGTTCGTCTCATTTAGAGGAATAACAAGGATCAAGGGGCACATCATTGCCTTCTGACACGCTCTCTTCATTGTATCGTCTAGAAAAACATAACCTACAAACAAAACGTCGTTATTTTTGTAACATCCAACCCTCCACCCATCTTTATATCATCTAGAAAAAGATATCCTACGAATCAATTGGATTTTTCTGCAACCCGTTATAAAAGGACATTTAAGTCCCAGGTCCAGCTTTTTATGTTTGACGAGTATTTTTTTTCTTTCGAGAATTCAGGGCGATGACTGTCAAAATTTGAACCACAGACAAAATGTTGTCTGTAATAAAACCAAGCAATTGTTTGGATCTATGTTCAAACTTTGAAATTCAAACTCGTCAAATTGTAGTCAAAATATAACCAGCAAGAAAAATAATGACGTCTGATTTGTCGGTTATCTTTTTCTAGATGATGTGATAACCTACAAAAACCATGTCGGTATATAAGCAGGAGAAAATTATACCGTCTAGAAAACCTACAAATCAAACGTCATTATTATCTAATAAGCAAAAAAGTCCCAGTTTCGGCTTCCTAAGACCAGTAAAGTTTACAGCTGTAATTACGTTTGGTTTTTAGGTTATCTTTCTCTAAACGATATAATGACGTTTGGTTTATAGGTTAAAATTCCTACACGATATAATATTTGGTTTTTCTATTCATTATAATGCGGGCGGTTCACCAAAGATAAATATAAAAACACCCCGACCACCCCAGTGAGCAAAGGAAAGGGGGGAGCGTCACTTAACTCTGTGAATTTCAGATTTTTTTCAGAGTATCAAGGAGGTAATTGTCAAAAATTGAAATTAGAATCAAGCAATTGTTTGGATCTACGCTGAATTTTTGACATTGTTTAATGGATTAATGTCAAAATTTGAACATTGATCTCAGATGTTCAAATTTTGACATTAATCCCCCCGATTACTTGGAAAACTGGTGAAATTCACGTAGTTTTAGAGACATTATCCTTCATCTTATTCAATGATGAAAGGATAATGGCGTTGTTGCTTAATTTCTTAAATATAACCAGAAAGAAAATAATGACATTTAGGTTTAATGGTAATCTTTGTGCAGACGAAATAAGGGGGAGGAGGTGTTAGAAAATAATGACGTTTGGTTTCCAAGTTATCTTTTTTAGAAGATAAATCTCCACCCTTCCCCCTCCATTATATCGTATAGAAAAATATAACCTACAAACCAAACGTTATACGAAAATATTACCATCAAAACAAACGTCATTATCATTATATAAGGGGGCGAGGGGCATCATAACTTCTAGAAAAAGTTAACTTACGAACCAAGAGTTTGACTTCAAGTATTCAAATTGCCAAATAAAACAAAGGCTGCTTGGTTTTTAGGTTATCTTTCTCTAGACGATGTAATGACGTTTGGTTTGTCATGGCCAACACTGCATCGTTTAGAAGAAGATACAAGCCAAATGTCATTAAATAAGAGAGGGGCATTATATTGTCCAGCAAAAAAAGCATAAAAAACAAACATTATATGCAACCGCCCGCATTATATTGAATAGAAAAACCTAAAAAACAAATGTTATATCGTGTAGGAAATTTAACCTATAAACCAAACGTCATTATATCGTTTAGAGAAAGATAACCTAAAAACTAAACGTAATTATATCGTGTAGGAAAAGATAACCTAAAAAACGAACGTCATTATATAGTGTAGGAAAGGTTAATCTGCAAACCAAACGTCATTATATCGTATAGGAAAAGGTAACCTAAAAAACAAACGCCATTATATCGTGTAGGAAAGGATAACCTGTAAACTAAAAGTCATTATGTCGTGTAGGAAAAGATAACCTAAAAACAAACGTCATTATATCGTGTAGGAAAGGATAACCTGTAAACCAAAAGTCATTATGTCGTGTAGGAAAAGATAACCTAAAAAACAAACGTCATTATATCGTGTAGGAAAGGTTAACCTGTAAACCAAACGTCATTATATCGTCTAGAGGGAGATAATCTAAAAACCAAAAGTCATTATATCGTCTAGAACAAAATAACCTACAAACCAAACGTAATCATATCGTGTAGGAAAAGATAACCTGCAAACCAAACGTCATTATATCGTATAGGAAAGAATAACCTGCAAACCAAACATCGTTATATCGTGTAAGAAAAGATAACCTAAAAAACAAACGTCATTATATCGTGTAGGAAAAGATAACCTACAATCAGAACGTCATTATATCGTCTAGAGAAACATAACCTATAAACCAAACGTCATTATTTCCATCTCGGCTATATTTGGCTCGAAATAAAAACTCTCCTTTTAATAAATTACATTCCTCCCTCAAGCAACAGAATATGCTGAGCTTAGGTGCAGCTTGAGAACTGGATACGTCTTGGAGAATGTGGGCGTTAGGGTTCATCAACTTCTCTGGAATTTAGGTTCCAAATAAAACCTGCCTGTAACGAGTATCACATTATCCTGTTTTGTTTTATTCCATACATACTTACACCGACACCTCAGTGCCAATTTAAATATAAAAATATTCAATATACATATTCACTTATCACTAAAGTTAATCGAATAATAAATTATATAATTCAAGAGAAAACGGAAAAAATTATTCAATTAGGATTTTCTCATATTTTTGGTTAATAAAATTCATAAAAATGATTTCCAAACCATGAAAGTTTATTTAAAAGTCGAATGACTTAGATAAAAAAAAAATAGTGTAAAACGTAATATTTTTCATTAATTCAATCAATTAAAGAAGCAATACTTTTCATTATAATAATAGAAAAGAGTATTTTATTCACTTGATCACAGTTATTTGAATTAAATAAATTTGAATATAATTAATCATAATAAATGAAAGACGACGCAGGCGCCATCTATTGCCTAATTTTATGTGGCATCATCAACGATTCGAGTCTACAAGGTAGACAACAGAGAATCGTTGTTTCGTCCACTAAAGGAAGGCGAAATTGTCCTGTTTATGAGAACATATATTAAATTGTATATAATTAATTATATTACAACATAGACTACACAAGGACAGGCGGAAAGACCTCTGGTCTGTTCATGCCAATTTCAGACAAGATAATTATGTTTTATGTATAATCACATAATGTAAATAATTCTATTACTTGTGTGGAATAAAGATATATTATTATTAATTATTTTTCTTTTAGCTACTAGAACTATTTGAGTGAAATGATGAAGTATCTAAAAAAAGACAAATATGTATTGAAACGATTATTGGTCTAGAGCAAATACTCCATTGAACTACACAATGGATGTTTGTCCTGTTTTAATAATCAAGACATCTCAACTCAAATTATTGAAGGAATTTGAGTTGTTATGGCTTGATCATATTCATAAATTCCACCATCTTTGCCTGATTTAATAATAATAACAGAAAATGATAACGTTATTATATAAGACTCAAATCATATCAGGAATTTGACTTGAGATGGCTTGATCACATCCATAAATTCCTGATTTAGAAATGATATCAATTCTTCTTGTTAAAATTTTAAAAATCTGTTTTTAAGTAAAAAAAAAAGAATGAAACGTGTTTTTTTTTTCACAATAAACCTAATTGTTTTAAAAAAAGTGTTTAGTGAGAAATTAATTCAAGAGTTTTCTCAACTTTTAAATAAAAATTTCATGGTTTTCTCCTTACGTCTATGCAAGTATACACATATGATATAAAAATAAAATATTAACTGCATTAATGAAAAGTATACAACAACATTAAAATCGTGCAAAGGCTGACGACTAAGCCGATAATAATCGAGTCCCGGCGTTTCCTCAGGTTCACGCGCTGCACAAGGCTGTTGATGATCGGAAACCGGTTCGTTATGTCGTTAAACCTGGTTTGAAGCTTTTTAAATGAGTGCCTTTGCGATGTCAGGTTGTCCCTCGTCTCCATCGCAATCGCTATTTGGTCGTTCACGAGACGATCAGAACTGTAAAAATAATATTATTTCATTATTTAAGATAATCAGAAATGAAAATAGAATATTGTTTCGTCATTTAATATAAGGTGATCAGAACAGAAAAAATTGATTATTATTATTTTAAACAATCAGAGTTGAAAATTGAATATTTTTTGACATATTTTATTTAACATTATCAGAACTGAAGGCAATATAAAACTAAAATCCAATACAGTTTCGTCATTTAATATAATTCCATAAGAACTCAAAATTCAATATTATTTTGTCTTTTAATATAAACCCGTTTTCTCTCGAATTAAATAAAAGTCGCTTACTTGTGGAGATGCGTGCTTTCTTTCAGATACTGATCTCGTCTGTTTACACCGTCGGTCTTGTAATCTGGCCTCGTGCCTCTCAGAAGATCCTCCCTGGCTCTCTTCTGCTCGTGCTGCGAGCTGGTTTTTCTGAAATCCCTCGACAGGTCGGCCAGAATGTCTCTGTGTCTGTGAAGCGTGTGAAGCATCGCGGCTCCCGACACCGGCTGTTCCGACATTCTCTCATTGATCTGCGTCAACTAAAACCAGAAAAATAATCTTACAATTAAAAAAACAAAATTGGTAGAAACTTAACTAAAACGCTTAGTCTCATCCTAAAAGAAATCAACAATTTCCCTTTCGATACAATTTAGAAAGTTGCCTCAATCCGCCGACTAACCTTTGCCAAGAGATCCTCGATCTCCAGCGCCATCGTCTCGAAGGTGTCCTCATCGGAGAGCAGGGGGACCTTATCGGAAGCCCCATGGTGCGTCTTCAAACCGGCCCCCAGCTTACTGAACGCCACTAGTTTCAAATCGATGTCGTTTTCGAAATGTCGCGCCTGTTTCCGCAAATCTGCAAACGGATCAAACACGTCATTGGAGTTTCCGCTCTGTGAAGCCTGCATTTTCCGATCGATTTATATTAAAACCATCAAAGGTGATTGATTTTCAACGGTTTTGGGTTTTAATTAACGTTTTTGTGGTTGGGAATTGATTTATTTACCTTCGTAACTTAGTGCGGTCGCTGCCATTTTTCAGCTGTTCATGACGTTTGTTGTTCCAAGGTTGACAACTGCGAGAACTTAATAAATCCATTGATGTCGATTTATAAAGATGCAGCCAAATAGCAAAATATTTAATTAAAAAGAAAAGAATTTGAAAGTAACTAATAAATTATTTCCACCTTTCTTTTATTTCAATAGCAAAATATTTGTTATCACCATAGAAATTTTCGTAATTAAATAAATCCCTCAATCCGGTTTAAATCATATGTAACATTAATTAATGTACTCTTCTTATTTTACGTTAGCAAAATAGCAAACATAGATTACTGATTCTCTTTGTTTTATCATAGAAATAAATTTAATATTCACAATACAAAATGCATTTTCCACAATATATTTACCATAAATTACAATATAAGATAAATAAATAAATACATACCTAATCATTTTAATCTCTTAGTTAATACACTCTCAGCTATTGGGAGATAAATAAATGAAATAATATTTAATTTTCTTGACAACATTTTAAAAAGTACTAAAACAATCTGATTCTACTAATTGAAGTAATTGTTATTAAATTAATCAATCTAAGTATTAAGTAAAGAACGAAACATATTTTTAAAGTAAGAAAAAAAAAACAGTAATGATTTAAAAAAAGAACAGGTTTTTTATTATTAAAATTATTATAAAAAAACATCTAAAGTAGAATAGTCTATGAATGTCATTTGTATATTATGCAACTTATTAAACTGTGAGAGAGTATGTTGTATTGCATATATTAAAAACTTACAATCATAGATGTAGTACATGAATATTACATCTATGCTTGCAATTGAATTACATTTAATTTTAATATTTTTAAAAATAATAATTATATAGCAATAATAATTATGCATAAATAAAAAAATCAGTAACTAAAAACATATATTAAATTCAATAAACTTAAAAGAAGTGGTACCTAGAAAAATTTAAAATGTAATGATAATTAATTTATCTTGCGATTAATTTAATTCATACTTGTAATTATGATTACATCAAGGGAAATACACACACACACTGACATATATATATATATATATATATATATTGCAAAGTCTATGAATTCATAGAGATAAAGTAGGATGAATACATTACATAGATATTTTATCCATATATGTATACATATATTTTTTTATTATCATGATATTAATTAGAAAACTCACTTTGATTGTGACAATCGTTCTATTTTATACGGGAGGGAAATGTTAAGTTTAACGTGTACGTTATTAATTAAAATCACATTCTATGACTATATATATCTATTAAATTGATAAAAAAATAACGTACACGTTAAATTTCATATTTTACTTGTAACATCCGGACTATTCCGTACAGAAAATGTTATATTTATATACCTTATGTATGGGTTTTGCAAAGTCTATGAATTCATAGAGATAAAGTAGAATGAATACATGACATAGATATTTTATACCATAGATGTGTAATTATGATTATTTATCATCATATCAACTAGAAAACTCACTTTGATTGTGACAATCGTTCTATTTTATACGGGAGGGAAATGTTAAGTTTAACGTGTACGGTATTAATTAATATCAAATTCTATGAATATATATCTATTAAATTGTTAAAAAATAACGTACACGTTAAATTTCACATTTTACTTGTAACATCCGAGCTATTTCGTACGGAAAATGTTATGTTTAAGGTATACCTTATGTATCATCACAGTCTAAGCAGTTCTTGTAATAGATATGTATTCATAGAATGTGACAATTTAATAATGTACACGTTAAACTTAACATTTTCCTTATGAAGTAGACCCAAATAACGCCGAATAAAGAATAACGTGCACGGAAAATTTAACATTTCACATACGAAATAGTTCTGATTCTGTAAGTAAAATGTTAAATTTAATAATAATAATATTTTTATTTTTCCATAACAGAATAACGTGTACGTTAATTTTTTATCAATTTAATAGATATACATGTATATTAATATAATGTGAAACAATCGGGGCGTTACATCAAGAGAAATATGAATATTTTTTTAATTACATCTAGATTTAAACAGAGTCTATGAATGCCGTTGATATATCATATATGCAACTTATTAGACGTTGCGTACGTATGTTGTGTAGCATATATTAAATATTTAAATTTGAATTAAATTTAATGTTAATTGAATTTAATACACAATTATAATTATTGTTACATATATATATATACAATCGATGTCCCCTTTTACCAATTGGTGTCGGGGTATTATTGTTACATAAAGACGATATTTCTCACATTTGACTGTTAAGTTCTTGAAAAGTTAACAGCCAACCACGAGAAATTTCATCTTTATTTTAAAAATAAATCAAAATAAAACTTGGCTAAATTCTTCAGCAACTGTAAATATTGTTCGTTTTCTTAGTTGAAAAAATCTTAATAAGAATTAACAGCAATTAATAATATATCTTTATTTCATACAACTAACAGAATTATTTACATTAAATGATTTTCTTATTATGCATAAAAGATGATTAGGTTTTAAATAGGAGATTGTTGTTATAATTGATTTATTATATTCTGTAATGAAATAATAATAAGAAGAAAGAGTTAGTATTTTAATATAATTACATTTATTTATTATGTTTGTTAGCAGAACAAAATTATTTTTAACAATAGAAAAAGGGATTTATTCACTTGGTCGCAACTATTTACAATAAATTAAATAAAAATATCTTGAAGAGTCATATTAGCAAAAGAGAAAATGACTGATTAATAATTAATTGTTTTCAAATTATTTTTATTTAATTTAAAATAATGTTTAATATTAACATATAAATATTTTTTTTTTAATTTTAATTAAACATCACAATCAAAAACTATTAAATAATCATTAATTACTATTTGGGGATATTTTGGGAGGGAAATATTTAGTTTGACGTGTATGTTATTTTTTTAGCAGCTTTTGTAATAACGGTCAACGATCAGGTATACATATCAACACTTTTAATTCTTGCAGTTTTTCTCTAAAATGAACAAGGAAACAAGAAAAATTGTTTTCACATGTAAAATCCCTTTGTATACATGATCGTGTCAATAGTTTATTGCATATGTGAAGTTAATTAACGTACACTTAACATTTCCCGTGCCGAATAGCTCAGATTATCGCTAATTGTTACATAATTTCATTTAATTATTTATTGGCAATAAAATCCATTCCTCCTCTTTTCTCCCATTTCTGGTTTCATTTTTTCGGACCGAGAATCACCACTCCAATTCGCCGGGAATGTATTTATCGATTAAGCCCTGGTAATAGGGCCACAGTTTCTCAATGTCTGGAACGACTTCGCTCTTCGTGTACAGATCGTATTGACTGAAACAATATTGGCACAGTTTAGTTTACATAAAGTGTAAATATTGTACAGAACACAAGCGGACGCACCGAATAAATCCAACCTGTGTTTCGCACAAAAAAAAAGTAAAGAACGAAAAATAGTATATATGGGAAAAATACACATGCAAGGGTAGGATTTATTTTTTTTATATACAGGGTTATTCACGCTACACGAAACGGAATATATACTCAGTGACATAAAAAAAAAACGTAACACCAAGAAGGGGTAGGAATTTTTGGATCAAACTTGGAAGACATATTTTTTTTTAAATATAAATAGAAAAGAGTATTTTTTTATGTTTATGTATGTTTTTTTTAATGTTGATTAAAATTTCATTAAAAATAATCTAGTAGTCATGACAAATTTGACGTTTTAATACAAGATTGTTATGTCACTGAATATAATAATATAATATAATATAATATAATATAATATAATATAATATAATATAATATAATATAATATAATATAATAGTATAATAATTAAATGTTCCATTTAAAAGAAAACACAATTTTGATACTTTTATTTAGGACACACTGTATAATATGAAAATAATTTAATAAAGAATCCCTTATAAGCTCCTATACACCCCAGACATCAACATTTTAAAAATTGGTGTATTTTCGTCACAATATTCCGTTTCGTGCAGCGTGAATAACCCTGTATATATCTATAAATATTTGTGCGCGCGTGTGTGTTAAATAATTGGTACATCCATATTTTCAATTATTCCCAGTTTTTTTTTTCTAGTTAAAAATATACAATTTATATTTTGTAACAAAATACAAAATGAAACTTTAACAAAAAAAAGAATGTAGTTAAAAACTGCATTTTTTTATATATTATTTATTTCGTCTGGGGGTTTCAGCGTGGGAAATGCAGTGTTTTCATTAGCGTTTTGTGTGTTTTATTTTTTTTGTTGTTTTCTCGTTTATAGTTTAAATGGCTGCGAATTTTTCACGGGGAAAAAGTCGATGTTGACTGTGTAAATAAAATTGGAATACAACGGGGGATTTAATAATGAAACAAAACCGCCGGTTTTCGATTTTGAATTATATTTTTTTCACGCAACATTTCGCTCTTGTTAAAATAATAATAATAAAAAAAAAAACGAGTTAACGTTGGAATTGTTTTTATTTGTTTCTGAAAAGAACGCCATTACTTAAGATTTGCTAATTCTTCTCTACACAATTCTTTGAATGAAAAAATAAATAAATAAATAAATAAATAAATAAAAATAAAAAAATATTAAAAAAAAAACAAAAAAAATAGATAATTGCTATTAATAGATGTACTATGAGTACATTTTTTTTATTTCAACAATAAAAAAATGTACTCATTATTTCTTCGCTCTTTATTTAAATTTACATTTAGTAAACATTTATATTTAGTAAAAAGTTTGCTAAATATCTAAGAGTGAATAAATAGTGAATACAGCGTGTCTTTCTTTAAACTACATTGCTATTGTTTTTGCTTGTTTCTGGGAACACGATTTCTTAAGATTTGCCCATTCTTCCCTACACAGTTCTTTGAAAATATTAGCTAGTTGAATAAGAAGGTCGAGTTTACAATGCTATTGTTTTTGTTTGTTTCTTGCAATACGATTACTTAAGATTTATGAACTTTTCTCTAAATAGTTCGAAAATATTATTTACTTGCAATAGCCTGGAATATTTTAAAAAAAATACATAACAATTAAAATAAATAATAAATGATTACAATTTATATTTTAATATATTTAATTCTTGTAATTGAAATGCTGGCGTAAGCGCCATCTATTGCCTAATTATTATATTAATTTTGAGTCATGTTTGCATTTTAAAATTAAAATTAAATTAACGTGCAAATTTTCAACCGGTACATTTAATATTATGGCTTCTACTTACTTGAATAACAAAACCCATTTCTTCATCTCCTCGTCGTAATTGTTGGTTAAGTGGTTGTAATCGTTTCCGGAGTGCCACGGGTAGAAACTGTGGAAGCGGATCATGTAAAGCGCCTCTTTCGGCAGTTTCGACTTGTTGTGTTTCAGCACCCTGTATAAATACTCGTCGTGTCCCCAAGAGAGGAGAACGTTCTCCAATCCGCAGTTTGGTTTGTACATACCATATTTAGTACTGAACAAAAAAAAAATAGCGAGAATAAATTACAAAACGGTATTATTTAAATATTTAGTACTGAAAAAAATAATAACGAAAATAAATTACAAAACGGTATTATTAAAAAAAAATGGCAGAAAGACCGATGGTCGATAGCCATTTTCTGAGGCTTATCTAGAGGTTTATGATTGTAATGTAAATATTGTAATGTAATTTAATGTATCTCTCAGAAATAAAGATTTTCTATATATAAAAAAAGTCATTACAGGCTATGTGAGACATGAATTAGTAATATTTATATTATATTCCTTTCTTCACTTATTTATTTTTTTTATACTATATATATATGCTATATACTCACTTCTAACTTCAATGATTTAATAATCATTTAAAATATTGTGATTTGTTAAATATTTAATCAAACTCTCAACTTTTAAATAAATTGTTCACAATTTGTTGATCGACGAGTGCTTACTTGTATTTTGGATTGTCTCCGTCCTTGTTGTCGGCGAAAGATGTGTCTCTGTAGACGATGCTGTCTGCAAACTCGCACCCAACGACGAACGTGTCCCCGACCACGGCCCATTGAGGCTCGTCGTAGAAAGCCATCACCTGAAATAAAATGATAGAGAAATTAACTTGCAAAAAAAAAGTTCACCGACTGAGTGAATTTAAAGTAAAAGAAAAATATGTTGACTTCGTGGAATCAAACAAATTTAAATTTTCATTTAAATCTTCTGGAATTAAACAAATTTAAACTTTAATTTAAATCTTCTGGAATTAAACAAATTTAAACTTTAATTTATTATAATTTATTTACAATCTGATTCATATTCGGTGAATGCAGTTTTTGGTGAATGCGCCGGGAAAACAAATCGAGGTGATATTAATTAATGTGTAAGAAGCATGCAATCATTTCAGCAACATTTTAGCAGTAGAAATTTGTTCATTATCGATTGTTTAAAGATATTTTGAAATAAAATTAAATGTTTAATTTGAACTTTGGAAAATATGAACTTTTAAAAATGGTCGTGATGGTGGCACGCGGGAGCCTGCAATAATATTTATAGAAAATTAACAAAAGAGTTAGTAATCATTTTGACAGTTGATATTTATCGATTGTCTATTATTTAAGCATATTTTGAAAGAAAATCGAATCTATAATGTGAATTATAGAAAATATGATTTTGTTTCAAATTTTGCCTTCGTGTCTGTAATAAGACCTATAGCAAAAAAACAACAGAAAAAATAAACATTCTAACAGTTTTTATTTATTGACTATCAATTGTTTAAATGTACTTTGAAACAAAATTGACTCTATAATGTGAACTTTGAAAAATATGATTTTTTTTAAATAGTCGTAATGGTGGTGTGCGGGAGCCTGCGATAGATAAGATAAGCAAATTAAAAAAGAGGAAATAATCATTTTGACAGTTGATATTTATCGATTGTCTATTGTTTAAACATATTTTGAAAGAAAATTGAATCTATAATATGAACTATGGAAAATATGATTTTGTTTAAAATTTTGCCTTCGTGTCTGTAATAAGACTTATAGCCAAAAAACAACAGATAAAATAAACATTCTAACAGTTTTTATTTATTGACTAACAATTGTTTAAATGTATTTTGAAACAAAACTGACTCTATAATGTGAACTTTGAAAAATATTATTTTTTTAAAATTTCGCCGAGATGAAGCTTGCACTAACTGCAATAACAATTTAACAATAGATAAAGTTAACATTCAGATAGTTGCTATTTATTAATTATCAATTTTTTAAAGGTATATATAATAACATCTCTATTTATATACAGAGTTACAATATTCACCGCTTAACATATATTTACAAAGATTAACTAAATTTTTTGTATATAAATTTGCCATCGACCGAAGATCTTTCCACCTGTTTAAAGATATTTTGAAAGAAAATTAAGTCTATAATATATATATATATATTCAATGACCCTTTCAACCCATATGGGTGTAGGGTAAATCTGTAATATAAACTATCGAAAATTATTTTTTTTAGATTACGCCTTCAAAGTTCTGAACGGGTGCATGCAATAAGTCTTGTAGCAAAAAAAGGAATGATAAAGAGATATTCGATATTTTTTATTAGTCTTTTGTAAATAAAATATATATTTCAAAATGGAGTTTCTGTAAATAAATAAATAAAAAAATATTATGGCCAGTAAAAATAACGATACAAATTATCCACACACAAAAATGGTGAATGCGCCGGGCTATACTTAACAAATCGATGGTTGGATTTGTTAAGTATATCCAGGCGTTTGAAATTTGTATTAGATTAAACAAAATTTCGGAATTACACAACAAAGAGTGAAACAATTTGCATTATCCTCGCTTTAATAACTCACACTCGCGGCCGCGGAGCCGCTTTGATTTAGCATCAACAAGTGCGAAAAACTGTTTGCATGTAAATCGCCGGGAACTGCAGGGACGAGGAAAGCAAGGAAAGAAGGAACAGACAAAAAAAAATGGGCAGAGTGGAGGAGGAAAAAGTGGCGGCGCGGGAAATTTACAGTGGCTTTTCAGGAAGAATAAGGGCGCTTAGAGTGGCTCGTGTTTCTGATGTGTGCGCGAGTAATTCGCGTAATTCAAGTAATCCAATCTCGTCGCTTCAATTGAACGTCGACACACAGACAGGCGAAACTGTGCGAGAGGAAGAAGGACTGGAAGAGAGAAGGGGTGCAGGGGGTGGTTGGCATTGCTTTGTAATACTAATAATACCGTCTGGCTGGTATTACCTTGTTGAGGAATTGTAATTAATAAACTATTATAGAAAAAATGGATCATAAAAAAAACAATATAATTATTTCACAACATTCGCTTCTTCTAATGAAAATTCTGTCAATCAATATTTGTTAATTTAACAAATTAGTCAATAGATGGCGCGTGTGCCATTTTTTCAAATATTAGTTAAAACATTTAATCGAGTGATCATTAAGAAATCGAATGATTATTTTGATTCCGATGAATTTCTTCAAATTAAATATTTCTAATGAAAATTCTGTCAATCAATATTTGTTAATTAGTTAATTTAACAAATTAGTCAATAGATGGCGCTTTTGCCATTTTTTCAAATATTAGTTAAAATATTTCATCGAGTGATCATTGAGAAATCGAATGATTATTTCGTTTCAGTTGAATTGCTTCAAATTAAATATTTCTAATGAAAATTCGGTCAATCAATATTTGCTAATTAGTTAATTTAACAAATTAGGCAATAGATGGCGCTTGTGCTATTTTTTCAAATATTAGTTACAACATTTCATCGAGCGATCATTGAGAAATCGAATGATTATTTCGTTTCAGTTGAATTTCTTCAAATAAAATAATTATAATGAAAATTCTGTCAATCAATAATTGATAATTAGTTAATTTAACAAATTAGTCAATAGATGGTGCTTGTGCCATTTTTTCAAATATTAGTTAAAACATTTAATCGAGTGATCATTGAGAAATCGAATGATTATTTTGATTCCGATGAATTTCTTCAAATTAAATATTTCTAATGAAAATTCTGTCAATCAATATTTGTTAATTAGTTAATTTAACAAATTAGGCAATAGATGGCGCTTGTGCAATTTTTTCAAATATTAGTTAAAACATTTCATCGAGTGATCATTGAGAAATCGAATGATTATTTTGATTCCGATGAATTTCTTCAAATTAAATATTTCTAATGAAAATTCTGTCAATCAATATTTGTTAATTAGTTAATTTAACAAATTAGGCAATAGATGGCGCTTGTGCCATTTTTTCAAATATTAGTTAAATTAATTAATATTATTAATATTATTATTTAACTTTGGAAAGTCTTTCATCGAGTGATCATTGACAAATTGAATGATTATTTCGTTTATTATATTATATTTAATTTGAAGAAATTCAACTGTTCTTCAAATTAAATATTTCTAATGAAAATTCTCTTTTCTTTATTAATTGAATAAATTGAAGTGGTTTTCTTAGAATAAACATTTAATTAGCTTAATATATACACTTTAATATATGTTTCTCCACAGGTTAAGTGAGAAATTAATTCATTATATTTAATTACCTTGCCTAAATCGTGTATGAGCCCCGTCAAGTGGAACCAATCCATATCAGGGTGGTCCTGTCTTATACGTTCCGCTGTTTGAAAGGCGTGGATTATATTCGGGATGTCCACGTCTGGATCGCTTTCGTCTACCAATTCGTTCAGTTTCTCCAGAGCGGACCGGATGTTCGAGCGGAAGTGGTTGAATTTTAGCCATTTCATCATTTTCCCTATCAAAAAAAATGAGCGGTTTCAAAAAAGTACAAACTTATAATTTGTATAATTGTATTCTTTTATTTGCGCAGATGGACTTGGAAGCCTTTCCTGTCTCAAATATTGGCATTCAGGTACTAAGTTGCTTTTTGGTTCGTAGCATATCAAATTTCGGCAATAAAACCGTAAACAATTGAGTAATTGGACTCAACTAATCAGTTGGACAGAAATGAAATATATTTTTTATATATTTTATATATATATATATATTTCGGTTTTTCGAACCTCATCGGCTGTTTCTGGTTTCATATTTCGGCAAAACTACCAAAAACAATGGAGCAGTTGGTCTCAATTGAAAACAAATGCGCAGTTGGACATGGATGACTTTCCGAAGTCAAATATTGGCTTTCGTCTGCTCAATTGCTTTTTGGTTCATAGCATTTCGGCAATAAAACCATAATTAATTGATCAATTGGAAAAGTTTCACCCAAATGAAACAATTGAGCAGTACGACTTGGAAGCCTTTCCTGGAATTTTCTGTAATAAAAAAAATTGAGTAGATAGACACAACTGAAACAATTGAGTATAACTGCTCAATTGTTTTACAACTGAAACAATTGAGTATAACTGCTCAATTGTTTTACAACTGAAACAATTGAGTATAACTGCTCAATTGTTTTACGATTGAAACAATTGAGCCGTTTGACCTGGAAGCCAATACTGGATTAAATATTGTCCTAAAAATGCGCAAAATGGCTAATAGCACCTAATATTTCGGTAAAAGAACCAGAAATAATCGAGAAATTTGATTCATTGAAACAATTGAAGAGTTGGATTCAATTGAAAGATTTGTGCAGTTGGACTTGGAAGCCTTTCCTAAATGAAATATTGGCTTTTATGTGCTAATTTTTGCATATTTCGGCAAAAAACCATAAACTATTGAACAATTGCAACAGTTGGACACGCATGAAAGCAACTGAAAGGAGTTTTCGTATTTCAAGTGTCATCTGTTAGATTTCGACACGAACGATAGAATATAGAGTTTTCATAATTCATGTGCCATCCGTTAGAGGTCGACACGAGGGATACAATAAGTAAAGTTTGTAATTTAAGTGCCATCCGTTAGATGGCAGCAATACGGTTTTTAATGCCATCTGCTAGATGGAAAAGAGATTTGTTTTTGTTTTGTTTACTTTAATCTGCGGTAAAACGCACAAACTATACAAACTAACTGACTTAAAAAAAGTCGCAATTATAAAAAGATTCCAAAACGCGAACAACAAAATCCACATATATTTATATTAAACAATGTGGTATAATTGAAAATATACATCGCAGTCGCGTCACGTCATCCGCAAACAATCCGGGGGAATATAATTTGGTTGCCGCTGTAATATCGCGCATAATATTATTGCCATTGTTTATTCTAGACGAATTCAATTTAGTTGTCGTTGATTTTTTCCTTGCCCGCGCCGCCGCCGGTTCTGCGGTGTAGTTAATATTTGTGAGTGGATTATACGCGGGCTTTCGTATTGCATTTCAATCCGCCGCCGGCTCGTCGCTTTGATTGCGCTCTATCTAGTTTTGAAATAAAGTGCTCCCTCCGACCGCGAGTCTTTTCGTTGTTGTTCAATTAGCAGACGCGAGGATGATGAAGTCGCGAAAGTTGAATATGTTTGTTAAAAAAAAAAACGAAAAATATACTTACGTATATTTTCAATACTCACAAGTAATAATATAACTTTCTCATTTATCGCTATAAATTTGGTTTGAGTTTACGTGAAGTGTTTTATGTAAAAAAATTAAAACTTGGTTTATTCCTTTCTTAATTAAAAAAAAACAACTACTCTCGGGCATATTCCATTCCAGACATTGAATTGCACTTGCAATTGCAATAACATATTGTATAATGAAACATTTTTTGATTTGAGAATATTTAATGCAAATAACAAAAAAAATCGTTACGCAATATAGGGCCACTCGCAGACACGTGTTTCGGGATCTATCACTCATCACTACAGCTCTACCTTACTTTAAAATTAATAAGGTAAATTGAATTAATTAATCTTAAAGTCGCGGCTGCGATCTCAGGTGTAAATGCTCGAGTTTGACGACGGACGCGATTTTATTTTTCTCCACAAAAACATTTTCGACTCGGATTTGAATAAAATCTCGCTGACTATTAATAACAATAATACACTTGTTCTGTTCCATTTGTTTAATGGAATACACTTGTTCTGTTCCATTTGTTTAATGGAACAAAACAAGTTCCATTTGTTCCATTTGTTTAATGGAACAGAACAAGTGTATTACTTTTCATAATAGGAATAAACCAAGTTTTAATTTATTCTCATTTATTACTTGATCCTTCGAAAATATCATAAAAGCATTGTTTAATTAATTTATTTCGTTATACATTACATAAGATTATAATTAAAACATTCTTTATTTTCAACTGTATCTGTATAACAGAATTTTATATTTAGTAACTATATTTTCAACAATGTATTATTATCATTATCAAATTAATAGCGCTTAGCACTGTTGGAATATTGAAATGACATTCTACAGTAAAACAAAATGGACAATTAACTAAAATCTTTATCAAGGCTTTAACTGCTTATTTGCATTTATTAATATGATGAATAAAACTGAAATGACTGAATGGTTTTTTGAGTTTACGTGAAGTGTTTAATCACAAATTGAAAGACTGTTATTCATAACATAACATAAAATAAATTGTGTAGTAATGAATAACAGTCTTTCAAAATTGAAATGAGTTAATTATAAATCCCTTGTGATTTATAGCTATCATAATCTAAAGAAAGACACTTTGTATTCATTATTTCTTCACTCTTCATTTATATTTCTTTCTTTCTTAATCTTATCCTATTTCACCCGTATTGGAGGTTTTCATATATATTTGGGATACTAAAAATCCATTATTAATAATACAATTTCTGTATTATTGAAGAAATAATGAATGTATGGTGTCTTTCTTTTTTGTATCATCTTCTCGTAATTCAAATAAACATTAGTGTAAGCTATTGTAATACTTTGAGTGTCGCATCATTTAAAGGTTTTAGAAATTGAAATATTTAATGATTTATTAAAGATATTGCAAATTATATTTATTTGAAATATTAATAAATCTCACAATTAACTTAAGATTATTTTTGCGTTCGAAAATCCTACTTGTAGTTTTGCAGCGGCTCAATGGTCTAGGGGTATGATTCTCGCTTTGGGTGCGAGAGGTCCCGGGTTCAAATCCCGGTTGAGCCCAATTTTTTGCACAAAATTTAACTTGGAAAAATAATTTTCGAAAACTTCGCAAATTATTTTTCGTAAACTCTGTAGAGTCAGATCAATTTTTATTAATTTTCGTTAGTTATTGTTTTCCATTATATTTTATTTTTGTTATTGTTAATGTTTATAATGATATTTTGTTATTTTGTTAATTACTCTGTAATTGGACTCTTTGTCTGTTGGGTAATAAAGTTTATTATTATTATTATTATTATTAAATAACGAAATACAATCTTGTATAGAAAATGTATTTTTCCGTGATTGTATCATTTAAAAATAAAATAAAAAATAAAAATAAATAAATTGTAATATATAATAAAATTCAGAAATTATAATATTTTTTTGGCAATTGCATACTTTAAGCACACTATTTTTTTTAAATACGAATATAGTTTATTTTTTTATAAATAAATAAAAAATAATTTAATAAAATGTTGAGCCATTATTAAATAAATTTTAAATTATTGAAAATAGAGGCTTCTACTTCGTTATACATTGTTTTAAGTTTTAATAAAAACGCTGATTCACTTTGTTTGTATAACTTTAATTTTATTTTAGTGAATATAGTTTCAACAATTTTCACTTGTCATTATCAAACTAAGAGTACTCTAACATAAATCTAAAATAAAATTAAAGTTATACAAACAAAGTGAATCAGCGTTTTTATTAAAACTTAAATAAATTTTGTTTCCTGTTCTTATTAATAGGAGAAATTCTCTCCTTTCTTTAGGCCAAAGATGGCGCTTGCGTTGTCTTTCATTTATTATGATAAATAAATAATTGTTTATTACGGTAACACCAGTTGTACATAAATAAATAATTACGTAAAGTTCAACATTTTCATATAATATAAAAATTATAAAGAAAATAGAAGGATACAATAATTTGTATTTATTATGTTTCCGTTAATTTCCGAAGAGTAAGAATACGAAGCAGTTAACTTTCTAGTTATACCTTTCACAAAATCGACGGTTTGATTGGTGTGCATGTCCAAGTAGGTCTTTCGGACTCTCTCCTTGATTTCGTTGTTCTCATCGATGGAGTAATCCCTGAATTGCGCGACGTCCTTTTTCGCGAAGACCGGCTCGGGCCGGAGGAGTTCCGAGGGATCGATTACTTTTATTGGATGCGTCTGCAAGAAAAATACATAACAGATAATAGCCTAAATTATTATTAAATTGAAATCACTTTGTTAAAAAGCGGAATATAAATAAAAGTGATTATAAATATCAGAACCTCATTATATTCTCTGATATTTATACAATAAAGATCTCTTTAAAAACAGACAACAAGATACTACGAAAAATAATTACATTAATAATAGGAAAAGGATTTATTCACTTGGTCACAGTTATTTAAATAAATTAAATAGAAGAATTTGAAATTAATTAATTAATAAATTATTTTCTCAGTAGCAAAAGAAAAAAAAATTATTAATTAATTATTTTCAAATTCTTTTATTTAATTTATAATCACATTAAATAAACCTCGGAAAAAAATAATCAGTGAAAAATCAGTAAATAATTAATTAATTAATTATTTTCTCAGTAGCAAAAGAGAAAATTAATTAATTAATTATTTTCAAATTATTTCATTTAATTTATAATTACATTAAATAAACCTCGAAAAAAAAAAATCAGTGAAAAATCAGTAAATAATTAATTAAATTATTTTCTCAGTAGCAAAAGAGAAAATAATTTATTAATTAATTATTTTTAAATTATTTCATTTAATTTATAATCACATTAAATAAACCTCGGAAAAAAAATCAGTGAAAAATCAGTATATAATTAATTAAATTATTTTCTCAGTAGCAAAAGAGAAAATAATTTATTAATTAATTATTTTCAAATTCTTTCATTTAATTTATAATCACATTAAATAAACCTCGGAAAAAAAAATCAGTGAAAAATCAGTAAATAATTAATTAAATTATTTTCTCAGTAGCAAAAGAGAAAATAATTTATTAATTAATTATTTTCAAAAACTTTTATTTAATTTATAATCACATTAAATAAACCTCGGAAAAAAAATCAGTGAAAAACATTCTTTTGCTTATTATTTTGTTGAGTTTTGGTTATATCATTTTGTAATTATACTATCGCTTATTATTTGTTGAGTTTCGATTTTGTCCTTTTGTAATTATGCAGGACCAAAACGAGCGTATAAAAAAAAGCGGCGCGTGACGTTTTGCGTACGCGCGTAATGGTTTTCGCATAAAACGCTTTGTTTACAACATGGCCCCGAGTAAATTTGTCAATAATTTATATATCGCCCACAAAGAGACTCGGGCTTAATTAGTGGGTCAACAAACAGTCCCGCGATTACCTATTTAACGATGGCATCGGCCGAACGAATTATGTGCTTCCACTTCAAAGACCCGAAAACATGAAACGTCACATTTCATTTAATAAATTATTTGGAAATTCGGAACGCTAATGCTCGATTTTATTGTAATTAACAATTTGTTTTGTAATGGTTTCAATATTTTAGAAAAAAAAGTGACGGTACAAAGGGAGGATTTGTTATAACTATAATGAAGTAGAATAATAATAATAATATATTTATTGTTCAACGGGTTAACCCAATTACAGATCAAATTAGGATATAAATTCATACATACAAAAATATACAGAGAGCTTTCTTTATCAGTATACATTTCCCCTATGTATACTTGCAAAATAGGCGAGTTAAACGCATTAATGTATGTATGTATGTTTGGTTGCCTATAACACGCAACTGAACACACATATGCCAAATAGTCAACTAAACATACACACATGAATCGATTCAATGCGTTTGACTCGCATTTTTGCAGGTATACACTTTCCCTAATGTATACTGATAAGAAAACCCTCCCTGTATATTGAAAATCTTTATTTCTGAGTATTACATTATATAATTTTATAATACATATACATACAATCATTTACACATTGTTAGACCTCAGAAAATGGCTATCGACCATCGGTCGGATATAATACTGGAAATTATTAAGTTTAAAATATATAACAATAAGAACTAATAGGGCAGAAAGACCTATGGTCGATTGCCCATGACAGACTACTAACACAATTGTACATATTGTTATAATAAATTTTGTAAAATTTTGTTGTCATATTGTCTGAATAAAGATGTTTGTATATATAAGAAATAATAATGCAAAATTATCATTTTGTAATTTTTTTAATCTTGCCATCTTCAGGATTTTCTTGCGTGTTCCCACATTTCAAACGCCATTATAAATTGTATCTCCAATAGCAAAGAGCACCATCTATTGCCTAATTTATAAGTGGCATCTTCAACGAATTTCGATTCTATAAGCTATAAAAAACGTTGTTTCATCAATTAAAGGTACAAGAAATTATTTTGTTTGTGAAACAAAATGCATTCAATGAATAAACTACCAAACGAGTTCTAATTTTCGCCACTATGGCGCTGTGATTATAAATTGTATTTCCTATAGTAAATAGCGCCATCTGTTGAGTAATTTTTGTAATTGTTTGTATTATTTTACGCTTTTTTATTGTCTAATTTCTATATTCGTATTATATATACATAATCTTTATTGACAAACGAAATACAAGACCTACATAAAACACAAAATATTACAATACATGCTGTAAGAGTTTGCCAATTAGCTATCGACCAGTATTCGTATTATTTTCTCACACTTAACTTAAGTAATCTTTTTATATATTGAAAAATAATAATAATAATTTAATTTCTATCAGAAGTACATCCATTTACGTTGAATATATAATAATAATAATTTAATTTCTATCAGAAGTACATCCATTTACGTTGAATAAATGGATGTTTAATTTCTGATAGAAATTAAATTATTATTATTATTTTCCATCTCCAGTTATCAAACATGATAATCTTGCGTTATTCTACTTCGTTAGTTGTAACAAATCAATCCTTGGTTTATTAATTGAATGCATTTTATTGCACTGTTGAGTGAGTTTGCTTATCTTTAATTGACGAAACAATTTTTGTTTGAAATAAAACAAAAATTATTTACACTTTTGCAGTTATTTTAATTACAATAAAATTAAATTAAACGACTGGCAATGAATTTTGTTTGATTTGATACTTGTTGGTAGAACTGAAATTCGTCAACGAAAGCTTTTATAAATCAGGCAACAGATGGCGCTCTTTACTATAGGAAATACAATTTATAATCACAGCGCCAAAGTGGCGTAAATTAGAACTAGTGTATAACAGGTGTCAGTACGATAAAAACGTTAGTTCATGTTTTACACAGCGGATGTCAGCATCACAAAAGCGTTAATTCTTATTTTGCACAGCTGATGTCAGCACTACAAAAATGTTAATTCGTATTTTATACAATAGATGTCAGCATTACCAAAATGTTAATTTTTATTTTGCACAACAGATGTTAGGACTACAAAAATGTTAATTCTTATTTTGCACAGCAGATGTGAATACTACAAAAATGTTAATTCTTATTTTATACAAAAGATGTCAGCATCACAAAAGCGTTAATTCTTATTTTGCACAACAGATGTCAGCACTACAAAAATGTTATTACTTATTTTATACAACAGATGTCAGCATTACCAAAACGTTAATTCTTATTTTGCACAACAGATGTCAGCACTACAAAAATGTTAATTCTCATTTTGCACAGCAGATGTCAGTACTACAAAAATGTTAATTATTATTTTATACAACAGATGTCAGCATTACCAAAACGTTAATTCTTATTTTGTGCAACAGATGTCAGCACCATAAAAACGTTAATTTTTATTTTGTACAACAGATGTCAGCACCACAAAAACGTTAATTCTTATTTTGCACATAAGATGTCAGTACGACAAAAATGATAATTCTTATTTGATGATGTTGTTTTTGGGCCCTTAATTTTATTTTATGGGTTATGGAAGGAGAAAATCCATTTAAGGACATAGTGTCGGATTCCTCTCGGCCTAAAACCGAGGGACCAATGATTGGAAAAACCTGTTCAACTTCCTGCTTCGAATTCTGGAATATTTTTTCGGTATATAGCTTATTATTATTTAGTTCAACTTTGAACTTGTTCCTTATCATTAATTCTTTGAAACATCACACGTTAAAAAAATCTAAGTTTATATTTATTTTTGTTTGTATATTTCGCTTTATTTTCCATTGCATATTTTGTGCTTGCTCAATAAAAATTACGCCATTACAAACAAATCGGGAATATTTAATTTAGCGCTTATCAACAGTGCAACACAATTTATCTCCGCGTAAACATTCCTATTGTGCAATTCGACAAATTCTATACATATGTGACGTATTTTCGTTTCGAAACAAACTCGACCGGAACGAATGAACGAATACTCGTTCATCATTTGTAATCTTGTATACATGATGTTTAGTTGGATTATTGTTGTTTACAATCAAAACCTAATTTGTTTAAAAAATTTTTCAATAACATATGGGTTTCGTTCCCTCATGGGAACGGTTTAGTGTGGACCCCGAAAAATCACATTTTTCAAATTTTGGTGATTTTTTTTGTCTCCGAAAAAATCTGAAAAAAATTTGGAAAACACTTCATGATAGTAGAAAGAACATAGGCTATTTAGTTTCCCTAAAACCAATAATTTTCAAACATTTAAGGCCTCTTTAATTCGCTTCATGAAATTAACGTAGAGCCTTATGGGAACGGTATAATAGAGGCCCGCCGATTAGGCGTTTTAGATGCATCTGCATTTGGACTAAAATTCCTAAATTTACAGACTATCTAGAAAGACAGGGTTTTCAGCATTCGATTTATAAAGGATATAGACATGTTTCTTTAAAATATCATGTTTCTGTTTCGCATGTGGCCCTCAGAAAGAAATCCTAAGTTTTAGCAAAATTTTCACCCAATTTTAGGAGGCCAATTTTGCGAGCGGACTAAGCGAAAACTATTTCCTTATTGAGGTTAAAATTCACACAGCTTACGCTCCCATTCTTTAGCTATATATTTGCCATAATTTGAAGTCATTTGGCAATTTTTGGATTTTCGACGAAAATTCACTTTTTTCATTCGATTTTTCAAATTTTGGTGATTTTTTTTTTGTTTCCGAAATATTTTGAAAAAAATCTCGAAAATACTTGATGATAGTAGAAAGAATATAGTCTATTTAGTTTCTCTAAAATTAATCATTTTCAAATATTTAAGGCCATTTTAATTCGCTTCAAGAAATTAACACGGAGTCTTATGGGAACGGTCTAATGGAGGTCCGCCGATTGGGAATTTTAGATGCACCTGCATTTGGACTAAAATTACTAAATTTACAGACTATCTAGAAATACAGGGTTTTCAGCATTCGATTTCTAAAGGATGTAGACATGTTTCTTTAAAATATCATCTTTCTGTTTCGCATGTGGCCGTCAGAAAAAAATCGTAAGTTTTAGTAAAAATTTCGCCCAATTTTAGGAGGACAACTTTGCGAGCGGACTAAGCGAAAACTATTTCCTCAATGAGGTTAAAATTCACACAGCTTACGCTCCCATTCTTTAGCTATATTTTGGTATAATTTGAAGTCATTTGGCGATTTTTAGATTTTCGACGAAAATTCACTTTTTTCATAAAATTTTTCAAATTTTGGTTGCTTTTGTTTTGTTGCCGAAAAATTCTGAAAAAATTCTCGAAAATACTTGATGATAGTAGAAAGAATATAGTCTATTTAGTTTCTCTAAAATTAATCATTTTCAAATATTTAAGGCCATTTTAATTCGCTTCAAGAAATTAACACGGAGTCTTATGGGAACGGTCTAATGGAGGCCCGCCGATTGGGTATTTTAGATGCATCTGCATTTGGACTAAAATTACTAAATTTACAGACTATCTAGAAAGACAGGGTTTTCAGCATTCGATTTATAAAGGACATAGACATGTTTCTTTAAAATATCATGTTTCTGTTTCGCATGTGGCCCTCAGAAAAAAATCCTAAGTTTTAGCAAAATTTTCACCCAATTTTAGGAGGCCAATTTTGCGAGCGGACTAAGCGAAAACTATTTCCTTAATGAGGTTAAAATTCACACAGCTTATGCTCCCATTCTTTAGCTATATTTTGCCATAATTTGAAGTCATTTGGTGATTTTTAGATTTTTGACGAAAATTCACTTTTTTCATTCGATTTTTCAAATTTTGGTGATTTTTTTTTGTTTCCAAAAAATTCTGAAAATATTCTCGAAAACACTTGATGATAGTAGAAAGAATATAGTCTATTTAGTTTCTCTAAAATTAATTATTTTCAAATATTTAAGGCAATTTTAATTCGCTTCAAGAAATTAACACGGAGTCTTATGGGAACGGTCTAATGGAGGCCCGCCGATTGGGCATTTTAGATGCAACTGCAATTGGACTAAAATTACTAAATTTACAGACTACGTAGAAAGACGGGGATTTCAGCATTCGATTTCCAAAGGATGTAGACATGTTTCTTTAAAATATCATCTTTCTGTTTCGCATGTGGCCGTCAGAAAAAAATCGTAAGTTTTAGCAAAAATTTCGCCCAATTTTAGGAAGCCAACTTTGCGAGCGGATTAATCAAAAACTATTTCCTCAATGAGGTTACAATTCACACAGCTTACGCTCCCATTCTTTAGCTATATTTCGGTATAATTTTAAGTCATTTGGTGATTTTTAGATTTTCGATGAAAATTCACTTTTTTTAATTCGATTCTTCAAATTTTGGTGATTTTTTTTTGTTTCCGAAAAATTCTGAAAAAATTCTCGAAAATACTTGATGATAGTAGAAAGAATATAGTCTATTTAGTTTCTCTAAAATTAATCATTTTCAAATATTTAAGGCCACTTTAATTTTCTTCAAGAAATTAACACGGAGTCTTATGGGAACGGTCTAATGGAGGCCCGCCGATTGGGCATTTTAGATGAACCTGCATTTGGATTAAAATTACTAAATTTACAGACTATCTAGAAAGACGGGGTTTTCAGCATTCGATTTCTAAAGGATTTAGACATGTTTCTTTAAAATATCATGTTTCTGTTTCGCATGTGGCCGTCAGAAAAAATTTGTAAGTTTTACCAAAATTTCCGCCCAATTTTTGGAGGCCAACTTTGCGAGCGGACTAAGCGAAAACTATTTCCTCAATGAGGTTAAAATTCACACAGCTTACGCTCCCATTCTTTAGCTATATTTTGCCATAATTTGAAGTCATTTGGCGATTTTTAGATTTTCGATGAAAATTCACATTTTTTCATTCGATTTTTCAAATTTTGGTGATTTTTTTTTGTTTTCAAAAAATTCTGAAAAAATTCTCGAAAATACTTGATGATAGTAGAAAGAATATAGTCTATTTAGTTTCTCTAAAATTAATCATTTTCAAAAATTTAAGGCGACTTAAATTCGCTTCAAGAAATTAACACGGAGTCTTATGGGAACGGTCTAATGGAGGCCCGCCGATTGGGTATTTTAGATGCATCTGCATTTGGACTAAAATTACTAAATTTACAGACTATGTAGAAAAACGGGGTTTCCAGCATTCGATTTTCAAAGGATGTAGACACGTTTCTTTAAAATATCATCTTTCTGTTTCGGATGTGGGCCTGAAAAAAAAATCGTAAGTTTTAGAAAAAAAAATCGCCCAATTTTAGGAGACCAACTTTGCGAGCGGACTAAGCGAAAACTACTTCCTCAAGGAGGTTAAAATTCACACAGCTTACGCCCCCATTCTTTAGCTATATTTTGGTATAATTTGAAGTCAATTGGCGATTTTCTGATTTACGATGAAAATTCACTTTTTTCATTCGATTTTTCAAATTTTGGTGATTTTTTTTTGTTTCCGAAAAATTCTGAAAAAAATTCTCGAAAATACTTGAAGATAGTAGAAAGACTATAGTCTATTTAGTTTCTCTAAAATTAATCATTTTCAAATATTTAAGGCCATTTTAATTCGCTTCAAGAAATTAACACGGAGTCTTATGGGAACGGTTTAATGGAGGCCCGCCGATTGGGCATTTTAGATGCATCTGCATTTGGACTAAAATTACTAAATTTACAGACTATGTAGAAAGACAGAGTTTTCAGCATTCGATTTCCAAAGGATGTAGACATGTTTCTTTAAAATACCATCTTTCTGTTTTGGATGTGGCCGTCAGAAAAAAATCGTAAGTTTTAGCAAAATTTCCGCCCAATTTTAGGAGGCCAACTTTGCAAGCGGACTAAGCGAAAACTACTTCCTCAAGGAGGTTAAAATTCACACAGCTTATGCTCCCATTCTATAGCTATATTTTTCCATAATTTGAAGTCATTTGGCGATTTTTAGATTTTCGATGAAAATTCACTTTTTTTAATTCAATTCTTCAAATTTTGGTGATTTTTTTTTGTTTCTGAAAAAATCTGAAAAAAATCTCGAAAATACTTGATGATAGTAGAAAGAATATATTCTATTTAGTTTCTCTAAAATAATTCATTTTCAAATATTTAAGGCCATTTTAATTCGCTTCAAGAAATTAACACGGAGTCTTATGGGAACGGTCTAATGGAGGCCCGCCGATTGGGCATTTTAGATGCATCTGCATTTGGACTAAAATTACTAAATTTACAGACTATCTAGAAAAACGGAGTTTTCAGCATTCGATTTCTAAAGGATTTAGACATGTTTCTGTAAAATATCATCTTTCTGTTTCGGATGTGGCCGTCAGAAAAAAATCGTAAGTTTTAGCAAAATTTTCACCCAATTTTAGGAGGCCAACTTTGCGAGCGGATTAATCGAAAACTACTTCCTCAATGAGGTTAAAATTCATACAGCTTACTCTCCCATTCTTTAGCTATATTTTAGTATAATTTGAAGTCATTTGGCGATTTTTGGATTTTCGACGAAAATTCACTTTTTTCATAAGATTTTTCAAATTTTGGTGATTTTTTTTTTTGTTTGCGAAAAATTCTGAAAAAAATCTCGAAAACACTTGAAGATAGTAGAAAGACTATAGTCTATTTAGTTTCTCTAAAATTAATCATTTTCAAATATTTAAGGCCATTTTAATTCGCTACATGAAATTAACATAGAGCCTTATGGGAACGGTCCAATGGAGGCCCGCGAATTGGGCGTTTTAGATGCATCTGCATTTGGACTAAAATTACTAAATTTACAGACTATCTAGAAAGACGGGGTTTTCAGCATTCGATTTATGAAGGATTTAGACACGTTTCTTTAAAATATTATCTTTCTGTTTCGCATGTGGCCGTCAGAAAAAAATCGTAAGTTTTAGCAAAATTTTCGACCAATTTTAGGAGGCCAAATTTGCGAGCGGATTAATCAAAAACTACTTCCTCTAGGAGGTTAAAATTCACACAGCTTATGCTCCCATTCTTTAGCTATATTTTGATATAATTTGAAGTCATTTGGAGATTTTTAAATTTTCGACGAAAATTCACTTCCATGCAATTTAAAAAATTGCATAGAAGAATGGAAAGAAGAACGTATACAACATAAGACAAAAAATGCTGTAGCTAAAGGGAAAATAACTTAGTCCTGCGATTTTTCAAATTTGGGTGAAATTGCATAGAAGAATGGAAAGTAGAATGTATACAACTTAAGACAAAAAATGCAGTAGCTAAAGGGAAAATAACTTAGCTTTACGATTTTTTTAAATTTGGGTGATTTTTTTTTTGTATCCGAAAAAAATATAAAAATATTTTCGAAAATCCCTAAAACTAATCATTTTAAAACATTTCTAGCCACATACAAATCTCCGCGAAATTAATATTTATTGAAACGGTTTTTTCGAGTCCCGCCGATTGGGCGTTTTAAACTTAACTGGAGATGGGCCACAATTATTAAGTTTCTAGACTATCTAGAAATAGAAAGAATCACTATCACTGAAATCGCCCGGGAACGGATCGTACATAGAAAGGCTGTAATAGGCGAATGTGAATCGTAAATCCTATGATTCATCTTTACTGTTTTTTTTTTTTTGGGGGGGGGGGGGGTGTAATGTTAAGGTAATGAAAAAAAAAACTCAGGTTTCATGACTTTATCAATTGATAAAAAAATGCACAACGAGTGAGATTTTTCATTACTTTGCTTTAAACAAATTAACGTATTCTCATTGGCATTATCAATTGTTGCAAAAGCGCATTTAAACCCGAAATTACATTATAACGAAACACCAAACGCAAATCCGTCCGATAAAACTCGGTTTTATATATAATTATTACGTAAATTCCCGTTGTTTAGCAGAATTTTCGATAATTACGACTCTAATGTGCCGTTCGTGATTAATTTAATTGCAAACTCGAACGCATTAATCCCGTATACTGTTTTTTTTTTGTGTGTGTGTCCTATTTGTTTATGCGAGGGGCAGGGGGGCAAGTGTGGCAATAATCACTAATTAACGCCCGGGCGTTTATTATTGCACACGGTTAATTAATCGCGAACGCCGCCCCGTGTTTTCGCTCTGTCCGAAAACGCGATTCCGTCAAACGTGGCGTTATTAAATAAAATGCCGGGGAAATGGAATTGTTGCGAGCGGCCGACAGCCGGGGAATGTGTTTATTTGGATTTGTTACAGAAACAAAAAAAAATGATAATGCGCTGAAATTCGATTGAAATACAAAGGGGGCGAGATTTTTTGTTTTTGGAAACTTATTTCAAGATTTTCTCTATTTTATTTTGACTGTTTTACCGAGTGATCAATGTCAACTGTCCTGAGGTTGCTATAGTAAACCGAAAACGTTTCTCATCTAGAGTACTTTGATTTTTTTATTTCAATAATCTCGTAAAATGACTTAATTTTTTTGGCTAAGACATACGTACGTCCAGATCGTAGATAATACGCCAAACTTGAGCCTTGTTTTATTTTATTGAAAGTTATCTCTTTAAAAAATATTAGTATTCTTATTCTCATTATATGTTCTCATAAAATGATGACTAGAGTCATGCCTGATTTTTTGGGCTAAGACATACGTACGTCCAGATCGTAGATAATACACCAAACTTGAGCCTTATTTGTTTTTATTGAAAGTTATCTCCTTAAAAAATATTAGTGTCCTTATTCTCATTATATATTCTTATAAAATGATGACTTGAGTCATGCCTGATTTTTTGGGCTAAGACATACGTACGTCCAGATCGTAGATAATACACCAAACTTGAGCCTTGATTGTTTTTATTGAAAGTTATCTCCTTAAAAAATATTAGTATTCTTATTCTCATTATATATTCTCATAAAAAGATGAGTTTAGTCATGCCTGATTTTTTGGGCTAAGACATACGTACGTCCAGATCGTAGATAATACATCAAACTTGAGCCTTGTTTGATTTTATTGAAAGACTTTACTTATCTCCTTAAAAAAGTTAGTATTCTTATTCTCATTATATATTCTCATAAAAAGATGAGTTTAGTCATGCCTGATTTTTTGGGCTAAGACATACGTACGTCCAGATCGTAGATAATACATCAAACTTGAGCCTTGTTTGATTTTATTGAAAGACTTTACTTATCTCCTTAAAAAAAGTTAGTATTCTTATTCTCATTATATATTCTCATAAAATGATGACTTGAGTCATGTCTGATTTTTTGGGCTAAGACATACGTACGTCCGAATTGTAGATAATACACCAAACTTGAACCTTGTTTGATTTTATTGAAAGTTATCTCCTTAAAAAATAATAGTATTCTTATTCTCATTATATATTCTCATAAAATGATGACTTCAGTAATGCCTGAGTTTTTGGGCTAAGACATACGTACGTCCAGATCGTAGATAATACACCAAACTTGAGCCTTGTTTGTTTTTATTGAAAGTTATCTCTTTAAAAAAATATTAGTATTCTTATTCTCATTATATATTCTCATAAAATGATGACTTCAGTCATGTCTGATTTTTTGGGCTAAGACATACGTCCTATATTGGATAAAAATGATGTTGGCAATAAAAGTAACCATACGTTATAGATCATGTTATTCTAACAAACTGAATATTTTGATTTGATAAATAATGACCAGACGTTTTTTTATCCACTGGTGCCAATAAACAAAATGTAAAATAAATAAACAAAAGAAAAATCAAAGAATCAAAGCACTCTGGAGGAGAAAATCCCTGTATTATGTTGTATTAAATACAATACATTTTATTAAAATGTCAGAATTGAAAAGTTATATGAAAAAGAAAAATAAGCTTTATATTAACATTTGTTGATTGTAAAATGTGTTTTATTTAATTTATGTTAACATTTTGTAAAATTTCTATGTAATTTTATGACTCTAATTTTCTGTACTTAATTCGAAATTTTTATTCCATTCAGAAAATAATAGAATATTTATTATTTATTTATTTTTATTCCACTGAGAAAATAGCAAAATATTTATTAATTTATATATATAGAAAATCTTTATTTCTGAGAAATAAGTTAAATTACATTACAATATTTACATTACAATCATAAACCATCGGTCTTTCTACCTTAATTAATTTATTTTTATTCCATTGAGAAAATAGCAGAATATTGAATGAAAATAAGAAATTATATAAATAAGGTGTATATTTACCAAAACTCTCATTGTTCAGTTGTTTTTCTTTTCAAAGAAGCGTAAAATAATAAAAACGAAATTTAAATCACGCACACGCGTCGATGAACAAACTGAAATCACAGCCTACGCGAAACGTCATTTTATATCATCCTGTCAGATTGAATAACACTGAGAACGGCAAACAGAAAAAAATCTTATCGCGAGGAGCCGACAATCGGGTAGATTCTTATTGGATCCCCCGATAGCGCTCGCCCGAGGGTCAATCTCATTAACACCCGAAACGATAAAAGGAAATCAAATCGAAAATTTATTAAACCGCGCGCGCAAATAAATAAATCATCGGGCGGTAATTAAAAATTATAATTGAAATATGTGTTTGCGGCGCTTTGTTTCCGGGAGGGGAAAAAAGTCATACAAACGGCGCGGATAGAGTGTGTTTATTAATTCCGAGCGATAATTTAAATTGAGTTTTCGGTCATTGTTTTTATTACGGCCCGCCGTTTTTGTAATTAAAATCACCGAAAAGCTGCGATGGCGGATTTAATTTAATTAATTTAGTTGTTAATTAACAACTAGTTGCGAAATGTATACACAGATGTATGATTTTTTCCCTCTCTTCTCCCCCCTTCTCTCTCGCTCTGCGTATTTATCAGTGTTAAATCGTTTTTTTATTTGAAGATTTGATACAGCTGTGTCTAATATTTATATTTTCACTTTTATCCCAAAAGATATTCTCATTTTATTTGTTGTCCAAATCAGGTTAATTGTTCCCACTTTTGTCTCTTTTTATCCGTCCATTTCGGACTTTCTTTAAGGTTTGATAAATAAATATCTACGATATAAACGTATGTCTCAGAAAAAAAAATCAGAAAAGGCTAAAATTTCTTGAAATGATCACTTTGTTTTAATATTATTAAAAATATAAGTAAAGTCTTTAAAAATTTAAAAAAATCAAATGAGGCTCAAATTTGGTAAAATGTATACGATGTAGACGTACGTATGTCTTAGTACAAAAAAAAAATCAGAAATTACCTAAGCCATAATTTTATGGGAATCTTGAATAAGATTACTAAAAACATTAAGCAATTCCTCTAAATAACGTCAAGTAAAGCTCAAGTATAGTGAAATACCTACAGTATAGAGGTACGTATGTCTTAGCTAGGTATGAATCAAGTCATCATTTTGTGAGAACATTTAGTTAGAATAAAAATATTAACATTTTTAAAGAGATAAATAAAGTTTAAAAAAATCAAACAAGACTCATGTTTGGTGAAATGTCTACGATGTAGACGTACGTATGTCTTAGTACAAAAAAAAACAGAAATTACCTAAGCCATAATTTTATGGGAATATTTAACGTGAATAAGATTACTAAAAACATTAAGCAATTCCTCTAAATAACGTCAAGTAAAGCTCAAGTATAGTGAAATACCTACAGTATAGAGGTACGTATGTCTTAGCTAAAAAAATAGGTATGAATCAAGTTATCATTTTGTGAGAACATTTAGTTAGAATAAGAATATTAACATTTTTAAAGAGATAAATAAAGTTTAAAAAAATCAAACAAGACTCATGTTTGGTGAAATGTCTACGATGTAGACGTACGTATGTCTTAGTACAAAAAAAAACAGAAATTACCTAAGCCATAATTTTATGGGAATATTTAACGTGAATAAGATTACTAAAAACATTAAGCAATTCTTCTAAATAACGTCAAGTAAAGCTCAAGTATAGTGAAATACCTACAGTATGGAGGTACGTATGTCTTAGCTAAAAAAATCAGGTATGAATAAAGTCATCATTTTGTGAGAACATTTAGTGAAAATAAGAATATTAACATTTTTTAAAGAGATAAATAAAGTTTAAAAAAATCAAACAAGACTTTTGGTAAAATTTATACGATGTAGACGTACGTATGTCTTAGCACAAAAAATAATCATTACTCAAGCCATTTAATGAGAGCATTTATTGAGAATAAGAATATTATTTTTTTTTAAGATATAAGCAAAGTTTTTAATTAAAATCAGTCAAGGCTTAAGTATAGTGAAATGTCTACAATATGGACGCACGTATGTCTTAGCATACAAAAACAGACATTACTCAAGCTATTTAATGAGAGCATTTATTGAGAAAAGAATACTATTCTTTAAAGGTATAAGCAAAGTCTTTAAATAAAATCAAACAATGCTCAAGTATAGTAAAATATCTACGGT
The DNA here is from genome assembly GCA_963082785.1 of Philonthus spinipes. Taxonomy (NCBI): domain Eukaryota; kingdom Metazoa; phylum Arthropoda; class Insecta; order Coleoptera; family Staphylinidae; genus Philonthus; species Philonthus spinipes. Next base: position 20,390,723 of record OY720315.1, read on the forward strand.
ATGGATGTACGTATGTCTTAGCCCAAAAAAAAATCAGGTATGTTTCAAGTCATCATTTTTTTTTACGAGAATATTTAATGAGAATAGGAGTATCAAAAAAAAAAATATAGAGATAAGCAACGCATTTAAATAAAATCAAACAAGGCTCAAGTATAGCAAAATATCTACGGTATGAACGTACGTATGTCTTAGCCCCTAAAAAAAATCATTCATGACTCAATTCATCATTTTATGAGAATATTTAATGAGAATAAGAATACAATAAAATAAAGAGATAAGCAAAGTCTTTAAATAAAATCAAACAAGGCTGAAGTATAGTAAAATATCTACGGTATGGATGTACGTATGTCTTAGCCCCCCCCCCCCAAAAAAAAATCATTCATAACTCAATTCATCATTTTATGAGAACATTTAATGAGAATAAGATTAGGCTAATTCCTAAAACTCTCATTTTCTCTCTTTCTCTTATTTTTTTTTTTAATTTAAAAAATGACTTAAGTTTGATTTTTTAAGCTAAGACATACGTTCTGTTCGAGTTTAGTTTATACTGAACTCATATACGATCCGTTTCGAAGTTTAGTTTTCACTGAACTCGAAGATGTTCATCTTATAGATGTTTCGTTGAACTTGAGCCTTGTATGATTTATTTTGCTAAGACATACGTCTACATCTCAGATATTTGATTAAACTTGAGTCGTGTTTTGATTAAACTTGAAGTTTGTCTTATTTTATTTGCTAAGATGTACGTCCAGATCGTAGATATTTTGTTAAATATTTTTTTTACTAAGACATACATCCACATCGCAGATATTTATTCTTTCAAGTAAATCATTTTTTTTTTCATTTTTATTCTCCATTGATATAGTTTTATTGCTACGATGCTACAGAAAACTTGAGCCTTGTATGATTTCCTTTTGCTAAGACATATGTCCACATTGCAGACATTTCGTTAAACTTGAACCATGTCTAAGACATACGTTTACATCGCAGATATTTCGTTAAACTTGAGCTTTGTCTGATTGTTTTACTAAGACCTACGTTTACATTGCAGATATTTCGTTAAACTTGAGTCTTATCTGATTTTCTTTGATAAGACACGCGTCCACATCACAGATATTTCGTTAATCAGATGTTTTTCTAAGACATACGTTTACATCGTAGATATTAATTTATTTGATTGTATCAAACGTTCAAATAACAAAAAAACAATTTAAAAAGAATTTACTTATGTCTCGGGAAATATTCTCCCAACGCAAGAACTAATATAAAAAATAACAACACAAATTAAAAAAAAAAAATACAACAATGAAAGCACAACTCGTAACATACATTGTGTATAACCTGACAGAATTTAACGATCGATTTACAAAACTTTTCCATCCATTATAAACTAACTGAACACGTTGCATATTTTAAAAAGCACGAGGGATGTTGCGAAATTGGCTCGCGCAAACACACACACACACACACACACGGACACTAATACACTGTGAGGGGGAGGGAGGGGCACACGAACTAGCTCGTGCAAAAATGTTTTCCATTAAAGCCCAGTGTTTTTTATTATGTTTAATGGGCCCGATTGCGTAATGCGTTTACATATTTACAGCATTTCAGATGCGGATGCGTTCCAGTTCTAAATAAGCCACACCCTTAGAGGTTTGCAAACTTATTTATTTATACTTTTAGTAAATACGGGTAATAAATTATTTGTTAATATTTTATTATTTAAATATATGTAAAGTTTTTTTTTAATAAAACAGTATTTTATATTACAAGGAGGGAAGTTAAGTTTAAACCTCCGCTGATTTTTTTTTAACTTTTCTTCCTCCCCAGAAGAAATAGCTTCATATGCTACTGTAGTATTATGACAAGTATGTATCTCTAGTGAGTTTATTAATAGTGCGCAACTTCTGGTTTGTTTGTGCTTTCAGGCATCTGAAGGCTTGGTCTTTATTTTTTCAAATTTTAATTGCTATAAAAAATTTGCTCTCCCACTCAAGAACGAGGGGCTAGATATGCTACTTATAATAGGATTATGCTTGCTATAAATCACTAGTGAGTTTATATTTAACCTCGACACCCAATACGGGTAAAAGAGGATAAGATTAAGAAAGAAAGAGTTTATATTTAGTGCACAACTTCAGGTTTATTTATACTTTCAAGATTTTGCCTTTATTTTTCATCGACAAGCTTTATAGTTTCGTTGCCAAAACACCCCAGAAGGGGGAGGTGGAGTAGAGATGGATGCGTTACGGCACTTTTTATAAAAGTATTTTGACAGCTATAAATCACTAGTGAGATTATAATTAGAGCACTACTTCAGGATTACATATGTTTTCAACTATATTAAGGTTTAGTCTTTATTTTTCAATTTTAAAGTTTTATTGCTATGAAAAACTTGCTCCCCATCAAGAATGCTAGTGCATTCCTTATAATAGGCTTATGATAGCTATAAATCACTAGTGAGTTTGTATTTAGGCCACAACTTCAGGTTTATTTACACTTTCAAGCATGTCAAGATTGGTTTTTATTTTCCATTGATAAGTTTTACTACAGCGACCATCCAGAAGGGGCAAGGGGAGGAGTGATGGATACACTACAGCGATTTTAGTAAAAGTACAATGGCAGCTATAAATCACTAATGATTTTAAAATTAGTGAACAACTTCAGTGTCATTTATGTTTTTAAACATATCAAGGTTTGGTTTTTATTTTTCATTGATGACTTTTAAAGTTTCATTGCTATGAAAAAATTGTCCCCCATTCAAGATGGAGTACAGTCACTATAGTAGTATTATGATATCTATAAATCACTAGTGAGTTTGTCTTTTGTGCACAACTTCAGGTTTATTTATACTTTTAACTATATTAAGATTTGATAATAATATTATGATAGATATAAATCACTAGTGATTTTGTATTCTGTGTGAAACTTCAGGTTGAAGCATATCGAGATGTGGTCTTTATTTAGCATAAGAAGGGGCGAGGGAGGGGAGGAGAGGTGGAAATTCTACGGTAATTTTTATAAAAGTATTACAACAGCTATAAATAGATAGTGAAGGTATGATTAGCGAACAACTTCAGGTTTATTTCTGTTTTTAAGCATGTGAAGGTTTGGTCTTTATTTTTCATTGGTGACTTTCAACGTTTCATTGCTATGAAAAACTCACCCCCCTCTTAAGATTGAATAGCTAAATATGCTACTGCACTCACTATAGTAGTATTATGATATCAATAAAAAATAAAAATAAAATGAGTTTGTCTTTTGTGCACAACTTCAGGTTTATTTATACTTTTAACTATATTAAGATTTGACAATAGTATTATGATAGCTATAAATCACTAGTGATTTTGTATTCTGTGTTGTACACAGAATACAAAATCAATGACTTTCAACGTTTCATTGCTATGAAAAACTTACCCCCCTCTTTAAATTGAGTTGTTAAATATGCTACTGCACTTACTATAGTAGTATTATGATATCTATAAATCACTAGTGAGTTTGTCTTTTGTGCACAACTTCAGGTTTATTTATACTTTCAACTATATCAAGATTTGGTCTTTATTTTTCATAAGAAGGAGTTATACGCTACGGCAATCTTTATAAATGACTATAACGGCTATAAATAGATAGTGAGTGTATAATTAGTGTACAACTTCAGATTTATTTATGCTTTTAACCTTATCAAAGTTTGGTTTATATTTTCAATGACTTTCAAAGATTAATTGCCCTGGAAATCCTGTCCCTTATTCAAAATTAATAGGCTAGATATACTACTACATTCACTATAATAGTATTATAATAGCTATAAATCACTAGTGACTTTGTTTTTTTGCGCGCAACTTCAGGATTATTTATGTTTATTTATGTTAAGTTGCATTTCTATGTCCCCCAGGAGGTTATGGATGAGGAGAGGTGGATATGCTACGGCCACCTTGATAATAGTATTATGGTAGCTATAAATCACTAGTGAGTTTATAATTGGAGCATAACTTCACGGTTATTTATGTTTTTTAATAACTCGTAAATTTGTATTTAGTTCACAAATTTAGGCTTATTTATATTTTCAAGTATATCAAGATTTGGTCTTTATTTTTTCATTGACGAGTTTCGTAATTCTACTGCTAAGACTAACAGCCCCCACCCCCCGCCAGAAGTGAGAGAGGGGAAGATATGCTACGACACTCTTTATAAAAGTATTATGATAGCTATAAATCACGAATGAGTTTAAAATTAGCGAACAACTTCAGGTTTATTTCTGTATATCAAGGTTTGGTTTTTAACGATGAGTTTCATTGCTATTGCTGAAAAAAAAGTACTATGAAACTTCGTTTATTTTTATTTGGTTATTTGGTGATGAAATTAACGGAGCAATAAAAGGAAAGGACATTTCACATTTATTTCACGCGTGTAGACATTTAAAACCCACCACTAAATAATCCAAATAGAGCGCAAACTTGTCACGGGCTGTCATCCCGACCAATAAAACACCCCCCATGTCCATAACTAATTCAAACCCTCTAAACGCACCCGATGTAACAATCCGGGGCAAACTCGAACGAATTACACTGCGAGAAAAGACGGCGGTGAAAGATTAAAGGGCCGCGTAAATTTCCGACGGGCGGTTAACTTTTCATGTAATTCCGGCGCGGACGCGTATCAACATTTCATAATGACGGAGTTTTGTCGCGCGGGGGTGGACGTTAAGCGAAGGGCCCTCTCCTCTGGGATTCGATCGGAGGATGTTTGCGTGCGAGCGGGAAAGTTTTCCGTTGTTTTTTTTTTGTTTGTTTCGGTGATCATGCATGAGTAAAAGCAAAATGTGGGGGAAAGTGAAGAGAAATGTTCGCTTAAACCATGCGTGGGTTAAGTGAGAAATTAATTCAAAATATGGGTGGATGAGTTTTTTTTAGTAAATGGGCCAAATTTTAAAAATTAATGTTCCCCTTGAGTCGGCTATGTAGATGACCCAGCAATATTACTTAACGGAAAATTAAAAAAAAAAAAACTGTAAGGTTACAGTAGAGGGGTGGTGAAATTCCATTTACAGTAGAGGGCTGCTACTTGACCCACTCTTTCGTTAATACAATACAATGTGGCATCATTGGATAGGTTAAAAAAATACTCTCTATAATTCTGTTTCATCAAGTGATTAATGAGAACCGAATAAAAGTTTTTTTTGGATAGATACTTTTAAAAGAAATAACTTTCGTCAGTACATTTTTTTCTAAATCTTATGCTTAACAATTTATTTGAAGAAAACAATTGCATTCACGTTCGACAAACTAGAAATGTGAGGTTATGATGACGTTACTATGCAATTATTTTTAGGTTGCTAAGGACTTTACCAATATTCATTTATTATTATCAATTGTTTTTTCTTTCTTTCAATATTTATCAGCATTTTTTTATACCCCCTCCCATTGTATGGACTCTAGTTTGTGCGTGTGATTGGGACAGATCAATTAAACAAATGAAAAAACAAAAGCATAATGGAAGTTTCGAATCCATTACAGCCACAAATGGAATTTCACCACCCCCGATTTTAAAAGACCGCACGCTTGAGGCTTCGGTTCAATTAACAATCGGGGATAAAAATGAAACAAACAAAAAATACCCGAAACCCCATTAAATCGCGACACGTCGCTGATGATAATTTTTTTTACATATTTGCCTCAATCCGAATTTCTGCATACCCGCAAGGGGAAAATAATCACTAAATGCGGAACATAAATGGAAAAATGTTCAGTTTCAGGCGGCATATGCAGGAATTCATAAGGATTGGAATTGAATAGCTCGACTAAATAATAATAATTTACAGTTTAAGTAATTTTTGCAGTTAGAAAAAGGGATTGATCGAATTTTATTGATCATTTCCTTGATTAATTTCATATATATATATATATTCAATGACTCTTTCTACCCATATGGGTGTAGGGTTGATTGATTTCACTGTAATTTAAATAATATGACGCAGCAATTTTGACAATAAAATCAATCCACAGATTTGAATTACAACTATGGGAATAACATTTATGAGAAAATAATAAATAAACAGGCAGAAAGACCTGCGGTCGATAGCCATTTAACAATTAATTAATTTTTGTGTGATATACATAATCAATAATAATAAACTTAATTGTTAATAAATATTGTTATTTATACAATAAAAAAAATGTTTTTTTTTTGTTTATAAATTCTTTCAATTTGGATATGCAAAGAAGGGGTGAAAATAATCACAAAATAAAAATTTAAAAATCTTCAGTACTCATATCCAGGAAGATGCAAAGGTAAAAATAATTTCTTAATCGAACAAAAAAAAACTAAAGATTTTTGTTCGATTAAGAAATTATTAATAATCCACAAGAATGAAAATAATCACTAAACGCGAAACGAAAATGGATTTCCCCCCTTATTAAATTGCAACACATTGATAAGAGAAAACAGCCATAAAAAAATAGCAAAAAAAATTGGAACAAACGCTCTTTTGACATCTTGCAAATAACCCGTTTTGCAATAACACGTGCGCAATCAATGTGGAATTCCAGGCGAGGGACACGTGTACGTATTTACAAATCATTGATTCGGGGGGCGCGGGGGTGTGTGCGATGTATCACCCGAATAATTCCGGGAGCCGTTCATCATCCCTCTTTCTATGTGTGTGTATACAGGATTTCGAATTGTGTGAGTCGAGGATTTCGAATTCGGAATTTGGAATTTCACGGATGCCGATCGGGCGCGGATATTAATATTTTTTTTTTATTCGAGTGTGTTTTATTGCACGATCGCGGGGAAGGGGGAGGAGGGGATGCCGTTGAAGGGACTCGTTATTTGTACATTCGTTTTAATTCGATTTGTCGTTGGGTATTTATTAGAGATTTGTTTGATTTTATGAATTACAGCAAAACGAACACAAGCCGGAAATCTTCGTCGTACACCTTCCAGTATATTCCGCAACCACACTGAATTATTAATTTCTTCAAATTTATCTTCATAAATAATTGGAACGTTAGAAAATTCTCGAAGCTGCGTCCAATGAATATACCCAATTCCTTTCAACTTTCCATTTCAACAGAAAATTTGTTTTCTGTTTGAAGCTTTCAGAATTTTATTTTATTCGTATTTTCGATTCATTATAAAGGAGTTTCAAAATTTCGTCGATATTAATCACGTTTTTTTTTTTTCGCAGCTATTGCTTTGACTGTTTCCTTCTCGATAATTGAGTTTTAATTCCTTATCACTTGTATGTCGGATCCTTACATCATTGAAGTAAAATTATGATTAAATGCGAAACATTATTTGGAAAAAACGGTGTTTTTTTTTTTATTTTCAATATACTTTTTATGTTTTTTTTTATTCTTTTTTTTAATCTTTTTCCTTTCTACCGTTAGGTGTAAGGAGTTTTTGTTTAGTGTCTGTTTCTATATTTTTCTCTCCATGTCTTTTTGTCCTTGGTTTTTTATTCTTAATTTAAATAAATAAATTATTTAAAAGCATAATAATTATTATTTTTTGATTATATCAAACATTTCGTCTTTTTTATTATTTTCTTTCTAAATATTAAGTAGAAGTAGAGTTAGTATTCAGGATTCATAGTTTATTTGCGATGCAGCTCACTTACGACACTGCATGCACTCGTACACGTCGGAGCAGCGATTTTACATGAGAAAGGGAGCGCCGGGATCGCGCGTTTTATTCCCCCCCGTCCCCTAGTCCCGGTTCGCCCTACAGACGGCTTATTATTATGCGAGGGAGGACATTTGTTTTATTTCATACACTTTTTTTCCTCCCGAAAATATCCAGATGTCCGGGCAAGTGTCGGCCGTAATGGGGGTCGCCTCTAATTTACGGCCTAATTAAGGGCGCATCATTCGCAAATTCGCAACATCACGATCTTAATCTCGAATTATCTATCCCGTATCTTATGGACGCGGCTGATTTATGGGAACGATGGATTGAATTATTCAGGCCTACGTCCAATTTTTTTTTGCTCTCTCTCCTTCGAGACAATTTGTTTCTGAATTTGCTTTAAATTATCGCGAGATTAATGTTTTGAATTAAGTAATTTCAGGCGAAATAAATTATAATAATAAAAATAATAATAAATAAATAATAAAAATAAATTATTTTTTTAATTATTTTTATTGATTTAATAAAATATTCATCTAGGATTTAGATAACTGTTGATGGCTTATATAGTCAAAGCCATCAACAGTTGTCCATACTCTAGATGAACATTTTATTAAATCAATAAAAATAATTTAAAAAATAATAAAAAATACTGCTAACGCCAACTTCACGTTTGAATCCAAGCGACGGTGGCGCTACCATAAACCAAGTGCCAAGGCCAAGTACTAAATTGATGTCATTTTCGTCCATTTTGCGCTCGAGTCTGTTTGAATCCAAGCAACGGTCGCGCTACCATGGACCAAGTGCCAAGGCCAAATACTAAATTGATGCCATTTTCGCCCATTTTGCGCTCGAGTCAGCTTTATTGTGTTTAAATCTTGTGATTTATATATATATATATATATATATATATATATATATATATATTCAATGGGTTTAATAATATAAAACCTCTGTATAGTTTACGCATTAATAAATTAAAAATTAAAAAGCGAACGCATTACTGTGAAAAAATCGATGCGTTATATTCATGCGGCAATATTGAAAATGAAACTGTAATGAAACCTTATTCCATATGCGGCTAAAGCTGCGGCGGCGGCGGCGGCGGCTCGGTCATTTCGGGTAATCGATGGTGATTTTAAAAAGTCATTTGTGGAATGATCCGACATTTAACGTTCCGTGTCTTCGGGCCATTTCGGTCGGATACAATAATGCAATCATTGTAACGTCCGGCGGTCAGGGAAAAAATGGCCCCGAGTCACGAACCGCCGATGACAAACTCAATTCAGATTACTGGACACTTGCATATCCTACTGGGTTTCCTAACGAAACTTATATGAAATAATAAGGGGAAGTGAAGACTTTAAATAGTTTAATTTTGTTAATAAATGAGGAAAGTTTCAACGTTGTTCCATTTTTTTATGTTTAAATAAAAACATTAAGTTTTGTATTATAAAGGGTATCACAAAAGTTACGCAAAATTTGACTTTAACACCATTACTGCAATAAAATTGTATAAAAAATTAATGAGCGTGACTGAAGATAAAAATAAATTCAATCTGTCAAACTGTTTTATTATTTTTTTGTGATAGAAGTCAATTTATTTTATTTGTTGCACTTCGTGAAACATATTAATCTATATTCAGGATATAATCTTGCTCCAAATATTAATAAATTGCTTTTTAATGAAAACACCTTACTATGACTTACATCATTATTTTTATTGGAAGTACTCAAAAAGTTAAACTTAGTACCAAATCAATCTAAAATTCTCGATAGTCCTTTTCCTTATTTTCAAAAATGTTAATAATAAATAATCGATTTAATAAGAATTTATATTTTTGATAATTACATACTAATATTGTCGAAACTATAGTCACTAAATAAAATGTAAGTTGAATAAACAAAGTTAAAATGTTTTTATTGATCAAGTTGAAAATTTTTACACCTGGCGTCAAATTTTTAACAGCCATGAATAGACAAATATATATTTCAATTTTTTTATTTGAACTACAAATAAAATGTATATTATACATAAATAATTCCGAATATATTTATAAACTTTTATTTTATTATATATTCAATATTTTTTTTGTTATATAATATAAACCAGGAGTTTAGGGTTAACTTCTTCATTTTGTGTTTGATCCCCCCCTCTTATAGAATTTCCACTATCGACAATGCACAGACACATACACGCATACGTGTACGTTTTACATAGATGAAAATGTGGCAAATGTTCGATATTCAGGGGTTGTCGGTGAAATAAATTCCCGTTTGGGACAATCGAGCACGAATCTAATTTGATGTAAAGGCGGCTGTGAAAATATTTCCCCGGCCGCATTGACAAATTCGATCGACGGCAAGACGAATGCACCAACTATCGTAATGAATAAAAGGATTCAGCTCCGAGTGGATTTGATTTTTTTTGCTATTTCCACTATAGAGAACATGAGAGTAAAAATCGCCTTTTTCATATAGCGAGAAATATTTAAAAAAACCATGGAAGGGAAGAAAATCATTTTTGTTGTTTACATATTCTGAAAGGGGAAGGTTTGATTAATATTCCTACAAAGTTTCATGAAGCTACCCCAACAAAAAATAAATTATTATTTTTTGTAGTTCCTATATACAGAAAAATAGAATAAAATTCGTCTTCTTCCATTTATAATCAAAATATCTCAAAAACTATGGATGGAGTAATTTTTGTTTTTTACATTTTCTAAAATGGGAAGGTTTGATTAACATTCCCAAAAAATTTCATGAAACTACCCCAACAAAAAAAAAAAAATTATGATTTTTTGTATTTCCAATATACAGAAAATTAAAATAAAATTCGCCTTCTTCAACATATAATCAAAATATCTCAAAAACTATGGATGGGGTAATTTTAGTTCTTTACATATTCTGAAAGGGGAAGGTTTGATTAATATTCCTACAAAGTTTCATGAAGCTACTCCAACAAAAAATTAAATTATGATTGTATTTAGAAAATACCGAAAATTAGTTTTTCGTTTTGCGTGTTTTATGACCTTCAATCTACTTGTGGATAATGTGCTGTTATACCCCATCTGAGTAGATTTTCTTATTTATAAAATACTTGTTTGTTTTGGAAGTGAAACTTTAAACGTAATTATTAATAAATTGACTTTAATTTATTAACGTTTTACGTTTGAAAAGTAATATAACCACTGAGCTGTAACTGACGAAGTTATACGTCAATTCATAATATGTGTACCAACTTATTTTTTTTAAATAAAAAAATCTTGGCACTCTTGAATTTTTTTTAAGTGAAAAAAAAAAAAAAACAACAACAATACATGATTGTGATTTAATTTATTGGAGTTATAATAATAAAAATAATAATTATCCAAACAGAAAAAAAACAATGTATTGTTTTTTTTTTCATAGTATTAGCAATACAGTAGTATAGTATGACTACTGTAATGCTAATACTATGTACATTTTAATTTTGTCATGCATTGTTTTTTTTTCATAGTATTAGCAATACAGTAGTATAGTATGACTACTGTAATGCTAATACTATGTACATTTTAATTTTGTCATGTATTGTTCTTTTTTCATAGTATTAGCATTACAGTAGTATAGTATGACTACTGTAATGCTAATACTATGTACATTTTAATTTTGTCATGTATTGTTGTTTTTTTTCTGTTTGGATAATTATTATTTTTATTAATATAACTCCAATAAATTAAATCACAATTACAACGCATCTTAGACAAGTGGATACCTTCCCTTGGTCTTTCTCTCGCTGATTCCCGCTTGTAATTCGATTTGAAGGAGCTCCTTGCGGCGGACCCGAGTCACCGAAAGAGAACGAGAGACAGAGGATCGGGGGCGGTTTTAAACGGCCGCAATTTGAATATGAAAAAGCGCTTGCATCGGAGGCGACGTTTATAAATAATTTATGACGTTTCTGTTTTCGCCACTCTTCCGCAAGGATAATTAAATATCGAGCCCTTTTTCCGACCCCGCCCCCCTCTAATGAATGTCAATTGCGACTTAACGGGGATGCATTATGCACGAGAGAAACGATTCTCCGGGTTTCCATTTACGGCGGGGCTGAATATTCACGCGCGTGTCGATCATATTTTAATTGTCATATTTGACAATATAATATGATTTAAGGTTGCGGTTTAGTAGAAAGAGATAGCTATATAGTAAAATGGAAATAATCGTTTCAAAAAAGAGCCATTCTTTTGAATTTAATGATACGAATATGTTTTTACATTTTTTATCTATCAAGTATAAAGCATCAGTCTAAATAAAAAATAAATCGTTAATTTTCGTGTATTACATGAATTTACTAGTTCAAGTTAGAAAAGAAAATTGTAAGATATAATGAAATTAATAGGTCATGTCTGCTAAGTTATTTGAATGCAGAATTTAGTGAAATCCTTTAAATTTTCATTGCACAAGTTTTTATTAGCAAAAATATAATTTGAAATTTGCTATAAAATTGATCAATTTTCATTGTTTTTTTCATAATTGTTTTTCACAAAAACTAAACATTAAAATAATTTTTAATTCATCTAATGAAAATCCTGCTTATTTTAAGATTACTTTAATGTATAACACAATATTTTTCATTGATCACAACAACAATCTAACTCGAATTAGTGATTGCCAATATTTATATAGCTGTCTCTTTCGTCTAAACCGCACCCTTAAGGATTACATCTAAAATTAGCGATTTAAAATGAAAAATATCGTTACTGTAAAAATGTTATATTAAATTAATTAATTAGATTAAATAAAATGAATATTTGATTGTAGAGGCTGTTACATGGCGAAATTCCATTTCAAGCTTTTTAAGATTTCACTTTTTATTAGTCGATCACTGCGACAATTGTTTCGCCTATGTATTTATGCTGTTTATTTCAATGAAACCCCGACACTAATTGGTAAAAGGGGACATCGATTATATATAAATATATATATATATATATATATATATATATATATATATATATATGTATATATATATATATATATATATATTTCAATAAAGACATCATAAGAAATTAAAACACCTGACTCGTTTCAGAGTTCTATGTCTCATTGGCATGATCTAAAACTGCTGTGATCCACATCTAATTTTAAGGAGCTTCGGAGCCATTCCAGAAAAGAAATATTATTTATCATCGATTAATCTTATTAAATTTTTTTTATAAAAAAAAACTGTGGGATGAAATGCAAATATAAGAAATATAAATATGTAGTTACTTTATTTTATCTATCCTACTTTTAAACTCCTTAATTTTTCAATGTCTTATTTAAAAATTATAAATATCTTTCTGATTTTAAACTCTGTCGAAATATGCACGGCGCTATTTTTTTTTTATTTTTTTTGTAAAAAAAACTGTAAATTTAAATTTGCAAAAATAAACGTTTTAACCATTAATTAGATAATAAATTAAATATGGAACTTTGTGTGTGATTTTAACAAAATATTTTGAAGTATAATTTATAAGGGCAGAAAAGACATATGATGTATAGTCATTCGTCTGCCTGATGAAGCTACTGTGTAGCGAAACAAAATTGTAAATCTTTAATTATATGAAATAAATATGAATAAATTATTAAAAATCGACCAATAAAACACAGATTAGATTGAATAACTTTAAATTCTCGACTAGTTTCGGGTTATTAACCCATTTTCAAGAGAATTATTTTTTTTAATAATTTTAGGCAGAAATGGAAACTGACCGATATCGGTCTTTTTCCATTTCCAATTACATAGAAAAGCTTATTACAGAAAATATAATATACATTTTCTTGTTTGCTTGTTTGTTTAAGGCATTTAATTAATGAATCATTATTTTTATGTGTTACAATAAAACACTTTTTTAACTTAGTTTGTGTAACAGAATTTTATATTTAGTGACTAGTTTTAACAATTTACAACTTTGAGATAGGTTCGAAAGAGGGAATAAATACCTTGGCACACAACTTTTGCCAATATTTTCTCTCTGTATAAACCAGCAAGTTTTATATCTGTGTTTCATTGGTTGATTTTTTATAATTTATTCATATTTATTTCATACAATATGAACTACCAATGTCTAAATATTAAAACCATTAATCTTTAATTAATTAATCCTTTCTTTTTATCCAAAAAATCCCCCCCCCCCAAAAAAATGCTTTCAACGCATGCAACAAAATATATAAAATAATATAAATTCTCTAGTCTGTGTTTTATAGGTTGATTTTTAATAATTTATTCATATTTATTTCATGCAATATGAACTACGAATGTCTAAATATTAAAACCATTAATGTTTAATTAATTAATCCTTTCTTTCTATCCAGAAAATCTACAAACAAAATGCTCCCAACGCATGCAAAAATATACAAAAAAATTGCCGGCTTGGTTTAATTAAAATAAAACGGAAGAGGAACAAACTGGTATCTACTTTGTGTATTACAACAAACTTTTGTTTATAATTAATTAAAACGCGGAAGTTTTTGCATGCGTTTTTTGAATGCGCCGCGATCAATAAGCCGATTCTTTTGAAGTCGGCGGAAAGGACCGGCGGTGGCGAAACTTTACGCGCGCCTCGAAAATAGATAATTAATTACCTTTTGTAAGTTAATACACGGGTAATTTAATAGGCAGCTAAAAAAATACTGCACAAGATAATAATAAAAAAAAATGAAACTAAACAAAAGCCTTTGATTATAACATTTTTTTCATTGTGGAATTATAATGAATAATTTAAAAACATATTCTTATTAATTAAATAATAATAACACTTTCTTCACTAAAAGCATTTATTTAAGTTAAATGTACATTTCGAGCACTACGTGCTCATTATCAATAGCTTAACTGAGTGAAGAAAGTGTTAGTGTTTTAATTATTTAATTATATTCATCTCTTCGCGTAACTCAAACCAAATACATATTCTTATTAATTAAATAAAATTAATATTTCTTTTAAATTATATTGATATCTATGAATTGTAGAAATTTCAATGTACACTTCTGTGCAATAAAATTAATAATAATAATCTTTATTTCCAACGGTATAACCAATTACAGGAAAATAATACAAAAAAGGCAGAAAGACCTATTATTAAAATTATATTATATTATATTATATTATATTATATTATATTATATTATATTATATTATATTATATTATATTATATTATATTATATTATATTATATTATATTATATTATATTATATTATATTATATTATATTATATTATATTATATTATATTATATTATATTATATTATATTATATTATAAGGATAAAACGTTTCTCATTATATAAAAAACAAATTAAATTGAAAGTTACAAAAAATAAAGATGCAATGCAATTGTACTGATATGCAGCAACAAACACAATCGGGGCTATTCTGTAAGGGAAATGTTAAGTTTAACGTGAAAATTAATAACGTACATGTTAAACTTAGCCCCGGATGTATTAAAAGGGAACTTAATATAAATAGCTTTAGTATAAATTCAGGGTCGAATAAAGTAAGTTTATCAAGGTTTCCGTAGTGTAGTGGTTATCACGTCTGCTTCACACGCAGAAGGTCCCCGGTTCGAACCCGGGCGGGAACAACTGTTTTGCCTCTACCATATTCTCTTGAGCAATATTTTTTCTTAATATATATATATAGAAAATCTTTATTTCTGAGAGGTGCATTAAATTACATGACAATATTTACAACATTACAATCATAAACATCTAGTAAATCCTCAGTAATTTGCTTTTCTTAATATATTGTTTCTTAATCTTATCCTCTTTTACCCGTATTAGGTGTCGAGTTTTCTTCTTAATATATACCAATATTAATTTATTATGATATTGTTACGAAATCGGGTTTATTCAGACTCGGAAATAAGTAACATAATGTCTATTTATTTATTTACAGTACACTTGATACATTTATTTACAACGCACTGTCAGTATTTATTTATAACGAGATGTTGAGAATTCGGACATTTGAGACTGCCTGCAGCGCCACTAGCGCTCACTTAAATAGTGTGCTTGTTTCTCGAACTGTTACTGATCACTGAGGCTTCTACTTCGTTATACATTGTGTAAGATTATAATAAAACTTTTTTTTAACTTTGTTTGTATAAGAGAATTTTCTGTTATACAAAAAAAGTTAAAAAAGTGTTTTATTATTGTTTTTATCAAGATTTCAGGGTTAAAAATTAAGCAGAGATTAATGTAATTACCCCCCCTTGACGAGTTCCAAAAAATCGATGAAAGGAGGATGTTGGTTTTTATTTTTTTACAGGTCCTTCCTGGGGGATCCAGAAAGACTGACTGGATATGCTATTCGCTATTGGGTAATAATAATAAAAATAATAATCGAGCGCAACAAAAATTTAAAATTTTAGTGACAATTTCTCGTAGAAATTAAAATTCTAAATATAAAAAAAAATCTGCACACGCGATTTATTTACACAAATATGTACACTTTAATCAACGACGCTAATTGAATAATTGTAAAAACCGTCCCGAAAAAGGTAACCGATCGATTTGGGCACACACACAAAAAAAAAACGCAATCTAAATTAAATAAACATGCATTCGGAATGAAATTTTTTTTTGGATAAAAAAATCACGCGTTTTTAATTAATCCCATTTGAAATCTTTATGATTTCCGAAAATTAATAATTTCCAATGCTGCGCAGGGAATGGCGATTTTTTTTTATTATTTATTCGTTCATTTTTTCCGTGTGAATGTGTTTTGCGCGCTGTTATTTATACCCGAGTAAATTTTGATTGATTATAAATGGAATATTTGAATACGGCGCGTGCATTTTTAATTCCGGTGTAAATAAACGCGGATGAATATCAATTTTGTCCGGTTTAATTTTCGGCGATTTTCAAGAGCGGTTATTGCGTATCGAATAAATTTAATCTACACATATTTCGCTTAATATAATGAGTAAACACGGATGGAAAGAGAAGGGCGAGTGATAAGAGTGTGCTTATAGTAGGGCACCTTGTTGGCTTACAATAAGCACGCTCCTATAGCTGCATTCAAAAAACCCTCGAAAATAGACGAAAATCACACCTCATTACTGTTTTATTTAAATTATTAAACTACTTAATCGATTGCCCAGAGGCTGTTGCTTTAATTAATTTTCATATCCCCCACGCACTTAGACACCATAGATTTTTTCATACTCCTATTCCCAAAACGAATGTCATTGTTAAATCGCCAATATTTGCTATGTGTGATATTTACAACAATTTACAATCTGTCGATCCTTCGCTTGATATTTTTAATATGTCTAATGCGAAATTATATTTTAACCGTATTATTGAAATAATGCAGCGGTCTTAAAATTTAGAACTGTAATTATATTTTTGTTAATTAGGCAATAGTTATTATTTAGTGTAAATATACACTAAATAATAATAATAGCATACAACTATAGATAGGAAATATTGTAAAATAAATTTCTGTGGTTGTATTACAAATAAATAAATAAATTCAGTCTAGAATGTACTAGCTATTAGTAATAAAAAAACAAAACAAAATGCTAGATGTTAGCTGTATGTAGCATTTTTATAGATAGCTGCTAGCTGGATCTACATTTTTGTAGCTAGATGCTTGCTGGATCTAGAATTTACTAGCTATTAGTAATAAACAAAAAACAAAATGCTAGATGTTACCTCGAAGTAGCATTTTTGTAGGTAGAAGTTTGCTGGATCTAGAATATACTAGCTATTGGTAATAATAATAAAAAATGCTAGATGTTAGCTGCATGTAGCATTTTTATAGCTAGATGGATCTACATTTTTGTGGCTAGATGCTTGCTGGATTTAGAATTCACTAGCTATTAGTATAAAAAAAATGCTAGATGTTAGCTCGAAGTAGCATTTTTGTAGGTAGAAGTTTGCTGGATATATAATTTACTAGCTATTAGTAATAAAAAAAACAAAATCCTAGATGTTAGCTGTATGCAGCATTTTTATAGCTAAATGCTAGCTAGACCTACGTTTTTGTAGCTAGATGCTTACTGGGTCTAACATTTATTAGCAACTTATAATAACAAAACAAAATGGTAGATGCTAACTGGATCTATCATTTTTGTAGCTAAATACTTGCTGGATCTAGCATTTACTAGCTATTGGTAATAATAAAATAAAATGCTACATGTTAGATGAATCTACCATTTTTGTAGCTAGATGCTAGCTCGATCTAGCATATATTAGATATTACTAATAATCGGCGGGATTCGGGTGATTTCCGGTGACGTAGAATACTTTGTGGCTAGCTTCCGCTCCTCGGGGAGTACAGGCTCGAAATAGAGGGCCTCGTGGCCGGGACTCGTACAAGCGCCATTCTTTTTTGACGTCGGTAATATAAGTGACAGCTCTGGTGATACGATGTTATATTTCGCCACTTTCCACTAGGCGTTTCGTGTTCTTTTTGTACGCAACGATAACCATCTTCGACGGTGCGCAACGTCATGCTCTTTTGCAAATGCTGGATACGGCTCTGGAGACATTCAGGCTAGTGAATGGAAAGTTTAGGATAGAAATCAACGCCACCTACTCGGACATTAGAAGATCCCCTATGTCGCCGACCTACCAAATATACGACTCCCAAAGGGTGTTTCCATTTACCAATTTACGGACGATACGGCCATCCTCACCTCAGGGAAGGGAATTGCGGCTACACAAGAAAAAACGGCGAAGGCGGTAAAGAAGGTGTTGGGGTATGCGAGGACGTGGAAAATAGCGAGCAATCAGAATAAAACTGAGGCCTTACTCTTTGTCAGCAAAAAGCCCAAGAGAAACTACGTTTGGCTCGACCCAAAGAAAAAGATAAACTTCAGGAAGACCGTCACTTACCTGGGAGTAACGATTGACAAGAAAATGTGTTTCAACTAACACGTGATCAGAAGAGGTGCACAGGCAAAGAAAAGGATTAGGATGCTGTACAAAATTCTCAGACCACATAGTAAAATCTGCAGCAGAAACCGAGAAAACATTATGAGAGTAATTCAGGATGATTTAATTGAAATTAAAACACTTGGTTTGTTTCACTTATTTATATTTTCTCCAACTAGTTTCGACCATTGGTCATCTTCAGGGAGAAATTAATTCAAAAATGTTTCAGCACGGGTTATGTGAGAAATTAATTAAACATTATGAGATGGCAGAATACGGACAGGAGGTAGCAATCAGGGGATCGATAAATACTCGCAAAAGAATAAGAACGAACGAGTTTATCATTGCAAGGAAGTCCATGGGAATCCCGTACGTGATCTGTAACAATGATATCCAAGAAGAACTCGGGATCGAATACCCCGCGGAAAAAGCTGAGAGGAGACAATCTGAGATGCTAAGTAGACTAAAGAACCATCCAAACGAAGAAATGGCAGTTATTGGTGTTAATCTGGACTGAACAATTAACACCATACACACCCCGGTGAAGGAGGAGAAAAGAAACGCCAGTCTTCGCCCACATGTCGAAGCTGGCAATGTTTTTAAGATAAAATGTTATAGCCAGACCCATCCTCTATACCGCATTTCCACCAGGCCATTATCTCAAACGCCGAAGAAGGAGGACAGCCATCAGAGCCGCGACCAGGAATGCCCAGGGGACCGGATCAAGAAGACATAGACGTCAATCCGTACCGCTTGGATGAGAAGGTGCCAACCAACACGGCACAGAGCCAAGACAGCGCCAGCAAGGGACAACGCCGTCAGCCTGTTTAACGAAAAATTGCTCGCACCGCCCAAATCAATCCCAAATTTGTGACCCTGATATGATAAAAGAGGAACACGACTTGATCAAAGGAGACAGCCGCACATCACCCCCCAAATTATTAATAATAAAACAAAATGTTAGATGCTAGTTGGATCTAAAATTTTTTAGCCAAACGTTTGCTGGATTTAGCATTCCCCACTATAAACGCGGCCTAAGTAGGAACAGGTTTAATTTACCCAGCGCGATATTGCGAATGTTCTATTAATATTAAATTACTCCCGTTTGTTCGTTTCGCTCCTCTTTGCCTCCTATTTGTTTTTCCGAGTCTCGTGCGTCGCGGACTAAAGACCTGTTTGAATTTCATTTTCCTCCGTGTTTATAAATCCTACAACTGCATTCATACGCGCAGAGAGAAGTGTAAACCCCATCCACTAACCTAACCTAACCCATCTCTATGTGTAAACGCTGTATTTATTTTGGTTCCTTCGTTTTTTTTGTTCTTTTTTCTATTCTGCGGCCCTTTTTATCCTTTTCGCCGGGCGCGTTCACCTTTACGCCAGAGTTCGCTCCTTGAAACGGACTAATTAAGACCTCAATTACCCTCTTTTATCCGCCACTCGAAAACAGGACGCGGGAGGAGAAAAAAAAAGTAGGACGCGGCGGATTTTGTCTGAAGTGCGAAATAAACAAACTTCTCCTTTGCTGGTGTTAATAGATACACCGGAACATTTTTAAAATTGTTTTTCATGGCGAATTATAATTTGATTTATACGTGAAAATGATGTAAATATTTTAATATTTACTAAATGCGTAAGACTCCCTCTTATTTTTCATGGGGTTCCCGTAAGGATAAGAGCTTGGGCACAGAAAATGTTAAGTTTAACATTTTCATACATTAAATAAAAATGATTTAAAAATAATTAATAAATTATTTCCACATTTAGGTTTGTGACTTTTGACTTACGCTACATAAGTACGTTAAACAAATGCACTATTTTAACATTTTCGTTATTGCAAAAATCACATTCTATCCATATATATCTATTAAAAAAAAACCTGCTTAGACTGTGATGATAAAAATAACACACACGTTAAACTTAACATTTTTCTTACAGAATAGCCCCAAATATATAATAAACGCACTAGATCCCCCACCTTATTATCAGGGGGTTGCCGTAGGGTGAAATTCTATAACTAATTATAAAAGGTGGTCAGAAAAAAATGCGACACTATTTTTCGCGACGATTTTTTTTGTCCTGCCATTGTTTGTGTAGAATTTCACAATTTTCTCGAATTAAACGGGCTTATTATGTTGATTTTTAAACACCGGAGCGAGGACTCTCTCACACACAATAATAAGCGGGGGCAAAAGGGAACGAAACGAGCATTGCACTATTTACGTTCAGTCTACTGAAAATAGTTGAAAACAAGCGCGCTCCATTTGCGCGAGGGATTGCTAGATGAAGAGACGGGCGGGGGATGAATGACTGAGGGGGCGGAAATAAAGTAAATAACAGTGATTACACAAAACGTGCGTTTTATTAAAACATGAAAACGTCTTTTCAACAGTTAATAAGATCACAGAAAGGGCAGAAAAATGCTATGGTCGATAGCTTTTATTTGGGAATATATTATGAAAATATTTATTTTATACATATATATATATATATATATATTATCTTATATATATATATTTATTTAGAACATATAGATAGTATAAAATAATATAACATAAATAATTACAATACATGTAGGTGTTAGTCTGTATAGTTTGGGATAGCGTTGATACACTCCAGGTGGCGCTGTAGAAAGTAAAATATTTATAAAAATAAATCTCTAATGAAATACATTATAAAAGATGAGCAAAATTTTATAATGTATTTCAAAAAGTTTGCTCATCTTTTATAATGTATTTCATTAGATATTGCTATTTTTTATTTTTTTAGAAATAAATTGAGATATTCTATGAGAGATAAGAAGCTTTTACTTTTACTGCTATGATTATAAAAAAATCGCCCTATCATAGCTTATTTATAAGAGGATACTATCAGAATAGAGTATACCCGAATTACTGATCGATATTTCGATATTGTTAAGCGAAGACGTAATGCATTGAATTTTTTTACACATTACGCGGACAGTCCATTAAATCCTGTTTGGAATCCGAAATCCCAATTGTTTTCGTAATGCAATACCAAACAGCGATTTCGGCCGAAAAGAGACGCACCCCCGGAAAACGGGAAAGCGCAAATGGACGGCGTATCAATTTTCATTAAGCTCGCATCGATTTGTTTTCGTTTTAATATATGATTTTTTTTTTCGTCGGTGGAGTTGGAAACACATTATATGGATATTTATTTAATTGAGTTTTATTTATAATTCATTTTTTTGCGCACGTTTCTAATTGAATACAGAAAAAAAGAGCGGGAATAAAAATATTAATTTAATACTCGAGGCAATGTACTGAACAACCGATTTTTTTTATTTAATGTGAAGCTTGGAAAATATTATTTTATTAATTTCGTTATAACAAAGGAAAATAAATAATTTTTCCATTATGATAAAAAAAATAATAATAAATCCAATATACAGGGTGGAAAAATACATAGTAAATATAAAATATAGCATAATGCAACAAATTTTTCATCCGAGAAATATTTAATGCAAAAACAACAACAAAAAAACGTTATGTAATATAAGGCCATTTGTAGACACGTGTTTCGTGATCTATCCCTCGTCAGTACAGCCATTAATTTTCTTTGAGTTTTTAATTTTGCTTTTTGTTTAAATCGTTTAGTGTTTAGTTAACACCTGTTTCGAGAAAATCCGTTCACCTGCCCACGCCTCAATTGTTGCTACTCGGTGGTATTTAACAGAAAACGTTGGCACACTTCCCATGCCCATAAAAAAACGAGCCGAACGTCCTTGGTCCGTGATTTTACAACAAAAATTCCTCGCGCGGTAAACAATTTTAAAACACCGAAAGCCAACGAACCCAACCAATTTCCCAGATATTCATCCCCCTTATGAACACACACAACAACAAAAAAAAAATCAACGCAAACCACCTTGCGAATTCCATTTGTAATACATTGCAAATTGCGCACTGTTTGGATTAAAATGGCGAATGTCCGCCCGCAAACTTTCTCTCTCTGCTAAAGAACATTGCAGCCGGCCAGTGGATTAGACGGTGTGGTCGCACGGGGGAAAAGTGGAGAGTGCTGAGCGCGGCCGACTGGAGCCGGCCGTTCTGGCGATTTCAATGGGTTTTTAGTCGTTTGCCAGGCGTCGCGAAAAACGGTGAAAAATCTGCTGCAGAAAATGAAGTCGATCGCGATTGGTGTTTTCCTCGGGGTTTTCGTGTGCGCTTCCTGCCAGCCCACGATGTACAAGAGGAACGAGAAGAAATTGTTCGAACCAGGTGAGGGAATTATTATAAAGTTGCTTGTTATAAATAAACACTCTTAACTTTTATTTATAGTAAAAAATATTTTTTTTTGTCAAAAATACAATACATTAACAGTCGAAATCATTTATTTATCTTAAGTTAACAAAAGTTTAGATATATTAAGGTAAAAAAACAACTAACTTATGAGAGTACTAACAGCGGCGAGAATTCCTTACTTCATTTGTTTATTCGAGCACTAAATGTGTACTTCGAACATCATGTGTTCATTATCAGCAACTACAAGTTAATAATCAATAATTCATTATCAATAGTTAACGACAAGATGACTATTGATAGTGAATTATAATTTATGATGAATGAATGAATTATCAATGGTTAACCATCAATAGTTAATAATTCATTATCAATAGTTAGCTAGAAATAGAATTATCAATGGTTAACTACAAGATAACTATCAATAATTAATCATTTATTATCAATAGTTAACTTCAAGATATCCATTGATAATGAATTATCAATTATGATATATGAATTATCAATGGCTAAAAATAAGACAATTATCAATAGTCAAGAATTCATTATCAATAGTTAACGACAAGACAACTATTGATAGTGAATTATAATTTATGATGAATGAATGAATTATAGTTAACCACAAGTCAACTGTCAATAGTTAATAATGCATTATCAATAGTTAATCATTTATTATCAATAGTTAACTGTAAGATAACTATTGATAATGAATTATCAATTATGATGGATGAATTATCAATGGTTAACATCGAGATAATTATCAATAGTCAAGAAATAAGTTAACGACAAGATAACTATTGATAGTGAATTATAATTTATGTTGAATGAATGATTTATGGTTAACCACAAGTTAACTATCAATAGTTAATAATTCATTATCAATAGATAACTAGAAATAGAATTATCAATGGTTAACTACAAGATAACTATCAATAGTTAATCATTTGTTATCAATAGTTAACTGCAGGATAACTATTGATAATGAATTATCAATTATGATGAAAAAATTGTCAATGGTTAATTGCAAGTGAATTATTATTATTATAGTCAAGAATTCATTATCAATAATTAACTATAAATTAATCATCAATAGTCAAGAATTCATTATCAATAGTTATCGACAAGATAACTATTGATAGTGAATTATAATTTATGATGAATGAATGAATTATGTTTAACCACAAGTTAACTATCAATAGTTAATAGTTCATTATCAATAGTTAACTCAAGTTAATTATCAATAGCCAAGAATTCATTATCAATAGTTAACGACAATATAATTATTGATAGTGAATTATAATTTATGATGAATGAATGAATTATAGTTAATCACAAGTTAACTGTCAATAGTTAATAATTCATTATCAATAGTTAATCATTTATTATCAATAGTTAACTGTAAGATAACTCTTGATAATGAATTATCAATTATGATGAATGAATTATCAATGGTTAACAACAAGATAATAATCAATTGTCAAAAATTTATTATCACTAGTTAACTACAAGTTAATTATCAATAGCCAAGAATTCATTATCAATAGTTAATCATTTATTATCAACAGTTAACTGTAAGATAACTCTCAATGAATTATCAATGGTTAACAACAAGATAATTTCAATAGTCAAAAATTCATTATCAATATTTAACTATAAATTAATTATCAATAGTCAAGAATGCATTATCAATAGTAAATTGCAAGATAACTATTGATAATAAATTATCAATTACGATGAATAAATTATCATTGGTTAACTACAAGTTGAATATCAATTGTTAATAATTCATCAACAATAGTTAACTACAAGATAACTATTGATAATGAATTATCAATTATGATAAATAAATTATCAAAAGTTAACTACAAGTTCAGTATCAATAGTTAATACTAAATTATCAATTATGATAAATTAATTATCAATAGTCAACTAGAAATAGATTTATCAATGGTTATCTACAATGATGATAATCAATTATGATAAATTAAATATCTATACTTTACTATAAGTTCATTATCAATATTTAATAATTAATTATCAATAACTACAAGATAACTATTGATAATGAATTATCAATTATTATGAAGAAATTATGAATGATTAACTACAAGTTAATTATCAAAAGTCAATTATTCATTATCAATAGTTAACTGTGATGAATTATCAATTGTGATGAAAAAATGGTCAATGGTTAATTGCAAGTGAATTATCAATAGTCAATAATTCATTATCAATAGTTAACTACAACGAAGATAATCAGTTATGAAAAATATATATTATTAATTCAATGATGATGATGAAATTATTAATGATTAATTAGAAGTTAATTATTAACATTAACATTCATTATCAATAGTTAATTAAAAATAGAATTACAAATTGTTAACTACAATGATGATTATCAATTATGATAAATGAATTATCAATAGTTAATTACAAGATAACTATTGGTAATTAATTACCATTTATTTATTTATTAACGGTGGATTACCATAGAATTAATTAATTATCACTAGTTAATAATTCATTATCAATGGTTAACTACAACGATGATAATCAGTTATGAAAAATATATATTATTAATTCAATGATGATGATGAAATTATCAATGATTAATTACAAGTTAATTATTAACATTAACATTCATTAACAATAGTTAACAAGAAATAGAATTATCAATGGTTATCTACAATGATAATTATCAATTATGATAAATGAATTATCAATAGTTAACTACAAATTAAGTATTGATACTTATTTATTTGAGCACTAGATGTACATTTCGAACAATATGTGTTCATTACCAATAGTTAGTGCATAGTTAGTGCAACTATTTATAATTAGCACATAGTGTTCGAAATGTACGTCTAGTGCTCAAATAAACAAGTGAGGTAAAGAATTCTCACCGGTTTTATTACTATTACAAACCTTCACATCAACCGCAAATATAAATAAAAAACTATGTGAATTTGTTGCTTAAACTAAACATATTGAATATTGTTATTATTCTGTATAAAGGTGATTTACCGTAAATAAATTAATTGAATTGAATATAAACAATAAAGTCATTAATATTTCTAAAATATAAACATTCAAGGAACATATTAATAATAATAAAAATGAATCGAATATTAATTTTATAAAAATATTATATTAATTTCAATCCTTTAATTTTGTTATAAAGTTTTCATTAGTGGCTGATTGGAGAGTAACCTATGAAAAAAATATATCTTTCTTTCTTAATCTTATCCTCTTTTACCCGTATTGGGTGTCGAGAAAAAATATATATATATATATATATGTATTAAACAAAATAAAAACTCACATTGGAGCAACCAGCTTATAAAAGGCTACAATTATTAATTATAAAATATATAAATATATAAAAAAATATATATCCAGTGGGGCAGTAAGACCTCTAGTCGAAAGCCCAGATATACTAATTCTTATTTGTATTGTAATTATTTATGTTAAATTATTTTGTATTATTTATTCGGGCGATTATCTGAATAAAGATGTGTGTATACACCAAATAAACAAAACAAGTGTAAATACTTTCATTTGCCAGGCACGTCAAGTTTTCTTAATTTACATTTATCTTTCTCTCTTTCACCAAGTAATAAATGAGAAAGTTATTGAGGAAATAAAAAAAATATAAGTGAAATTTTGATCAACAAACGACTTTCTTTTGTAGAATATTTTAGCTTTTAGATCTACAGATAATACAAATTAAATAACCAACCTTTATTAATTAAATAGGAATATTAGGCAGAAAAACCTAAGGTCGATAGTCAATCACAGACTACTAACCCATCGAAATGTATTGAAAATATAAATATTTGTAAAGAATTATAATTCTGCTATCTTAATAAAGATGTTTGTATAGGATTATTATTATTATTTGTTATTATCGCATGCATGCGATATTGTTTTACTCTTTTGTGATTTTTATATTATTATTTGTCTAGCATTATTATAAGTTTGTAAAATTGTAAAAAGTTTATACGTTCAAATAAATAAATAAATTAAGTGAATACAATATTTTTTATTATAATTAAACATTTCTATTTCCAGGTAATAAATAGGAAATATCTTTAATAATTTATTTACATAAATTAAGCTGGTAGGAAATTGGCTATCGACCAGCCTTAATAAAACTTGTGTGGGTTGTGTCGAATCTTTAATTTCACCTTTCAGGATATGCAAAAAAAAACAACAACAAAAAGAGTAATTTTCAATTTTATGTAAGAAAATTCTATTTTCCGGGAAGTAGTTGCTTTAATGTGCATTTGTTTAAAGTACTTACGTAACGTAAGTACAGAGGGTGACCAGATTCTCAAAAAATATATTTAATAAATAATTTATTTAAATTTAATATCAAATTAAATTATTAAATAAAAATGATTTGAAAATAATTAATAAATTATTTTCACATTTTGACTTACGTTACGTAAGTACGTTAAACAAATGCACATTAAAACAACTACTTCCCGGGCAAATACTCATTACATAATGTACACCTGCTGTTGCATATCAATAAAATATTACATAATGCAACAAATTTTTGATCCGAGAAAAATTTAATGTAAAAACAACAAAAGGAACGTTACTTAATTTAAGGCCATCTGCAGACACGTGTTTCGGGATCTATCCCTCGTCAGTACAGCTATGCCTTACATAATTTAAAGGTGTTAAAATAAATCAATTAAATTAATTCAAATACAATCAGCACTATTTTCTATTCAAATTAAATTAATTTCATTAATTAATTAATTAATTATTTAAACTAGTCGAGAATTTAAAGTTATTCAATCTAATCTGTGTTTTATTCGTTGATTTTTAATAATTTATTCATATTTATTTCATACAATATGAACTACCAATGTCTAAATATTAAAACCATTAATTAATTATTTATTATTCAAGTTGTCTTGAAACAAAATATGAAAACAAAAAAAAATAGTTATTACAGTAAACACTTTTTCATTTAATTTCCCATCCATTTCAGGCCAACCAACAAAAAGCATATTCAAATTAATTCAAAACGAATCCCACGCGTAATGCCGAAATGAAACACACACATACACGCACGCACAGAGAAAATAATACAAAAAAAATAACTTAACAAACAAACGAAACTGCGCGGTTTATAATTAATACAAAACGCGCGTAATTAAATTTACACGGATAATAAAATAAATTAGGAGGGCCCGAAAACATCAACATCACGGACAGCCCTCTTTGTTCTGTTGCACAATCAAAATACCTGACATATTCACGCGTGGTAATTCAGAAGAGCAACAGAAAAATAAAAATAAATAAATAAACGGGACGCGTACGGCATTGTTTTCGATTTTGTTTGTGTGTCTGTAAAGGTTTTATTTGTTTCCGGGGCTAAATAATTATGCCGGATCCCGACTGATTATTAATAATTTTATTTGTCTAATTAACGAATGCACGTCGAATGAGATTTAATTAAATCACGCATCAAATAATTTATTATTGTGGATTATTAATAATGCAAGCTTTATTGTTAAAGTATTTTATTTCTTTTACTAACTATTTTATATGGATGTTCTCGAATTATTAACAGCAATTAAATTATTTATTATTTAAATAAATTTATTTATTATCATTCAGTTGAATTATAAGTTATATATATACACACATATTTATACAAACTATACAGATAATTTTAACAATATAAAATAAATAAATACAATACATGTAGGTGTTAGTCTGTCTGAGCTATTGAGCACAGGTCTTTCTGTCCTATTATAATTTATTTATTTAAAAATAATTTATATTTATTAATGATAACGTTGAATTATAATTATATATCACACTCAATAGGAGTATTATGATAGCTATAAATCATAAGGGATTTATAACTCGTGTCAAATTTCAGGAAAAAATCTATCAATTGAGGTATCGCAAGGGGTAGTTCTATATATATATATATATATATATACTTATATATCACCTTGTACATAAGTATTATGATAGCTGTAAATCACAAGGGATTTATAATTCATGTCCAATTTCAGGAAAAAAAATCTATCAATTGAGGTATCGCAAGCAGTAGTTTGATATTTATATATAAAGATATATAATTATATATCACCTTGTACATAAGTATTATGATAGCTATAAATCACAAGGGATTTATAATTCATGTCCAATTTCAGGAAAAAAAATATATCAATTGAGGTATCGCAAGCAAGTAGTTTGATATTTATATATATAGATATATAATTATATATCACCTTGTACATGAGTATTATGATAGCTATAAATCACAAGGGATTTATAATTCATGTCCAATTTCAGGAAAAAAATACATCAATTGAGGTATCGCAAGCAGTAGTTTGATATTTATATATAAAGAAATATAATTATATATCACTTTGTACATAAGTATTATGATAGCTATAAATCACAAGGGATTTATAATTCATGTCCAATTTCAGGAAAAAAATATATCAATTGAGGTATCGCAAGCAGTAGTTTGATATTTATATATATAGATATATAATTATATATCACCTTGTACATGAGTATTATGATAGCTATAAATCACAAGGGATTTATAATTCATGTCCAATTTCAGGAAAAAAATATATCAATTGAGGTATCGCAAGCAGTAGTTTGATATTCCTTATATATATAATTTAATATAATTTTTAGTTTGATATTTATATATGTATATAATTATATATCACTTTCTATAGAAGTATTATGATAGTTATAAATCACAAGGGATTTATAATTCAAGTTCAAGAAAAAATCTATCAATTGAGGTATCGCAATGGGCACTTTGCTATTTGAATTTTTAAAGTTGACGTTGCCATTCCTGAAAAGTGTAAGTCATATAGTAATTTAACAATAAAAATCGACGTGTTAGAGCATTTTTCTGAAATATCTTTATTTACTATTTTATAGAATTTATCCGTTACTTTTGGGAAGTAGTATATATTACAAATTTAAGTTCGAAATCCTCCCACCTAAATTCGTTGATTCCAGTTATAGCTATGATTAATTCCCCTCTGTTTAATTTTCTCCATTTTTCGTTTCCTTCTTCACAGAAAAATGAATCACCACAATTCAAACACACACACTTCCAGAACGTAACGCGTAGCGTCATTCGCTAAATAAAGACCATTATTAATTTAATCGCCGGAACCATCGACGCGGAACAGTTCGAATGCAGGTAAACTAATAGCGAATTATTTGTTGATTTAAAATTGGCCGTTGGACGATTATAACAACAAACAGGTGTTACGCACGCACATATTGTTCTTCCGCGTTGACGATCAACATTAAATAATGTAACATTATGGAGAGCGTTGTTTATAATTGGATCGCGAATTAAATAATTATGTTAATGCGTGTTTCGTTCGGAATTTACAGTGTTTGCGCGAAGCGAAGGTGTTAAATAAAATTGTTAATTAATGTTATTTTGAATATTATTGTCGAATAATAAAAATCGAATAATTTAATATACACTTCTTGAATGTTTACTTTATAGTATTTTTTAATAATAGGATAATGAGAACGCTTATTTTTTTTTATTAAGTCGTGTTTTGTTTTTGATATTTATTTATTAAGTCACTGGATTAATTCTGTTTAGCTCTGCTGATTAACTCGACTAACTAGTATTAAATAAATAAGTAATAACAGTTGTTAAGTTTAATGTTGTTAAAAAAACAAACAAATTATATTGATTTTTATAATTAATGGTTTTAATATTTAGACATTGGTAGTTCATATTGTATGAAATAAATATCAATAAATTATTAAAAATCAACGAATAAAACACAGATTAGATTAAATAACTTTAAAGTTATTCAATCTAATCTAAAAATAAAACAACTTTTTTTAAGTTTTACAAAATTTATTGTAGGGACACAGCTAGAATTATTTCTCCAACATAGTGGCATCACTAGGCAGATTATTAATGTGTTGGGGAAACAATTGTAGCAGTGTCTTCACAAGAAATTTTGTGAATCATAAAAAATGTTTTATTTACAAAATAATTTATTATGGAGTTTCATCAAATAAAAGCCTCAACCATCGATTATGCATGAATTATTTTTAAAATAGTTTCATGAAATTCCGTGAGATTCAATTAAAATTCAATGTGAATGACTTTTATTGTAATTTTGTGTATTTTAGAATTTAACAAAATCATATAATTTATGTCAAGGTACACTGTATATTCAATAAATAAATATTTAGATTAAATAACTTTAAAGTTATTCAATCTAATCTGTGTTTTATTAGTTGATTTTTAATAATCTATTCATATTTATTTCATACAATATTGATTTGTGTTTCGCTTTTCTATAATTTGTGTATTATTTTTATTAAATAATATTCATGTTGCAGATTTGGTTCCTGTCTCATCAACAGTAATCCCATTACCGATTTATCAAGTAAGCTCTGGAGTAAACGTAGGCACTAAAGACCATAAATACGGCGCGGAAAAACCAATCGGGCCGATTCCTCTATTGACTTCAGGTAAGCATACTTTTCTATCTCTCTTTCCTAAACTGAATTTGTAGCTAAAACAAAATCGATTCCTGTACACGCAATATATATCTTCCAGCTAATTACAAGAAGAAAGCGTATCCGAACGCGAAGCCCAAACAGGACGATGTGTCAATCGTGAAGGAAGTGAGCAACAAGGAGTTCAACAACTAGCAGCGCGGAGAAAGAGCCGTTCCAGCGGGAAATAAAGGAAAAAAACAACAGCTAGAACACCTGATAACAAAATAATTAACGAAAACTAAAAAAAAAGAGGATGTAAAGGAAACGGAACACGAAACGCAACGAGCAAATAAAGATTTGCGTTGTGGTTTTAAACGAATCGCGAAATTTAGTAATTAAATACACACTTTTCAATTTAGTTTCAAACAAAATACGAAATTTCATAATTAAATAAACATTTTTAATTGTAATTTTGAAGGAAATTCCGAATTTAATAATGAAATCAACACTTTTCGTTGTTGTTTTAAACAAAACATGAAATGAATTATCAAAATACGTCTTTTGTTTGAAACTAGAAAAAAAGTATTTATTTGATGGTGAAATTTCGTGCTTAATAAATTATCTATTTTATATAGATTATTAATAAATTATCCATTAAGCACGAAATTTCACCATCAAATAAATACTTTTTCTCTAGTTTCAAACAAAAGACGAATTTTGATAATTCAATAAACACTATTATTATATTTTTGAACGAAACACGAAATTTCACAATTAATTAAATGCTTTTTTTATTGTAGCTTGAAATAATACACGAAATTTAATGATTGAATAAACACTTTTCCTCGTGGTTTTAAACTAAACGTGGAATTGGATAATTCACTTTCGTTGTAGTTTTAAGTGAAACACAAAATTTGATAATTAAATATATTTCATTGTAGATTAAAAAGAAATACAAATTTTAATAATTAAATAAACACACAGTGTTTCATTCAAAAATAAAAGCAACGAAAGTATTTATTAAATTATCAAAATTGATGTTTAAAACCATAAAGAGTTTTAAATAAAGTATTAATTTTGATTTAAAACTCTTTGTGGTTTTAAATAAAACATCAATTTTGATTCAAAACTCTTTGTAGTTTTAAATAAAACATCAATTTTGATTCAAAACTCTTTGTAGTTTTAAATAAAACATCAATTTTGATTTAAAACTTTTTGTTGTTTTAAATAAAACATCAATTTTGATTTAAAACTCTTTGTGGTTTTGAAATAAAACATTAATTTTAATTTAAAACTCTTTGTAGTTTTAAATAAAACATCAATTTTGATTTAAAACTCTTTGTGGTTTTAAATAAAACATCAATTTTGATTTAAAACTCTTTGTGGTTTTTTTAAAAAAAAACATCAATTTTGATTTAAAACTCTTTGTGGTTTTAAATAAAACATCAATTTTGATTTAAAACTCTTTGCGGTTTTAAATAAAACATCAATTTTGATAATTTAATAAATACCTTCGTTGCTTTTATTTCTGAATAAAACACGCAATTTTGAAAATTTAATAAACAATTTTGCTGTAGCATTAAATGAAACGCGAGATTCAGCAATGAAATAGACACGCTTTAATTATAAATCAAACACGAAATTTGAGAGTTAAATAAATACGCTTTAATTTTAAATTAAGTACCAAATTGAATAATTAAATAAACGCCTGCGTTGTATTTTTAGTTGTTATTGTAACTTGTTTTTGTACAAACTAATTTTTATTAATGTTTTATTATTGTTTATAAATTTTAAATAAAGGATAATATATTTAACGTTATTTCGTAGATTATAAATCAAATTTAAGGAAGTGAGCAACAAGGATTTAACATCAAGCAGTGAGGAGAAGGAGCCGTTCCAGCAAGAAATGAAGAAAAACAACAGCTAGAACACCTGATAAAATAATTAAAGATAAAAAGAAAATGTTTCTTCGTTATTTTCACAATTTAGAAAAAAATGTTTAAAATGTTTTTTTTATTTTACTTCTATATTTTTTCCTTTAGAACAAAGTGTGCCTTCAACGAAAAATATCAATGGTGGTTTTTGAAATTAATTTAAATCCAAAATGGATGAATTTTAATAAAAAATTGCTTGATTTTTGAATTCCAGTAATTTATGAATTGCATAATCCATAGTATATTTATATCTATGGATTAAATAAAAAATGCTTGATTTTTTAATTTTAATAATTTATGAATTGCATAATCCATAGTATATTTATATCTATGGATTATATAAAAAAATGCTTGATTTTTTAATTTTAATAATTTATGAATTGCATAATCCATAGTATATTTATATATATATGGATTATGCAATTCATAAATTATTGAAATTAAAAAATCAAGCATTTTTTTAATTAAAATTCGTATTTATTTTAAAGGGAATACCAATTTAATCAATAATTTATATTGTATAAATAAATTAAAACTTTTTTTTTGAATAACTTTCTTACTTATCACTTGATGAAACATTTTGGATATTAAAAGGTTTGTGAGACAAACCAAGTGATTTTAATTTTACTTTATTTACCTTTTAATAAATTAAAACTTAGTTTATTCATTTCTTCAATATTTCAAATATTTCCTGTTTACATAAACAGGACCAGTTCGCCTTTTTTTTAGTGGATGAAACAACGATTCTCGTTGTAGACTCGAATCGTTGACGAAGACACATGAAATTAGGCAAAAGATGGCGCTCGCGTCGACTTTCATTTATTATGATAAATAGTCAAGTTCAATAGTAAATCCAATAGATGTAGCTATCAGAAGAGATGATTTAAAGATTAATTAGCTACAACAAGAAGACGTTGCAGGTCTAGAGTATAGCTAATCTTTCAAAGAACAAATATACAAGAATATAGTCGGTGCTATTTTATAAGGGAAATATTAGGTTTAATGTGTACGTTATTTTTTAATTTTTTATCATCACAATATATGCAGCTTTTATACTAGATATACATTACATGTTAAGTTTAACGTACACGTTATTAATTAACTTCACATTCTAGTTAATTAATAACGTGTATGTTAAACTTAACATTTCCCGTACGGAATAGTGAAATGGCTGAAACGTTTTAACTAAGTGGAAAAATCCCTTACGTTAGGAATTTTTTGAATTTGTTCGTAGAAGTCAAGCTACAGTAATAAAATGAAATTCATTGATGGTTTTCAAAATTTGTATTTTGTTTTTAATGACCACAATCATTAAGGGATTTTTATTATAAAATATATTTTTTTGCTATAAAATCTCTTATTATAATTTCTATATAAAACCAATTATTATCATCACCCCACCCCCTTTTCGCAACATTATAAACCGCCCACCCACATTCGACCGTATATAAATTTCCAACATCCCGAACTTGTCTAGTTTCGCAACCTTTTCGGTCCTTTCCCGGGCGCCATAAATTATCATTAAATTCCGTTCCGTGCCTGCCCCGTCCAATATTCGATCTATAATTTACATCTACCCCAAAACTCGTAATTATTAACGTCTAGATGTTGTTGGACGACGCGAGCGAGCGGGGGAATTGACGGGGAGGCGGGGGCGCAAAACAAACAAATCGATTTTCATTCAATTTCTATTTGCGCGGCGGAAATTATTAAATCCGACAAAACCGTACAGGACCGGACCGTCGGTCCCGTGAATGGAGATGTTTTGTGAATTGATCGAGTGTTTGAATTTCGGAAGGGAACGGATTAAAGGGTTAGTTTTGGCACGCTTGTAATATATAGAGTTTTAGTTAGAACCAGCGATGGGGAGTGCCGCCATACTACGTTTGAGAATAGCTATAAAATTTAAGGAATAAGAGAGCTGTGGATCTTAAAGAATGTAACCGATTCATTTTTGTTTTCAATAATTTTAATATTGTAAATTTTCTAATGTCATTAGAATAATTTTGTACTTCTTATTTCTAAATTGAATAAAATTTATTAACTAACTAACTAAACATATTTATTCATGTAACATTTATACATAGTTTAAATAATTATTTACAATGCATTTGTAGAGTTATGTTCACATATAATACATGAAATGGTTAATTAAATTTATTATAATATCCTATATGTTGAAATACACACCATTAAATCTAATATTTCTTAAGTCCTGCAAATCGAAATATTTACCATTCAAATGTAATCTTTTTTTTAATTCTGCATATTGAAATATTCACCATTTGTATCAAATCTTCGTTGTTGAAATACCAACCATTCAAATCGAATGCCCTTTTCAGCTGAAACACTAAAATCCCCATTAACAAACATTAATACTTAAAATCAGCGAGCGCGGTTTTGTTGTGAATCATTAACCTGTGCAAACACGGTTTTAATTTTACGTGGAATTAAGCAAATCAATTTAATAACAGCGACAAACACCGCGATATGTTTGTGTTTACATGTAGAGGTCCTCTCCGGCGAACGCAAATCCAGTCCACTCTCGTGCCCAATTTACAATTGTACACAGATTCCAATTGATTACATTAATTACCCTTTACAGATATATCATGGAGCCCCGCGCCGCGCCCTCCGGCCGAATCGATAAACATTGCGAATTAATATTATAATTACGCAACGCGGAGCGAATCCACCCGGACGTTAATTCCATTCCGCTGTATTTCGGATCTGAAGAGTGATTTGTAGAGAATATTTATTTTTTTGCTACTAAGCAGTAGTTTTATTGTAATTACTAACCCCTAATATATTTTGTAAAAGGATGTTAAGCAAAAAATAACCCCACAGAATTTTATGAAAATATTCTAAATATTTATTTATTAAATATACGGCGTACCTTGACATAAATTATATAATGCATGCTATGATTTTGTTAAATTCTAAAATACACAAAATTACAATAAAAGTCATTCACATTGAATTTTAATTGAATCTCACGGAATTTCATGAAACTATTCTAAAAATAATTCATGCATAATCGATGGTTGAGGCTTTTATTTGATGGAACTCCATAATAAATTATTTTGTAAATAAAACATTTCTTTTATGATTCACATCTTGAAAAGACACTGCTAGAATTGTTTCGCCAACACATTAATAATCTGCCTAGTGATGCCACTATGTTGTAGAAATAATTTTAGCAGTGTCCCTACAATAAATTTTGTAAAACTTAAAAAAAGTTGTTTTATTTCCAATTTTAATTGAAATTAATATTTTTGTGACCCATTTTAATTCGTCCAGTGGAATACCTCGACAAATATGCATCAAATAAAAAAAAGTTTCGGACAAAAGTTTAATGGTTTCGAGAGGGACATGCGATACCGTAAAAAAAATATTCACTGTTTTTTACATATTCTGAAAGAGAAAGCTTTACTTAATATTCTCACGTAGTTTCACGAAGATACCCAAAAAACAATTGATGTTATGAATTTTTGAAATTCAAATATGCAGAAAATTGACATAAAATTCTTCCATTTTGGCCTTTAACTGAAACTATCTGAAAAACGGCGGATGGGGTAATTTGTGTTTTTTACATAATCTGGAAGAGAAAGCTTCACTTAATATTCTCACATAGTTTTACGATGATACCTCGAAAACAATTGATTTTGTGAATTTTTGAAATTCAAATATGCAGAAAATTGACATAAAATTCTTCCATTTTGGCCTTTAACTGAAAATATCTGAAAAACGGTGGATGGGGTAATTTTTGTTTTTTACATATTCTGAAAGAGAAAGCTTTACTTAATATTCTCACATAGTTTCACAAAGATCCCTCGAAAACAATTGATTTTGTGAATTTTTGAAATTCAAATATGCAGAAAATTGACATAAAATTCTTCCATTTTGGCTTTAATTGAAAATATCTGAAAAACGGT
The DNA here is from genome assembly GCA_963082785.1 of Philonthus spinipes. NCBI lineage: Eukaryota > Metazoa > Arthropoda > Insecta > Coleoptera > Staphylinidae > Philonthus > Philonthus spinipes. The sequence continues at coordinate 20,427,876 of OY720315.1, forward strand.
GGATGGGGTAATTTTTGTTTTTTACATATTCTGAAAGAGAAAGCTTTACTTAATATTTTCACATTCTTTCATAAAGATACCCCTAAAACAATTGATAATCTCCGGCTCATGCAGCGGCCATTTCAAGACAGTTTTTTTGAACGTGCTGATATTACTTTATTACCCTGGCCAATCTCGCACTTCTGATCCATCACCAATATAACATGTTTGGGATATGATAGGTGTTAGAATGGGCAACTTACAGCGCCCCCTTTACACAATAATATAACTAAAACGTCAAATTATCGAAGCTTGGAATGAAATACCACAAGTAGATATTAATTACCTGATTTCCAGTACACCTCGGCGTATTAAGGAGTGCTTAGGAAAACGTGGCGGTCCAACACACCATTAATTGTTATTCATTTGTTTTTCAAGTTGATTTTTTGATCATTGGTAAATTTCATTAAAATCGTCCAATGAATACTTGGTGTTCTGATTTTTTTGAAAGCAAGTAGAGTTATTAGGCATCTAAATGGAGTTTTTACAATAATTAGTGAATTCAATTTAATTCATTTATTTACTGTAAATCACCTTTATAGAGAATAATAACAATATTCAAAATGTTTAGATAAATAGCATGACTGTAAATCACATATAATACAATTTTACATATATAACATATTTTAATATCAGTAACGGAAGCTGCAAAATAAAAATTAACCTAAGTGGCTGACTTTAGATGATGAATGAATACTCTTTTCTATTTAAATTAATTTTCCTTTAGCTACAGTAACTTTTTGATTTACATAACGTAAGCACTTTAAAATCTGATAAATATTCATTGAAACAACTATTTTCTGGACAAGTTTAAATTGTTTTTTTTTTATTTATTAAACAAAAATTTGATAAAAAAGAAAATTGATGTTACAAACGTAAGTTATTCAAACGATGAAATAATAACAACAATCGTGATAAAACGAAACGAAATGAAAAAAAAAAAAAATAATTGAAGCTGGGGTGTTCCAAACATGCAACATCAAAGGGCTGAATAAATTCTACACAATTAGCGAATTCTGTGGTAATATCGGTAAGCCTGGAATTAGCGAGCCTGATGGGCCCTTGGGCAATAATCAATACGGCGGGTATAATTAAATATCTACATGCGTGGAACGGAGAGGGGGGGGAAGGGGGGTTGTTTACCCTATTCCCATTTCAACCCCCTAAGGACATACACACACAGCAGCGGAGACAAACACACACACACACACGTACACGAACAGAAGTAATTTATTATTTATTCAATTTTATGTTTTTTTTTTCCTCCTCTCGTGCTGTTGTTGTTCAAGGGTTGAATACGCCGGCCCTTTTTCGCTTTTTCGCCGGACGGTTGTTTGGCGATGTTGTTGTTTTTTTTGTGTTTATTCTTTTTGAAAAGGGGACGCCATATTTTCTGGGCGGTGAAATTAATTTTCAGCCGGTGTTTGCCCGCGGGGTTTTCGCAACGCAAGAAAATTTGCTTTTTGTTGTTGTTATTATTTCACAGGTTGTGTGTGTGTGTGTGGTGTGGAAATACACCCGCGAAAGTTTTTCGCGAGTATTGTCAAATATACGCTTTTATGTTCGCCGTAAATGTGTAAAATACTTTATTAAAAAGGGTCTTATTTAAAGCTCGCGGTTTTTGCTCGTAAATTAAACAAAAATATTTGGTTGTTAATAAATAAAGTTGCAAATAAAGTTTTCAATCATATAAAAAAATTAAAGTTTTTTCTTTATTTCTTAACTCAATTTTAATCTATTTTTTTTTGTGAAAAGCATATAGTTTATACTTTAAATATATTTCATCAGATGAAAAATTAATTCAAGAAATTACGTTTCGAAGAAACCCGCGAAACGTAATTTCTTGAATTATTTTTTCATCTGTTAAAATATATTTAAAGTACAAACTATAAATTATTATTAAGTATAAATGAAAGTAATTTAAAGGAAAGACAAATTAATATAACAAAAATAAAAAAAATCGTTCCTAATTTCACTTTTAATTTATAATAGCTAAATGCACATTTCGAGTACCATGTACATATTATCAATAGTTTTTGTAAATAGAATCAATAGTTTTTATTTTTAGAATTATCAGAATTATTTATTTAAGAGGAAGGAATCGATTTTTTTTTCAGAATTGCTCATAAATCATTCATACAGAATTGTTGATTAAATAAAATCTCCAAAAAAAAAAAATAGTGTTAACTTTCTAAGCAATGCTAATTAAAGGTTGTTTTTTGAATTCAAGTTTAATTTTAGAAAGTGAAGTAAGAAACGAATTATTTTCATTTTATCAAACACACTTCACATAACTCATTAAATAAGCTTGACATAAACCGAAACTAATCGGAATAAAATTTAATTTGAGTATCAATATCAATATTTTCTTTAAATTACTTTACATAGTATATCTTCAATTTGAGTCTTATTAATCACTTTTACATTTTAAGTAAAATTAGGAATTATTGACTAAATTACACTTAATTTAAAGGATATTTAAACAAATAAATAACTTTGTTTGTATAACACTCTGTATATTTATAAATACAACTGCAGTTTCGGCAAATCAGCTTGCCATTATCAAGTATAATTATACTGCAGTTGTATTTATAAATATACAGAGTGTTACAAACAAAGTTATTTATTTGTTTAAATATCCTTTAAATTAAATTAACATGTATAACGAAGTTTGAGGCTTCTACTTCGTTATACATGTTAATTATTCTATTAAGAATTAAATTACACTTAGTTTGTTTTACACGTTTTACACGTAAAACAAACCATGTATAACTTAATCAATAATTCCTAATATTACTTTACATAGTATTTCAATTAATTAATATTAAAAAAAAACAATTATTATTAATATTACATAATTTTGATTGATTCATAAATGAACAACTAACGTATCCTATCCAGGTAATCTTTTTCGAATTACCGATCGCCAGCTACAAATATTGAACACACGCATAAATTGTTTATTAAATATAGAGAGAGCGCCACGCAAGGAGTATAAATAATATTAAAGTTTTAACGTCGCGTTGCCCATTATTCATCGATTTATTTACTCGGTGTGTTTACATCGAACGCTGTCGGTGTAATGAAACTTTTCCATGTACGCATTTACCGCGGAATAAATGATATTACTCGGCGTTTCAACTTTGATGGATATTCCATTACCGTATTGTCTAACACGTGTCGGTGTGGTGGTGGATAATAAAAATGAATTAAGGTGGGAAAGTAATACGCTTGGAAATTATTGTTGTTTTTATTTTATTTCTTTGATAAACTACAGAAATAAGTATGTTTACTATTATTTGAATAAAAATACTTGTCCTTTCTCCTACTTATTTTTTATTTCACTAGATATATTTCGGAAACTATGTTTCCATCTTCATTTATATTTATAAAACTTCAACTACTGAAGATGGGAACATAGTTTCCGAAATATATCTAGTGAAATAAAAAATAAGTAGGAGAAAGGGCAAGTATTTTTATTTAAATAATTAAAGTCTCCACAACCAATATAAAGAAGATATGTTTACTATTATTTTTTGATTTCTTTTGTATGAAGTTTTTTTTACCTTGATTTTATTTATTTCTAGAATTATTGGAATTATTTATTCAAGAGGAAGGAATCGAATTTTATCAGAATTGCTCATAAATCATTCATTCAGAATTGTTGATTAAATAAAATAACTAAAAAATAGAGTTAAATTTCTAAGCAATGCTAATTAAAGGTTGTTTTTTGAATTCAAGTTTTATTTTCATTAGATCTGATTACTATTACGAAAATTGCTCAAATTGGTCGGGATATGGAGGGGTTGTAACTGCGTCTGATACTGACTATTAGCTGAAATTTGTAGTTCGAAGTCTAGTTAAGCTATTTAAGTATTAAAATTAATCCGGAAGTTTTTTTTTAAAACATTGTTCAGATTTTTTTTAATTGCGATAAAAGGTGATAATTAACACGAAAATTGCTCAAATTTGAATGGCCCTGCAAGGGTAGTAAGCTGCGTCAAATTTAAAGTAATAACTAAAATTGGTAGTTAGAAGTATACTTAAGCGATTTAAATAGTAAACTTAATCCTGAAACATTTCTTTATATTTTTTTCAGATTTTTTTTGCTAATTGCGATCAAACGTGACAACTAACAGGAAAATTGCTCAAATTTGGATGGCCGTGGAAGGGTAGTGAGCTGCATCAGATTTAAAGTAATAACTACAATTTGTAGCTAGAAGTATACTTAAGCGATTTAAATATTAAACTTAATCCAGAAACATTTCTTTATGTTTTTTTCAGATTTTTTTATAATTGCGATCAAACCTGCCAACTAACACGAAAATTGCTTAAATTTGGATGGCCGTGGAAGGGTAGTGAGCTGCATCAGATTTAAACTAATAACTGAAATTTGTAGTTAGAAGTCTATTTAAGCGATTTAAATAGTAAACTTAATCCTGAAGCATTTCTTTACATTTTTTTCAGATTTTTTTATAATTGCGATCAAAGGTGACAACTAACAGGAAAATTGCTTAAATTTGGATGGCCGTGGAAGGGTAGTGAGCTGCATCAGATTTAAACTAATAACTACAATTTGTAGTTAGAAGTCTATTTAAGCGATTTTAATAGTAAATTTAATCCTAAAACATTTCTTTACAATTTTTCAGACTTTTTAAAAATTACAATCAAACGTGGCAACTAACAGGAAAATTACTTAAATTTGGATGGCCGTGGAAAGGTAGTGAGCTGCATTAGATTTAATATAATAACGGCAATTTATGGTTAGAAGTCTAGTTAAGTGATTTAAATAGTAAACTTAATCCTGCAACATTTCTTTACATTTTTCCAGATTTTTTTATAATAGCGGTCAAACGTGACAACTAACACGAAAATTGCTTAAATTTAGATGGCCGTGGAAGGGTAGTGAGCTGCATCAGATTTAAACTAATAACTACAAATTGTAGTTAGAAGTCTAGTTGAGCTATTTAAGTAGTAAAATTAATCCTGAAGCCTTTTTAAATATTTTTTAGATTTTTTTTATAATAGCGATAAAAAGATGGCAACTAACACGAAAATTGCTTAAATTTAGATGGCCGTGGAAGGGTAGTGAGCTGCATCAGATTTAAACTAATAACTGCAGTTTGTAGTTAGAAGTCTAGTTAAGCGATTTAAATTGTAAACTTAATCCTGAAACATTTCTTTACATTTTTTTCAGATTTTTTTATAATTGCGATCAAACGAGACAACTAATACGAAAATTGCTTAAATTTGAATGGCCGTGGAAGGGTAGTGAGCTACATCAGCTTTAAACTAATAACTGCAATTTGTAGTTAGAAGTCTAGTTAAGCGATTTAAATAGTAAACTTAATCCTGAAAAATGTCTTTACATTTTTTTCAGATTTTTTTTATAATTGCGATCAAACCTGCCAACTAACACGAAAATTGCTCAAATTTCGATGGCCGTGGAAGGGTAGTGAGTTGCATCAGATTTAAACTAATAACTGCAATTTGTAGTTAGAAGTCTAGTTAAGCGATTTAAATAGTAAACTTAATCCTAAAACATTTCTTTATATTTTTTCAGATTTTTTTATAATTGCAATCAAACCTGCCAACTAACACGAAAATTGCTTAAATTTGGATGGCCGTGGAAGGGTAGTGAGCTGCATCAGATTTAAACTAATTACTACAATTTGTAGTTAGAAGTCTTGTTAAGCGATTTAAATAGTAAATTTAATCCTGAAACATTTCTTTATATTTTTCCAGATTTTTTTTTATAATTACGATCAAAGGTGACAACTAACACGAAAATTGCTTACATTTGGATGGCCGTGGAAGGGTAGTTAGCTGTATTAGATTTAATCTAATAACTGCAATTTGTAGTTAGAAGTCTAGTTAAGCGATTTAGATAGTAAACTTAATCCTGAAACATTTCTTTACATTTTTTCAGATTTTTTTTTATAATTGCGATCAAACGTGCCAACTAACACGAAAATTGCTTAAATTTGGATGGCCGTGGAAGGGTAGTGAGCTGCATCAGATTTAAACTAATATCTACAATTTGTAGTTAGAAGTCTAGTTAAGCTATTTAAATAGTAAACTTAATTCTGAAACATTTCTTTATATTTTTTCAGATTTTTTTATAATTGCGATCAAACCTGCCAACTAACACGAAAATTGCTTAAATTTGGATAGCCGTGGAAGGATAGTGAGCTGCATCAGATTTAAACTAATAACTGCAATTTGTAGTTAGAAGTCTAGTTAAGCGATTTAAATAGTAAACTTAATCCTGAAACATTTATTTACATTTTTTCAGATTTTTTTTTTAATTGCGATCAAAGCTGATTCCTAACACGAAAATTGCTCTCATTTGATTGGCCCTGCAAGGGTAGTGAGCTGCGTAAAATTTAAAGTAATAACTAAAATTTGTAGTTAGGAGTCTAGTTAAGCGATTTAAATGGTAATCTTAGTCTTGAAACATTTATTTGCATTTTTTTTTTCAGATTTTATTATAATTGCAATCAAAGGATTGGACGGAATCAAATGATTTTTGAAGGAATTTTTTGCCTATCTGGAGTGAATTTATATGGTTGATTTATTCACTTGATCACAGTTATTTAAATAAATGAAATAGAAAGAATTTGAAAATAATTAATAAATTATTACATAAGTAAAATTGTCACAGTAGCTAAATAGGAAATAATTTATTAATTATTTTCAAATTCTTTTTATTTAATTTAAACGATTATTATTAATCATAATGAATTAAAGACGACGCAAGCGCCATCTCTTGCCTAATCTCAAACGATTATTATTATTTCATCGTTTATATAGCTCACATTTCAAACCCCACAACATCAATTCCATTCGTATTTTTTCTTTCTTTAATTAAAATCACGATTAATATTCCACAATTCACGTAACTCTTTGCGTGTGTATTTTGTTCTCTTTAATAATTAATTTTTCGAGAATGTATCGGTATATTGTAAAAACACCCCCTCCGACAATTATGAGCGAGCGATATTTTTTTGCCGCGTTTGTGTGCCGCGGCGGTTTTGAAGCCCGGAGCGTCGCTGTTTATTTTACCTTTTTTTTTCTTTCTGTAATGTTCGTTTTCATCGATGTTTGGTTTCAATTTTCCTTTGTTAAAGGGAAAATCTTGCTGCCGGGGGTGCGGAATGATACTGTTGAATTTTATTGTTTCAAAAACCGACGCGCTTATGGGGGATTTGTAATGCGAATTGAAATTAATTCGTAAAAAAAAAGGAATCGTGAATACTCTATTCACTTATTATGCCCCAGAGTTATTCGATTTTATTTGGTTTTTTTTGCATCAGAATTTTCAAATTTGTAAATAATAATAATAATAATAATAATAATAATAATAATAATAACAATAATAATAATAATAATAATCTTGAATTATTTTCAACGTATTTTTTCACGTCCAGCAAATCGAATCCATATTTCAGCCCCTTCCGTTCCGACAACAAAACGCCGCGAATTTAAAAAATGCGGGCGGGTAATTAGCCCGGACGGGATGGAGGGAGGTAACGCCCCGTTGTTTTACTTTTAATGAAATTATTTAATTCCCCGCAATTTTTCAGCGTTATTAATTCGATCTGATACGGCGAGGAATTCCACACAAATAAGTTGAAATTACGTGACACGACGCGAAACTGCCGCAATTAATATAACGGCGCAGAAAAAATAATATAGAAAGGAAGAAAAATAGCCGCTTTTTCGGTCTCTTTCACTTTATCACGCTTGCACACTCCTACGGTGAAACGTTTGTAAATATATATATTCATGTATGCTTGTTTTAATATTGCTGTAAGTGTGGGTTTATGAATTGCAGGTTGAAATTAATTTAATGGCATCACTAAGGTTTCCAGATTTAATTTGTTTATTAAAGGGAGGTTTCTCTAGATTTTTTCGAAATAAAAAAAAAACATGTATATTTTTCAAACATACATTTATTGTCGAATGAAATTTAATTTCTTGTTTCTAATAGAACAAGTTCGTCTTTCTTTAGTGGACAAATTAACATTGTTTTGTTTTCGGAAATAAGCTAAAGGAACGAACTTCCCCTAAATTTGTCAAAATCTTAGTGATATTATTAAATTATTTTCAAGCTAAAATTTATAAACAATTACAATAACACTTAATTAAATGTGAGTTTCGTGAAGATTTCAATTACAATAAGATATAAAAATCTTCATGATTCGCTTAAATCTCATGGTTTCGCCCTCGTGCGTAAAACGCCACTTACGAAACTTGTTATGTAATATACTATTATGAGCGATGGTACGACCACTAAAAGCCCGGTCAACTTTGATTATCTTTGTGAGTTTAAACAAATAATCTTTTTCGTTTCTCAATGAAAAAACATTATTCATATGAAATAAATTTTGAAATTAGTCTAAGCATATTTTGATTACCGTCCATCATCGCAATCATGCAAGTAAACAAACGAACAAACAAGCAAACAGAGTTGTTAAAATGTTTATTGTTGGTATTGATGGTAATTAATGGGAATGCCGGAGCGATCGATCGATTTTAATTAATGTATTCAATTGGTATGTTCAATTACACCAATAATTGCGCTTAATTAATTATGCCTTATTTATCGATGACATAATTGGTCTTACCGTCCGTAATTCACATTGGAATCGATCCGGTGTTTTTGTTATCGCCAAAGTCGAGTGTGCGGCCCGTGTTAAATAACATTAAATTAATGTTAATCGAGGGGATGGTTGCTTTAATTAGGGACCCTCGAAATGTAAATGCGCGGAGATGGATTTAATTTGTTACGAAGAAAAAATGGACAATAATATTTCGTCAGTGGATTGTATAATTAATGTGAGTGGAAGAAATTAAATGTTCTTAAATTATTATTTTACCCCTACACCACCATTATGGTAGATGTGGATTTTAGATTATATATATATACATTATTATTGTGTGTAATTTGAATAATGTGTTGTTAGATTTTTTTGTGTCTGTGGAAGGTGAAAATCCATTTACTGATGTTGTGTCGGAATCATCCCAGATTTTGTTCGGGAAACTTTCGACTAAAACCCCTCCCATTTTACCGGCGTCGACTGCCGAGGCTATTGGCCTTTAAATAAACTGACTAGCATATCGAAATAATAGATCCTGATCTTTACAGGCATTACCGCTAGTAATCTTAATATCACAGAAGACCAAAGCCTAATACCACAGTGGGGACAGTACCATGGTGTAAAGGCCTTCATACCGGAGCCCTAGACATTACAAAACAAACAAAACTTAAAACATAGACTATTCTAATAATTTTATAAAATATAATAAAATAATATAGTTTTATAATTTTTTTATGTATTATAAATAAATTATAAAACCTAAAACTAACCTAATTTAAATATAAAACATAACATACTATCGCCGACAGACAACACCGAGGTTGTACAAATACATCTAAAACTTAACTTGGGATATTAAGAGCTGTAAAAGGACAAAATATTTCTTGGATCTTGGAGGCTTTCACTTCGTGGTACATTTTCAATTTTGATATAAAGAAAACACTTAACTTTTTTATACCACTTTTATTTTACTTTAGTGACTAGTTTCAATTACACGGTAATCATTATCAATATATTAAATAAAAATGATTGGAAATAATTTATTAATTATTTTCAATCATTTTTATTTAATATATTTAAATAACTGTGACCAAGTGGAATGAATACTTGTTTTCTATTTAAATCATTATCAAACTTAGTTTGATAAATAAATAAAAGTGGTATAAAAAAGTTAAGTGTTTTCTTTATATCAGGACAAAATATTTATTGTAAATAAAAATTATGATATATTAATCAGAATTAACAACAAATCTGATTTAAAACTCCGCATAATTCTTTGTGAATTGAACGGCACGATAATGATATAAAACAAGACTTTAAATATAAACCCAGCTGAAAAAAAAAAAAAAAAAAAACATTAAAAAATTATTATCAAAAATTATTTTATTTCCACTCATATACAACAAACAAGAAACAACATTATTTCCATCCTCGTGTAAATACAGATCATAAAAAGGAAAACATTAAAAAAAAAACGCGCGTATTTCACGTACAACATGCAGTTTTCCTTATAAATGTTTGGACGCCCGGGGCTTCTTTTTTTTTTGTTAGCAAAAAATACATAAAAAGAAAATGTTTGTCGGTTGAGGAGTTTGCGTTTCCAGTTCACCGAACAACATTTTTAATAACATTCCCTTGGATTATTTTCAAGTCCGCACTCCCACGGAATGCCGGCCATGGCTATGTACAAGAAACAGAGACATACAAATGGAGGGAATGAATAATATGTAAAAAAAACGGGGGAGCAAATCGTCAAGGTTGATTTTATGTTAATTATGATTTTAATTTAAGGGTTTGTAAATGGGCGTAGCTGAAATCAACCAAAAACATTTTTTTGCAGGGGGAAGGATATATATAAACGAAAATAATTTATTTGCAATTTTACACATAATTATAAAGAAATAATACATTATACAAGGTGTACAGAAAATGAGTGAAAATCTTTAGGAAGCGTGACTCTTTGACTAATTTTTAGATAAAAATATTAACGAAAATAAGTCACACGGTCCTTCCTTAAGCCTCACGGGCCACTTAAAAGAACTATACATTTGGCAACGCTGGATCAAATAAGTGTGCATTTATCCTGTTTATAACTGCTACATCATCCGCTGGAGGTGTTGCATACACCTTTTCTTTTACAAACGAGCGTGCGTCGTTGCCAGATCTATTTTCATTAAAAGAATGCTTCTGATGAAGTTATAAAATTGTAAAATTATTCGATTTATTAATCATTTTCATCAATGGAATTATACACGTGTCTAATTGATTGTTAATGCTATTGATTTTTTACAAAATATTTAAAAAACAATACTAATTTATAGTTACATATTTAAAATTCCGAAGATCTCGTGAGCCTCAATGAAGAACCATACAACATTTTTTTATTTGGATTTTCTATTAAAAATTAATTAATCAATTGAGTTACCTGAAGGTTTTCACTCATTTTCTGTACACCTTGTATATAAACGAAAATAATTCATTTGCAATTTTACACATAATTATAAAGAAATAATACATTATATATGTTCAGGCTTGTAGATAGAAATAATTTTAGAGGGGTTGATGGAATGTTTTTACTGTTAATAATGTGATGCAAATGAAATAAATTTAAAAATGAAACAAATAAACAACCCACAGATTTTAGTAATGTTTCATCAACATATATTATTATTATTATTCAAATAGTGAAAGACGCAGGTTGTGTTTAATTGTGCTCCGTACGAAATATCGATTTCAAGTGGTAGTTTTATCGATTTTTTACATCCTTCGATGCTATATCGTACGTGTGACGGACTGGCAACCCCAGATAAGTATTTATGTACTCTCATAAGTAGTAAATTGCAGTACAAGTATCAATCCCATATTTATACTGCTCTTAAAGGCGATAATTGTACCGTCTGATACTTTCGACCGCAGTTCTATTCATCATTCAGTTTTTTTATGCCATAATTTTTTGTGGTACAATTTATTTGTTTGAATTCATTATTTGAAATTTATTTAAAATTAACCAATTGACCTTTGTTTCACTTTGTTTACCTTCCATGGGCTACCTGTGACTGTACTAAGCCACCCTGATCGCCCCCTGGGTGTAGTGTCCCTGTTCATTTCCATAATTATATAATATAATCACAATGGTGCAAAAAACTTGAAATATTTGTAAGAAAAACGACCAAAAAGTCCAAGAGTTTCGATGATTAAATGTGGATCTTGTAAAGATTGGTATCATGTTTCTTGTACTGATCTAGATACAATTAGATTTAGTTACTACATGGAAGAATACAATAAAAAACAAAACGGAGATTTATGGGAGTGTTCAGTTTGCTTGCCGTTGAATGAAATAGACACAAAAATCAAAGATAAATCCTTTGAGTCAATAATTCTTAAAACAACAGTTCTTAAAAAAACAATTTGCTGAATTTAAAAATGAATTATTTAGTACTTTTAATAATGAAATAAAAAAATTAAATCAGTCGAAGAAGAAAATCAAAAGATTAAAAATGATCTCTTTCAATTAAAAACAAACACATTACCTGATCCTTTAAAAATTACAACTGATGTTATTGATGAAATTCAGGAGCAGCGTGTAGGTGCACGTAATATAATAATCTTCAATCTCCCTGAAATTAATAATGATGATAACAGTAATGATAAAACATTTGTGACAGCTCTTTTAAACAGAGCAGATCAAACAATTAATCTACTGAAGATATTTAGAATAGGTAATAAAAACATAAATAATCGTCCGCTTAAAATTATTCCGGAAAATAAGGATATTGTAAAAAGTATTCTAAAGCAATGTGAAAGAAATTAACATTAAATATTATTATTTTATTTACCGACAATCGGCCATCAGCCTTTTTGCCAAAGTTCGCGCATTTTATGGGTGTGTCTTATTGCCGGTTAAGGGAAGTGATGAATTGGAATAGGGTTTGTGAAGGATTTTTGAATTAAGGAATCGATTTTCGAATTTTCGACGAAATTTCATTTTTTCCATACGATTTTCGCTGATTTTTTTTTTCTCCAAAAAAAAAAAAATCTGACGCTTGGTTATATTACTAACAGCGTTGACTATTTCGTTTCTCCGAAAATAATTATTTTCAATCATTTCGAGCCATTTTAATGGTTCCGCGAATTTAACACGGAGCCTTATGGGAACGGTTTAGTGGAGACCCGTCGATTGGCCGTTCCGGGCGTTTCCGTATTCCGACCAAAATAACTGAACTCACGAGCAAGTTAGAAAAGCGGGATTTTCAGCATTCGATTCCTAAAGAATTCAGCTATATTCCCATAAAAATTAACGTCTTTGGATTGTTTGAGACCATCAGGAAAAAATCTCAAACTTTAATAAAATTTTCGCCCAATTTGCGAAGGTCAACTTTGCGAGCGAATTAACCGAAACCTAATTACTTGTCAATGCTCAAATTTTCACAGATTATTTCCTCATTATTTAGCTACATTTCGGTATAAAATGAAGTGATTTGGAGATTTTTGGATTTTCGACGAAAAAAATTCCACGTTTTTTCCATACGATTCATTCAAATTTCGATGAAATTTTTTCTCTCAAAAAAATCTGAAAAAAATCTCGAAAACACTTAATTATTCTACTAACAATTTTGACTGTTTAATTTCCAGAAAAATAATTATGTTCAATCATTTCGGGCCAATTAAATTTACTCGCTGGAATTAACATGGAGCCTTATGGGAACGGTTTAATGGAAGCCCGCCGATTGGCCGTTTCGGACGCATATGCGGTTGGAGCTAAATTACAAAATTCACATACAATATAGAAAGACGCGGTTTTCACTATTCGTTTCCAAAAAAATTAAACTACATTTCCACCGAAATTAATGTCTTTGCTCCGCTTGAGACCGCCAGGAAAAAATCACAAACTTTAATAAAATTTTCGTCCAATTTATGAAAGTCAACTTTGCGAGCATTTTTGGTGGAAAAATAATTATTTTACAAAGCTCAAATTCTCATACGCCATTCTCCTATTCTTTAGCTACATTCAGGTATAATATGAAGTCGTTTGACAATTTTCGGATTTTCACCGAAATTCTACGATTTTTTCAATTTTCAATGAAAATTATTTTCTCTCAAAAAAATCTGAAAAAAATCTCGAAGACACTTGGTTCTGCTACTAACAACGTTGACTATTTATTTTTACCCGAAATTGCTAAAGCAGATCGTTTGTAACTAACGGTATAGTTATTAAAGGAGATCTGACCGAAAAACAACGATTGCATTAGAAATCTCTTCGTACAGAATTGTCATGCAGGTGAAGAAAATACTACCATTGATTGATATACTTCAACGGAGCTCCCAAACTAGTCACTTTAAAAAACTAAACTCTTTATACTCGAAACCAATTAACTCTTATTATCAAAATGTGCGCGGAGTCAATACGAAAATTTTATAACAATTTAATTTGTAGCAGTTGCGATATTACTTTATTAACTGAAACGTGGCTAAAGGATGGAGTTTTTGATTCTGAACTATTTAGTGAAAATTATTCAGTATTCAGATGCGACCGATCGCATAAATTAACGCAATCAATAAATTGACGCAATAATAATAATAATAATTGATTAATTGACGCAATCAATTTAATTATTCCAATATGATGCTTTCAACAATTTGAATATTGATATAGTCGCAGTTGAAGTTACCCTTTTTAAAACGACAATAATTTGTGTATACCTCCCACCTAGAACTCTAGCAACACACTAAGATTTTCTCTTTAACAATATCGATGAACATTTTTCTTTCAAGAATTTACTTATTTGCGAAGATTTTAATATTCCTACTTACAATTATCATATCGATGTGGGTTCTCCAGATAATGAATTAACTTCATTTATGAGCTTTATGGCTTTGAAAGATATGCAACAATTTAACTCAATATGCAATGTAATGTTTGTTATTGTAAGAATATATATATTTTTGTTGTTGCTTGAAAGCATAAAAAGTATAATAGGATTAAATGCGAAATATTACGTATAATTTTTCTAGTGGAATAGACGAAATTAATTAATTAGATGAGAATAATCACATCCCCCGGCGGAACACATTACATGTTTACAATCGTAGAAAATCGCAGGTTCCTAGATGTAAACCCGGCGCATATAATGAAATTAATTAAGTATCGGCATTAATACGCGAGCGAGGAGCTTTAAGCCCGAACGGAAAACGTCTCGGGGCGGTGGATTTGAGGCGGCAGACGGGCGAAGCAACAACCCGCGTTTGTTCTTTGATCTCCCGATTATAAAAGCCGCACATATTGTTGTTTATTCGTACTCCGCTCCACCTGTACTGCCTGCTCCTGCGTGGAGCGTGGCGAATTAATTAAGGCCCGATCAGGAACAGAACCACCCTGGGCGCCATTTTATCCCGAATCGCGTGTTTGTTTCGCGGGGATTTTCCGGCCAGGTTTTAACTTTGGCCGCGGGCCCGAACCGGCGTCTCTGTGCCCGTTAACAACTGTTTCATATCAGCGAGCAAGAATTAATTAAATTTGTTTGTTGCTCGTAATGCGTAATTCGTTTCGCCTTTATTTCATACAAATAAAATAATTTAATTATCATTGATTGTCCACTCGATGAATTATTATAGGTGTTCTGAAATTAAAGCATGATTTGAATTCGTGCGGTAACATAACCCTTTGATACTCAGTAGTTTATGAATAGAAAATGGAGCATTTCATGTTTGAATAAAGGGCTTTTAATGGTCAATAATATTTAAAAAAGCAACAATTAAACTCTGGCCGCCACAGTTTTAAAATTTCATACATAACATGATCGAAATAACAATTTAACTTTATCAACTCTGGAGAGAATAAATAAAAAGATCAATCATTTTAAGAAATAATAATAAATTAGATTTGCAAATATACAGAAAACCCAGCATGGCGGTAGATGATTAATAGTTGGCGAAACAATTGAAAACATTTTAGCAAAAAGCGAATAGACAACCCCATTTTTTTAAAATAGAAATGACAAAACGCAAAATAATCGAAACCATAATTTAGTGTATTATATTTAATGAAACGTTCAGTCACCATTCATCTATCCATACGCTAGATGAATGGTGACTGAATTCATCTAGCGTATGGATAGATGAATGGTGACTGAACGTTTCATTAAATGTGAATTTCGTTTTCCTTGTTTCCTTAAACAGGACAAGTTCGCCTTCCTTTAGTGGACGAAACAATGATTCTCGGTCGTCTACCTTATAGACCCAAATCGTTGACGATGCCACTTGAAATTAGGCAAAAGGTGGCGCTTGCGTCGTCTTTAAATTATTAGTGTATTATGTTTAAAGAAATGTTTTCCTTGTTTTCATAAACAGGACAAGTTCCGAAACAATGATTCTTGGTCGTCTACCAAAATCGCTGACGATGCCACATGGAATTAGGCCAAAGATGGCGCTTGCGTTGTCTTTCATTTATTATGATTTTAATATTTTATTTTAATTATCTCGAAAACTGCCTTTTTGGAGTTAGCTTCCAGACGGATTCCATGTGTTATTGTTATAATCATTCGGAAGTTGCACCGCACATTAAACACAGACCCATCCACCCACCCACACACACATGCAAACATGTAGCATAAAATGGCGTTTAATCTCCCGCTCAAAATAATAACGGAACAACCATTGCGGTGAAAGTATTTCATTGCAGTGTTGAACATCTGTTGCTACCGCGATTCCGTTTATGTCTCTCGTCCGCGAAAATTGCTAAATAATGGATTCGCGCGTGCTTCATTTTAACAAAACTAATTTATACAATTTTGTAAGATTGAAAGGAATTATTTTATAATTATACTAAAAATTCTTACATAAAGAATTTTATGCCAGCATAAAACTAGTGATGGCCATTTCGGTTTTTCAAAGCTTATCAGACTAGTGTGTTCCATGGGCAGTGCCTTGACCACATGAAATTAGGCGAAAGATGGCGCTTGCGTCGTCTTTCATTTATTATGACTTACATAAAGAATAAAATATAACGATACAACGCAATTGCATCAATTTAATATCTTATATATCAAATTTTGCGATCTAAGACTGATATGTCTTAAATATTATACTTTGAAATTTTATATAGCTCATGTATCATAGTTCAAGATTTGATATAACTTAATTTCTTACTAATCATAGTTTGCGATGTGATATATCTCAGATATCCTAGTTTCGATTGTGATATATCTTAAATATTGTTACGAAATCGGGTTTAATAAGACGCGGAAATAAATAACACAATGTTTATTTATTTATTTAGAGCACACTTAATTTATTTAGATCACACTGATACTATTTATTTACAACGCGATGTTGAGCACTCGGATGTTCGTCGTAGACTGAGCTAGCGCTCGCTTATATAGCGTGCTTGTATCTCGAACTTTCCGGAACTTTCGATGTCGACGCGTTTACTGTCGCGCGCTCTGTCGAACATTCCAGAGTGATGTTTTCAGTTTCTTCTTTCACTTTCGTTACGATATCATATTTTGAGATCCGATTTATATTAAATATCGAGTTATATTTTGAATCGTATGATATGTAAAACCATTTTTATGCAGTAAAATATTTTATTACATTTAATTTGTTATTAAAGTTATTGATAATGAGTGTTTAGCACTTGAAATGCATATATAACTTATAAAAATTGTTTACATAAAAGTAGTCTTTTCTAAAATATTTATTTTTCCTTCAGGGTGTCTTCGTAATCCAAACGGCGACATTTTCCCTAGCGCAGTACGAGGATTACTAATAAAAGTGAAGTAAGGAATAAAAATTGTTTTAAAAGTGATTAAAATTTCTACACATAACTCAAATTAAACAAATAGTGATTAAAGGATTCTTTCGAAAGTGGAATTTTGAGAGCACTATTGATCTTAATAATTATCTTCTCACTTAACCCGTGGTGAAACATTTTTGAACTAATTAAGGTATATTTTAATTAAAACACTTGGTTTCTTTCACAATTTTTTATTTTTTATACACTTAATTAGCACTATTGATCATTTAATAATATGTTCATAATTTTTAACAAACAGAATGAAAGGAATCGAATAAGATAGTATTTTATCATGTACATTCTCTCATCCACAGAGTTTTATTTTATATCAAAAGAAATAATAAATAATATTTAGGAATGTACGTTTATTCCATACGTTCAAACACGAGTATGTATGGCTTTATTCGCTCATCACCCTGAAAATTAATACAGCCGCAAATGACAAGTAGCAAATTATCCGAAACAAAAAAGGGAGTCTGTCTTATATTCAGTCGCGACGGAAACATTGCGAGCTATCGATTTCCGATGTTGTCCAGAGAAAAGGTGTCTTTATTTGCCTACGCTCGTATCGAAAGCAATCGTTTTCCCCCGTTAGTTTTAATAGTTGCATTTCGTAGACCCTTCACGAAATTCCCGTTCTTTGAATAAATTATGAAATGGTCGGTATTTCTGTTTCGTTTTTTTTGTTTGCGCCCAGACGAATTCAATTATTTAGATGTATATCCGTACAAAAATAAAATTACAATAAATTGTTATGGAAATATAATGAAGAACGTTTTTTGTATAATTTTAATAAGTCTACAACAATTAAAAACAGGTGGCTATCAATCCACTAATACTATCTCTATTCCTTTATTTCAATTAAATGTAGTTTTGTCTCCCATGGTGATGTGAATCATATATTTTTCTCTTCTAAAAATTATTATTATAATTGCAACAGACTATACTACTTATTAATTTCTCTTGGTCATTCTTCCCCCGTTTCTATTTATTCAGTGTTATCACGTCCATCTTTTAATACCTTCATATTTTCTCTATGCTATGTTTGTAATTGATTATTGTATATTTGTTCTGTAATTGGGACTTGTTTCCTGTTGGACAATAAAGATTTATTATTATTATTATTTATTATTAATACATACAATATTCTTTATTCCCTTTTTTATGTGAAAATAATATTTATGTGTAATTCCTTTCGGCCACGTTTTCGGCATTTGGAACCACTGTGGAACGGTTTAAGAAAAGTACGCCGATTGGTCGTTATAGATGCGTCTTTGATTAAACTAGGATTGCAAGTCTTACAGAGGTGGCAGAGGGATGGATGAATGTAGCTACATTTTCAATTACGGTAGTCTTTTTAGAACGTCTGTGGCCAGCGGAAAAAAATCGAAAATTCCAACGAAAATTTTAGCCCACTTTACGAAGGTCAATTTTGCGAGTGTGTGGATCGAAAACTACAATTCTGATAGCATTTAAATTATCAAGAATTATTCTCCCATTCTTTAGCTACAGTTTAGTATAATATGAAGTCATTTAGCGATTTTCGCAATTTTATCGAAACTTGAGTTTTTCTAGGCATACCCATTCAAATTGCAATTATATTTTTCTCTCTTACAAAAATCTGTAAAAAAAATCACGAAGGCCCGCGATAATGTTAGAAAGAACATGGACTATTTATTTTACCCAAAAATAGTCATTTTCACCCATTTCGGATCATTTGAATTGCCCCGTCTTATGGGATCGTTTAAAGCGGGCCCGCCGATTTGGGCGTTTCGGACGCGTTTGCGGTTGGATCAAGATTACAAGCTTCACAGAAAAGATTTAATAATTGGGTTTTCAACAACCGATTCCCAGAAAATATAGCTACACTTTCGTATATGATCATCTTTATTTTACGGCCATAAGCGCTAGAAAAAAAAAATCGCAAATTCGAGCAAAATTTTATTCCACTTTTTAAATATCAAATTTGCGAGCTTGTGGATCGAAAATTAAATTTTTGTTCGAGTTGAACTATTCACAAATTATACCTATGTTCTTCAGCTACATTTTAGTATGATATGAGGTCGTGAATGAATACTCTTTTCTATTTATATAAGGTCGTTTCACGATTTTCGTCGAAAATTGATTTTTTCTATAATGAAAATTTCAAATTTCGATTATTTGTTATTCTCTTTAAAAAATCTCGGAAAATTCATGAAATTTGTAATGTTACAAAGAACTTAAACTATTTAGTATCCCCAAAAAAGCAATCATTTTCTCCCATTTGAGGTTGCTTGAATCGACCCGCGAAATTAACACGGGGCCTTATGGAAACGGTTTAAGGAAGGTCCGTCAATTGGTCGTTTCAGATGCGGCTGCGGTTAAATCAAAATTACAAGTTTTACATACAAGATAGAGGAACGGGGTTTTCAGCATTGCATCTTCAAAGAATTCAGCTACATTTTAGCTTATGCTCAACTTTACTCTTCGGCTACGAGTGCCATAAATAAATCGCGAATTCGAGCGAAATTTTATCCCATTTTCTAAAGGTCAACTTTGCGAGCGTTTGGATCGAAAATTAATTTTTTGTTGGAGCTCAACTTCTCACAGAGTATTCTCCCATTCTTTAGCTACAGTTTGGTATATTATGAAGCAATTTGGCGTTTTTTTTTTTTTATTTTCATCGGATTTTCGTATTTTTTCATACTCATCCTCAATAATGTTCAAGAAATACAAAAAAATAGTGTGGGAAAATTATCAATGATATCAAGCAAAAATACATCGATAGAAAAATAAAAGCAACAAGAGTCCGCCGCATTCCGTTATTTATATCCAACGTTTGTTAATTTTTGAAACGGGCGAAACGCAACGAATTAATTCCCCAGGCCCTCTCGGATTGTTTTCTGAAGAGATGAGAATATCGCCTGAAATTAATTAAATGTTGCGAATTGTTGGGGATGTTTTGTTATACGCTCCCATCCCCCGCGTTTTGTGTATTCCCTCTTTCTCTCTCTCTCTCTGTATATATACTTTTTTTTTTTCGTTGCTCTCATAATTAAACCGATCGGCGTTTTATATAAATACGGCGAATTTTGCGAATAAATAAAGTTTGAAATTCAGGTGGAAAACGAGCGACGCGAATGAAAAAAAATAAAATAAAATTGAATTAAATTAAACGTATTGTTTATGTTAAATGAACTGAAATTAGATTAATTAAAATAAACGAAAAGTACGTGGAAACAAAATAAATAAATAAACAGAAAGCTATGGGAAATATTAAGGAAAAACCTTATGTTGTAAAAAATATTAACAAACAATATTATTAAAACAATATTTTCATCAGGTACACTTTACTTTCGTTACAATATTAAAAATGATTACTCAAAGTAGGGAGGCTGTGAAGGAGTCGCAAGCTGTATCAGCTATAAACAATTGACTGAATTTTATAGTATAGAGTCTAATTTAGCAGTAGAGACAGTAAAATTAATCCTCTATCGGGTTATAGGTATTTTCGTAATTTAGAAATTTTTCGATTTTTAGACGATTTTTATCCATAGCATACCCTCAATAATAATAATATCCCAATAACCCCCTCATGTAAATTTCAGGGAGTAATTAAAGTGAACCAAAAATGATTATTTATCGAAGATTTAAATAGTCTACATAGAAGAAGAAGAGCTGTCGTGTTTTTTTTTTTAGAATTTTTTGAGAAAAAACATTTATGACCGAAATTTTCTGTTTTTTTTTCAATCGTGCATAAATGTTTTCTCTCAAAAAAAAAATCACTACAGCTCTTATTGATACTACAAACAATATAGATCATTTAAATCCTCGATAAATAATCATTTAAAAAATCACAAAATCACAAAAGCTCTTATTTATTATAAACAATATAGATCATTTAAATCCTCGATAAATAATCATTTAAAAAATCACGAAAGCTCTTATTTATTATAAACAATGTAGATTATTTAATTCCATCAGCCACTTTAATTGCTCCCTGAAATTTACATGGAGTCTTATGGGAACGACAGCTCTTCTTGATACTACAAACTATGTAGACTATTTAAATCCTCGATAAATAATCATTTTTGGCCCACTTTAATTATTCCGTGGAATTTACATGGAGTCTTATGGGAACGGTTTAAGCGAGGCCCGCCGATTAGCCTTTTCGGATGCATCTGCGGTCGAATCGAAATTACCGAGTTCACAGACAACGTATAAGAATGAACTTACCAGAATTTTATTCTTAAAGAATGCGGCTACATTTTCGCCAAAGATCATGGTTTTGTACAGTTTGAGATCGCCAGAAAAAAATCGCAAACTTGAACAACATTTTCGCCCAATTTGCTAAGCTCTACTTTACGATTACACTGACTGAAAACTAATTACTTGATATAGCTAAAATTCTCACAGTTTGTTCCCCCAATCTTCAGCTACATTTTGGTATAATATGAAATCATTTGGCGGTTTTCGGATTTTCACCGAAATTCCACGATTTTTTTCAAATTTCGATATATTTTTTTTTTCTCTCAAAAAAAATCTGAAAAAAATTCTGAAATGTGCTTTATGATAATAGAAAGCAAGTAGGCTATTTAATTAAAAAAATAATAATAATTTTCAACCATTTTTGATCATTTAAATAAATCCGCTAAATTAACATATGGCATTGAATTACATAATGTACACCCGAGAATGTTTTATTATTTTTTTATTTTTTTCGAGAATTCTAAATTAAAAATGTTACAATTTCTTTTTATATTTCCTTTCATTACAATAAAATTTATAATTATTCGTTTTTATTGATAATAAAAATGAAAAACTATCGAAAATATTGGTTGAAAAAGAACATTCAATTATTTGCTGTTGTGGCAATCCTGTCCATAAAAATAAACATCAACATAACCTCAATTTATCCAACAATTTGCACAGGAATTAATAAGCACATTTCAGAAATGGGTAAAATCACAAAAGTCAACAAAAACAAACCGCTCAAGCAAAAGAAATCGAATGCGAAAAAATCGGAGAAGTTTAATCGGCTAAAGGGATCCCCGACGTCGAATAAATTATTTATTTTCAAATAATTTTTATTTACTTTATTTAAATAACTGTGACGAAGTGAATGAATACTCTTTTTTATTTGCGTCAATTTCTTTAATTTAATTAAAACTGCTGCTAGGCAATTAAAACAGACCCGAATTACACAACTAGAATATTGTGAAAAATTGTTATGCTTAATTTTATTGCACAGAAGTGTACAACAAATATTATGAATTTATTAATTATTTTCAAAATCATTTTATTTAATATATTTAAATAATCTGTGACCAAGTAGAATGAATACTGTTTTCTATTTATATAAATATTATGAAACTTAATTTTACAAAAAAAGTTCAATTATTCCCAACAAAAGTCGTTTATTATTGAGGGATCAAGTAACCTTGTGTTGTTTAAATAATGTGGAATTTCATCGGATCCTAACAATACCGAATGAAATACAGATACAGAAATGTTATTCGAGCGGTAAAACATCCAGGCAAATTAATGGAAGCCTTATTTATCCGACAGACTCGAGGCATTTACTCTCATGTAGCATTAATAAGACATCGAAGAGAGAAAATACGCCGTTTAATATCATTTTCGTGTAAATACAGCGGGGATTACAAATAAAATGTTTATTTAATAAACCTTCGGAATATATAAATTACATATTATTCTTTGACTTTTTAAATTTAAGTCGAAATGGTATAAAAATGTCGACTAATCGCGTCTCACTATATTTATTGCTATGGAAAATTATGCAGTAGCGATTAATTAATCACAATTAATGGACCATGCATATAGCTCAAAATGTTTTCATTGGAAATGTGCTACGCTTTGAAGATCTTATTAATTTACAATATATACAGGAATAACGGATATTCCTGACCGGGGATTATTTTGAAAAAAAATCTAGATTGCACGGTTGAATGCGACCACCTCAAGGAAAATATTTTGACTTTCTTTCACTTTCGGTTGTATCGGAAATGGCTACCAACTTTGTTATTTTAAATAGAACACCCTATATATTTTTTTGGGATTCCCCGTTTAATTTCTTAACCACTCATATGGATCTATGTTGACATAACTCTTACAGTTTTTGAGATAAAAATTTATTTGTGAAATTTTAACCACAAATTTACGTTTTGAAAAATGCCTATAACTTCTTGTAGGAACAAGATAGACAGATCAGCGACATCTTGAATTGTTAGTAATAGATTTATTTATAATAAAAAAGACATCTGTCAATTTTGTCAGTAGGTATTTAAACAGTTTCAACATTTCATTGACCTCTTAAAAACATCATAACTCAATTTTTTAATGGAATATTGGTGCATTCCATTAAAAAATTGAGTTATGATGTTTTTATTTATGTTTATTTTATGTCATAGGGTGGTTGGTAAGACAGATTGCAACAACAATTCTTGCACAATCGAGTAATTCCTGTACGATTCACACGTGAACCATAGTAAGCTACTGTCAACATTCACTGCATCAAATATAGAAAAAAGTAATTTCCATTGTGCCGATATTTGTGAACTCTTCGTTTGAGTAATATTAAAATATTAAAATGAATAAACATACGAATAAAAATATATATATATATATATATATATATATATATATATATATATATATGAATTCAAACTATCCTGAGTGTAAGTCATTTAATTGATCCTTTCCCAAATAAATATACCACTTGAACTCGATACCACAATAATAAAATAATTTATCAATATATTTTAGATTATAGGTGTATTTAAAAGGGTGTAGTATTGTTGAAATACTCGTTCTATAGCTGAATAATCACTGATTCGTTGCTGATTTATCCAATAACAATTAACTATATTTTCTAAACATACATAAATAATCGATGGTTGAAGTTATTACTTGATGAAGCTTTAATTGTAAATAAAACAACGACTTTTAAGTTTTACAAAAAAAAAAAAATATTGTAGAGACACTGCTACAATTGTTTCGTCAGCACAGTGGTATCATCAGGCAGATTCTCTACAATATTGAATTAAGAAAAATGTTGTTGCGCTACGTAAGTAGCGTAAGTCACAGAGCTAAATGTGTAAATAATTTATTAATTATTTTCAAATCATTTTTATTTAAAACGTTGTTTTATTTACAGAATATACGTAAAAACTGGAGATGATTCGACAAGAGAAGAAACAGCAAAATTCGCGATGTGAAAGTGCGGAAATAAATGAATGTAGTAATGATAATATCATTATTAAATTAATAAATAAATGAAACGTAGAATTATTTTAGGATAAAAAGATATTTTTTTTAAAAAAAGGTATAATTCAAAAGACATTAATTGAATCTTAATTTTCTTACCTAATTTTAATAAATTAAATAAAAATAACTTGAAAATAATTAATGAATTTAATTAGTAATTGTAACATTTTGACTTAGATTAGATAAGTTCTTTAAAACAAATGTTCAATAATGAACATTATGTTCAATAACAATAACATATTGTATAATGCAACAATTAATAAAAAAAATAAGGCCATCTGCAGACATGTTCAATAATGGACATTTGCTGTTGAATAACAATAACATATTGTATAATGCAACAATTTTTGAATAAAAAAAAAATAAGGCCATCTGCAGACACGTGCTTCGGGATTTTATCCTTCATCAGTACATCTGTGCTTTATATAATTGCAAAGCTGTTAAATTAAATCAATAAAATGTCCCGTCAAGTTTTTTAATTTAAAAAAAAAGTTTTTTAATTTAAAAAATAAAAACATCATTACTGATTGTTTCCTTGTTACAAAGAATTATGAAAGTTAGGAAGTCTGTGAATATAATAATGATAATTATTTGCTCTCTAATAAATAAATGAAACGTAGAATTTATTTTAAAAAATCTTGTTCGATAAAGGTATAATCTTTTATTTTTTAAGTTTTACAAAAAAAAATATTAATGCAACAATTTTTGAATAAAAAAAAATAAGGCCATCTGCGGACACGTGTTTCAGGATTTTATCCTTCATTAGTTAAAATTAATTGATTTGTCGGCGGTTATTTCTGATATTTCATAAGCGTAGTCTTCTATATCGTGTAGATCTTTAGAATTGTATACTTTCTCTTTTGTTTTTGTTCATCAATGTATATGATATGATGATTGTGGAGTTGTAGAATTAGTTACTATAATTTGTATGTTATTTACTTTAAAATTTTGTTATGAATTTTATAAAATGGTATTGCCGTAAAATAAATAAATAAATAAATCAGTACAGCTGTGCTTTATATAATTACAAAGTTGTTAAATTGTATCATTCAAACGTACCGTCACGTTTTTTAATTTTAAAAAATAAAAACTTTTTTTTTAATTTAAAAAACTGATCATCATCAGTGAAACAAACCAAGTGTTTTAATCAAAGTCTATCAATAAATTTTGATTTGAAAATATTTAATGCGAAAAACAAAACAAAAAAATTATATAATATAAGGCCATCTGTAGACACGTGTTTCGGGATCTGCCTCTGCCTTATATAATTGTAAAGTTGTTAGATTGAATTAATCGATCGTACCGTCCACGCTGATCGAAAGAACGTCGACGGACGCGATTGTTACGCGCAATCTCAATTAATCGTCTTCGGCAAAAAATATTTTCGATTCAGATTTAAAATAAATGTCATAGTAGCTAAAGAAGGAATAATTTATTAATTATTTTCAAATTGTTTTTATTTAATAATTTTAATATTTAAATATAATTAATGGTTTTAATATTTAGACGTTGGTAGTTCATATTGTACGAAATAAATATGAATAGATTATTAAAAATCAACCTATAAAACACAGATTAGATTGAATAAATTTAAATTCAATTTAATTTAAAGTTTTATTGGTTGATTTATATATTTATTTATTTGAATAAATTTAAATTCAATTTAAAGTTATTCAATCTAATCAGTGTTTGATTATTCTATTGGTTGATTTTTAATAATCTATTCATATTTATCTTTTTATTTAATTTATTCAAATAACTGTGACCATGTGAATAAATCCTTTTTTTCTATTGTCCTTTAATTGTAATTTTTCTCTGTAATTGGACATTTACAGTTGAGAAATAAATTATTATTTTTATTTTTCTTATAAATAATGACATGAAAAATATCACCTTCAAAACAAAATAACAAGGAAATGCACATATCTTTTTTTAAAAAAGAATCAAGTGGGGGATTGAAACGTTAATTTC
Organism: Philonthus spinipes; assembly: GCA_963082785.1. NCBI lineage: Eukaryota > Metazoa > Arthropoda > Insecta > Coleoptera > Staphylinidae > Philonthus > Philonthus spinipes. The sequence goes on from OY720315.1 coordinate 20,454,546, forward strand.
GTCCTTGAATTACTCACAAACTAAATTCGACGGCGATTTGAAAACAAGCACGTCGAATTAAAATTGAAAAATTCCCGCGTAATTACTCCGCACAAAAGCGCATTTAATATTTATCCGCGGGTTAGGCGGGGGCGGGGGGCGGCGGCGGAAACAGAGCGCGCCTCCGGGCGAGTTACCGGAAAATATTTCTTAATAAAAGTGTGTTTATAAAGAAAAAGAAAGGGCGCGGAACGGGAAAGGGAACGGGGAGAGCGAGTGAGATAATTTATTTCGGAATGCACAAAGGGAAATTGCTAATAAATTAATAAACGGAACGGCAGAGTGAGTCCCTATTTTGTGTTGTTGTTTTTTTTTTGTGGGGGGTAGTGGGGAGTTCTGGCTGAAATGAAACGCGCCCTTCAACCCCCCGTGTAGACCGAAAACAGGTACTAAAACCTTTTCTTTTTTTTTCCTCCTTTTTATTTGCGGCCGCTTCACTTTCGACGAATTCCCTGTGATTTGATTTAATAAAAATTTTGCGGACGCAACAAGAATGCCCGCTTACTTAAAAAAAATGTTTACGACTTCTTTTCCGTCTAAACATTTGGTATGTAAGATTTTTTTTATAATTGTTAATTGTAAAATATTTAAATTAAATAAAAATTATTTAAAAATAATTAATAAATTATTTCCACATTTAGCTCTTACGTAGCGTAAGAGCTAAATGCTTACGTAGCGTAAGAGCTAAATGCTTACGTAGCGTAAGCACTTTAGACAAATGTACATTAAAACAACTATTTCTCGGACAAATCCTCCGCCAGACATTGAATTACATAATATACACTTGCAGTTGCATATCAGTAAAATATTGCATCATGTAACAATTTTTGATCCGAGAAAAATTAAATATAAATAACAAAAAAGAAAGAGCTGCAGACATGTGTTTCGCGATCTATTCCTCGTCAGTACAGCTGTGCCTCTTATTAAGTAACGTTCTTTTTTTATTCATTGAATTTTTCTCGGATCTCGAAATTGTTGCATGATGCAATATTTTATTTATATGCAACAGTAAAGACAATTCAATTTATCATCATTATTACGATTTTTATTTTATTGAAGCAAACGTCATGTTTCGTAAACAATAACTATACACGACACACCCATTTTCCATCGCGGCTTTACACAACAAAACGAAACACGTAAACAGACCTCATCTAGGTAAGTGTACCCCGAACGGCATGCATGAATTATTACATAAGCTGCAGGCGTTAAATATTAAACAATATCGTATAAATGGTTATTAATGGTCGTTATGGAAATATCAACAATAACAGAGCGGTGGAGGGGGCTTCCATTTTGTTAATATAAACAGTTTCCGTTAATAAATATATTATTATTACGCATTAGCGGGCGCGTTTTGTCGGAATAAATGATCCGCGGAATTAAAATTACTATAAAAAAATATTCGCTCTATCGCTGTGAATTATTTCAACTGGCCGCTGTTTATAAAACGCTCGTTTTTGATTAAAGTGCATTGAAATTAATATCAGAGCCGAATTATAATGCATTTATTTTAATTAAAAAGCATTTTATATAAATATCAATTTCAGAAAAGTGGCGATTTTACGCTGTGACAAGATAACACTAATCAATAATGATTTGGATTTGTGATTTTTATATTTAAAATGTTATTCAGGTTATTGCCTAAATAACATTTTAAATATTAAATAGACACTATATCTAATTTATTCGACAATAATAGTGACGCAGAATTGTTATTGAAGTCAAAATTAGGCAATAAAATAATGTAAAGTCTCATTGAAGTCAAAAATAGTCAATAAGATTGACTTCAATGTTAAAATTAGGCAATAAAAGTAATATAAAGTTAATATTAGGCAATAATAGCGACGCAGAATTGTTATTGTAGTCAAACTTAGGCAATTGAATAATGTAAAGTGTCATTGAAGTAAAAAATAATCAATAAGATTGACTTTATAGTTAAAATTAGGCAACGGAAGTAATATAAAGTCAATATTTGTCAATAATAGTGACGCAGAATTGTTATTTAAGTCAAAATAACGCAATAAAATACTATAAAGCCTTATTTAAGTCAAAAATAGTCAGTTAAATTGACTTTAAAGTTAAAATTTGGCAATAAAAGTAAGATATAGTCAATAGTAGACAATAATAGCCACGCAAAATTGTCATTGAAGTCAAAATTAGATAATAGAATAATATAAAGTGACAATCAAGTCAAAAATAGTCAGTAAGATTGACTTAAAAGCAAAAAATCGGCAATAAAAGTAAGACAAAGTCAATATTAGACACTAATAGCGACGCACTATTGTTGTTTAAGTCAAAACTAGGCAATAAAATAGTAAGATTGACTTGAAAATTAAAATTCGTCCATAAAAGTGATATGAAGTTAAGATAAGACAATAATAGCGACGCAGCTTTGTTATTGAAGTCAAAATTAGGCAATAGAATGATGTAAAGTCTAAAATAGATTGACTTGAAAGTTCAAATTAGACAACAAAAGTAAGATATAGTCTATATTAGATAATAATGCGAGGCAGAATTTTTATTTAAGTCAAAAATTGACAATTAAATAATATAAAGTGTCATTGAAGTCAAAAATAGTCAGAAACATTGTCTTGAAAGTTAAAATTAGGCAGTAAAAGTAATATAAAGTCAACATTAGACAATAATAGCAGCGCAGAATTTTTATTCAAGTCAAAAATTGACAAGAAAATAATATTAAGTGTCATTACAGTCAAAAATAGTCAGTAAGAATGACTTGAAAGTTAAAATTAGGCACTAAAAGTAATATAAAGTCAATATTAGACAATAATAGCAGCGCAGAATTTTTATTCAAGTCAAAAATTGACAATTAAATAATATAAAGTGTCATTGAAGTCAAAAATAGTCAGTAACATTGTCTTGAAAGTTAAAATTAGGCAGTAAAAGTAATATAAAGTCAACACTAGACAATAATAGCAGCGCAGCATTTTTATTCAAGTCAAAAATTGACAAGAAAATAATATTAAGTGTCATTACAGTCAAAAATAGTCAGTAAGAATGACTTGAAAGTTAAAATTAGGCAGTAAAAGTAATATAAAGTCAACATTAGACAATAATAGCAGCGCAGAATTTTTATTCAAGTCAAAAATTGACAAGAAAATAATATTAAGTGTCATTACAGTCAAAAATAGTCAGTAAGAATGACTTGAAAGATAAAATAAGACAATAAAATTAATATAAAGTCAAAAGTAGACAATGATAGCATCGCAGAATAACTTTAAGTCAAGATGTATGCACTGAGATTGACTTTAAAGTAGAAATTAGGCCATTGGAATTACAAACAGTGACTTTATAATTAAAAATAGGGAAAGAAAATTAGTCACTTTAAAGTTGAAACTAGGCAATAAAGGTAATATTAGACAATATTAGCGATACATAATTCTCATTGAAGTTAAAATTAGGCAATAATAGCGACACAGAATAACTTAAAGTTAAAATTATTTACTAACTAGGCAATTGGAATTACAAACAGTGACTTATTCTAATCTAATAATTTAAAATAGGCAGAAATATTGACTTAAAAATAGAAATCAGGCAATTAGGGTAAGATAATGTCAGTATTAGACAGTAATAGTGACGTAGAATTGTCATTAAAATTACAATTAGACAATATAAATAATATAAACAATTATTTTAGTCATAATTAGGCAGTTAGATTCACTTTAAAGTTGAAATTTGACAATAAAGTCTGTATATAAGTCAATTTTAGGCAATAATAGCGACAAATAATGACGTATAAGTCAATTTTAGGTAATAATAGCGAGAAAGAATGACGTATAAGTCAACTTTAGGCAATAATAGCAACGCAGAATGACGTATAAGTCAATTTTAGGCAATAATAGCGACAAAGAATGACGTATAAGTCAATTTTAGGCAATAATAGTGATACAGAATGACGTATAAGTCAACTTTAGGTAATAGTAGCGTCACAGAATGACGTATAAGTCAACTTTAGACAATAATAGCAACGCAGAATGACGTATAAGTCAATTTTAGGCAATAATTGCGATGCATAATGACGTATAAGTCAATTTTAGGCAATAATAGTGATACAGAATGACGTATAAGTCAACTTTAGGTAATAGTAGCGTCACAGAATGACGTATAAGTCAACTTTAGACAATAATAGCAACGCAGAATGACGTATAAGTCAATTTTAGGCAATAATTGCGATGCATAATGACGTATAAGTCAACTTTAGACAATAATAGCGTCACGGAATGACGTATAAGTCAACTTTAGACAATAATAGCAACGCATAATGACGTATAAGTCAATTTTAGGCAATAATAGCGACAAAGAATGACGTATAAGTCATTTTTAGGCAATAATAGCGATGCAGAATGACGTATAAGTCAACTTTAGGCAATAATAGCGTCACAGAATGACGTATAAGTCAACTTTAGACAATAATAGCAATGCAGAATGACGTATAAGTCAATTTTAGGCAATAATAGCAACAAAGAATGACGTATAAGTCAATTTTAGGCAATAATAGCGAACCAGAATGACGTTTAAGTCAAATTTAGACAATTAGAATTACAAATAGTCACTATATAATTGAAGTAATTAAGGTAAGATAAACTCAAAATGAGTCAGTAATATTGACTTAGAGTGAAAATAGGCAAATGGAGTTACAAATAGTGACTTTATAGTTAAAATTAGGAAAAAAAAAACGTTTTTTTTTAAATTTTTAACTAAAGAAAAGTGTCATTTATGACAAAATTAAGCAATTATAATAACTATTAAGTCAAAATTAAGCAGTAAGATTATCTGTAAAGTAGAAAATAGGTATTTACAGTGGCGTTATCGTTAAAATAATTCCAAAGAGTGATTTTAAAATATAAATCTGAAATGAAATGTCATTGATGTTAAAATTAGACAATTCAGGCAATGAGAACGAGGAAAAATAACTTTTAAAGCGAAATTGGACAGCAAGATTTGTTTTTAATTAGAAAATATGCAATTAAAATTCTGTTTTGAAATCATTTTTATTTAATATACTTAAATAGCTGTGACTAAGTGAATGAATACTCTTTTCAATTTAAACAATCTTGAAATATATTAAATACAAAGTTTAATACAAAACTCCATTCGAAAATTGACTTGTTGGGCATTTCTAGATAATTAACCCGGCGTATTTAATTCATACACATCCACAAACTCGCGCGCAACTAATAATTGAACTATATTAGTTTAAGTTGGCGAAGTCTGCACAATATCCCTCGCCGTTGATAAAAATTTAAAAGCCAACTCAATTAATTAACCACTCTTAGGAGCGCCCGAGAAGGGAAGGAAAGACAAATAAAATGTTAACGCCGGCGTATATTTGTATTAAGTGGGAAGTTAAGGGAGGAAGTATAGTCGCTACAGGTTATACATAATTAATCGAGTTAGCTGGATGAGAGAGAGAGAGCGAGCCGGGGAATCGAGGGAGATCGATGGGCCTCAAACGGACACGGAATACTCGCATTAAGAGAGACCTTTATCGCGCCAATTGGACTTTGAATAATAATAATAATAATGATGATAATAACGCCCGGGGAGTAATGGTGGCGTACTTGCTTCGGTAATGCGTTTCGGTTTTTCCCTGGACGCAACGTGAATCATCATCGAAGTTTGATTATTTTAATATGTATATCTATTGGTTATTAGTAGTTAATTTTATTTTGTCATTACAAAATATTTTGTTTGTAATTACAAAATAAGTTAATTAATGCAGGGTGTGATGTGATTGTGTATTGAAATAAATGTAACGAGATTACAATAGACAAAAAATAATAATAAAGAAAAAAATAAATAAAATACAATATTTTCAAAACTATATAGTGATATTTATATCTATTTTTTTACAAATCATAATTATATATATATAATATTTTATTTGAGCAGACAATTTTATATACAATAAATTAACAATATAATTCTTATAATATGTTATACGTTGTCCTTAGAAAACGGCTATCGACCATCGGTCTTTCTGCCTCATAATTATTTTAAATCAAACACTGTTTCTAATTTTCGATAATTTAATCATCATTAATATTCTTCGCCTGAGGAAGACGTTATATATATAAAAAAAAAACAAGTGTTTTATTTTCCTATTATTATGCTTTGTGGTATTATTTATTATATAATGAATATTATTATTAATAATTAAAAAATAATTACAAAAACTTTCGCGGTAAACCGACGTGGAACCAAAGCGAGCAACAGAGTCCGGGGGGGATGTTGTTGCGGGGAGGCGGGGGAGGACTTTGCGTAATTATTTCGGGGTTTTCGTCCCTTCCGGACGTTAATAATGAATTTGTCATCATGTAAGATGGCGCTGGGCGATAATGCCGAAGGGACGGCCTTAACGGCCCTTAATAACGGTCACTTTTATGGCGGCCGCATAATTGGAATCTTCAACTTTAATATCTATTTATTATGGGGCGGCTCGCACGTGCACTGTTTAAACACCCTCCCACCGCTTGACCCGCAATATCGTGCCAACCCACACAACAATCATCGGAATGAGATACGGGGAAATAAATAAATGATTTGCGAGTGAATTTAAAATTATTTTAAAAAAAAATAAAAAAATTATAAATTATTTAAAATATTTTATAAAGAAAAATGAAATTTTGTGAGAATTTCGTTGATTACCGAGGCACTTATTTTTATAGAATTCATAATTATTTTAAATGTCTGATTTAAAATGATTTCCAATTTTCGATAATATAATCATCATTAATATTCTGAGGAAGACAAAGCATAGTGAAATAAAATAAATCGTTAAAAATAGAAAAAAAAGGAGGAAAGCCTTCTGGTCGATAGCCAATTCATAAGAAGATTATCATGCTTTATGTAAACTGTGTTACTTGTACTTGTATGAGTTGGTAAAATGACAAAAATTTCAATCCACAACTCCACAATTAACTTACAGGAGATTAGTAAAGATATATATTATTATTGTCAGAAAAAAGTGGTGGGAATTAATTTATAAAAATCGAAATTATGAGAAAGGTTGTCAAAAAAGAGGATGTTTTAGTTGCTTTGATTTGTAACACTTTTTCGGGGCATGTTTTTGGAAATCTGAAGTGGGTAGGCGAGAAGGGTTGTTTTTTTCGATTTTTTTATACTAACTATTAACTCCGTGTAATTTTGTGTGAATGAAAATAATAAATAGATGTAAACAATAATTTAATTCACTAAAACCAGCTTTTTTTATGCCAGGGGTCGTTTGGCTGTTCAGCCTTCCTACACCGCGACCAATTAGGTCTATTGTAGCTCTTTATTCTGCAAGGAATCATACCTCTTGAGCGAAGCCCAGTGTATATTCCTACAACAGTTTTAATATATTTTCAGTCCACTCTGCCGAAAAATCTGTGAGCATTTTTGATTGTCTTTAGCCATGGAGTAGGAGATAAGACACTCCATCGCTCGCTTCTGTTCATTTTCCCATTCCCTGGCCATTTGGCTAAAGTAGGTTTTAGTGAGCCTACAGGTAGGCTCTGGTCCGGTGATGGGAGTCGCGACTCTTGTCTTTCTGCGTCGGCTAGTCTGTTTCCCTTCGCCAGCTGATTGAGGGTTTGTTTGCATTAACAAGCAACCCTGGAGTCAAAGCTATTGGCTATTGGACTCTGCCTGGCTGTCCGGAATGATAAATATCCGCTTGCCAATGAATTGTCTTCCTATGCAGATTTGTTCCTATCTATCAATTGCCAGTATTTCGGTTTGGAGTTTACTTGGGGTCTCGCCCATAAGCCCGGTTGTATATGCCAATACCTGTACTCTTTGCAGACTTAGCTGCATCGGTTTAACATATTGACGCTTTATTGTCATCTAGGTTCTCTATATTCTCAACAGTGCTTTGGCGGTCACTTCAATTTTTTTTTTATTTAAATAACTGTTACGAAGTGAATGAATACTATTTTCTATTTCCATTGTTAAATTTGTGGGGTTGTTTCTAATAAATACGGCCTGTTGTAAGCTTATCAACTTCCGGTAATAATAAAACTCAACGGAGTGTTTTGAATGTCTTGATATATATTAGGGATATGTTCCCTTCAACGTCTGTACAAGGAATGACTTAAAATTACAGAACTAAATACATTACAATGAAATTTCTGGCAATGATCAATAAAATTTGATTAAACCCTTTTTCCAACTGCAAAAATTACTTACACTATAAGTTTTTGACAATCATCTATTGAAACAACTACTTCCCGAGCATATCCGCTGAACATTGGATTACACAATAAATATTTGTTTGTTGCATATCAGTATTACTGCGAATTGCAACGATTTGAGTCGAAATTATTTAATAGAAGGAAACAACAAATAATAGTTACATGGCTATTTGTAGACACGTCTTTCAAGATTTATTCCTCATCAGTACAGCTCTGCCCTGTAATTTTAATTATTTTTTTTACGTACCGTCTTCAACGGGATCTCGGATGAAACTAAATACATATTTGCAATAAGCAAAATAATCTCCCGCCCGGGTGGCGAAGGACGAATTTTATTGTTCATTTACAATAAGGGTGCATCGGGTTAATAATGATTCGATATTTCTTGGAAGGTTGGTATTGTTCATTTACAATGAGTGTGCATCGGGTTAATAACACCAATGATTCGATATTTCTTGGAAGGTTGATGGAAGCGACCTTGCGAGACTTGATAATTGTAAAGAAATTAATACATTTTTAATTTCATATGATTACAAAAATTGCGCCGGAGCGCTTGTCAAAATATTTTCAGTTGTAACTTTTGTAAGAAGAATGCGACTATTGTATCGGTAAAATCATACTTTGATCACAAATTGTATATAACACAATGCCACTCAGAGGGAGCAAACGATTGTTTTTAAATGCTAACGACGAAGGGGGCATAATTTATTTGATTTAAAAACTAACTAAATTATTTTAAAGCAAAGATAAAGATAACTGAACTAAATGATTAAAACTATTAGCCATTACTAATAGTAATACAACAAATAAGTGATATTAAATTTAAAATATTTTGATAGATTTTCTAAAAATTGTTGCCAGATAACAGTTATGAAAACTCATAGAAACATAAAAATATGATCTGAAAAAAAACGAATATGCCCGGCGCATGCACCAATTATAAAAGTTAATTGCAATGAAGGAATTACGTCTAAATATTATTTTGTAGGCTGAAAGACCTCTGGTCGATAGCCAGTTTGTGAATTTTGCTTTATTGTAACAGACAGTATTATAACATATATATAAACACACACCTCATTGTACAAAATTCATAAATAAAGATATTTATATATATATTATTTTGTATAATGTATATATTATATTATGCCCTTATAATTTTAAAAGTGATTATAAAAAAATAATTGGAGGTCATTGGTTCTCAACAGCCCTTAACATGGGTCAGAGAGAATAAATTGAAAATATTTTGATAGATTTTCTGAAATTGTTGCAAAAATGTTGAATACATATTTAGAGGGTAGAAAAATCTATGATCCGAATGGGTTTTAGAGGCCTTTAATAACGGCCACTGAGAATAAATTGAAAATATTTTGACAGTTTTTCTGAAAATTATTGCTAGATAATAGTTACGAAAACCCACAGAAACATAAAAATATAATCTAAAAAATAGAATGTACCTGGCAAATTCACCTATTATTTATCAGAAAAGATAATGGAAATAAAGAAATTACGTTTAATTAGTTTTAAAAATGATTATCAAATATATATACAGGGTAGCGCAAGATTCCGATGAAGTCCAATATCTCAGTTATTTAGAAATTTACAAAAAGATATTACTGACATAATTTGTAGCTACTGTAAAACTTCACATTTTAAAATTGGTTTCATATATACAGGGTGTCCAATAATCACGTGACGTATCAAACATATGATTTTTTAAATGGAATGCTATATTTTTTATGTCGATTTTAGATTCTACGCTTGAAATTAATCATTTTTGACATAAGGTTTATTAGGTCAGTTTTTAATATTTTAAAAGTTATAAACAATTTAAGGTTGAAATCAATGGAAGATAGGGGCCTTATTTTTCAAAAATGAAAAACGATGTAAACTTTCTGTTAACGCAATTTAATTGAAAAAATGCTTAATAATATAAGGAATAATCGTTTGTTGCCATAGCGCTCTGCAACTGCAAGATAATTTAGGACTGCGGGGCGGGGATTATGGAATAGGATAGAAGCGTATTCGAGCAAGGGACGGTACATCTTCCATTTATTATAACATTTTGTAAGAAAAAAACAAGTGTTAGTTTTTTGGAAAATTTCAAAGATTATTCAAAAATATTTCATCGCGGGTTAAGTGATGAAAATGATTAAAAATTTACGAAAAAAATGTTTTCTTTGTTGCAAAATTAATTTATTGTTAAACATAATTTTTGCGATGTGGACGATTTAAAAGAATAGGAATCGCGAAACAAACTAGCAAATCTTCATTAATGAATTTAGAACTAATGTATACCTACTTTAGTCTTGCGAAAATCGCATTTGTTTATTGCGAAAGTAATTTATTGATAAATGCAATTTTGGAGAATAAATTGATGATAATAATAAGAATCATAAAATCTGTTTAAAAATAAATTATTAATATTAACATACCTTAATAGGAAAAATAACTTCCAACCCATTCCTGGTGAATCGAAAACCAACTCACCTCCACCACTCACTAATTACCACTTGTTCATAAACAAAAATAAATCGCGTTTTTAATTATTAATAATTTCTAACGTTAAAAATTAAACCGGAATAGTGAACACTGCGCGTTTTCGGACGACTGAATCGAAATACAACAGCGCAATTATCGCAAATCAAGAAGAAAAAAACGATCGACGACTCACTCCGAGAACGCATTCCTGAGATAAGAAGATTCGTTGTACCTGGATCCTGGCGCACAGCCAAGAACGTACCTATTTAAATTGTTGTATTTTCAATATTATCGTGTATTAAAATAATTACAGCTGAATATTTATTTACTTTTTTTATTAAATTCTCATTTATCCCGTGATAAAAAAAAATATGTATGAATTATAATGTATTTTAATTAATACACTTGATTATTCGTTTCACTAAATTATTTTATATTTGTGTTCGCGTAATTTTCACAACTAAATAAATTAGTTGTTCTGGCACGGCCTACTTTGATTAAAAATTCTATACCAAATTTGTATTTGAGATTAAATATCTCAAAAACGGTAAACGGTAGCTATTTAATATGTTATATAAAAAATAAAGAGTGATTAATTTTCTATTAAAATAGCATAAAAAATATAGGGTGTCCCATTTAAGTAAAAAGAGAACAAAATCATTTTGCGTATTATAAAAATTTGTTTTGAGAGAAAAAAAGAGTATTTCTTTTATTATTAAGTATTTTTGCATTTGTATGGCGTTGACAGAATATTTATTTCATTTTTCATTATTGAAATATTAGGCTCTAAACATCTACCGATTTCAACATTCATTTGTTTATAACTTTTAAACTATAAAAATTTGACCTATTAAATCTTATATAAAAAATGATTATTTTTAAACGTAGAATCGAAAATCTTCATAAAAAATATATCATTCCATTAAAAAAAAACATATGGTTGATACGTTACGTGATTATTGGACACCTTGTATATATGAAACTAATTTTAAAATGTGAATTTTAACAGTAGCTACTAATAATGTAAGTAACATTTTTTGTATATTTCTTTATAACTGAGATATTGGACTTCATCGTAATCTTGCGCCACCCTGTATATATATATATATATATATATATAAGTAGTACATTTTTAATTGATTAATGGCAATCGGCCAGTAGCCTTTCAGCCAAGGTTAATTATTACGTGTTATGGACGTATTGTGAGGTGTTTTGATTTTATTAATTCAGTAAATACGAAAATCTTCTATTTTAAAGTATTTATCACAAATAAAGCATTGTTTTTACCATGTTTTTAATACAAAAAAAAACAAAGAAATAAATCAGTATTTTATTTGTGTTTAAATTTACTTTGCCTTGTATATACAAAAACAAAGAAAGAAAAAAAAAATAACTGTGTTTTATTTATGAATAATTCAATTTGATTTTTGTATATAAACACAAGTGCCATATGTAGAATATTTGTTTTATTAATTGATAGGAAACACATATATAAAATATATATCCTCCCGATATCCGGAGGCGATGCGGCGAATCGAATCGCACGATCCCGCTGTCAATTGTTTATTTTGGCCAATAAAATTATTTTGACTATATGCAAATTGATTGAATATTAAATCGATTCAATTAGTTTCGTATAAATTGATGCAAACACCGTGTTTACTTTTCATTCTATTTGTTTATGGATACCTTCGGCCCGGCCGCGCATCCATTCGAATAACAAATAACGGCTTTGATTCCCGCTCGTGATTGGCCGAATGGGGATGGAGGCCGTGGGACGGTTGATACAAATAAATTCCCCGACCGGGGAATTTATTTTCGTAAATATGAAATGATAAAGTTGTTGATTTATAAATATTGAATAAATAATTATTTATTTGGGAATAATGAATATATTATAAACTTAGATATAAAAGTGAAGAAAAAGGAATTGCGGGGATCCTCAGTGAATTTAATAAAAACAACAAACATCCACCTGTATGAAAATAATTAAATTCGAATACAATCTCCACGTCAGTGACCACACTTACCATAAATTAGGGCCCCTTTCGAGGGGTTGTTAGCTGCACCCGGTACAATATATTTACTGTATTTTTCAATTATGAATCTAGTTAAGTTACATATGTAGTTAAATCTACCCTTAATCAGTTTTTTTTTTTTTTTTTTTAATTGAATCAAATCTGCTTACATTTATGAAAATACTTGAAATTCTGGTGGTTCTGGAGGGGTTGTTAGCTACACCCGGTATAATCTCTACTCTGTATTTTACAATATAGAATCTAGTTAAGGTATTTAGACAGTTAAATCAACACTTAAGTAGTTTTTAGAATTTTTTATATATTTTTTAATTTGAGTCAAATTTGAACAATCTTGCGAAGATACCACAAATTAGGGTCGCTTTCAAGGGGTTGTTAGCTGCAACCGGCCTAATCTCTAGTCTGTATTTTACAATAAAGAATCTAGTTAAGCTATTTAGACAGTTAGATCAACACTTAAGTAGTTTTTAGTATTTTTTATATATATTTTAATTTGAGTCAAATTTGAACAAACTTGCAAAGATACCACAAATTAGGGTCGCTTTCAAGGGGTTGTTAGCTGCACCCGGAATAATCTCTAGTCTGTATTTTACAACATGAAATCTAGTTAAGCTATTTAGATAGTTAATTCAACACTTAAGTGGTTTTTGGTATTTTTTATATATTTTTTAATTTGAGTCAAATTGGAACAAACTTGCGATGATACCACAAATTAGGGTCGCTTTCGAGGGGTTGTTAACCGCACCCCGCATAATCTATAGTCTGTATTTTACACTACAGAATCTATTTAAGCTGCTTAGACAGTTAAATCAACACTTAAGTAGTTTTTAGTATTTTTTATATATATTTTAATTTGAGTCAAATTTGAAGAAACTTGTGAAGATACCACAAATTAGTGTCGCTTTCGAGGGGTTGTTTGCTGCACCCGGCATAATCTATAGTCTGTATTTTACACTATGGAATCTAGTTAAGCTGTTTAGACAGTTAAATCAATACTTAAGCAGTTTTTAGTATTTTTTATATATATTTTAATTTGAGTCAAATTTGAAAAAACTTGTAAAGATACGACAAATTTGGGTCGAATTCGAGGGGTTGTTAGCTGCACCCGCCATAATATATAGTCTGTATTTTACACTATGGAATCTAGTTAAGCTGTTTAGACAGTTAAATCAACACTTAAGTAATTTTTAGTATTTTTTCTATATTTTTTAATTTGAGTCAAATTTGAAGAAACTCGCAAAGATACCACAAATTAGGGTCGCTTTCGAGGGGTTGTTAGCTGCACCCGGCATAATCTATAGCCTGTATTTTACACAATGGAATCTAGTTAAGTTGTTTAGACAGTTAAATCCACACTTAAGTAGTTTTTAGTATTTTTTTATATATTTTTTAATTTGAGTCAAATTTGAAGAAACTCGCAAAGATACCACAAATTAGGGTCGCTTTCGAGGGGTTGTTAGCTGCACCCGGCATAATCTATAGTCTGTATTTTATAATATGGAATCTAGTTAAGCTGTTTAGACAGTTAAATCAACACTTAAGTAGTTTTTAGTATTTTTTCTATATTTTTTAATTTGAGTCAAATTTGAACAAACTTGCGAAGATACCATAAATTAGGGTCGCTTTCGAGGGGTTGTTAGCTGCACCAGGCATAATCTATAGTCTGTATTTTACAATATGAAATCTAGTTAAGCTGTTTAGATACTTAAATCAACACTTAAGTAGTTTTTAGTATTTTTTATATATATTTTAATTTGAGTGAAATTGGAACAAACTTGCAAAGATACCACAAATTAAGGTCGCTTATTTTTTCATATATTTTTTAATTTGAGTCAAATTTGAAGAAACTTGCAAAGATACCACAAATTAGGGTCACTTTCGGGGGGTTGTTAGCTGTACCCGGCATAATCTCTAGTCTGTATTTTACAATATGGAATCTAGTTAAGCTATTTAGACAGTTAAATCAACACTTAAGTGGTTTTTGGTATTTTTTATATATTTTTTAATTTGTGTCAAATTTGAACAAACTTGCGAAGATACCACAAATTAGGGTCGCTTTCGAGGGGTTGTTAGCTGCACCCGCCATAATCTATAGTCTGTATTTTATACTATGAAATCCAGTTAAGCTGTTTAGATAGTTAAATCAACACTTAAGTAGTTTTTAGATTTTTTTGTATATATTTTAATTTGAGTCAAATTGGAACAAACTTGCGAAGATAACACAAATTAGGGTCGGTTTCGAAGGGTAGTGAGCTGCACCCGGCATAATCTATAGTCTGTATTTTACAATATGAAATCTAGTTAAGCTGTTTAGACAGTTAAATCAATACTTAAGTAGTTTTTAGTATTTTTTATATATATTTTAATTTGAGTCAAATTTGAAAAAACTTGCGAAGATGCCACAAATTAGGGTCGCTTTCGAGGGGTTGTTAGCTGCACCCGGCATAATCTATAGTCTGTATTTTACACTATGGAATCTAGTTAAGCTGTTTAGACAGATAAATCAACACTTAAGTAGTTTTTAGAATTTTTTATATATTTTTTAATTTGAGTCAAATTTGAACAAACTTGCAAAGATACCACAAATTAGGGTCGCTTTCGAGGGGTTGTTTGTTGCACCCGGCATAATCTATAGTCTATATTTTACACTATGGAATCTAGTTAAGCTGTTTAGACAGTTAAATCGACACTTAAGTAGTTTTTAGTATTTTTTATATATATTTTAATTTGAGTCAAATTGGAACAAACTTGTAAAGATACCACAAATTTGGGTCGATTTCGAGGGGTTGTTAGCTGAACCCGGCATAATCTATAGTCTTTATTTTACAATATGAAATCTAGTTAAGCTGTTTAGACAGTTAAATCAATACTTAAGTAGTTTTTAGTATTTTTTATATATATTTTAATTTGAGTCAAATTTGAATAAACTTGCGAAGATAGCACAAATTAGGGTCGCTTTTGAGGGGTTGTTAGCTGCACCCGGTATAATATATAGTCTGTATTTTTCAATACTCAATCTAGTTAAGTTACCTAAGTAGTTAAATCTACACTTAAGCAGCTTTTAGACTTTTTTAGATTTTTTTATATTTGAGTCAAATCTGCTCACATTAATGAAAATACCTCAAATCAGGATGGCTTAGGAGGGGTAGTTAGCTGCACTCGGTACAATCTATAGACAGTATTTTAGAATATGGAATCTAGTTAAGCTATTTAGGTAGCTAAATCAACACTTAAGTAGTATTTAGTATTTTTTATGATATTTTTTAATTGGAATCAAATCTGATCATACTTAGGAAGATACCTAATAATTAGAGTCGCTTTCGAGGGGTTGTTAGTTGCACCCAGCATAATTAATTCACTGTATTTTTTAATGCTGGATTTAGTTAAGTTACCTAAGTAGTTAAATCTACTCTTAAGCTACTCTTTTAGTTTTTTTTTGTTTTTTTAATTTGAAGCAAATCTGCTCATATTTATGATACTACCTCAAATCAGGAAGGCTTCGGAGGGGTTGTTAGCTGCAATCGGAACAATCTATTGACTGTATTTTACAATACTTCGGAGGGGTTGTTAGCTGCAATCGGCACAATCTATTGACTGTATTTTACAATATTGAATTTAGTTATCTAAGTTATTAAGTTAACCCCAAAGCATTTTTTAATATTATATTTAATATTTGACGTAAATTAAAAAAAAAAAAAACATTCCACATTTACGAAAATACCTCAAATTAGGTTGGCTGGGGAGGTGTATTTTTACACTGACATAATTTAATCAGATCGAAAAATATCCTATGGACAACTTTTAATTTCCATTACATTTTCCTTCTTCACTTCACGAGAAAATAAACGCGAACAACAAAATATGCCCGACTGCTAAGTGTTGCGCCACAATGTAGCGCACACGGGAATTACAGTTGTAAATCATGCGCGATTTCCTGTTGGATTTATGTATGGAATCAAAATAATAATACCTTTAATTGCAAACAAATTTATAGCAGCGGCGATAAATTCGGTTGTCCGCATCAACTATTGATACAATCAATACAGATGAATTTATTGGCTGCGAGTTTGGACAGTGCATTTCGGCATCAATAAAACAATTCGACGAATTATATAAAAGTCGGCTTTGATTTATGATTTGTCTATAGATATTTGCAACAACGAATGATTTGAAACACAAAAAAAATAAATAATCATAGGCGAAATAGAAATCCAAAAATAAGGGGGTTTCAATATAAAATTTATAATTGTTTAAATACGTTTCAGTAAGTATTAAGTGAGAAATTAATTCAAGAGTTAACCACGCGTTTATTTTTTACATAATTGTTAAACATGTTTAACCAAGTGTTAAGTGAAGAGTTAATTCAAGAGTTAACCACGCGTTTATTTTTTATCTAATTGTTTAAAAATGTTTCACCAAGTGTTAAGTGAAAATTTAATTCAAGAGTTAACCATGCGTTTAATTTTTACCTAATTGTTTAAACATGTTTAACCATGTGTTAAGTGAAAAGTTAATTCAAGAGTTAACCACGTGTTTAATTTTTACCTAATTGTTTAAACATGTTTAACCAAGAGTTAAGTGAAAAGTTAATTCAAGAGTTAACCACGCGTTTAATTTTTACCTAATTGTTTAAACATGTTTAACCAAGTGTTAAATGAAAAGTTAATTCAAGAGTTAACCACGCGTTTAATTTTTACCTAATTGTTTAAACATGTTTCACCAAGTGTTAAGTGAAAAGTTAATTCAAGAGTTAACCACGCGTTTATTTTTTACCTAATTGTTTAAAAATGTTTCGCCAAGTGTTAAGTGAAAAGTTAATTCAAGAGTTAACCACGTGTTTATTTTTTACCTAATTGTTTAAACATGTTTCACCAGGTGTTAAGTGAAAAGTTAATTCAAGAGTTAACCACGTGTTTAATTTTTACCTAATTGTTTAAACATGTTTCGCCAAGTGTTAAGTGAAAAGTTAATTCAAGAGTTAACCACGTGTTTAATTTTTACCTAATTGTTTAAACATGTTTAACCAAGTGTTAAGTGAAAAGTTAATTCAAGTGTTAACCACGCGTTTATTTTTTACCTAATTGTTTAAACATGTTTCACCAAGTGTTAAGAGAAAAGTTAATTCAAGAGTTAACCACGCGTTTATTTTTTACCTAATTGTTTAAACAAGTTTCACCAAGTGTTAAGTGAAAAGTTAATTCAAGAGTTAACCACGCGTTTATTTTTTACCTAATTGTTTAAACATGTTTCACCAAGTGTTAAGTGAAAAGTTAATTCAAGAGTTAACCACGCGTTTATTTTTTACCTAATTGTTTAAACATGTTTCACCAAGTGTTAAGTGAAAAGTTAATTCAAGAGTTAACCACGTGTTTAATTTTTACCTAATTGTTTAAATATGTTTCGCCAAGTGTTAAGTGAGAAATTAATTCAAGAGTTAACCACGCGTTTATTTTTTACCTATTTTTTTAAACATGTTTCACCAAGAGTTAAGTGAAAAGTTAATTCAAGAGTTAACCACGTGTTTATTTTTTACCTAATTGTTTAAACATGTTTCACCAAGAGTTAAGTGAAAAGTTAATTCAAGAGTTAACCACGTGTTTAATTTTTACCTAATTGTTTAAACATGTTTCACCAAGAGTTAAGTGAAAAGTTAATTCAAGAGTTAACCACGTGTTTATTTTTTACCTAATTGTTTAAACATGTTTCACCAAGAGTTAAGTGAAAAGTTAATTCAAGAGTTAACCACGTGTTTAATTTTTACCTAATTGTTTAAACATGTTTCACCAAGAGTTAAGTGAAAAGTTAATTCAAGAGTTAACCACGTGTTTAATTTTTACCTAATTGTTTAAACATGTTTCACCAAGAGTTAAGTGAAAAGTTAATTCAAGAGTTAACCACGTGTTTAATTTTTACCTAATTGTTTAGATACGTTTCGCCAAGTGAGAAATTAATTGAAGAGTTATGATTGTAGAATATGTGTATTAAAATATTGATTTTATCCACATGAACCTCAAATGGCTTCGATTTACAAAACACGACGAGTTTGATCCGCAAGATAGTTCCCTTAATAAATTATCCCCCCTTTTATTACGTGAATCAACAAAATAATCCGTACGTGACGTTTTCCCTTTTTCCTCTCAGCGATAAATCACGGCGCATAAAACGTGAATCAACGACAAGTCCTCGTCGCCGTCGCCGTCGTCGTCGAGCGCAATCCGGGTGGACGTAAACGCGGCCAGTACACAATGTGCCGTCCTTTTTGCATCGATTTTAATACACACACTTTTATCGCCGCATCCGCATCTGCATGTGATTCAAGGAAATGGCCCCGTTTACACTTCGCCCATTCAGACATTCCGCAAAAAGGCCCCCTTCATTCAGCCATTGCACTCCGCCGGCCGTTGTTACGTTTGACACGTCTATAAATATACATTTTCTTGAGGAAATGTGGGACATAGATGATGCATTATTGGGTTCAGCACAGCTGTTTTGTTCTATATTTAAAGTTTGCAATTTTCATTTCCGCACACAAGTGCGATTAAAGTGGAAAACACAATATTCATTTGATTTTCTAAAAATATGATTCTGCGCGTTTCAATTATTTGTTGCTAATAATAGAGGAGAGGATTTCATTCACTTGCTCACAGTTATTTATATTAAATTAAAAATAAATATGAAAATATTAAAAAAAAAATAATGCATTTAAATCTGAAAAATGATTTATTTTTTTCATTTGACACTTGGTTAATCTGAGCTGGGATATGAACCAAGGACAATGGGTTGAAAATAATCAACCTAGTTTATCCTAGCAAACTCCTGATAAGGCGCCATTTCATACGTCACTGGTTTATTTGTAGTGTTAAATACTAAAAATAATCCAGCTTTCAAGTCTACTAACAACACTGATTCGCTACAGATTATTTTCACAAATAGTTTAGAATGTCTTAGTTTACGAGGTTTGTGGAAAATGTTTGGGATAGTTGGAATAATCTTTGGGATATTGTGATTATGCCAGTTTTGTCATGTAGCAGTGTGTTGTTTGGGTTGGGGATTAAAATAAGTTCGTTCAGCCACCGCGATATTGTTTAAGGTAGGAGGGCGTTGGAGGTGGAGGAGGATTGCGCCATAGTCCAGAAGGGGACGACAGAACATTTTATAAATGTGAGTCGCGGTTTTGATAGAGATGCCTTTATTGTAGCAAGTCAGTGATCTAAAATTCTGGACCTTGGATTTGATTAGCTGGGAGTGGGATTTGAAGGAAAGTTTTGGATCAAATGTAATACCGAGATATTTACAGGTAGAAAATGGGGGGATTGAGGAATTATTGATATTTATTCTGAATGGAGATGTGAGAGGACTGTCGTAGGGAATGAAAAGTTAGGATTTGTTGGGGTTGATGGAGATTTTCTATTTGGCGAGCCATAGGAGAGGGAAATCCACTCTTCCCAAAGCCACACTATCCCTATGGCTCGCCAAATAGAGAATCTCCATCAACCCCAACAATCCTATCTTAACGGACTATTAAATTGGTATCGGTAAATTGAATGAGATAATAGGATGGATTTAGGTATTGAGGATCGGAATTGCATATGTAAATATAGGAGTGGAGAGAGGGGGAACCTTGAGGGATACCCTGTTGGAGTGAAAAAGGTTGGGAAAGTGTGTTGTGGACTCGTACTTTCAGCGATCTATTTTTTTAGAAAATTGTCAATGAAGCGTAGGAGATGGCTTGGCAAGTTTAAGGAGAGGCATTTGTATAGAAGGCCGCACGGAATCAACGGCTTTTTGGATGTCAAGGATTTGACGGATTTTTTGCAAATTTAGCAGTTAGGATTGAAAGAGGAAGTATTGTAGATCTTTTTTCAAGGAAACCAAATTGGATGTGTTGGGAAACCGTAGATTGGATTTTGTTTGTTTAGAGGGGGAGCAGGATTATTGGACGGTAGTTCGATATATCAGACGCATTTTTTTTTTACAAATCCCAATTCTTCCTCCAGGAATGGAAAGCATTTATTTCCATTCCTGGAGGAAGAATTGGGATTTGTAGAGGAAGTTAAAAATTTTAATAATGAATTCATGCATTTCTTTAGGAAAAGATCTATGATAATGATCCAACAATATTATAATATTTTTGATTCCTGGGGATGAGTTTTTTCCCTTACGTAGGACTATGAAATATTCTTCTTCTATTATTTCGTCATTGGGAGGAAATACGTATTATTACACCAAAAATAATATTTTAATATATCACGTGTATAAAATAGCAATAAAAAAGATTTATAATAAAAAAAATCACGCAAACCGTGCAATTCATACAACCGTCTACGAAATAGCTCATTGAGCGTCAGGATATTCGAAATAGACGTGCAAGGTGTTTCGAGGGAGGGAGGCTGAGGTCTTAATTAATGGAACATGCCGGTTGGCGAGGTGCGGCAACTTATTCAGATGCGTTAGCAGAAACACGCTGGATTTAACAAGCTCCGCGAAGGCGAGGCACGCCATCGAAGAGAGTGTTCGGATTTCGATAGATGGGAATTGCAACATCAGCAAGACCCGCGCTACATTCGCTAGAATGGATTAAAACAGACAGACGATTCAGGCCAGACCGAAAAATTCCGATAATTAATACAGTTTGCGATTACGGGCTATTGCTCCTTGAAATGTTTCAAATCTAAAATTGTTTGTTTTTACAGAAATCAACTACTTCCCGGGTTAATGAAGGGATTGACAAATCGAATTTGATAGTATGGCACGATAAGTGTGCGGTCTACAAAAATAAAATCATTTTAATTTAAATAAAAAACGATTTGAAAATAATTAATAAATGAAATGAAATCACCTGTCAGTATTGTGACAATATGTTTTAACAAAATTTCCTCTTCTTGTGATATATTTCATGATACTCTGAAAACTGTACTGGCAGCCTTAGACTAAATAGCATTACTAAATATATTTTACAAAAATGTAATTAATTTATGTAGAGTTTAAGCAATTTATATTTCATTTACGCATGTTCATCATATTGATAAATAATATATTATTATTATACATACATAAACATCTTTATTTCTGTGATTGGAATTTACAATTTCAATACAATATCTAACAATACACTAACGTTCACAATATATATCCAACTCTGAAACTGGCTATCGACCAGTGGTCTTTCAGCCTCTTATTATTATATTTTTGTATCTTTAAAATTAATTTACATAATTTTTAACTATCCTGCCTTATTATTAGGATGTGTTTCCTGTTGGACAATAAAGATTTATTATTATTATAAATTATTTCCACATTTAGCTCTGTGACATTTTGATTTACGTTACGTAAGTACTTTAAAATAACTACTTCTCGGGAAAATACCCCGTCAGACATTGATTTACATAACGTACGCCTGCTGCTGCATATGCATCATGCAGCAATATTTTGATTCGAGAAAAATGCAGTGTAAACAACAAAAAATAACGTTACTCAATATAAGGCCATCTGCAGGCACGTGATTCTGGAACAATCCGTCGTCAGCACACTCTTTTTTTTTATAAAATCATTTTTTGTCTTATTAAAAAACGTGACCGTCATCGACGTGAATTAAAAACGAAATAAATACCACTTAGCATTATATTAAATCGAATCTCATATTAGAATATATTAATAATAATAGTTTATTTAACGGATAATTAAATTCGATTCAATTAGAATACATTAGATTATAATAGAGTAACTTAGGGTAGAGTAAGAGACCTAAAAATCGAAATCGTAATAACAAAAAAAAAAAACTCGCGAGACAAGCTATAAAATCTGAAGAATTTTTACAGATAGAAGTAAATTATATTAATCTTCATTCCTGAGATGGTGTGCGGTCTCTAATTGTGTAGAAGAATGTTACATTCTATTAATTTGAAGTGATTTTCGAGTAAAATTTATTAACGATAACGCCATTTTTATCGAACGATCTGTTTGCCTCGCAGCATTCACTCTTTCTCCTCAAAAAATGTGCGGACCAAAAAAAAAACTCGAGACGGTTGAATTAAATTATATACTTTTTATAGACTAATAATATATGCAACTTAATTTGCCATTTATTATTCAAAATTTAAATAGAAAATCGAACGTTACAAAGTAAATCCGTTGCAATCAGAATTGAAAATTCACAAAAACCCGATTTCGACATTTACCCCATTTGACTTCTTCAATTGGCCATCGATTAAAGGTCTTTCGGCCAATTAGCCTGCCTGAACTTCGCCTACTCTTAATTATTTATATTTCTATTGTACAATTGTTGATGAAATAAAGACATTTTGTTATTATTATTATTATATATATAACATATATATATATATATACAATAAATTAACAATATAATTCTTATAATATGTTATACGTTGTCCTTAGAAAACGGCTATCGACCATCGGTCTTTCTGCCTGTTAGCTTTTATTTGTTCCTGTTTTAAATGAAATATTAGCAAATTAGCGCGCTCTCTCCAACAGAAATCGTGCAGTAACATAATTCAGCAACAATCCCGGTGTATACGGAATGCTCGGGAGTTTAAAACTATCCGTGAGGAGTTTGTCGGTTGTCGGTCGGGGGATGGGGGGCGGCGAGGACGACGACTCGGGAGAGCCCCCTTTAAGACCACCACCAAGAACTGTCACGTAAAGTTAATGACAGCGCGTTCAGATAAGGACGCGAAATAATCAAACGGGCTAATTTCTGGATTACACTCCGCCCCGTCTCACTCCTCGGAGAGTGAGCGAGGGGATAATTGCGCGCAACTTCCCTTTGCTGTTATTATTATTATTATAACCACCGACGATGGCAAATCTTTCTCTTTCTATTCACAACTCTTTTATTATTTTTTTCCTCGGGATTTTCTTCTTATTATTATTATTATAACCACCAACGATGACAAATCTTTCTCTTTCTATTCACAACTCTTTATTTTTTTCTTCGAGATTCTCTAATTATTATTATTCTAACCACCGACGATTTCAAATCTTCCTCTTTCTATTCACAACTCTTTTATTATTTTTTTCCTCGGGATTTTCTCCTTATTATTATTATTATTATTATTATAACCACCAACGATGACAAGTCTTTCTCTTTCTATTCACAACTCTTTATTTTTTCTTCGAGATTCTCTAATTATTATTATTCTAACCACCGACGATTTCAAATCTTCCTCTTTCTATTCACAACTCTTTTATTATTTTTTTCTTCGGGATTTTCTCCTTATTATTATTATTATAACCACCAACGATGACAAATCTTTCTCTTCCTATTCACAACTCTTTATTTTTTTCTTCGAGATTCTCTAATTATTATTATTCTAACCACCGACGATTTCAAATCTTTCTCTCTCTATTCTCAACTCTTATTATATTTTTTTTTTCTTCGAGATTCTCTTTTTCTTCGCATCGCGTAAATCTCGCGCGAATTTAAAATGAATTGATAAGAAATGGAGTGGCTTGAGGGTGGAGGATTTTTTATGTTCGGACTGAATCTCTTCCAGTTTTTAACTTGATGGTTTAATTGGATTAAGACTTACTTGACACAGACACTCATCAATGGAAATTACATTTTTACAGTTTGTGATGCATCGCTCGAATTATGTACCCCTGAAAACAATTTATAGGTCGAGGTAATTATATTTTTTTGATATTACTGTCTTAAAAAAAGTGTTTTAATTATTTGATTGATTAACAAACTGAAATCCTCAAGATTTAATAATAATTATAATGTTTATTGCCCAACAGGAAACAAATTCCCAATTACAAGACAATTTAGTATTAACAGAACAGTAACAATTAAAAATAATAACATTACATTTCGCAATTAACAACATTCTAGTAAGGATGTTAAAACCGTCCGTCCTCTCTGCCGCACATTACCTGTTTCCGGTTCTATCTTAAAAAAAATCGCCATTCTGGGAATGATTAGTTAATATCTTACTCAGGTGCGTAAGAACGAGGTCAAATTTAGGTGATTTTTCCTTGTGGTCTTAATGAAAGGATTCTCCTCAGGAATACGGCTCTTGCTGTGTGTTTTCCTGCATCGAAATGGTTTTCATGTCAGTCGTTATTTGCTGGGCAATTGGGTTTTCTCCTTTTGTAGTGATTTCAGTCAGTCGAAGGTATGGTGATTTTTTCCATACTATTTGGGATTGTTGACCCAAAGTCAGACACCGGCCTTGCCCTCTTCCAAGGATCGACAATTAGCTGCTTTTTTGAACCCTCCTCCCATTCCCCGCATCCAAACACCAATCTGGGTCAACTGTCCCGCGACAGTTGGTATCTCCCTGTCGAAGTTCGGTGATGGACTAAACGAAATTCTATATTAATTTTTTTTCTGAATAACTAATTTAATAAATCACACAACGCTCCATCTATTGCCTAATTTCCAAGTTTTATTTTTATCTTTTAAACTTCCCATATTTGTTATCGCAAACGATTTAAACGCGCAAACAGTAATTTTAATCACGGCAATGATTACTTTAAATCCTTTCCACTCCCGTGTTACACAATTTTTAAAAACCGTTTTTTGTGTGCGTTACTAAATGATGTTAATTAATTTGAGGTGCGGCCACGTGATGTGCGACGACAGTGCGGGATTAGTGGGCATCGTCGCCGTTGTCACGCTCTCAGTTTCACGAGGGGGAGGACCGAGGAAATTAATTTCCCTCGCTCGACCACACATCACACACACACTCACACAGACTCGTCGATTATTGAAGACATTTTTTTAAGTGGACGCGCCATCGAGTTTGTAAATATCAGCCTCAAATGTTGCATGGCAGTATTAAGTGAGAAAGTTATAGAAGAAATTTATTATTATCTATGAATTGTAGAAATTTTCAATGTTGAGGTATAATTTAAATTAAATATAAATCTGACTTACACTTTCTATTTAATTAATATTTAAATTATATCTTAATGTTGTGCATTCAAAATTTTTACAATTCATAGATAATAATAATTTCTACCCAACAGCCCAAAAATTACTAAACCTACTTTGTAGCAAACGAAACCCAAACATTCCTCCTAAATTTCAACATCCTAAATCCACAATATATTCATACATCTCATCACTCATCAACGACTGACATAACATAGAGACAAGGATTTCCGGCTGAAAGACCGACCATTGGTCTTTCAGCCATTTAGTTCGTATTAAATCAAATATTGTATTATAGCTAATTGTATCAAAGCCTCAATAAAGATGTTATATATAATAACACAACAACTTTCTCACTTAATACTGCCGGCTGATATTTAAAACTCGATGGTCGTCCACTTAAAAAAATGTCTTCAATAATCGATATAAATATAATTTAAAAAGAATAAAAATTTAGTTTAATTAGCTTTAATCGGAAAGCGCGTAATAATATGCGCACACTGCGTTTACGTGATTATTATACAGAGAGCTTTTTTATCAGTATACATTTCCCCTATGTATACCTGCAAAATGCGCGAGTCAAATGCATTAATGTATGTGTGTTTAGTTGCATATAACACGCAACTGAACACACATATGCAAAATGCCAAATAGGCAACTAAACATACACACTTAATCGGTTTAGTACGTTTGACTCGCGTTTTCTACAGGTATACACTTCCCCTAATGTATACTGATAAAAAGATAAAAAAACCTCTCTGTATATATATATAAAGATACATTAAATTATCAAAACATCTTAAGATTTCAAATTCTTATAAATAGTCTAAAATATTCACCCATTAGTCTAATATACTGATAGAAAAATTTCATTTGTTTCCATTCATCCATTTGAAAATTATGATTTTTTTTTTCGAAACGTCAAATTTTTCAATAACAACTCCAGGAAATGAATCGTTCCAATTTATTGTATTTTTCTTTCGTGAATTTTGCCTTGTAAATTTCCAGGGACTCCAGCAGGTCAAGTTTACACGCTAAACTTAACATTATCCACAGAATAGCCGCGTATGCTGTATGTAAGAGTTTATTTTATTGGCTAGTTTACAAGACGTTTTAAACACAACAATATATAATAATAATAATAATTTTATTACGGAATCACCTTTTTTTGTTTACAAAAACAATACAATATATATATTGTATTGTTGTTACAATCAATCAATGTATATGCAAGTACAAAACAAAGTACAAAATCAAAGTAATTTCTTAAGTTGACGCTTAAATGTAATGAACGAACTATATATCGTGAATATGTCTAAAATTTTACAAATAATTGAAATCAGTGATGAAATTATGAACTACCAAATAAGAAATTTTAAGTATTTAATCATGATTAAATACTTAAAATTTCTTTAACGTACACAATTGAATTGTTTAAAATACTCTCTCGTAGATTTCCCTTGTTATATCTAAAACTATATGTAGGCTATTCGTGCTCCGTTCAATCGACTTGCCCTTTAAGCTTCAAACCGGCGGAAAATCCTATCATTAACTCGGATCGAGACCACGATGAAAATAGAACAACAAAAGAAACGAGTCGCTGTAACGTCAAACCACACTCAAACAAATTCCTCTTACTACGTTTCGTTTTTTTTTTATTATTATTAAATTGTATGTACTAATGAAAGACCACCGAGCACGTAAATTATTTAATTACAAAGAATGCAACGGGATATGGAAATGTACTCATTGCCGTATTCAATTATTTTTTGGATAATTTAAGGTGAATAGAAGCACTAATTTCTGTTTTATACTATTTCAGCAAGTTTTAAATGAGAAAGTTATTGAAGAAATGATTATTGTGTTGAATAACAAACCGAGCAAATAAATTGATAAATTATAAACCATACTCAGAATTTTACTCATTGAAGCTTTCATTTTGTTTATATTTTTCGTAGTGTTGTAAAAGTGCGTAATAATGTGCGCACACTGCGTTCGCGTGATTATTTTATTTAAGATCATCTAAGATAAATAAATACATTTTGATAAATTAAATAAAAAGATTTTGAAAATAATTAATAAATTATTTCCTCTTTAGCTACTGACTTAAATAATTATATTTTATTTATTCTGATTTTTGATAAAATGTAATATTCAGTCTCGATAGCCAGTTTGTGAATTTTGATTTATTATAACAGACAGTATTATAACATATGTTAAAATGTAAACACACACCTCATTGTACAAAATTCATAAATAAAGATATTTATATATATATAATATTCAGGCTGTACTTTAACAGCAAATGTCTATTATTAAAAATCCGTGGTTACATAAGTACTTTAACAAATGTCCAAAAATAGACATTTGCTGTTAAAGTACAGCATGAATATTATATTTTATCATAAATCAGAAATAATTGAGCAAATCAATTACTTAATTACGAACAGCACAAAGTGATTTAGAAATGTTCCCATTGAAGCATTCATTTGTTTCTTAAATATTTAGTAGTATCGTAAAAGGGCGTAATAATGTGCGCACATTGCCTTTACGCAATTGTAATTTTGAAGTATTAATTACTTAATTACGAACAGCACAAAGTGATTTAGAAATGTTCCCATCGAAGCATTCATTTTTTTTCTTAAATATTTAGTAGTATCGCAAAATAGCGTAATAATGTGCGCACGTTGCCTTTACGCAATTGTAATTTTGAAGTATTAATTACTTAATTACGAACAGCACAAAGTGATTTAAAAATGTTCCAATTGAAGCATTCATTTTTTTAAAATATTTAGTAGTATCGTAAAAGGGCGTAATAATGTGCGCACATTGCCTTTACGCAATTGTAATTTTGAAGTATTAATTACTTAATTACGAACAGCACAAAGTGATTTAGAAATGTTCCCATTGAAGCATTCATTTTCTTAAATATTTAGTAGTATCGTAAAAGGGCGTAATAATGTGCGCACATTGCCTTTACGCTATTGTAATTTTGAAGTAATAAAAACGATTTTTTTAGCGTTGGAAACTAATAATTAGGTCAATTTCGTCCCTTCCATCGACACGCGCTTTCCCTCTGGCCTTCCCTTCGCCCCCGTTTCCCGCGGAGAGGAAATTGAAACATTACACACAGCCTCGGATTCAGCGTCAACAGATCTTTGTCTGGGAAATATTTGTTTTAATAAGATTCTGTTTGGCGAGTTCGAGCCGAGTTCGGAATTTGCAATGGATCGCCAAACAACGTTTGGGGTGTCTTTATTTTAATTGATGTGTTATTGATCCGAGGAGTGTGTTTTAGAATTAGAATAGTAAAGCGACGGGCGACATTAATAAATTTTATCTTCTGTACTGTTGGCGAGTTTTTCATTTTTTTTTTTTCAAAAATAAATTCGACAATTATTTACTAAGTAATAAATGGGACAGCTGTCGAAGATTTGATTATAAATTAAATAAGAAGGATTTGAAAATAATAATTTATTAATTATTTTCCAATTAATTTTAAGTACTTTTTTATAAGAGAAAATATCACAATTTTATCGAAACAATGATTATAAATTAAATAAAAAGAAAATAATTAATAAATTATTTTCTCTTTAGCTAAATAATTAATAAATTATTTTTTCTTTAGCTAAAGGTGCACATCATTTATTAATTATTTTCAAATTCTTTTTATTTAATTTAATATATAATTATTCACTTTATTTTATCTTAATAATTTCCTGTGATTTATTAGTCAGTTTTAATCTTTGCAGAATATTTTGCTGCAAATAAATAAATTCTAAAATTATACAAAAAAAATCAGTAAGCAAATGAAGAAATTCAATTAAGCCTTAAAAAACTATTGTGTTTAAAATAAAATAAAAAATACGTATTTAAAGTGAATTTAGCGTAAGCGTTCATTGAATGCATCGCAATTTATTAATACGGCCCAAAGACACAATGGGGGCTTATTTCTAATCTAGACGTTATATAACCGAGCATTGTCGTCTCCCCAGACTCCATATGTTTTGACACAATGGTTTGTCACAACACTCGCCCATAGATGCAGGCAATATGCTCCGCTTGATCGTATCGCATATTCGAGGCCGATGAAAAGGAAGAGGGGGCGAGGGATCTCCTTTATAATGGGGGTCCAGGCAAAACATCAGTTCGAGCATGAGGGATTCGAAATAATTAATTTCGGATGGCGGAAACGCGAGGACGGTTTTCTTAGTGTTCTACATGCACACAAATAAAAAAGAAGGATTGTTAAAGGATAATTGCAAAAAAAGTTTTAAGATTTAAATAAGTTTCAGTTGGTTTGTTTTACACGCAAATTATTACTTAACAATTCCTAATGTTACTAAAATGTTTTACCAAGTGATTAATGAGACTCAAATTGAAAAAAATAGTTTTCAGTTTATAATAAATTTAAAAAAATAATGTAAGCGAAAAAATAATTAAAATTATCTGTATTTTATTTAATGAATAAAAAACTTTAAACTTTATTTGTATCTAATCGAGAATTTAATTAAAGTTATTCAGTCTAATCTGTGTTTTATTTAATGAATAAAACACTTTAAGCTTTGTTTGTATAACACTAAAATTGTATTTATTGGTTGATTTTTAATAATCTATTCATATTTATTTTATATAATATTTTTAAAATATAAGGTGTCAGAGCTCTTACACGCAATATGTGACAACAATATGTTTCAAGTTAGATTTATTTAATAAATGTTCCCCTCCAGCTGTTAACATAAAAAAATGCCACTAACTGATTTTTGTTGTTGTTTTATCTAAATCAAAAAGAACAAAACTAAAACACGTATAATTTACAAACACGTCAAAAGGCGCAAACGTAACGCAAATATCAGATCCGTGTCGGCGCAATTAATAACCATTTGATAATCCCCGATGCCGTTTCCTCATTGTTTCACGCGAATTTCTTTTCGCGTGTGATAACGCAATAAATACCGCCCCGAATCGGCATCGTTACCATAATTACACCCCCGATAAAAATAATAACAACAAAAAAAAGCGCGCGCGCACAAAAAAAATCAGTAGTGGAGAAAAATAGCGCGATTCATTTAAAGTACGTTTTTATTTATGTATTTCCCTGTTGTTGTTTTTTTTTTTGCTTTAAATTACAAGCCCCCGATATCAATCTTGTTAGATTAAAACCGGCGTGTTTATTTATAGATTTAATTGTGTGTTGTTTGTGTTTATATATTCGGAACAACGCGGGTCAACACGTAATAAATTAAATGGGTGACGTGGATATGATTAAATGGGTTTCCTTATAAAAAAAAAGCGCGGTTTTCGCGTTTCGAGATTGATTCGGGATTGTTGTTTATAATTAAATCAGGCGATCTTAATGTGCGGATTAATGTATATTAATAAAATACTGGCGGTTTGAAAGTGTGCCGAAATGAATGAAAAGGATTACTAGATTAAATTATTCTCAAAAAGGCATGAATTTTTTTATTTGAGTTAAAAAAGTTTTTAATAATTAATTTCGCTTTAAAAAAAAATAATTATGAAAACCAATGAAACTGGCTATAATTATGTCAAATATATTGAATACTTTTGGCAATAAAAAGGGATGCAATGAAAATTTAATTTCACTAAATTCTACATTTAAATAACTAGAGGGTAAGAAATTATGGATACGGATCTATGACCAGTCTTCGATATTTGTGATATTAATTTGAGACGTCACAACACATCTGTTTGATTTGCACAAACTAATTTGTTATATCTTCTTTATGTTGGTTATTTAAATAAAAATACTTGTCCTTTCTTCTACTTAGGAGAAAGGACATGAATTTTTATTTAAAAGCATTTATTTAAATAATTTGTTATATCTTGGAAATTCTGTTTACAATGTAAAACTAGTTAATTGGTGTAATGCGCAATAAATTGCTTTTTTTATCAATTTAGAGTAATATTTTCTTGACTGACAAATTAAAAATGTAAGTACAGTCTTTGGAGATTTATTAATATGAATACGGAAACCCCCTGAAAATAAGCGGGGGTTTTGCGAGTTTAATATATGTTAAAGACTAATTCTTTTTTAATCGATTTCTATTTTTTAATCGATTTTCCACATTGCTGTATTGCTATTTTTTAATCGATTTTCCACATTACTTTATTGCTATTTCTTTCTACTAAGACGCATCCTTAAGCAATCAACTACATTGCGACAACGACCATTCACACAGAATAATTAATAAATTTAAGGAGAGCGAAATCAATATTATTTATTCGAGTAGTATTAATTTATGAAAATTGCTTGTAAACAATAAAAAGAAATAAATTGAACAGAAGATTGCGCTTGCGTTATCTTTATAATGAAAACAAGAAGAGCAAAATTATGTAGAATTTATGAAAAATATCGTAATGAATATGAATTTGAAAAAAAACGGCATTTATTCGAGTTGTATAAATTTAGGAACATTACATGTAAGCAATAAAAGAAAATGAATTGAACAGAAGATGGCGCTTGCGTTATCTTTCCAATGAAAAGAAGAAGAGCAAAATTATGTGGAATTTATGAAAAATATCGTAATGAATATGAATTTGAAAAAACGGCATTTATTCGAGTAGTATTAATTTAGGAACATTATTTGTAAGCAATAAAAAGAAATAAATTGAACAGAAGATCGTGCTTGCGTTATCTTTCCAATGAAAAGAAGACGAGCAAAATTATGTAAAATTAATGAAAAATATCGTAATGAATATGAATTTAAAAAAACGGCATTTATTCGAGTTGTATAAATTTAGGAACATTATTTGTAAGCATAAAAGGAAATAAATTGAACAGAAGATGGCGCTTGCGTTATCTTTCCAATGAAAAGAAAACGAGCAAAATTATGTGGAATTTATGAAAAATATCTTAATGAATATGAATTTGAAAAAAACGGCATTTATTCGAGTAGTATTAATTTGGGAACATTACTTGTAAGCAATAAAAGGAAATAATTTGAACAGAAGATGGCGCTTGCGTTATCTTTCCAATGAAATGAAGACGAGCAAAATTATGTAAAATTAATTAAAAATGTTGTAATGAATATGAATTTGAAAAAATGACATAAAAAGCAATTTCTGATAATAAACAGACACCGTACTTCGCTAAATATTGCATCACAGATAACCATTTTTTTTTTTAATTGTAATAATTTCAAAAGCTTATTACGAAAAATGTCGTAATAATGAATAAGTAATGAATAAACTTAAAATATATTGGAATAATTAAAAAAAAATCCTAGTCGCGGTTTTCCCAGCACATCCCATGCAACAAATTATAATTCTAGCAAAAATAATCTGACAGGGCTAGATTGGGGCATTTTTTCGGCCTGAGTTGCCACTATAAGCAGGCCCTTTTTACCCGATTACCCGAAAGCCGAATCCGGCTTTGATCTCAGAGAAGGCCTAGTGATGGATCAATAAAGCGATTAAATAAGAAATAAACGTCGTAAATGACAATGAAACCTAAACAGTGTTTTACGTGAAAAAAATGTTTATAATGGAGTGTCATCAAATAACAGCGTTAACCATAGAATTTTTTCTACCAAAAGATGCCACAACCTCGCCAAGGAATTTGTCCTTAACCAATCCAATTATAATACCATATCAGATCGCATCATTAAACGAAAATTCTGAAATCCCCAATGTTTCAAATTATAGGAAGTAATGTTAAAGTATGTGATTTATTAACCTTGTTTGAAAAAAAAAGGCTTCTAGTCGTTAGTTCATTGTTGTATTATATACAGGGTCAAGTAAAGCATTCTAGGAGATCATGTTATTGGTCCATCCTTCATTGATGGAAATGTGAATGCACAAAAATACAGTGAAATTCTGACGAATCGTCTCCAAAATCATAAATAAAAAAATGTTATATATTATTATATAAATATTGCATTGAAACATTAATAAACATTTTTAATACAAAATATGGGTGGAAATTGTTAATTTAATATCTATTTGTGCATACAAATGAAAAATAATTTAAATAATTGCTTTGTATGTGTAGAATCCGAAGAATAAATTAAAAATATACGTTTACATTAAAAAAATAATAGAGTTGACCTTCAAATGACCTTGAAGACCTTAAAATGATCATTTATTAAATTAATAATTTCGCAGTTATTTCTTTTAAAAGATTTTGCAAATTATTAACAAAAATTTATTATTTTTTGTTGATTTCCACAGTTAAATCATTAAACGTAGCAAATAAACCGAATTTAGATGTCGTGTAAAGTAAAAAAAAAAGTTTCAACAAGGAGGGGAGAGCGTATTTTGTATGCACTCTGCATAATGGCCAATTATCTACACCTGTTTTTTATTCCTAACATTACGCATTAGGGGAAAAGGGAACGGAAGAAAGGAGGCCTTCCCTCCCCTTCTTGCACTAACTTACGTTTAATGGCATCAATTGGAAGAGTGCATTCACGAATTAGTACATACAGAACAATACGTATTCTTAAATAGATTCTTCTTTTTAATTCTATTTTTGTATTTATAAGAAAATTGGTTTTATTTTTGTAAAAGTTAATTCTACAATAACTTCATATATATATATATTTTCTAATATTAGTAATAATAATAATAATACTTTATTTCCAATACAGGCCGAAGCCTAATTACAAAGGAAATTACAAAACAAAACAAAAATAACATAATGCAAATAAACTATACTTAAAACTAATAAAATATACATGCAGCTAGATATAATTATTATAAACAAGATTTTAATGTTGCAATAAAATTCGATCTTGATGGATTAAATATATCAACAGGTAAACACAATTGTTTATTTCATATTCATTCTAAATTTAAAATAAATTAATAAAAAAATATGTATTATTATATGATAAATATTTCTATTTTTTATTTAATAAAAAAATATTTATTATTATATGATAAATATTTTTTTATTAATTTATTTTAAAGTTAGAATGAATATGAAGTAAACAATTGTGTTTATCTTAATATTAGAAAAAAATATATGAAGTTATTGTAGAATTAACTTTTACAAAAATAAAACCAATTTCTGATTACATCCCCCGAAAATAAAAAAAATGCCTTCCTTTTCCTCTCTGTTTTACATCGTCGTTGTTGTTACATTTATTTATTTTTTTTTTTCTGCGACGCACACGCGTCCCAAATTTTAAATTAAAATACCATCGTGTGTATCGTGCGTTCGCAATATTATGTAAATTGGGGGATCGCGCGCGGAACTCGGGCTCGCCTCCGCCTCCCCGAAAACAAAAAGAAAATTATGTGGCGAACAAACGAAATATTCATAAGTCATTATTTGTAGGTGTCGGCCCTAATTTCGTTGCACGCTCCGCCGGGCCCCGAAACAATAACTGGCGTAAATAATGCCGACGCTGCCGCCTATTTTATTAATAATAAGACTTTATTAACGCGCCCCGGGGGCAACGGAACTGCGGATGTTGATTCTTGTACTGTAATTTCGAAATGTATTAATTACCTAGAAAAAAAAAAACATTGTGTGGAAATTAATGAACAATATTTCAACGCTAATAGGCGGAATAGCGACTACTATCCTGTAATTACAAGCGCCATCTATGTGTTAGGACAAGAAGTACAGCAACTACGGTTTTATTATTACAAGAGCCATCTATGCGTTAGGATGAGTAGTACAGCATATATAGTTTTATAATGATAAGCGCCATCTGCCCGTCAGTGCAAGTAGTATATATAGTTCTATCGTTGATTACTGAGGTACTCAATTTTTTGAAAATCCATGAAAATCAAACTCCTTTACAACTCACAACAGCCAAAGAAAAGACATTTTTTTCCTTGTTTTAATTAATTTCAGCCCTCAGGCTATGATTAATTCTCTTGGGGAGGATCCAGGATTTTAATGGGAAAATCCTGGATTTGAGAAAGACATTCGCGTCAATAATATATTTAAACAACGCAAGTCTGAATATTAATTCTGATGCGTCAATAATATATTTAAATAACGCAAGTCTGAATATTAATTCTGATGCGTCAATAATATATTTAAACAACGCAAGTCTGAATATTAATTTTGATGCCATCTATGCGTCAGAATAAGTAGTATAAGAATAAGCGCCATCTATGCGACAGGACGAGCATTACAGCAACTACGATTTAATAATGACAAGCACCATCTATACGTCAAGGTAAGTATTATATTAGCCACGGTTTTGTAATTATAAAATCCATATATGCGTTAGAACAAATAGTATAAGTTTTATAACTATAAATTTAATCTATGTATCAGGACTGAAATTTTGAAGCTCACTAATGAAAAATGTAAAATCTTCCCTTGAATACGCTGAAAGGAATATTAAGCGAACCTGAACTAGTATATTCCTTCTGAATAAGTTTCGTTTACGTAAAAATCAATAGGATTGACGTTTTTGTCCTAATCCTAGTTAATAACAATTGTTTTAACATATTTTTTTGCTTGCTCCTATTTAAAATGTTTCGCCTATTCTAGGCATGACGAGTTAATTTTCAGCGGAGCCTACGAATGTGCGTAGACTTGGTGTTATCACCTCGTATTCTTCATTGCCACAATCTAAACTAGCTTTTTGATTCCTACGTATGCTTAGGTTGTGAGGATAAATAATTATGTATACGTTAAATTTAACAGCCCCGATTTTATGATGGAAATAGTAAAACCGTATATAAACGCACAAAAAATACGCTTTCAATGTTTTCCACTTGAAAAAGTAAAAGAACCTGTAGGAGCAATTTATATACGAGCCAGTGTAACGAATGTTAACAAAAACCAAGCGCAATCCTCGCAACAAACTATAAAATTACACGGGTAACTTTAAGTGAGCGATAAATCTTCGTGAAACCCAGTGACTTACTCCTCCGGCATTCCAGTAAGGTGTGAATAAGCCATACATCTGCACTTCTTAAAAAAAATGTGTTGTATTTAGAGATTTTTATCATTTTTTTTAAATCTAAGTAAAATAATGAAGTTTTTTTATAACAATGATTTTTTAATTGTTGAGTACGTAAAGATGAATTACACTATTTAATTAAAGATTGAGTTTCGTTTCTTCACTAAATTTAGTAATTGCAGATGTATATTTAGGCCAAGAAACAATTTGTGTGTTTTTGTTTTTAGTTTGATATTGACGTTGAAAATGGTCATAATGTAATCGAAATGTACGTTTGCAATTGATAAATTTTCTGAAGAAAGTCTTCCTTTCTTCAAGAAAATTTATCAATCTTTACGATTTAATGGATGTTTGAGTCATCTTTCATTAAATTGTAAAGATTCTTTTTTATTTATTGAATTGCGGTTTAAAATTGTTATTAATCGAAAATGCAGATCGTTTCATTCATTCGATAATCCACGAGCATTTCCAATACGAAATAATGCGCTCTAACGTTTTAAAACGATATTTCGTATTGAAAGTGCGCATGGATTATCGATTGAATCAAACAATTTGCATTTTCAATAAATTTTAGTCTGTGTAATATTTATTTTGCATAATATAATGTAGGGATGGGCAAAGTCGATCTTTTCGATCGTTTTTGTCACTGCAAAATGAAGTTTATGACAATTTTCTTAATGTTATTTATAATATTAATATTGGAAAGTTTTACCTATTGATTAATAAACTCTATTTTATTGTTATTTAGTAACTTTAGCTACTTAAAATTGGTTATTCAGAAATACTCGATCACTAAATTCACTCGATTTTGCCCAACACTAATATAATGCTTGTTTCTCGAATTTTCCAGAACTTTACATCACGCCGCGTTTACCGTCGCGCGCTCTGTGTAACATTCCAGAATGTTCTTTCCAGTTGCTTCTTTCACTTTCGTTACAATACGTTTAAATTTCGTATGTTTTTAATGTTTTGTGGCAAATGGTTGTATAATTTTAGACAACTGTAAATGGAAAACCCATGTAACGAGTATGTGTAAGATAAGACGTGTCTTGTGTTGTGTTTAGTATTAAGTCTAAACTAAGTCTTATACACAAATCACTGTCCAAGTGATTTGTGTATAAGATGAGTAGAATATGTGAAGCCTTTTCTGGGAAGTGAATGATTGCGAAAGGAATCATATAATTGGAAAGATAGTACAAAGCGATATCTCTTGCCTAATTTATAACTGGCATCATTCTTTTATAGCCTATCGGAAATTCAAGAAAAAAGCAACGCTCTTAAAATAAAAAACATTACATTCCTCCTTAACTAATTTGATTTGATTGCGGGTAATTCATTTAACGTGAGTTTTATCGCGTCGGAACCGATCCCAGTGCATTCACCACAATTATCCGCTGAGTTTTTAATAAAATCGATAAGACTGGAGATGGGAACGGGCGGGGAGGAAAAAAGGGGTTAATTCCGATAATAGAACCGTTGCGATTCGTTGCGCCAAAACGCGATTTCAATAACGTAATGAATTGAATGATCGAACGGTAAACAACCGGCCTGGATCGTCGGGATCGCAATCGAAAGAACTCCTTTGATTAACGAGCAAACTTCCGGATGCACACTTTTTCTTCGGAGAATTTAAATGCGCGGGGATGGAGTGATAAAAAAATAAATAAACGAGCGCGTTTCACGATAATTTTAGAAATAATTTAAACTGCGGATTATTCTGTATTATGGAGGATTCTACTTCATTATACTTGTTAATTTCACCATAAAACACTTCTTACGTTGTTTGTTTAACACTTATTATTTTTTTACATACATATACAAATTGAGTGTAAACATTCCTATAAAGTAAGTGTGATATTACAATATATATATATTGAATGGAACACATGAACAATACACATATAATTTCTTCAAAAAACTATTAATACTTGTTTATTTTATGCGACTGCAGTTTCGATAAATTTAGCTTGTCATCAACAAACATTGATTTGACCAATTTAGCCGAACGTCTCCGTTTTTAATAAAAAAATAAGGATTTAATTAGATATGAATCATAATAATTGAAAAGATAACGCAAGCGCCATCTATTGCCTAATTTTATTAAGTGGATTTTATTAAATGAATTAGCGAAATATATTAATGACGCAGCTGTAAATCTTGTTAAGTTTATTCAAAACTCTATTGTATGTGAAATAATTGCGTGACATCCTTTCTCAATTTCGTCCAGAAACGCGGAAAACGACCTTCAACCATCAATACCGCGTGTTATTGCCGCGAGGGGTAGCTGTATTTGCGGTGGATATCCACCATGAACTGTAAACTCGGCGTCCGGGAGATATAGTGGGAATATCCCTTATATACGAGCGTGTTCAATGAAATCTGAATGTATTAGTAGGGTCGGAAAGGGACGTAACAGGGTTCTGATATAAAATACGGCATGCATGATTGAAGGAATCATCCCGGCGCGCGCGGTCTGCCCGAAAATACACGGCGCGCACAAAAGAGTAGAGAGAAAAAAAAAACGAGAACGAATCCCCGGGGCAGTGAAAAGGGAAGGGAACAAAAAAACAACCACGAACAGATGCCGCGATTATGTAAATTCCGAGGGACTAATTCGTTCCCGATTCGATGACTTCCTCGGGGTAGGGGGGGAAAAAATATAAGATGGGCGAAAACATTAGGGATCAATCGATTAACCTGTCTTCGGGTTATTTCCGCGGCCGCCATTAAAGTTATCCGGTTAAGTTTTTGCTGTGGGGCTTTTGAAAATTTCTTTAAAAGGAAATCGCGAAAATAAAAAAAAAATAATGGGGTTCGTTCTGATTCATTTCCACGGTGACCTAAATTTCTGTTTTATTACTGATTTTTATTTTCGACATCGACGTTTATTTGATTAGGAAAAAAAAAATAAATAAAAATTCTATTAATTTTCTAACTTAACCCGTAATAATGCACAATATATATATATATATATATATA
The DNA here is from genome assembly GCA_963082785.1 of Philonthus spinipes. Taxonomy (NCBI): domain Eukaryota; kingdom Metazoa; phylum Arthropoda; class Insecta; order Coleoptera; family Staphylinidae; genus Philonthus; species Philonthus spinipes. The sequence goes on from OY720315.1 coordinate 20,494,063, forward strand.
TATATTCATTATTTTTATTCCATACAAGTGTGGTTTTAACACATTTTTTTTTACTTTTTTTGACAATTTATATATTATTTATATAAACTTCACTACTGAAGATGGAAGCAAATATATTTAGTTTAATAAAAACATAAGTAGGAGAAAGGACAACAATTTTTATTTAAATAATTTATTTAAACTTTAAACAATATTGTTGTAGGAATTGGCTATCGGCCGGAAGCCTTTCAGCCATATAACACACGATTATTTAACATTTTTATTTAAATAATAAACATGTTTCATCTAACCCGTGATGAAACGTGTTTATTTAAATAAAATTCAGAAATTAAATCAACAACTTCTAGAATTTTTTAAGTTTTCTTGAAGTGAAATATGCAGAGTTGTATGCTTTAAAAATGAAAAATAATAAGAAATATTTAATTATATAACTCTTAGAAATATCTAAAAAAAAATAAAATAAATTCCCGACAGTTATTGAACCAGTAAAACAAATCCTCGTTAAATTGAAATTTATTTAAAAGAAAACATCCCGGCGCATTCACCATTTGTCAAAACCAAATAGCATACCGTGTGATGTGTGTGAAGCTGGCAATAATTCCAGCGCTTCCACCATTTTTTTTTTAAATATGTTAAATAATATTTTTACAACAAATCAGCGACTAAAGGTAAACATTTTATGACCATTTAAGTAAAAAAAAACAAAATCTATAAAACGCGATAACACACAATTTTATAATTTCATCCTAATCAAATTAATGGTGAATTAAAAAATCCCAAAAGTCAAATTTTTAAAATGTTTTTTTTCTTCGAAGTGCACTAATTTAGATTCAATTTTCTTTCACTAAATGTTTATACAATTATTATACAATACATTTCCAATGTAAAAATGTTTACATTCTTATTAGTTTAATTTCTATGGGGCTTATATTTTCCTCTTTCGTGGACATTTTCAAATAATCATATTTTCAAATTCGATACTTTAAATTCAACCATCTTTCTAGAGTTCTTTAAACTATTCTTAATGAACAAATATCACTTGTCAAAGGCTTTACTTTATACTTTCTTAAATTGTTATTACACATTTTGTTGGGTCTCACCAACCGCCTTAAAGGTGTAATTTTCAAAATGGTATATTTCAAAATGGTACTATTTTAAATTCAATTTTCTTTAAAATTATAATAATACATTAAATACAGTAACATACATACATGATACAATGAATAGTTACAATAATAATTATAATTTAATCGTGAAACAAAAAAGTACATTTATTTCCTTAAAAGAAAAAAAAAAACATATTTTACTACATGAATGAATGAGACACAAATAAACAAAATTTTAATTTATTATTATCTTTGTAATAAAATTGAATATAAAATCTGTATAATCCTGTATTCGGATGGATTAACGTGGTTAAAAAAACGCATCAAAACCGTAACCGGAAGCGGATGTAGTGTCCGGTATGCGGGCATAAACTTCAACAAAAGCGGCTCGCTGCAACAAATAAATCCTTTGTGTGCTGAAAATTGTAGACGGCGGACTTTCTTGGGAGGGTGTATTGTTATTTGAATTGCGTAAAATGCAGCGAAAAAAATTCACATTATGAGAAGAATTTTAATTAAAAGTTAATTAATGGATTAAGAAGAAATGATAGCTGATGGGTCTAATTAAGCACACAGAATATTTTAATTTGAAAGCTAACACAAAATATCAAATTTTGTTTGATTTATAAGTGGCAAGGTCTTTATAAATTTCATTAAATTAATAATAAAATATATAAATAATTAATTTGTGGAATTAATTTTTCCCATCAGTGCCATTTCGCGAGTCGCGAGAGATTAATGTATCTAATAAATTATTGAACTCACATACTCATGATATTATTTGTGTTTTTACAAATTTCGCAATGTTCTTGTTTTCTTCAATTATATCAGTGATCAGAGCGTTGATGTTTCGAAAAGTCCACGATTTTTTTTAAGATTTCCCCCATTCTCGGATTCAAAAAATTACAATAATTATAATTTTTGAGATAGTATGATGAAATTTCTTGTAGATATTAAACAAAGCTTGCTCTTTCAGAATATGTAAAAAATTGAAAATACCCCATCCTTAGTTTTCGAGATATTTTCAATTAAACGCAATATTCGACGAATTTTATTGGAATTTCCGGCAATAAGCGTTTTAAAAAATCACAATAATTATAATTTTTGAGATGGTTTAATGAAACTTCTTGTTGATGTTGATGAAAGTTTTCTCTGTTAGCAAACGTAAAAAACAAGAAATACCACATCCTTAGTTTTCGAGATAATTTCAATTAAACGGAAAAATCCACGATTTTTTTAAGATTTCCGTGATTCTCGGATTTAAAAAATTACAATAATTATAATTTTTGAGGTATTATGATGAAATTTCTTGCAGATATTAACCAAAGCTTGCTCTTTCAGAAAATGTAAAAAATAGAAAATACCCCATCCTTAGTTTTCGAAATATTTTCAATTAAACGCAATATTCGACGAATTTTATTGGAATTTCCGGCAATATGCGTTTTAAAAAATCACAATAATTATAATTTTTGAGATGGCTTAATGAAACTTCTTGTAGATGTTAATGAAAGTTTGCTCTTTTAGCAAATGTAAAAAATAAGAAATACCCCATCCTTAGTTTTCGAGATAATTTCAATTAAACGGAAAAGTCCATGATTTTTATTAAGATTTCCGCGATTCTCGGATTCAAAAATTACAATAATTATAATTTTTGAGGTATTATGATGAAATTTTTTTCAGATATTATTTAAAGCATGCTCTTTCAGTATATGTAAAAAACGGAAAATACTCCATCCTTAGTTTTCGAGATATTTTCAATTAAATGCAAAAATCGACGAATTTTATTGAAATTTCCGGTAGTTTGCGATTTTAAAAAATCACAATAATTTTTAGATTTGAGATATCGAAATAAAATTTCGTGGGGATATTAATCAAACCTTCCTCTTTTAGAATATGCAAAAAACAAAATATACCCCATCCTTAGTTTTTCAGATATTTTCAATTAAACGCAAAAATCGACGATTTTTTCATGATTTCCGGCATTCTAGAAATTACAATAATTATAATTTTTGAGATATTTTAATGAATTTGTGTGCAAATATTAATCAAAGCTTTCTCTTTCAGAATATGTAAAAAAAAAACATACTTAGTTTTTGAGATATTTTAAATTAAACGCAAAAATCGACGAATTTTATTAAGATTTCCAGCAGTTTGCGATTAAAAAATCGCAATGATTAAAATTTTGGAGAGATTTTGAAGATTTTTTTTACAAATGTTAAGTAAAGTTTGTTCCTTCAGAATATTAAAAAAAAAAAACATAAAGTACCCTATCTTTAGTTTTCGAGAAAATTTAACATTTTTTTGAGAAAATCGTAATTTTCGGCGGTGTGAAACATGTTTTAAATGTTAATGAAAGTGCAAGGAATGCTGCATACGACTGTATAATTTTTAAATCTGTGGCTGATAAAACCAACAAAATTAAAAGTGTTCCCTGGTGGAATGGGACAAGTTGAAAAAGAAATCCAGAAAAGAGTTCAATAAAGCCAAAAAAAGTGGCAAATTACTGCGAAGCCCTCACGAAATACAATAAGGCTTTAAGACGCTAAAAAATTAAATCCAGGAGACAAATGTGCGAAGGGATAGAACACCTCCCCACAGCAGCAAGAATACAGAGGGTTCTTAAGAGGGAGTACTCCTTGGATATCTGCAGAACACTGAGGGAAAATTTTCCAGGGGAAACTAGAGCTGCTGCTAAGCACTCACTTCCCTGACTGTCGAACTAAATGCTCGGAGTTTGTAACTGAAGTAAACTACGAGGAAATAGGTAGAGCTAGAAGTTGCTCAAACAGGATCTTCACCGAAAAGAGGATTGTTTGAGCAATGAGCATCTTTAAACCGTACAAAATTCTGGAAAGTGATGGCATAGCGCCAATCATGATCCAGAAATGTCTGAATTTGATTAAAACAAACCTAAGGAGGATATTCAGTAGTTACGCAATACGTTGGAACTTCATATTTTATTACCATCCAGAATTTCCAATCTCGTGAACGAAATAAACCACGCCCTACGTTACCATTTCATGTTTTATTGCCATCAAGAATTTCCAATTGTCTCGTGAAATTGGAAATTACTAATGAAACGTTTAGTCACCTTTCATCTAGCGTATGGATAACAAGTTCGCCTTCCTTTAGTGGACGAAACAATGATTCACGGTCGTCTACCTTGTAGACCCAAATCGTTGACGATGCTACTTGTAATTAGGCAAAAGGTGGCGCTTGCGTCGTCTTTAATTTATTATGGAAATTACCACTTCAATTTTTATTACCAACAAGAATTTGCAATCATCTCTTGGACAAAGCAAGCTACGCTCTACGTTACAATTCCATGTTTTATTGCCCTACTAAGATTATTTTACAAACGAGTGCTATATTGGATGAAATAAAATCTTCACTGTATAAATAATAGAAATTTGATATATATTTCGCTTTAAATTACATATCCATAATGAAAAATCGTAATTTCGACTAAAACCGAGCGAGAATACCAACGGGGGGTATTCGGTAAATATGACAATTAGCGTTCGGCGTAAGTGAAGAGTTATTACACCGGAGCACTGCGGGAGGCATTTATAACCCGTCCACAGGAAATATTCCGCGGGTTTATTTATTATTACGCCTCTGGGTCAACGTCGAGGAGCTTTCCTTCGTCGCGGAGTTCGTTCGTTTTCTTCGGCTATCCCCACGTACGGACTAACGATGTAAATATTGGCGTAGGTTGGGCCGGAGTCACTGGAATTTTAACTACGCTCCACAATTGGATTCGAGCTGCTATTTTTTTTCCTCTTCGCCTCTTCCTCGTTCCCGGGTTCTTTATGGTCCCCGGTTAAATTACCGCCGACATTATATATTCTCCTCTTTACCTCTTATTTGCTCCACCAGCCACAAAACTGCATTACGCCGCATACCTGCGGGTTTGTTTAACGTTTTAATTCAAAACCGATGTAAAGTTTTATTTTAATAATTAATTTAATCGACGATTTTCATATGAATCAACAAACGACGCTCGAAAAAAAAAAATAGGTTGGTTTTTTACACGCACACGTTTGCGTGTAAAACAAACCAAGTGAAACGTATTTAACAATTTTTAATACTTTAGTAAAAAAAACGCATGTAATAGTTTGGAAATATCAGAACTCTTCTTCAAAAGAAATTTTTGGATTGTTCCTTCTTGTAATAGCAACTTTAGTTTTTTTTTTCTTTTTTTCTTTGACTAGAAGATATAATTTCTCTTTACGATTACGTCGCGAGGAAGACACAGTCCTGGGTAAATTAAGTGAAAACGAAGCTTTAATTTCAGCGTCGCGTGATTTTATTATTTCTCGTTTCATTGCCGCGAAAATACGGGGCCGTAAAGTGGAAATGAAAAATTTCGCCGGTAATCCGGTCGTAAAATATTTAAATCGCTTTTACGATTCCGAATGCAAAGCCCCGGTGTAATGGCCTTAATACGTTCAATTTTACATATCTGCGAAGAGTACTGCCGGCCAGGCCACTGGATTTTCATAACGGATATCAAGCTTAAATTGTATATTTATGCCAAATGGAAAAAAAAAACTAATCGAAATAACATGAAATATTTGATTTATATATAATTTAGTTAATATTTTGAATTAATACCGCGATGAAACATTTTTTATGTAAAAGTTATGAAGTATTTTAATTAATCAAGAGTATTAATTAAAATACTTGATAATTATGTTCTACTAAATTTTTTACTAAATGTTCCGACTAGTTTCGACAAGTGATCATTTAGTTAATAATAATTTTGTCGTGGAATTCAATAATTGCAATTTTCAATTTACTTTATTAACGGAATCTCCATTTCCAAATTACAATTATAATTACATATTAAAAATTTTATAAGAAAAGTGTGACGCTCTAAAAAGATTATAAAACATATGTATTTTAATTAAATTAGAATAAGATATTTTTTGACTCCAAAGCAACAGAAGTACAAATAAAAAGACTGTTACATTTCGAGATATAACGTACTTATTATCAATAAAATACGCATAACATAAAAATAAATATAAAATAAATATGAATTGATTATTAAAAATCAACCAATAAAACACAGATTAGATTTAAAGTTGTTCAATCTAATCTGTGTTTTATTTCATGATTTTTAATAATCAATTCATATTTATTTCATTAAATATGAACTACCAATGTCTAAATATTAAAACCATAAAAATAAATATTGAAGTGATAAAAATTGCGATAAAAATTAAAGGAGAGTTATAGAAAAGAATATTATAATTTAAGTAGGTGAGAATTATTGAATTTATTATTTTTATTAAATTATTTATTTCAAGCTTTTAAACGGCAAGGTTGCATTTAAAGCCGTTATTGCCCTAATAAGATTATTTTACAAACGAGTGCTATATTGGATGAAATAAAATCTTCACTGTATAAATAATAGAAATTTGATATATATTTCGCTGTAAATTACATATCCATAATGAAAAATCGTCATTTCGACTCAAAACGAGCGAGATATATATTTTCTCTCTTGCAAACATTTTTTTTAATCGCAGTATTTTCTCTTCTACTCCAATTTTTTTTTTTTAAATTAATTCGCCGTTGAAAAGAAGTTGTATTTATAAATATGAGATTACAGAAAGTTATTAGCTCCCTTTGTGTTTTAATTTCGAAATGAAAAAAAAAGGCACGCTCCCCCACCCCACCCCCGCGCAGTAAACTCGAAAAGAAATAGTTCATTAAAAGCGAGGTCGGTCCACCCCCCTCTGCCCTAACGCTGATTACGAGCGATTCCGCCCCCGATATGTTCCACACTTTGTCGTAATCCGGGCTTAAGTTAATGAAGGCAGTTTTAAACGGACGGAAGGGACTTCTCTGGTATTAATTTCTCCTCCCTCATAAATATTATTATCTCTTTATTATTAGATCCATTGTTTTGCTTTTTGTATACATACCAGGTAAGTGAGGATTTTTTTTTGTATAAAAAAACACATTTTTTATTTTTCGATTTTTAATTTCTTAAACCACTCAAAATACTGTGATTTGCTCACTGCGAGCTTCCGCAAATATTCAATACAAGCAGCAATTTTCTTAAAATTGTAAAAGATATTTGTGCCCTCGATTTAGCATAAATCCTTTATTACATAATTTCAATATTTTAAATGTATTGATTCGGGAGTATTTAATGCAAAGAATATAAAAGCTAAAAAACGTTAAGAACTTACAATCAATTACACTATAATAAAATTTAAATAGAAATAAATATTTACTTGGTCAAAGCTGTACTAACGAGACTTGAATCACGAAACGCGTGTCTGTAGATAGCCTTATATTACCTATCTACAGACACGCGTTTCGTGATTCAGTTCTCGTTAGTACAGCTTTGACCAAGTAAATATTTATTTCTATTAAAATTTTATTATAGTGTAATTGATTGTAAGTTTTATTGATTTCATCCAAAATAATACAAATTTTCAGAGTCAGTATTATTACTGTTTGATTGTAGAACAGTTTAAAATGAAATTATTACTTAATTTAACTCAAACTGTGTATTAAAATATATCATTTTCAATGTACAATAATCGTCGCGATGTTGACTGTGTGAAGTCACCGAAATGCACCAGAATCGAATGAAAAAGTTAAGGAAGGTATTGGAATACTAATTTATAGTCACATATTTAAAATTCCGAAGACCTCGTGAGCCTCAATGAAGAACCATACAACATTTTTTTATTTGGATTTTCTATTAAAAATTAATTAATAAATTGAGTTACCTGAAGGTTTTCACTCATTTTCTGTACACCTTGTATGTATATAAAATAGAAAAACGGGATTTATTCACTTGGTTACAGTTATTTAAATAAATTAAATAAAAAGAAATAAAAGTTACGTCAAATTGTAGCTAAAGAGAAAATAATTTATTAATTATTTTCAATTACTTTTTATTTACTATATAAAAGAATTTAAGAAAGTGTTTTCTTTATTTATTTTATTTTTACATCCACGTCCTTTCTATTTCGAGCGATTATTAATCATTAAACGTTTAGATTTCTTTTAACTCCAAGGTAACCCCATTTATCCACGAAATTGTTAATCGCGGACACCCCCCTCCCTCCCGTGTAAACGTTTATTATCTTCGGCCGTAAACAACGTTAATGTTTTTAATTAAGGGGAAATTCTGTACACAGCCGAAACGAGTAGAGGGGAGGGGGGAGTGATAAGATGGACGATAAGTGTTTCCTTCCAAAAAGAGCGCCTCCTTTTTGGTCAGGGATTTTAATCCCTTGGCACGGTTTCTTTTCGTCCCTTACTTTTTTTTCTTTCCTTTTTGGATGTGTGTATGTGTGTGTGTGTGCTTTCTGTCGTGGCTCTCTTCAGACCGGCTTTTGTTCACCACCCGAGGGCCGTTTGTTTTTATAATTATATTTACGGCCGCGCGCGCTCGTAAATTTTTTGCGCGTCCTTAATTTTATTCACCGAAGGGTTATTTACTGTTATGATCCGTTCTGATCGTTAAATTGAATGCTCGATTATTTGTATAGTTGTAGACTGCAACAAATAATGCTTGTAGAGACGGACAAGGTCGATTTTCTCGATCTTTTTTTTTGTTACTGCAAAATTAAGTATATGATAATTTTATTAATGCAACATATTCTATTACCACAAGTAACTGTTCCTTATTTATTGAAAAACATAAATTTATTATTACTAATTATTTTATTTAAAATTACTCATTTAGAAATACTCGATTCGAGTAATATTACTATATTACTTGATTTTGCTCAACACTAGTAACAAACGATTTTTTATATAATCAAAGACTGTTCCAAATAAAAGAATGGGCGATTGTAAAAATAATAGTGTAACGAAAGTGAAAAAAGAAACATCACTATAGAACGTTCCACAGAGCGCGCGATAGTAAACGCGACGTCATCAAAAGTTCCGGAAAGTTCAAAAAACAAGCACGCTATATAAGCGCGCGCTAGCGGCGCTGCAGTCAGTTAGTCTATCACGAACGTCCGAGTGCTCAATATCTCGTTATAAATAAGTAGTGACAATGTGGTGTAAATAATTATGTTAAGTGTATTCTAAATAAATAAATAGACATTGTTTTACTTATTTCCGAGTTTAATTAAACCCGATTTCGTAACAATAGAAAAGAGTAATAACTCACATGATCACAGACATTTAATAACAAATTAAATAAAATGATTTATTTACAGTTTTACAGTTAAAATAATTAACAAATATTTTTATTTACAATATGAATAGATGAACTTGGTTGTTCGTTTCACTAATATTGTATTTCCGACTAGTTTCGTCGAAATTAATTATTAATACCGATATGAAGTTACCCACGGATTTCCAGCCACGGATTTGTCCGGCTCATCCAACATGGCGGATGCGCCGGCTAAATTATTTATTTTAAAATCTAGATTCTCCTTTTTCCCACAAAATTGATCCTAAAAGTTTAATTACCGATATAAAACAATAAAATCAGAGGTATAAATTATGTAACTTTTTAAAAATAATGTAAACTCTCAGCCACGGATTTTGCCTTATGAGATTTTTATACGAAATCCGTGGCTGAGCGTTACAAAAGTTACGAAATACAAACCCAAGATTTTATTGTTTTAAATGATTATCTAGACCTTTAGCGACAATCTAAGAAGATAAACAAGTTCTTGAATTGTGAAAAACACATTCCTTTTGGACTTAGAAAAGTTCGCCTCTCTATACGAAATCCGTGGCTGAAGTTTAAAAATTTATAAAAAAAGTTACGAAATAAATACCCCTAATTTTATTGTTTTAAATGATTATTTAAACCTTTAGCAACAATCTAAGAGCAAAAACAAGTTCCTGAATTGTGACAAACACCTTCGTTTTGGACTTAGAAAAGTTCGCCTCTCTATACGAAATCCGTGGCTGAAGTTTAAAAAATTATAAAAAAAGTTACGAAACATATACCCCTAATTTTATTATTTTAAATGATTATTTAGAACTTTAGGAACAATCTAAGAGTAAAAACAAGTTCCTGAATTGTGACAAACACCTTCGTTTTAAACTTAGAAAAGTTCGCCTCTCTATACGAAATCCATGGCTGTAGTTTAAAAATGTATAAAAAAAGTTACGAAATACATACTCAAGATTTTATTATTTTCAATGATTATCTAGACCTTTAGAAACAATCTAAGAACAAAAACAAGTTTCTGAATTGTGACAAACACATTCGTTTTGTACTTAGAAATTTTGCGTCTATATGAGAAATCCGTGGCTGGGGTTTAAAAATTTATAAAAAAGTTACGAAATATATACCCCTGATTTTATTGTTCTAAATGATTATTTAGAGCTTTACCAACAATCTAAGAGTATAAACAAGTTCCTAAATTGTGACAAACACCTTCGTTTTGGACTTAGAAAAGTTCGCCTGTCTATACGAAATCCGTGGTTGAAGTTTAAAAATTTATAAAAAAAGTTACGAAATACATACCCCTGATTTTATCATTTTAAATGACTATTTAGACCTTAGATTACAATTTTGTTTCATTATAAAACGCAGGAGTCATTTTGAATTCATTCAAAATCCTGAGTATTTTATTGTTTATTCTTTCGTGGTGAACGAAGAAACAGAACGAATTACTGTTTTTATTATAAATTTGCAATATTTATAATAACAACCGTAATTTTCACAAAGTCAATACATTTTTCTACTTATTTTTTATTTTTTTAAATACATATTTCTTATATTTTTGTTCTCAGAATTTTTCATTTATTGCAAAATTACGCGCAAATAATAAGCAGGAGAGAGAGAATGAGGCGCAGGTGAAGTAGTGGAGGCGATGGACCGTGTGATTATTCAGAGTACGGTGGTTAAGCTTGGAAATGAGGCGGACTTAATTCAGGTGGAGGCTCCTTGAAAAAAAAAAAAAAAAATTGGCGCGCCTGTTTTATTACTTGAAACGGCAGTTAACGATCACTTAAACACCGCGCAATTATTTTTTTATACCAATATTATATTCGACAGAGGAAAAAATATAAAGGTTGAATTTAAATCAACCCTAATTATGAATTAAAAAAGAAACTAATTATTTATTTTGTGGCTTACTTAACGTAAGTACTTATTGAATGATTGCTCTATTCGTAAGTATTTATTTTGATATATTTTTTTGTTGATTGTGAAGGCTCAAAGCCTATTTTCATATAGCTCGTCAGAATTGCGTTCAATAAAAAAAATCGTAAAAAATAAAAAAAAACTGCTGCAGGATTAATTTAACTACTTGAACCGCTTAACTAGACTTAAAACTGTAAAATTCAGTTCATAAATTGTAGCTGCTGCAGCTCACAACCCCTCCACAGCCACCCTAATTTTAGCTATTTTCATTAAAAGAATGCTTCTGATGAAGTTACAAAATAGTAAAAATATCCGATTTATTAATCATTTACATCAATGGAATTATACACGTGTCTAATTGATTGTTAATGCTATTGATTTTTTACAAAATATTTAAAAAACAATACTAATTTATAGTCACATATTTAAAATTCCGTAGACCTCGTGAGCCTCAATGAAGAACCATACAACATTTTTTTATTTGGATTTTCTATTAAAAATTAATTAATGAATTGAGTTACCTGAAGGTTTTCACTCATTTTCTGTACACCTTGTATATATATATATATATATATATATATTTAATGAGAAACAAAATGAAACAAAATCTAACTGAGTGTGTTGCGTGTCGACACACCTGGTCTTAGACAAGCGTCCGACGACATACTTAATCCATGTTTATTGCGGGATTTCCCGAGCGGGGGGCTCTAAACGAAATCCCCCGTCTCCACGCATCCCACCTGCAGCATCCCCTTAATAAAGGTAACCCCGGCGCTTCATCCACCTACAATCCAATCAACACGCCAACTCCATCGACACCACTCCGGATTGATTCGAGCGCTAAAAATTAGAATGGATCCAATCAATCCCGCAGCGGCGTGGAAATTCCCTAAAAGGCGTTTACGTAAAAAAAAGCAAACCATTAAAGTCGCAACGAACCTCGCCTTGTCCTCCCTATTAAACAAGTCAACATGAGAAAGACTCGCAGTCAACAAGAGAAAGACTCCTCGCCGACAAGAGAAAGACTCTTCGTCGATAAGAGAAAGACGGGGGGACTTTCTCGTGTAATGTATTATATTAGAAAAAGACGTGAGGTGTCTTTCTCTCGTTGGTAATAAGAAGAAGACTTCCCATCTTTCTCTTGTCAACTCCCCGTCTTTTTATTGTTGACTCCCCATCTTTTTCTTGTTGAATCCCTATCTTACTCTTATTCACTCCCCATCCTTCTCTTATTAACTCCCTATCCTTCTCTTGTCAACTCCCCGTCTTTCCCTAACTGACTTCCCATCTTGCTTTCCACATTCAGTTAGTCCGTTCTTTCTTTCCTCGTCGCACTTTCGTGTCTGTTGTTGTTTGTATTTTTTTTTTATTTTATTTTATCTTCATCGCCTTAGTTTCCGCGTTTGCAGTCCCCTTCTGGTCTCGCAGGCGCCAATTGCATACATAAAATCGACGACATGTTGGAACCGGAAGGAATTACCGCTACACACGTTGCTGCATTACTTGGGGGTCTGTTCGCATAAATCGCCCGTTATGTTTTCTTGCACACTCTTTGTGTGTTACACTCGCTTTTTTTATGATTGCTTCCTCTTAGTTTTTTTACTTAGAGGTTTAAATCACTGACGATAACGTTGTATTAACGAAATTTGCATCTAATGCAAGAGAATTATTTTGTTTTTTTTGTATTCTGAATTAAAAAAAATAATTATGTTTAATGAAATGTTTTCATAAACAGTACAAGTTCGCCTTCCTTTAGTGGACGAAACAATGATTCTCGGTCGTCTACCTTGTAGACCCAAATCGTTGACAATGCCACTTGAAATTAGGCAAAAGGTGGCGCTTGCGTCGTCTTTAATTTATTATAAAAATAATTATAGTCTGTCCCGTAAGCGTGACCGACGATGAGGATTCATATTTTTTTTTAATCACTCTTTTAATCTATAATTATGAAATATTTTAATTAATACATTTGGTTGTTCGTTTCACTATACTTTAGTGAAATGTATAAACCAACATTCAATCCACCACACGCAACAAAAATCAAACAGACAAACATTCTCTAATCGCCTCATTACTGAAATCGACGAACGCCCCTCCGTCATCTACACAGGGGGTGAATATTCATGGTGTTCAATATCTGATTGGATTTACTTTCGTTAATGGCGAATTATGGATGGGAACCTCCCCGCTTCCTCCCCCCCAGGCCCGCGCGTAATTACATTAATTACGGACGTGCGATTTTTCTGCTTGATTAATCATTTCGGTGTTTACTTTCGCAACAAATCATCGGATATCAATTAGCGGCATTCCGAAAATCGCGATCACGGAAACTGCCAATATCGCGCGTCGTCCTTTTCTAATTGAATCCATTGCGTCATTGGTCATTGCATTTCGGCCGGAACGCGATTGTGAAATTGTTTGGTTGTTTAATTGATTAAATCTAAATATACTGTGAAATAATATTGGTAGTTCAATGAAAATTAAATTTTTGATAGTGCTCAACTTCTCACAAATTATTCCTCCATTATTTAGCAATATTTTTATATAATTTTATATAAAAATATTATAGCCATAATATAGCCAATATAATAGCCATTTCGTGATTTTTTTTTGATTTTCACATTTTTTTCATGCATACAACTTTGATGATTTTTTTTTTTCTAAAAAAATGTTCTGTGGATATCCACCAGAAGAAGAGGAAATGCAAATTCCAGCAACGTTGCAAGTATTATACCAAACTCATGTAGTGTTTCAAAATCGACAGAATGGTAGAAACTTTAGAAAAATGGAAATTTCAATTTTGTAACGATTAAAAATCTGAAGAATGAAAACTTCACAAGAATTTAGGAATATGATAGACACAAATTAAGTTAATCAAAAAAATATAATAAAAAGATATTTAAACGAAAATCCTTCATTCATCATGTAAATACCTTAAATTGTTCATAACTGAGGATTCAACTTTGTTATACATTGCAGATTTAAAGACTGTTACTCCTTACTTCACAATCTTTAAATTTGTAATGTATAACAAAGTTGAAGCCTCAGTTATGGACAATTTAAGGACTGTTGCTCCTTATTTCACAATTTATAAATTGTGAAGTAAGAAGTAACAGTCTTTAAATTTGTGATTAAACACTTCACGTACGTTCAAAAAACCATTCAGTGATTGTTATACATTGTTTATCAAATGAATAAAATGAATAAACTTTGTTTGTATTTTATTTATTGTGGCTATATTTTCAACAATTTACACTTGTACCTTAAATTGTTTGTATTTTAACTCATACCATGTGAGTAAAAATACAAACAATTTATTTGTATATCTGTTATTACCAATAATTTCCGTTGTTGATTAATTTTCACAAGAGTGTATATAAACGTCGGTATTTTTTTTTTGCAAATGCCGAAATCCACTTATGGATCCGTTTCCGCATAATTTGAGCCCGCGTTGCGTTCGGGTTTTCGAGTGCAGCCGTTCGTTATTAATGATCAATTAGCTCGACAAATTTCTACTCAACCATGAGATTCCCCCCTTCCCCACACTCTCACTCCATATTTTTCTTATTTTTTTTGTTGGTCTGCGGATGAGTAAATTTATTAGCGTTTTGGTTTTGCAATAAATTAATTCCACCAAACATAGCCGTCAAATATTTGGTGGAATTAATCGGCGTATAAATTTATTTTAAAGAAATTGTAGTGAGAGCGAAGAGAGAGAGAGAGATGGAAAGCGGAAGAGAATAAATTATAATTTGAGTTTGTTTGGTTATATATGTTACTTGTATGGAAAAATGCCAATAAAGGTAATTTTAAATTCAGGATAATTTAATTAAAAAGACCGAAAGACCTCCGGTCGTTTCTCTTAAGAATATATACTTGTTTTAAATTGTCTCATGTATTGTATATTAAATCAAATACGTTTGTATTCTTTAGAAAATAAAGGTGTAATAATAATTAAAATTAAAACACTTGGTTTGTTTCATTTATTTGTTTCTCAGAGGTTAAGTGAGAAATTATTTTTTGTTATTAATCAAAATATATTTGCTCGAGAATGAAATCGTCACGAGAATGAAATCATCTTCATTATAATGTTTCCAAATCTGTAGAGCAAAAATCTCACTAAATGAAAACTGTGATGTTTCATGATACATCACGAGAAATTTATTCTAATGACGTTTCCACATCTGGATAATGGAAACTTAACGAGAATGGAAACTGATTTTCATGATGCTTCAAAATATGGAGATTTGAAACGCCACAAGAATAGAAGATTGTCCAACGGTTTAAGTTGGGAGAATTGAAACTAAAATTAATTAAATCAAATTCTAAATGCTGAAACCGTAAAAAAATAGAATCAGAATTTGTGATAAAATTTAGGATTCACATTTGAAATTTAAGCACTATTGAGGTCGGTGATTTTCATTAAAATCACTTGTTGGAATATTTTTTTTAGGATATAACATATTTTATTTATTTAATATAAACGAGAAACCTTTCATTATACACTTTCAAATATTCAATAATTACTCTGCTAATTAACTTTAATTGTTTAAATATAGAAATTTATCTTTAATATCTTTAGGGTGAAAATGTTTCCATTCTTGTGACGTTTCACAAAAATGGAGATTTATCCTCATGGCATTTCAAAATGTTTAGGATTAAAATATCAACTGAATCTCTTGATATTTCAAATTTAAAGGAATGGAAATGTTTCAAGAATTCAAAACATGTTTTTTTTTTTAATAGGGCTTAACCTCTCACATATTATTCCTTCATTATTTAGCTACATAATAAGCCAGCTGGCGATTTTTTTAAATTTTCGAAAATTTTTTTTTTTTTCAATTTACTGATTTTTTCTCTCTCAAAAAAAATTTAAATCAAAATCAGATTCGTAAAAATTGAAACTATATTTTCATCTATATCCTCTGTGGCGTTAATATATATAGTGTTATTTAATAATAATTATAAATAAAAATATTATTGCTACGGAAATCTCCAGAATGAAATCGTCACGAGAATGGAAACATCTTCATATAATATTTATAAATCTGTAGGGTGGAGATATTCTGGAGAATTGAAAAATTGAAACGCCACAAGAATAGATACTTAATCCTCGTGGTATATCAAATTCTGTAAGGTGAATGACTCTCTTGATCTTTCAAGATTTGAGGAATCTGGAGAATCAAAATGAATCCTCGTGATGTTTCAAAATAATTAGTATGGAAATATTAATATATTTCGAAATTAATTTCCGTGATGTTTAAAGATTTGGAGAATGGACAATGAGAAATAAAGTTATCTTGAAAATGAAGATTAATTCCTGCGATATTTTAATATCTGGAGAATTGATGCGTTATGAAAAATAGAAACAGGCAGAAATACGAATTAGGTATGTTTCAATATTTAGGGAATTAAAACCACACTAGAATTAAGACATATTCTTGTGATATTTCAATATTTTAAGAATTAAAACGTCGCGGGAATGGAAACAGATTCGTGTGATATTTCATCATTTGAAGAATTGAAGCATCACGAGAGAAACAACAAAAACACGTACGTGTTTCAACAATGAGGGAATAAAATCGACACGAGAATGGAAACATATTCTTGTGATATTTCAACTTTAGAAGAATTAATATGTCACGAGAATGGAACTGATTCTTGTGATATTTCAACGTTTGAAGAATTGAAGCATCACGAGAGTAGAAATAAAATACGAATTACGTGCGTTTTAACTATTAAGGCATAAAAACAACACGAGAATGGAAACATATTTTTGAGATTTTTCAACATTAGAAGATCTGAAACGTTACGAAAATGGAAACTGATTGTTGTGATATTTCAACATTAGAAGTATTGGGACGTCACGAGAATGGAAACAGATTCTTGTGATATTTCAAAATTAGAAGAACAGAATCGTCGCGAGAATGGAAACATATTATTGCGATATTAAACATTAGAAGAACTGAAACGTCACGAGAATGGAAATAAATTCTTATTATATTTCAACATTAGAGGAATTGAAACGTCACGAGAATGGAAACAGATTCTTGTGATATAATTAATGGTTTTAATTTTTAGACATTGGTAGTTCATATTGTATGAAATGAAAATTTTAATAAAATAAATTTTAAATTCTCTTGAATATAGGCTAATAACCCGAAACTAGTCGAGAATTTAAAGTTATTCAATCTAATATGTGTTTTATTAGTAGATTCTTGTGATATTTTAACATAGCAAGAACTGAGTCATCGCGAGAATGGAAACATATCATTGCGATATCTCAACATTAGAAGAACTGAAACGTCACGAGAATGGAAATAAATTCTTGTTATATTTCAACATTAGAAGAATTGAATCGTCGCGAGAATGGAAACAGATTCTTGTGATATTTCAATATTAGAACTAAAACATTACGAGAACGGACACAGATTCTTGTTATATTTCAACATTAGAGGAATTGAAACGTCACGAAAATGGAAATATATTCTTGTTTTATTCCAACATTAGAAGAACTGAATCGTCGCGAGAATGGAAACAGATTCTGATAATATTTCAACATCAGGAAAATTTGAACGTCACGAGACTCCTCAAAATCTTCAGTCTGGAAATGTCATGATGTTAGAAACTGATTTACGTGATATTTAAAAATTTAGATAATTGCATCCTTAAGGGAATGAAAATAAATTTTCTTGACATTGGAGAATATGGAAAATTGAAACATGTTTCCATTCTAGAAAAATCAGTTTCCAATATCGTAATAATTCCACCCGCTCTTTCAATTTTTCTCCTATATAGAGAATGAAAACGCCACAATTTAAGTTGTAACCTCCTGATTTTTCTTACAACATTATTTTTTTATTTTAAATTACAACCAGCTAAACGCGTTTCCGCTATTAAACTTGAAATGTATTTCTGCGTATTTGCTGATGCGTGTGTGTGAGTGTTGTGTGGATCGATATTTATTTCCTCTAATTGATTGAGTCGTGTAATTTCTTTTGTTGGGTACATATGTTTGCTGGTAATTGGAAAAGGGACCGGAGAAAGGGATTCGCCCGTCGGGCACTTACTGTTAATTGACTAACGGTATTTCAGGGTTAAAGTGGTTATTGTTTAAGGGCGAACGGACACTCGGGACGATTCTTATTTATTGGGTATTAGGAATAAAGAGAGCCGCGCTCCAACGCGTCCGAAATTCTGATTAGATTGGATGGATCTCGCGAATGCTTCCGCTGGGATTGATTATTAAACAATTTTAATCTCCAATCAATCAAAGTTCGTCGAAATTCATTAAAAGCTAAACAATAATTATCAGACAATATTTATATTCGCAGGTTCATAAATTGTATATTTCACATAGATTATGTAATGCGTTGGTTTTTATAGGGAGAAACAAACATTAAAATAATAAGTTGATAGTGGAGAGTTTTAATTATTTAAATAAAAATTATTGTCCTCTTTTTATTATTTTAAACATTTATTTTGTTCATCTTCAGTAGTGTAAGAATTAAAATCATGCATAAAAATTCTATTGAATATCAATCTGTAGGGAAAAAAAGGCGTGTTTTATCAAAACACGCAATTACATTTTTTTAGACAATATATTTTCTGTACATTTCTTTTAAATTAGTCTAACAAACTGAATCTAGTCGGAATAAAGTTTAATCTGTCTCTCATTTAAATTACTTTACATAGACACGATTTGTGTGTATTGTTGTGTTTAATTATTTGACATAATTGCAATGAAACTAATAAAATGCATTGATAAATAATGAAATTCGTACACACACACAGAGCATACTTAAAAACAGACGCGTGCATGTATGTGTGTATATACATTATGCTAATTAAAGCGGGTGATTAAAATTTCATCAGGCTGATCAGGAAACTTTTCATAGTCCACGGCGAACAATTACTGAATAATTTATCATAAAAGTGCAGAAACAGTTTCAGTTTTCCGGGGGCCTTATTACATTATAACAACGTTACTCTCCCCTCCCCACTCCCCGCCGCCTCCCTTAATGGCCCCGGCTCTTCCGATGCATGGACGAAATTAACGACAGTTTAATTGAACCCATCGCCGGACTTTTCCTTTAACAACTTAATTACGCCCGACTCGGGTTTTTTTTTCCACGAAGGATATTTTATTGTTGTTGTTTCTTAGCATTGTGTGTCGAAAATTATTATTTCTAATAAATTTTAGGGCGTGTTTGCTGCGAAACCTAAATCAATAGGATCGGATTTTTATTATTAATTTTTTATGGGTTCGACAACTAACTTATCAAATAAATAAAAATTACTCTTTTAAGCTTCGTCTTCAATATATAACGACGCACGCTCGTTTGTAAAAGAAAAGGTGTATGCAACACCTCCAGCGGATGATGTAGCAGTTATAAACAGGATAAATGCACACTTGTTTGATCCAGCGTTGCCAAATGTATAGTTCTTTTAAGTGGCCCGTGAGGCTTAAGGAAGGACCGTGTGACTTATTTTCGTTAATAGTTTTATCTAAAAATTAGTCAAAGAGTCACGCTACCTAAAGCTTTTCACTCATTTTCTGTACACCTTGTATATATATATTATCAAAAAAATTCTTTATACCCATAAGAATGTAGGGTCATTAAATATATTTATTTATTTATTTATTTAATTAACGGAGGCCATTACATACAGTAACATACATACATGATAAAATGAATAGTTACAATAATAAAATAATAGAATTAACAAAATAAAAAAAATCTTTACAAAACAATATTCTTAATAGAAGATTTCAATAATATTTTTTGGCAACATTTTTATTGGCTTAATAAAAATAATGAAAAATCGGTCCACATTATTACTAATTATAAGCAGTAGTTTTTATATGTCTCTGTTTGAAATATCTTTAACTATATTCTCATTAATCACTTAGTAAAACATGAATAAATACAGAGTGATCAACAATGATTGCAGACAAGTTAAATTTCCCGCCGGAAAATCTGGGGAGTTTAATCGCTCCAAGTTCATGCCAAGGAAAAATGAATAGTATTTGACACTAGCAGCGTCTTGCGTCCAATTTTGCTTGTGCGTTTTTAAAAATCGAAAGCATACCTTAAACGAACTTAAAGCAGTAATTGAAAAAGAGAAAGGAACACACACGCTTCAGCGTGTAAAAATTAAATGTATAGTTATGATTAAATATTTAAATTATTTTTGGAAAAAAATGTTTGCTACGTCGATGACAATCTAGGGGATTTTCTTTTCACATGAGCAGTTGTACCAACATGTGTATTTGATTGCCTATTTATCAATCTGCAACCATTGTTGTTCACTCTGTGTAGATGTATGAATATTAATTTATATTAAAATCGCTTGGTTTAAATAAAATAAATTAAATAAAAATAATTTGAAAATAATTAATAGTTTTAATATTTAGACATTGGTAGTTTAAACTCTAATTCCAATTTCCATATTTTTTGTTCATCTTTTCTTTTATTTAAGCGTTGTCTAAGGGTTATTGACTTATCAAGCTGTATTATTTAGTTGTATACTTTTTAAAGCAATCATTTTAATTAATTTGTTATTTTCCTGTATTGTGTGTATAATACTCATTTGTAGTTTCATTTCGATATTTTTGTTATTATTTTATAATAGAAGATTTTGTTAAATAGGCGATGTCCGTAAATAAATAAATATTGTATGAATAAATTATTATAAATTTAAATTTAAAGTTATTCAATTTAATCTGTGTTTTATTGGTTGATTTTTAATAATTTATTCATATTTATTTCATACGATTTAAAAATAATTAACAAATTATTTAAACATTTAGCTCTGTAATATTTTGAATTACGTTACGTAAGTACTTTTAAAAAAAAATGTAAAAATAAATATTGTATGAATAAATTATTATAAATTTCAATTTAAAGTTATTTAATCTAAACTGTGTTTTATTGGTTGATTTTTAATAATTTATTCATATTTATTTCATACGATTTAAAAATAATTAACAAATTATTTCAACATTTAGCTCTGTGATATTTTGACTTACGTTACGTAAGTACTTAAAAAAAGTACAATAATGGACACTTGCTGTTGCATAAAAGTAATACACTTTTCTATCACTTGGTTTGTTTCACAAAAAAGTGAAATATTCACGCTTTCACTTTTAGGTTCTTTTGCGTCTGATGAATGTTTAATTAAAACTTAGATTTTTGATCATATTAATAGAACCAAACTAAAATATATCTTGTAGTTTTACCAGAGTATATCGCTTCATATAGTAATAACATTTATTTAACAAATGTAAATAATTAATTTACAATACATTGTAAAATATAAATTAATGTTACATTATCTTCTTCCTCCATATGTGACAAAGGTATCTGATTCTCGATGTGAATATTGACTTTCTTAAGTCTTTAGGTATATAACGACGTATTTTGTATTGCTTTCGAATTTGTCTAGTAAGTTTTTCGATGTGTTCGTCCCATTTAAAATTGTCTTGTATCCTAATTCCAAGGTAGTCAGCGCTCTTAACTTGCATGTTTTTCGATTTAATTTTTATTTCTAGGTTGATATTGTTTTGTTTATTGTTAATCATCATGTACGTTGTTTTTTTTTTTATTTATATAGCAGGAATAACCCTGTGCAATCATGAAATGAAAATAAATACAATTTATCCCATCATTATCATCATTCCAATATCTCGTTTAACAAGAAGATCCAGTGGCGGTCATTGTTACTGTTTCTTCTTTTTTTTTGCACGGCGATTCACGTAAAGCCGTCGCAGTTTCCGACAAAATCGTAAAATCTCGGCCCGTCCGGAGTAGCCTCCAGGAATCGGCTCGTAAATAATAGAGGGCCGCGCTTCTTATCCTCCTGCAAGCCCGGCGAACTTTGAATTATTCAAATGAGCTTGCACATATTCATGGAGGGGACCCTTCCCCCACCACCTTCCAACCGGCTTCCCCTTCGCATCGATTTTACATCTTTGATTTTCCACACGAGGCATGGAGGAGATTTAATAATAATTAATCTACATTCTGATAAATATTTCGAATCAGTTCGTGTTTATTGTGATTAAAATATATTCTGTGGGATGGAAAGACTTCTGGTTGATAGCCAATCCCAGAATAAGATAATAATGTTTTATGTATTATAAAAAAATCATATATAATATAAATAATTCTGTTAGGCTGAAAGACCATTGGTCGATAGCCAGTTTCAGAGTTGGAAATATATTGTGAACGTTAGTGTATTGTTAGATATTGTATTGTAATTGTATATTCCAATCTCAGAAATAAAGATGTTTATGTATGTAATTCTGTTACTTGCAAGGATTAAATGTATATTATTATTATTCAGAATTTATTTATTTTATCCACCCTGTAAAAGCGTATTTTCAAAAATATCTGTTTATATGAGGTAGTGAAAGACATCGTTAAATAATCCTTTTTTTTTTAAATAAAATTAAAACAAATATTAAGTGGTGAATTAACGCTGTATCGATCGCAGTGCGAGAGTTTACAAATTGCCATAAACACATCGTTAAAACGTTACAGTGGGCGCTGTCACTAAACTACATCCCGGGGCTTAACATATCATTAATCTTAACATTAACATAATACAGACGTATTACACGCTCGGGGATTACGCTGGGAAAAAAGCGCCAATCATCCTCCGTCCATTAACCATTCGGGCGCGGAAACGTAATGAAATTGTTGGTCGCCGGCGCAAGCCAGCGTTATTTATGAGACGGTAACGGCTTGATGCAATTTTAATTAAAACTAACCGCGGCCGCTCAAGTGCAATAGTTTTACCGGCTTAATGGCTCTTTGATGGATTATTGTGTTTGTATATATAAAAATATGCGGTGGGAATTATTTTATTTCACCCGATATTTGTAATTCAAAATTGAATATAAATTAACGTTTATTCATGCTGACATCTCTTGTGCAGAATATAAATTAACATTGATTGTTGCTGACATTTATTGCACAGAATGTAAACAGTCGTTTTTGTGGCAGTGGCATCTGTTGTGTAGAATGTACATTAAATGCTGACATTTACTGTGCAGAATGTAAACAATTTGTTGTGGAGAATATAAGTAATCGTTTATTGATGCTGACATCTCTTCTGCAGAATGTAAATTAATATTTCGTGGTGCTGACATCTATTGTGTAGAATATAAACTATTGTTTTTTTTTTTCTAGTGCTGATATCTGCTGTGTGTTGAAAAAAAAAATGCAACTCCTGGACTGGGGTGGGAAATGCAATTATTTGAAGCAACCTGAGGTAATCCTGATTTGATATTATATTTGATTTTCCACATTTTTTTTTTCAAATGTTTGATAAATGCAAAAATAAAAACAACTGTAATCGTTTCAAACAATCGATCAATTGCTAAAACATTTCCCGTCCCGGAAGTTATCATATTTAAATCGGTGCAACAGATATTAGCACCAAAAAGGGTTGCTTCAATTCACACGGCTATCTATTTCATACAAAATTTCACAATGGAAAATAAAAATTAACACTAAGAAGACGGAAGCCATTTTCCTGGGAGGAAAAACCAACGTCAAAACAAATCCAGATTTACAGAAACGGAAATATCCAGCTTTGAAAAATCAGTTAATTATCTCGATTTAAAAATCGACAAGCAGATGAATTTTGTCCATTACGTTAAAGCAAGAGGCCTGAAGCCTACACTACATTCTAAGGAAAGAAACAGAGTTCATCTGTTAAACTTCAGGATGAAGTTCAGCAGATGAAGGGTTATACTCCATCCGGTTAGGTTAGCATATCTTGGAGCCATTCCGTCATCAGGGCGTTAATTCTCTTTTTGGTGGCTGTATTGTTTATCGACTGGTGTTTTTTTTTATTAAACGCCCCTTCTATGTCAATAAGATTCCTAGTGCAGTTTCCATATCTTGCGAGCTTTCTTCTACCGCCAGCTCGTGTAGAGCGTCCACTGTAGACTTACTTGGTTGAGAGCCTTTGGAGCGGGCACCTTTTTAAATGGCCGTGCTGTATGTGGTTGTTCACAATCTTTTCCATCGTCTTGAGGAGAAATGAAGTGAAGCTGATCGGCGCCAGATTTTGCCAGCTGCGTCCTCCTCGTTCGAACTAAATATTAGTAGTTGGATTTTTCTGTCATTCCTTCCTTCTTTTCATATCAGCATCCCTACTTTGACCATAAATTTATCCGACACCCATCTTAATTCAAAATTGAATTATATTATCCTTTTTTTCTTTTTTCTAATCAACTATCCTACATTTAACATATATCTCATTCGAAGCCAATAAAGTAATTCAAAATTGAATCATGCTATCAAATAAACTTTCTAGTCGGAATAAGAAAGGAATTGCAGTCTTGTGATATAACGAAGAAAGTGGAAGGAATAACTCGAAGTAACTCGTCAACGTGATGTATGATAAAAAAGGATGTTGCCTAATTCATCCACAGTATGGAAAATGGTAAGTATTTGGGCGGTTGCTAGAATACCCATTAAGGAAGAATTTGGACAAGAGAGTGAAAAGTAACTCTAAATCAGGTGAGAGGATGTGGGGGGAGTGAATAGTTTAATTTTATTTGGTTTATTTAATTATACAATTATGCCAATAAATGTCTGTTTTTTTGTTTACTTTTAAATAGAAACGAGTAAAAAGTATTGCTTCGTTCGAAATTTCAAGCAAACCTACAAAATGTATTCGGAGTGTTCTTTTTGCATCAGCAAAATAGGAAGGAAGAAAAAAAAGAGAGTAACAAAAGCCTGCATGACGTGTAATTGTGTGTGTGTGTGTGTGTCGTGTCATTATAATTACCCCCCCATGCGATTAATAATTAAAAGGAAACAATGACCTTAACTACATTTGTGCTCTGTGTTTAAAACAATTTTTATGTCGAGCGCCGTCGGTAATAGAGATAATGCTTTTATCTGTTTCCATACATAATTGAATCAACGAGATAAAAAAATAAAAATTTATATGTGTATTTATATAAAAAACGGGGCCATAGGTCAACGTTTGCTAATTTCACCGTCGAAATAAATGTATTCGCAATACGAACGAAACAAAAAAAAAACAACATTCGATAAAATACGAAAAAAGTAATCTACTGTAATTTCTGGAAATTACGATTTATTTAAAATGGGAAATAGAATCTACTACATAAAAAGTTAGAAATCAATTCTTATTTAAAACGAGCAACAGAGCAACTTAGATAGGTGTATTCAATGATACAAGAAGAAGAAGAAGAAGAAGAAGAAGAAGAAGAAGAAGAAGAAGAAGAAGAAGGAGAAGTTATTCTTCTTGTGAAATTGAATCCCCCATAGAAAAATTAATCTGGTAATTGTTAAAAGCTCATATTCAATTCACTTTAAATAAATTAAAAAAAATGAGAAATATATTTATTGCATATGAATGTAAATTCAAGACAGAGCAGAAAAACGTGCGATTGATGACCCAGGACACACAAATCTTTGTTTTAGTCAAGTTTTGTAAAAAAATGACTTATATTCGTCATCACCTTTTCAATTACTGCTTTAAGTTCGTTAAGAGTATGCATTAAATTCTTAAAAACCCAACGCGCGGCGCAGTTAGTGTCAAATATTATTTATTTTTCCTTGATATGAACTTGGAGCGATAAAACTCCCCATGTTTTCAGCGGAAAATTTACTTCATATGCAATCATTATTGAAAACTCTCTATAATAATATATTTTTTGAAAATAGCTAGCCACATTCTCAATGTTTTTTTAATGAATTAAAAAAATAATTTAATAAACTTTAATTAAGTGGGAAATTAATTTATTAATTGAAAAAAAAAAAAATAGACGAAATTATAAAAGATTCTCACTTTTATAATTTCATCGTTTTTTTTTTTTTCATTGATAAATTAATTTCCCACTTAATCAAAGTTTATTAAATATATATATATTTTTAAGGTCATCCCTAAACCTTGAAATCGTCTCAGAAATATACACTTAGTTTTGTATGTTCAATAATCCTAACTGTATATTTCTGACACGATTTCAAGGTCATTCCGTAAGGCAACTTTATTCCATTCTCATTTTTATAACATCATCTGTTTATCTATTCACCCGAAATTAAAATACATCAAATTAAAATCCATCCCGCCGAACCGACAATGCAGTTCCGGCAATTTAATATTGTTTATCATCCCCCTGCCTCGCCGTTGTTTTCGCAAAATTATAATTAATTCCCCGCTGGTGTGGAAGTGAAGAAGAAAGAGCCAAAACAGCGCAGCGAGTGCAAAGAGCCGCCGAATAACGGGTCCTTTGATCTAATCAAGAACGTTCAGAGGGAGATGAGAAGAACGCCGGGTTGAGTCATAACCGGCCTAATTGAACCCGAGTCTTGCCTTGTCCAAATTCATATTGAGATGTTTATCTAATTAATAACGCTCCCTTTCCCACTTACATCATCTGCCCGCTTAATTGTTACAAGACCGCACTGGAAAAATTGCCAATTATCAAATTGTACGGATGTTTGTAATTTTTGGCCCGTGTTTACTCAAGGAATTCGAATAAATAAATAAATAACCCTCGAGAATAATTGCTTTTAAGGAGCAATATTTTTTGCGTACATTTATTCGAGCTATTTACATATTGTGAATTAATTCTATTTTAAGTAAACAAAGAAAGAAAGAACACACTTTAATTATTTGCATCATTAAGGTATTTATTTCGTAAACAATTCCGAATTTTAATTAATACTATATAAATGTCTAAAATATATGAAAATACTTCTAATTTTTGTATAAGTGAGTACAGCGTATAATATCAAGATTAAGCATATACAGGATGGAATGTCGGACATATAATATATATGTATATACAGTGATTTCAAAATCAAAATTAGGCAACAATTGGGCTTTTAACATCAAATTTTGGCAAAAATATTGAGGTATTGTGACTGAAGTCCAAAAAAGGCAATAATAATGACGTACGTACAATTTAAAGTCAATATTAGGCACTAAGAATGATTAATAATTAAAATAAGGCAGACAGGTATACAGTAATATTATATTCCGTTTTTTCCATAATTTTGACTTGAAATCAGGCAATAATAGTCAAGCACGGTTATTTAAAATTTAAAATTAGGCATTAAGAGTGATATAACTTTAAATTTAGGCAACAATAGTGTCATTTAAAGTCAAAAGTAGGCAATAATATTAAAGTGACTTTAGAGTAGAAATTAGGCAATACTAGTGAGATACAGTTAGTTAAAAGTCAATATTAGGCAATGTTTAAATAAGGCAGATAGAGGTGGATATAGTGATTTTAAAGTCAAAACTAGGCAAAAAATAAAACCTTAAAGTTCAAATTAGGCAATAATAATCAACCACGGTGACTTAAAATTTAAAATTAGGCAATAAAAGTGATATACCTTTTAAGTCAGACAACAATAGTGCTTTAAAAGTCAAGTATAGGCAATAATAGTCAACCCCGGTTACTTCAAAATCAAAATTAGGCAATAGAAGGGATATAACTTCATAATAAGCCAATAATAGTGCCTTTAACGTCAAATGGCAATAATATATGCGGTAAAATTAGTCGATAATAGCCAATAAAAATGACGTAAATTGAGTTCAAATTCAAAATTAGGCAAGAGGTCGAATCTTAAAGTTCAAATAAGGCAATAAGTCAACAACGGTTACATGAAATTCAAAATTAGGCAATAAAAGTGATATACCTTTAAAATTAGGCAATAATAGTACATTTAAAATCAAAATAGACAATAATATATAATGTGACTGTAATGTTCAAATTTAGGCAAAAGTCGGTATCTTAAAGTTGAAATTAGGCAATTTCAGTGAGGTATATTTGGTTCAAAGTCAATGTTAGGCAACGAGGGTGACTTTAATTTTAAAATAAAGCAAATAGATGTATATACATTAATTTTAATGTAAAAAAATAGGCAAAAGGCAGAACCTTAAACTTGAAATTAGGCAATAATAGTCAACCACAGTTACTTGAAATTCAAAATTAGGCAATAAAAGTGGTGTACCTTCAAAATCAGGAAACAATAGTGCATTTAAAGTCAAGAATAGGCAATGCCCCGGTTACTTCAAAATGAAAATTAGGCAATAAATTTAAAACTAGACAATAATAGTGCCTTTAAAGTGAAATAGCAATAATATTTGAGATAAAATAACTTTAGAGTCGATAATAGGCAATAAAAGTGACGTGACTGTACGTCACTTTTATTGCCTATTATGCAAACTCAAAATTAGGCAAAAGGTCGAACCTTAAAGTTGAAATTAGGCAATAATAGTCAACCACAGGTACTTGAAATTCAAAATTAGGCAATAAAAGTGATGTACCTGTAAAATCAGGAAACAATAGTGCATTTTAAGTCAAGAATAGGCAATACCCAGGTTACTTCAAAATCAAAATTAGGCAATAAATTAAAAATTAGACAATAATAGCGCCTTTAAAGTCAAATGGCAATAATATTTGAGATTAAATAACTTTAAAGTCGATAATAGGCAATAAAAGTGACGTACAGTCAGTGCAAACTCAAAATTAGGCAAAAGGTCGAACCTTAAAGTTGAAATTAGGCAATAATAGTCAACCACGGTTACTTGAAATTCAAAATTAGGCAATAAGAGTGACATATCTTTAAAATTAGGCAATAATAATCTATTTAAAGTCAAGAATAGGAAATAATATTGAGGTAAAGTGAATTTAAAGTTAAAATTAGGCAAACGGTGGGATTATCAAGCTAAAATTAGGCAATAATACTCAACCCCGGTTGCTTCTAAATCAAAATTAGGCATTAGACGTGATATAACTTTAAAATTAGGTATTTAACGTCAAGAATAGGCAATAATATTAAGGTAAAGTGACTTTAAAGTTAAAATTAGGCAAACAGATTGATATAACATTAAAATTAGGCAACATTGTTGCCTTTAAAGTCAAATATTGGAAATAATATTCAGGTAAACTGACTTTAAAGTCGATAATAGGCAATAACAGTGACTTGCAGTGATTTCAAAGTCAATATTAGGCACTAAAAATGACTTTAAAATTTTGAATAAGGTAGTTAGAAATGCATATAGTGATTTTAAAGCCAAAATTAGGCAATCACGGTTATTTCAAAATAAAAACTAGGCAATAAGAGTGGTATAACTTTAAAATTAAACAACAATAGTGCATTAAACGTTAAAATTTTACAATAGTATTCAGCTAAAGTGACTTTAAAGTTAAAATCAGGCAAAATGCGTAACTTTAAAGTCAAAATCAGGCAAAAGGCGTAACTTTAAAGTTGAAATTAGGCAATAACTATTAATTACGGTTATTTCAAAATCAATATTAGGCAATACGAGTCAAAAATGGGCAAAATTCTGTACATTCAGTGTTATAACTTTAAAATTAGGCAACAATATTGCCTTGAATGTCAAAATTAATAAAAAAATATCGGGGTGAAATGACCTTAAAGTCGAAATTAGACGTACAGTGAGTTAGGAGTCAATATTAAGCAATACTGATGACTTTAAAGTTGAAATAAGGCAGATGGAGCCTTTCTTTCATTTGCCTTTCAAATCATTATATTTGCAATGATTTGAAAGGCAAAGTTAGATAATAAGAGTTACACACGTTGGTTTTAACGTCTACTTTAGGCAAAAATAATGATTTTAAAATTGTAATTAGGCAATTTTAATAATATAAATAATATATTGGATAACTTGAATTAAATAGGTTGAAAGTAGGTTTTAAAGTTATGACCTCATCAGTTCAGTGTGTTCCATATGCAATGCCTTGATGAAGGCGGTTGAACGTGATGATTAAATGATCTGATATGAATCATAATAATTGGACAGATAGCGGGAACGCCATCTATTGCCTAATTTCAAGAGGCTTCGTCAACAATTTTGGATCTACAAGGCAGCCAACACGATTTTCAATGTGTTGATACTGTCATTTGAAATTAGGCAATAGATGGCGCTCGCGATATATTTACAATTATTATGATTTATGGTAAGAATGTTAAATAGTAAATTCTAGAGGTAGTTGGTGTCTTCGGAATTTACTGTTATTATTATGAGAAGGAGAAGTACATCTTTCACTGGCATTCCTGTTTACTTTAGAAAACGCCTTGTATATCAATGTAGTTTGATAGATACAACACACAATTGAATTAAATCGAATGAGACGAGTCTAATACATTATCATTTACGCGAGCACACCTGACGGAATATCTTCGTTTCTTTGTCGCATTTGCACAATATACACATCCGCTTTTGTACTTTTCGGAATTGGAAAAGCGCGTGCAACGGGAACGGGAGTGAAACTGCATAGAGAGAACCAGAAGAGTGTCGCGATAACGTATTAAATTTCTTCGGGAGTGCGCGCCGACAATGGACGCGCGTTTCCCGACGGCTGCAGCGAGAGGTAATATAAAATTCAACAATGACACAAGTGCATTACGCTCGCGAATCTTTTGTCGTGCCCGGCTCCTAAATACGCGAGTAAAAGTTATGAAGTTTTAAGTAATAAGATATTAATATTTACGCCGCCGCGTTCCGCCCCGGGTATTGCATTAAACGCGACCACTGTTTCAGTTTCAGTTCCAGTTTAATATCCTCCGCGTCTGCGAATTTCCCTCTTTTATTTTACAAACGTAGGGAAATAAAAGAATTTACAAAAATAAAAGCCCGGGGTGGGTGTGCGGGGGTTGGTTAGTTGGAAAAACTACGGTTTAAATGTAGTTACACGCGTTCGTTTCAGCATGAACTTTCGAAATTATGTTTTATTAATATCAACCGGTCCGGACTGAAAACTTGTTTGGTTTACATATTTCATTCCATGTGGGACCCGACAAACGTTGATATTTGTAGATCTTTTGATACGTGCAAACATAAAGCGTGTTATTAAAATTGCAACGACGTGCACGTCTGAAATTTATGATTTTTTTTATTTATTTACTGTTTTCCGTTTCGGCTTTCACAAAACACCCGCTTGACGCATTCGAATACGTTCGATTTTATTTTCGTGCTTTTTAAAAAAATTGAAGCTTTATTTTATATACGAGAGTGCATATTTTCTACTCTTCAATATATTGAGTGTGGATTTGTTTTAAAAATAGTTCTTCTGTTCCAGGAGAAATATTCACTCTTATTACATCACTAAAAAGCTGCTACTCTAGGGTACAATAATGGAGCAATTACTGTGGCAGCTTTTAGTCTTTTTAGTACAAACTTGCAATTAAAAATGTCTAATTAAAACTCTAAAATCACGTTTATATTAGGTGTACAACTTTACTTCCGTCGTTTTCCTATAGATGGCTCTAGCTATCAAAATAAATTTTACTTTTTCCCCTCACAACTTTAAAGCCGCTATACCTCACTATGGCTGCCTAATATTGACTTTAAAGACACTTTTATTTCCTGATGTTGGCTCACTAATTTATAGGTTATCATAATTGTGCAACAATAATTTGGAAAAGTGATGTTAAAATCTAAATTAGGCATTAATATTGAGGTACAGAGACTTTAATCTTACTAGGCTATACTAGTCAGATAAAGTTATTAAAAACAAGTGTTGCTTGTTCAGGTTCAGTTCAACTACTGTCTTTATTCATCACACATGTGGTTTACATTATAATGGTGTTTACATATAGATGGCGCTTATTCATAGTTTGTAGTACAATTTTTCAACAAAAGTCAATATTAGTCATTAATTATAAGATTCAGTTGCTCAGATAAAGACAATATTGAGGAATAAGAGTAAGGTATAGTGAGGTAAAGAGGCATTAAATTGAAGATTAGGCAATAGTGTTAAGGTACAGTGTTTCTAAGTCAAGATTAAATAACAATGAGGTACAGTACCATTAAAGTCAAATTGAAACAATAATAGTGAGTTACAGTAACTTTAAATTTAATATTGGGCAATAATAGTCTTGTAAAGTGACTTTAAAGTCAAGATTAGTCAATGATAATTAGGTACTTTGAGGACAAAATTATTCAATGGCAGGAGGTATTTAGGCAATAATATACAGGTTAAAGTCAAGATTAGGCAATAATATTGAAGTACAGACATTTTAGAGTCAATGATAGACAATAATAGTCAGATACAGTACCTTCAAAATTAAAATTAGACAATAATAGTTAGGTACAGTGATTTTAAAGTCAATCTTAGGCAATACTATTAAGATAAAACCTCTTTAAAGTCAAGATTAGGCAATCATCGGAAGGTACAGTGGCATTAAAGTCAATATTGAGCAATAATGGTCAGGTAAAGTGTACTTTAAGTTGAGATTAGTAAATAAAAGTCAGGTTAAAGTCAAAATTAGGCAATAATATTGAGGTACAGAGACTTTAAAGTCAAGATTAGGCAATAATAATCAAATACAGTACCTTCAAAATTAAAATTAGGCAATAATAGTAAATTGCAGTCAAATAAAGTATACTTTAAGTTTAGATTAGGCGATAAGAGTCAGGTTAAAGTCAAAATTAGGCAATAATATTGAGGTACAGACACTTTAAAGTCAATCTCAGGCAGTAATAATCAAGAATAATGACTTTAAAGTCGAGATTAGGCAATACCATTCAGATAAAATTACTTTAAAGTAAATATTAAGCATGCATAGCGAGGGACAGTGATTTTAAAATGAAGAATGAACTATAATAGTGAGGTAAAGATACTTTAAAGTTAAGATTAGGCAATAATTGTCAGATACAGTACCTTAAAAATTAAAATTATGCGATAATAGTGAGTTATAGTGACTTTCATGTCAACATTAGGCAATAATAGTTAAATAAAGTGTGCTTTAAGCTGAGATTAGGCAATAAGAGTCAGGTTAAAGTCAATATTAGGCAATAATATTGAGGTACACAGGCGTTAAAATCAATTTTAGGTAGTTATAATCAAGAATAATGACTTTAAAGTCAAGATTAGGCAATAATAACAGGTAAAGTGTGTTTAAAATCAAGATTAGACAATAACAGTGAGGCTGTAAAATGGTAGTCAATAAATAAAATTGACATATAGTCGAAGTTAGGCAAGAATATTGAGCTACATTTACTTTAAAGTCATGATTGGGTAATTTTTAAGAAATAAAGTGTCTATACGGTTAAGATTAGGCAATACTGTAAGGCACTGTCATTTTAAAATTCCATATTAAGCAATAATAGTGTCATACAGTGCCTTTCAAGTCAAAATTAGGCAATAATATTGAGTTACACTGCAAAAAGTTAGCTGAAATTAGGCTATAATAATAACACGCGATGACATTTAAGTTGAATTAGGCAATAATAGTGACAACAAAGATTAAATTAGGCAGTGGTGACATTAAAGTTGAAAAATTAGGCAATACGAGTGACTTTGAAATCAAGACTAGACAATACGAATGTTAAAGTTTAAATTATTGAACATTAGCTAAGTAAAATTACTTAAAATTCTATAATAGGCAATATAGCTTTAAGTTGAAAAAAGTTGAAAATAGGCAGTGAGTTTAAAATAGTGAAAATTAGGCAATAATAATTAATAATGAATGAGTACTCTTTTCTATTTATGTTAATAATTAGTTAATAACTTTGTTAATCTTACATATAATGCCAAAACTTGACTTTACGTCACCGTACCTTACTATTATTGCCTATTTCATTCATTACGTATAATCGTTTTGTCTAATATCAACATTAAACTAACTTTGTTTAGATAATATTTGTTACTTTTAACTAACTAAGTAACTGTACTTCACTAATATTGTATATTTTCGACTCTAAAATCTCTGCATATTGCACAGTTTTTAACTTAAAGTCACTTTTTTGACTAATTTTTGATTACTGAGGCATTTAATTTTGAAAATCCATAATTATTTTTTATTAAAAATAAATTTGTGATTTTCAACTTTTCATTAATTTCACTACAACTACGCTGTAGCTTCTTCGGGTACAATTGTAGTGGAATGAATAAAATGAGACTAATTTTGACTTTATTGCCTCTTTGGTTGCTCTTTGGTGAAGAATTTAAATACTTCGCTTAAAGAAGCTAGAGCGTAGGAAAACAATTGTAGTGGAATGAATAAAATGTGACTAATTTTGATTGTATTGCCTCTTTGGTTGCTTAATTTTATTTTTGAAGTTACTGATAATATTTTAAAGTTTTTTTTCCTTGCTATAATTAATTTCAGCCCTCAGGCTATGATTAATTATCATTGGGCGGTGAAAATCCTGGATTTGTTGCATTTGCCCGCCCGAATGGGCGCGTGGAAATTTGTTTAGTGTTAGAAACGGGGTTCGCAGTTTGTTTTGGTGTTTAATTAACGCCACCGCACTGGCAAACAATACGGTATCAATCGAGGGGTTCGGGGCCAATAAAACACGGGTTTCGGGGAGGAACGGTTTGTTTGGATAAAATCGAGCAAGGGAGAAATCCATTGTTAAATCCTCGAACACAAAAAAACGACGTATTTTATGATATTCAAGTTTGTCGTGGCTAAAAAAAGTACTCAAAAAATAAAAAGAAAATTAATTATAACTTCAATCCAAATAGATTTTTAAAAATTTTAATTAAGAATTAAATTAAACTCAATTCTATTCAAAAATTAAATAATTCAAAATTAATATATATTCAAGGTATAGTTGAGTAATGTGAAGGGTTTTAAATTTTATTAATACACCAGATGTACATTTCAAGTACTAAGTACTCAGTAACAATGATAAAAAAATATATTTTTTATTTCTTTTTTTTTTACCAGATGCACATTTCAAGTACTACGAGTATTTAGTACTTGAAATGTGCATCTGGTATAAACAATAGTAAAAAAATATATTTTTTTTTATTTTTATACCATAAATAATAAATGGTAAAAAAATACATTTTTTATTTTTTTTATCATTGTTAATGAGTACTTAGTATTTGAAATGTACATCTGGTGTATTAATAAAATTTAAAGTGAAATAATGAATTTCCATTTTCACCTATATTAATATATTCAAGGTTTTAGAAAAGTAATATTGACTTGAAAGAAACTGCACTTCACAGAAAATTGCTTGATTTCGATTTTACCTCAATATTATTTTGATTTTAAAGTCGCTCTTTTGGCCTACTTTCAACTATGACACTGGAAATGATTCTAGATATTAAATTTAATTGTTAAATTAATCCTTATTGCCTAATATTAACTTAAAATTTACTGTGCATCATTATTATTGCTTAATTTTGACTCTAAATAAATATATTCTTTACTAATATTACACAATTTTGAATTCAGTCACAGGATCTCACATTTATTGCCTGATTTTGACTTTAAAGTCACATTTTTATAATTGTAGTTGCCCAATTATGACTTTAAAATCACTATACTTTAATACTATTGCCAAATCTTGACTTTAAAGTCACTGTATCTTATATTTTTGCCTAATTTGGATTTAAAGAGACTGTACCTCAACTTTATTGTCTAATTTTGACTTAAAAGACACTTTACATCACTATTATTGCCTATTCTTGACTATAAACACATTTATCTGACTATTATAGCCTACTTGGTCACAATATTGCCTAATTTTGAATTTATAGAGACTGTAACTCAACTTTATTGCCTAATTTAGTCTTTAAAGTCACTTTACTTCACTATTATTGCCTATTCTTGATTTTAAACACATTTATCTGACTATTATAGCCTATATGTTCATAATATTGCCTAATTTTGACTATAAAGTCACTTTACTTCACTATTAATGCCTGTTCTTGATTATAAACACATTTATCTGACTATTATAGCCTATATTGTCACAATATTACCTAATTTTGAATTTAAAGAGATTGTACCTCAACTTTATTGCCTAATTTTGACTTTAAAGTCACTTTACTTCACCATTATTGCCTATTCTTGATTATAAACACATTTATCTGACTATTATAGCCTATTTGGTCACAATATTGCCTACTTTTGAATTTTGTACCTCAACTTTTTTGCCTAATTTTGACTTTAAAGTCACTTTACTTCACTATTATTGCCTAATTTTGACTTTAAAGACAATTTATATTACTAAAACTGCCTAATCTTAACTTAAAAGTCACTGTATCTAGCCTAATCTTGACTTTAACGTCATTTTATATGACTATCATTGCGTAAATTTTACTTTACAGGCACTGTATCTCAATATTATTGCCTAAACTTTATTTTAAAGTAATTTTACTTGAATAATAATGACTAATATTGACTCTAAAGTCACTGAATCTGGCTATTATTGTCTAATTTTGACATTAAAGTGACTGTTCTTCAACATTATTGCCTAATAATGACTTTAAAGTAACGTTGCCTTACTATTATTGTCTAATTTTAACTTAAAAGTGACTTTATTTCACTATTATTGCCTAATTTCGATTTTAAAATCAATTTAAATCAATAAAAGTGCTTAATCTTAGCTAAAAAGTAACTGTGCCTCAATAATATATCCTAATCTTGACATCAACGTAATTTTGTATGACTATATTTGCCTAAATTTGACTGTAAAGGCACTGCACCCCAACATTTTTGGCTAATGTTGACTTTAAAATTACAGTTCTTTAACATTATTGTTTAATATTGACTTTAAAGTCAGTTTACCTTACAATTATTGTCTAATTTCGACTTTAACTTTAATTGTGAGCTTAGAAATCACTTTACTGCAAAAATATACCCTAATCTATACTGTAACGTCATTTTACATGACTATCATTGCCCAAATTTGACTTTACAGGCACTATACCTCAATATTACTGCTTCACCTTCATTTTAAAGTCACTCTGCCTGAATAGTAATGCCTAATATTGAATTTAAAGTTACTGTACCTAATTATTGTTGCCTAATTTTGACTATAAACTACTTGAAGTTTTATAATCAATAAAAGTAAAGTGCTGTTCACTTTTATAAAAGTGAAGTGCAGTTCATTTTTATTGATTATAGAAGTGTATGTAACTTTAATTGTCTAATAATGATTAAAATAATAAACAATTTTCTTTTCGCCGATTCTATTTTTTCGCCGGAATTGCACTTAGTTGAGTGTTATTCATCACACGATGCTGAAATTGTTGCTTCCACACTCCGGAATAAAAATATTTCCACGCCGCGAGGGTGGATTAAGGCGCACCTTTTACATACACGCGCGCTGAATACGGCGTTTATATACACACATACATCAGCCCTTTATTTGCGGCGAGTGCTAAAAATCCACACCAGGAATTGTTTCTATTACTTTCCAGACAAGAAAAATTGCGCTCCCCGCAAAAGGAATTCAGACAGGTGACATTAAATAAATATCGCGCACGTCCCGCCCTTTATTTGAAAAATTCCTGACGCGGGGAGCAAAAAAAAAGGAACACACCCTCCTCGGCTAAACAAATTCTGTCACACGGTTTTTGTTAAATAGATATAATTCACATTCTGTTGTTGTTGTATTTTTAATTGTAATTTCTACTTTGCTCTTTATTCTAACAAGCAATTTGTTTTGCTTCGTAAATTCCTTACTTTTCGTGCTCGAAATTTACATATAATTTTTGAAACAAAGAATTGAAATAAAATAATAAGTAATAAAATAAATAAACACACACCCTGTGAAGGGTATATATTTTTGAATATATATAAATACATATCATAAATAAAGTAATAATAACTATATAAAATTAAAAAAAATACGTATCCATCAACAAGTATCTTCGATAATAAGTTATACAAACAGAATTAAAAAATGCATGCTTTATTTAATAAACAAAAATGTATAATAAAGTATAAGCCTTAAGTTAAACATCAACAAATTTATTGTAAGTATTTTTTTTAAATTACATTAATATATATCTACCCTCTAGATTTAATTACTTAAGATATTTTGTTTAATAACCACCGCAACCAAATGACTCACCCATGAATGTATTATACTTATTCTTCTTGGAAATAAATAAATAATAAATAAAATAAGAATATTGATTGATTAGCGTAGTTTTTAGTTGTTAAAATAAACATACTTTTTAATGAAAAAGTAAGAGAAAATTTGGCTGGGTGTACCAAGAATAAATTAGATTTTTTTGTAAGCCTTCACAATTTATAAATTTTTTTTTCTATAATCAATGCCTAATTAAAAAATATTATTATTATTAAAATAGATTTGTGTGTAATAAAAATTATTAGTATTAAAGCACGATCAAAAATATCCGTGTGAGGGTAGTTCAGTAATTTATTTGCACGAGCTATATATATTTTTTTCTCTCGCCCCTTTCTGGTCGTATAGTGTTGCGCCGTGGCGTGGAGCACAGCGGGGAATCTCATTAAGGCACCTATTGCGCCCTTAAGCATCTAATAAAACCACGGAGATCCAATAAAATGTAAAATTCCGTGTTCATTATGTGAGATGCGTTACAACCTACCTCCCTCCCACCCCTTGATCCGTTCCTCGGCTGGCTGAACCCCCTCGCGCACCTAATAAAAATCTCTCAAAACGTTCGACACGGATGAATATTTATCAAAAGGGTATGTTTATGTCTTTACACGCACATAAAATGCACTAAACTCAACGTAAAACTCCGCGTTTTATGTTGATTCCCGTTCATAATTCATTCCGCCTCAATATTTATTGTTATTTAAAATTCGCGTTTTTTTTCGTCTTTCTTTTCTCTTCTTATTGCTTGTTCAAGTTTAATAATACTCGGGGAACAAATAACAAAATATTATTAAACCTGAACAAGCTATAAGAAATATATTTATAACAATATTCAGCCGAAATGAATTATGAACAGGCATCAACAGAAGATAGTTATTCTAAATAATTATTTCACCACAGTAATATTTAAAATAGTTATCTATCTGTGCTAATATTCATAGATAACTATTTTAAATATTACTGTGGTGTAATAAACAAAAAATTTATCGCAACTTTTATGCAAAACAGCATTATCTACAGAAACATTATGATAACTATAAATCACAAGGGTTTTATAATTCGTACCCAACTTCAGGTTTATTTATAAACATGTTGAGATTTATAAATGAATAAGTTCTTGAACTTGAACAATTCAAAACAGCATTATGTACAGAATAATTGTGATAGATTTTCTAATTGGGATCAAACACGAAAATTTCTCATATTCGAGTGGCTGTGCAGGGGCTGTAAGCTGCGTCAGATACAAACTATTGACTGAATTTTATATTTCGAAGTCTAGTTACGCGATTTAGGTAGTTAAATTAATCCTGTTGCAGGTTTTTTGATTTTTTAAGGATTTTTTTAATCAGGATCAAAAATGAGCAAAAACACGAAAATTACTCAAATTCGAGTGGATGTGGAGGGGTTGTAAGCTGCATCAGATACAAACTATTCACTGAATTTTGTTGTTCGAAGTCTAGTTAAGCGATTTAAGTAGTTAAATTAATCTTGTTGCAGGTTTTTGATTTTTTAAGGATTTTTAATCAGGATCAAAAATGAGCAAAAACTCGAAAATTACTCAAATTCGAGTGGATGTGGAGGGGTTATGAGCTGCATCATATACAAACAATTAACTGAATTTTGTAGTTTGAAGTCTAGTTACACGATTTAGGTAGTTAAATTAATCCTGTTGCAGGTTTTTGATTTTTTAAGGATTTTTTTAATCAGGATCAAAAATGAGCAAAATCACGAAAATTACTCAAATTCGAGTGAATGTGGAGGGGTTGTAAGCTGCATCAGATACAAACAATCGACTGAATTTTGTAGTTTGAAGTCTAGTTACGCGATTTAAGTAGCTAAATTAATCCTGTTGCAAGTTTTTGATTTTTTTAAGGATTTTTTTAATCAGAATCAAAAATGAGCAAAATCACGAAAATTACTCAAATTCGAGTGGATGTGGAGGGGTTGTAAGCTGCATCAGATACAAACTATTCACTGAATTTTGTTGTTCGAAGTCTAGTTAAGCGATTTAAGTAGTTAAATTAATCTTGTTGCAGGTTTTTGATTTTTTAAGGATTTTTAATCAGGATCAAAAATGAGCAAAAACTCGAAAATTACTCAAATACTCAAATTCGAGTGGATGTGTAGGGGTTATGAGCTGCATCATATACAAACAATTGACTGAATTTTGTAGTTCGAAGTATAGTTACGCGATTTAGGTAGTTAAATTAATTCTGTTGCAGGTTTTTGATTTTTTAAGGATTTTTTTAATCAGAATCAAAAATGAGCAAAATCACGAAAATTACTCAAATTCGGATGTATGTGGAGGGGTTGTAAGCTGTGTCAGATACAAACTATTGACTGAATTTTGTAGTTCAATGTCTAGTTAAGCGATTTAAGTAGTTAAATTAATTCTGTAGCAGTTTTTCGATTTTTTCAAGATTTTTTTATCAGGTTCAAAAATGAGCACAAACACGAAAATTACTCAAATTCGAGTGGATGTGGAGGGGTTGTAAGCTGCATCAGATACAAACAATTGACTGAATTTTGATAAGAATCGATAAGATATGGAGGGGTTGTAAACAACACCAAATACAAACAATTAATTGAATTTTTGAGCTATAAATCACGAGAGATTTATAATTCGTTGCTAACTTCAGGTTTATTCATAAATAACTTCAGATTTATTAATTAACAAATTATTGAACCTGTATTATACAAAACCACATCATCTACAGAAACTTTTTGATAACTATAAATCACAAGGGATTTATAATTCGCACCAAACTTCAAATTTATTGATAAACAAACAACTTCAGATTTATTTATGAACAAGTTTTTGAACCTGAACTATTTAAAAGAGCATTATCTAAAAAAGCATTAGGATAACTATGAATTACAAGGGATTTATAATTCGTATCCAACTTCAGGTTTATTCATATATTTCATGTTTATCAATTATTTCAATTAGTCAATACAGCATTATCTACAGAAGCATTATGATAACAATGAATCACAAAAAAAAAACTATTTAAGTTTAGTTTTTTAAACAACTTAAGTTTTATTAATGAATAAGTACTTTAACCAGAACTTATACATTGATAAATTTTAAGTATTTCATAAAAAAAAAACTGAAGTTTCGTTGTATTTTGATCACACAGGTCTGATGAGTTAAGAGATGACAAATTATCCGAACGCTAGATGATGCTGGTTGAACAAAATTAAACAATAAAGTTGTTCGTCATCACGTTT
Organism: Philonthus spinipes; assembly: GCA_963082785.1. Lineage (NCBI taxonomy): Eukaryota > Metazoa > Arthropoda > Insecta > Coleoptera > Staphylinidae > Philonthus > Philonthus spinipes. The sequence continues at coordinate 20,535,364 of OY720315.1, forward strand.
TTCAACCAAAACAATAATATATGAATTACACGAAAAACAATAGAGTGGCGTCCATTGTTTTTCGTTTAATTAATACCGAAACCCATGTGTACAATCATCCCCATTGTGGCCCCCCTTTCCAACACTGCGTTTCCTTTCAGCCCCGCAATTCCTTGAGGAGAGTGCACTCTGGGTAATTGGAGGGGTGCATTTCGCATGCACCCGATGAAATTATCCGCATTAAATATTGCATAATCCCGGCCGGCAGGGGCGGGGAGAGGGAGATCGCGCGCGCGGAAGGGTGGACTTTTAAAAGAGTAATTAAAAATGCTCTGGAAGACGGAGTGGATAGAGAGTGGCTCGCAGATTGCCAATTATAGATATGACTTTTTCAACTCGCGGAACTTCAACGGCTCAAAAGTTCCGACCTCCACTGACTCACTCCTGTGCTTTTTATCCCTTTCTTCTTCTTCTTCTACTACTTTTTTTTTAATAATGAATTTTATCTCATGCGCTACGTTTCATAATTATTGTCCGCGCTTCGGTAATTTATTTTCAGGACATTATTACATGCGGTTAAATATTAACGCTCATTTCGAAGAGCGCTTTTATTATAAATCAGTTCAACATTTTATTGATTAAAGTTGCGGTTTACTAGAAAGATATCGCTGTACAGTGACGTGAAAATAATATTTTAATTTTAGAAATTATACTGACTCAGTGTAATACAAATTAGTAATTGCTAAGTAATAATAAAAGGTTCTTAGAAAAAACATTATGAAGTTCATACCTGAAATAAATATCTTGAAGCGAATATAAGGTTTGTGTTACTTTCATGTTAAGTGAAAGTAACCCAAATTGAAGGTGCCGCGAGGGGGTTGTACGGTTCAGCAAGTACAAACAATTGATATTATGTAATAGTTTGGAGTCTTATTAAGACATCCAACTAGTTAAATTTGCTCTCCTGAGGATTTTAATATTTTTTGGGATTTTTTTTTATATGCAGTCCAATCTGTCCTACTAAGGGAATATAACCGAAATTGAGGGTGCCGGTTGAGGGTTGTACTGTGCAGCAAGTACAAACAATTGTTATTATGTAATAGTTTGGAGTCTTATTAAGACATCCAGCTAGTTAAATTAGCTCTCATGCGGATTTTAATATTTTTTTGGATTTTTTAAATTGCAGTCCAGCCTGTCCAACTAAGGGAAAATAACCGAAATTGAGGGTGTTGTGGGAGGATTGTACGGTGCAGCAAGTACAAACAATTGTTATTATATAATATTTTGGAGTCTTATTAAGACATCCAGCTGGTTAAATTAGCTCTCATGAGGATTTTAATATTTTTTTGGATTTTTTTAATTGCTGTCCAATCTGTTCTACTAAGGAGAAATAACCGAAATTGAGGGTGCTGTGGAAGGGTTGTACTGTGCAGCAAGTATAAACAATTGTTATTATATAATAGTTTGGAAGCTTATTAAGACATCCCGCTGGTTAAATTAGCTCTCATGCCGATTTTAATATTTTTTTAGATTTTTTTAATTGCAGTCCAATCTGTCTTAGTAAGGAGAAATAACCGAAATTGAGGGCGCTATGGAAGGGTTGTACTGTGCAGCAAGTACAAACAATTGTTATTATATAATAGTTTGGAGTCTTATTAAGACATCCAGCTAGTTAAATTAGCTCTCATGCGGATTTTAATATTTTTTTGGATTTTTTTAATTGCAGCTCAATCTGTCCTACTAAGGGAAAATAACCGAAATTGAGGATGCCGTGGGAGGGTTGTAAGGTGCAGCAAGTACAAACAATTGTTATTGTATAATAGTTTGGAGTCTTATTAAGACATCCAGCTAGTTAAATTAGGTCTGATGCGGATTTTAATATTTTTTTGGATTTTTTAAATTGCAGTCCAACCTGTCCAACTAAGGGAAAATAACCGAAATTGAGGGTGTCGTGGGAGGGTTGTACGGTGCAGCAATTACAAACAATTGTTATTATATAATAGTTTGGAGTCTTATTAAGACACCTAGCTAGTTAAATTAGCTCTCATGCGGATTTTAATATTTTTTGGGATTTTTTTAATTGCAGTCCAATCTGTCCTACTAAGGGAAAATAACCGAAATTTAGGGTGATGTGGAAGGGTTGTTCTGTGCAGCAAGTTCAAACAATTGTTATTATATAATAGTGTGGAGTCTTATTAAGACACCCAGCTAGTTAAATTAGCTGTTATGCGGATTTTAATATTTTTTAGATTTTTTTTTAATTGTAGTACAATTAATACATTTTATTCTTTGTGTCTTGATTTTCTTTTGTGGTATTATTTCAAAATCCCTTTACAACTTCTATATCACTTTTAAGTTTTTAAGTTTATCGTTTTAGGTTAGGTATTTTTATAGTTCGGCATTTTGAGTCCGCAGTTAGGTTTAGATTTTAAAATCTTTTAGTTTTAGCTTTCTAATTTTTTAATAAAAAAGTTTTATTTTATTATATATATATAAATCTTTATTGGCAGGTTATTTTTAACAAAGTAATAATAATAAATAAATACAATAAATAATTAACATAAAAATAAATTCTTCTGCCAATTGTTATTTTATTATTTCTTAGGTTTTATTTATTTAAGCTTTAGGTTTTGCGTAATTGTGTTGTTTGTAGGGCCTTAGTGTCAGGATCTTTTTACAGCCCGAGCAGTGTCGCTATTGTCATATTAGCTTTAAGGACGACTGACATCCTTACATCATATTTTTAAAGGTTTCATACATGAGATAAAATCAGTGCATGCAATACTATTTGAGACCAACTAAGGACTTTAGCAATCGAAGCTGGTAATATGGTAGAAGTTTTAGTGGGTAAGCTTCCAGTCAACGTTTGACTGGAAAGAGTCTCACAGTTCGTCCGTAGAATTTCATTTTCTTTATGGAAAATATTTAAATAATTAAAGTATCAAAGATTTCTTTCATGGTATATTGGATTACATTATATTCAAATTCAGGAATCTCGAAAACTCCTTATTCGGGGGACTTAAAACAGAAATTGTGGCATAGACCAGCAAGACTGGGAAATATTTTTTTTAGGCTTGGTGGAAAAATTAACAAGAATTAATCAGGAATCTTGGAAACTTCTGAATCGGGGAACTTAAACCAGAAATTGTGACGTAGACCAGCAAGATTGGAAATATTTTTTAACAGGAATTAATGAGGAATCTTGGAAACTTCTTAATCGAGGAACTTGAACCAGAAATTGTGACATAGACCAACAAGACTGGGAAATATTTTTTAGACTTGGTCGAAAAAATAACAGACTCTTTCCTTTACTAACGTTTCCAAATAATTGATACTTCCATAAAATTATTTGATGATTTAATGGATTGCTTTTAGATATTTTATCAAAATCAATAATATTAGTTAGATAAAGAATGACACTTGTTGTTTTCCATATTTTTGATAATGGTCTGAAAAACCGAAACACGTATCAGTATTCTGAATAAAAATATGGAAAACAAGTGTGATTCTTTATCAAATATTAAAATCCGTTTCCATCAAGAGTGTAGCGAAGCAAGTATGAAAATGAATAATATTTTGAAAGCATCTCGCGATACAGATAAGTAAACAGGGACAGATTTTCTTCTTAGGCTGGGTCGACAAATACGTTTATAAATAATCAAAGTGCCAAAGAATTCTTTAATGGCCTGATGGGCTGCCTGGGAATCCGGAATCTTGAAAGCTTTTCGATCGGGGAATTTTAGCAAGGTTTTATGACATTGATCAGTAAAGGAATCGGACTGAGAATGATTTTATTCTGAGGTTCCTCCTCAAGATTTTTAGTCATAAGATACTTGCTAATATACATACATAACTATTAATGTCGACATACATAACTAATAATGTGGATAATATATACTGGTGTGAGTTACGTGAAGATTAATGAATATAATCATATATACTGTAAACTTTTCTTCACTAAATTTATTTTAGTCCAGATGACATTTCAGTTACCCTTATGGTAACTGTTTCTCCATTGAGAAGGAACACATCGTGTTCGAAATGTTATCTGGACTAAAATAAATTTAGTGAAGAAAAGTTTACAGTGTTCTTATTATAATAATGTCGACGTAAATTTTTGTATGTCTATCAATGATTTGTTTTCAAATGAATTATTTCAATGTTCAAGGTATAGAATCTTGAAAAAAAAATCATAAATTCACTAGATGACTCATTTAAAATTAACTATAAAGTGTATGCTTCAAACATAGAATAAAATTGGAAACTTTTATTTTCGCAAAGGGACGCTGGGAATAATATCGATGCATGGCGTAACGATTAACTAAAAGAAAAAAGGAAGAAAGAGAGAGGACTAAAGGGCGAGGGCTGGCATTCTTTCCTCGCTACGTGCCCCGATTAAACTGTATCTTTTATATATCGGTAAGCAATATCGTCTCCCTCGCAGTCCTCGAAGGGACACGCGCCCTTAATATTTGAGTTCCGCTTTCGGCTTTGTGCGCGACGCGACGGAACGAACGGAACGGAGGCGGCAGCCAGCTACTCAGCTACTCAGGGCCGAATGCAAAAACTGCTTAATATGCGCCATTTGTCGCCCGCCTTTCATATTAATATTACATTTTATATATGGAAATGCATGAAAATGCACTTAAAATATTTACATTCCCTCTCTTTCGCCCCAACGCCGGGGATTAATCCGCGGCGCTAATGCGAAAGTCTATACTTTGCATCACTTCATAAACCCGCTCGTATATAAATTTTTACATATAATAACATAAAATCGGACTATTTTAAAATACGACCAATCGTATTTAGTATGATATTATTTAAAAAAAATAACGGACCGATTAAATTTCCGACCAAAAAATCTTGAGCCAAAAAGAAAAACACTTCCTGATTTTGTGTATTATTTCTGTTCTCGAACATGGAGTCAGAACACCATTATTTATGTTCAATTTATTGCTATTATAAATTAAAAACGACGCAAGCGCCATCTATTTACTAATTTCATGTGGAATCGTCAACGATAATAAATGGACATGGATTGTTTAAATTTCCTGATCATTAACGTCGTTGTCAGTGTTCTGCTGATGAAATGCGTAATGTGATATTAAAATATAATTGGAACTAAAAGTATTTTTTATATATGTAAGAATATTATTTTAAATAAAAATCACTTGGTTTATTTCACAAAATATATATTTATATATATATTTAATCATGTTTCACCAAGGGATTAATGAGAAATTATTTTAATTTATAAATTATATCACACTTTTCTCAATTTTCTTATCTAAATAATCAGCAAATGACCAAAGTAATCGAAGCGTCCTAAAGTTCATATATCTTATTTTAATCACGAAACCAACCGATCTTAATGGGCGTTAAATTGTTTTGTTAAACGCGGTGTTAACGAACTAATCAAAACCGTCGCGTGCTCGCAATTATAGTGCAAATATGGATAAAATTGGTGCGGGCCAGGGAGTTGTCGTCGTCGTCGTTGTTGTTGTTGTTGTTGTTGGCAATATGCGGACGGCGGGGCGCAACACCCGCAACGGCACCATAACGGAGTCAATACGTGCAGAATTAATGCATTTTGATTGGTTATTAGCTCCATATTTGTGTGCAATGACATTTGTGCATTGGGACTTGGTTACGTCGGTGCGCTCTCCTCTCGTTCTCTCCTCATTATTGCATTTCCCGTTACTGCGGAATTTACCAATACACAAACACACACAAACACCAACACATACGCAAACACTCCCCAACTTCTTCCGGCGAGAACTTGTTTAAAATTTCGCAATGTAGATTCGACTAAATTTCAATTACCTGAAATTTGTTTTGATGTATCAATTATAAAAAAAAGAAAATTTTAATCTAATTTAATTGAAATCAATAGAAAAGACTAGGAATATGGTTTCAGCAAGATAGCGCTACCTGTCTACAGCTGAAGCTAGGAAGTTGCTTTTTATACACAGTATAAAATTTAAATAATTATTTAAATATTTATTCACTTGCTTACAATTATTTAAATGTTATATTTTATACCGTGTATAAAAAGCAACTTCCTAACTTCAGCTGTATGACAGGTAGCGCTATCTTGCTGAAACCATATTCCTAGTCTTCATCCCATTGCAGGTCCCACATGGGGTTTGTCTAAGGTGATAGTGACAATTTCCGGTAGATCCTCTCCTTCTCAACAATCAACTATATAAATTATTTACAGTCATTATTATTCAATAATAAAATTTCTTCAAAACTAGTTACTTTACATCAACATCCAAAAATTTCTATTCAAACACCCTTTGTATCCCTTATAATACGATCGACGACAGAAAAATACTCGCCGTCCCCATCGCGAACGGGGGTCGCTTGCATCGCGCGCAAACGGCGAAACTCGCAAAAGAAAATTCCTTTATATAAAGTGAATCCGTCTTTTGAATATAAAGGAGGGCCTTTGATACGCGAATTTAAACGCGCCCGTCGACATTAATAACTGTCAAACCGGCATTATGTTAAACGCCCAAATTATTTCGTCGTTATTCCCGCGTTTGCGTTGCATCCACCCCGCCCCGATGCGCCAATGAATAATGCAAACAAATATATATATTTGAAAAAAATTGAGTGTGCGTCTGTTTTGATTTGTTTTTATTTATTTGCCCCCTTTCAAATAGCAGCGATGTTAATATTTTACACAAAAAATATACTTCATTACTCATATAAAGAGACGCCCACAATTCATATTAAGACACGCCCACAATTAGTATAAAAATACGCCCATTGAGTTGAAACAAAGACTAATCTGGCTACCACTGATACAAAGACACACCCACAATTTGTATAAAGGCACGTCTACAATTAGTATAAAGACAGACCCACAATTAGTATAAAGACACTCCCACAATTAGTATAAAAACACGCGCACAATTAGTATAAAGACACACCCACTATTAATATAAAAACACGCCCACAATTAGTATAAGAACACGCCCACATTAGTATAAAGACACGCCCATTGGGTTGAAATAAAGACTTATCTGGCTTCACCCACAATTACTATAAGGATACGGCCACAATTAGTATAAAGATACACCCATAATTAGTATAAGGACACGCCCACGATTAGTATGAGGACACGCCCACAATTAGTATAAAGACACACCCATAATTAGTATGAGGACACGCCCATAATTAGTATAAAGACACGCCCACTATTGGTATAAAGACTTGCCCAATATTGGTATTTAGATACACCCATAATAATGAGCTAAAATTAGTTTTAATCTTAAATGTAATCTTTTATTACAGTCTTAATTTCAACAGTGGGTTTTATATTCACAGTGGACGGGTTTTTATATAAATTCAGCTTCAATTAAATAAAAACATTTGTGAAGTAAATGTTACTCTGTGCATTATTTTACAGATGATTTGGTATTTTAAAATATAAATCATTTTTTTGCTTCTTTCTATTTCTGTCAAATTAATAATTATAATTTCAGTTTTATTTAATTGTATTACACGTATGTAATAAATCAAATCATTTATTTCTGTCAAATAGTACATACATATATACATTACACACGTCACAAGAAAATATACAATGTGAAATAAGCAAGACAATAAACACAACGCATTAAAATGAGTAAAAAATAAATAAAATATACAAAACAAAGTATCGTTGTATAATAAGCAGAATAAAAATGCAAGAATTGAAAGAACTGGCGACTTTTATTTCGATTCTATTTAATTGAACAAAAAAAAAAAACAGGCAAGGAGTAGAAGAAATTTGTTGACTGGTGTTTACATTATATGCTTATGTGTGTATTTGTGTTTATATTATATGTTCTTGTGAGTGCAGAGTAGTGCTCTCAATTTGATAATAAAATTCAGTAAGTACATGCAAACAGTTTGTAGAATTTCTCTGTGGCAGCAACTCTCAAGTCGAAAAATACGCCGAAAGCTTAAAATCCCTACTGGTTGCCACTCTATGTATATTATTTACTCAATGATATTACTCTAACCTAAACCACGCAGCTTGCATTACAAACACCAAATTATTAATTTGCGATAAACAAAAATTATATATTCGGGAAAGGAAAAGAAACACAATTTTTCTAGTGAACGTATTTTTATTAAACAAAAATCAGCGAATGAAAAACAACAACAAAAAAAGCGAAGTCGGCGGTGGTGCGGCCCCATTCGCGGTGAATGGAATTTTTACGGCGCATAAAATATTTCGCGGGGAAATAATTAAAATTCGCAGTAAAAAGCGGGGGGCACAATGTAAACATGCAAATGGTTGTAAAACGCGGCTCGGTCAGAACAGAAAAGTGAATAGCGCGCGGAGAGTGCATGAAGCCTCATATAATTGCACGCTCTGAAAGATCCCGGTAATGTACTTATTTTATATTTTTACTCTTCCACTTTGTCCGCATTAAAATTACTCGAACAACAAACGAACAGAATTAAAAAAATAAAAGAATATATATATGAGAAAATGAAAATTAAACGTGCAACTAGAACGACGGGGAGATTGAATGCGTTTGTTTGCGAAAACAGAGAAAGGGATTTATATGAAGTAATGTTATATTTTATTACAATAGTTTAAATTTGTTTTAAATTGTACGAAATTATTATTAATTCATTTTAATTTTTAAAATGAATTAATAAGATTATCATAATAATTATTTTTTTTTAATTATTTTAATTGTTTGCAAATCATTAATAGTTGTTTTCTTTATTTTATTCTTTCAAGTAAAAAAGACTCGGTAATTGAATAAATAAAAATAATAACGGTGGGTGATTCCGATTAATCAGAGGATGCGGCGGGATTTTTTTTGCGAGCCGCCCCCGGGCGCAACAAAAGACACGAGCCCCATAAATTTGAGGGCCCGAGGCCGTAAATTAATTTTTCTATGGGCAGAGAGGGAATATTTGCCCTCATCTTCTTTCGTTAGAGGACCCGTGAAATATGGCGCTTATTAACACCGCCCCCGGATAAAACAAATAAGCCGAATAGATTGCAGCGCGCCCGGCCCGGCACGGATTTCCGCGCAAATTTTATACGCGCATATAAAAAAATGAAAATAAGAAGGAGAAAAATAACGAAAAGACAGGAAAACAATGTTGGCAATATGGATGTAAAGAGGACATTTGGACATTTTTCAAAAATTTAATATTTCCAATTAAAAAAATCACAAAAAATATTATTTTTTTGAGATATGTTGATGCAATTACGTGGGGATATTAAGCAAAGGTTGCTCTTTCAGAATACGAAAAAAAAAAAAACAAAAATACTCCATCCATAGTTTTTGAGATATTTTCAATTTAAAGCAAAAAAGACGATTCTTATTGTGATTTTCTGAATATTTCCAAATCAAAAAATTGCAAAAAATATTATTTTTTGAGATAAGTTGATGAAACTTCGTGGGGATATTAAGTAAAGCTTGTTCTTTCAGAATATGTAAAAAACAAAAAATACCCCATCCACAGTTTTTGAGATATTTTCAATTTAAAGCAAAAAAGACGATTTTTATTGTGATTTTCTGAATATTTCCAATTCAAAAAATTGCAAAAAATATTATTTTTTGAGATAAGTTGATGAAACCTTGTGGGGATATTAAGTAAAGCTTGTTCTTTCAGAATATGTAAAAAACAAAAAATACCCCATCCACAGTTTTTGAGATATTTTCAATTTAAAGCAAAAAAGACGATTTTTATTGTGATTTTCTGAATATTTCCAATTCAAAAAATTGCAAAAAATATTATTTTTTGAGATATGTTGATGAAACTTCGTGGGGATATTAAGTAAAGCTTGCTCTTTCAGAATATGTAAAAAACAAAAAATACCCCATCCAGAGTTTTTGAAATATTTTCAATTTAAAGCAAAAAGACGATTTTTGTTGGAATTTTCTGAATATTTCCAATTCAAAAAGTTGCAAAAAATATTATTTTTTGAGATATGTTGATGAAACTTCGTGGGGATATTAAGTAAAGCTTGCTCTTTCAGAATATGTAAAAAACAAAAAATACCCCATCCAGAGTTTTTGAAATATTTTCAATTTAAAGCAAAAAGACGATTTTTGTTGGAATTTTCTGAATATTTCCAATTCAAAAAGTTGCAAAAAATATTATTTTTTGAGATATGTTGATGAAACTTCGTGGGGATATTAAGTAAAGCTTGCTCTTTCAGAATATGTAAAAAACAAAAAATACCCCATCCACAGTTTTTGAAATATTTTCAATTTAAAGCAAAAAGACGATTTTTGTTGGAATTTTCTGAATATTTCCAATTCAAAAAGTTGCAAAAAATATTATTTTTTGAGATATGTTGATGAAACTTCGTGGGGATATTAAGTAAAGCTTGCTCTTTCAGAATATGTAAAAAACAAAAAATACCCCATCCACAGTTTTTGAGATATTTTCAATTTAAAGCAACAAAGACGATTTTTATTGCGATTTTGCTGAATATTTCCATTTAAAAAAATCTCAAAAAATATTATTTTTTGAGATATGTTGATGAAACTTCGTGGGGATATTAAGTAAAGCTTCCTCTTTCAGAATATGTAAAAACAAAAAATACCCCATCCATAGTTTTTGAGATATTTTCAATTTGAAGCAAAAAAGACGATTTTTATTGCGATTTTGCTGAATATTTCCATTTAAAAAAATTGCAAAAAATATTATTTTTTGAGATATGTGAAAATAGAAACATATATGTTTGGATGGAAGGATTAGATAGGACTGAGTAGATGGAGAGAATCTACTCAGTTCTAACCTTCCATCCAAACATATATGTGTCTATTTTCTCTCCTATCAGAAACAAAATTTTATATTTAACCTAAACGTGCTCGAGCTAAAATTTAATTTAATTTTAATTTTGTTTTATTAATGGTGACAATGAAATATTTTAGAATCTTATTATGAGTTGACATACCTTAATTAAAAAAAAAATAACTGAGAATCCATTCCTAGGGAAATCAAAACCCTCACTTCCAGCACTCACTAATAATCACTTGTTACAAATTAAAATACATCGCGTTTTTTAATTATCAACAATTTAAAACGTTGAAAATTAAAGCGTAGTGGTGAATACACCGAGCGTTCTCGGTCGACTGAATTGAAATCTGCGAGCGCAATTATCGCAAAAAAAAAACAATCGATGGCTCGATTGCGAACGCATTCCTGAGATAAGGAGATTAGTTTTACCTGCGGTATTGGAGCAAGCAAGTATATATTTATTTAATTGTTTCGGTGTGTGCGATTTATTTTTATTGATACTTTTTGGTATTACACGATGATGAATTTTCACTGAAAATGTATAACAAATAAATGTTGAGTATTTTTATTACAATTAATTCATATTTATATTCGAGTCTCTTGTTATGTTCATTAAACACTTTATCCACAAAGAGATAATAATAATAATAATAACTTTATTTGTCCAACAGAGTAACCAATACAGAACAAATTAAATATTCCATAAATTTAGACAATACAAATATGTAGACATACAAAAAATATACAAGAGAAAATAAAATCATTAAGAGATAAATATTGGCAGCAACTAATTCGTAATATATTAATGTTCGGCAGAAAGGCCTCTGGTCGATAGCCATTTAACAATTAATTAATTTTTGTGTGATATACATAATCAATGTTTGTTACCTTATTGTAAACTTAATTGTTAATAAAGATTGTTATCTATATATATATATATATATATATATATATATATATATATATATTAGTGATGGGCAATATCGATCATTTCAAAGATCGATCGATCAATAATTGATCAGTCTAAGTATCGAGTCGTTTGTGCTATTTAGAAAGATCGAGCTGATCAGAAAGATCGATCTGGTGGTGTTGTTTAGAAGGATCGAACAGATCGAGCCAATTGAGCTGATCAGAAAAACCCTGAAAAATGTCTCATGGAAAATCGCTACTTTAGAAAACTACGCTGTCAAACGTATCTGGAAAATTACAACCTCTGTCAAAAATCAGCCCTGCAAACTTACTATTCTTCGAAAAAAATAAAAACACCTAACTAACATTTAGCTATTATGCAATAAGAAAAACTATCGCTATAAAATTATTCTTTCAAAATCAAATTAAATTAATCGATGATTTTTTTTAAGTAAATTAAATATTTTGAATAATAATGTTGAACATTAAACATTAACTAAATCGGCAAGGCGGCAAAAATGTGACATAGAGTTACTTTAAAGTCAATTTATAGTGAAAATAGTGACTTTAAATTCCATCTGTAGCAAAATAGTTCCTATAAATTACTTTAAAGTCAATTTTTTACAATAATAGTTGCTATAAATGACTTTAAAAACAATTTCTAGTACAAATGGTAACTTTAGAGTCAATTTATAGTGAATATAGTGACTATCATTGACTTTAAAGTCAATTTTTTACAATAATAGTGACGATAAATGACTTTAAAGATAATTTCTAGTACAAATAGTGACTTTAAAATGAAAATAGTGTCTATCAATGACTTTAAGTAGATTTTTGATAATAATAGTGACTATAAATGACTTTAAAGTCAATTTCTAGTGAAAATAGTGACTATCAATGACTATACAGTCAATTTATAGTGCAAATAGTGACTCTAAAGTCAATTTCTAGTGAAAATAGTGACTATCAATGACTATACAGTCAATTTATAGTGCAAATAGTGACTCTAAAGTCAATTTCTAGTGAAAATAGTGACTATCAATGACTATACAGTCAATTTATAGTACAAATAATGATTCTAAAGTCAATTTCTAGTGAAAATAGTGACTATCAATGACTATACAGTCAATTTATGGTACAAATAGTGACTCTAAAGTCAATTTCAAGTGAAAATAGTGACTATCAATGACTATACAGTCAATTTATAGTGCAAATAGTGACTCTAAAGTCAATTTCTAGTGAAAATAGTGACTATCAATGACTATACAGTCAATTTTTAGTACAAATAGTGACTCTAAAGTCAATTTCAAGTGAAAATAGTGACTATCAATGACTATACAGTCAATTTATAGTGCAAATAGTGACTCTAAAGTCAATTTCTAGTAAAAATAGTGACAATAAATCACTTTAAAGTCAATTTATATTACAAATAGTGACTCTAAAGTCAATTTCTGTAAAATTAAGTATATGACAATTTTATTAATGTAACATATTCTATTGCTATAAGCATTTGCAGCTTTAAAAATTTGTAATGGATTGCCAAATCATATAAAAAATATAACAAATGAAAAATAATTTAAAAACAAAAAAGTTAAAATACTTGATAGACAAAGAATGTTATTCTATAGATTACTTGTATACTACTATTTAGTTGATTTTTCTCTCTTTCTGAGTATTGTTAATAATGATAAACAATAACCACAGTGTAATCTCTTTTGTAACTATATTTTACATAACAAATATTTTTTTCTGAAGAATATTCTTATTATTATTGCTAACAATGTTCAATATTAACAATTAAAACTTAGAAATTAAAAATACATTCAGGCAATTTGTGTAATGATTTTTTTTATTTCTACGTTTAATTATTATTATTGAACATTGTTAATAATAATAAATAATAGGCACGGCGTAATCTCTTTTGGAAATATTTTTCCAAGATGCGCCCCCAAAAAAATATCTCCCAGCGAAGTGAATAAATTTTAGTGGACCATAAAATCGCGTTTATGCGTTTTCATATATATTTTTCAACCAAATTTAAGCCACTTTCAATGGTCGCTTAAACCTGTTTTTTCTCTCTTCATTTTATGTTCTATCTTTCTCAGTGTTGTTTTATATAGCCAGGCCATTGTGTAACAATTATTTAATTATTAGCCAACAGATACAGTACATCCCATCCAATAAAAAGTAACACAAAATTGTTATATATTATTTAAACAAAATAATAACACTAACAAAAATAAAGTAGCCGCAGTTATTCAATTAAACATTCGTTTATATGTCTGGTAAATGCTCTCAGCGAATCACCAAAAATATCAGCATTGTATTGCACGCTATGATATGACTTATATAATTTATGTAGTGGAGAATTGTTGTAATACTTCTCATTACAACAATTCTCCAATATATGGGGAGTGCTATAAGAATTTATAAAAAAATCAGGTATTCATTTTTTATAATTTCTTATAGCACTCCCCATGTAATAGAGAATTGTTGTAATGAGAAGTATTACAACAATTTTCCATTATATAAAATATTAATTGTTGTTATTTTCTTATTAAACTTTGTTTGGTAATTATTATTATTTTTTTTTTAAATCAACATTTCGAGAGAAAAACAATCCAATTTGCGAGTGAACAGCGCGACGCATAAATGAATTTTTGCCCGCTCCGAGGTCAACGGCGGCAATAATTCCCCCCGTTCCGAAAATTTCGCGCGCTAATTAGTTAAGTGCAACTTAATGTTTGCCTCGTAAAATTCCGAAATTTACGAGGGTGTGTGGTGCGAGGGGCGGGTTGAAAACGACACAAAAAAATAAACGGAAGAAGGACGGAGTACCGATAAAAATTAAAATATAAAAAAAAAGTTGGAAAAAAGTTTTAATTCCACAAAGAGATGAATCGAAATAGCGACGAGACGTTTTCTATTGTTGTTGATTTATTTAAATCTATTGAATAAGAACTTTATTTAACAATTATTGATTATCGAAGATTTCATTCAAATATTGCCCAACGAGAAAAGTATAATAAAGCAAAATCTATTATAAAAAAATCTTTTACAATGAAGTAAAAAAAATATAAATACAAAACAATACGATGTAATAATAATACATTTATTTTCCTACAGAGTTATCCAGTTACCGAGAAAACGTATAATTAAATAATGTTCGAATAATTATTTACAAAAATATTAAATAGCAATTTTTTTAAAATAATGTTACAATCATTATTTACAAAAATATTAAATAACTATTTTTTTTAATAATGTTACAATCATTATTTACAAAAATATGAATTAGCTTTTTTTTTTCATCGTGGACATAAGTTTTCAGTTTTTTTTTCAACCAGCATTCATCTACAGCATGGATAACTGGATAAAACAAAGTAAAAAGATCACTTCATACAATATATTAAATAAAAATGATTTTCTATTCACTTCATACAAGACTTAAAGAACATAAAAAATCAATATTAAACAACATAGAGTGAACAGGAATTGCAAAACATTGTACACTTTATATAAACTAATAATTTTAAAATTCTATATTCATGTGATACGGGACTCAATTTGAATTTTAGGGAGCGCCTAAAAATAAACATAAGCTGGGAAACACCTCGTCGGCGACAACGAGGAGACTTGGAATTCCCCGATCTTAAAATCCCTTATTACTTGATTATATATAAGCTTATCAGTTGTCAGTTTGTCATGATCTTAAAATCCCTTATTACTTGATTATATATAAGCTTATCAGTTATCAGTTTGTCATGTATAAGCCTGTCAGTTTCATTTGTAACTTACTCTTGATAGTGCTTTAAAAAACAAATCAAGTGTAGAAGCAAATTCAACAAATAATAAGCCAAACCTGTATTACGCAACAGTATTAGATACATGAAGTGTCAAATTTGAGCCATCATATTAAAAAAAACACGCACTTTTATGGATATTCCAGAAGTCAAAAATAGACGTTTGATGCGCCCTAAAAAAAAATATCTCCCAGCGAAGTGAATAAATTTTAGTGGACCATAAAATCGCGTTTATGCGCTTAAAAATACCGCCGAGACTAAATAAATTAAGTCAGCGTCCAGCGTTCAGTGGAGCAAAGGAAAAAAAAGAAAACAAGCAGGAAGAAACGAGAGGGAAAGGAATGCGGTTATAATTTTTATTGGATATGAAACGATCGTTAAGAGAACATTTAAATTGTTTATTGTATGAAACGGGACGCAGTAAAGATAAACGAGAGCTGGATGTATACATTTTATGCAAATAGTTTGCTGGATTTATCAAATTGATTTAATAAATTTCAATTAATATTTAATGAAAATCCACGAATTTTTACGTATTGATCAAAAAGATATTTTTAAAAGAAAGGGAGAAGGAACGTAGCTAAGTGGAATTTTTTTTACCAAAAATTGTCAATTGTTCCAACAATTCAATCAATTCCAATAAAGAAAATAGCTTGATAAGAGGGGATATAAAATTTTTATTTTTGGGTGTTAAATCCTCCTCCTTAATTTATTTTTTGGCAATTGTTAGTAACAAAAAGTGGAAGTTTAGTTTTCTTATCAACAATTGTCATAAGAACACCGTAAACTTTTCTTCACTAAATTAAATTTAGTGAAGAAAAAAAAAAAAAAAGATTTATCAAATTGATTTAATAAATTTCAATTAATATACATAATAAGGGCTAGGCATGAAGTTTGCTTTAAATTAATTAAATGACGGGCTAGACTCGACAATTTTAAACACGCATGACGAATGTGTGCCGTCAAATGTACCCAAAGAGTTAAAGATGTTGGATTCTGCAAAGATGGAAATGTCGACTAAAGATCCGATTCGAAAGACCAATGATTCCCCTCAATTTCTAATAAAGAAAATGTAATTTTTTACATTTTCAGATTGGATTCATTTTTTATTATAGCCAATTACTATTAATCTCCAGGCTATCATTCAGATTCAGTATATTTCCCTTATTACCCGAATGCAAAATCTTTATATTATGCGGATTAATTAAAAACAATTTCTTATATTACCTAATTTTAATATTAGATAAAAATTATGTTAATTAAAATCAACTATTATTAGCTGTGTATACATTTTTCTGATCCACCCTTTTTTTCATTTAACTTTTGTTATTGTTGAATTCTTTTATTCTAGTTATATACGTAATAAGGGCTAGGCATGAAGTTTGCTTTAAATTAATTAAATGACGGGCTAGACTCGACAATTTTAAACACTTCGAAACATACGCATGACGAATGTGTGCCGTTAAATGTACCCAAAGGGTTAAAGATGTTGGATTCTGCAAAGATGGAAATGTCGACTAAATATCCGGTTTGAAAGACCAATGATTCCCCTCAATTTCTAATAAAGAAAATGTAATTTTCTACATTTTCAGGTTGGATTCATCTTTTATTATAGCCAATTACTGTTAATCTCCAGGCTATCATTCAGATTCAGTATATTTCCCTTATTACCCGAATGCAAAATCTTTATATTATGCGGATTAATTAAAAACAATTTCTTATATTACCTAATTTTAATATTAGATATAAATTATGTTAATTAAAATCAACTATTATTAGCTGTGTATACATTTTTCTGATCCACCCTTTTTTTCATTTAACTTTTGTTATTGTTGAATTCTTTTATTCTAGTTATATACATAATAAGGACCAGGCATGAAGTTTGCTTTAAATTAATTAAATGACGGGCTAGATTCGACAATTTTAAACACTTCGAAACATACGCATGACGAATGTGTGCCGTTAAATGTACCCAAAGAGTTAAAGATGTTGGATTCTGCAAAGATGGAAATGTCGACTAAAGATCCGGTTTGAAAGACCAATGATTCCCCTCAATTTCTAATAAAGCAAATTAATTCTTATATACATTTTCAGACTGGATTAATCCTATTTTTATAGCCAATTACTATTAATCTCCTGGCCATTATTCAGATTCAGTATATTTCCTGAATGCAAAATCTTAAAATTATGCGGATTAATTAAAAAAAATTCTTATGTTACCTAATTTTAATATTAAACATAAATTATGTTAATTAAAATCATCTATTATTAGCTCTGTATACATTTTTCTGATCCACCCTTTTTTTTTATTTAACTTTTGTTATTGTTGAATTCCATTGAATATTAGAGTCCCGGCGAATTTCCATAATACGTTATAAAGTTACCAGACTGGACTGGGAGGTGAATTAATTAATTTAAAAGCATTATTCACGGCGGGGCATTAGCAGTGCCCTTTGCGGAAAAAGTCGGCGTGTGCGCCAAACAGGGACAAACCAAGGTAATAATTAAAATAAACACACATTCATACATATGCGCGTGCACATACATGCGCGAATATCACACATGCAGAAATAACGCCCGGGCAATAAAACAGGACATTTCGGAGGTAAAACTCATCAAGTTCGCGCTTTCGCGTCGGTATTTAGTGAGTTGCGGGGTAGTTTCGTGTGCGCTGTTGAAAATGCGGCCCGAATTTATTGCTTTATATTTACAATCCGCCGGTTAATGAAATATTAATATTGTAATCCGCGCGCGTTTTGTCATTTTCCGTCTGTCTGTATTTGTGTGTGCGGGTGGGTGTGTGTTTGTGTTTGCGGATGGATATATAGGCGTGTGTCTCCCGTGTACATCATTTTAATATATCAGCGACATGATGCATAATTTGAGTGGATTTGCTGAAAGCCCGCATAGACAAATCGTGCATTCCCTCTGTTGACGTTTTCAAAAGCTCTACTTAATTTACTACATGCAGACAGGATTTTTTTTTTATATTATGTTTCATTTCGTTTAGGAGCTGTATATAAAGAAAGAACACACACGAAATAAGGTTACTCGCAAAATTTAGAGTAAATTATATTTATTGTTAATTTTTATTAAAAAATATACATATACCATACATATTTCAGTTTGATTATCATTTACATACATTTATGTATTTAGTTGTAATATTGATTTTTGTAGTATATGTTTTGTAAAAAAATTATTATTTATTATTATTTGTTTCATATTGGAATTGATCAATTCGCAATCAATAAAACAAAACGCCCATTTCTCCCCGTGCATTAAAGCGCCGATTAATATTTCAGTAATTACGGTCCGAAAAAGTTTTCCAATAGTTGGATATTAAAACCCCATCAACGATAACACACAAACGGGAACGCGCGGGAGTTCATGTGTGTGTGTGTATCTAGTGTACACATAGTTTCCTTCTTTTTTTTATTTATAGAACCGGCGCCTAGATAGCGACTCCATTCATCAATTATTAACTGTGCCAATAAATATAAATAAACTGTGTATTTATAAACGGTGAAAACGTCCATTATGCGAGGGTTTTTTTTGTCCGGCGGTTTTATTGCGACAAATTTGTTTTGTTTGGATTAATTAATTATTTGGTGATGTGGAATTAATTCACGTGGAAATAATAGATAACGGAGCAGAAGTAGAAGCCTCAATTATCGCAATAAAACTACAGGATAAAAAAATAACAGAAAGCGTTTGTTTTTGTTTTGAGGAAAGCAATGGCGGATTTTCTAAACTTTTATTTTTAACATGATAATTCTGTTCTATAATTTTTTTTAACAAGTCATCAAATTTTTTTGTGTGTAAATTTATTTAATAAATTTCAATTTTTAGGGAACAATTGTTAATATATACTGGTGTGAGTTACGTGAAGATTAATGAATATAATAAGAACACTGTAAACTTTTCTTCACTAAATTTAATTTCTTAATTTATTTTTTGACAATTGTTAGTAAGAAAAAGTGGAAGTTTAGTTTTCTTACTGTAAACTTTTCTTCACTAAATTTAATTTAGTAATATTAGGTGATTACTAATATTAGCCCGGTCCCCACATTTGAAAATCGGACTAATGTAGCTTCTATTCCAAACGGATGGTACACAATGTTGCTCTAGAGAAAGATTATAAATGATAGTTAGAGGATGACAAATTGTATAAGAACATTCTCTAAGGAATATATTTGGAACATTATTATTAAAGCTGCTTTTAAATTAACTAATTCATTGAAAACTCGCATAAAATCAATCTTAAAAGTAAAAGAAGGGTCAACACTCTGTTCAAAGGAAAAATGATTAATACTTGATGTTAGATTTTTACTATAAACGCTAGAGAAGTACACATGGAATAGATATTGCCTAATAAATAATAATAAAAAGCAGAAGAAAGAAAATTGATGTTTATTTAAATCAAAGTATATTCTGAACAACCAGCAATAGAAAAAAATAATGTATTCACTTGGCCACAGCTATTCGAAATATATTAAATAAAAAAATCATAATACTTTAGAGATAACGCAAGCGCCATCTATTGCCTAATAAATAATAATGAAAAGCAGGAGAAAGAAAAATATTGTATTCATTTGGCCACAGCTATTCGAAATAAATTAAATAAAAAAATCACAATACGTTAGAGATAATGCAAGCGCCATCTATTGCCTAATAAATAATAATAAAAATCAGAAGAAAAAAAATTATGTTTATTTAAATCAAATAATATTTTGGACAAGCAGCTCGCAACAATAGAAAAAATAATGTGTTCATTTGGCCACAGCTATTTGAAGTAAATTAAATAAAAAGAACCATAATACTTTGGAAATATCGCAAACGCCATCTATTGCCTAATAAATAATAATAAGAGGCAGGAGAAAGAAAATTGATGTTTATTTAAATCAAAGAATAATTTGGACAAGCAGCTCGCAACAATAGAAAAAATAATGTATATATTTAGCCACAGCTATTCGAAATAAATTTAATAAACAGAACCATAATACTTTGAAGATATCGCAAGCGCCATCTATTGCCTAATAAATAATAATAAAAAAAACAGGAGAAAGAAAATTGATGTTTATTTAAATCAAAGAATATTTTAAACAATCAGCTAGCAACAATAGAAATAATATTGTATTCACTTGGCCACAGCTATTCCAAATAAATTAAATAAAAAAATCATAATACTTTGGAGATATTACAAACGCCATCTATGTCTAATAAATAATAATAAAAAGCAGAAGAAAGAAAAATAATGTATTCATTTGGCCACAGCTATTCGAAATAAATTACATTAAAAAATCATAATACTTTGGAGATAACGCAAGCGCTATCTATTGTCTAATAAATAATAATAAAAAGCAGGAGAAAGAAAAATAATGTTTATTTAAATCAAAGAATAATTTGGACAAGCAGCTCGCAACAATAGAAAAAATAGTGTATACATTTGGTCACAGCTATTCAAAATAAATTTAATAAGAAGAATCATAATACTTTGGAGATAACGTAAGCGCCATCTATTGCCTAATAAATAATAATAAGAGGCAGGCGAAAGAAAATTGATGTTTATTTAAATCAATTCTAGCAACAATAGAAAAAATATTGTATTCTCCTTGCCACAATTATTCGAAATAAATTTAAAAAAAAAATCATAATAATTTGGAGATATCGCAAGCGTCAACGATTTGGATCTACAAGATAGACTATCGAGAATCGTTATTTCGTCCAATAAACGAAGGCGAAATTGTCCTGTTTTTTGAGAACATGATAAACAGGATTAAATAAATGATTAATTAATTATTAAAATATTTCGTGTTATTTATTTAAATGTTTGCGTATTTCAATTAAATCGCTTTAATGCGGTTTATTTATGAAATGCAGTTGTATTTCGGATGTTTCCGTGAAAGATGAGCGCAACTTTTAATGACAGTTTAAAGCAATTTGACTGCGCCGAGCGGAACTTTCACAAGTGCAATATAAAATAATTTACTGCCGGAAACTTTTAACTTCGACAATATCAATTGTGCACGACTGGATTTTAAGCGGACACATGCTTCTCGGACGTTATTTATAAAATAACACACGTATACGGGATTTATTTTATGAAAATTCAACACGAGGATTCTTAATTTCCTTTTAAATTTGTGGAATTATCAAAAATGTTTTTTTTTTTATTGCGAAAGTAAGTTAAATAAGAAATACGCAGGCTGAAAGACCTCCGGTCGATGGCCGATTCATCATCTACAGAATATAATTCTAATTTTTGTATATTATTGTACCTACATATACACATTTGAATAAAGATGGTTGGTTAGTTAAGAAATACGAAAAATAAATTTTCATTATTTATTTACATATTTTTATTTGAAAGAAAGCCATTTACAAGATTATATTAAATTGGGCAAAAGGTGGCGCTTGCGTCGTCTTTAACTTATTAAGATTATATTAGATGAAAATACGATTTATACATATAGTATTTTTTTAAATAAAGAAGTGAAGTAAGGAATATTATATTAATATTACTTTCAAGGGCGGAAAGACCGTCGGTCGATAGCCCATGACAGACTAACACTAAATACTAATAATTACTTGCAAATATTTTAAAGAAAATTGTATCAAAATAAATATTAAATTATAATATCATAAGAAATGCGCAAACCTCTGAGCTAAAGTGGACCGTTTCGGGAAGCGCGGAGGGGCGGTTTCTCTATCAATTTAAACATTATGATAAATAGGGCGCTTAAAAGGGCGATTAACCGGTCGCTCGCCCTTTCCGAAAATCGGTTTATGCATGATATGGGATTTATAAATTTTCATTTTCGAGATTGGAAATCGCGCGCGCGCCGCCCCGAATTGGATAATATCGTTGTTAAAGGGGGGCATTAATTGCGCCTCCCACTCGGCTCTTTCTATTAAGAAAATCACCACGTTTAAAGCGCGATTCTCAATATTATACTACCCGTTACGGGGATCGAGATTAATTAATTATGTGCTTTTTATACGCAAATTTTAAATTTATTTAAAAACCTGACACTATTTTGATTTTATTTTTTAAAGCAATCATTTGAGTTAATTTGTTATTTTCCTGTATTTTGTGTATAATACTTATTTGTAGTTTCATTTAGATATTTTTGTTATTATTTTATAATAATATTTTTATTTTTAATTATAAAGTCGCCCTACTTTTTGAACACACCTCGTATATTCAATTTAGTACAGCGAAGTTCAGTGTATTTTTCGTGAAGTTAACTAATATTTGATATTGGTCTAGATTGTCCCGAAAAAATAAAATGCAAATGCGGCGAATGCAAACGATCGTTTAACCAGTGATCAAGAGAGGGGCGCAGTACCATCAATCGGGCAGAAATAGTTGAATTTAAATGTAAATCAGGCGCGCGCGGAGGTAGGAACAGTCGAATGGGATTAATGGCGTCCGACGTCTAAATAGCGAATTTAAACGTGTATCGTTAAATTGTATGTTAGCGATGCACATAATCAGAATGCAAATGCAGGCCGATCAGTGGCGTGCGGGATTGCGATGCACGCCCAACGCCCACCCTCTCCGTCTCCCCTAGCTCTTAATTAGAATTTCATACTAATTAGAATTGGGGCACTAACTCACAATTTGCAGCCTCCGCCCCCCTTTAGCTCGTCTTCTCGCCTTTTCTTGCGAATTCGGATTAGGGCGATCGGCGTTTCGGGCCTTAATGCCTCCATTTATTAACCCACGCCTTGGAACGTTAGTCGCAATTTTGTTGTTTAAATTTCATTATCGGGGGCGTTATTGGTTTTAGTCGGGGACTCGGGAGATGAATGACGGAAAAATCCACGATGGCGAATAATAGCGGAAATGAACGAAATTTCCTAGGTTAATCAACTTATTTGAATTAATTTTAATTTACAATGAAATTAATTTCATTGTAATTTAAATAACTGTGAATCATATTTGTTTCATTTTATTTAAATTAATTTTAAGATATTCAACAATTATTTAAGGTTGTAAATCCACATTGAAATTTTATTAATACTCAATATTAGTTATTAAAAAAATAATAACAATAAATGTATGTACAATATTGGGCGCGTTCAGTGAACTGTAGCGCTGAAGCGCTTTACGAAAGCGGTGTCGCTGAATGTGTGGCGCTGCAGCGCTTTATCAAGCGGTAAAGCATATTTTATTCCCGCTGGATCGCTTTTCAAGTCGTGCAGCTTAAATAAAACCGCAATATTTTCGTGAGCGTCCTTAACTTCGAAAGCGTGTTCTGGGAACATCAAGCGCTTTGCGCTGCAGCGTTACATGTTTAAAATTTCCACGAACGCACCCATTGTCACTGGTTAATATTTAATAAAATGGTGATATTCAACACTCTGTATTACGAGTACAACCAACACAAGAGATAAGTAAAAATAAAGTGTTATACAAAACAAAGTTTAGAAGTGTTTTTGATTATCATACTTAAACATATATTTTTTTTCTGTTAGGGAGGCTTCTATCCCTAATAAAATAAAGTATTATGCAAAACAAAATTTAGAAGTGTTTTTGATTATCATACTTAAACATATATTTTTTTTCTGTTAGGGAGGCTTCTATCCCTAATAGAAAATATCTTTGGATAGTTTTTGTCTCAATTTTAATACAAATAGTGTTCACGCATTAATTATTTTCTCTGTATCCTGTTGTACATTTTGTTGATTGATTCGAATATTAAAAAAAAAAATCGGTGAAAGTTCCGATTTATATAATTTAAGTAAATTAAATTTGAATGAAGAAGAAGAGAAAAAATTGAGGTCAGTTTTATTTAACAAAGATGACAAAATTATACACACGGTGCCAGCAATGAAATTGAAAACACCTGCGATTTTTCCACAAAAAGAACCTCCAATTACGCCCCGGCCTTTTTTCCATTCGCTCGCACCCTTTAATTTCCCCGCAATCCACATCTGATTCTTTTCCCATTACGCACAAACCGATTCCCACTCATTAACAAAATGTTTTCGATCAGATTACGTTCCATATTCAAACAAACCCCCGTTTATATATTTTTTTCCCTCGCGTTAATCATTAGACAGCTGCAACATCATTATTCGAAAACCGTGTAAACACAAAACACCCGAAATAAATAATGAAAGCGGGTTTATATAAAAAAAAAATACGGGATGAATTGGATTTGATCGAATGCGTAAACACGTAATGAATATTTCAGCGCTGCCCTTTCAAACTGAATTATTAGAGTGCCTGTTAATTTGTTAAATAAATTAGTACTAAATTAGAATGCGATGTTCGGCGTTTAATTCAATTAAAAACTCGGGGGTAATTTAATTATGAGGCACAAGCGCGCCTCTTTGGACGGGACGGGGAGTCGACGAGTGTGACGCTATGTCGTCTCTCTATCTCTCCGGTTTTTTACACTTACTTAGATTAAAATCTTAATGCCGTGCGGATAATTTCATACGATTCCGCCCGAATGATTTATGATGCTTTTACTTACTCTTCTTGCTCACACTCGTACCCAATATCGAAGAATTCTTAATAAAACACTCAGAGTTATTAACATTTCCTTTTTGTTCGCTCAATTTTGTAAAGCAAAAAAAACTTTTTACAATTAAATAAAATAAACTAAATTCGAACAGAAAAACTTCTGATCAGCTTAACACATCTTTATTACTAAATAATATATTTCTTTATTGACATTTTTTTTAGAGTTGACAGTAATGAGAATAACAGACATGACTTGCTCGCTCTTCTAGGGATCTACGTTCCTCCTCGAATATTACGAGAAAGTCAGGTATTTTATGTTTCCTTTAGGAAGACTGACTATGCACAGAACTCTACAGCCACTCGAATGCTAAGACATGCTAATATGACAGGTAGCAATTTTGACTTTTTTTGCGAACAGCCTTAAAGAATTGCGCCAAAGGCTTAGCTTGATGTAAATGTAATATGTTTTTATAATTTATTGTTTGTGTTTTATGTTAAATGTTTAATGTATTTATTATTACTATTTTATTGTATTTTTATTGTAATATTCCACCGTTAATAAATAAATATATATTTTAAAAATGTAAAGGTTACTTGTCAATCGGCTATCGACCATTGGTCTTTCTGATTGTCTTTTAAATTTATTCTCATTGCATTTTTTTTCAAATTATTTCATCGATGATCGACATTGTTAAACTCTCTTTTAAAATCGTCAATAAATTGAGATTGACGAGTGTGTTTTGCAAATAATTTCGTCGATGATCGTCGTTGTTAAACTCTCTTTTGAAATCGTCAATAAATTGACTTTAAAACAATAAATTGACATTGACGACTTCAAAAGACAGTTTAACAATGACGATCATCGACGAAATTGCAAAAAACAAGCAATGACAAGAAATTTAAAAGACTGTCTATGTGTTGGAACTATTTCTACTATTATTACTATTTCATGTAATATTTATACAATAATATTATTTCAAATTTATTACTTTTGAATTCAAATAGCGGCCTTTCTGCTATATTTGCAACCATTCCAGTGGGTTCATTCGAATTGAATAAATATAATTGTTCCATACATGTGAATAAACATGAATGCTAATTACTACAATTATTAACCATCACTGAAACAAACACAAAACCGCTCCCGATTCTCTCCCTCCCCCTGTGCATATAACAGATAGCGGGTGTTAGTAAACATCAGTGGACATTGATGAAGAGGGGCGGCGAAAGAGAGACAGAGTCGGAAAAAGCGTATTAAGGGTCTTTTCGGGGCGAGCGGCGCTTTTTGTCGTCCCCGTTTTCGGAATCACTGCGTTTGTTTTCCCCGGCTAATTTTTAATGTCACTTTTTGCCCGCCGACAAAGAGGGACTCCGTTTCGGATTTCCCGATGGAAGGAGTCCCTCCGGTCACTCTTTTTTTGCGGGCGCGAAATGCACCCCTCCGGCTTTCAGCGCCATCAGTCTGGCGGGCTTTGTCGCGGTTCGAAACGTAGTTGTTTTCGTAAAGCGGAAATTGAATGGGAAAAAAAAAGACGGAATGGGATTGTCTATACAAACAGTTGGCGAATTGTAAATAATAATAAAAAAAATATAGATTCTTATGGTTGATTAATGGGGCAATATTTAAAAAAAAAGGTGGCTCATTAATTAAATATTTAAATGCCTCCACTGTTTCAATTTAAACTTAATTGAATTGGTGTTGTTTGCTTTCCGATTTCCATTACTTTCAACTTCTCTTCATTTAATTTTAGGTTAATCTCATTTAGTGCTTCGTCAAAGATATTCAAATTTGTTTGCAGATCTTCCACGGTGTTAGCAAAAATTCCAAGGCGCATTCCCTTATCCATTGGTTCTACATTTCTGTGCCCCACATATGCTTTCTTTGTTATTTGTTTTGATTCCTTTAAGATTTCATCAATTATAATGTTGAAGAGTATTAGGCTAAGAACTCCCCCTTGTCTTAACCCACTTATGATTTCAAATTCACTCGACTCATTATTATCTTTCCTAACAAAATTCCTATTATGATTATACAAACTTAATATCGTTCTACTAACTAAATAAAAAAACGTCGGTGGAAGAGTAATGAAAAAGATGTAGGGCTTTCGCGGTATGCAGATTGCGATGACTCCGCAAATAAACTAGCAGACTGTAAAATGCAAGTTCGTTTTTAGGCAATGCTTAAGCACATGCCTCTGTATCCCGTCAAAAGCCTTTTCTAGGTCGAGAAATGTTATCTAGTAATTTTTATTCGTGTTTAATGTTTTTTTCTATCATCTGATTTATTGTGAATATATTATCTTGTATGCTTCTCCCCTTTCTAAATCCTCCATATCCGCTTCAATTTCTTCTCTTAACCGCTGTTCCACTTCTCTTTCATAAACCTTTAGTGCTACACTCAACAGCACCACGCCTCTGTAATTTGCACAATCTGTTTTATTTCCTTTCTTGTAAATTGAGATTACTATGCTTCCTTCCCAATCTTTAGGAATTCTCTGCCCATCCCAGGCGCTATTAATTATTGCACACCCTTTTCTCATAAATGTATTATCATTTAGCCTGTAAAATTATCTTTTCCTGCTGATTTTCCTGTTTTTAGTTTCTTGATGGCAATCTTTACCTCATCAATCATGATCTGTGATTTCCCATCTCGCTCCATTTTTTTTGTTAAGTATTTCATCTTCACTTTGGTTTAATGTACATTTAATGTGAAAATAATTTATTAATTATTTTCAAATCATTTTTATTTAATAATGTACATTGGTTTAGTACATCAATGAAGTATTCCCTCCAACTATCCGTTATATCTTCCGTTTCAGTTAATATTTCTTCATTTTTACTCTTCGTTTGTATGATTTTCTGTTGATTCTAATTCTCTAATTCTAATTCTCTTTAACATGCTGAAGAAAAACTTCTCATTTGTGTAATAATCTTGCTCCATTTTCATTCCGAATTGTTCCCATGATTGTTGTTTCGATACTTTGACCATCGTCTTTACTTTATCGTTTTGTTCTTTATATTTTGTTATTTATATTACTTCTAAAGCATCGATGTTTCATTAAAACAAATCAATGTTTATAAAAACTATAATAAATAATAATAGCAATAAATAAAAAAACTTCGGTGGAAGAGTAATGAAAAAGATGTAGGGCTTTCGCGGTATGCAGATTGCGATGACTCCGCAAATAAACTAGCAGACTGTAAAATGCAAGTCGGTGGGACTGGGATCCGGGATTGGGGCGCGGGAGAGTGGACCCGGCCTTTTGCATGCACTCCCCGGAAACGGTCCCCGGACCGGTTTCAATTTGTGTGAGCCGTTGTCGAAAACCCCGGTGTGACTTTTTTTTATTTCTACCTCTACACCGTATTCCATCAAACTTACAAATTTGTGCCACAATTGAAAAAGAAAATACTCTTTAAAAAAATATATAGTCGAATATCTATTTTTGTATTAATCGTACTATTTAATTTATTTAAATTGCTGTGATCAAGAGAATGAATACTCTTTTTTTATTTATAATCGTACTATTCTTAAGTAGTGGATGATTTTTGCGTTCACGGCAGTATGCAAAAATGGAAGGAGATGGAATTGCAACGAAGACAGAAATAAATCACAAGATGTATAATATTTGCCATATTTCATACATTGGGTGGATGGAAATAAGAGAGTGAATGGATATATCAAAGAGAATGGGGCCGACGTAAAAATATTGATGGCTTTAGGGTGCGAAAGAAATTTAAACTTGACTGTTCTTATCCACCAAATGTTATCTCTAAAGTTGATCTTCTTGAGCGTCACCGAATTGAATCTCTCGCCAACAGAAGAAATCTGAGATGTGTGAATAAACTTTTAGATGGAGAAATCGACTGCCCTGAAATTCTCGCCAGGGATTTTTTTCTGTAATTGGGTCATCTTGTTAGACAAATAAAGATATTATTATTATTATCAGGCTCTTGGCAAGATACCTTCTCCTTTCTTGTGATTTGTTTCTGTCTTTCCTGCAATTTCATCTAATTCAACTGTTCTTGTATGAAAAATGATTCTTGGATGTTTAAGGAGTAGAGAGTTGAGTATCTCTACAATACTCAAGTGGGGACCTCCTTAAATATCCAAAAATCAGCTTTCATACAAGAGCAATTGAAAGAGATGAAATTGTAGAAAAAAAAAAACACTAGAAAGAAGAAAAAGGTTATCTTGGCAAGGGTTTGCAATGACTTGGATTAAATGTGGTTATAGAGAGAGGGGTTGAAGATATTAGAAGTGTACAAGATTTACAATAACTTTCACTAATCCAATATTTCCAACCTGTATTCTACGCGAACTAGAAGGATACTTAAATACATTTGGAACTCTCTTATTCCCATCCATCCATTCTTCCCGCACACCTTCGCATTTCTTTCCCAAATGTCACCACGTATCTTTCCCCCACTCATATAGATCACTCTCCCATCCTTTTAGAAGAGAGAGGAAGGAAAGTATCCTTCCCCTCTCTTCGGAAACACATCAGGGTCTTTCCTGCAATTTCATCAGCTTCAATTGTTCTTGCACGAAAGATGATTCTTGGATATTTAAGAAGTAGGGAGTTGAGTATCTCTACCATACTCAATTGTTCTTGCATGAAAGATGATTCTTGGATATATAAGGAGTAGGGATTTGAGTATGATAGGAGTATCTCTACCATACTCAATTGTTCTTGCATGAAAGATGATTCTTGGATATATAAGGAGTAGGGATTTGAGTATGATAGGAGTATCTCTACAATACTCAACTCCCTACTTCTTAAATATCCAAGAATCATTTTTCATGCAAGAGCAATTGAAAGAGATGAAATTACAGGAAAAATTGAAACAAATCATTAGAAAGGAAGAAAAGGTTGTCTTGCTAAAAGTTTGATATATCTTGAGAATCATATTTAGGTTCACAAGAGGGAGATTGGAGATATTAGAAGTGTAAAAGATTTATCCATTCAATATTTCCAACCTGTATTCTAAGCGAACGAGAAGGATACTTGAATACATTTGGGAGAGGAATGTGGGGAATTGTGCGTGGAATAAATGAATAGTAACATGAAGATAGAAGAATGGAAAAGCGAATTTTGATAAGGCTGCCTGATTAGAATTATCAACTTCTTCTTCATAGTTACTCCCAACTCAATCTTACCAATTATTCATCTTGCAAAAGAAAGTTAATAATTGTAAAGGTTCAATTGGAGGTGGAAAATATGTGGTTTCAACAAGTTGGAGCAAACTGTTATTCTGGACGCTGCTTTACCGGGCCATCTAATCTCTCATTTTTTTATGATCCGAGTCATAAAAAAATTAGAAAAATCGCCCATTTTCTAATTCCTAGAAAAATATGCCTAGATTAGTTGTCTAGGCATATTTTTCTAGGAATTTCTTGCAGTTGAGTCGATATCAACAAATCTCAAATACTTAAAGACACCTGCTCAAAGTAACTTCATGGTGTGCTTTTTAACTCAAAGCCGGATTGCCTTTAGATGTTCGTTAATAATCTCGAAGTAGCAAAATATATAACAAAAGTCATCTTTTCAGTATTTAGCTAACCGTAAATTAACATTTACAGACTGTTTGCGAAAACCAGATATGAAATCCACCTGAAAGTGCTCTCTCGAAATCGCGTTTCCCCTCACACATCCGATCTTCCACTCCGCATTAATTACGAGCGCATAAATAAAGCATTTACCCCGGGAAAAAAATCCCGCGCTGCGAGTGCGGAAAAATATCTCGAAAAATAATAATAATAATAACGTACGGAGAAGGGGGGCGAAATGGGCGAAAAAGAGCGGGCATCAGATAAAACGGTTATAATTCATGCAATTTGGGCGTTTAGTGTTAATACGGGCCCTACTCAAAATGTGCATTAGTGCTATTTGGGGCGAGAATTCGTTATCTGGCGCCGGGAGCGAGGGGAGGAACAATTTTCGGCGCGGAAATGAAAAATACGCGGCGGCCGTTTTGTAATTAAATGAATCCATCCCGGACTAATTATGAATTGTTATTTTGTGGAATTAATCCGAACGGTGGGGCCGAGGGGAGGGTAATTACGGCGGTACGGGCGCACCTTTCCCGGCCCAGGACGATTCGTGTCAAGGTTTTTTTTTTGCCGCGGGGATTAATTGTGCACCAGGGGAGATGTGATTTTTTTTAATATTCACTTCAAGAAAGCAAAAAAATTATGCAAGAATTTATCCAGAACGATTTCAGATTAATCAAACGCTTTAAGAAAGATAAGAAACAAATCAAACGTCACTCTTTTTGAGAACTCAAAATCAACCCCTCCTCTTGAGAAAAGTAATGTGAGAGGGTAATGTCCTTCCAAAATATTACAGTTAATACACGTAATATTTTCACGACTATTTTATGACCATTTTTTTTTTAAATTAATCTATAATAAATTATTTGTAATAAATCTTCATTGCGTATCATCAAATTGGTCTCACATTGTCATAATAAAAAAAAATATATGAATATAAAAAATATGTGTAAGTTTAAGAAAAATAATAAAAACAATTATAATACAATTAAGTTTATTATTCGAGTGCAACAATCGGCACTTTATAATTGACTGTATGAAACGCGTGCCCGCCGTAGCGTGGTAATAAACTAAACGCACTAGGGGCGACATGTGCACCATTACTAAATCCGGCGTGATGAAGAGGATTTTAAACCGGTTAATTAACATATACTTATTAACTGATTTCGGGTTGTGTTTTATGCGCGCGAGAGCAACCGTCTGGCGCTAATAAGTGTGAAATATATTTATGCGTGCGTAATGAAATTCCACCCCCTTCGGCCGTCCGCGTTCGGTCCGCTGGATCCAGAGGGTTGTTGCTGTTGTTGTTGTTGTTCCTCGCGACGATTCTAGATGGCGTCGTTCGTGGGAAGGCATCCGGAAAGTATGCAGAGGGCGCGCTCAATGGGGCTGTTCCGGACCGGGATAATTGCGCCGAAATGAAGAATACGATGTCGGGTGTTGGAGTAGTTCTCGTGAAATGCCGAAATAAATTTGGAATTTATTATTTGGAAAACCCTCTTTATAATAAATCTCTAAATTTGTGTTCATTAATCACTTAATCGGGGTTATCCAGTACGTATAATTGTAATCGAAAGTGAATTTTTAAATTTAATATGATATGTTAAAATTAACATAAACGTTATTTGTTATTATCACGAATAATAGCGGATTTTTAACATTTATGATTGGAAAATTCTGAAATAAAAAGCTTCGAACATATAACTTTCCATTATTAATAATAAATAGCGCCATCTATACGTCAATTCCGGTACTTTTCTGGTTATACAAGCGCCATCTATACGCCAGATCGTAAATTTCTATAGAAACACCATAATTATATATGAACCAAAACGTTTTGTAATTGAAGTGTATACTTATATTATGATATTAATTAATAACAATAAATTTAACGTTTTCCCATTAACTGTTGAGCCTTCTAGTTCATTTTACATCGTTATTTAATTGGTGAAAATAATTTTAACTTTGTTCGTATAACTGAAATTTAATATTTTTCGTATGGAATTGCTTTGCATAAAACAAATTCACTTATTACTTTTTAGATAAAAAAAAAACAAATCATTTGTTTTTCTTAATATAATAAATATGGATAAAATATTAAAATTCAACTAACAAAATTAATAGATAAACAGTTTAAGCTGAATAACTTTAAATTCTCGACTAGTTTTGGGATATTAACCCATTTTCAAGAGAATTTCTAATTTAATTTTAAATTCTCTTCGAAAGACAATCTTCGTTGAATTTAATTATTATAGTAGGATAGAGTTATAGTCAATTGTTTATTTCTAACACACCCATCAACCCCTCTATTGCATCCTTAATTTGGATTATTTTTGTGTGCGTGAACAGACTTCAATTAAAAAATTCTGAAAATATTCAAAAACCGCTGCAAGGATAATTTAATCACATGAATAACTTAAAAGAACTCCGAGGAGTAAGATAATGTCAATTGTTCATATCAAACACACCCATCAACCCCTCCAGAGCATCCTTAATTTGGGTTATTTTTATATGGGTAAACAGACTTGAATTAAAAAGTTCTGAAAAAATTAAAAAACCGCTGCAAGGATAATTTAAGCACATGAATGACTTAAAAGAACTCCGTGGAGTAAGATAATGTCAATTTTTTATATAAAACACACTCATCAACCCCTCCAGAGCATCCTTAATTTGGGTTATTTTTATGTGGGTGAACAGACTTCAATTAAAAAATTCTGAAAAAAATCAAAAACCGCTGCAAGGGTTATTTAAGCACATGAATGACTTAAAAGAACTCCGAGGAGTAAGATAATATCAATTGTTTATATCAAACGCACCCATCAACCCCTCCAGAGCATCCTTAATTTTGTTATTTTTATATGGGTGAACGGACTTCATTTAAAAAATTCTGAAAAACATTAAAAACCGCTGCAAGTATTATTTAAGCACATGAATGACTTAAAAAAACTCTGAGGAGTAAGATAATGTCAATTGTTTATATCAAACACACCCATCAACCCCTCCAGAGCATCCTTAATTTGGGTTATTTTTATGTGAGTGAACAGACTTCAATTAAAAAATTCTGAAAAAATTCAAAAACCGCTGCAAGGATTATTTATGTACATTAATGACTTAAAAGAACTCCGTGGAGTAAGATAATGTCAATTTTTTATATTAAACACACCCATCAACCCCTCCAGAGCATTCTTAATTTGGGTTATTTTTATGTGGTTGAAGAGACTTCAAAAAAAAAAATTCTGAAAAAATTCAAAAACCGCTGCAAGGATAATTTAAGCACATGAATGACTTAAAAGAACTTCGAGGAGTAAGATAATGTCAATTGTTTATATCAAACACACCCATGAACTCCTCCACAGCATCCTTAATTTGGGTTATTTTTATGTGGGTGAACAGACTTCAATTAAAATAATCTGAAAGAAATTCAAAAACCGCTGCAAGGATTATTTAAGCACATGAATGACTCAAAAGAACTCCGAGGAGTAAGATAATGTCAATTGTTTATATCAAACACATCCATCAACCCCTCCAGAGCATTCTTAATTTGAGTTATTTTTATATGGGTGAAGAGACTTCAATTAAAAAATTCTGAAAAAAATCAAAAACCGCTGCAAGGATTATTTAAGCACATGAATGACTTAAAAGAACTCCGTGGAGTAAGATAATGTCAATTGTTTATATCAAACGCACCCATCAACCCCTCCAGAGCATCCTTAATTTGGGTTATTTTTAAGTGGATGAACAGACTTCAATTAAAAAATTCTGAAAAAATTCAAAAACCGCTGCAAGGATTATTTAAGAACTTGAATGACTTAAAAGAACTCCGAGGAGTAAGATAATGTCAATTGTTCATATCAAACACACCCATCAACCCCTCCAGAGCATCCTTAATTTGGGTTATTTTTATGTGGGTGAACAGACTTCAATTAAAAAATTCTGAAAAAATTCAAAAACCGCTGCAAGGGTTATTTAAGCACATTAATGACTTTAAAGAACTCCGAGGAGTAAGATAATGTCAATTGTTTATATCAAACACGCCCATCAACCTTCCCACAGCATCCTTAATTTGGGTTATTTTTATGTAAGTGAACAGACTTCAATTAAAAAATTCTGAAAAATGCAAAAACCGCTGCAATGATAATTTAAGAATATGAATCGCTTAAATAGATTCCGAGGAATAAGATAATGTCGATTGTTTGTATGCAACACATCTATCAACCCCTCCATAGCACCCTTAATATTTGTTCCATAAATATTATTACAAATCATAATATAATAATAAATATGTATAAATTATTTAAATAAAAATACTTGTCTTTTCTCGGAAAAAAAAATAATAATAAGTAGGAGAAAGGACAAGTATTTTTATTTAAATAATTAAAGTCTCCACAACCAACAATCAACATAAAGAAGATATGTATAAATTATTAAAATTCTACGAATAATTTTAAAAGTTTCTCAAAGTTTAAATATTTGTAAGATTATTTATATATTTTCTTGTCCATAATTCTTGTTTCGAGCCTGGACCATGTTGAAAACGTGCGCGGTTTTAAATTTTCCGGCGAGTTATTAATTGAATAAGACGCAAACGCGATTAGGGAACTTCATCGATTCGAGCGACAATTAAAACTGGAATAGTTTAAGCGACTCGGAGCGATACATCCGAATGTGGATGTAATTGCATTTCTCTCTTCCGCGCCATATACTCCGCACGTTTTAACTTTTTAATAACGTTAGCGCAACTTACGTCAACTTTATTAACGATAATCTGCATCCGCGGGGATGAAGAACCGGCGCGCACGAACTACGCATATAAACTACATTTTATGAAAAAAAAAAAGAAAAAAAAAAAAAGCGGAGTTATTGAAGAATTATTTTAAATCGGAATAAGAAGCTGCATTCGATTCAGTGAACTTATTGTAGAAAAAAAAACGTTTCTCGACTTAGGCCGCATTTATAGTGAGGTAACACAATGCTAACTAGGTAGATTTAACCAGTGAATCAATCTATCTAGGTAGATTTAACCAGTGAATCTATCTGGGTAGATTTAACCAGTGAATCTATCTGGGTAGATTTGACCAGTGAATCAATCTATCTAGGTAGATTTAACTAGTGAATCTATCTGGGTAGATTTAACCAGTGAATCAATCTGTCTAGGTAGATTTAACCAGTGAATCCATCTAGGTAGGTTTAACCAGTGAATCTATCTGGGTAGATTTAACCAGTGAATCTATCTGGGTAGATTTAACCAGTGAATCAATCTATCTACGTAGATTTAACCAGTGAATCTATCTGGGTAGATTTAACCAGTTAATCTATCTGGGTGGTTTTAACCAATGAACATATCTAGGTAGATTTAACCAATGAATCAATCTATCTGGATAGATTTAACCAGTGAATCAATCTATCTAGGTAGATTTAACCAGTGAATCTATCTGGGTAGATTTAACCAGTTAATCTATCTGGGTGGTTTTAACCAATGAACATATCTAGGTAGATTTAACCAGTGAATCTATCTGGGTAGATTTAACCAGTGAATCCATCTGGGTAGATTTAACCAGTGAATCTATCTATGTAAGTAGATTTAACCAGTGAATCTATCTGGATTTTGCTAATCTCTAATTGTATATAATACAATACCTATAAGCAAAGGAAATTATTTTTAATGGAAACTTAACATTTCAATAGAATTATTCCAAGCTCAAATTAAAGTAATGGTTTTATTTAACACCATGTTTAAGGAAGAATAGAAAATGTTTAAAGTAATCATTAATGAATTTTTAGAACCAATATGTTTTTCGTTATTAAATGGAAAACATAAAATTTACAAATAAATTTGCGGCGTTATAAATATAATGAGAGAGAGAATAAAAATAATGCGATGTATAATAAATTCAATTTTAACGCTAATTGAAAATACGCAATGGTTGTTTTAGGAGCGCTTTTGATTTATTGATATCGACACGAAATCAGCAAATGCACGCGCGTGCACGCTGTATTATTAAAATTTAATCAAACGAATGTAAATAAATATTTCATATGTAGTATATGAGGCATTAATTGAAATATAATTACAATGGTAAAATAATTATTTAATAATATCAAAGTGGAATGAAGCAATTCCAGTTTGTTCATCCATCGTGTTAATTTTGTCCTATTTAAGCGAAAACATAAAACACAATAAATTATTCGGAAAGCTTTTAATGGCTTCGATTAGGGATGTCCAAAATCGAAAAAAAAAAATTATATGGTAATATAGAGCTTTGCACGCAATAGGACGTTGTGTTTTCCACCGCGTAATAATGTGCGCACGCTGCGCACAATACAACAATTTCGTATGTCTTGCGCGAATTAATTTTCAAAGAAAGTAAATCTAGTTTGAAAGTGACTTCAATTGAGTGTGTGTGCGAGTGGGAATAATTCGGGTCCGCGTCCAGAATCCGGGATCCCGGGTTGGGCACCGGCGTTTCCGGGCGAATCCGGGCCGTCCGGAAAACACGTCTACATAAACGATTTGTACACCGGGCCGTTCCGATACGGCCGGAACGCCTTCGGAATACTTAGCCGCCCGGAATTGTTTGAGCAGAAGTGTCGGCCGGAAAATTAAGTTTATATTGTAGTCGGGCCAAATTACATTTTAGCAGAGAGGGACTTTCTATAAGACTTAAATAAATCATACCGTTCGCGTTCGGCAAGCGCCGCCGGGAGAATAACTATCGCTTATATATATATATATATATATACACACATATTCAGTCAGTCTCTCTCTCTCGCTTCGCGAGTTGGAAAAATATCGCTTTCTCTGTCCCTCCCGAACTTTTAAATTGGATGCTGCGAGATAGGTACGCGGACATGAAGTTTTACTTAAACTTAAAAGCATCCGGCCGCATAAAAGGCGAATAACAAAAATGGGGACAAACACGCCGTGCGCATATTGCGGCCATGTGCGCATATTGCTAAGATTTTCCCCTACTGGCTCACTTAAATTGGGTTAATGACTTTCGGCAATACCTAAATGTACAACAGTTTTTTTTTTATTCATTTACACGCGAGTAATTGAATTTTTAAGTGGCCCGAATTATTTTAAAATGTGCTTACATGAAAAATAACAAATATTTTAAATGAATAAAAAAATATATAGATAGAAATTATTTTTTTGATAACTTTGTGTCCGAAATGTACATTTGGTAAAACAAATAAAGTGTGAAGAAAGGTTATTAGTGCTTTATTTATCAATTTAAATATAAATTATTTAAAGAAAAAAAATATAAATAATAGACAAAATGATTAAATGTTTTTCATTTTGATTTATTCACTTAATCATATTTTTTTATTAGTATATATACAAATATCTTTATTCAGACAATTACATTTTTACAAACATTGAGTGTATACATTAAAATAAAGGTTTGTCTGTCTAGGGCTATCAATCGGAGGTCTTTCTGCCATTTTTATTAATATTTCCTTTTTTTGCATCAAATATAAAGAATGTTTCAAGTTTTACGCGTCCAATAAAATATACACTTTCTATTTATAAAAACAAACCGTAACGAAACCGCAATTTCAATTAATACAAACCGTTGCGAACGCAACTCCGAATGTTTGAAATTCCCGACATCAGCGCCGCGAAGTTGTTCCCGATGATAACAGATAAGCCCGGAAGTGTTATCCCGTGAAATATCTGCGCCGTTATCAGCGGTTAAATTGCTCCCGGGCGTTGCTAATAGATCGCCAGGAATTTGGATTTCCGGTCGATTAGCGCATCTATCTGCGAATATTTGATTGAAAC
The DNA here is from genome assembly GCA_963082785.1 of Philonthus spinipes. Lineage (NCBI taxonomy): Eukaryota > Metazoa > Arthropoda > Insecta > Coleoptera > Staphylinidae > Philonthus > Philonthus spinipes. The sequence continues at coordinate 20,573,652 of OY720315.1, forward strand.
GGAGACCCATCAGCGGAGTGGGTTTCTGGAGAGTCCTGGGAGAGGAAGAGAAAAAATCGCGCGCCCGCTCGCAGTCATTTATTCGCTGATAAATGGCGCGTGTTGCCGGGGCACGTGCTTATAATTCACCCCTGCCACTACCTAGATAAAAGGGGAGAGGGAGCTTGGTGTTGGGAGCAGGGAGTATTATTTTTATATCTAGTATGTGCATTTGTTTGTTTCCACTTTGAGAAAATTCGAATTTTCTCCACAGTTTGATTATCTTTAATTTATTATAATTTAATTTATTTATTTTTTAATTTAGTTTTCTTCTCTGGACTAGCTATTAAGAATCTAGTCATCAGTGAATTTTAAAGTATTTTGGTCTTTCAAAGTTTAATATCAAGTTTTCCAATAATAGTAACCCAATTAATATTATTCACTAGCAAAGCTTGATATCAAAACTACAAGCGAAGGTAAGCCTTAAAGATTTGTTCAATGATAAAACTAAGTTTCAGGTTTGCGAGCTTTTTCTAGATAGACAGGGCTGAGTTTTCAGGTTTGCGAGCGACAGTAAGCCTTACAAGCGTAAGCCTATTAGAAACTCTTGACTATATGTTAAGTTTCCGAGCGACAGCGAGCTCAATTACAACTCTTGACTGACAAAGCTTAGATGTCAAGTTTGCGAGCGATAGCGAGCCCAAGTAGAACTCTTGACTGGCAAAGATTAGATGTCAAGTTTGCGAGCGACAGCGAGCCCAAGTAGAACTCTTGACTGGCAAAGCTTAGATGTCAAGTTTGCGAGCGATAGCGAGCCCAATTAGAACTCTTGACTGGCAAAGATTAGATATCAAGAGCGATAGCAAGCCCAATTAGAACTATTGACTGGTAACACTTAGGTGCTAAGTTTGCGAGCGATAGCTCTATTAAAACTCTTAACTGGCAAAGCTTAGATGTCAAGTTTGCGAGCGATGGCGAGCCTAATTAGAACTCTTCGTGACTGCAGTTTTGGCAACTCAATTTTTTTTGTCAGAGTTTTGTTGTTTGATAATGGCAAGTAGAAAAAAAAATCGTGACTGCAATTTCGGTAACACAACTTAAACAGTTGAGTTGCCGAAATTACAGTCACGAAAATATATTTTTTTTCAATTTGCCATTATCTAAGAATAAAACTCTGTTTAATAATGGCAAGTTGTGTTACCGAAATTAAAGTCACGAAAATAAAAACTTTTTTCAACTTGTCATCATCAAACAATAAAATTCTGTTTGATAATGGCAAATTGAGTTGCCGAAACTGTAGTCACGAAAATAACAAATTTTGCGTTATACAAACAAAGTTAAAAGTATTTTAATATTGTGTTACACAAACAAAGTTAAAAATATTTTATTCTAGTGAATTAATTTAAAAGTTTTTTTGTTGCCAATATATTGCCAACGTTTCGAAACTTTAGTAATTAAAATCTCCTGCTTTTGAAGCAGGCCTACATGTGTTCGTAATAAACACACCCTCAATTTGGTCTTATAATTTTTAATAAGACCAAATTTAGGGTGTGTTTATTATTCAATTTAATATGTGCTTTTATTTTGTTTTATTAGGAGATTTCGAATAACTAACTAAATATCTTTATTCATGTAAATAAATATATGTACAATAATTTACAAAATTATATTCCGAAATGAAATCTAAATATCGATCGGTGGTTTTTGGGTCGACTTTTAATATCTTATTCATATTTATTACTTTAAAATTGTTCTGCTTGTGCAAAAACGCTTGTTAGAAAAAAAAATGTTTTTTTTTTGTAATTGTTATGTTATTTGAGTAAAATGGACACAAAAAACGTTGTATCAATGTTGCATTAACATTTAATAATGTTTCAGTATTGACGCAACGCTTTTTGTAAACAATTTGTTCAGTTGGTTATCCTCAAAATTTTTAAATCAAATATTGTTAACAGTAACTTATTTTCATTCAGATTATTAATAGCACGATCTAAACACACCCGCCGTTTCTTCGAGTATATACTACCTAAACTTCATTTACCACTCACACTGCACAACCTAAGACACATCTACAATGCTTTCTTTAATTTTATCAATATACTATCCGAGACATGGCTTTTATTCTAACCAATAGGCACCTGGCATACTAACTCCTTAAAAAGTCACTGTCATAATTACATAACACTATCATAATTACATAACGGATTTATTGTTATTATTTTAGCTTTTACACGAAGACCGGTTTCTCGGTGTTTTTCTCGCCAGCGCGCCTTCCTAGCTTAAACCACTCGGCCTTATCGCCCTCCATTGGTCACAGCTCGTCGGCGGCCTTGGTCAGCAGACATCCGGGCCTGACCGACACCGGACTCTGATTGGTAAAGCTTAAATGTCAAGTTTGCGAGCGATAGTGAGCTCAATTAGAACTCTTAACTGGCAAAGATTAGATGTCAAGATTGCGAGCGATAGCAGGCCCAAGTAGAACTCTTGACTGGTAACACTTAGGTGTTCAGTTTGCGAGCGATAGCGGCTCTTGACTGGCGAAGTTTAGCTTCAAGTATGCGAGCTATAGCGAGGTTTATTAGATCTCTTGACTGGTAAAGCTTAGGTGTTAAGTTTAGAACGATAGCAAGACTTATTAGAGCTCATGATTGGCGAAGTTTAAGTTCAAGTTTGCAAGCGTGTAAAGTTTTCGAGCTATTAGGGCTTCTGATTAGCAAAATGAGCGATAGCGAGCTTTATAAGAACTCCTGGCTGGATAACTTAGTATCGGGTTCGCGAGCGATGGCGAACTCTATAAGAGCTCTTTACTGCCAAAGCTTAGGTGAGAGGTTTGCGAGCCATAACGAGCTCTATTAGCAAACAACTCGCAAAGCTTCAGTGCCAGGTTTGCGAGCCCAATTAGAACTCTTGACTGGCAAAGCTTAGATGTCAAGTTTGCGAGCGATAGCGAGCCCAATTAGAACTCTTGACTGGCAAAGCTTAGATGTCAAGTTTGCGAGCGAAGGTGAGCCTAATTGGAACTCTTGACTGGCAAAGCTTAGATGTCAAGTTTGCGAGCGAAGGTGAGCCTAATTGGAACTCTTGACTGGCAAAGCTTAGATGTCAAGTTTGCGAGCGAAGGTGAGCCTAATTGGAACTCTTGACTGGCAAAGCTTAGATGTCAAGTTTGCGAGCGAAGGTGAGCCTAATTGGAACTCTTGACTGGCAAAGCTTAGATGTCAAGTTTGCGAGCGACAGCGAGCCCCAATTAGAACTCTTAACTGGCAAAGATTAGATGTCAAGTTTGCGAGCGAAGGTGAGCCTAATTAGAACTCTTGACTGGCAAAGATTAGATGTCAAATTTACGAGCGACAGCGAACCCAAATAAAACTCTTGACTGGCAAAGCTTAGATGTTAAGTTTGCGAGCGATAGCGAGCCCAATTAGAATTATTGACTGGCAAAATTAAGTGTTAAGTTTGCGAGCGATAGAGGCTATTGACTGGCGAAGTTTAGCTTCAAGTATGCGAACTATAGCGAGCCTTATTGGATCTCTTGACTGATAAAGCTTAGGCGTTAAATTTAGAACGATAGCAAGACTTATTAGGGCTCTTGACTGGCGAAGCTTAAGTTCAAGTTTGCAAGCGTGTAAATTTTTCAAGCTATTAGGGCTTCTGATTAGCGATAGCGAGCTTTATTAGAACTCCTGACTGGCAAGATTATTATCAGGTTCGCGAGTGATAGCGAGCTCTATTAGCAAACAACTGGCAAAGCTTTGGTGTCAGGTTTGCAAGCGATAGCGAGCCCAATTAGAACTCTCAACTGGCAAAGATTAAATATCAAGTATGCGAGCGATAGCGAGCTTAATTAGAACTCTTGACTCGCAAAGCTTAGATGTCAAGTTTGCGAGCGATAGCGAGCCCAATTAGAACTCTTGACTGGCAAAGATTAGATGTCAAGTTTGCGAGCGATAGCGAGCCCCAATTAAAACTCTTGACTGGCAAAGCTTAAATGTCAAGTTTGCGAGCGATATCGAGCCCAATTAGAACTCTTGACTGGCAAAGCTCATATGTCAAGTTTGCGAGCGATAGCGAGCCCAATTAGAACTCTTGACTGGCAAAGCTTATATGTCTAGTTTTCTAGCGATAGCGAGCCCAATTATTACTTTTGACTGGCAAAGCTTAGATGTCAAATTTGCGAGTGGTGGCGAGCCTTGTTAGGACTGTTGAATGCCGAAGCTTAGTGTGGGAAGCTCGGTTTTTTTTGCCACACAAAAACATCCGTCCACAGATGGCGTAGCAACACATGTGAAGGGTTTAATATCCGAACAGCGTATAAAAGGCTAAAGATAATTCAGTCTCACCACGGACTCACCTGACAGATTCGTCAAAGTCAGCCAAAATCCGGCAAGCTCACCACAAGGAGCCAACTAGGAAAGCTCATCACAGTTTTCTGGGTAACAATTAATACCAGCCTCTCGAAAGGACGTACCTTTCGAGAGGCTTCCACTCTTGTAGCTTCCACTAACGTCACGGAAGAAAAGCAGTCTCCTGGACAGGATCAAGAAGACATAACCTTCAATCCGAACCAACCAGCACAGCACATCGAGCCAGGTGGTAAGGTTTGGTATTAGGATTTCGAGCAATAGTAAGCTCTATAAGAAATCGACAAATACAGCTTCAGGATTAGGTTTAAGTTTAGCGAGCTCTATAGGTAAAGGATTGGAAAACCTTAAGGGTCAAGTTTGCGAACGACAGTTTGGACAAATCTTAGGTGTCCGGTTTGCGAGAATAATGAAATAACTGGCAAAGCTCAGCTGTCAAGTTTTTGAGCGATAGCCCTAGTAAGTTTCCTGAGTAGCAAACTTTAGTATCAAGCGATTGCCAGCCCCTATGGGCCTCTTGAATGGCAAAATATAGTGTCAGGTTTGCGAGCGATAGCGAGCCCTGTAATCATTCGAAAACTTGATAGCGAAGCTTTAATAATAATAATAATAATAATTTTATTTTCCAACGGAAGAATCCAACAAGGGAAAATATACAATCAAAATCATAATATAAGAAGAGTACAAGCAAAGTTAGTTAAATTTAAACAGAAAAAAAGAGAACAAAGTATAAATTAATATTAGCAAACAAAATTAAACTTTGCCAGTTGTTAAAGTTTTCGAAAACTTGATAGCGAAGCATTGCCAGTTGTTAAAGCTTCGCTATCAAGTTTTCGAATGATAGCGAGCCCTATTAAGTTTCCTCAGTGGCAACGCTTAAAATCACTTAACTTTGACTCCCAAAGCTTAAGTATCAAGTTTACGATAGCGAGCCCTGCAAGAAAACGACTGGCGTAGCTTAGGTGTCAAGTTTGCGAGAGTAAGCTAGATTTATTCGGATCCATGACTGACGAAGCTCAAGTATCAGGTTTTTGAGCGATAGTGAGCCCTATAAGAACTTTTGATTGGCAACGTGTCAAGTTTGCGAGTGACAGCGAAATGCAAAGCTTAATGTCAAGTTTTTTTGAGAGATAGCGAGCGCTATTAGGAAACGACTGGCAAAGCTTCGCTATCAAGTTTTCAAGCCCTATTAAATTTACGGAGTGGCAATGCTTAAAATCACTTAATGGCTCTTGACTTTCAAAGCTTAAGTGTCAGGTTTACGATAGCGAGCCATGCAAGGAAACAACTGGCGTAGCTTAGGTGTCATGTTTGCGAGCGTAAACTAGATTTATTCGGATCCATTGACTGACAAAGCTCAAGTATTAGGTTTTTGAGCGATAGTGAGTCCTATAAGAACTTTTGCGAGCTTATGAAATGCAAAGCTTAATGTCAAGTTTTTCGAACGATAGCGAGTCCTATTAATTTTCCTGTGTGTCAAAGCGATTATGAGCCATTTTTAGCGCTATTGATTCCCAAAGCTTAAGTATCAGGTTTACGATAGCGAGTCCTAGAAGGAAACGACTAGCGTAGCTTAGATGTCATATTTGCGAGCGTAAGCTAGATTTATTCGGATCCATGACTGACAAAGCTCAAGTATCAGGTTTGTGAGTGATAGAACTTTAAATTGGCAACGTTTAGGTGTCAATGCAAATGATTTCGAGCGATAGCGAGCACTATAAGGAAACGACTGGCAAAACTTCGCTATCAAGTTTTCGGGTGATAGCGAGCCCTATTAAGGTTTCTGATTTGCAAAGATAGTATCAAGTTTGCGAATGATAGCGAGCTTTATAAGGACTCTCGATTGAAAAAGCTTATTGAAAGGATAGTGAGCTTTATAAGGACAAAGCTTAGGTGTCTGGTTAGGGAGCGATAGCGAGGGATAACGTCTTGAAAAGCTCAAGTGAAAAGTTTGCGAGCTTATAAAGGTTTTGAACTGGCTAAGCTTAGCTTGCGAGGAATCAGGTCTTGAAATGCTCAAGTCTAAAGTTTGCGAGCTTATAAAGGTTTTGAACTGGCTAAGCTTAGCTTGCGAGGAATCAGGTCTTGAAATGCTCAAGTCTAAAGTTTGCGAGCTTATAAAGGTTTTGAACTGGCTAAGCTTAGCTTGCGAGGAATCAGGTCTTGAAATGCTCAAGTCTAAAGTTTGCGAGCTTATAAAGCTTTTGAACTGTCTAAGCTTAGCTTGCGAGGAATCAGGTCTTGAGAAGCTCAAGTCTAAAGTTTGCGAGCGCTAGCTAGTTTTACAAAGGTTCTGGACTGCCTAAGCTTTGTATCAGATTTGCGAGCTAAAGTGAGCTTTATAAAGGATTTGTCAAGGTTTACGAGTGAAAACTTGACAAAGTTTATAGGCTGAGAAAACTTAGTATCAAACAAGCTTGCTATCACTAACAAACCTAAGCTTTTCCAGTTCAGCAGCCTGAAGTTTTAATCGGCTAGCAAAATTTAGTCTCAGTGAGCTTTTTTTTTATCTTGAGAAATCTTTAATTTAACAAAATTAACATTTCTAATGTTAATTTTTATAATTGAGTAAAATTAGTCGTCGTTCGGTTTAATGATTTCATTTCCTTTCGATTGTTAAAAGGCGATTTATTGTGATTTTTTTTTGCGGGTAGAAAATATTAAATTTGGTGTGCAATTGAATTATTATTTAATCTCCTCGCCCAATACATTTTTATCACGTGAAAAATTCCCTTTTTATCGCCGCAGAATAAATCGCCCGGAATATCAGCGGGAAAAGTGCCCCGCGTCCATAATCGAACGTTAAATTTGACACAATCGCTTACAAAACGCCCGTCGTCCTTCCCTCCCTTCCTTTCCTTTTCTTTTTTTTTTTTTCTGGGAAAACCCCAGGTATAAGGAAGCGGACAATGTCTCTTGTCCCTTTGTCCTCGCCAAAAAGGAATGAATGGTCCCTACGGCCGCTCGGCGGCCGCCCCGGAAAGCCCCGAGAGGACTCGATCGCCGGGGGAGAAAGAGAGAACGGATGCGCGTGAGTGACCTCCGGTGCGCGAGTGGAAGAAAGAAAGGGCACGGCGTTAGAGAAGGATATTGATGTAGTCGGGGCAGGGAAACCTGTATTGTGCACGAGCGTCATTCAGTCAGCACGCGCACTCGATGGCGTTGAGTCGGGAACGAAACGCAGACTGAGACCTCTCGTTTTTTATTGGGTGTAGCGAACAACGCACGCGATTTTAAACAATAAAAATTTAAACAAAAATAGAAAACAGAGTGTTTTTGCGTTTTTTTAAAAAAAATAAATATTTATTAAAAACCCCAGGACTAAATAAAGCAAGCGTTTCTGTTCTGTTTCGTCTAAAGGAGTTTTTCGTTTTTCCTCGTTGTGTCTGTGAGTGCATGTGGATTAGATTGTTCGGATAAGCCTCGAATGTATATGAATCTGGCAGATTATCCAGCAGCGTGTATTTCAAACGTGTAAACAAACAGGCGTCGGATTATGTGCTAGTGAAAATATTCTCTTGTGTTGTTGTGAATGATCGGATTAAACAATTTTTTTTAAGTGTTGAGGTAATTATCCTATTTGTCTTGTGTCTTGTCCTGATTTTTATACACTTAGTATTTTTGGGCGTTTCCATTTCTACAAAAAAATACGATCCATTTGTTTTAAATTATGAAAATAAATGAAAAAGTGACAATCATTTATAATTATATTAATTGGACAGAAAGATGTAACTCTTAAACATTAACTTTTTATTGTTTTGTACTATCTATATAGTCTGAATAAAGATTTGTGTATATAATAATAACAATAAACACAATTAGCTATAACTTAAAATGTAAAACGACGTACCACGAAGAGAATGCCTGTTTCTCTTCGTGGTACGTCGTAAATACACTTGTAAATAAAATTCCTTTAGTTTAATAATGATACTAGATAGTCGAAACTATAGTCACATATATTAATACAAGTTGTTAAACAAAGTATAAACGTGTTTCATTTACAATTTTCAAAATAAATAATAAAAAAAAAATAATTTCATTACTGCAAAGATCGTTTCCATAAGTTGTAGACGCAGAAAAAAATATATATATTTTTTTAATTAAATAAAATAATTTGAAAATAATGAATTATTTTCTCTTTTGCTATTGTTACATTATGACTTAAGTTACACAAGTACTTTAATATGTTTATATAACTGTGACCAAGTGAATAAATCCTTTTCCTGTTATTAATAATTTTTTCATTCATTATTTTCAAAATGTCACAAAGTGAAAATACTGCGACAAAAATTTAATTTAAAGTACTCACGCATACAGGGAATTACACCTTTTCAAAATATGAAATAAAATGTTAACTAATATATCTCTCTATTGCTGCATGTTTGTGTTTCAAAATCTTTTAAAAAGTAAACACTTTCAAAATATAAATTTGTCCAATATTCGCGATAATTGTTTTCTTAAATATTTCAATAAAACTTCAAATCTTGTTTTCATCGATTATTTATTAATAAACAAATTATTTAAAGGAAACTATATATTTTTAAATTAAATAAAAATAAATAAATTTATGGCATACTTTGTTTCTCATTAATTAAACTTGTAAATTAAACTCACTTGGTTTAGTTTTACTTACGTTTGAAGTTAAAATAAACATAAGTAAAACTAAACCAAGTGAGTTTAGTAAAAATAAATAAATGTATGGCATACTTTGTTTCCCATTAATTAAACTTGTAAATTAAACTTATAAATTAAACTCACTTGTTTTAGTGTTACTTAAGTTTATTTTAACTTCAAACATAAGTAAAACTAAAACAAATGAATTTAATAATTAGGCTGTATTTTAATTCAATAATTTTATATTTGAGTTCAGACTAGTTTCGACGAGTAATCATCTACAAAGAACTGATTAAATTAAAAGTACAAACATGTATTGCAATTAATAATGGCTACAAACCAGAAATTATAGATGAAATTTTATATAAAAAGCAAATGAAATAATTTAATAAATATAATTAATGATTTTAATATTTAGACATCGGTAGTTCATATTGTATGAAATAAATATGAATAGATTATTAAAAATCAACCAATAAAACACAGTTTAGATTGAATATCTTTAAATTCTCGACTAGTTTCGGGTTATTAGCCCATTTTCAAGAGAATTTAAAATTTATTTCATTAAAATTTCCATGGATGTTTACATAAATAGATATATTGATTTTTTAAAATTTTAATTTAATTTAATTGTGGGGCAGGCAAAATAATTTCGGTCCCAGCATTTGCTCACAAGGTGGAAAAAAACATTAAAAAACCATCCACAGGATCATTATGGAATTATTTTGCTAAAATAAAACAAAATTATTTATTTATAAATCAGTTGGATTGCTAAAATGAAATGGAAATTAATAGAAATATATATATATATATATATATATTTACCCAATTAATAACAAGAAAGAAAGAAATAATTGGTGTAGACTTAAATACGCTCATATTCTCTGAAATAACATACAAAATCGTCTTAAAGGGGTACGAATTTAATATTACGATGATTGATCCAACAAACTCACAGAAACTTCTAGTGAAAAATAATAACAATAATAAAAAAATATAGACAAATTAGATAAAAGTGGCGTTTATGAAATAACGTGTGGTGATTGCACTTAATGAATTTTGATTCTAACCAAAAGCTTTTCAGATCATTCCACTGTTATAAAAAGCTTAGATAAGTATAACGAATAGGAATAGGTTCCCTGAGTTCATTCCATCGAGTTCTGAAAAATAAGTGTAACGATTGGGTTCAATCCATCTAGCCAGGATTGAACCCAATAGTTATACTTATTTTTCAGAACTCGATGGAATGAACTCAGGGAACCTATTCCTATTCGTTGAAATTGGTGATTAGATTTTTTTACGATCACAATACTTTCCCTTGGACAAGGGTCCGCGGAAAGTAAAAATAGAAGTTTATAAAATCAAATGTATACATCAATCAAAAGTATAACTATTGGGTTCAATCCTGGCTAGATGGATTGAACCCAATCGTTATACTCATTTTTCAGAACTCGATGGAATGAACTCAGGGAACCTATTCCTATTCGTTGAAATTGGCGATTAGATTTTTTTTACGATCACAATACCTTCCCTTGGACAAGGGTCCGGGGAAAGTAAAAATAGAAGTTTATAAAATCAAATGTATACATTTTGAAATTAAAAACGTTTAGGTAAAAATGTAAAATAATGAAAAAAAAATGTAATAATAAAATGTATTTATTTTAGTATATTTTTTTCATTCTTCACGTGGTGAAACATTTTTAACTATTATTTTAAAAATATAAAACACATAGTTAAATTTCACTGATATTCTGTTTTTTTTTTTAAATAAAAATCAACGTAAAATAAAATATTTCTCTTATATGTATTGCTAAATTTTTAATAAACATTTAAATACGTGTTTCATATATATTAAATCTTCATTTCTGCAGAAAATTTTAATACAATAAATTAGCAACATTATTCTTATTATACGTTGTCCTTAGAAAACAGCTATCGACCATCGGTCTTTCTGCCTTTCGTGTTTTTATTTAAACCGAATTAATTATTTCGAGATTGAGGTATTGAATGTTTTCTTTTTCTTTCTCCTATCGAATACCCGTGATTGCACCGCTTGATAGAAACGGCCAGGTAGACCGGTCTTTTGCCACTTAGTCACTCACAACAGGTATAATATCACCTGCCCTACATACTAGAGAAATGTTGGATTCCAGGAAACGCTTCCTTTAAGGATCTACCAGTTCTCGTTATTGCTTTATCGGCGGATTGAAGATGAATCCTTTACAAAAAAACAAACAATAACAAATAAAATTTTTGAAATATTATATACAGAGCGAATACATTTAATAACTGTAATGCCCGTTTGCACCGATTTTACTTTAAGGCCTCCTTAGTTAAGGGTTCCTTAAAAGTTACGGAAAGAATAGTAGAGATTGGATTGCACCGCTCATATAAAATCTCCGCTTAGTTAAGGTCTCCTTAGTTGGGGGAAAATCTAGTGGAAAGTCAGTGCCTAACTTCATGCCGTCTATTATTCTCGCTTGCAAACCTTGAAATCATAGAAAATTTACTTATTTATGTTTTAACTCCAACTAGTTTCTACTTATTATCAAGAATCTTGATAATGGCAGATCAAAGATACATCTTGAGTCGTATATTAAAATTACAACCAGATTATTAATATTAAAATTACAACCAGATTTATATATTGATAACTCCGACATTTTAAATTTTTTTATTTATTTATTGACGGAATCTCCTTTTTCACAGATCTACAAAGATTAATTACAAAACAGCTAGAACTATACTATTATCCCCATAATAAATTTTAAAATTGAAATATCTCCAAAAGGTGGAAATATCACAAACCAGAAAATGTATTAGCCGTTGGTTTAAGGTTGCGGTTTAGTGGAAAGAGATAGCTATATAGTAAAATGGAAATAATCGTTTGAAAATAGAGCTATTCTTTTGGATTTCATAATATGAATGTGTATTTACATTTTTTATCTACCAAGTATAAAGTATCAGTCTAAATAAAAAATAAATCGTTAATTTTCGTGTATTACGCCATTTTACTAGTTTAAGTTAGAAAAGAAAATTGTAAGATATAATGAAATTAATAGGTCATGTCTGCTAAGTTATTTGAATGCAGAATTTAGTGAAATCCTTTAAATTTTCATTGCACAAGTTTTTATTAGCAAAAATTTAATTTAAAATTTGCTATTAATTTGATCAATTTTCATTGTTTTTCATAATTGTTTTTCACAGAAACTAAACATTAAAATAATTTTTAATTTATCTGATGAAATTCCTGCTTATTTTAAGATTATTTTAATGTATAATACAATATTGTTCATTGATCACAACAACAATCTAACTCAAATTAGTGATTGCCCATATTTGTATAGCTATCTCTTTCTTCTAAACCGCACCCTTAAGCAATTTCAACACACAGGAAATGTGTGTAATAGAGAAAACACAGGTCGACCACTACCCTGTATATTAGTGCATAAATATTAAGTCAGCAAAATTATTAAAAAAAAAACGCATTATTTTTACATAATTGTTTATAACGTTTTTAATAATACCAAGAAAAGTTAATATTTATATTGTTTCGAGGTTTATTTTGATAAGTAACGTTCACCTCCGGCAATAACAAATAGGAAGCAGGTGTATAAATACACACGTTTAATTTGAATATTAATTTCTTTACATTGTTCCACTTCCGGTCCGCGCACTAATATATTCAATTATGTGTGCTTTTATCGATCGAAATTTATGGAAATTACATTTTATTACAACAGGGAAGGGAAGGGAAAAGGGTGCCACCTAAGGATATAATACAAAGTGTACTTTTAATTGTAGTATATCTTCATTTACATATTAAACCCACTGAGAAAAATTAAGATGAAAATGTCTCGTCATTGTTTCATTAATGGCTAATGTTGATTAATAATAATCATTATTTAATTATAATATATAAATTAATTCATTAATGATAATTCTGAATTGTTATGTAACATCGATTTTAATGTGCTCAGAATATTCTCTAGATATAAGCAAACATTTAATTTTGCAATGCCACGTACTTCTCACTACATGTTTTCTCCATTATATAAAATGATACGGAATTATCATGAAATCCAATATTTTGTCGACATTTTTACACCCTGTATAAAACAATTTATGTTTGACATTAGCGAATGTGTATTCATGATATACCTGTACTCACACTGTACAACTATATTTAGTTTAGTTTATACATACAGAGAGCTTTTTTTATCAGTATACATTTCCCCTGTGCATACCTGCAAAATACGCGAGTCAAACGCATTAATGTATGTGTGTTTAGTTGCCTATAACACGCAACTTAATATATATATGCCAAATAGTCAACTTAACATACACACATTAATTATTCAATGCGGTTGGCTCGCGTTTTTTGCAGATATACACTTCCCCTAATGTATACTTATAAAAAATTTCTCTGTATATATTGTATATATATTGCTTGTTGAGAAATAAATTATTATTATTATAAATTTTTATTAACGGAAAAATCCTTTGAACACAATTATATTACAAATAGTGTAAAAATACAAATACTTAATGCAACAAAAAAAAAAAACATTGGCAAGAATTCAATTAACAATATGGGCGAGATTACACTATAATAATAGTAAATTGTGTAATTAATAGAATATAGAATTAAAAAAAAATGAATCAAAAAATACATTCTTAAAGAATTGAAATTTTATGCTATACTGATAACAAAACATAAAGCTAAGAAAAAAATAATCAAAGCACTAGAGGAAAAATGATCTCGATTAAATAGTACAATAATTCATTTTCTCATTGATTTTATATTTTTTTTTAGTATTATATCTATTATTATTTACTAATTTCCTCTGCTGTATTTTTATATATATATATATATATATATATTTGTTTGTTTGTATGAATTTATATTCTAATTTGATTTATTCTGTAATTGGGTTAACCTGTTGAACAATGAAGATATTATTATTATTATTATAAATGGTGTATAAATAAAAATAAAAATGTATCGAGATTTTCATTTTTATATATGTAATTCATTTTATCGAAATTGAATTACATATTCAATTCATCGACATTTTTTTAAACACAAATTTGCTTATTAATTGTTGAGGCTTCTACTTTGTTATACATTGTAATTCAATTTTAATAAATGAAACATTTTTTTTTTGTATAACTCTTATTGTTTCATTGTTGATTATAGTTTCGACAACCTAAAGGTGTTATTGTTGACTATAGTTTCGTGTCATTATCAAAACAAAAATATAGTTTTATTTTCATAATCGAAACTATAGTCAACAAAAAATAACATGATTTATACAATTTCAATTTACTTTATTAACGGAATCTCCATTTCCAAATTACAATTATAATTACATATTATAAAAAAATGAAGTTAAAAAATTGTTTCATTTATTTAAGAAGAAATCCTTGTTTAAACTTATTTTAATTCACTTATATTTTGTTTTTGAATATTCCGTATTTATCACTTTGCTGCAGCAGCCAATTACACGATAATATTAAAGTTCTATTGTCTCAACAGGCAGTGATTTGAAACATTATCAAAACAAAAATATATTTTTATTTTCATAATCGAAACTATAGTCAACAAAAAATAACATGATTTATACAAATGAAGTTAAAAAATTGTTTCATTTATTTAAAAAAAATCCATGTTTAAATTTATTTAATTCACTTATGCTTTGTTTTTGAATATTCCGTATTTATAACTCATGTCGTTGTTTGCTGCAGCAGCCAATTACACGATAATATTAAAGTTCTATTGTCTGAACAGGCAGTGATTTGAAACAGGTTTTTGAAAGTGAATTCCACTGGCTTTGGAACGTTTGGGATGGAAATAAAAGTAATTGCATGTCTGCGCTTGCGCAACGCAGAAAATTGCGGAATAATTTTAATTAATTCGTGATTTTATCCACGAAATAATTATTCAAGTGTTCAATTATCTGCTGTTCATAACTCGCAAATACATAACCACAATCATATATAATTGTATAATATTATTAACTAGTTCATAGAAGATTTTTGTAATACATAATCTATAAATTGTTATAGGCCATGGGTTGATTAATTATTTTCAACCTAATTTCTTTAAATCCTCAATTTTATAAATATCGATAATATTTATGACTCATGTAATTATTAAATAAATAAAATTTAATAACAAATAAACAATCTACAGAGCACACATTTTAGTAATGTTTCATCAACATGAAAATAACGTTTAATGTTGTTACGGCGTTGTTTTTTTTAAGTCGTTAAAATTTCCGGGGACGTGAGTTGTGCTTGTTTTAATATTATAACTCCAATAATCAATAAGCAGTGATTTTAAACTTAAAAAAAAACAAGTGAATTCCAGAGAATTTACCAATATTGGAAAAATTTAATTCAAAATATATAAATTGGATCGTAGAGGCTTTTACTTGCTAGAAATCCATATTCACATGTGTAAGGAGATCAATGAGACTATTTATAATTCAAAACTTGTGTTGTATTTATTAGTGATGGGCAAAGTCGATCTTTTATTATTGCTAAATTAAGTATATTATAATTTTAAGAATGTTACTTATTATAAAAATATCAAAAATAACTTTCCATTTATTAATAAACATAAATTTGAAGTTACTTTTTGTTTTAAATACTTAAAATGACACATTTAATAATACTCGATTACTAATATTATTCGATTTTGCCCAACACTAGTATTTATACTTCTCAAAAGAATGACTGATTCGCAGCCGCCTTACATGTAAATAAAACACACTGTATTTGTTAATATTCCACAGTTTAAACTGTGTGTTTTATTTACATGCAAAATATATAATATATAGAAAACCGCATTAATTGATTTTATTTGAAACAATTACAAAGGATTTATTTTCGATTTTAAACAATCGCAATCGTACCGTTGCGTGTCATTCCTATTTAAAAACACGAGTCGCTCGGTTGCGCAACGAGTCAATGTCAATATCCTTGCGCGCCGTTTCCAGTTTATGCAATACTTAGCATATTCAGAGCGTTGGTTGTTGCTCAAAGTAGGCGTTGAATTGAAATAGAAATTAGTTAATGAATAAAAACACGCTCACGTAAATTTTAAACACACAAAATCACATATAATTCACGCTTCTATTAATTCACACTTAAACACAAAGTCTTTAGGGAAGATTTGTGATTTTATTTAGATTTTTGGATGGAATTGACTGTTTCAAAATTTAAACAGACATTTATTATTTAATGAAATTGGCTGAACATTTCATTAAATGTGAATTTCGTTTCCTGTTCTCATAAAACGGTTCGTCTTCCTTTAGTGGACGAAACAATGATTCTCGGTCGTCTACCTTGTGGACCCAAATCGCTGACGATGCCACTTGAAATTAGGCAAAAGATGGCGCTTGCATCGTCTTTCATTCATTATGTTGTGATTAATTTAATGTATTATTTATAAACAGAAATTATTTTTTTTTTAAATATTTTTTTTATTAGACAAGAGATGGCGCTTGCGTTGTTTTTCATTCATTCTGTTGTGACTAATTTAAAGTATTATTTATAAACAGAAATTATTTTATTTTTAAATATTTTTTTTATTAGACAAGAGATGGCGCTTGCGTAGTCTTTCATTCATTATGTTGTGATTAATTTAATGTATTATTTATAAACAGAAATTATTTTTTTTTAAAATATTTTTTTTATTAGACAAGAGATGGCGCTTGCGTTGTTTTTCATTCATTCTGTTGTGACTAATTTAAAGTATTATTTATAAACAGAAATTATTTTATTTTTTAATATTTTTTTATTAGACAAGAGATGGCGCTTGCGTCGTCTTTCATTCATTATGTTGTGATTAATTTAATGTATTATTTATAAACAGAATTTTTTTTTTTTTAAATATTTATTTTATTAGATGGGGCTTGCGTTGTTTTTCATTCATTCTGTTGTGACTAATTTAAAGTATTATTTATAAACAGAAATTATTTTATTTTTAAATATTTTTTTATTAGACAAGAGATGGCGCTTGCGTCGTCTTTCATTCATTATGTTGTGATTAATTTAATGTATTATTTATAAACAGAAATTAGTTTTTAAAAAATATTTTTTTACTAGACAAGAGATGGCGCTTGCGTCGTCTTTCATTCATTATGTTGTGATTAATTTAATGTATTATTTATAAACAGATATTATTTTTTATAAGAATTTTTTTTATTAGGCAGAGATGGCGCTTGCATCGTCTTTAATTCATTATGTTGTGATTAATTAATGTATTATTTATAAAGAGAAATTATTTTTTTTTTTTTAATATTTTTTTATTAGGCAAGAGATGGCGCTTGCGTCGTCTTTCATTCATTATGTATAAATGATTTTAAACTAGATTTTATACAAACTCGAACAAAATTAACAAATTTCTCAACACACATCGACTTGGAAATTCAAAGGAATTTGAAATGACCTTGAAACAACCTTGAAAAGGAAATTAAGCGGTATTATAATTACTTTTTAGTGTATTATCTTCAAACACCAAAACACAATTTTGTTTCAGCCGAGTGTAATCGTTCCATTTCACAATAAAGTATTGATTCGAAACTCGCAATAAAAAAAAGAAAATACACCGAATCGCCGATTTTCCACCCGGAGTGTTTTTATTTAATAAATCCGCGAGGGGCTGCGAGGCGTTCCCCGAAACGGCCTCCCAATATTCGGGGCTTCGTCTTTGTTCGGCGCAAAGGAGAGGGGTGGGGGCGCGCACTTATTGCATCATCGAATTAGTCGCCGTTATTTCTCTTATTCGCGTGCAAATACATCCCTTTCGGAAAGGGTGAGGTTTTCTTTGCTCCGCGATATTTTCGCTCAGATTCGCGTCGGTTGTTATGTAAAGAGTGTTGCGAATTTGATTAAATCCGTTCACAAATAGAGAGGGGTGGGATGATAATGGCGCGTGTTTTTTTTTGTTGTTGTGTAGGGTTGTAATGAGCGTATGGTTGGGTTGAATGTTTACAATGGTAAGCGAGTTATTTGCTGAATTCGGATTAATTGCGCTAATTGTAATTGAATTCAGTGAATGACTCGTAATAACTGAAGAATATTTAACCTGTTCAATCCCCATTTATATTGTCAAGACAAAGCACATTTTTTTTTGTAATTATAGACTATACTGACGAGAGTAATATTTCGAAACCCGTCTATAGAAACTTTTATTTACGTGGAAAAAAATTATGTTGCATTCATTTCATCGCCCGTTTATTTTATTAAGCCAAAACGCGTTTTTCATAATTACAGATTATACTGACGAGAGTAACATTGCGAAACACGTCTACAGAAAATTTTGTTTATAAAAAAAATCAAGCTAAAGTGATTGAAAAATTGTAAATTATTTAATCCTGTCAATCCTCGTATATTTTATGAAAAGAAATCACTTTTTTATAATTACAGACTATACTGACGAGAGTAACATTTCGAAACACGTCTACAGAAAAGTTTGTTTACAAAAAAAATCAAGCTAAAGTTATTGAAAATCTTAGATTATTTAATCCTGTCAATCCTCGTATATTTTATGAAAAGAAATCGCTTTTTTATAAATACAGGCTATACTGACGAGAGTAACATTTCGAAACCCGTCTATAGAAAATTTTGTTTATAAAAAAAAACAAGCTAAAGTTATTGAAAATCTTAGATTATTTAATCATGTCAATCCTCGTATATCTTATTTTATGAAAAGAAATCTTTTTTTTTTTAATTACAGACTATACTGACGAGAGCAACATTTCGAAACACGTCTACAAAAAATTTTGTTTATAAAAAAATTCAAGCTAAAGTTATTGAAAATCTTAGATTATTTAATCCTGTCAATCCTCGTATATTTTATGAAAAGAAATTGCTTTTTTATAATTACAGATTATACTGACGAGAGTAACATTTCGAAACGCGTCTACAAAAAATTTTGTTTATAAAAAAAATCAAGCTAAATTTATTGAAAATCTTAGATTATTTAATCCTGTCAATCCTCGTATATTTTATGAAAAGAAATCGCTTTTTTATAGTTACAGACCATACTGATGAGAGTAAAATTTCGGAAGACGTCTACAGAAACTTCTGTTTATATGAAAAAATCATGGTAAAGCGATATAAAAACCGTAGAATATTTGACTCTTTTAATACCCGTTTATTTAATCCAGACAAAACGCGTCATTTATAATTACAGACTAAATTGACGAGAGTAACATTTCGAAATACGTCTACAGAAACTTTTGTTTATATGAAAAAATCATGGTAAAGCGATTGAAAAACCGTAGAATATTTAACTCTTTCAATCCCCGTTTATATAATCAACACAAAACGCGTCATTTATAATTACAGACTAAATTGACGAGAGTAACATTTCGAAATACGTCTACAGAAACTTTTGTTTATAAAAAACGCATGCAAATTTGATTGAAAAACTGGATTTATCTGTTGATTGACTTAATAAATCCTTTCAATCGCCGTATATTTTATGAAGAATAATCGCTTTTTTTATAATTACAGACTATACTGACGAGAGTAACATTTCGAAACAAGTCTACAATAACTTTTATTTATAAAAAAATCACGATAAAGTTATTGAAAAATTGTAGATTATTTAATCCTTTGCATCCCCGTAAAGTTTATGAAGAGTAATCACTTTCTTTATAATTACAGACTATACTGACGAGAGTAACATTTCGAAACAAGTCTACAGAAACTTTTGTTTATAAAAAAAATCATGCTAAAGTGATTGAAAAATTGTAGATTATTTAATCCTTCAAATCCTCGTATATTTTATGAAGAGTAATCGCTTGTTTTTTTGATAATGACAGACTATACTGACGAGAGTAAAATTTCGGAAAACGTCTACAGGAACTTCTGTTTATTTAAAAAATCATGGCAAGGCAATTTTAAAAACTGTAGAATATTTAACACTTTCAATTCCCGTTTATTTAATCAAGACAAAACGCGTCATTTATAATTACAGACTAAATTGACGAGAGTAACATTTCGAAATACGTCTACAAAAACTTTTGTTTAAAAAAAGCATTCTAATTTGATTGAAAAACTGGATTTATCCGTTGATTGACTTAATAAATCCTTTCAATCGCCGTATATTTTATGTAGAGTAATCGCTTTTTTTATAATTACAGACTATACTGACGAGAGTAACATTTCGAAACAAGTCTACAGTAACTTTTGTTTATAAAAAAATCACGATAAAGTGTTTGAAAAATTGTAGATTATTTAATCCTTTTAAACCTCGTATATTTTATGAAGAGTAATCACTTTTTTTTGATAATGACAGACTATACTGACGAGAGTAACATGTCGAAACACGTCTATAGAAACTTTAGTTTATAGGAAAAAGTCATGCTAAAGTGATCGAAAAACTGTAGAATATTTAATCCTTTCAATCCCCGTTTATTTTTTCAAGTGAAATCGTGACTTTTATAAATGCAGACTATATTGACGAGAGTAAAATTTCGAAACACGTCTGTGGGAATATTTAAAAGCTTATACATATTTATTATTATAATACCAGAATATTCTAAATATTAATCATGTTGTTGTTGTTCCTATATCTTTAAGATGCAATATTATAAAACTCTGTAGTTAATTAAGGAAGCGAGGAGGGGAGGGGCGATGTAGTTGAGTTAAAATCATGCAAGATGCACTCCATAAACGGTTACTTAACGCTTATATTATATTCAGTTACTTATAACACACATTCCGGTAAGCTCTTAATGCATTTCGAACGAACATACGGGAAACTAACAGCGTCCCGCGAACTCGCAGCAAACTTCACTCGACTTCACCGTTACGGCCGAGTTTGAATGCACCGCAACTCCTCAAAGGAATTAAGAATATGGCGTGTTTAGCAAAGATCCCACCTCTCGCAAACACATACACAGGCGCATGCATATGCATCAGCAGGGGTCCCCTATGAGGGGAGAATTACACCCTCATTGTATAATTTAGTTTGTCCGGTTCGGGAGAGTTCACGGTCGGCTGGACGCATTAATGGCCGATGGTTGGCCGGGCTGGGCTGGTCGTTTCCCGTTTCTGGCCGCGGCGAAACTAAATTCCCGATGTTGACAATGAAACGCCGCGGCGATTTTGCATAATGCAGGCATTTTCACGCCACCCCCCTTTCCAGATTGTTATTGGGAATTATGCAGGGGAGTCGTAATGTTTGTCTTAACTTGAAACGTTGTTTTTCTTGAAACAAGAGGAAATCAACAGATTTGTGGTTTAAATAGGAATAACTTTCATTCAATAACAATTTATACATAATAGATGATATCAAGCATCAAGTATACAAATTTATATATAATAATTATATAATATATAATAAATAGTTTTTGTGCAGTAGGCGTGTAAGTTTAGCTTTTAAAAAATCAACGAAAAAATTGTTAAACTTTGGGAATTTTTATAGACAAGCATAAAATACCGATTTCAATGATTTTTAGGTAAACTTTAGATAATTTAATTCTGAATCACATACTTCAAGTTCTAATGGTTTATCGCTTCTGTGAATGAAGTTATCTTAGTTTGATCAACGAAGCATCCAGAAGCTTCGATCCGCGCGTCTCGTTTATAGCGTTCCCATAAGACTCCATGTAAAATGGATTTCGTCAATTCAAATGGCCTTAATGAGCCGGAAATGATTATTTTTCTGGTAAAATAAATGCTTCACGTTCTTTCTAAGATAATAAAATGAATTTTATTATTTTTTTTTTTTTCAGAAGAAAATAAATTTCATCAAAATTTGAAAATTTTTTAATGGAAAACAGTGGATTTATGTGAAAAATCCAAAACTCTCAGAATAACTTCAAATTATACGCGAATGTTCCCAATGAATGGGAGCATTAAATACGTAAATTTAAACAAAATAGATAAAATAGTTTTCGTACAATAGGCGTATAAATTGGGCCTTTGAAAAATGAGCGAAAAAAAAAATGTCCACCTTTGGAATTTCTTATAGACAGCGCAATACATCAATTTCAATAATTTTTGGGTTCTATATAGGTAAATCCTTTCCTAATAATATTCTTCAAGTTCCAACATTCCATCGCATTTGTGAATAAAGTTATGGTGGTTTAATCATTGACTCAAAAAGGATTGATTGGCGCGACTGGCTTAAATCGCTCCCATAAGACTGATTTTTTTTATTAGTGATTTTTTTTTTAATTATTTTTGGGTAAATAGTTTTTTGATTCATTTTGTTTTGATCTTTAAAATTAATATATTTATCAAAAACAAACGTATCAATTTCCTTTTCTTTTTAGAAAAAAACAAACAAACATGGAACTATTTCCATGTTTGTTTTTTTTTATAAAAAAGGATATTCCGAAGAATTTCAAATATACAATCAAATACATTTTTAAATGAATCTCTATTTTACAATATAAATTAATTTTTTAAAGAAAAAACTAACAAATAAAATCTAATTAGTGCATTGAATCGCAAAATAGTCCCATAAAACCTCATTAATATTAAAATAATAATGCTGAATTTTACTGTTGAATACAAGAAAAACATACATAACAATCGTACAAAAATATTCATTTTTAAAAACATAATATTTCCTGACGTAATATACGAAAAAGAAATATAACATCCATTTTTTTATATGAAAAAATATTAGTGTTGGGCAAAATCGAATATTATTAGTAATCGAGTATTACTAAATGTGTCATTTTAAGTATTTAAAACGAAAAAGTAACTTCAAATTTATATTTATTAATAAATGGGAAGTTATTTTTGATATTTTTATAATAAGTAACATTCATAAAATTATAATATACTTAATTTAGAAATAATAAAAGATCGACTTTGCCCATTACTAAAAAATATATTAATGAAATGTTTCGTTTCCTGTTCTCATAAACAAGACAAATTCGCCTTCCTTTCGTGGTCGAAATAATGATTCTTGTAGTAGACCCAAATCGTTGATGGTGACACTTGACATTAGGCAAAAGATGGCGCTTGCGTCGTCTTTAATTCATTATGGAAATATATATTTTTCATATTTTTTCTAAAAATAAAATTCACATAATAGTTTTAATATTTAAAGATTTGTAGTTCATAACAGATTAAATTGAATAACTTTATTTTCTCGACTTATTTCGGGTTATCAGCCCGTTATCAAGAGAATTCAAAAGTAGTCGGGGGTTGTACAGCCAGTACAAAACAATTGCTATTGTGTAATAGTTAGTTAATTATTCAATTTAATTTACATTTTCAATATTCTATTTATATTTATTATTAGGAAACTGATATGTTTGTTTTTTTGTTATTTCCATTAATTAAAAAAAAAATCCAAAATAAACAATTAATGGTTCTAATATATTTTTTTGAATACTCTTCTTTATATTTATGATTATCGTTCGATAATTTGACAAATTATTATTATTCTTTATATTTATGATTATCGTTCGATAATTTGAAAAAATATTATTATTATTATGATTATTAGAAAAATCCCCTGCATATACAGCTTTAAAATGTTTAATGGATTGCCTAATTATATAAAAAATATAACAAATGAAAAAGAATTTAAAAAACCATATTTAAATACTTGATAGGCAAAGAATTCTATAGATGACTACTTGTATACTACTATTTAGTTGATTTTTTATTTCGTTCTGTCGTTTCAACTAGCAGTTGGCGGAGTATAAAATAATTTTATATGTATATATTTGTATAAGTTATTGTAAACCTCCTTTACCACTTGTACATTGAATAAACGTATTATTATTGTTATTATTATCTTATAAATGAGTTACGTCTGTCAATACTAAGGGAATGAAGAAAAAAAAAAAAAGAGAGAGGTTTGCGCACGTGATTATTAGTTAATTAACTCTTGGACGCTGGGGGATGAAAATCTTTGGCGGAAGTGATTGGCGTCGTGTTGATTTATCGCACATTGATCGGACATCGGGCGAGTAGTTTAAATGTAGCCCGCTAGAAATTACACCGCACACCCTCTAATCATGTTTTTATTTACTCTGTGTGTGAGTTTTTTTTTTGCAACGGCGTTACATCAAAGAGGGATTTAGCTGTCGTGTCCAATCCTCTCTCTTTCCCCGCACAAACACTAACGCAAAATTAACACTCACATGGATAATTCCGCGTTGGTGTTTGTGGGGTGTTTTTTTTTCATGGTTCATTCTTGACCGGGTGGTTGTTTTCCGGAGCGCTTTTATCTGATGTAGTGTCGATACGAGCGTTTCCACCCTATCGCCGCCGCCGAATCACCAAACACACGAGAAATCCCCCTTTTTCTTCGGCACGGGGGGAGAGAGGGCATGTCCGATTCTGATAACACGCGATAACGTTCACGGACAGATCCACTTCTGGTAGTAGTAAGTAGTAGCGGCTAGGAAGGATTACCAGCGCGCTGCGCCGCTGCGACACATGGATGAAATTTCAGGGTCTTTATTAAATCGGGAATTTATTACCAGCCGAATCAATATCCTGTTTTTTTTTCCTCCTCTTTTCCCCTCTCTTTCTCTGCGCTTTTCGGTGGGATTACAAATATCCCATAAAAGTAAACTCCGCCGCCGCTGCCGGGTAGTAAAAGGGGGATAACGCTTTCGGAGGGGGTAAAGCCTTACACAAATCCAAATTCGCTGCTACTTTTGGGAAATTGCTAAACGATTGAGCTTTTTTTCCTTTGAGTATACCCCGTGTAATATTTCTTATCGGATATAATCTCTTCCGGCTGGATGTAAACTATTATATCATTTTTATATAAATTTATACAAAACTTTATGCTCTCCAAAATTATTTCCTTCATAATTCTTATATAAATTTATACATAACATTCTTTATTCTTCTTCCATTGGCTCAACCAGCCCGGGTGGGCCTCAGCTTCATAATATTATGCTCTCGAAAAATAATATCGCTGACAATTCTTAACATCGCAGGCCGAAAGACCTCTGGTCGATATCCGTTTCTCTTAAGAATATATATTTGTTTTAAATTGTTTCATGTATTGTATATTAACTTGAATATGTATGTATTATTTGGGAATAAAGATGTTTGTATAGTAAATAAGCTATCTGCCTGTATTTAATGTCTATTTTTTTATGACTGTATAAAATTGTTAATCCCTTAAAACGGAAACGTATTGGGGATCGCAGCCTTAAGAAAAAAATCAAAATGCTTGCATTTATCATAAAAAAAATGGCCGATTTTAATTCTTAATTCCGATCCAATTTTTAATATAATTGGATTTCTAAAAAATGTAACTATTTTTAATCTAATATCATTTTCATTGGATATACGTGAACGCCAGAAAAATATTCCAAATTAATCCATTTTGCCAAGGTCAATTTTGCGTGCTGATCGAAAATTAAAATCAATTTTCACAGATTATTCTCGAATTCTTTACATACATTCTGGTGTAATATTGAGTAATTTAGCAATTTTTTAAATTTCTATATTTTTTCAATGTGAAGAAGAAAATAATTCAGAATTTCGAAACAAAAATTAGCAACATTTAAAAATCTTGAAATATTAAAAAAGTAAACAATAAAAAATATGTGCGGTTCCATTATTTATTACAAGGAAATCCCACGAGTAATGCATCCTTGATAACAATGAAGAACGCCTCAATTAAACAAGATTTATTACAATACTCACTCATCCGGTACGGTCTATTACGACACGTTCACGTCGAATTTTATTGTAGACCTTACTTTTACTTATTAAAACGTTACTCACAGCATCCAGGAATTGAAATCACGCCGCGTCACCTTTTACGAGATAAGAACTGTTTGTATTCAGATAACGCTCGACGTTTCACCGCGTGCAATAAAGAACACACGAAGCAGGAACGTCCAAGATGGTGGAAGCGAAATCGCTCTTACACACACAAATACAAATTATTATACACACACACACACACACACACACAACACACATTCATACAGATATATAAAATGAAAAACACAACACACATACAATATACACACGCAGTAATGAAGGAACGTCTAATCTAAAATGAAAGAATACATTGAAAATTGTTCTCATAAATAAATACAAATTATTACACAAAAACACACACAAATATATACATACATAACATACTTAAAAAACTGTTGCTGATTTAAAAGTTATAACTTTTCAATCAATGTTCGATGATTGGTTTTGAGTTACGTGTAGAGTATAATCAAAATAATTAACACTGTTGTATCCTTTCTTCACACTTTATTTTGTAATTTTTAGATATATATTTCGAGTGCTATGCACTCATTATCAATAAACAACAAGGATTATGTATCTGCGGATATACACACACACCTTTGTGTACAAATAAAATCGATATAAGTACATTAGAGGCATAAATTCTAAACATTCAAGTAATCAGTGAAAAATTAACCGATGTGAAGTTATCCACGGTTTTTGACCCGGCGCCTTCGCCATGGTGGATGCGCCGGGCAATTCGTGGTTCATCTAATAACAGTTAAAGAAATCGAATTTAGAGTGCGCCAAAGTAATCCGTTTTTGACTTTGAAGTTTTATAGATTTTGTGTTGAAAACCGTGGATGACAAAAAATTAAAAAAAAATAGTTATAATAAAAAAATACACTTTTTTATTAACTGAGATGCTTCCTAAGACATCTAGTAACAGTCTTAAGACAAAGAAATCCAATTTATAGTGCGCCAAAGTCATCCGTTTTTGATTTTGAAGTTTTATAGATTTTGTGTTAAAAACCATGGATGACAAAAAATTAAAAAAAAAATAGTTATAATAAAAAAATACACTTTTTATTAACTGAGATGGTTTCTAAGACATCTAGTAACAATCTAAGACAAAGAAATCGAATTTAGAGTGCACCAAAGTCATCCGTTTTTGATTTTGAAGTCTTATAGATTTTGTGTTGAAAACTATGGATGACAATTTTTTTTTAAATAATAGTTATAATAAAAAATACATTTTTTTATTAGCTGAGATGGTTCCTAAGACATCTAGTAACAATCTAAGACAAAGAAATCCAATTTATAGTGCGCCAAAGTCATCCGTTTTTGATTTTGAAGTTTTATAGATTTTGTGTTAAAAACCATGGATGACAAAAAATTAAAAAAAAAATAGTTATAATAAAAAATACACTTTTTTATTAACTGAGATGGTTCCTAAGACATCTAGTAACAATCTAAGACAAAGAAGTCGAATTTAGAGTGCGCCAAAGTCATCCGTTTTTGACTTTGAAGTTCGATAGATTTTGTATTGAAAACTGTGGATCACAAAAAATTTAAAAAAAATAGTTATAATCAAAAAATACACTTTTTTATTAGCTGAGATGGTTCCTAAGACATCTAGTAACAATCTAAGACAAAGAAATCGAATTTAGAGTGCGCCAAAGTTATCCGTTTTTGACTTTGAAGTTTGATCAATTTTGTGTAAAAAACGTGGATTACGTCTTTGCAAAAATCTCAATATGTCATTTTCATGACATTCCTGTATTTTCCACCACTTAGACCAGTGTCACAAGATAATAATTAAAGAAAATATAAATATGCAAAAAAAATATTTAAATAGAAAAGAGTATTCATTCATTTGTTCACAGTTATTTAAATATATAATATATTATAATAAATTATTTCCAAATTTATTAATTTATGAATTATTTTCAAATCATTTTTATTTAATATATTTAAATAACTGTGAACAAATGAATGAATACTCTTTTCTATTTAAATAATTTTTTTATTTAAAAAATATTTATACTTTTATTATAAATCACAAGCTGACAATATTGCATTTTCCAATTTCCTCCTCCTAAATCAAACCAAAAAAATATTGCGGTAATGAAGGGTGGAATCGAGCGTACTGTAATGGAACATAAAGGATGGTCGGGCGGACGAAGGAAAAAAATACAAAAAAAAAAAACGAAGGGAAGAGTTGAGTCAAGTCGAGCCGGGTCCACTTAATGAATAATGGATGCGCGAATGAGGGCTTTGTCGCCGGAAAAGTTATTTGGTTCGCACGTGCCTCACGTTAAACATGTCCGATGTTTAATTGCGTGCCGCCGCTCCCCGTCCTGCACATTGATGCCCGAATAATTGCATTTTCCTACAGGATGGATACTCTGCGGGTCACCAGTGGAATTGTTGATTGGGATTAGGTATACATGGGTATATTATATTTTTGTCTTTACAAAAAAAAATACCCCAGAAAAATAACACCTGTCGTTAATTAATTCACAATAAATTCAACATATAAATTAAAAACAGTAAAATCAACGATGAATTTTTTTAAATTCTAAAATAATTTCAAATGATTTTTTTTCAAAAGTGAATCAACGCGGCATAAATGTGACATAGAGTTACTTTAAAATCAATTTATAGTGAAAATAGTTATTATCAATGATTTTAAAATTTTTGACCATAATAGTGACTATCAATGAATTTAACGTCAATTCCTAGCAAAAATAGTGACTATAAATGACCTTAAAGTCAATTTCTTGTGAATATAGTGACTATCAATGACTTTAATGTCAATTCCTAGCAAAAATAGTGACTGTAAATGACTTTAAAGTCTATTTCTTGTGAATATAGTGACTATCAATGAATTTAACGTCAATTCCTAGCAAAAATAGTGACTATCAATGACCTCAAAGTCAATTCCTTGTGAATATAGTGACTATCAATGACTTTGTAATCAATGTTTGACAATAATAGTGACTTTAAAGTCAATTTCTAGAGAAAATAGTGACCAACAATGACTTTAAAGTGAATTTTTGACAATAATAATGACGTAAAGTGACTTTAATGTGAATAACTTGTAAAAATTGTGACCATCAATGACTTTGGACACAATTTATAGTGAAAATAGTGAATATAAATGATTTCTAAGTCATTTTATAGCAAAAAATGGAGACAATCAATGACTTTAATTTATCAGTAAAAGTAATAACGTTAAAGTCAATTTCTAGTGAAAATAGTGACTTTCAATGACCCTAAAGTTATTTGTTGATAATTTTAGTAACTTTTAATGACTTTAAAGTTAATTTTTGGTAGTTATTGCGAAGGAAAGTGACTTTAAAGTCAATTTATAGTAAAAATAGTGACTATAAATTACTTTAATGTCAATTTCTATCAAATATAGTGACTATAAATGATTTTAAAGTTAATCTTTGACAATTATAATGAAAGAAAGTGACTTTAAAGTCAATTTATAGCAAAAATAGTGACTGTAAGCGGCTTTAAAGGTAATTTTTGGCAATTGTAGTGGAGTAAAGTGATTTTAAAGTCAATTACTAGCACAAATAGAGACTATAAATGACTTTAAAGTCAATTTCTTACAAAATTAGTAATTATAAATGTTTATTAAAGTCAATTTATAGTGAAAATAGTCACTTGTAAAGACCTTAAAGTTAATTTTTGACAATTATAGTGAATGAAAGTGACTAAAGTCAATTTTTAGCAAAAATAATAACTGTAAATGACATTAAAGTCGATTTCTGAGAAAATTAGTGACTATAAATGATTTTAAAGTCAATTTATAGTGGAAATAGTGACTTTTAATGACTTTAAAGTTAATATTTGGTAATTATAGTGAAAGAAAGTCACTATAAAGACAATTTGTAGTAAAAATAGTGACTATAAATTACATTAATATCAATTTCTATGAAATATAGTGACTATGAATGATTTTAAAATGAATATATAGTGAAAATAGTGGCTTTTAATGACTTTAAACTATTTTTTTTTGACAATTGTAGTGAAGGAAAGTGACTTTATAGTCAATTTTTAGAAAAAATAGTGACTGTAGATGACTTTAAAGTCGATTTCTGACAAAATTAGTGACTATAAATGATTTTAAAGTCAATTTATAGTGGAAATAGTGACTTTTAATGACTTTACGGTTAATATTTGGTAATTATAGTGAAAGAAAGTGACTTAAAAGTCAATTTATAGTAAAAATAGTGACTATAAATCATTTTAAAATGAATGTAGAGTGAAAATAGAGGCTTTTAATGACTTCAAAGTTATTTTTTGACAATTATAGTGAAGGAAAGTTACTTTAAAGTCAATTTATAGCAAAAATAGTGACTGTAAGTGACTTTAAAATCAATTTCTGACAATATTAGTAATTATAAATTATTATTAAAGTCAATTTGTAGTGAAAATAGTGACTTTTAATGACTTTAAAATTAATATTTGGTAATTATAGTGAAAGAACGTGACTTTAAAGTCAATTTATAGTAAAAATAGTGACTATAAATGATTTTAAAATGAATGTATATTGAAAATAGTGGCTTTTAATGACTTCAAAGTTATTTTTTTGACAATTATAGTGAAGAAAAGTTACTTTAAAGTCAATTTATAGCAAAAAAAGTGACTGTAAGTGACTTTAAAGTCAATTTCTGACAAAATTAGTAATTATAAATGATTTTAAAGTCAATTTATAGTGAAAATAGTGACTTTTAATGACTTTAAAATTTATATTTGGTAATTATAGTGAAAGAACGTGACTTTAAAGTCAATTTATAGTAAAAATAGTGACTATAAATGATTTTAAAATGAATGTATATTGAAAATAGTGGCTTTTAATGACTTCAAAGTTATTTTTTTGACAATTATAGTGAAGAAAAGTTACTTTAAAGTCAATTTATAGCAAAAACAGTGACTGTAAGTGACTTTAAAGTCAATTTCTGACAAAATTAGTAATTATAAATGATTTTAAAGTCAATTTATAGTGAAAATAGTGACTTTTAATTACTTTAATGTTAATATTTGGTAATTATAGTGCAAGAAAGTGACTTTAAAGTCAATTTATAGTAGAAATAGTGGCTATAAATGATTTTAAAATGAATGTATATTGAAAATATTATAAATTATAAATTATAGTGAAGGAAAGTGACTTTAAAGTCAATTTATAGCAAAAATAGTGACTGTAAGTGACTTTAAAGGTAATTTATAGCAAAAATAGTGACTGTAAGTGACTTTAAAGGTAATTTTTGACAATTGCAGTGGAGTAAAGTGATTTTAAAGTCAATTACTAGCACAAATAGTGTCTATAAATGACTTTCAAGTCAATTTCTGGCAAAATTAATGACTATAAATGACTTTAAAATCAATTTCTGGCAAAATTAGTAATTATAAATGATTATTAAAGTCAATTTATAGTGAAAATAGTGACTTTTAATGATTTTAAAGATAATAACTGATAATTATAGTGAAAGAAAGTGACTTTAAAGTCAATTTATAGTAAAAATAGTGACTATAAATGACTTTAAAGTCATTTTATAGTAACTGTAGTGGCTCTTATTAACTTTAAAGTTAAATTTTGACAATTATAGTGAAGTAAAGTGACTTTAAAGTCAATTTATGGTATAGTGAAAATAGTGACTTTTAATAACTTTAAAATCAATTTATAGCAAAAATAGTGACTATAAATTACTTGAAAGTAAATTTCTAGCTAATATAGTGACCATAAATGATTTTAAAGTCAATTTATGATGCAAATAATGGCTTTAAATGACCATAAAGTTAATTTTTGACAATTATAGTGAAGTAAAGTTAATTTAAAGTCAATTACTAGCAAAAATAGTGACTATAAATGACTTTAAAGTCATTTTTTAGCAAAAATAGTGACTATAAATGACTTTAAAATCGTTTTCTGGCAAATATAGTGACTATAAATGATTTAAAGTCAATTTATAGTGAAAATTGTGGCTTTTAATGACTTTAAAGTTAATTTATGACAATTATAGTGTAGTAATGTAATTTGATAACTAAAATCCAATTACATAACACTTCACATTACGCAACCCAACAAATTTATTTATTTATTTTTCATCCTTACGTCTTACATCATTCCTTACATCTATGTTGTATTGAATAAGACAAAATCCTCACTGTAAATGTTTTGTAATACACAAATAAATTCCATCGATTCTGATCTTTTACAAAACATCCCATCCGATCGACTCGTTAATTTAACGTCTCAGCGAGCCAACGCAGACGACGGCAACTATTCGACGACATTAAAATTAAAACGCGGGAGGAAATTAAACCCAGTTTCGCGCGAACTCTTCCCCGCCCCCCGTTCCCCACCCGCAATTCACCCAGAAAGGGCTGCAGTATATCATTATCGTTTCGCGAAGAGAGCGCAAAGTACGTCTCGAGTCAGCTAACAAACTGAATAACTCGCGAATTTCATAAACTTTCGCCACGCCGAAATGGAAATCTATTATACTGATATCTATTATCTGCAAAGTTATTGTATTAAACTATAGGTGTGTTTAATACGGGGGGCGGGGGGGGTGAAAAATGGAATGATGATAGGCGCGCGCGGGGGAGGGTCGATATTCGTTCGCTCGAGAGACGACTTCGAAGGTAATGGAGTTTTACGAACAATGCCTAATTTTAAATAATAAAGTTTCTACATATAAACGATTGTTATTAGCTGGGAAAAGGGCGGGGTCGCGGGGTGGAGGGCGGCGGGAAGAGCGCTGCCTTCGGCTCCACACTCAAGCACAGGATTTCACTACAATATGTCTTGGAGAGGAGTGGCTCTTTATTAAGTTTGAAGCGTTTTAATATCGATTTTAATCGCCCGATATTACATTTTGTGTTGGGTTATGTTTCCCACCAAAAAAAATAAAATTAATTTCACTTTAAAATTGTCAAACGTCATGTTGTTATATCTTTTTCAGTTAATGCTCTTATTATTCACTTAATGAGAGCATTATCATTATCAAGAATTCTTAATAATAGTAACAAGCCGAAACTAGTTGGACTAAACTAAACCAAATGTATTTAAATAAATTAAATAAAAATTATTTGAAAATAATTAATAAATTATTCTTATATTTAGCTCTGTGACATTTTGACTTACGCAACGTAAGTACTTTAAACAAATGCACATTAAAACAACTACTTCCCGGGCAAAATAGAGAATATAAAGTAATAAATTAAAATCTGACCAATTATCATTTGATGCATAATGAAAACAATCTTTGAGAAGTTAGCGATCGTATGAAGAAATTTTATTCAATATTTTTATAATTAATATTGCATAGAGCGATATTTTAACAGATACCTAATTAGTATCAACTTTGTAAAAACGTGTTTTTAATAAAACTATCTTGGATATAAACAGGCTATCGTTTAAATATATTTTAAAAGTACAAAATGTACAATTTACTTAGATAATTATGTAATCTTGCGTTTTTTTTTAATGGAACATGCTATAGAATGTGGCACACATCTTCTTAGGTTTTGGATATTTCTAGCAATACATCTTAGTCTTTCATGTCAAATCAGCTATGTTAACATTCTTATAATTTCTCTAATTTTTATGGACTTATTTGGCTCGAAAAAAAAAAGACCGATTGAATCCATTACCTTCGCTCACATTAAATCACAACCGAAAAAAAAAACAACCACCCCCCTTGTTTTTATTATTATTACTCGCGCTCCTCTCAATTTTTCTTCCCCGATAATAACTCAGGGGGATTACGGTTGCATCCGGCGTGCATTTTCCACTCGAACTCCCGAAAATCCGCCGCCGCCGTATTTCTTTTTCAATAATAAAGGGGCATAAATCTCGCGCATTAAAAAGCCCTAATACTCGTGCGCCTCTGGTTTATTACCGGGGAAAACAGAGGGCGCGCCCGGGTTTTGAACGATGTACGAAACATTAAACAAGCCTATAATATTATATCAAATTAAAGCCCTCGCTGGGAGGGAAGCATTGAGGGAGTGCTGGGCCGTTTTTTCCTGCGGACTTTAAATCGAATTTTCGGAAAATTGCATTAACGGTTTGCGCGCGCGGTTTTCTTATCGGCGGAATTAAATCTGGATAGGTGATTGGAACAGATTCGGTTTAACGGTTATGGAATTTTAACTCGCTTAATTTAAAATTCCAAGCGATTTCGCTGCGAATCTCTTCCAATCAGAATCTAGTTTAATTGTATAAATAAAATTAAAATGGAATTTAAAGCGATTTTTATTTTAGATGTAATCCGAATATTCCTGCAAATTATTATTATTATTATTAACACAAAAAAAATGTGTTATACAAACAAAATTTAAAGTGTTTTATTCAATTAATAAACAATGTATAACAAAGTTGAAGCCTCAGCTATTAATAATAATAATAATATTTTTTATTACGGAATCACCTTTTTACAAAAACAATACAATATATATATATATATATATATATATATATACCAGTGTTACAATCAATCAATGTATTAACAATATATATTATAATTATCCATTTTTTCTAATCTTTTCATTTACCAAATTACAACATAATATTGTAAAAAATGAATTATATTAAGGTATATAATAAAATTAAACTTACTTCATAATAATTCATATTACAGAAAAAAGTGATAATAAGGAAGAAATGAACAATTTTATGTAGCTAAACTTAATAAATCATAATTAATTAGTGTTTATTAATAAATAGGGGACAGTTGTCATTATTAACATTAAGCAAATTGTCATATACTTAATTTCGCACTAATTTAAAAAATCCATTATGCACAACTCTATTTTTTTTTCTCATTCGACTCACTTTCGCCGTATGAATCACAAGGCAAACAAACCGTATCTTCTAACTCACTCAAACGCGAGTTATTTACTTATCCTTCAAGTTTTCTACTTTATCGCTGTGTACGTCGTGGATAATTAAGGCCACTTTATGATAATCAAACAATTACCATTTACGAAGACAACTGTGTGACTGTATACGCATGTATCACTATATATATTTGTATGGATGTGTGCTTCTGGATCAGGGCATATATCTGTTTAATGTGTGTGTGTGTGTGTGTGGATACATATTTACGTGCCCGGTTTATTGATGATTACGGCTTAAGCTTGGTTTAGTTAAGCTTCACTTCTATTATTGTCGTTTATGAATTATTTTTAAATGAAACTGTAAATAATAGTTTTACTATTTAAAATAAAACCAAAATATCATTTTGCCTTATAAGGCGGCATACATAGTGGGGCAGTATGGTGTTCGCTAATAAAAATAGACTATTGCTATTTTTATTTAGTATACTTAACATGCTCTAAGACGAACATTTGTTCGTTGTTTGAGCAAATTTAACAGTCTTAAAGAGAATTGGAGGATGGAAATCATTTTCCGTTGCAGAAGATTACATAAATGAATCTATGAAAAATAAATTGTATCCTTCGAAAAATATTTTAAGTTTTCATGCATCAATCAACAGAAAATTTGAAATCTTTTTCGAAGGCTCCAATTTATTTGTCATAGATTCGTTAGTATTCTGTGTAAAGAATATACAGAGAGCTTTTTTTATTAGTATACATT
Source organism: Philonthus spinipes (assembly GCA_963082785.1). Taxonomy (NCBI): domain Eukaryota; kingdom Metazoa; phylum Arthropoda; class Insecta; order Coleoptera; family Staphylinidae; genus Philonthus; species Philonthus spinipes. The sequence goes on from OY720315.1 coordinate 20,608,932, forward strand.
TTTCCTATGTATACCTGTAAAATACGCGAGTTAAACCCATTAGTGTATGCGTCTTTAATTGCTTATAACACCCAAGTGAACACAAATAATCAACAAAACATACACACATTAATCGGATCAATGCGTTTGACTCGAGTTTTTTGCAGGTATACCCTTCCTCTAATGTATACTCATAAAAAAACCTCTCTGTATATATATTTAGATTACCCTCAATTACAATAACATTCCCCACATACGATTCAACTTTGCGACATTCTCAAAAAGCTTAAGTGCCCCATTATTTTTAACACAACCATTACTTTTTATCATTATTTTCTATTTTTGTTTCAGATAGTTTCCGAGTGTTAGTGTGAATATCGCCATAAAAAAATAATATTAATATGGGGACCTTATTCTACGGCGCCGCCATCGTCGTGCTGAGCTTCATTTCGTCCACACAAGGTGAGCCCCGCCAGCGTGTGTGTGTGTTTGCCTGTGTGCGTTCAATATCTGTTGAAAACCCCCGCCGGTCCGTCCCTTCCAGAAACCCGAAATGCTGAAATGTCCATCACATATCGATAAGATTATGTCCGGAAGGGCAAACACGTCGGAATCCTAAACTCTTCCACACCATATCCACCAGGGACATTCATTCCGCTCCGGTCACCCCTTGACCACCATTATTCCAACCCCCCAGTTGCGGAATGGGACGGTTAAAGCCCCCCGCCACCCACAAGGATATTTACCGCGTGTGCGCGATTTGATTTTTTTTTGTGTGTGCGGGTGTTCTTTTATTCAGGAGTGGGGGTGTAATTTAAGCGATTGAAATTGGTTTGAAGTGAAGATGAGGGACGATAAACCCTAAATGGTTCAAGTAAAAATAAAGAATAATCGTTGCGATGAGTTTTGATTTAAGTTAAATCACTTATTTTTATTTCACTAGTTTCAATTTCATAGAGAGTTAAAATAAAAATAAGTGAAAGTGAATTAAATTTAATAATAATTACAATTTTATTAACGGTAAGCCATTTTAAAGAATACAAAACATAATACAAATAATTGTAATATTAAAATATATATATATATATATAATCGATATCCCCTTTTACCAATTGTTGTCAATATTAAAATAATATTATTAATTATTAAATATATTAAATTAACGAAAGTAAAAGAAGCAACTAGAAAGAGCATTCTGGAATATTCCACCGAGCGCGCGACTAAACGTAGCGTCATGGAAAGTTCTGGAAAATTCGAGAAACGCTATATAAACGCGCGCTAGCGGCGAGGCGGGGAGTCTATCACGAACGTCCGAGTTCTCAACATCTAGTTAGAAATAAATAGTTACAGTGTGATGTTAATAAATGTATGAAATAAATATGAATGTATTAATATTATATTCATATTTATTTCATACAATGTGAAGTACCAATTTCTAAATATTAAAACCATTAATTATGTTAATAAATGTGTTAAGTGTACATTTCAATTACTAAGCACACATTATCAATGGTAAACGGTAAGCCATTTTAAAGTATGCAAAAACATTTTACCATTGCTAATGAGTACTTAGTACTTGAAATGTACATTTTGTGTATAAATAAAATTTAAAGTGAAGTAAGGAATTTTTATGTTCACCTTTATTATTATACAACACTTCATATTACTCAACCTATGTTATTCAGAAATACATAGACATTGTTTTACGTATTTCTGAGTCTGATTAAATACGATTTCGTAACATTAATATTTACAAGTTAATAATTTTGTATTTTTTTGTTAACTTATTACTGTTATTATTTATTTATTTAATACAATCATCATAAACGTTTATTGATTGTACATAAATTACAAAAACTTAAAATTAGCATAGATATAAATATATTAAAATAAATAAATATAAAAAAAATTGGCTCAAAGACCTATGGTCGATAGCTATTTATAAGTTTAGATCAAATATATTGTATAATATATGTAAATGTAAATACCACAATAAAGATGATTGTATATAATAAGAAAAACATTATTGTTAACAGGCTAGGAGTCGTGCAATAGCTGCAGAATGTAATGATAGCACATTTTTGGGGTAATTATATTAAAAATATCAAATGTAGGACCCTATGTTTGATATTTTTAATATAATCGTTGTTAATTATTAAACAACATTGCTCTGGCTTTTCGGCAGGATTTCGAAGTCGTTGCCATTAATTTCGCAGATAAACCCAATATTTCGCGGCGAAAATAACCTCCCTGACCGCGGCCGCCCGCCACTCGAAACAATTGACAAACTGTTAAGGCCCCTTAAGTAGTCGCACCTATTATCGCTATCTCCCGGGCCGAAACTTGGCGGTCCTATCTAATCGCCGGAGTTGGCCGGTGTCCGGTTTTCCTGGAGCCCTCCTTGATAAGGGTCCTCCGCCTCCGGCCGAAACCGGAGCGACCCTCGAGAAGGGCCGCGAAATTATTCCACGGTGAAAGGGATCCCCTCCCGTTATCTGCTCAGCCTGAATTTGTAGCGACCTCTCGAGTCATCCTCAGAGGAAATAAGATGTTCTCAATGTTTTCCTTTAGAGTGTAATTAATTGCCTTGAAGTGATTGTGAATCGTAAGCTAAAATCTTCACTAGATATTTAATTAGTGTCTCACAACACTATGTGAAATTTAAAAAAAAAAATACTTAAAAAGTATATAAAACTGTTTTTTTTTTGTTTATTACAGCTTCACGTAACTCAAAACTTATTTTACACTCTGTGAAATAGACAGCAGAATTACAATTCCTAACAAATATTTATATTTACAATACATATTGATGGGTTAGTAGTCTGTCATGTGCTATCGACCGGAGGTCTTTCTGCCCTCAGTGAAATATTTTTTTAAAATTCTGCGTGGAATAAATTGTGAGATTTTCATAACATATTCGTCAGTCACGTGGCGAAAAAGCGAAAATCTGACGTGTGTAATGATATATCTTCGTCTATTACGAAATAATATTTGACTCTTATACGTCGGAAATAAGTGGTAATACTTTTAAGCATTCTAAAAGAGCTAAACAGCGACGAAAATAAAAGAAATTTTGAGTTATTATTTATTGACCCTTTACGTATGCGGTGTATTAAATATGTTTTTGATAGTACATTTATTTGTAATGTTATCGATACGAAATTAGGACAGTGACATTTACGTAGATATTATTAGTTTTTATATAAACATTAAATAAAATAGTACACTACCGAGTAAGTAATACAGAAAACAATTTTGTGAAAGCAAAATGTAAACAATTTGCTTTCTCATTTTTTTTTAGAGTGCTTAACAATTTACATTATTTCTCCATGTACCGACACATAGACAGTGGCTTCTTGAAATTAAAAACTTATTAATTGAATTAATCTGAAAATGAATTACCCACAGGAGTAATCAATATTCGAGGCTATTCTCCTGAATAATAGCAATTTGTAAAATTAAAGGAAAATATATTACTGAAATTACAAAAAAAAAAACATAGCATTAATTCACTTTCAATTTTCAAAAACTTCTCCAATTTAATGTATTGCTGAAATTAAAAAAAAACGTGTAGCATTAATTCACATTCAATTTTCAAAAACTCCTCCAATTTAATATATTGCTGAAATTACAAGACAAAAAAAAAACATGTAGCATTATTTCACATTGAATTTTCAAAAACTTCCCCAATTTAATGTATAGCTGAAATTACAAAAAAAAACATGTAGCATTATTTCACATTGGATTTTCAAAAACTCTTCCAATTTAATGTATTGCTGAAATTACAAAAAAAAAACATAGCATTAATTCACTTTCAATTTTCAAAAACTCCTCCAATTTAATGTATTGCTGAAATTAAATAAAAAACGTGTAGCATTAAATCACATTCAATTTTCAAAAACTCATCCAATTTAATATATTGCTGAAATTACAAGACAAATAAAATATATAGCGTTATTTCACATTGAATTTTCAAAAACTCCTTCAATTTAATGTATTGCTGAAATTAAAAAAAAAAAACGTGTAGCATTAATTTACATTCAATTTTCAAAAACTCCTCCAATTTAATATATTGCTGAAATTACAAGACAAAAAAAATATGTAGCATTATTTCACATTGAATTTTCAAAAACTCCACGAATTTAATGTGAATTAACGCTATTTGTTTTTTTTTTGAAACTTTGCAATACATTTTCCTTTAATTTTACAAATTGCTTTTGTTAAAAATATCTCTGAAACAAATGAAAATTGGACTTAAATATATGAGCTTAATTTGCTTATTTTTGCTTCCTGGGCACGTCTTTAAAATATTTCATTTTCATCCACAATCACCCTGTAATGAAAAGTTAAAATTTTTGTTTCATTTGGTCAATGTGTGTTACCAAAACAATAGCGACAACTAATCCCTATATATATGTATATTTATATATATATATATATATATATATATATATCAATATATATATATATATATATATCTATATAAATATTTAATTAATATTTAATTGTAACTCGTAACTCGCGTAAAGATTAAAGGTGGCTATTAAACCACCTTAGCATTCTATACAAATTCCCATTTTTTGACTTTTTTACATTTTTCTTTCGCTACAGCATACGGTTTTCGTGTAGGATAATTTTCGTCACGATCCAAGAAGGGCAAGTATTTAATTAAATATAAAAACATTAATTATTTTCAAAAATTTAATAAACCATTAAATTACTTTAAACATGCTTCATTCAGGAGGTTCGGCACGCAACCATTGCTTAGCATCGATCGTATCGTTTCCATACGTTTTCCCAAATCTACAAAATATATTTAAAATAATAATAATAATAATATTTATTGCCCCACGGGAAACATGTTCCCAATTACATGACAATTATATAGCAAACATAGATTAATACAAACAATAAAAAAGTATAAAATAAATTAATACAATATGTAAAGAGTACTGAAATTAAACTAGCAGGAGGTAACAAGAGACGATAGGAGATCAAAAAATATATCATAATTTGCAGGCATTTGATTATATATCTTACAAATAATCCCTACAGGGGATTTACAACCGTATAGTATTTTGTTGTGCGCAACACGAAAAGTTATCGTATTTCTATCATTATAAGTTGGAACATGCAAGTTAATATGTTTTAGGATATTCGGGCAGTCAATATGATTACTAAGAAGTTTATGTAAAAATGTGATACTTGACTTTTTACGCCTATGTTCAAGCGATTCAACGTTAAATTTCTGCAACAATAATGAATGATTGGAGCCGAGTTCAGGGTAAATGCCCTCCATTTTAAAATATAAATGTTTCAGAAACATGCGTTGAACGCTCTCAATTAAATGTATTTGGTATTGCGTCTGAGGATACCAAATTAAAGAAGCATATTCCAACTTTGAACGGACAAAAACGTTAAAGCGCATTAGGATCATGAAAACTTAAAGAATCACGATGTATTTGACGCTATTTTCATTTTGTTAGTTATTTTATTTGTAAATATGATACAAGTTAGAAGATCGGACAAGTCATTAATAAACAAATTGAAAAACAATGAGCCTAAGATTGATCCTTGGGGAACACCAGAGCTTGGATAATAAAATTTAGATATGAAATTATTTACCGATACATATGTTTCACGTCCAATCAGATACGATGCTATCAAAAGTAGAGAATTCGAACGAAAGCCATAGTTACCCAATTTATGCAAAAGTAGTTTGTCAAACGTCTTATATCAATTTTTCAAGGTTGAAATCAAAGAATCAACTCAATCGAGAAGTGCAGGCTTTCTATATATAAAAAAAAACAAGCTATCTAAGAAGCTATCAATCCAGTAAATCAATTATATAGAAGGCTAGCAGTTGGAAACTGTTAGGTGGTTGGAAATTCTATAAATAAAGTTTACTTTGCAATGTAAATGGAAAGTAATCGAAATCATCGTGATGTCAAGTGATTTCATTATAACAAACGGAAATTTCGTCAATTTCAGAGATGCGATATATCTCATTTTTTATTTGCTTTCAATTAAAACAATTACCTGAGTTTTAATCCTGGCGCGTGTCCCCCGTAATTTGGCACCAAACCGGTGTGAGTGTGGTAAATCACGGCAGGACTGATCATCCTCGGCGCCGGAAAGATGGCCCTTTGCGACGGCGCCCATTCCGTCATGACTTTCCTCCTGTAATTGGCGTTGAAGAGATTCGTCGTGTCACCTGGTGATCGCAGTGGTTTCCCGTAGGTCGAATTGAAAAACGGAATTCTCTGATTCCACCCTTAAAACAAAGATACACAGGTATAAGTACAGCAGTTGTAGAATTGATCTAGAAAGGAAGTTGAAAATAATCAAAGGTTTCAAGCTAAGTTATTATTTGCAAAACAACATAAATTTATGAAAGGGCAGAAAGACCTCCGGTCGATAGCCCATAACAGACTACTAACCCATCGATATGTATTGTAAATATAAATATTTGTAAATAATTGTAATTCTGCTGTCTAAATAAAGATGTTTGTATATCAAAGCTTTCATCATGAATGGTGATTTTTTTATTCAAAATCTTTAACCGTAAGAAAACGTAAGTTATTATTATTTTTTTAATGATAATTATAATATTTTCACTTAACATTCGCTTTTAAAATGTTAAATGGACAAATTAATTGTTCAATTATTTTAAGCATGTTCAAATTGTATGTTCCGTGCAGATTTACTAGACTTCCGCCATTATTAGCTACTGAATTTCATAGAGTTAACTATGCTATGAACAGTCCATTGGCGAGAATGATTAACATTGTTAATAAATATCATAACAGAGTTAATATTTTTTGAGTTAGTTTTAATATGTTTGCCAATGAGGTGAAATGTGTTATATTGTGTGACTAGTGTGTGTGTCTCTGTATATGTTTTTTAAATTTATTGTAATGTTTAAATTTATATGTATTACTTTTGTAAAGAGGAATTATCCGTTAAATAAACTATTATTATTATTAAAAGCCTTCATTATCCTTTTAGACCCAAAGCTATCCCTTCAAGAATCATGCTTCTAAAGTAAAAGCAAATATCGTGAAGCGAGTAAAACACTTCCGTTGTCTGACGTACAAAAATCAAGGAATAACAAATAACAAAACAAATCTGATCAACATTTTTATATTTTCTGGGGCATTGAAAAAAAAAAATGTAGATATTTGCCAAAAAATCTCAAACTGTCCGAATTACTTCAAATTATACCAAAATCTTCTCAACAAATTGGAGCACCAACTGTAGAAATTTAAGTAATTTGAAACAAATAGTTTTCACACAGGAGACGTGTAAATTGGCGCTTTGAAAATATAGCGAAAAATTCCTAAAGTTGCATAATTTAATTTTAGGAATTTTTGTAGACAAGCACAAAACCTCAATTTGAATGATTATTGTGTAATGTAGATAAACTTTTTCCAATTGTATACTTCAAGTTCCAATGTTTTATCGAATCTGTGAAGAAAGTTATCTTAGTTTAATCAACGTTGCATCCAAAAGCGTATATCAACGCGTGTTACTTATACTGTTCTTATAAGAATCCATGTAAATGGGAGTCATCAATTCATATACAAATATGTAAATTATTGTATAATGTAATCAATTATAATGGAGAATTCCGTAAAATAAAGTTAAAGTTAAATGGCCTTGATGAATCGGAAATGAAAATTTCCTGGAAAAATAAATACCCCACACTATTCTAACACTTTCAAGAGTCTTTGAGTTTTTTTTCAGATTTTTTCGGAAGAAAACAAATTTTATTAAAATTTGAAAATTTTCATTGAAAAAGTCCATTTTGGTGAAAAATTCGAAACTCGCGGAATTACTTCAAATTATACCAAAATGTTCCCAATGAATGCGAGCATCGACTGTATAAATTTAAGCATTATAAAGTAAATAGTTTTCGTACAGCAGGCGTGTAAATTGAGCCTTTGAAAAATGAGCGAAAAAATGTACCAACTTTGGGAAATTTTGTAGACCAACACAAAACCCGTATTTTAATAAATTTATGACAAAATATAGATAAATCCTTTCTGAATCCTATTCTTTAAGTTCCAACATTCTATCGCATCTGTGAAGAAAGTTATCTCAGTTTGAAGAAAATCGCCTCCAAAAGCTTTGATCAGCAGGTCTCGCTTAAACCGATCCTATATGAATCCACGTAAATAGGAATCATCAATTCAAATGGCTTTGAAGAACTGGAAATGATTTTTTCATGGCAAAATAAATATTCCACACTCTTTTAAATACCTTCAAGAGTCCTTGAGATTTTTTTCAGATTTTTTCGGAAGAAAATAATTTCATTAAAATTTTAATAATTTCATAGAAAAAGTCCATTTTGGTGAAAAATCCGAAACTCGCGGAATTACTTCAAATTATACCAAAATGTTCCCAACGAATGGAAGCATCGACTGTATAAATTTAAGCATTATAAAGCAAATAGTTTTCATACAGCAGGCGTGTAAATTGAGCCTTTGAAAAATGAGCGAAAAAATGTCTCAATTTTGAGAATTTTTAAAGACAATCACAAAACCTACATTTTAATGATTTTTTGGTTAAAGTGTAGCTAATTCTTTCCGGAATCATATTGTTAAAACTCCAACATTCTATCACATCTGTGAAGAAAGTTATCACAGTTTAATGAACTTCGCTTCCAAAATCCCCAATCGGCGCGTCTCACTTAAACCGATCCCATATGAATCCACGTAAATATGAGTCATTAATTCAAATGGCTTTGAAGAACCGGAAATGATTTTTTCTGGCAAAATAAATATTCCACACTCTTTTTAATACCTTCAAGAGTGTTTGAGAATTTTTTCAGATTTTTTCGGAAGAAAAAAATTTTATTAAAATTTGAATATTTTCATGGAAAAAGTGGAATTTGGTGAAAAATCCGAAATTTTCAGAATTACTTGAAATTATACCAAAATGTTCCCAACGAATGGAAGCATCGACTGTATAAATTTAAGCATTATAAAGCAAATAGTTTTCGTACAGCAGGCGTGTAAATTGAGCATTTGAAAAATGAGCGAAAAAATGTCTCAATTTTGAGAATTTTTATAGACAATCACAAAACCTACATTTTAATGATTTTTTGGTTAAAGTGTAGCTAATTCTTTCCGCAATCACATTGTTCAAACTCCAAAATTCTATCACATCTGTGGAGAAAGTTATCACAGTTTAATGAACTTCGCTTCCAAAATCCCCAATCGGCGCGTCTCACTTAAACCGATCCCATATGAATCCACGTAAATATGAGTCATTAATTCAAATGGCTTTGAAGAACCGGAAATGATTTTTTCATGGCAAAATAAATATTCTAAACACTTTTTAATATCTTCAAGAGTGCTTGAGAATTTTTTTAGATTTTTTCGGAAGAAAAAAATTTTTATTAAAATTTGAATATTTTCATGGAAAAAGTGGAATTTGGTGAAAAATCCGAAATTTTCAGAATTACTTGAAATTATACCAAAATGTTCCCAACGAATGGAAGTATTAACTGTATAAATTTAAGCAATATGAAACAAATAGTTTTAGTACAGCAGTCGTTTAAACTGGGCCTTTGAAAAATGAGCTGAAAAATGTTCCAACATAGAGATTTTTTGCAGACAAGCACAGCAGCCACATTTTAATGATTTTTTGTTTAAATGTAGTTAAATCCTTCCCGAATTCAATTCTTCAAATTCCAACGTTCCATCGCATCTGTAAAGAAAGTTATCTAAGTTTAATGATCATCGCGTCAGACAGCCTCAATCGGCGCGTCTTGCTTAAACTGTTCTCATATGAATCCATGTAAATAAAAATAATAATAATATTTATTGCTCCACAGGAAATGTTCCCAATAAGAAGACCATTATGTAAATACAAATTAATTTTAAAAAAATAATAAAATATAAAATAAATACATTAAAATATAAATAATAATAGACTTACGTTAACATAGAGTAACGAAGGAAGATAAAGGATCACAAAATAAGAGTCGTTAATTCAAATGGCTTTGAATTGTAATGTTTCTGAAAAAATAATCTTCTATACTCTTTCTAACATCTTCAAGAGTCTTTGAGATTTTTTTCAGATTTTTTTTAAAAGAAAAAAAAATCATTAAAATTTGAATATTTTCATGGAAAAAGTGGATTTTGATGAAAAATCCGAAACTCGCGGATTAACTTCAAATCACACCAAAATGTTCCTAATGAACGAAAGCATCAATTGTATAAATTTAAGCATCATGAAACAAATAGTTTCTGTACAGCAGTTGTTTAAATTGGGACTTTGTAAAATGAGCGAAAAAATGTTCCAACTTTGAAAATTTTTGTAGACAACCACGAAATCCACATTTTAATGATTTTTTGATTGAAATGTAGTTAATTCCTTCCAGAATCCTATTCTTCAAATTCCAACATTCTATCGCATCTGTGAAGAAAGTTATCGTAGTTTAATGAACGTCGCGTCTAAAAGCTTCAATCAGCGGGTCTCGCTTAAACCGATCCTATTTGAATCTACGTAAATAGGAGGAGTCATTCATTCAAATGGCTTTGAAGAACCGGAAATGATTTTTTCTGGCAAAATAAATATTCCACACTCTTTTTAATACCTTCACGAATCTTTTAGAATTTTTTCAGATTTTTTTCGGAAGAAAAAAAAAATCATTAAAATTTGAATATTTTAATGGATAAAGTGGATTTTGGTGAAAAATGCGAAACTGGCTGATTAAGTTCAAATCATACCAAAATGTTCCTAATAAACGGAAGCATCAAATGTATAAATTTAAGCATCATGAAACAAATAGTTTCTGCACAGCAGTCGTTTAAATTGGGCCTTTGTAAAATGAGCGAAAAAATGTTCCAACTTTGAGAATTTTTGTAGACAAGCACAAAATCCACATTTTAATGACTTTTTGATTGAAATGTAGTTTATTCCTTCCAGAATCCTATTCTTCAAATTCCAACATTCTATCACATCTCCGAAGAAAGTTATCGTAGTTTAATGAACGTCGCGTCCAAAAGCTTCAATCAGCGGTTCTCGCTTAAACCGATCCCATATGAATCTACGTAAATAGGAGGGGTCATCCATTCAAATGGCTTTGAAGAACCGGAAATGATTTTTTCTGGCAAAATAAATATTCCACACTCTTTTTAATACTTTCAAGAATCTTTGAGAATTTTTTCAGATTTTTTTCGGAAGAAAAAAAAATCATTAAAATTTGAATATTTTAATGGAAAAAGTGGATTTTGGTGAAAAATGCGAAACTCGCTGATTAACTTCAAATCATACCAAAATGTTCCTAATAAACGGAAGCATCAATTGTATAAATTTAAGCATCATGAAACAAATAGTTTCTGTACAGCAGCCGTTTACATTGAGACTTTGTAAAATGAGCGAAAAAATGTTCCAACTTTGAGAATTTTTGTAGACAAGCACAAAATCCACATTTTAATGACTTTTTGATTGAAATTCTATCATATTTTTGAAGAAAGTTATCTTAGTTTAAAGAACGTCGCCTCCAAAAGGTTCAATCGGCGGGTCTCGCTTAAACTGTTCTCATAAGAATCTATATAAATGGAACTTTTACATTGAAATGAATAGGAAATGATTTTTTTTTTCTGACAAAAAGTCACTAATAGCATTTTTGTATTATTTCTTTCTCTTTTTAGTGTAAAGCGGAATGTTCTACTAACTGTAATTATTTATATTGTATATGTTATTATATATTTTTTGCAATAAATATGAATAACTTTAAATTTAAAGTTATTCAATCTAATCTGTGTTTTATTAATTGATTTTTAATAATTTATTCATATTTATTTCATACAATATGAACTACCAATGTCTAAATATTAAAACCATTAATTATTTTTTGCAATATTGAAAAGGAGAAATCCGTAAATTAATTAATAAATAAAAAAGTAATGAAAAATTTCATCAAGTTCATTTTAATTCGAATGAATCTTAAAAAAAAACGCAAATACTTTTGGGGATGTTAGAAAGAGAAAATTAATTAATAAATAAAATTTTTTCGAAAGAGAAAATTAATTAATAAATAAAAAAAAGCAATGACTTTTGAAGATATTACAAAGAGTATGGTATCTCTTTGTAATATTTATTAATTAATTTTCTCTTTCTAACATCCCCAAAAGTATTTGCGTTTTTTTTTAAGATTCATTCGAATTAAAATGAACTTGATGAAATTTTTCATTACTTTTTTATTTATTAATTAATTTACGGATTTCTCCTTTACAATATTACAAAAAATAATTAATAGTTTTAATATTTGGACATTGGTAGTTCATATTGTATGAAATAAATATGAATAAATTAATTAATAAATAAAAAAGCAATGACTTTTGAGGATATTACAAAGAGTATGGTATCTCTTTGTAATATCCTCAAAAGTCATTGCTTTTTTTATTTATTAATTAATTTCCTCTTTCTTACATCCCCAAAAGTCTTTACGATTTTTTTTCAGATTCATTCGAATTACAATTCTATTATTATATATTTGTACTTACTGTATCTGTGTTGTTGTGAGAACGAGTTTTGCAATTTTTTCATAGTATCCATTTCAAATAGTTTAGCAAATTAGTTTAAAGCTCGAAATTACCCTCGAAACTCCCCAAAAGTCTCCTCTTTTTTCTGACATTAACGTTGTCATCGCTGTCAAGTGATTGCAGCAGAAATAACTCGATTAGGTGGGTAATTATTAATTATTGTATTTTCAATTGTGGAGGCTTCTACTTCGTAGAAATATGATAATAAAAAATACTTCTAAATTTTGTTTTGTATAACACTTTATTTTTATTACAATGAAATTAAACAATTTCTGGCAATGATCAATAAAATTCGATCAATCCCTTTTTCCAACTGCAAAAAATTACATACACTGTAAGTTTTACAAACGTCTATTGAAACAACTACTTCCCGAGCATTTACCCCGCCGGACATTGGATTACACAATAGATATTTGTTTTTCATTGTAATTTAAATAGCTGCAAATGTGTGAATTATCTTTGTTTCATTTCATTTTATTTAACTTTATTTTTACTTGTGACTGCAGTTTCGGCCATTTCAACTTGCTATTATCAAATACTTCAGCGTATATGTATAAAATAATAATAATAATATATTTCTCAACAAGCAGAGCCTAATTACAGAGAAATATATATGTATAAACTAAACTAAATATAAAATCAAAATAATATAATATAAATATTGAGGGTATAACAAAAATCGACGACGAAGTTGGCGTTGGAAGTCTAGAGTCTTGTCTGTACTAAGATTGTGAAATGCTGGCTGCAGTTAAACATGACAACCAGTACTTGTGATTTTAGTTCAGACATGACTAGATTTCCAATGCCAACTTCGTCGTCGATATTTCTGTAACTTGTGTGGAATAAAGATGTATTATTTTTTTGAATTAAATTATGATTTATTATTAATTCCCAGGTCATGATTGGCTATTCGTATGAACATCGACCTTTTTAATACCCCATCTGAAAACCACTTCCTCTTCCCGCTCTTTACCGTCCCATCTTTTTTTTTTTATATTTTCTCCACAACTTCCCGCATCCTCTCCTTTCGGTTCCACCGCCGGTGCCGACGACACAAAGTCTTTGTTATTAAGGGCCAGGTCGAAGAACGGGGTCGGCGTCGAGGTTGGCGGGGAGGGTGGAAAAGGGAAAAAGGGCTGAAAGTGCGCTCGCTAAGGGGGCAACTTTCCGGAGTGCACCTTTAAGTTGGGCGAAGGAAGGGAAGTTTAACGAAGCACTTCGCAAACTGGCTCTTACACCGTGCATATGTAAACTGGCGCCAACTAATTTTACAGTCAAATAAGATTAGGCGGTTTAGCGTGTCCGGCCCTTGAACGCGCCCCCGGGGCGTGCGACGCTTTATTTGTTTAGGCCCTACGGACGGACGTCGCGGATCCGTCACACCGGTAATTAGAAAACACTTTAGAAAATTAATGTGTTCAACGACAGCTTATTCCTTGTTGTTCTTGTTGCAAAATTGTGATATTTAAAAATTCAACGACAGCTTATTCTTTGTTGTTGTTGCAAAATTGTGATATTTGAAAATAGTGATTATTGAATTAACATGGAACAGGGATAAGTCCACTGTGTTATCGAATAATTAAGAAAATGCAACTTCCTTTTTGGTTGAATCTTCTTCCTGTTTGTCTAACGTAAGTTTTGGAACAGTATTTGTAAATTAATTAGCAAAAAATCAAACACAATTTTGTTGAGCTTTTATTAATTTTTCTTTGTTATTTTTAATAATACTTAATGAATTATTGGTTTTAAATGCAAAATTAACTTGATGTTTTTGACATTTTTGTGACTTTCTCCCTGGTTTTATCGACTAATGATCAATAGTTAACTATTTATAAACACATAGTGTTCGAAATGTATATTTAATGCTCAATCGCTTTTATTACCTTATCGTAGTTCTGTTGGGTAATTTCACCTGCAAAATTGACGTGTGTGCTATATACTCAATGAATTTGCGATGAACGAACTGAGCAATTTTTTGTCCTCCCTCTAGTCATTATCATAAATTAAGAATATTAGTCCTTACTCTATGCCATTACTCACAGTTATCAATTCCTTTACGTACTGAGAAAATCAAATAAAACCCTTTAACTTTGTTTGTATAACACACTATTTTTTTTTTATTTTATTTATTTGATTGAATTAACATGTATAACGAAGTAGAAGCCTCCACAGTTCATAATTTACTGAGAAAATGTTCATCCCTTGTAAATGTTGTTACATTTACGGTGTTAAGAAAAGTTTGTGCCAAAAAAAAAATTGATAAAACATTATAAAGCATAAATGTAATTTTCCGTGTTAACACCGCAACTTTTCCGCACTCGAACACACGTTTAAAACCAATCGATGTTACATGAAAAGGAACGAACAGGCGCGCCCTTCCAGCTCCCACCCCCACCGCCTCCCTCACGCCCAGCCTCCACTCAAACTTTCCTTATATAATACACACACATTGAAACTGGCGTTTATTAATATATTTCACCACCACTATAATACCCCCTCGCCCGAATATTAATCTCGTGTCCGAAAGAAACCGCCATAAATCTTCCCGACGCACACACACATGTAATTTCGGAATTCAGAAAAGTTCACCGCAGAACAAGAAGGAAAAAAAGAATAATAATACCGGAGTGTAATATCAGGGGACGATTTTCATGTTATGCGGAATTGTTGAAGAATTTATTTGAGGAATATTTGCCAGTCGTGTAATGCAGTTATTACATGTGTTATGAATGCCGAGCGCTCGAGTTTTATTGTATTCTGAGATGTTTCCGTAATTTCTGGCGTTCTTTTATTATTTAATAGATTTGTTATTGCCATCTCGTATGAGTCTAATTTCCATTCTTGGTATTGTATTTATTATTTCATTTTTTTAGCTAGAAAATAAATATGAAATTCTAGGGGAATTAATTTCTAGCATTCCTTTGTTATTTAATAATTTGTTATTGCGTTGCCTTTTCGTCTCAATTTTATTTTCATTGTTGGTAGTGCATATTATTAAATAATAAAGGATTTCCAGGAATTAAAGAAATATTTCCTCTAAAGTTTCATATTTATTTTCTAGCTAAATAAATATATATTTAACTAGATTTCCAGGAATTAAAGAAATATTTCCTCTAAAGTTTCAATTTTATTTTCTAGCTAAATAAATATATATTTACCTAGAAAATAAATATGAAACTTTAGATGAAATATTTCTTTAATTCCTGGAAATCCTTTATTATATTTCATATTAATTTTCTAGCTAAATATATATTTATTTAGCTAGAAAATAAATATGAAACTTTAGAGGAAATATTACTTTAATTCCTAGAAATCCTTTATTATATTTCATATTTATTTTCTAACTAAATATATATTTATTTAGCTAGAAAATAAACATGAAACTTTAGAGGAAATATTTCTTTAATTCCTGGAAATCCTTTATTATATTTCATATTTATTTTCTAGCTAAATATATATTTATTTAGCTAGAAAATAAATATGAAACTTTAGAGGAAATATTACTTTAATTCCTAGAAATCCTTTATTATATTTCATATTTATTTTCTAGCTAAATATATATTTATTTAGCTAGAAAACAAATATGAAACTTTAGAGGAAATATTTCTTTAATTCCTGGAAATCCTTTATTATATTTCATATTTATTTTCTAGCTAAATATATATTTATTTAGCTAGAAAATAAATATGAAACTTTAGAGGAAATATTTCTTTAATTCCTGGAAATCCTTTATTATATTTCATATTTATTTTCTAACTAAATATATATTTATTTAGCTAGAAAACAAATATGAAACTTTAGATGAAATATTTCTTTAATTCCTGGAAATCCTTTATTATATTTCATATTTATTTTCTAGCTAAATATATATTTATTTAGCTAGAAAACAAATATGAAACTTTAGAGGAAATATTTCTTTAATTCCTGAAAATCCTTTATTATTTAATAATTCGTTATTGCTTAAAAATGAATTTTTATTAATATACTTTTTATTATTACTATTGTATTGCATTTATTTATAATCGATGTTTGCAGATTTTACTTGACATAACTCAATGATACACTATTTGTAAATAAATATTTAACAGCATATTATATTAAGTCTGTACTTATTGCTCTGTAATTGTTTTTTTTTTGCCTGTTGGGTAACAAAGATTATTATTATTATTTATTATTAATGAAATAACTGTTTTTTTTTATTTTAAATATAAGTTTCACATTTATTCTAAAGGCACTGTTAAAATAATTTTTTTGTTGTTTTTTTTTTTCTTTCACTATGTTGGCGAAATAATTGTAGCAGTAATATAATAATAATATAATATATTTAAATAGCTGTGACCAAGTGAATGAATACTCTTTTCTATTTATTGTAGCAGTGTTTCTACAAAACAATTGTGAACTCTAAAAAATCTTTTGTTTACACACAGTTTATTTAAAAATCGGAGTACTTTCCTCGGAGTATATTTCCAGTGAAATTTCCGCCCTTGCAGTGCCCTTTTTCACCATTTGGAAAACTCTCTCTTCTTGAGAAAAAAAAAGAGATACAAAAGTATTTCATGAATACGATTTTGATCGTTGGTATTATATTTATTTAGCTAAAAGAATATTTATATTTACCTAGTTGTTAAAAAAATCTCTACGGCGAGTACTTTCCGAGTATATTTCTAGTGTAATTTCCGTCCTGGCAGTACCCATTTTCATCAATTTGAACACACTTTCTCCTTGCAAAAAAAGGGATCAAAATGTATTTCATATTTGGTTAGAAGAATATTAAATATTGTTAAAAAAAATTACGGCGAATGCTTTAAAGGGCGCATATTTCACTGGAAATATACTTGAAAAATCGGCAGATACTTTCCAAGTATATTTCCAGTGAAATTTCCTCCCTTGCAGTGCCCATTTTCATCAATTAGAACACTCTCTCCTCGCCAAAAAAAGTGATAAAAATGTATTACATTAATCCAAATTTGATTGTTGGTATTGTATTTATTTATTTAGCTAGAAAAATATTAATATTTAGTTACTTGTTAAAAAAATGGACACTGCAAGGCCGGAAATGTCACTGGAAATATACTTGGAAAGTACACGTCGATTTTCCAAGTATATTTCCAGTGAAATATCCGCCCTTTAAAAAAATCGAAAAAAATATTAAAATCCGCTTGAGAGCTAATTTAATCAGCTTAACGTCTTAAGTAGACTCCAAACTATTACACAATACGAATTGTTTGTAGTGGCTGCACCGTACAACACCCCCACAGCTCCCTAAATTTCGGTTATTTTCTCTTTGTTCGAAATATTGGACTAAAATTAAAAAAATAAAAAAAAAATATTAAAATCTGTTTGAGAGCTAATTTAACCATCTATATGTCTTACTAAGACTCCAAGCTATTACATAATATCAATTTTTTGTACTGGATGCACCGTACAACCCCCCCACGACACCCTTAATTTCGGTTATTTTTCCTTAGTTCGATAGATTGGACTGAAATTAAAAAAATCGAAAAAAATATTAAAATCCACTGGAGAGCTTATTTAACTAGCTGGATGTCTTAACTAGACTTCAAACTATTACACAATATCAATTGTTTATAGTGGCTGCACCGTACAACCCCCCCCACGACACCCTTAATTTCGGTTATTTTTCCTTAGTTCGATAGATTCGACTGAAATTAAAAAAAATCGAAAAAAATATTAAAATCCACTGGAGAGCTTATTTAACTAGCTGGATGTCTTAACTAGACTTCAAACTATTACACAATACCAATTTTTTGTAGTGGCTGCACCGTACAACCCCCCCACTACACCCTTAATTTCGGTTATTTTCTCTTAGTTCGACAGATTGGACTGAAATTTAAAAAATCGAAAAAAATATTAAAATCCACTGGAGAGCTTATTTAACTAGCTGGATGTCTTAACTAGACTTCAAACTATTACACAATATCAATTGTTTGTAGTGGCTGCACCGTAAAACCCCCCCACGACACCCTTAATTTCGGTTATTTTTCCTTAGTTCGATAGATTAGACTGAAATTAAAAAAATCGAAAAAAATATTAAAATCCACTGGAGAGCTTATTTAACTAGCTGGATGTCTTAACTAGACTTCAAACTATTACACAATATCAATTGTTTGTAGTGGCTGCACCGTACAACCCCCCCACGACACCCTTAATTTCGGTTATTTTTCCTTAGTTCGATAGATTGGACTGAAATTAACAAAATCGAAAAAAATATTAAAATCCACTGGAGAGCTTATTTAACTAGCTGGATGTCTTAACTAGACTTCAAACTATTACACAATACCAATTGTTTGTACTTGCTGCACCGTAAAACCCACCCACGACACCCTTAATTTCGGTTATTTTCTCTTAGTTCGACAGATTGGACTGAAATTAAAAAAATCGAAAAAAATATTAAAATCCACTGGAGAGCTTATTTAACTAGCTGGATGTCTTAACTAGACTTCAAGCTAATACACAATATCAATTGTTTGTAGTGGCTGTACCGTACAACCCCCCCACGACACCCTTAATTTCGGTTATTTTTCCTTAGTTCGATAGATTGGACTGAAATTAAAAAAATAGAAAAAAATATTAAAATCCACTGGAGAGCTTATTTAACTAGCTGGATGTCTTAACTAGACTTCAAACTATTACACAATACCAATTTTTCGTAGTGGCTGCACCGTACAACCCCCCCACGACACCCTTAATTTCGGTTATTTTCTCTTAGTTCGATAGATTGGACTGAAATTTAAAAAAATCGAAAAAAATATTAAAATCCACTGGAGAGCTTATTTAACTAGCTGGATGTCTTAACTAGACTTCAAACTGTTACACAATATCAATTGTTTATACTGACTGTACCGTACAACACTCCCACGGCACCTTTAATTTCGGTTATTTTCTCTGAGTTCGAAAAATTGGACTGAATTTAAAAAATCGAAAAAAATATTAAAATCCGTTTGGAAGCTAATTTAACTATTTGGAGGTCTTACTAATACTCCAAACTATTACACTATACCAATTGTTTGTACTGGCTGCACCGTACAACCCCCCTACGACACCCTTAATTTCGGTAATTTTCTCTGAGTTCGACTGATTGGACTGAAATTTAAAAAAAATCGAAAAAAATATTGAAATCCGCTAGAGAGCTAATTTAACTAGCTGGATATCTTAATTAGACTCCAAACTATTACACAATACCAATTATTTGTATTGGCTGCACCGTACAACCCCCCTACGGCACCCTTAATTTCGGTTATTTTCTCTTAGTTCGACAGTTTTGACTGAAATTAAAAAAAAAATCGAAAAAAATAATAAAATCCGCTTAAGAGCTAATATAACTAACTGGATATCTTAATTACACTCCAAACTATTACACAATACTAATTGTTTATATTGGGTACACCGTACAACACTCCCACGGCACCCTTATTTTTGGTTATTTTCTCTGAGTTCGACAGATTGGACTATAAATTCAAAAAATCGAAAAAAATAGAAAAAATCCACTGAGAGTTAACTTAACAGACTGAATGTCTTACTAAGACTCCAAACTATTACACAATACTAATTGTTTGTATTGGCTGCACCGTACAACCCCCCTACGGCACCCTTAATTTAGGTTATTTTCTCTTAGTTCGACAGATTGGACTGAAATTAAAAAAAAAAAATCGAAAAAAATAATAAAATCCGCTTTAGAGCTAATTTAACTAACTGGATGTCTTAATTAGTCTCTTAACTGTTACACAACATGAATTGTTTGTACTGATTGCACCGTACAACTAATGATGATCCCTGCTCAAAAATATGTATCCATAATTCCAATACGTTCCTTTGTTTCTTGACAGTGTAAAATTGTAAGAAAAAAATAAACAACAATTTTCTTTATGTTGGTTGTGGAAGCTAATTATTTGAATAAAAATGGTTGTCCTTTTTCCTACTTATTTTTTATTGAACATATGTAGTTTCAGAAATAAATCTAACCCAATAAAAACATAAGTAGGAGAAAAGACAACATTTTTTTTTATTTAAATAACAAAACGAATCGCTTCGTAAACTTCGCGGCCGTTTTCTCTGTGCGCGAACCGACCCCTTCCTCACCCCCGCCCAGCCGAGATTGATTCGCCGCCCCTTCCGCTCTCCCCTTCCCCCGTTTCCCCATTGTCTGCCCCTCTGTTTCGTTAATTAATTTACACAATCCCGCACTAAATTGCGAAACAATCAAATTTAAAAGACGATAAAACATAAAGACACAAAAGTGGAAAACAATTGCGGAAGGAAACCCACGGTTGAGGGGGGTGGCGGGGGGTTGCGCTCACGACGGCAATTGATTTAATTGATTTGGACCGATCAATAGGAAGGAAGCAGGACGGAATTGGATTCGTAGTAGTGATGATAAAAATAAAATACGCGAAATCACAAACAGTGATTTGTTGTTGTTTTTTTAGTTAATCGAAAAAAAAGAGTTTTTTTAATAATAGAAAAAAATAAAGTTTTTTTAATAATAGAAAAAATAGAGTTTTTTTTAATAATAGCAAAAAAAAATAGAGTTTTTGTAATAATAGAAAAAGGATTTATTCGCTTTGTCACAGCTATTTAAATATTTTATACATATGTTTTATAATCTTTTTAGAGCGTCACACTTTTCTTATAAAAATTTTTAATATGTAATTATAATTGTAATTTGGAAATGGAGATTCCGTTAATTAAGTAAATTGAAATTGAAATTAAATAAAAAGATATTAAATAAAAATGATTTGAAAATAATTAATAAATTATTTCCACATTTAGCTCTGTGACTTTTGACTTACGTAAGTACGTTAAACAAATGCACATTAAAACAACTACTTCAGGGGCAAACACCCACGCCGTACATTGAATTACATAATGTACACCTGCTGTTGCATGTCAATTATTAATTATTTTCAAATCATTTTTATTTAATATATTTAAATAACTGTGACCAAATCAATAAATACTCTTTTCTATTTATAAATAAAAAGAATTTGAAAATAATTAATTAATAAATTATTTTCTCTTTTGCTAATAGTGTTTTTTTTTGTATCTGTAGTTGTGCCTTAAATAAATAAATAAGGATCAATATATTCGCAAAACAATTGTGAATATGTTCTAATACATGAACATGTTTAATCACGCCGTTAAATGAGAAAATAATTCAATTGTTTTAATGACACTAAATTTTATGTTGAGCAATGTGAAGTATTTTTTTTATATTAGAAATAATAAGAAATACTATTACAAAAAGTGGAAGTGAACAAAATCCATAGAAATGCATTCAATAATTAATAATATGTAATTTTTGTAAATAAATATTTAACGCAAAAATGGAGAGAGAGAGAGAGAAGGAGGAATTGACGAACTGCATTGGGAGATCTCATCTATTTAATTGTTAAATATGATCTACAATTAATTTTATTTTTTTTTTAATTATTATTTATTTTTATTTTTAATCCACCAATAAATTCCTTTTTGTTCAAGCCAGATTTTATTCATTTCCTGCTCTTTTTTTCCATTCCTTGCAATTTCAAATAATACCTCAGATTTCGCATTCACGTGCATTATGCAAACGACATGTATTGTAAATAAATATGCCATACCGGCGGGATTTGTTTTCGCCCGAGTGGACAATCTTTCAATTATTTTATTATCGCCGGGCATGAAAACACGAGCTGAGCTGAGCTTGCAATTTGAATTACGCGCACACAATGGACTCGGATGGGACCGGGCCGGCCGTTTATGGCTTCGAGTGTGTGCTTATCGTTAATTACCGTCCATGCTAAGTCGATTATTTTATTGGCTTGATGAGTCGAGCACGTCTCGCATGTTCCGTCGTGCTCGATCTGAAAAGGTTTGTTTATTGCCGAGTTCAGATAAATGGTCACGTAATAAAAAATTAAAAAAAATATATATATAATGGCTCGTTTAATGTTGCTTTCGTTGTGATAAGAGGGTTCTTAGAATGATAA
Organism: Philonthus spinipes; assembly: GCA_963082785.1. Taxonomy (NCBI): domain Eukaryota; kingdom Metazoa; phylum Arthropoda; class Insecta; order Coleoptera; family Staphylinidae; genus Philonthus; species Philonthus spinipes. The sequence goes on from OY720315.1 coordinate 20,631,457, forward strand.
CAAAATGCTGATGGTTTGTATAACGCAAGAAAAAACTTCTCAGCTTACTTGTAACAATAATATTAATATATTTTATTGCATGGTACTAAAACAACTTATTAACAATTAATGAGGAAAAAATTGCCTTTATGATATATTCCAGACAAAAAAACAATCTAATATACACAATTTTATAAAGTACATTACCTTTAAGTTTCATATTATTATATATATAAAAATATCTTTACAGATTAAGATGGTGGTAATATTTATAAATAGCTAGCAAGCTTGCGTTTCAATTTTATTCAAAAATTCGAATCAAGAATGTTTTATATTGACATTGATTGAATATGTCATCACGTAACATTCGTTGGATCCACTAAATTCCCGGAGAAAACGGTACTTTTTTGCACAATTTTTAAGGCAGAGCTGTACTGACGAGACATAGATCCCGAAACACGTGTCTACAGATGGCCTTTTTAACATATTTAGTTTTGTTTGTGTGAAATTTTCTTGTTTTGAAAAAAAAAAAACGTTGCTTTTTCAGCTTTGCGGAGATGCAACAGCAAACATCTATTGTATAAATAGAAAACAGTATTCATTCACTTGATCACAGTTATTTAAATATATTAAATAAAAAAGGTTTGAAAATAATTAATGATTAATTATTTTCAAATCTTTTTGTGTCAACTGATGGCCTTTTTAACATATTTAGTTTTGTTTGTGTGAAATTTTCTTGTTTTGAAAAAAAAAACGTTGCTTTTTCAGCTTTGCAGAGATGCAACAACAAACATCTATTGTATAAATAGAAAAGAGTAATCATTCACTTGGTCACAGTTATTTAAATAAATTAAATAAAAATGATTTGAAAATAATTAATTATTATTTATTTTCAAATCATTTTTATTTCATATATTGTATAATTCAATGTCCGGCGTGGGTATTTGCCCGGGAAGTAGTTGCTTCAATAGATATTTGTATTTTCGTATACTTACTTTGTAAGTACTTAATTAAGAAATAAAGTGATTAAGTAATTAATTATTTTCTTTTTTATTATTTTACTTTACAGATAACAATTTATGATTAAACTAATCAAGCAATAAATATTGCTGATATATTCTTTAACAAAAAAAAATTGTTGCAAGACTCGATTTTCCATCATAAAAAAACATGATTGACCAGACATAAATCCATCCTGTTTCGTACAAATTTTCCTTCGTCCGAGGCTGTTGATGTTGTGCGCGAGCTTTAACGACCCGATAATTTTATCACAACTTTTTTCTTGTAGATTATAATTGCAAGGAAATTATACAAGAACTGATAATTGAACGCACGCGAAACCGCAATAACGATTAATCCGCGCGCCGTAATGGCCGAAAACACAATCCGCCTCTCTCGCTTTTGTTATGATTTTTTTTTTTTTACAGAAAAAAAAAAGGTGAGAGTGGAGGGCGAAATCGCGTAAACAATAAAGTGTTCAATGGCAAAATGGTTTTGGTGTAATGGATATCGCACGCGAGATTTAAATTACCCGAATGTAATTGTTTTGCTTGCGATTGTTATTTTTTTTAGCCCATAGTTTCATTTGAAATAAAAGTAAAAATGTGGAACGCAAAAAAATTAAATTTATTTTATGTTTTTACTGTGACATTATGACATGTTACATAAGTACTTTAAGAAATGTCTAATAATAGACATTTGCTGTTGCATAACAATAACAAATATAATGCAACATATTCTTTTATATAATTAATAAATTATTTTCAATTATTAAAAATTCCTAAATAACGAATTTTTAAAAATTATTAAAAATTCCTAAGTAACGAATTTTTAATAATTGAAAATAATTTATTCATATTAATTTGCAAAAGGTGATTATTCTAAGAACTTTAATAATAATATGTCTTTATTTTCAAAGTGTCAAAATTTGTACAAAGTGAAAATTGCGTCAGAATACATTAAATAAGGTATACATTCCTAAATATATACATATACACACATTCAAAATGCCTACAGTAATTATAATATTAACTTGTTGGTCTAACAAGAAAATATTTACAACACTTATATATTTTATATAAAATATACTATTAGCATGAGAGTACATTGTGCTCGAAATGTACATTTCGTGTTTAAAAATACAAAAGTGAAGACATCACTAAAATAGGAATCAATCAGAAATTAATTTCCAATACACATCGATTTACTGTTTTAATTACACCTAATGTTTATCGTTCGGATTCCTTTGTGTCCCCTCTATCTCCTCCTTTCCTCCATTTCTCCCCCATTCTCTTTCCCTTTTCGCCGTAAATTGCGTCGGGAGCCCTTTTGTTTTCGCCGGCGAATTAAGCATACAATAAACTTATCGCGCGATTCAATCATCCCCCGCTGACCAATCCAATTTGCGCTCATTACCAGATTACAAAACTCGGCGAAAACAACAAACCGATCCGCGGGGCAAAATTGAATCCGACCGTGCAGCGGAGAATTAGGCAAATTGAATTAATTACGCTTAATTGACTCCGCCCGAGTGCGCACATTTTTTTTTGCGGAATCAAAATCGATGACTGTTAAAAAAAAAAAACAAGCCCCGTTAAAATCAATAAAAAAAATTAACAAGACTTGCGGGTTAATTTTGATTTACTCAATTATTAAAAAAAAACGTTATAGTCAATCTTGATAATTTAAACCAGACTTGTCGATTCATTTTGATTAAAATAAAACCCGTATATATATATTTAGGGAGTACCTAAATTATTTTAATAGGATGCCATTAACAAGAATCTCTAGGGCTTCCAACATTTCTCATATTCTGTATTTTAATGAAATCAGGGGCTATAGTTAAAAATTGATAAAAAATTAAATTTAAGATATACTATTAATATACTCTCTAAATTACTTAAATAGAATGCTATTAACAAAATAACATCGAAAAAATAAAAATAAAAAGTGACAAGCGGGGTTCTGCGGGACTTTGAAAATTTATCATATTTTCATGAAATCCGTGACTAGAGTTAATAATTCATAAAAAAATAAATTCAAGACATACTATGTTTATACTCTCCAAATTACTTCAATAGGATGCTTTTAACAAAATAACATCGAAAAAAACGAAAATAAAAAGTGACAAGCAGGGTTCTGCGCGACTTTGAAAATTTATCATATTTTCATGAAAACCGTGACTAGAGTTAATAATTCATAAAAAAATAAATTTAAGACATACTATGTTTATACTCTCCAAATTACTTCAATAGGATGCTTTTAACAAAATAACATCGAAAAAAACGAAAATAAAAAGTGACAAGTGGGGTTCTGCGCGACTTTGAAAATTTATCATATTTTCATGAAATCCGTGACTAGAGTTAATAATTCATAAAAAAATAAATTTGAGACATACTATTTTTATACTCTCTAAATTACTTCAATAGAATGCTATTAACAAAATAACATCGAAAAAAACGATAATAAAAAGCGATAAACAAGAATCTGCAGAGCTTTGAAAATTTCTCATATTTTAATGAAATCAGAGGCTAGAGTTAAAAATTCATAAAAAAAATAATTTAATACATACTATTTTTATACTCTCTAAATTACTTCAATAGGATGCCATTAACAAATTAACGTCGAAAAAACGAAAATAAAAAGTGAAAAACAAGAATCTGCAGGATTTTGAAAATTTCTCATATTTTAATGAAATCAGTGGCTAGAGTTAAAAATTCATAAAAAAAATAATTTAAGACATACTATTTTTATACTCTCTAAATTACTTCAATAGGATGCCATTAACAAATTAACATCGAAAAAACGATAATAAAAAGTGAGAAACAATAATCTGTAGGATTTTGAAAATTTCTTATATTTTAATGAAATCAGTGACTAAAGTTAAAAATTCATAAAAAAATAAATTCAAGACATACTATTTTTATACTCTCTAAATTACTTCAATAGGATGCCATTAACAAATTAACATCGAGAAAACGAAAATAAAAAGTGAGAAACAAGAATCTGCAGGACTTTGAAAATTTCTCATATTTTAATGAAATTCATGGCTGGAGTTAACAATTCATAAAAAAAATAAATTTAATACATACAATTTTTACACTCTCTAAATAACTTTACTATGATGTTATTAACAAATTAACATAGGAAAAACTAAAAAAAAAATGACAAACGGGTTCTGCAGGACTTTGAAACTAGCGCATGTTCAAGACGATTTTAAGAATAAATTAATATAATAAATTTCATCCAAATGCGTGTTACGATAATATATATAGAAGGATAAGGATTATCTTTGAAATTTTGCAGGTAAGTGCAATTTGACGAAATGCATCTGATGTACAATATTATAGAGTCAAATGAAATCCGCCAATTAAACTAATATTTAGCAAATTAGAACTCCAATAAACAATTTAACAATTAACCATTCCTGGCACTTCCGTCATGGCGGAGGCGCCGGGTAAATCCTTGGACTTCTCGTCGGTTATTCCTATAAGTTTGGTGAAAACAACCTTCTGGACTTGAACACGGGCTTTGGGCCCTAACGCTCATACACAAAATATATCTGTTTTAATTATTCTTTTGTACCATTGAAAGAGGAAATAATCGAATTTAATTCATTATTTTTAAAAAAAATACATTAGATGCATTTCGTCAAATTGCACTTATCTGCAAAATTTCAAAATTGAAACATTTTCAGTATTTTATGTTATTTAGTTTTTTTTTGTTTGTTTAAAACTTTAACAGACTTAATTATAATAAATATCAAAACATTTTATTTAATTACAGATTGTCATTAATTGTAAAAAGGTGATTTTCCGTAAATAAAGAATTAATTAATTTTGCAAAATCAAATTTGATTTGAATAATCACATATTATTATTGTTAATGTTTATAATGATATTTTGTTATTTTGTTAATTACTCTGTAATTGGACTCTTTGTCTGTTGGGTAATAAAGTTTATTATTATATTTTTTATTTCAATGGTAAATATTTTTAGAGACTGTTGTGATGTTTAGAGAAAATAATTTATTTTCAATATCTTCTGATGAATATATTTTATTTTAATCAAAATCTTTTAAGAAAATCCATTTGAGTTAAAATGTTTATATCTTCATCTTGTGTATTATATTATAAGAAAAACACACAGCTACAATTGTTTCGATACACACGATTATCATCAAGCAAATGATCTAAAAATACTGAAAATGTTCCAATTTTAAGTATTTTCTGTTATTTAGTTTTTTTTTTGTTTCACAGACTTATTACAACAACAACAAAAATACAGCTACAGTTGCTTCGATACACAGCATTATCGTCATGCAATTTATGTAAGAATTAAAATCGAGTAGTTAATATTTGTTGCGGCTGTAACTCAACAATACAAAAACCAACAAATTATTGAAAATATTTAATATAACATTTTTATTGTAAATCGCGTGTGCGGGGTTTGAGAAGAAACTTTTCCAGTTTCGTATATTTTTTTTTTTTTGCTTTCTTATTTTCGAATAGTGCGAATTTTGAAAGGGTTAAATTTCCGCGATTTGAATGCGCAAATCGAAACGAAACTTTCGTCAAAACTTTTGCACACGCCCGCTGAAAACTCGGGCGCTTTTAAAAACGCCCTTCGAATTAGAAAAAAAAATGGAGAAGCGCGATCGGCAAGAGGGAAGCAATTGAAGGGAATGCAAGAAAACGAAAAGGCGCGCATATAATTGTACGTTTCTCAAAACAAATCTAATATTTTTTTATTATTAATAATATTAACGTGTGTTAACGTTAATATTATTAATAATAAAAAAAAATACACTCACTGAGCAAATTGACAAAGCCACACCACAGCAAACATACGCACTTTATCACGAATGAAATTGTTTATTGTATCAATTTTCTTTTCAAAAAAATATCGATAATATCCGTCTGCTTGGTAGAGAGGTATAGGAATTGGTGGAGGATGGTTGGCGTGGGGTTGCGGGGGGTTCGAGTTTCGAAGGGCCGGTATAAATACCCCGCGATAAGATAGCGACCCGAATCTAGACATTTTTATGGGCGTCTCGAAAATATGGGGCGTCATTTGCGGGGACGTAACGGCCAACATAAAGAGCGGCATGATTTGTTGTTACTCGACCCCGTCACCCCATCATCTACATTTATTATAACTTATACACCCGGAGCAAATCTACTGAAAAAAAAAGAACTTAGAGAGAAAGCGAGTGAGAGAAAGAGAGAGAGAGAAAAAACGTATAAATCAGCTTCATAATTTGTTAGTTATTGGAAGTGATTGAATAAAAAATAATTTGATTTGATTGTTTAGGCCATTATATGTTTTGAGTTTATTAAATCAAACACTTTTTTTAAACTTTGTTTGTATATAAATAGAAAATAGTATTCATTCACTTGGTCACAGTTTTAATAAAAAAATAATGTGAAGTTACCCACAGATTCTAGCCACGGATTTTTTGTGCCCGATCCATACACCATATCGGCATTTATAATTTCTTATACATATAAATAATCTTTATTGATAAACTTAATACAATACCTACATATAACTTAAAATATTACAATACATGTTGTAAGAGTTTGCCAATTGGCTATCGACCAGTGGTCTTTCCGCATTATAATTTTTTGTTATTCCTAAATGGTGGAAGCGCCGGGAACAAAAAATCCGAGGCTGAAATCCATGAGTAGCTCAACATTAGTGATAAATTATTTTCTTTTAATAATACTTAATTAATATTTATTTATCAATATTTCTAAAAGCGCAAAAATTAATAATCCAACTTGAATTAATTCCTCCCGATATAAAGACACGCGCAGGATTTTAATTAGTTTTAAATTAAAATAGATTTAATTTTTTGATCTTATTTGTGGTTTAAAAATTCTTTTATAGAATTTGAAATGAATAAAATCTCATATTAATTTTTTTGTATTGAAAATATTTGGAATCTACCTATTTGGAATTGCTTCCGGCAGTTAAGCCAGTTAACAGCGAAGCACCTTTGATAAGCTTCGCGACGATCTTATCATAACGAGGTTATATTTATTACAGGTGGGAGTGAGGAAAAGGGCCGGGGCTTTGGTAATTAGCGATGCCGTGTATTAGTAAGGGGGGGTTGGGAAGCGTGGGGTTATTTTTAGTTATGCTAACCGCAGAATGTAGATGTGAAGCTGCGGTTTCCAGAATATTAGCCGACTCTATACTACAGTATTCTCTCAGTCACCGCCTCCCGCCTAGCCGTTGCATAATTATAACACCACTAAGCCAAGGAGATGTTCTCTCAATCAATACCCTCGCCGCCACCCATCTCCTCAAACCCCCCACCCCACCCCTCGCGAGTCGTGGAACGAGCAGGGGGGCGGCTTCCTTAAACTCCCACTGACTTAATTTCGTTGAGCGATTCGGGGGGATTTATTGAAATGTGTTGTTAGTGTTCTTAACAATTTCATTTTCTTACTTTATTATATACATAATATTTGTATTTTTTTTATTTATTTAACGGATTTACCTTTTTGCAAAACTACAATAAAATTAATAATATTTATGTATAGTGGATTGTAGAACAAAAATAATAAAATTGAAAAAAATAACAATAATTCTTAAGGTTATTTTTATTGTTATTTATTTATTTAAGAATTCAGTGCTGCAAACAAACAAAAAAAGACAATATTTCTTAAGGTTAGTAAACACAAAGCATGGTAAAATATTTGTGAATGCATTTAATTCAAATTCATTTTCTGCAAAAAATATTAATATTAGAAAAGAATATTCATTCACGATAGAATATTATTGAATGCATTTAATTCAAGAACTACGCTGCAAACAAAAAATCTTAATTAGAAAATCACTTTTATTTAATTTATTTAATGCATTTAATTTAAGAATTCAGTGCTGCAAACAAACAAAAAAAACAATATTTCTTAAGGTTAGTAAACACAAAGCATAGTAAAATATTTGTGAATGCATTTAATTCAAGAATACTTTGCTGCAAAAAAATATTAAATATTAATTATAAATATTCACAATAGAATATTATTGAATAATGCATTTAATTCAAGAACTACGCTACAAACAAAAAAATCTTAAATAGAAAATCATTTTTATTTAATTTATTTAATTTTAAAAATCTTAAGGTTTGTACATAAAATCACAGTTAGTGTTGATGCATTTCATTCAAGAATACTGTGCTACAAACAAAAAAAACAATAATTCTTAAAATTTTTAAACAAAAAAGCACAGTAAAGTATTATGAATGCTTTTTTTAACTTTTTTGTATAACTGTAAATGTATCTTTATTCATTATAGTTTCGACATTACATTATCTAGTTCTTTAAAAAAAGTGTTTTATTAGATTAATTTAAAACAATGTATAGCGAAGTGGAAGCCTTAACCATTTTAAATATTATTAATGGTTTTAATATTTAGATATTGGTAGTTCATATTGTATGAAATAAATATTATGAATGCATTGATTTCAAGAAATATTTTCTGTGCCTTTGGTTTACTAACCTGCAGAAATATTTTTTTTACTGTATTATTTGTTCGAGAATACAAAATAAATATTAACACAGTGAAATCTGTTCGCCCATTGAACATCCTGGCTTTCCGAGTCCTGCGCCGCATTACTTTTATTCGAAAGCGCATTTAATTCTTCCGCCCCGCGGTTTGATGGACTGCGGAATTAGTGTCCGAGCAGGAAAAGAATATAATCAGTTCCCGCGGTCGTATTTTAACAAAAGAGATATGTAAATCCGGGCACAATGCGAAATAAATTGTCTGGTTTAATTTTAAACGAACAATACAGTTGATTCAATTTAAAATAGTTACCCGTATTTTATCTCTCTCTCTCTTTAGTTCTCTCTCTCTCTCTCTATCTCTTTAGTTCTTTATGTCTCTTTTTTCTTTCTTTACGTAGGAAGAGCATCGCGGTATCGTCGTACATAAGTAGATCCGATGTAATTGCCCCGGGGTTGGGTTATTGTAATGCAGTTTACGTACCGTCCCGGGATTTCTTTTGAAATCCGAAGCACCGACCGGAGATTATGAACATAATTAAGGAGTGAGAGAGAGGAAGCGCGTGCCTGGTAAGAAAAAAAAGGCAGGGCTGTTTAGTAAAAAGGGGATTGATTGTTAGTTTCTTTTTTATTAGCAAGATTGCCTCATCTGGAAAATAAGTGAGCGGGACTCGTTTAAGATAAATTGTTATCAAATATTGGGGTGCTTAAATGGGGGAATAATTTGTTTTATTAATTATTTTCATTTCAAATCTAAACTACAGAATGATAAATATCAAGTATTCTGGGTTGGTAGTATCATTCATAGATTAAGTAATTTACTTTCTTATTTGTGTCAACAACTTTGTGCTTTCGCAATGTGTGTTTACTTTTTTGAATTGGGGAAACTCATGCCCGGGAATACGTTTCAGTGAAATTTCTCCCCTGTAGGGCTCATTTCCTATCGACTAGATGTTTTGGATACGTGCACTGATCCAAAACAATTCCTATAATTTAATGTGTATGCTTGAGTTACGTGATGGTTTATGTCACTTAGTTGAAAACACAGTTATATTCCTCTTTCCACTTTTGTATTGCTATATAGCTATTTACGTAGCTATTGATCTAAGTCTAACTCAGTAAAATTGGTTAATTTTGACAATAAAGACATTTTCATTGTATAATTTTGACATTAATATCAGTTTTAGTGCTTAATTTTGACAGTATGGTTATTCTTCATCACGCCCATTGCCTATTTTTGACATCAAAGACATCCTCATTGACTAATTTTGACATTAAAATTAGTTTTAGTGCTTAATTTTGACAGTATGGTTATTTTTCGTCAAAGCCAGTGCTAATTTTTGACATTACAATCATTATAAGTCATTAGAGTTGCTTAATTTTGACATCAAGGACATTCTCATTGACTAATTTTGCATTGAAATAAGTTTTACTGCTTAATTCTGACAGTATGGTTATTTTTCGTCGCACCCATTGCCTATTCTTGACATTACTGTCATTCTAAGTCAATGGAGTTGCTTAATTTTGACATCAAAGACATCCTCATTGACTAATTTTGACATTAAAATAAGTAAATTTGACGTTAAAATGAGTTTTAATGCTTAATTTTGATAGTATGGTTATTTTTCGTCGCGCACATTGCCTATTTTTGACATTACAGTCATTATAAGTCATTAGAGTTGCTTAATTTTGACATAAAAGACATCCTCATTGACTAATTTTGACATTAAAATCAGTATTAGTGCTTAATTTTGACAGTATGGTTATTTTTCGTCAAAGCCATTGCCAATATTTGACATTCCTGTCATTACAAGTCATTAGAGTTGCTTAATTTTGACATAAAAGACATCCTCATTGACTAATTTTGACATTTAGCGTTTAATTTTGACAGTATCGTTATTTTTCGTCAAAGTCATTGCCAATTTTTGACATTACTGTCATTATAAGTCATTAGAGTCGCTTAATTTTGACATCAAGAACATCCTCATTGACAAATTTTGACATTAAAATAAGTTTTACTGCTTAATTCTGACAGTATGTTTATTTTTCGTCGCACCCATTGCCTATTTTTGACATTACTGTCATTCTAAGTCAATAGAGTTGCTTAATTTTGACATCAAAGACATCCTCATTGACTAATTTTGACATTAAAAAAGTAAATTTGACGATAAAATGAATTTTAATGCTTAATTTTGATACTATGGTTATTTTTCGTCACACCCATTGCCTATTTTTGACATTACAGTCATTTAAAGTCATTACAGTTGCTTAATTTTGATATCAAAGACATCCTCATTGACTAATTTTGACATTAAAAAAGTAAATTTGACGATAAAATGAATTTTAATGCTTAATTTTGATACTATGGTTATTTTTCGTCACACCCATTGCCTATTTTTGACATTACAGTCATTTAAAGTCATTACAGTTGCTTAATTTTGATATCAAAGACATCCTCATTGACTAATTTTTACATTAAAATCAGTTTTAGTTCTTAATTTTGACAGTATGGTTATTTTTCGTCAAAGCCATTGCCATTTTTTGACATTACAATCATTATAAGTCATTACAGTTGCTTAATTTTGATATCAAAGACATCCTCATTGACTAATTTTGACATTAAAATCAGTTTTAGTGCTTAATTTTGACAGTATGGTTATTTTCCGTCAAAGCCATTGCCAATTTTTGACATTACAGTCATTTAAAGTCATTAGAGTTGCTAAATTTTGACATAAAAATATCCTCATTGATTAATTTTGACATTAAAATCAGTTTTAGTGCTTAATTTTGACAGTATGGTTACTTTTCGTCAAAGCCATTGCCAATTTTTGACATTCCTGTCATTAGAGTTGCTTAATTTTGACATAAGAGACATCCTAATTGACTAATTTTGGCATTAAAATCAGTTTTAGTGCTTAATTTTGACAGTACGGTTATTTTTCGTCAAAGCCATTGCCAATTTTTGACATTCCTGTCATTAGAGTTGCTTAATTTTGACATAAGAGACATCCTAATTGACTAATTTTGGCATTAAAATCAGTTTTAGTTCTTAATTTTGACAGTATGGTTATTTTTCGTCAAAGCCATTGCCAATTTTTGACATTACAGTCATTATAAGTCATTAGAGTTGCTTAATTTTGATATCAAAGACATCCTAATTGACTAATTTTGACATTAAAATAAGTAAATTTGACGTTAAAATGAGTTTTAGTGCTTAATTTTGACACTATGATTATTTTTAGTGACGCTCATTGCCTATTTTTGACATTATAGTCATTATAATAATGACTTAGAATGATTATAATGTCAAAGTAGCTTAATTTTGACATCAACGATATTCTTTAGCAATAAAGTCATTAATAATAATAATAATAATATATTGCTAACAAAAATAATAAGTGAAGCAAGAGATCGTACATTTTTACCCGAAATTTGTTGATATTTTTGCGAATTTGCAAAATGATGAAATAAAAAAAAGGGGAGAGAAACAAACAAACAAACACATGGATTTGTGGACGTTGTGTAAATCCATTTGAATTATCGCTTAAAACAAATCCCCGTTACGTACACAGCGATGCTTTTAAAACGCAGTTTTACTCACATTTCGAGCAACCCCGGGGAGGTGACGCGGGGGTGGCGGCGGCGGAGGAAGAGAGGAGGCGAATCTCTACCTACCTATCGATCGCGCGTTACGACCGAAATCACAAAACACGCAAGCCGCGCCGCGCCGGAAAAGATCTAAAATAATTTAGTTATAATCCGGGGGCGGCTTTAGCCAACTAATTTCAAATATTTCTCCCGCCGCCGTTTCCGTGTACTCGGGATTACAGTTAGTGAATGTTTCCCTCCCCCGCCTCCGCCCCTCTCGCCGCTCGCTATTCCCTACCTGCGCCAACTAAAACCGTGGATATAATCGTTTTATAATCTTCACTAATTCCCAATTACAAATACCTAATCCACCTTTATATATTAGACCTTCCGCCTCGGAACTACTGCTGCTGTGGGAACGTCCCCGGGAATACGGGAAACGCGGCCGTTCCGACATCGTCGTCGTCGTCGTCGGTCTGGGTTTAAATTAATGTCAGCTTTTTGGGATTAAGCCCCTTCCTCTTTTATTCCGTCTATTATTTAAACCGAACGGTGATTTATCTTTATTTACCTCGGTGATTAAAGCCGCGCGTTACTGACTGCCTAGACATTTGCATTCGTTTTAAACAGCTATTTACTTATTTAATTAACAACATTATTTTATCTATCTGTTCTTCTTTACATTAAAGAAAGAATTGTCCTTAAAAAAAGTCTTTCGAATTTATTTGTCGAAAATTCCAATATTATCGAAAAAAAAAAGGCTCCATTACTTTGAAAAAAGAAATGTCTTTAAAAAGTCCTCTGTTGAAATTTAAAAAAAAGAAATAATTTTCAGAAAATTCCTATATTATTGAAATAAGTCTTCTGCACTTTGAAGAAAGAAATGTTTTTAAGAAAAGTTCTTCGTTCAAAAAGAAAAACACTGAATTTTTCAAAAATTCCAATATTATCGACTATCTTTCTTTGCTTTAAAAAAAGAAATGTCTTTAAAAAAAAGTTGTTTTTAAGAAAAGTCTTTCGTTAAAAAAATATTTAATTTTTCTACAATTCCAATATTATCGACTATCTTTCTTTACTTTGAGAAAAGAAATGCTGTAATTTTAAGGAAGAAATGTTTTAAAGAAAAGTCCTTCGTTAAAAAAGAAACACTTAATTTTTCGAAAAATCCAATATTATCGACTATCTTTCTTTATTTTGAATAACGAAATGTCTTTAAAAAAAGTTGTTTTTAAGAAAAGTCCATCGTTAAAAAAAAAACACTTAATTTTTCGAAAATTCCAATATTATCGACTATCTTTCTTTACTTTGAGAAAAGAAATGTCTTTTAAAAAAGTTCTCTGTTAAAAGAAAATACAAACGAAGAAAAATATTCTTCACATTAAAGAAATAAGTGAAGAAAAAGGAATACAACTGTTATTTTTTGTGTGTAGATTTTTCTTAAATAATATTCGGTTGTTCAGAAAATATTTTCATTTTTTTTTCTCAACAAAGAACTTAATTGTATTGTAACGAAAGTAAAAGAAGAAACTGGAAAGATCACTCTGGAATGTTCCACAGAGCGCGCGACGGTAAACGCGGAGTCATCGAAAGTTCCGGAAAGTTCGATTTTTTTGCCTCTTCCTGATGATTCCATATTTAGCCATGGGCGTATTTATGGTGGAGCTTCTTCCCCCTTTCTCTCATTAACTTAAGTCGTAAAATTATAATTGATATTTTAGAAAAATCTCCACACAGTTTTTCGCATACCCAAACATCTATGAGAAAGACCTGAAACAACTCTAATGATTAATTTTTTGGGCTTATATGATGATTCTAAAAGTTTACAGTCACTCTCAAAATCCGGCAATACGTGTGACTTACAATGTCATTGTCAATATTGGACAACTGACTTTACTATTAAAAATTAAGCAATAGAATTGACTTTAATGGAAAAAGTAAGCAATGGAAATAACTTAAAATGACGGATTTTTGTGAAAAATCCGAATCCTGTCATTTTAAGTTATTTCCATTGCTTAATTTTTCCATTAAAGTCAATCCTATTGCTTAATGATGACGAAGTTAAACTTTAATGGAAAAAGTAAGCAATGGAAATAACTTGAAATGACAGGATTCGGATTTTTCACAAAAAACTACGTTTTTCATACACAATATTGAAATTATTTTCAAATTTTTTTCTTCCAAATAAAATTTGAAAAAAAAAGATACATAGATTCTTAAAGATTCTAGAATGAGCGCGGAATTTTTTTTGTAAATTTTTCATTTTCGGTTCATTAAAGCTATTTGAATTAATCCCATTTACTTGATGTCTTATGGGAACAATTTAAAAGAGGCGTTCCAAAGGACACTTTTGGACGCGATGCTAATTAAAATAAGATAACTTTATTCACAGATAAGATAGAATGTTGGATCTTAAAGTTTGAGATTGGGGAAGGATTTATCTACATTTCACCCAAAAATCATTAAAATTGAGGTTTTGTGATTGACTATAAAAATTTATAAAGTTGGACAATTTTTTCGCCTAATTTTCAAAGTCCCAATTTACACGTCTGCTGTGCGAAAATAATTTGTTCTAAATTGCTTAAATTTATACAGTGTATGCTCGCATTCTTTGGGAACATTTTGGTATAATTTGAAGATAATCCGCGAGTTTCGGATTTTTCACGATCTACTTTTTCCATTCAAAATATTGAAATTTTTTCTTCCAAAAAAATCTGAAAAAAATCACATACATTCTTGAAGATGTTAAAAGGATCATGCGATATTAATTTTGCCAAAAGATGTTAATTTCCTGTTCATAAAAGTCATTTGAATTGATGATTCAATACGATTTACATCGAGTCTTATGAGAACGGTTTAAGCGAGACGCACCGATCGAAGCTTTTGGACGCGACATTAATTAAACTAAGATAACTTTTTTTACGGATACGATAGAACGTTGGAACTTGAAGAATGCGATTAGGGAAGGATTTATCTATATTTCACCCAAAAATCATTAAAATAGATGTTTTGTGCTTGACTACAAAAATTTACAAAGTTCGACAATTTTTTCGCTCATGTTTTCAAAGTCCGAATTTATACGTCTACTGTGCGAAAACAATTTGTTCTAAATTGCTTAAATTTATACAGTCGATGCTCACATTCATTGGGAACATTTTGGTATAATTTGAAGTTAATCTGCGAGTTTCGGATTTTTCACCAAAATCTACTTTTTCTATTCAAAATATTGAAATTTTGATGAAATTTTTTTTCTTCCAAAAAAAATCTGAAAAAAATCACATACATTCTTGAAGATATTAGAAGGATCATGCGAAATTTATTTTGCCAGAAATGTTTCATTTCCTGTCCATTAAGATCTTTTGAATTGATGAATCAATACGATTTACATTGAGTCTAATGAGAACGATTTAAGCGAGACGTACCGATGGAAGCTTTTGGACGCGACATTAATTAAACTAAGATAACTTTTTTTACAGATACGATAGAATGTTGGAACTTGAAGAATGCGATTAGGGAAGGATTTATCTACATTTCAACCAAAAAATCATTAAAATTGAGGTTTTGTGATTATCTACAAAAATTTATAAAGTTGGACAATTTTTTCGCTCATTTTTTCAAAGTCCCAATTTACACGTCTGCTGTGCGAAAATAATTTGTTCTAAATTGCTTAAATTTATACAGTGGATGCTCGCATTCATTGGGAACATTTCGGTATAATTTTAAGTTAATCTGCGAGATTCGGATTTTTCACGAAAATCTACTTTTTCGATTCAAAATATTGAAATTTTGATGAAATTTTTTTTCTTCCAAAAAAAATTTGTGTTTTTTTTTTCGTTCAGGTGTATGATGAAGTGTCCTTTTCTTTACAAATGCGACTCGCAACCGTCATGATGATTAAAATTATTCTTTCCTTTTTTGTAGCATAATCGACACTTGCTTGTAATAAAGGGTCATTCCTTTCATTCTTCCGTTTCGAATTTCAAAAATTCAACGACCGTAAATATAATAAGAAGAAAAAAAACGCGACGTCGGCTTTAGTATAGTATCGTATTATTAAAAAAAAAGATAAATATATTTTAATTTTATGCATTAAACTCTGGGCGGAGCCGAAATAAACGAAATCCGATACTTACACTCGAGACGCAGATGCGGCTAATGATAAATTATGTACACACCGGACAAATTATGTGTAACGTGTATAAATTGAATATAAAATTGAAGTAGGTTTATACATCGATGGGGCCCTTCGTGTTTACCAAATTTATAATCTAATATAATTTGACAGGGCGTCAGCCGAGGGAAAATATTACAATAACCCCTCGCCCTCGCACCACCTCTCTCTCTCTCTCTCACTCACTCTCCCGGCGTAAAATCCAATGATTTAAAACCGCCGTTCCGCGCTCACACACTCACACGAAAAAAAAAACTTTTTCCTCGTCCCGATTTTTCCTAGTTTTATTTCCAGACAGATGCTTCACGGTCTATTAGTGTTCCGCTCTTGCTTTTTTTTTTCTCATTGTTTGCCCCAACTGTGGCTAATTGAAAAATCGCTGCCATGTAATGGACGAGCCATGAATATATTACACGGTTGTCGTTTTGGAGATGCTCTTTCATGTTATCCTGCAAGGATAAGGGTTCCGTGCCGGCGTGAATATTACATTGAAACGCTTGTTTAAGCAGATCAAAATGGGATTATTTGATGAGAACGCTTCGATTCGAAATTATTTAATAATTTATAAATCGCACAAAAAAAGTAAGTAGAATCTTTTGATTGGTTTTGATTTATTTAATAAAATGTTCAAACAACCCTTCGTCTAGCGTCATTTCGGTTTTTCGAACTGTAATATACCCCCGTACATTTTATAATAATAATATACATTATTATTATTACTATTATTATAAATATTTCGTGTATATATTCTATATATTATTCGATTATTGTATATATATATATATATATATCTTTATTCGTATAGGAGTGGGGATAAATGAGAACCTTGAGGGATACCTTGTAAGATTGAAAATTAATGGGAGAGAGTTTGACGTGTTCTTACTTGGCAGGATCTGTTGGAATATTAAAATTTGTTGAATTTATTTATTTGTAATCGAACTATTATTATGATTACATGTCTTTTTATAATTGAAGGAAACTCCAATTCATGCTACCATTAAATATACATTATTTGGGAATAATTATTGGTTTAAATCTCTGTAAATAGTCAACAGGAAGGGGTTCTGGTTTGTTGAGTAGCAATTGCTTGTAATTTTCAAGCTGTCGTAGCAATATCTTCTTTGGCTCATTTTGTAATAAAGAGAATGGTAGCAATGATGGAAACAAAACTATTTCGTTAAGTATGCGCACTCAAAAACTTCTGTCAAATCTCGGAGGAGCTTCAAGTGCTTCGTTCAAGGCATCTTTTTTATGGAATAATTGAAATTGTATATATATATATATATCTTTATTCATATAGGAGTGGGGATAAATGAGAACCTTGAGGGATACCCTGTAAGATTGAAAATTAATGGGAGAGAGTTTGACGTGTTCTTACTTGGCAGGATCTGTTGGAAAATTAAAATTTGTTGAATTTATTTATTTGCAATCGAACTATTGATATGATTACATATTTTTTTATAATAGAAGGAAACTCCAATTCATGCTACCATTAAATAATTTCATTCAGGATATTTAATTAATACATAATTTTATATTAAATGCTTCCACAGTGTGGTTCATTCATTGTCAGCTTAGGTTAATTGTTCCAAATTGATTTATTTTATGAACAAATAATAGACTTCGTTATTTAATAGCGATAACGGTAATAAAAAAAATCTTGAATTATATAAATGACAAAACCGTTTTTTTTTTCTTCTCCATCTCTTTTAATCAATTACAGTAAACATTCAAAAAAGCCCGCATGCGGACGTCGGAATGAAAACCCAGAGATTTTGATTTATAACCGTTGGCCCATTGTCCTCAGATCAACCGCGGGGACAGGATGGAAAAGGAGGGCAGGAATCGAAACGCAGCGGCCCCCGGTTCGGGATTTTAAATGTTGATGAATTATGGAGGCGCGAATGGACTGACCCAATTACCGACTGAAACCCTCTCGCACATAAAAAAAAACCTTGACTGAACGGGAAGCTTTATATCAGGGAAAGAGGACCGAAAGAGGGGGGGCTGAATGATACTTGATATAAATAGGGGTCGGTTCATTACCCTTAAATTTACAACGGCCCTCCACGTTTCAGCTTCAGGCGCTTTTCATTGCCGCTGCTGCCGCGACGTTTGCACACACGTCCCCGAAAAAATCTAAAAGGAATAAATAAATAAAACGGGAGTGATTATGAATTCCATTAGTAGCGCGCTTTTCAAACTGTAATACTTCTTTTTGTTATACTTATTAAAAACTCGGATTTCAATGAATAATTTTTTTTATCATTTAAAAAAAATGTATGAAATGAAAGCTGTGCAGCCTTAATTACAGCTAATTCAAAACTGAATATAAATGGAATTAAAATGATGATTTAAAGTAAATCAAATTTTCTTAAGCCGTTACGCTTTACATGAAAATATTGAGGCGTTGTTGATGAAGAAATTAATTATTTTCATATCAGAATTATAAGGACAACTACAAACAGAGGAAGACCAATAGAAAACTGGGAGAACAGCGTAACAAAGGCACTACAAGAAAGAGGAATAAGCATAAGAGAAGCAGAAAAAATGGCTAAGGACAGAAACAACTGGAGGAGAGTCATTAAGAAGTAGACAATGAAGATAAAACCCCGACACCAATTGGTAAAAGGGGACATCGATTATATATATATATCAGAATTATATAATCATGTATTATAATTAGAAATTTCTCATTCATTTTATTTATTCATTTATTAAAAAAAAGTAGTGCAACAGAAATTTTAAATCAAATGGTTTGATTATGAATGATTTCCCCTTCCGAAGAAAAAAAGATCGAAACAGTAAAGTTTTGAATAAAGTCGAAACTTTATTTTTTATATATATATATGCAAAGGAAACAACGTGGGAATAAATGATTTAATAGAAGAAGATCTTTATGTAAAACGGAACGAAGTAATAAAAGTTACATCGCGTTATGGCGTCTGGAATTGTTGTAAAAATGTTCGAGCCGGCGTCCCATATAATTCCAGTTCGAAAACTACTTGCATTACCCCACTTCTAATAGTTTTAACTTAAATAAGTTTTTTCCCTTCCATCTTCCACTTCCTCCATCGCCGCCGCCGCCGCCGCCGAGCAAACTAGTTTGCAACATTGATAAAGCGACGGCGGTTATTGTAAAGATAAAACTATGCGCAAACTGATATTACGCGGTATAAATTGGCCCCGGTCTTTATCATTAGAGCTCGAGGTTTTTTTTTTTCGGGGGGGTTATTATTTTAGTTGATAGCGTCTCCTTTTTTCCCCCCATCCAGTGTGTTTTATTGTTGCCGGCGTGTGTAAGATGTTTGTTCTTTATGCGCGGCCTTAATTACGGCGGGGAAACAATGGGACGGGCGTTTTCTCGCGCACCCCCGCGGCAAAAACTCGCGTGGGGATGTTAAGATAATGAAATCTGTGTGAATATAAGGGCATTAATTACATCTTTGTGCGGCGGCCGCTCATTAGCGCTAATTCGCGAAACGGGCGTTTCTGCAACGAGTACGACAAAAGGCTACTTATTGTGCCCCGTCAGGTGATGGAGCACACGCGCTTGACCGTCGATTATGACACCCCCGGCTGTTGGAATCGGGGGAGTTTTGAGCGGACAATGCGTCGTCGGTTGATTCGATGATGTTTTGTGTGTGCGTACGCCCGATGAATAATCGGACGGACGTCTTCTCGACGCATCGGTGCGCTCGCCTGGATTTAGGTTATGAGCCTAATTTATCACTCCGGACCGTAAATGGCTATTCGTCGAGGGTGGTTTTGTTCCACGTGAAATCTATGCTTCCGGCTTAATTGGCTTCAACATTGTTCATCGCGTGTGAATCATTCGAATCGGTGATGGATTTTAATTAATCAAATCCAAGATTACAAAGTTGAAAAGTCTTCAACATAACATCACGAAATGACAAACGAGAAAATTTATCAAAAATAATTAATTTTTATCAAGATTCAATTCATATTTCATTAAAATAACATCTTGTAAAAAAAATGTTGCATTTCCAATTAAGTATATATAACATCTGTAATCTCTCAAGGATCTATCTTAGGACCCTTACTGTCCTCGGTCTTGCTTAAAAAGACAGTAATTTCCAATTAAGTATGTACATCTGTAATCCCTCAAGGATCTATCTTAGGACCCTTACTGTTCTCGGTCTTATTTAAAAGGACAGTAATTTCAAATTAAGTATATACAACATGTGCAATCCCTCAAGGATCTATCTTAAGACCCTTACTGTTCTCAGTCTTGTTTAAAACGACAGTAATTTTCATGATTTTTGTTTAAAACAATTTCATTGAATGCGAATTTCAAAAGAAAATACTGTTCTCGGTTTTATTTAAAAGGACGGTGATTTCCAATTAAGTATGTACATCTGTAATCCCTCAAGGATCTCTCTTAGGACCCTTACTGTTCTCGGTCTTGTTTAAAAGGACAGTAATTTCCAATTAAGTATATATAACATCTGTAATCCCTCAAGGATCTATCTTAGGACCCTTACCGTCCTCGGTTTTGCTTAAAAAGACAGTAATTTCCAATTAAGTATATACATCATCTGTAGTCCCTCAAGGATCTATCTTAAGACCCTTACTGTTCTCAGTCTTGTTTAAAACGACAGTAATTTTCATGATTTTTGTTTAAAAGAATTTCATTGAATGCGAATTTAAAAAAAAATAAGTACTCAGTTTGAAAAAGTGTGGTTTCGACAAAAATAATTTTTCAGTACTGTTTTCTATATAATCTACACAATTCCTTAAATAATCGAACACAATAATATTCCCTACTTCACTGTGGAGTAATTTCCGTAGCTCTCATTAAAATTAATCATAGAAAAAAAGAGGAAATATTTTTATTAATTATTTTCACTTTCTTTTTATTTAATCTATTAAAAATTGTCACCGACTCCGATTAAATTCTCTGATTTGTTAATCATGGGAGGATTTTGGTTGCACCGTATGTCGATTAACAACTGAGAGTCCACCGAATAGTAAATAGAGCATTTTTCTAGCGATTTTTATTTCTGTTTTGGGGGATTTTTTAGTAATTTTCACGCCACTAAGTTAGAATCAGTCGAAACATTTTCATTTATTAAGGTAAATCAAAATTAATTGGATCATTTACTTCTAAATTATCAATTTCTTCGATTCTAAATCCACACTTGGTTATTTCCGTCAAATCTCTGTGTAACTGTCTCTTTCTATGATATCTATCAACTGTAAACAACTTCACGATTGTCTTCAATCACCATGAAGTTGTAAATGCATGAGTTTGGCCGATTAATATTGACTGGTTAAATATTTGATTTTTTTAATATTTAAATATTTATTTATTTGTTAATTTACGGAATCTCCTTTTCGAAATTTACAATAAATCTATATTGTAATGTTTTCGATTTATTTTAAAAGGTTTTTTGTGACTAGCAAAAATAACGAGCCGCGGGATGTGACCGATGTGAAGTTATCCACGGTTTTTAGGCCCGGCGCCTTCACCATGGCGGAAGCCATTTTTATTGTTTGATATGGTTCTTAAAGATATCTAGTAACAATCTAAGACAAAGAAATCAAAAATTAAAGGCGCCAAAGTTAGCTGTTTTGAACTTTGAAATTTCACCGATTTTCTCTTGAAAACCGTGTATAATAATTTTTTTTTTAAATAGTTAAAATAAAAAAATAAACTTTTTATTGTTTGATATGGTTCTTAAGACATCTAGTAACAATATAAGCCAAAGAAATCAAAAATTAAAGGCGCCAAAGTCGGTCGTTTTGAACTTTTAAATTTGACCGATTTTCTCTTGAAAACTGTGGATACTAAAAAATTTAAAAAATGGTTAAAATAAAAAAATAAACTTTTTTATTGTTTGATATGGTTCTTAAGACATCTAGTAATAATATAAGACAAAGAAATCAAAAAGTAAAGGCGCCAAAGTCGGTCGTTTTGAACTTTGAAATTTCACCGATTTTTTCTTGAAAACCGTGTATAATAAAAAAAATTTTAAAAATAGTTAAAATAAAAAAATAAACTTTTTTATTATTTGATGTGGTTCTTAAGAACCCCAGGAATAATCTAAGACAAAGAAATCGAAAATTAAAGGCGTCAAAGTCGGTCGTTTTGAACTTTGAAATTTCACTGATTTTCTATTGGAAACCGTGGATGACTTACAAATTGTAATAATTATATTGCTACAGTTATTTAAAGCAATCTTTCAGGTAACTATTAATATGCTAATGTATATAAATGAGAAATAAAATCCGTGGATGAACCACGAAAGTCCCGGCGCATCCGCCATGG
Organism: Philonthus spinipes; assembly: GCA_963082785.1. Lineage (NCBI taxonomy): Eukaryota > Metazoa > Arthropoda > Insecta > Coleoptera > Staphylinidae > Philonthus > Philonthus spinipes. Next base: position 20,653,996 of record OY720315.1, read on the forward strand.
TGAAGGCGACGGGCCGAAAAACCGTGGCTGGAAAACCGTGGATAACTTCACATCGGTACAACATAAAACAGTTAACATGAGATATCGGATATGTTAATGCGCTTTAATTTATTTTTTAATAAGACTCTGTGAATAAATCTAAATTATTTGATTCGAGTAAAGCATTTGCAAAACGCATAATCCGGTTAATTGGACAACACATCCCATCGTTGGTTGGGTGAAAATTCAATCGGAACTATCACAATCATTAACAAATAACAAAAATAAAACTGGACCACAGTGAGAACCCCGCGGCACCCCGGATGTAACAGAAATATTATCTGAAAGTTCTGAACCAACACGAACCTTCCGTGTTCGATCACTTAAGTAGCTTCTTAGGTAATCTTTAGGTAATTTAAATAATGATTAAGTCTTGTTGCAAGCCTTAATCGTGATTAACTATTTAATCACGAAAGTGAAAGTGAAATACGTTATTTCGTTATTGAGTGTTTCGCGCTTAATTGATTTTATCTGTTTCGCAATTCATCCCTCGCCAGTCCAACTTTCCGCGATCTTAAAATCAATGCTTATCTATCTATTACACACCCCCTCTCTCTCCCCATTCCGTTAAATAAAACATGAGCGGCAAACTTGGCGCATTCCTAGAGGCCTTTGCGCGAACCGGCCGCAGTTCCGTTTTAAACGGGAATTGCTAATTACTTATATATAATTCATTATTGCCAGCATCTAAACATCACGTGTTACACATCGGGTGTAATTTATGCAGTTCCGTAATGCATGCAAGCCCGCAAACTTAAACACGCCGGCAACTTCTGGTTGCCGCATACAGACTGACTCGGCGCGAATTTAACGAAATTTTAAGGAATTTCGCTTTATTCGTTAATATTTAAACGGGCCGCACTTCGCTGTGCGGTTGATGTTTCACGGAATTCGGAAATGTAATTTGTAGTTAGAAATGTATATTTTGTTGCTGCGATGTTAAAATCAGAGACAAAAAAAAGATTGAGCTTTGATTTTATTTTGTTCCTGATTTTAATATCGCGGGAATAATAATAAATTCTTTCTTTCTTTCTTAATCTTATCCTCTTTTACCCGTATTGAGTGTCGAGATAATAATAAATTACTATTATAAATTAGAAAACGTGAAATTTTATGCGATTATTGACAAACCTCGTGCACATTTGCGCGAGTCAACTTGACGACAAATTTTAAGTTTAACGTTCATATTCTATGAATTTTCTAGAAAAGCTACTTACACTGTGTTGATAAAAAATAACGTACATAAAGCAAGAAAAGTAATGCTCAGTATTTTTTTAGTTTCTGATATTATGAAATATATAATTATAATAAATAATTAATAATAATTATAATACATAAAGTAATGCTCAGTATTTTTCAGTTTCTGACATTATTAAATATATAATTATAATAAATAATTAATAATAATTATAATAAATAATTAATAACAATTATAATATATAAAGTAATGCTCAGTATTTTTCATTTTCTGATATTATTATATATATAATTATAATAAATAATTAATAATATATAAAGTAATGCTCAGTATTTTTTAGTTTCTGTTATTATGAAATATATAATATCAGAAACTAAAAAAATACTGAGCATTACTGTTTTCTGCTTTGTGTACGTTATTTTTTATCAACACAGTCTAAGCAGCTTTTCTAGAAAATTCATAGAATATGAACGTTAAACTTAAAATTTCTCTTACAGAGTAGTCCCGATTCTTTGCGCGCGCATACTGCTCACTTGCCCTAAAATTTCTTTTAACTGAGCAATTGTCTCCAAATTATCTGATGGCGTTCATCAGTAAAAAAAATAAAGAGGTTGTTTGGATGATCTGAGTAACATCATTTATGACCTAGAACAGATCCCTGAGGGACCCCTGAGGTTGCGCAAAAGACGTTTGACCAGGCATCTGTCTGTATTTAATATTTATTTTTTTAAGACTGCATGACATTGTTAATCCCTTAAAACGGAAACGTATTGGGATCACAATGTTCAAAATTTTAAAAATCTGAAGAAAATTTGGGCGAAAAAAATCTTTAGGCCTATAGAATTTCCTCGCAATGAAAAATCCTCAAAATATACAAAACATAAAAAATAAAAACTAAATATATTACGCTGAATATCTCCCCCGTTGCGAATCGTGCCCGTTCCCGCGACGGGTCGATGAATTTAAACAACGTCCCGGGATATTCCGTCCGGCTTGATATTATGCGGGACGCCTCGTAAACTTATTAAATTTTCTTTAAGAATGGCTGTTTAGTAAATTGTGGCGACGCCGCCGCCGCGGCTCCATATTTTCCACCTTAAATACACCCGATGTAACCGCCGCCCCCGCTTTACCTATTCAGGAGTCGGCGAGAAAGAGGGACGAAGGAGGAGGCGAAGCGAAGAAAAAAAAATGTGGACTGAATTACGGAACGCTGGTGGGGAATTTAATTAGATTTACCTTCGTTAGGAATTTGAATGTAAATATTTTACGTGTTTCACGTTTTCAAATGGAAAGCATTGTTTAATTTTTGATGTTTTGAAGACTTAAAAAAAAATAATGCAACCATAAATGTCTGAATCTATTTCTTTTTTAGAGTATTATTTCAAATACGAAATAATCGATTATTATCTATAATTGAATAATCTTCTTTATGTTGGTTGTGGAGACTTTAATTATTTAAATAAAAATAATTGTCCTTTCTCCTACTTATTTTTTATTAAACTAAATATATTTCGGAAACTGTTTCCATCTTCACTACTCAACTTGTTAATTGTTAAGGCTTCCACTTGGTTGTACATGGTTTATTATAACTTCAATAAAACACTTTTAACTTTGTTTGCACAACTATTTTTTTTCTTTGTGCAAACAAAGTTAAAAGTGTTTTATTGAAGTTCACTACTCAAGATGGAGACATAGTTTGAATGTTGATTTTATTATTTTTGTGAGACCAAAGCCTACTAAATATACAGGGCGGAATATTGGAGTGGGACATTCGAAATCACTGAGTCCACGTAGGAAAATTCAGCAACCATCGTGACTGAAACATCTCCCGTTCTCAATAATTTCATTAACTAAGTTTGAATTTTATTTTCATCTAAATAAAATAATTTTAATTAATTATCATGTCTTTAATTTTTTAATAGAAAATTTAAATATTTATGCAAGCAATAATAATTACTACAATTTAACCTGCTTGCATTAGAGCAGTGCGCGAGACAAGCAGGCGCTCGAAGGCCAGGTATACGTACATATCTCGGAGTCCTCCCCACTTCGACATTCCGGCCTGTATATTTAGTAGGCCGTGGTATTATTATAGTTACTAATTTTGTACTTTCATTTAATGTTATTTGTTTCATTTCATTTTTGTCGTGCCATCTCATTTTCGTTATATTTCATTTAATTTCTGTTGTTTCGTATCAATTTCATCGGTTCATTTCATTTCTACTGTTTCATCTTATTTCTGCTGTTTGTTGTTTCATCCCATGAAAATGCTCCCCAATATTGAAAGAAATAATTACGATATTAATATTTTTTATTTTCTTGATTAGTGTTATAAAAAAGTCGTTGATAAATAAGCGCCTGATTGTTGTAAAATGGGGCTTAATATTGTTTCTGTTTTTTTTTTTAATTTGTTCCACCCTATCATGCGTTTTGCGGAATATGTTAAAGAGCCGATAAGGCCGTTTCGCGTAAATGGTTTCCGTTCGAAAAGGGGGGCTCCGATAATTACAGAAGGCGAGGGTCGGGGCGCGAACGGCAATTAAACGCGGAAAATATGCATGCGGAATTGCCGCCATAAACAGTGCGTCGGGACGCCGACCGCCGGAGGGTTCGGCTCATTGTTTATAATTGCACGGGCCCGGAGATTAGCGGACGATATTTCTGCCCGAGAAATGTTTAATTGATAGTTTCGCCACTTGCGTTTAACGTTTAATTGCGTTCGCGAACGATCGGCATATTTCTCCCCATGCATATTCATCGCGGGGTGAGGCCGCCGCCTAATGACTTACTCCACCGCGTGCCGAATGTCGAATGCTGAATGTTGTTCTTGCATTTGATTAATATCTCTCGGGTTGGTTGTTTTTTCGCGGAGACCTGGTTTCGACTAATTAACGCGACTGTTAAGCTGCGGAAGCAAATAATCCGCATTTACATATTTTATGATTAAAAACTACCACAAATAAAATAACAACTAAAAAAAAATCAAACTCTTTATTAACATTCATCGATGTTAAGAAGAGTATTGGAGACAAAATTGTACGCATGCTTTTATTTCTCCTTACTTACATGTAAAACCTGGCTCGTTATCTTTCTATCATATTTTTACCTAGTGTTGGCGTCGCATCCCATCGCCACTTCTCAGCAAGTACTAATAATAATAATAATAATTCTTTATTGAACGGACCAGCCATTTATAATTTGACTAAAAAATATAAAAACGTAAAACATAAATTACACAAACATACATATACATATGTATCTGGGCAAGCTAGCATTTAGTGTATACAATCCGCGAGACTCTTCCTAATTAACCTAATCGACGTGTTTAAGAAATCAATTCTGAAACAAATGTTATTAGCCGTGCGCGTTAAAACTAGATTTTACTCTATTGTAACACGCATTCCCTCTTTGCCCCTACCCGAGGTATTTTATCGTTTTCACCGTAGAATTTACTCTTCTAAGGTGAAAACGATAAAATTCCATCTAGCATATACGAATTCTTATAACAAGATAAGGATAAACACACCTTATATACACTAAATTTTTATTATAAAAGAAACCACATGTGTATTTTTTTACCTAAATGTTTCATCAAGTGTTAAGTGAGAAAATAATTCAAGAGTTATGTATAAATTATTTTCTATAATCTATTTTGTTGTTACCTATGAGAAGTTAGCAATAAATTTCCAGCCACGTATTCCGACGCCTCCGTCATGTGGAAGAATATAATTTGGACGCCCTCTAGAGATGATTTTTTATGCAGGACACATTCACAATTTACATTGTTTCTAAAAGATTTAATGAATAATTGGTTTATTTTTTTAGTAATTAAACACTGAAGAAATTTGGAGAAAAGGTAAAGAATAATCCATTAAATTTACTTATTTGCACATTGAACAAATGAAATTTATTGCTTACTTCTCGTGGGTTCTGTTGTTTCATGTAATGCAAATTTTCTCTAATATTACTAATATTAAAAGAAATAATCACGATATTAATATTTTCCTTTTTTGGCAGTATTGCAAAGAACAAGTGGGCGATTCTTGTAAAATCCTATTTAATTATATTCAATATTTTTGTCGAAATCAATAAACTATTTTCTATAAAAAAATAGTAGATTTGATTTATTAAATATCTTCTAGTAACTAGATATTTGGTATAATATTCATTATTACGCATTTATTTCACCGATAAACAAATGAAACACGATCTCCGCGGCGGATTCCCTTCGATTCTCATTTAATTACGCCGCCAGCGCGCCGTGTATTTGCCCGGCAAGTCCCTAATCGGCCTTCATATCGGTTTCTTTCGCCCCGCCATTATTTCATCTCGCACCCCCCTAAAACAAATATCCAGTTCCGCGATAACTCGCAAACCACCCAGGGATTGAATGGCGGCGGCGGCGCGCGAACGCGATCTATTTATTTAAGCAGTCCATTTATCCGGCCTGCACTCGAATTGCAGCAGGGAAACACGAACATCCAATTATGTGTGATTGATTAGGTCGCTAATGAAAATTTCAATAGTGTCATTAAGTGGCATCGAATGCAAATAGATGGTAGGTCTGGGTGTAAGCCTATTACTCATGGCTGGATGGCTGGAAAAGGGGCGGCGGTCATTTTATGGCTTACGTTACACATTTGTGAGCTTTTGATTATTTAATGTTTATATTTCTCCTCGTTGGAGATTTCCTATAAATTATCTCCATTACAAAATAAGTAAAATTATTAATTATATTATTAATACTATTACTGAGAAAATAATACATTACATCTAATATAACATAATAGATAAATATTGTCATAATATATTCCCAACCAAGCGAAAGCCTTAAAAATTAACAAATTTACCTAATTATCTTCATAAAATAGAAAATCGTATTAATTCACTTGATCACAGTTATTTAAATAAATTAAATACTAATTATTTGAAAATAATTAATAAGTTATTTCCACATTTAGCTCTCTGACAAAAATAATAATTTATTAATTATTTTTAAATCATTTTTATTTAATTTATTTAAATAACTGTGACCTACTGAATTTATTGCTTCTTAAGCTAAACTAATTGTAAATGATTGTAATGCTATAAATATTGTGATGTAATTTAATGTATCTTTCAGAAATAAAGATTTTTTTATAAATATATATTAGAAGGTATTGGAAAATTGAATAAATAAAGTTTTGAACTTTAAAGGTAATTCAAATGAAGGTTTAGATAAAAATAAGAACGTTCTCAAAAATTCCATAACAATTACTATAATTTCTGGGATTTCTTGAGTATGTAGACTTGCCCATAATGGGTCAACGTGCATAAAAAATTTGAACTTTTCATATCGTGCTTAATGTGGGAATCCGAAAATGATTAATCAAAAATGATTCAAAATGCTACCAGAAAGTAAATTAGTTTTTAATTGTTACATTAAAAAAAATGACGAAGAGATGCATTTCAGTTACTCCAACCCAAAAACCAATTGGCTGAGGAAATTATTCTATCAATGTGGTCGTTAAAATAATATTTAAATACTTTAATATTTACAACTTCAATGAAAACAATAACTTACATATTCCTTCTATTAGTCTTTAATTTCAAATTCAATATTAGTTAAAATGATTCATCAAGTGATCAATGAGAACCAAATCAATGTTGTAACTACTCTAATTTTATAGTTCTTATAGTTAGAAACAGTAACATAAATATGAATTGTAGAGTATAAAATGGGAATTGTAGAATCTCTTGATTCTAGAAAATACTGCTTGGTGTCAGAATATTTAAATAATAGTAACCTCACAAGTGAAGACAAGATTATCCTGGCACGAACGCTATGTGGTTCGGAAGGAAGGTGTGGATGGGCGAAAGGTATTAGGTGTGTGTTGTACGCTATTTGGAGGAATACATCGAGTCATTTAAGAGAGGAGTGTGAAGGGGTATCTGAGGAATGTCTCGGGGGAGACAAGAGAGTAACAAAAAGGATGAGAGAGGATGGAGGAACTGGGGTAAAGATTTTGGCGAAATTGGCGAGGAGTGTATCCAAACAATTGTAGCAATGTTTTGTACAATAAATCTGTGAAACTTGAAAACAAAACCGTGTGTTTTACTTGTATAATCAGTTATAATGGAGTTTCATCAAGTAGCAGCCTCTACCATAGAAATTTTATAGTGTATTGTATATATTGAGTTTGATTTGGTATGCCTTATTGGTTTTACTGCCTCGAGGTTTAAACAATGGACTATCTGAAGTAAGTGAGGAATGGCCAGAAATTGTAACATTAACAGGAGTTGTAGACTCAGAGCATAAAATGAGAATTGCATTTACAGAAAATACTTCTTGATGTTCAAAACTGTGGGCAGAAATTGTAGAATTAGAGCATAGAATGGGAAAATTAATTTCGCTAGATTTCAGAAAATACTTCTTGAAATTCAGTTCAGTATTTTGGAAGGTAAACGAGGAATGGCTAGAAATAGTAACATAAATATAAATTGTAGATTTAGTATAAAATAAGAATTGCAGATTCATGAGATCTCTAGAAGTTACTGCTTTGAGGTCGAAACTGTGGATTGTTCTAGTCCTTTGGAAGATAAAAAAGGGATGGATGGAAATAGCAACACAAATAGAAATTGTATATTATGAAAAACAGCGGGAACTTAGTTGCGCACTAAATAGATAAAATGGTAATTACAGATTTGTCAAACTGCGAGAAATACTACTTGCAGGTTATCAAGGAATGTTTGTATTGATAATTTGAAAGGGAATAATCGAAGTGCGAAATTAATTAAATATATTCCAATTTGAAACATGAATCCTGAAAACAAATGTTCAGAGAGTGAAATATACTCCAACTTGAAACATGAATACTGGAAACAACTGTTCAAAAACACGCACTCTGCGTTTGTTTTATTTGCAAAATGCGCTGGTGTCCAGTCCTGTCGAATGATAAAACCATTTTGGATGAAGTATTCCGCTGCCCAAAGTCGGTGGAATTAGTTAGGTTAAGTGTGAAGATCTCGTCAAACGAAAACATCATTTTTTATCTCACTAAAATATTCCATGAAAAATTGTTGAAATCATTAATAATGATAAGATGGAACCTTCGACGAATTTCAACCAATCAACTGTTGATTAGCTTATGCAAACACGCACTTCTAATAACCAACATTTATTCCATCTCATCAAACACGATCAGCACAAGTTTCACCAGCACATATTTCATTCCATCAATCAACAACAGCGACACCGAATTCAACCAACGAATTACAAGCGGATCATCGCCCCCGCCCCTAATCGCACGCTAATTACCGGAATAATTGGAGAAAGATCGTCTTGTCGGGGTTGCGCGAGGTGCCGCTATTTCCCTTCTCAGCCGCGCTTGTGCAAACTAGAGGAAGTGCGTCGCCGGAACAACACCCCATTTACGTATGAGGGGGGGATTACAAACCGATGAGTTAATTGGTAGCGGGGGGAGGACGGAGGGTTGTAATACGCGCTCGTTCGACAAAAATGATTATGTCTGTGTAAACAGGAGAGCGATTATTAAATACTATGAGCAACGGCGTTTGTTCGTTAATTGAGCGTGATTGTAAGTCAAGACTGAATTTGGGATTAAATCATGATAAATATAGGGGAGTCCGACAGGAAATCTTCTACACAATAGTGAAAATCGTGAAATATGACAGAGAATGATGAATAAAAACCCTTGTGGTTAAAATGTTAGTCATGGAGTGTAAATTCTTTGCAAGCCATGATAAATATTAATATACAGAGAGCTTTTTTATCATTATACATTTCCCCTATGTATACCTGCAAAATACGCGAATCAAGCGCATTGATGTGTGTGTGTTTAGTTGCCTATAACACGCAATTGAACACATATATGCCAAATAAGCAACTAAACATACACACATTGCGTTTGACTCGCATTTTTTTTTTGAAGTTATACACTTCCCCTAATGTATACTGATAAAAAAACCTCTGTATATGTTTTTACTTTCCAGAGTGCTTTAATGCTACAGATCAAACAATCTTTTAAGATGCATTTACTTTTTAGGCAAAAAGACTTCTACAACAGGTTTATTCATAATAATAATAATAAATTTATTACCCAACAGGAAACAGTAGCCCAATTACAGGATAATACAATAATTTTACATTATTAATAATAGCAAGACAAACATGAATATAAATATAAATAATTATCAGTACAAATATCGATACGAAAACAATAAAATATACAAATAAAAATTACAAATTGTAAAAAGAATTAGTAGCGTAATAATATTGTAATAAATTAAAGACGACGCAAGCGCCACCTTTTGCCTAATTTCAAGTGGCATCGTCAGTCTATTGTTACTAAAAATTAATATAAATGTTACTAATCGAGAAAACTTCACGTACTTACGAAAAAATGTCTAGTGAGTACGTGAAATTTTCTTGATTAGTAACATTTATATTAATTTTTATTCACAATAGACTGAAATGGCTCGAAATTGCGTTGAATAGGTTGAAGCGAATCTAAAGCACAATTAATTTATAGAGAGAATGACTCGCTGTCGCATAACCGTTTTATATGGAATTTCCTAGCAGGTTAATGTAGTGGTTCTCAAACTTTTTTTGTACGGCACGATATTATTAAACAAATCTCTAGTTAATAAAAAAAAAATAATAAACTTTTATTTAAAGTAATTTTATTCCAAATATATATAATTATATATTCTATATATATATTCTTATATCATTCGAAGTTCTTAAATCTCTTTAGTTTTAATGTAACGCAAATGTTGCTCCTTATTAATGGTTTTGTGAAATTATACCGAATCACATATATGAATCACCTAATCCCATAAGTGCCGAAATTTATGGTCGGCCCGTGAGTCGGCATTAAGCGTAATTCGATTTGATAAAACGGACGGACGCGGCAGGGATTTCGGATTCGATGACTTTCCACCATTTCTAAGCAGTGTAATGGATGATTATCGAGTGCACGCGCCCCAAACACACGCGTTTTGTGAATGTAATGAATAAACATTATTTTGAAACGAAAAGAAGGATAATGTGAAAGTTGCATCTCAAACAAACCAAGTGAAACTTTCTCAACAATTCCTGATATTAATAAAAATTTGTTAATCCCTATAAAACTGACATTTATTGTTGGAATGGCAGCCTTAATTATAAACGAAATGCGCATATATATTTGTATGAATTATTCTATAAATATATTTTTTTAAATATACACGCATCTTTATTCAAATAATACAAAACAATTTAAGGTTGCGGTTTAGTAGAATGAGATAGCTATATAGAAAAATGGAAATAATCGTTTGAGAAAAGAGCCATTCTTTTGGATTTAATAATATAAATATGTATTTACATTTTTATCTACCAAGTATAAAGTATCAGTCTAAATAAAAAAATAAATCGTTAATTTTCGTGTATTACGTTAATTCACTAGTTCAAGTTAGAAAAGAAAATAGTAAGATATAATAAAATTAATAGGTCATGTCTGCTAAGTTATTTGAATGCAGAATTTAGTGAAATCCTTTAAATTTTCATTGCACAAGTTTTTATTAGCAAAAATTTATTTTTTTGATAAATTTGATCAATTTTCATTGTTTTTCATAATTATTTTTCACATAAACTAAACATTAAAATAATTTTTAATTCATCTGATGAAATTCCTGCTTATTTTAAGATTACTTTAATGTATAATACAATATTTTTTCTTTTATCACAACAGCCATCTAACATAACAAATTGGAGAAGTCAAAAGAACAAGACGTTCAAGTGTAGAAAATGTCTCACCGAACATTGATCGAACTAGTAATTGCCGATATTTATATAGCTATCTCTTTCGTCTAAACCGTAGCCTTAACATAAATAATTACAGATGATTTAATTGAAAAATGTTTCACCACGGGTTAAGTGAGAAATTAATTAAACATAAATAATTACTATGTCTGGACCATCGACTAGAGGTTTTTCCGCTAATATATTTTTTCTTATCAAATATTGAATTCCTTCCCAATTGAAAATCATCGTTGGGACGTTAACGGAATTTTCGTGGAAATTAAGGTGGCGCGCGTTTTACAATACGAAGGCGGCGTTTTCGAGGGCGAACAAGGTGCAAAGTGACTTATTGTTCACAGAGGGTGGCCATTCTCGCATCGGGACACCCGCCGAGGCTCGAACCACCATAAATCCTCGCTCTAACAACTTTATCATAATAAAAAAATGAATTGCCTTTTCGGTTACACACACGCAGACTTAGACACTTGTTGGAATATCAACGTGTAGATAATTATTAATTATTTAATTCTCAATTTAATCCTTTTTTTTTTAATTGATTATTTAATAACGTTGTGTTGTTGTGAGTTACGCGAAGAGATTCGAACAATAAAAAAAAAACACTTTGTATTCCTTTCTTTACTTGTTAGTTTTAATTAACCGCGTATTATAAAAATATTTGTCGATAGCCATTTTCTGAGGTCTAATATAAATGATTGTATGTATATGTATTATAAAATTATATAATGTAATACTCGGAAATAAAGATTTTCAATATATAAAAATATTTAACGAATAATAATTATCGATGTGAAGTTACCCACGGATTTGTCCGGCTCCTCCACCATGGCGGATGCGCCGGGCAAATTATTTATTTTAAAAGTTATTCACAGCTTATAAACGAATGAAATTAACCCAATTATACAAGAACTGTGATAAGATATGTCCAACTCAATTTTAAATAATTTTTACTTTCAATTATTAGCCTCGAATAAAGACTTAGACATATCAGATTTAAGGTCCAAAACGAAGGTGTTTGTTACAATTCACGAACTTGTTTTTCTTCTTAGATTGTTGCTAAAGGTCTAAATAATCATATAATAATTTCCTCTGAATAACATATAGAAAATTTTTATTTCTGAGAGTTACATTAAATTACATCATAGTCGTAAGATTCTGCTTCAGTTTTAATTCTTACTGTCTCTGTCCATTCTACATTACATTATAATCATTTACAATTAGTTAAGTCTCGGAAAATGGTTATCGAAATAAACATTTTGTTTAATTCTTTCTAATTAAAATACAGCCGCCTTTCAGGTCGGAGCTACGCAAAATGAGTGCTTGAATGAGGCGGGGGAATAAAAGGGCAGAAACTCATCGGGATAATTAAAATGTAACTAATAAACCCCCAGCTCCGGAATACATTTCATCTTTCGTCGCTATCGTTCTTCTTGATATTAATCTGTCTCTGTGGGAAACCGCGTTTTTTTTTTGTATTCAGCTCGAACATGAAAAACATTCGCGTTTGAAGAACTGTAAGGGATAAAAAAATATGTTACATTACGTTATTATAATCTTCATAATCGGGGCTATTTTGTAAGAGAAATGTTACATCTAACATTTCTCTTACATGTACGTTATTTGTTATCATCACAGTCTAAGCAGATTTTGTGTTTTTTGAAAGAATGTAAGATCTAATAACGCAGATCTCACATTCTATCAAAAGATAGATAGATGATACATAATGTATCACTGAAAATTCAGAAATAACTACGAAAAAATAATAAACAAAACGTAACGTCCGCGCCGCCGAGTCTTCCTTCTAATTAATAGTTTAAAGTTCGGAAAGAGCTGCGGGGGTGGGTTTGAAAAAATAAAAAGTCTGCGCGATAAATCAGGCCCCCTTAATTTCGGAATGCGGAAAACCGTGCGCCATATTTTTCGATATAATAAATGGCCGCGGCGTTCGTTTTTTTTTACCCTCCTCTGCACCCACCGTGGAATTTATAACGAATATTTGTTTATTCGCGGATTTATGAGCGCAACCGCAAAAAATAAACAACGAATGAATAATAATATAAACAACAAAAAAAAGGGAGAAAACGGTGAAAGTCACGTTTAGTGAATTTGCGCGTAATCGAGTGATTGACAGTGAAATATTTTGCAGTTTTAAATAAAACGGATTAGGTAGAATTTAATATAAATTGAATCTTGAAAAGCAATTGAGTTATATATATACACACACATATTTATTGAGTCCATACAGATAATAATATATGAATAATTACAATAGATGTGGGTGTTAGTCTGTCTGGACTATTGACCAAAGGTTTTTCTGCCCATTGCGTTTTATTTTTTTAAGAAAGTCTATTTTAAAAAAAAATGCGCTTAGCTTTAATGTAATCAGCTGAAGAAGCAAGCAAGTCTCGCGAAACAACTCTAGTATTATGAAACAACTACTTCTCGGGAAAATACCCCGCCAGATATTGATCTACACAATGATTAGTATATACAAGGTGTACAGAAAATGAGTGAAAACCTTCAGGTAACTCAATTCATTAATTAATTTTTAATAGAAAATCCAAATAAAAAAATGTTGTATGGTTCTTCATTTGAGATTCTTTTTGTTGTGGCTTCTCCCAAAGTCCCGATGGTCCGAGACGCAGCTTCCCGTAAAAGAAAAAAAGCCTTTTTAATGACAGCTCCTAGAGATGTAGAAAGCATAAAAAATTCCAATTGCGTTGCATTAAGATTGAGTAAATGCTGTCGTTGATCGTTCGAAATTGACAAAATGATGGTTTCCTGAGTAAAAAAGTGTTTTTTTCGTGTCGAAAAATCTATCTTTGCTCGACTGTAAAAAATAGAAAATAAATTATAAGCGAAATTCGAACGATCAACGAGAAAATAGTTTAAAATACGATACAAAAGGCCGCTGTCATATTGAATAAATTACGTTGAATTATCGCCGGCACTGATTTTGAAAATGTGCTTGTGAGATAATCGCGTTTAAAGATTTGACATGCGTTCAGTAGAGTCTCGACTTACTTTGCATAAACTCGCATCTTCGGTAATTTGTATCCAATCAATAGGAAATAATCTTTAGTGTATACACTTTGGGATCCTGCGATTATAAAAATGTATACTATGAATATTAATTATACTATGAAAACCTAATTCAATTAAAAGCTACAGTTATGATTGATTTATTAATTTAATTTTTTTTACGAAAATCTCGTTTCTACAAAATGATAAGCATTTACATAAATCATCACAAATAATAAGTTGACTTATTTGTGTATAAATAAAATCGTCTTTTCGAGTAGGAAAAAAGACAAAATTTCAATTAAATAATTAAACCGTCTCCACACTCAGCTGACAGAAGATTACATGATTAATTAGTTTAGTTTTCAAATGAATGAAATTTTCTTATAATTAAATTAAATATAAGTAGAATAATATAATTTATTTTTAGGCTGAAAGACCTCTGTTCTATAGCCAGTTTGTGAATTTTTCTTTATTGTAACAGACAGTATTATAACATATATTAAAATGTAAACACACACCTCATTGTACGAAATCCATAAATAAAGATATTTATATATATAATTTATTAGATATTTTGAAAGTCTTATGGAATATTCTCTTTTTTTTTCTTGATTAATTTAATTTAATTTCCTATTAAACCCTGGGCGTAATTTTTCCACCCCCGCCAGAATCTGACGCATTTAATCACAATTAACTATAAATTATTCGACCTCGATTTGGCCCCATAAATAAAGGGGGCCATGTGTTTGGGTGTTAAGGTGCTGTGAATTATGGCCGATTATATAGGGCGAAATAATACATGTATATTCCTGCGCGTGTATGTGTGTGGATTTGTGTGCAAATATGGTTTTAACGCAAAGTCACACCCAAAAATATATCCACCCCATAATTACGCACAACGAAAACGGGTTTAGATAAGTTTAATGGCCGGCGATATTTTTGTATGGTAACATAACATAAACTATTGTTTATTAGTAAACTTAAAAAAATCTGGAAATTTTTATGAATCTGGTGTAATCATATTATCGAGAATATTTGTTTGCATTAAATATTCTTCAAACAAAAGAAAATTGAGATTTTTAGAAATAATCCTTATGATAAAAAAAACTTGAAATCAGTTCAACATACGATATTTTATTTTATACATTAAGAATAATACATTCGTTTTTTTTTTTTTTCGATTGTTCGGTATTTTCAAGAACTGTTTTTACCTCCTACTTTTGTAATAGATTAAAAATATTTGTTATTAACAATAATTAATAGTTATGCATTTTGATTAAGTGTGATTATTTTTGACAAGTATTTTTTTAGAAGTTTTAATCAGAGGAATAACGGACAGTGATGAAGTGAAAAAGAAATGTGAAAGATAGTAAGAAACTCTGGACTTTCTCGCTACATTGCGAAAAAAATGATTTATAATAATAATAATTTATTTTCCAACGGAAGAATCCAACAAGGGAAAATATACAATCAAAATCATAATATAAGAAGAGTACAAGCAAAGTTAGTTAAATTTAAACAAAGTATAAATTAATATTAGCAAACAAAATTAAACATTATGCAAAAAAATATGTCTTCATACATATAATATAAGAAAATACAAGCTATCAGATAATAAATTTAAACAGAAAAAAAAACAGAGTATTTATGAATTTTTCTTTAGATAATGTTAAAATAATCATCATTTAACAAACAATGGACATTAAACTAGAAAAAAAACAAGCTTCGTAGTAATATTTTTCCACAAATTTATGTTTTAAGAAGTGATAACGAAATTCTAAAGTCGAGAATTGAACAATTGAAAGAGAAACTGAAGGAAAATAACATTGTTGTGAATGGCATTCCTCCAATTGCTACAAAAAGAAGATTCAACTCCAAGAAATTTTAAACATTTTAAACCGAAAGTTTATGACTTACATCTAACGGTAGAAAAACAAAAAGATAAAAAAATTCAAGACCGAAGTGTTTTCACAATATTAAATAAAAATGATTTGAAAATAATTAATAAATTATTTCCACATTTAGCTCTGTGACTATTGACTTACCTACGTAAGTACGTTAAACAAATGCACATTAAAACAACTACTTCCCGGGCAAATACCCACGCCGGACATTGAATTACATAATGTACACCTGCTGCTGCATATCAATAAAACATTGCATAATGCAATAAAATTAAAAAAAAATGAAATGATCAATAACGCGGCGAAATTAAAAGGCTGCAATATTTATTTAAATAATGCCCTAACCTCTGATCAGCATTGCCAAAGAAATCTACTACTTCCACATTATCGTGCGGTTGAAAACGCCGGGCTGCTAGCAATTTTTTTCAATAGATAAGTTTTAATCTATGGGTGTAAAACATTGAATTAGAAGATAGCGGATGAAGTTATTACGAAGAAGGCACCTGCAAACAGAGTGAAGACTAGACATTAGATCAAAAGCGCCAACACCAATTAATCAGTAATATTTTATGTTTTAGAACATAAATATATATAATTATTAATAAAGGTTTATAATGTGTCATTGAGTTCTTAAGTTAAACTCTATTAACATGTATAACAATTTATTAAAAATGTTCCACATTAATATAAAATCTCTGTCGATAGCCATTTAACAATTAATTAATTTTTGTGTGATATTCATAATCAATGTTTGTGTGATATATATAATCAATGTTATTGTAAATTTAATTGTTAATAAAGATTCGTCTTACCACGAGGCTTACATTCGTCCTAAATAGCAGTGTATACAAAATTGGTTGCAATAAAAATTGAACAATAAAAACACGTTAGAAGAGACAGATTAAAATTACAAAACTATAGAGAAATATATAGAGCAAAAAATTTGGTCGGCAAAAAGAATTATGGTCGATAGCCCATGACAGACTACTAACACAATTGTATATATTGTTATAATAAATTTTGTAAAATTTTGTTGTCATATTGTCTGAATAAAGATGTTTGTATATATAAAAATTTGGTCCACTAATTGCAGTTAACTAATCGCTACTAAATAATTTTGCATATTACCGTAGAAAAACTACGATAATAAATTTACTTAATCGCGATTAGCATGTTATGAATATGACTGATACTGATTTGTGGATAGGAAAAATATTTACGGTCCCACCATCTGCTAACGAGCTGGAAATCCCCACTAAAAAAAAAACATCCTCAGGATCATTACTGACATATTTTTGTCTCCAATAATTGGCGGAATCGAGTTTTTAAATTTATTCAGCCTGATTCAATTTACAAAATTATTCTCAGAGCATGCATGGGTTAAACTAACCTGTAGGATGATTCTATATCAAATTTTCTTTGATTCAACGGTTTTAATTTCTTGGAGAAACCAGCACTCGTTAATCTAATGATGTAAAGCACCGCTTTGACAACACTGCGCTTGTATGTTGTCAACGCTGAAAGAGCCATAGTTATCAAAGAGCCACAACATGCGGTTTGATGGACACTGGTCCTAGGTGGATTAGAACCGAAACATCCCACAAATTTATTACAAGAAATCAATACTCTAGAAATAATAATAATCTTTAAAAAAAAGAAAACGAGGCAACTAATTTCAACAAAATCTTTTGTGCGAGAATAAATAAAGAGTTAAGGGGCAGAAGATCAATCCAAAATGGAATCATAGTTTCCGAAATATATCTAGTTTAATAAAAAAATAAGTCTGAGAAAGGAAAATTATTTTTATTTAAATAATTAAAGTCTCCACAACCAACAACCGACATAAAGAAGATATAAAATATGTTATTGTTATTATTAATAACAATAACATTTTTTTCCTATATGTGTCGATTTAATTCGTCCTACAAAAAAAAACTAGTACAAAACTCCGAAGCAATTTCAGAACACGCCTGTTTTCAAATATCGTTCTCAATATGCGGCGGACGCCGCCCTTTTGTTTTGCGCAATTTCGGACGGGGACCGGGGAAGAGAATTGGAATAAAAATTACAACACGTAGATAGATATAGTGTGGTGTAGTGCAGTGCGGCGGGGTGCGGGGGTGCAGTTGTTAATCCGCTATAGCTTAAATTCGCAGTTCATTTCGAAACAATAATCACCGGCAGCGTGCAAGCGTTTATTTTCAGAGTCCGCTGTCGGCAATGGGAATAACATAAACTCCCGATTTTTTTTTTTTTTTGGGTGTGTTGGGTTGTTGTAGTTTCGTTTGGTTTGGATGTTCGAGCGAGGGGAGTTTTATTAATGTTAATTCAACGTTGAATGATCTTGATGATAGTGGAGCATATGCGAATAAAAATTGGTTTTGGGGCGTATAAATGTGTTCGAATAACTCATCCATGAAAGAAACATTTAGTAATTAGATTTAGTTTATTCTAAATTAAATGTATATTGTAAAATGGAGATTCCTTAAATAAATAATATTCAATGTGTCACTATTTTTTTTTTATTATATTATATTTTTATAATAAAGGCATTAAACAACATAATATGAGAATGGGATAATCTGAATCTGAAACAGTATCCACCTACGGTTAAATAGCTGAGGTTAAATTAATGCTGCTTATTTCTTACATCAGATTATATTATTATATGTATTATTGATTTCAGTTGATTGTTAGGTATCGATGTAAACAAATTTTTAATGTCGAAAGAAAGAAATGAATTTCTAAGTGTGTACAATAAATTTTATTTATTGTTTCTATTGTTTTTTTTTATTGAATAATTACGTTTGAAATTTTAATCGGAATATAACAACACAAAATAAAAAATATATGTATGAAAAGACAAAAATTTTACAAATCATTTTTGATTCGGATAACAAATAAAATCTCTAATACATGCAACCCTAAGTCGTTTATATATATATATATATATATATATATATATATATTCTTTAATTGGAGTCAAACTAGTTGACTCTAGTTAAGGTTGTCGCAGAGGTATAGAAGGCTATTTTAGGTAAAAACTATTGACATTATCTTAATGTTTGATATCACAATGAAGCCATCGATGAATAATTAAGTTTGAAATTTGAATGATGGGAATCGATTTAAAAGTTTACATAATGATGCGTTTATAAATAAGATACTACTGAGCGTATTGGTATATTTTATTTATGGGTTTTTGGTGCTTTCGGGTTCATCAAAATTAATTCACACATATATATTTTTTTTTCTTCAGGAATTACATGTGTTATATTTTCGATCATTTTTTTTTTTCATTCAATTTGAAATTTATTTTTAGGATCATTTTTTTAATACTAGAATTATCTAACTGTAATAATTGTACAGTTTTTTTCAAGTAATCTGATTTAATAATAATTTGATTGGTTTTACCTTTATCTGCTTTATATAGAACCACATTATTATTTTTAAATTTATTTTTTATAATTTTATGTCACAATTTTTAACAGCTTTCACAGTTTCTTTTATAAATATCAATTTAATAATTGTTAAGATTTTAAAAATTAAAATTTTAAACACACTTTGTTTAAAAATTTCATTTAGGAGCAGAATAAAAAAAAATCACACAAATTGCTAAATTTTTGTTCATTTGTTGAAACTAATGTTTCATTTATGCTAATTAAGCCTCCATTCAAAATTGATTGTAACTATTAAAGCGCCGAGTTAATATCACACAACGCAGTTAGTGTCAATTAATTAAGCCTCCTGTCATCAATTAGCGAATTCGTTTGTAAATATTAAACTTGTCCCGCAACTGGTGGAAAAGTCGAGTGCTCGCACGGGCGGGGGTGGAAATCTCCGCACCGAATTTTAATTAATCGCAAAAGGCTCTTTGCGTATTGAAAACGGTTCTGCGGCGGCGGCGGAGTTTACGCGGAAGTTGATTAATTTGCAGAGAGGCGGTGTAATTGATTGGAACAGAGCGCGCTCGGACTGAAGGAGTAAGGCAGGGCGGGGTGGTTAGTTATTCCTTTTCGGGGCGCGAAACAAACTTTATATCGGTAAAGCCGCGTCCGAATTGGAATTTGAACGTTATAATCGGCGTTTAATGAATGGAATAAATTTTAATTAACGCTCGCGCGGGCGAGAGGGTCGATTTTGGGGTGGACAGATTGAAAGAGTGACCGCAGTCCGGCCGAATTTCAACTTAAATTAAATACGGGCCGGGGGAATGCATTTGACACGCGGTAAAGTCCGACAAGCGCACACAATCACACACACACATGCATACAAACAGAGTTTACTTTGGGCCTCTCCTCGTGTCGCGTTAGTCTGCGAAGTTTAGGGTGCATTATTTAATACAGGTGTAAAGTCCGAAACGGCCGTCTATCACTCAGTCGGGGTTTTGTTAATTGTTTAACAGCTTATATCCGGACGCATTAGCGATGCTTGTGTGTATTAGCCCCCCTTTCCGCCCTCCGGTTTGATGTATGCGGGATTGGATTATGCGGGGAAAGACACGCGCGCCGAATTTCGGGTCCATTTGCGCGCAGATTGCAGAATATGCAAATGTCCGGACTAATGGTGCAAATATTAAACGTTAATTAATTAGCGACGGTCCCTGGCCTATCTTATCGCTAGGCGGAAATGCTACCGCAAAGATATTTCAGGCTGTAAATTCGTTCCGAATGTGTTTGGATTGCGACGGCATTAAATTCAACAATTATTCACTAAATCCAAATTTAAATCTTATATTTTTTTTAATCGATTAACATCCTTATATATTCCAATATAAATATATTAAAAACAAAAAGACTACTTACAACATAAACTAAATACAACATAAGGAATTATACGAAAAACAAGATTTGATTACATTTTATATATAAAATAATATAATAATAGAAAATAATATTCATTTACTTGCTCACAGTTATATGCAGCAGCAGCATTATTTTCATCAAAAATCATCTTTCTATATCCCCTGTGTTCGACAGAAATAAATCGCAAACATTCGATAAATTTTCGGCCATTTTTCGAAGGCACATTTTGCGAGTGAACTACTTCAATATCGGCGGGGTATATGTCCGAGGAGTAGTTGTTTAGAGGTACATTTCTCTTTCTGCCCTTTAAAATATATTATTTTAAATTAAATAAAAATAATTTGAAAATAATAAACTATTTCCTTCTGGTTACACCTGTTAAACCATTATGGAGATTTCTCTTCTGGTTGCCTCTCTATGTATTCTTTACTCTGTGGTACTAATAATTTGATATATCAAATCATACGATTTTTTTTATTGCATTTTGCGAGCCGAAGAAATAAAATAATTTTATTCCATGATATTTTTTATATTTAATACTGATTATATTAATTGGATAGAAAGTTTGAAAAATAAAAATAAAAACGCACCATCGACTCGAATATATGTAAATCAGTATATGCAACTTCACATTCACATTGTTTAAACTAAACTAAAATCAACTGCTACACTTGACCTTTCAGGTCATCAATAGACGATTGTCATTTTCTTATTGCTAGACTGTTGCCGTTCTTCGTCCAGCATTCTTTACCATAAATCTTGCGTGCTTCCTGATATAAACTGAGCCGGTCAGATGTCAGCATTTTACGAATTGACTATCAACCAGAAGACTTTTCTCCAATTTAGCAATTTATTTTTTTAGCAGTTTATTTTTATTAAATTTAAATAAATTTAATAAAAATAAACTGACTCAAAACTAATCACTCAAACTCCTTCAAATTCACACAGCTTATACTTCCATTCTTTAGCTACATTTTGGTATAAAATGAAGTCATTTGGTGATTTTCCGATTTTTACCGAAATTCATAAATATATTTCATATATTATTAAAAACTTATCTATATTTAAGTGCTCATAAATGGCTCAACGTAATTATTTTTTGTAAAAATAAATAGCACACGGTCTTTCTATTATCATTATTATTCTTTGGGATTTTTTTTAGATTTTTTAGCAAAAAAACAAAAATCGCCGAAATTTGAACAAATCATAAGGAATGAAAAAAAGTGGAATTTCGGTGAAAATCGGAAAATCACCAAATGACTTCATTTTATACCAAAATGTAGCTAAAGAATGGAAGTATAAGCTGTGTGAATTTGAATGAGATTGTGTGATTAGTTTTTGGTCAGTTCGCTCGCAAAATGTGCCTTCGAAAAATGGCCGAAATTTTATCTAATGTTTGTGATTTATTTCTGTCGAACACAGGAGATATAGAAAGATGATTTTTGATAAAAATATAGCTGGATTCTTTAAGAATCGAATACTGAAAACCGCGCTTTTTCAAGTTTTCTGTGAACTTAGTAATTTCGGTTCAACCGCAGATACATTGAAAACGACCAATTTGCGGGTTTCCACTAAACCGTTTCCATAAGGCTCCATGTTAATTTTGCGGATGAATTTAAACGGCCAGAAATGGTTGAAAATCATTATTTTTTTAAAACTAATTATCTCTCGTTCTTTTTATTATGATTAAGAGCCTTTGAGATTTTTTTCAAATTTTTTTGGAAAGAAAAAAAAATCACTAAAATTTGAACAAATCATAAGGGAAACGCATGGAATTTCGGTAAAAATCGGAAAATCACCAAATGACTTCATTTTATACCAAAATGTAGCTAAAGAATGGAAGTATAAGCTGTGTGAATTTGAATGAGATTGTGTGATTAGTTTTTGGTCAGTTCGCTCGCAAAATGTGCCTTCGAAAAATGGCCGAAATTTTATCTAATGTTTGTGATTTATTTCTGTCGAACACAGGAGATGTAGAAAGATGATTTTTGATGAAAATATAGCTGGATTCTTTAAGAATCGAATGCTAAAAACCGCGCCTCTCCAAGTTCTCTGTGAATTTTGTAATTTGGGTCGAACCGCAGATACGTTGAAAACGACCAATTGGCGGGTCTTCGCTAAACCGTTCCCATAAGGCTCCATGTTAATTTTGCGGATGAATTTAAACTGCCAGAAATGGTTGAAAATCATTATTTTTTTAAAAACTATTTATCTCACGTTCTTTTTATTATGATTAAGAGCCTTTGAGATTTTTTTCAGATTTTTTTGGAAAGAAAACAAAAATCACTGAAATTTGATCAAATCATAAGGGAAACGCATGGAATTTCGGTGAAAATCGGAATATCACCGAATGACTTCATTTTATACCAAAATGTAGCTAAAGAATGGAAGTATAAACTGTGTGAATTTGAAGGAGATTGTGTGATTTGTTTTTGGTCAGTTCGCTCGCAAAATGTGCCTTCGAAAAATGGCCGAAATTTTATCTAATGTTTGCGATTTATTTCTGTCGAACGCAGACTACATATAACGATGATTTTTGACGAAAATGTAGCTGGGGTCTTTAAGAATCGAATGCTAAAAACCGCGCCTCTTCAAGTTTTCTGTGAATTTTGTAATTTGGGTCAAACCTCAGATACGTTGAAAACGACCAATTGGCGGGTTTCCACTAAACCGTTCCCATAAGGCTCCATGTTAATTTTGCGGATGAATTTAAACGGCCAAAAATGATTGAAAATTATTCTTTTTTTAAGAAACTAAATATATCACGTTCTTCTTATTATGATTATGAGTCTTTGAGAATTTTTTTCAGATTTTTTTGGAAAGAAAAGAAATCACTGAAAATTGAACAAATTATAAGAGAAATCCATGGAATTTCGGTGAAAATCGGAAAATCATCAAATGACTTCATTTTATACCAAAATGTAGCTAAAGAATGTAGGTATAAGCTTTGTGAATTTGAAGGAGATTGAGTGATTAGTTTTGAGTCAGTCCGCTCCCAAAATGGGGTTTTGAAAATTAGGCGAAATCTTATCTCGTTTTTGTGATTTTTTCTTGGCGATCACAGATGAAATAGAGACGATTATTTTTAATGAAAATGTAGCTGGATCCTCTATGAATCGAATACTGAATAAATATTTATTAAATTAAGTTTCAAGACTCGCACATTTTTAATTCGTTCCGTCCGTTTCAAAACGCAAACCGATTCAAACTATCCACCGCGTTCTCGCTTTTAGCGCAAACACGCCAGAAATTTCGTTGTGCGAGCTCTTGCGAAAAAAAAAGCAGAAAATCGCACTGCACATTCCCTTTTCCTCAAAATTCCCTTTGTTCTCCTCACCTTAGCCGGGACTCCGGTTAATTTAAATTTCCAATTTAATTGAACACGAAACTCAAACGCTACAAGTTGAACGAAAAAAGAAAACGTAATGCAATGGAATGAATTTCAAAAACGCGGAATTTAATCAGATTGCACTTTAAATGACTGTTTTTAGAAGTATTTATTTATTATAATAAATATCGCGATTACTTCATGCTTTATTAAGCAATATTTATTTTGCACAAATTTAATATATTAAATAAAAATGATTTGAAAATAATTAATAAATTATTTTCACATTTAGCTCTGTGACTTTTGACTTACGTTATGTAAGTACGTTAAACAAATGCACACTAAAACAACTACTTCCCGGGTAAATACCCACGCCGGATATTGCCTTACCTGCTGTTGCACATTAATAAAATACTGCATAATGCAACAAATTTTGATCCGAGAAAAATTTAATGTAAAAACAACAAAAGGAACACTTAATTTAAGGCCATCTTCAGACACATGTTTCGGGAAGTAGTTGTTTTAGTGTGCATTTGTTTAACGTACTTACGTAACGTAAGTCAAAAGTCACAGAGCTAAATGTGGAAATAATTTATTAATTATTTTCAAATAATTTTTATTTAATTTATTTAAATAACTGTAAATGGTTATAATTCTCACTCATAATTAATCTCAAATCATAATTTCTGTTTCGATAGTTTCAAGTTTCCAGATATTTTTCATTCCTAGCGAGGTTTTCATATTTCGAACATTTCTCAATATCTGTTTATTTTTATTATTAAAATTATAAGATATTATTTTCTTTCTTTACAGTTAACATGGACTAAATTAATAAATAATGCATAATTTAAAAAAAAATGTAATTATTAATGAACAATACTATAAAGAGTTATTGCGTTATTGTCTGAAGTTAAGCTTGTACAATTGCTTTATAATCTTTTGCATTCTCTCTTTTTTTGTTTGTATTGCTATCAGGTTAAGTTATACGTTACAATTATTTTTTATATATTTTTTGTTTGTAAATTTTTAACTCTAGAATTAGTACATTATTTCTTATATAAATACATTGTCCTATTAATGGTGTTTGTTGGGAAATAAATAAATCATATTGTTATTATTATATAAGAGTTTTTCACTACATAGACTTTCACTATAAACAATTTCGACTGTACTTCAAGTGCATTGACATTTCTTAACCTTTAACCTCACACATTTTCTGACTCACAATTCATTACATTATTATATGCGTAATTTCTTTCATTTTCCCTAAAATTAAAAAAAAACACCAATTTTAAGTAGCAGCTGAAATGTGAAAAGGAAAACCGCCCTTTTTTCTCTCCCGGATAAAAAAAGGTCGTGAAATATGTGTCCTCGGAGAGGTCGCGCTCTGAAACCCTGACCACACAGCCGCCGTATTAGTATTCCGCTCCCTCTTTATTTCCAGGGCGATAAATTTAATAGGGGGGGCCGCCGACAGAAACCAACAGAAGAACCAGGTATTAGACGCCAGATCCGAGTAATGTTTGTTTTATGATAAATAAGCCCCGCGTTTGCATAACGCCCAGCGCGCACAACTGAAACTAAAGATCGCCGCCTCTCGGCTAAGGGTGAGGCACGAAGTATTCCACGGCTGGAGTTGTTGCTGATTCGGATTGTAATAATGATTTTATGATGAATTAAAATAAACAGTGTATTAAATACACTATATAAAAAAATACTCAAAAATTATAACTAGTAAATTATTTTTATTTTCAAACATCTATTCAAACAACTAATATTCAGTGATTTTTCTTTATTTAAGTTTCATATAGGATAATATGTTGTTAGTAATTTTTAGACTAACAACATATTATCCTATATGAAATTTAAATAAGAAAAAATCACTGAATATTAGTTGTTTGAATAGATGTTTGTCAAAAACTTACAGTGTAAGTAATTTTTATAGTCACTTTAAATAAGATACTTAATGATTTTCAACTATGTTTTGAGTATTTCACTGCAATTGTTTTTTTTCATGGAAGTTACTTCTTCAGGCGATGAACTTATAATTATAAGTTGCGAAACAATTGCCGTGGAATTCACAAAACATAATTGAAAATCATTAATCAATAAAACACATAATATAGTAATATTTTATAAATAAGTGGTTGTCCTGCAAGTTCTGCCTCAATTTAAAGAAACTTTTCCACCTACGGGATTGTCTGGTCAAAGCTGAGAAACAAACTTGGTAAAGAAAAGGCAGAAAAGTTAGTCAAAGTTTACAGGTTTCTTCGTTCCAGTTAATTACTTTATTTGTTGCTAAATTAAAATTTAATTAAATTATAAATGTTGTTTATTTTAATCTAAATGATTTAAATCATGTTTTTGTTTAATAAAATTTTATCAAAAAAAAATATATATTTATTTTATTTACTTCTAATTTGAGCACATTATGCCTCGAAATGTACATCTAACATAAAAATAAATTGCGAAGTAACGAATAACAGCCTTTTTAAATTGACAAAAAAAAACACTAATAACCTTTCTTCACACTTTTATATAAAAGAACTAATAACTAATAACCTTTCTTCACACTTTTATATAAAAGTGTGAAGAAAGGTTATTAGTGCTTTTTTTATCAATTACATTTGATTTGATCTTCACGTAACTCACCCAATCAATTTAAGAGCCTTTTTATTTGTGATTAAACACTTCACGTAAACTCAAAAGCTATATAGCTACTGTCTACACCTCATTATTTATATTTATAAAGTACATTTATTTAATTAATGGTTTTAATTTTTAGACATTGACAGTTCATACTGTATGAAATAAATATGAATAAATTATTAAAAATCAACGAATAAAACACAGATTAGAAATTTTAAATTCTCTTGAAAATGGGCTAATAACCCGAAACTAGTCGAGAATTTAAAGTTATTCAATCTAATCTGTGTTTTATTGGTTGATTTTTACTAATTTATTCATATTTATTTCATACATTTATTTAATAATAGTTCGATATTTTCACTCTCTTCAAGCTAATACAATTATAAACACGCGTGTTTGCTTTCAATTTAATTAAATAATACAAAGGATAAAGTGATTATTGAAAATTATAGGAGACTATAATTGAATATAAATATGAATTAAAAAGATAAAGAAAAAACTCACCATTTATTCGTTGTTGTGTACTGAAAATGTATGAATGTGTAAAATCCTTAAAATCACTAATTATCACTTTCCACATAAATTAATTGCACAGAACGAAAAACATTTTAATACGCACGTACTAGTCTGCGCGACCACGGATCAGGCACAACTGATTTCTTATCTCAGGAATGCATTCGCAGAGCGAGCCATCGATTGTTTTTTTTTTTGCATTTTTTGCGATAGTGTGCTCGTAGATTTCAATCGAATCGGTCGAAAACGCGTTTACTGTTCCGTTTTAATTTTCAACGTTTGAAATTAATAATAATTATTATTATTTATTAGAATAAAATAAAATACGAGACACGAGCAACAGGAAAACAACAAAGAGGAAGACCGAGAAAAGAATGGAACAGTGTAATAAAAGAAGAGGCAACAAGAAAAGGGAACACGTGGGAAGAAATAAATGAAATAATAGAGGACAGGAAGAAGTGGAGAGAATACTATAAAAATTAGTAATGTAAGCCTTACACCGAAAGGTAGATAGGCAAAGGAATAAATAAAATAAAATAAAATAAAATAAATAAATAATATTATTAAGAAAATATAATAAATATCCAGAGGTGCCGGAAAGATCTTCGATCGTTAGCCATTTCGTTTAATTTATGTGAATATAGTGTGTATCCAAAGGTAAAATTTAGTTTATAATAAAAATAATATATAATATTACTAAATTAAATAAAAATAATTTTAAAATTTCAACTAACTAACTTTATTATTTTATTAACAAATAAATAAAAAAACCGTGCGCTTGCCCGGTTAATTTTTTAAGGTGCTATGTACATAGTTACACAATCCTGATAGATCAAGTAATCGGTGCAAGGTTAAAAATAGTTTTTTTTTTGAAATAATTAATTAATAAATTACTTTCCCTTTAGCTACTGTGACATTATGACTAACGCCACATAAACATAAACATTTTTAACAAATGCCCAACAACTAAAGGGAAAATAATTTATTAATTAATAATTTTCAAATCATTTTTATTTATGAAATAAATATGAATAAATTATTAAAAATCAACCAATAAAACACAGATTAGAAAAAAAATTAAATTCTCTTGAAAATGGGCTAATAACCCGAAACTAGTCGAGAATTTAAAGTTATTCAATCTAATCTGTGTTTTATTGGTTGATTTTTAATAATTTATTCATATTTATTTCATACTATATGAACTACCAATGTCTAAATATTAAAACCATTAATCATTTTTATTTAATTTATTTAAATAGCCGTGACCAAGTAAATAAATCATTTTTTCCATTAGTATATTAATTAACAAATTATTTCCTTTTTCTATTATTATAAATTTCTACTTTTTTTAACCTACAGCTATTCAACTCACTGGAAGATTGTCAAAATGTAAAATTAAATTTTAATCAAGGGGACTTTTACATTATATTAAACACAGTATTGTATAGTATAATACGGTATATAATTTGAGGTTGTCCTTTTATAGGCTATCTACCCGAGGTCTTTCTGCTTAGTTTCTCTTAGTATATTATTTTTGTAAACTAAATTATTTAAGATAACCATTAAAATAATGTATTTTTCTTCACCGAATTTGAATATATACGAATATTTTGAATAATTGACAAGGAAAACAAACCAGGAAGTTGGAGTAGTAAAGGGATGAGATGACAAGAATGGATCACACCAAGCAGGCTTTGAGCTTCAGAAGGGTAAGACACAAAAAATAATCCATGTTTTAAGTGTCACAAATTCATTTATTTTAATAATAATGAAACATGATTGTATAAAATATTTATATTTTTAAAGTTGTTTAAAACAGCATCAAACACTACCGTCATAAAATAATATTAAAGGTGCGGTTTAGACGAAATAGATAGCTATATAAATATTGACAATCACTAATTCGAGCAATCTAAGCTGTTGTCATCAATGAACAGTATTGTATTATACATTAGAGTAATCTTAAAAGAAGCAGGAATTTCACCAAATAAAATTAAAAATTATTTTAATGTTTAATTTGTGTAAAATACAATTATGAAAAAAAAAAACAATGAAAATTGATCAAATTTTAAATTACATTTTTGCTAATAAAAACTTGTGCAATAAAAATTTAAAGGAATTCACTGAATTCTGCATTCAAATAACTTAGCAGACATGTCCTATTAATTTCATTACATTTTAAAATTTTATTTTCTAACTTGAACTAATGAATTGACGTAATACATGAAAATTAACGATTTATTTTTTATTTAGACTAATAATACTGTATACTTGATAGATAAAAATATAAATACATATTTATATTATAAAATACAAAACAATGGCTATTTTTTTTTTCAAATGATTATTTCCGTTTTACTATATAGTAGTGATGGGCAAAGTCGATCTTTTATTATTGCTTAATTATGTATATTATAATTTTAAGAATGTTACTTATTATAAAAATATCAAAAATAACTTCACATTTATTAATAAACATAAATTTGAATTTACTTTTTCGTTTTAAATACTTAAAATGACACATTTAGTAATACTCAATTACTAATATTATTCGATTTTGCCCAACACTACTATATAGCTATTTCTTTCTACTAAACCGCAACCTTAATGCTTTAATGCTAATGCACTTTACTCGAGAAATTCTTAACCAATGAAACGCAACAAACTTTAACTTTATAAAAGTTTTTCGTACTGAATAACTCTGAATATTTATAATTTTAAATAGAAAAGAGTATTTATTCATTCACTTGGTCACAGTTGTTTAATTATATTAAATAAAAATGATTTGAAAATAATTAATAAATTATTTCCACATTTAGCTCTGTGATTTGTTTAACGTGCTTGCGTAACGTAAGTTAAAAGTCACAGAGCTAAATGTGGAAATAATTTATTAATTATTTTCAAATCATTTTTATTTATAATTTTATATCTGCAGTATTTAAAAAAATATATATTATTTTCTATATATATATATTAAGTGTTAATACGTTCCTGTTTAGGCTATCTACAATCAAACTTTCTGTCGTTCTTTTATATATAAAAAAATATCATAATAAATAAAAGGTTGTATTAGTAGTAATAATAATTTATCGGATTAAAGCACTCGTAACGATGGGTTTATTTAATGGATTAAAGTATTAAATTCCCACTCCTCTTATTTATCCATTACTTTTTTTATATAGATGCATGTATGTGTGTGTGTTTTGTTTTCGCGGGGAGTTAATGCTTTTGTGCTGTACGTGGGGATATTCTAATTACGTGACATACGCTATTATGCTCGGGGCTTAATATATCGCGTGTAATAGGGCCTATTCATTTTGTATTAAGTACAGCGCTCTTTTATGACATGCCAAAAATTAATGAACATATCTTTTAAGCCCACATAAATCCGTATGTGTGTGTGTGTGTGTATGAGTGCTGCAGGAGGAAATTGTTGAATTTTTCAACGTTTTCAAATTTTAAAATAGTTTCAAAAAATATTTTCTCTATTTGGTGTTGTGGGTGTTTACTTTGTGGCAAATTTTAAGTATACTGTTATACATTTTTATTTTTACTCCTATCCCGAAAGATATTCTAATTTTGTTTGTTGTCCCAATCAAGTTGATTCTTTCCACTTTTGTCTTTTTTTACCTGAACCACTTCGGACTTCCCTGTTATATAATTTTATTTATTTTATTACAGTTATATGTTGTGAACAGTTTCGAGTAACTTACAGTCATTATCAAACATTAATAAATGTAGTGTTAAAACAAAGTTAGTGTTTTATTTTATTTATAATAATAATATTTATAATAATAATAATAATAAGTTGAGTGTTTGTATTTATTATGTATTTTTGTGTTGTATATTGCATTATTCATGTAAATGGCACGCCGTTGAAATAAATAAATAAATAAAAATAAATAAATAAATAATTATAAATGTCCTTATTTGATTTAAGATATTTGCATAAAATATATGGCGCAATTCGCGTACGTTTGCGTTCAGTTAATTTTGTAACTCACTTAACCTACAGGTTTATTTACGCTAAATGAAAGAAAACAAGCTCTAGATTAGAGTGAACATGTTTGTAATGAAATACATCTTAAACTAACTTTATATTTATGTAATTCAAGTATATAAAAAAATCTAGTGAACATGTTTGTAATGAAATACATCTTAAATTAACTTTATATTTATGTAATTCAAGTAAAAAAAATAAAACCATCTAGTTTTAGTTTCTTTAAAAAGAAAAAACCGTTTTGATTTAAAAAGTTCCACATTTCCTATTTAAATTTCATTATCATTATAAAAATGCCCATTTCCTCGAAAATTTCTTTTTCAAAATTGATATTAATTTTGATAACCTTACATTAGATAAATCAGTGTTGCAGTAGATACATTTTTAATAGAAAAAGAGTATAATTAAATAATTAAAACACTAACACTTTCTTCACTAAAAACATTTATTTACGCTAAATGTACATTTCGAGCACTACGTGCTCATTATCAATAGCTTACTGAGTGTACATTTAGCGTAAATGTACATACATTAGCTTACATTTAACGTAAATAAATGTTTTCAGTGAAGAAAGTGTTAGTGTTTTAATTATTTAATTATATTCATCTCTTCACGTAACTCAAACCAAATACATAAGAAAAAGAGTAATTATTCGCTTGGTCACAATTATTTAAATTAAATAAAAAGAATCTTTAATGCGCATAACCATAAATTCAAGGCAAAGCAGAAAGTCTTCTGGTCTATAGCCCAGACAGACTAAGTGTATTGCGTATACTTATTAACATTAAGTACAAAAGTTAAGTTACAAAAACGTATGGAATTGTTTGAATAAATATATTTGTAATCTTTGTGGAGCATTGCAACAGTCAATTTTAATATTTCAGTCAATTACAATATTTATAATTTGTTTTAGTCAGTTTTTTTATGTGTCTTTTTTAATATATTTAATTTATTGTTTGTATATTTTAAGCATAATGATTATTTTTATTATCTGCATCAATTTCTATATAATCGAGTGAACACAATTTTTGTTTTCTTATTAAAGAATCTGTGTTTGCATATATACTTTTTACATTGTCATATACCATATACAGGGTGTCTCAGCGTGCGCGCCGAGTAGCTTTACGTCTAAATGGTTTATTTTTTTCAAAATCGGCTTTCGCAGGCCTATGTAGGTCTATTAGGACCACATTTTAAAATCAGTATCAAACATACAGGGTGTCCCATAAAAGCATGGCGTATCATAGTTATATTATTTCTAATGGATTGACCCATATTTTATATTTTTTTCAGATTCTACATCAAAAATAAAGTTAACTTTCATAATATGTTTATATGCCTAAATCTAATAACTTTTGAAATATTTAAATATTTTTGGAAAAATATTGTCATTATTATTTATACTTGTTAAACGTTTTTATAAACTTATATTTAAATCAATAATAACACAATAGTTTTTTCCTTACTTCACTTTATAAAAAGTGTAGTAAGGAAAAAACTCTTGTGTTGTTATTGATACTAACGCTTCACGTGAACTGAAAACCCATTTATTTATATTTAAATAATTGTAAAACTTGTAAAAAGGTGAAAAATATTTGCAAAGAATTGTAATTGTCTTGTCTTAATAAAGATGTTTGTGTATATATATAATTAATGAATTATTCAATTGCGTATGTAAATTAATTATGATTCAATTTAAAATAAATATTTAATAAATAGAAAAGAGTATTATTCATTCACTTGGTCACATCTATTTAAGTATATTGAATAAAAATGATTTGAAAATAATTAATAAATCATTTTCACATTTAGCTGTGTGACCCTTGACTTACGTTACGTAAGTACGTTTAACAAATGCACATTAAAACAACTACTTCCCGGGCAAATACCCGCGCCGGACATTGAATTACATAATGTACACCTGCTGTTGCATATCAATAAAATATTGCATAATGCAACAAATTTTGATCCGAGAAAAAAAAAATGATTTATTAATTATTTTCAAATCATTTTATTTAATATAAATATTTAATGTTTATTTCATATTTTCAATATATATATATATATATCTTTATTCAGACTATATAGATAATTTTAACAATATAAATAATAACAATACATGTAGGTGTTAGTCTGTCTGGGCTATCGACCAGAGGTCTTTCTGCCCCATATTTTCATTTTTTATTTATTTAATTAAATAAACATTTCAACAAACTTTTCTTTATTAAAAAGTTGTCCAACAAACGAGAGCCTTGAGGAACTTCTTGTAAGATTGTGCAAAAGTATGAGTTTCCACATTTTCTCAAGGTTCTCGTTTGTTAGACAACTTCTTAATATAGCAGAGTTTGATGAAAGTAAATCAACAATTTCAGCGAGGCACGTGTATTATGTTCGTTACTTTATTGTGAGCATCGTTTTTGTATTTTCCGTAAAAGTGAAAACCCATTTTTATTTAAGGGGCAAAATTAAGGTATTTTTTGATATACAAAGGCGATCGGAGAGAGGACTCCTGACGGAGCAAACGACCAAAAAAGGGGCAGGAATTAGATTATTTTAACAACTTTAATTGTATAACCAAGCTTTCGGGACTAAAATTTGTTCCTTCTTCAGGACAGTAGGATTGTAGGAATTGGTTTGGGTTTTCTGTGTGTTATATAGGGATATTTCAACTTTTTTTTACAAATTTTTCAGCCCAAAAAACTTATTTTTCTGCCGTTGGTGCTTCTAAGAAAAAACTAGGAGCAAGCGATGCTGCAAGTGATAATTGCAGTGCTGAAACAACCGATAGAAAAACTGATCAGTATTCCGAGAGCTATATTAAATAATCTCAAAGGTACCTTAGTATTTTTTAGAAATTCGCAAAATTATCAAAATGGCGGCTTTCGAAATAAAAGTTAGATTTTTCACAAAAAAAAAAATCGCTACTGAAATGCGCATAAAAAATCTAAAAATTTGAGTATCCAAAAAATTACTATGAAATTAAACAAGGAAAATTTCCTGCAATGATCAATAATATTCTATCGAACCAAAAAAAAAAGGGTTTGATCGAATATTATTGATCATTGCCAGAAATTTTCCTTGTTTAATTTCATTGTAATTTAAATAACTGCAAACGTGTGAATCATCTTTGTTTCATTTTATTTAATTAAAAAAATTACTTTTTAGATGATTTAATTTTCCACAAGAACCATAAAGAATCATCAAAATTAGTTGAAAAGTTTGGAATCTAGCGAGGTTAAAAAATGTCGTTTCGAGAAAAACGCGTTTAAAGATTTGAGTTGTATTTAAATACTTTTAACAATAACAATAATTCTTTATTGTCCAACGGAAAAACCAAAACAGGACAAATTACAATGGTCAGTATAAATACAAAAAGTAAAGAAATTAATTATATAAGTATGTAAGTATAATATATAAAGTAAGTATAAATACAAAAAGTAAAGAAATTAATTATAAAAGTATGTAAGTTTAATATATAAAGTAAGTATAAATACAAAAAGTAAATAAATTAATTATAAAAGTATGTAAGTTTTTAACAGAAGAATAACATTTTTTGCTGTATCTTTGTAACGACTTCGGATACCGAATTGGCATTTTGCCACAACATGCTAGCCAGTATAAGGATGCCGATAATGCAAAAAAATAAATTTAGATATTTTTTTATTTCATAGTCGGTTCCTCAAGGTTCTCCTCTATCTCCACTCATCCCGAGAGAATCAAAATTGATCCACATCATATGTATAAAAAAAAAATAATATTAATAATGAAACCCATTTACTAATGGTAATTCTGAATATAGCTCGGTGCAAATTATGAATCGACGGAATTTCGGAATTATTACATGGAAGATTAATAAAACGCCGAGCGCGGAAAAATCGAGTTTCGCAATTCAGGTGAGCGTCATTTATCATAGCGCGTGTTCGATTCGCGATTTGTTTGATGGATAATTTGCCCGCAGGAAGTGCCAGTTTTGTGGATATTTCATTACTTTAATACGGAAATGCGTTTTTTTAATACGTTTCCTTCAACCTCGCTAAGGATAATTGCATGTTATTGCAATTTGAATTTGTAAAAACGAAACCAGAATCTTATCTGGTATTACAATTAATGAAACGATTTGATAATTTCTATTTTGCAGAGGCTTTTACTTCGTTATATCTTATTTCACAATAAAATACTTTAATACTTTGTTTGTATAATTATAACATGTATAATTCGTCGAAAGTGTATTAACATTCAATAAAAACGTGTTATAAAAAAAAATATTTACTTTAAATAAAAATGATTTGAAAATAATTAATAAATTATTTCCACATTTAGCTCTGTGAATATTGACTTACTTACGTAAGTACGTTAAACAAATGCACATTAAAAATACTGTTTACTATTAATATTTACTTTGTTCAAACTGGAAAAAAATAATTTTAAAAGTCGATAGCCGTTTTCTAAGGACAATGTATAACATATTATAAGAATTATATTGTTAATTTATTGTATATAAAATTGTCTGCAGAAATAAAGATGTTATATATATAAAATTTTAAAATTCTACCTACACAGATTTACGCTATATAAGGTGGTTAGAAATATTATTTCATATTAGGATTATTTTAATTTGTACAACTGATGCTTTATTCGTTGAATTAATTTGATCTTCACGTAACTCAATCAATCAATTTATAACTGATAAATTAAAAAAAAATAGAATAATCAACCTTTAACCCATAATGTAAAACAAATTGAAATAATTATAATAATGAGTTCAATAATAACACACGAGTTTTTTCCTTACTTCAGTGATGTAAGGAAAAAGAAAAAAAATCGTGTGTTATTATTTATACTAACATTTCACGTGAATTCAAAACCTATTTATTTGATAATAATGAGTTTTGTGAAGATTGACGTAAGTATAAGAAACACTTTTCTTCACATACTTTATTTTTAATACCAGATATACATTTTGATCACGATGTGATAATTTTCAATGGTTTACAAGTACAAACGTTTGTTCTTGTACTCATGATCGAAATGAAAATAAAACAAAAATGAAGAAAAGTGTACGAGTGTTTCCTATAAATTGAAATAATACTCACATTTTTGTTGTTCCGTATTTTTTTTTATTTAATTCATTTTCCATCTTCTTCGTTTCCCGTCCTTATAAAATTAATCGCCATATCGAGTTATATCGATGAGTACAAGAACAAACGTTTGTTCTTGTACTCATGATCGAAATGAAAATAAAAAAAATAAAGAAAAGTGTACGAGTATTTCCTATAAATTGAAATAATACTCACATTTTTGTTGTTCCGTATTTTTTTTTATTTAATTCATTTTCCATCTTATTCATTTCCCGTCCTTATATAAATTAATCGTCATATCGAGTTATATCGATGAGTACAAGAACAAACGTTTGTTTTTGTACTCATGATCGAAATGAAAATAAAAAAATAAAGAAAACGAGTGTTGCCTATAAATTGAAATAATACTCATATTTTTTTCCATCTTCTTCATTTCCCGTCCTTATAATTAATCGCCATATCGAGTTATATCGATGACGGGAAGAGAGGACTCGGCCACTCCAGCGGTGATCCATCTGATTGATGTCACTTCATCAAATCCGCATTTGACGGGGCCCCGCTCAATTAACCCCGATTCCGGCCGGTCCGGTCCAATCGGGCAATAATTAAAATTCGAATAAAAAAAAATAGAGATGAATCGAATCGTCCTCAAGGTATGTCGGGAGCTCTTTTAAACACGAAAATGTGTATTCATTACGAGTCAATCAAACGTGTCACAACTTTTAATAAGCGAACGTGTCCGCGTCCAGAGAGGAGAGACGTCACTTGAAATGCGACGTTTTCAATTACGGTTTTTAATTAGGTTTTTTTTTTTTTCGTTTAGAAATTGTTTCGGGTAAATTTTAGCAGATGATTATGATTCACAAAGGAATTTTTGGTGATGAATTAATTTTAAATATTAAGCAAACGTTGATTAATGACGAGGATTTTTTTATTTTTAGAAATTGTAGGAATTCTCGTAGTTTTGAGACTTTACCAAAAGCAATTCAAAATTCTGAACGAATTCTCTGGTAATTTTTGAAGCACTTAACAGAAGCTAGAGTAAATATCAATAGGCAATATTGATTTATACCCAATAGGCAAAATCGATTATGTAAAAAATCGATTTATTTAAATGTATAGTTAGTATAAAGCAATATGTATTTGAATGGACTTACCGTTAATAAACAATAAACAATAATAAATATGTGTGAGTTTTGAATCATATACTTTACAGAAACGATAAAATTAACATTCCATTATAGAAATAATCGATTTTACTTATCACAACCAATGAATTCTGGATTTTTTTTATAGCTATTGTGAAAAGCAAGAGTTGTTTTTGAAAATACTGAACGAATTATTGAAGTTTTTTGAAACGCCACCTTCAACTTTTCAACGAAACAATTCTCGCTTGTTGTAGCCAATGAAAAATGATTGGTCGTTTGAAATCGGGCCTGCATCCCCGCGATTAAATCCCTCTGAAGTTATTCCGATCTAAATCAACTGTGCGCGCATTAAGGAACGTGACGAAACACGGGACCCGCGACTTAAGTCAACAGAGCGGGCGTCGCGACGCTCGCCCGCCCCCTTCCATCCTAATTCGATACTGTTTGCGTGCCGGTAATTTAATAGGGAAAAGGGGGCGCGCATCAATCACACCCCGTTCCTCCTTTTCCAAACTTTTTAATCGGCGCCTGAACTTTGCGCAGATAAAACAGTTTTCGAAATGATTAGGAGCGCCTTTTTGCCCTTCCTCCCCCGCCGCTTCAAACTAACTAGTTTTAACTATTGAACTTTGCTCCGACAATAAAAGTTGTCGCCGCAAAAAAAAGGAAAACGTAAAGAAAAGGAGCGGCGCTGGGGAGTCGAGTGGATTGGCTTTGAATTTGATGACACGTGTTTAAAATGAAATGCATGCTTAATATTTTCGCAATGGTTGCTGATTTTAAAGGTTTTTATTAGTGTTGGGCAAAATCGAATATTATTAGTAATCGAGTATTACTAAATGTGCCGTTTTAAGTTTTTAGAACGAAGAACTGATTTAAAATTTATGTTTATTAATAAATGGGAAGTTATTCTTGAAAACCCTATAATAAGTAACATTCATAAAATTAATAAATATATAATATATTTACTTATACTTATATGAATATACTTAATTTAGCAGTAATAAAAAGATCGACTTTGCCCATCACTAGTTTTTATTAATTAACTTAAATTTGAATAAAATAATAATAATACACTTTATTTCAAATACAATTGTTACATATGTTTTTACATAAATTAAAATAATAAAGTATTCGCAATCTAAAGGCGAAGTTCAGTCTTTCGCCGCAACTGATTTTCAATTTAACAATTGAACAACTTAACAAAATAATTTGAAACGAGCGCAGAAGATTGTTTCATTATTTCCAAATAGAACCAACTTTAAACAATAAGAAAAATAGGCATAATTCGGCAATGTTGCAACCAAGAAAAAAAAAATACTAGTTTATATACTGTCACTAATATGTTTGGCATAACGATTTTGGAAAGTTACGATATATTTTGCAACATTTGAGTTATTGTACAGTTTAGAAATTTGGATTGAGAATGATCTTTCAACAAAAGTAGATTTATGTTGAAGTGGAGTTAGTAAACCTCTAAAGCGTACATTAAGTGTGTGAACGTCTGAACAAAACTTAATTTTGCGGTAGAGATAAGGTGGAGTTTTTAATTCAATTATTTTGTAGAAGAAAGTGGCGAAATGAAACAAGCGGCGATCACTCATTTTATGACTTGTAACTTATGACTTATATGATGAAATTTCCTGATACCAAATATTAACATTAAACATGAGTTTTTTATACGTTGAATTTTATCAATAGTTATTTTTTATATAAATAAAAATTATATACTATTATATATTTTAAAGATGTAGGCTTTATTCTTCGCAACTCTCTTAATCTTAAGAATTCAAATGCCTTAAAATGTCTCTTTAATTCATATGTACGATCTAAGTTGGAATATGGATCAGTTATTTTGTATCCTCAAACTCAACGACAAATTAACCTAATTGAAAGTGTTCAACGTAAATTTGGAATTTTTTTGTATTTTGTAGACACTGGTTTCTATCCGTCTAGAGGCTATATATATATATATATATATATATATTATATATATATGATCTACTTCTTAATAGATTCCAGATTGAATCCCTTGAACTTAGACGGAAAAATGGTGTGTATCATTTTTATTTAAATTAGTACATGGTACAATTAATTGCTCTGACTTGCTGCAAAATATAAAATTTCATATTCCTTCTTTCAATAGCCGAATAACTGCATGCTTTTATATTAATTTTAATAAAACCAATTACGGTTTTAAGGCGCTCTTAAATATAATGTGCTACTTATTTAATGAACTTTGTAATTGCGATTTATTTAATGATTTACTATCGTCTATTGTCACTTCATATTAATTTTTGTTTTATTTGAAATGTATTTTTCTTTATATACATGTAGTTTATTTAGTTATAATTTCCATTTTCGTTATGTTTTTGATGTTTATTATTTTATACATATTGTCCTGTAATTGGGTTATGTTCTTTCCTGTTGGACAATAAAGTTATTATTATTATTAATATATTGTGTGAATCCTTGGTTTTATCGCACTTCAACTATTATGACGTAATATATAAACGTCATAATAGTTGAAGTGCGATAAAACCAAGGATTCACACAATATAGTTTTCAACTTCTGAGATAAACAGTGGCGATTAAGGTACATTAACCTGAGGCTTAGGTATGTTTTAATTATACAACGGGCAAAGTGATTATAGAATCTTAGTTCAGTATCTATATAAACTCCTAGGCTTCTAACACAGTTATTTATATCAATGAAATTGTTATTGTCGAGGGTAATTGAAATAAGAGGGGGATTTTTTTAGACCAAACAGAATAGCTTCAGTTTTAGAATTGTTTATTAAGAGAGAGTGCTCATTGCATTTTTTAATAATTCTATTTAAATCATAGTTAATTTTTTGGCATTCTGCAATAGTGTCCTTTTTGTCAAAAGTATATAACAACGGGGTATTGTCTGCGAATAAGTGGTAGTTGTTTAAGTTGAGGCTTGAAAAAATGTGTGACGTATAAATCAAAAATAATAAAGGCCCCGAAATAGAGCCTTGGGGTATACCTCTGTGAGTTTCCAAATCATTCGACGAATTATTTTTCAAGCGTACGATTTGCGATCGGTTCTTTAAAAAAGTTAATGGATATCTGGTCGAAACCGATATAAGAAAGTATAGCAAGCAGAGTACTATGATTTAAGGTGTCGAAGGTTTTCGAAAAATCTAGTAGCATAAGTAATGTGTGTGATTTTAGTTCAGACATTACTTTAGATTTCCAATGCCAACTTCGTCGTCGATTTTTGTTATACGCTCGATACATAGTTTATAAAAAAATACCAAATTTTTTTTTTGTTGAGTAAAGTTTTTAATTTCAAAAATGATTTTCACATTTAGTACTTGGTAAAATATTATGCAAAATTTAACGTAAGGTCAGAATAAAGTGTAAAAAATAATGAAACAATACCAAGCGCTTCCTTAATAAGGAAGTTTGAAGACTATTAAAAATGAGATCAGAAAATGTTCTTCGTATTTACTGTGCAATATTTACATATTTAATAATTAACGTAAGGTAATTATTACATTTAGATGAGAAAATATTTTTTTAATTGTAAGAGAATTTTATTAATAATATAATTATATTGTATATAAAGAAAACAAAATTACTTTTTTATAATATTTGGATTCTTTTATTAATCGTGATTAGTTTCGATTACACGGTAATTCAAACTATTGTTTGAAAAAGATTTTCAAACAATAGTTATGAAATAATACTTATATTCTTTAATTATTTTCTTATCTAAATACCACACCCATCTCTTTCTACTAAAACGTAATTATAAAAAATAACTTATTCGTATAAAAAAAATAATAAAAGTACATGATAAATGAATATATTTAGTCATAATAAATTAAAGACGACGCAAGCGCGTGAATTTATTTAGGCAACCCAGAGTAAACTCCAGCGTTCTCTTAATTTCATAATCATTATTTTGTTTTTAATTATAATCGAAAAATACCCTTCGCCTTCATGTTATCAAAACGAAAACCAGCGTTTCACTTCAATAAACCACATAAATCACAACGGCCCCTTCGTATTTTATTTCCTTGTTCCGTTTTTTTTTTTGCCCCCTGTTTTCTTGTTCGGGAAAATAAAAATAAGAAGCCGAGAAAAAGAAAGGTGATTCATAATAAAAATGCATGCGGGGAAAACAAACTTGAGGATGCGTAGTATTTTTTTTTGTACATACAAGATTTCGCCCATTCCTTCCCCCCTACTTTGATATATGCCGATTCATGAATATTTAACGTCCGCTTATTTTTTTTTATTATTTTTCGTGAAATACGATTCGAGTATCAAACTGTGTAGGTTTTCACGACCAGTGTGATTATTTTGATTTTTTTTTTAATTCAATATTTCAGTTTTTAACATGCACTATTTTATGAATTGCTATACAGCGATCGAGATTGATTTTGTTTTTAATGGAAGTAATTTTTTCATGCATTCCATTTAATTTTCTCATCTATTAGAATTTAATTATAAGGAAAGACTACCCTAACTAAAATTAATACGTAAAAAATAATGAAACATTGTTTAACAACTAAGGGGCAGAGCTGTACTGATGAGGGATGAAACCCCGAAACACGTGTCTACAGATAGCCTTGTAATTATTAAATTAAATGAAACAAAGATGATTCACACATTTGCAGTTATTTAAATTACAATGAAATTAAACAAGGAAAATTTCTGTCAATGATCAATAATTTTTGCAGTTGGAAAAAGGGATTGATCGAATTTTATTGATCATTGCCAGAAATTTTCCTTGTCTAATTTCATTGTAATGTATAATTTAAATAAAACAGCCTTAAAGCTCGTACAAATAAAGAACGAGCCACGGGGGGTTTCAAATATTTTTCTTCCGTAATTAATTTAAATGCGCGGTTGGCGTTTTAA
Source organism: Philonthus spinipes (assembly GCA_963082785.1). Classification (NCBI taxonomy): domain Eukaryota; kingdom Metazoa; phylum Arthropoda; class Insecta; order Coleoptera; family Staphylinidae; genus Philonthus; species Philonthus spinipes. The sequence continues at coordinate 20,696,380 of OY720315.1, forward strand.
GAAAAAGAAGAAAAAACGATGGAATTAAAGAAACTTTTCAATTAATTTCCCACAAATCCAGTTGAAGCTCGCGGCGCGAAAGCGAAACCTTATCCGACTTGCCCCAACTTTCGCAATTGATAAGAATGTGTGTCATGCAAAGATTCGCGGCGAACGAAAATTTGATTAGCCCGCAAACGAAATTCCTATCAGTTATCTCCACCCCCGGCACAAAGGGGGGCCGCGGCGGCGGCAGCCATCAAAAGTTGTATCCTCTAGATATTTACAACGCATTACCGCGAAAAGGAGAGTGTTTCGCGTGTGTGTATCGTTTCGCGGCTGAAACTTTTTGGCAGTTGCGGAATTAAATTTGCTATTCACATTCGAACTAATAAAGAGGGGGCTGTGTGTGTATGTGTTGGTGCGATGGGAAGTAATGTATGAAGTTGATTTCTCGAATAAACAAGTGGAAATTGAATTTGGAACTTTTCCGAGAGTGTCTTCGCTATTTGTTTCTTGTTTGGTCCTCGAGTTTCCGGCGCGCTTGCTTGGGCGTGTTTTCCCGTCTCTAGTTTTACGATCTGTACACCAGCGGCGTTCCTCTAATATGCTGTTTTTTTTTGTATTTTTGTTTTAAGATTTTAGAAAACTTAACAATTTATTTATTAATTTGTATACATTGTTTATCAAATGAATAAAACGCTTTAAACTTTGTTTGTATAAGACAAAAATTCTTTTAGTTTGATAATGACAAGTGTAAATTATCGAAACTATAGCCACAATAAATAAAATTTAAAAAGATTTCACGACGTATTGTTTTATGGTCAAACTAACAAGTTATCCTCACAGAGTAACACCTAAAAGCAAAATCATCATACGCTTTTCCTTCACCAATCTCGTTGGAAATAAAAGGAGTCGAAAATGGACCTTTAAGTTGCCAAGTCCGAAACTCTTGAGGATCTTTTTTTTTAAGTTTAATAGTTTATTCAGTAAATAGTGCAAATAAACAAGATAATACACATTATAAAAGAATATTGTCAGAGCCAAAGTACAATAATTAATTAGCGCGAAGAAGAAAGAAGAAACTTTATCCAATACCATAAATATTTACATGCAAAAATCTTCGATACTATATAATTCTTTATCTAGGATATACTTTAGTAGCTCCCTTTTAAAATCTTTTAGAGTTTTTAAACCTCTTATACTGCCAGATAATTGGTTACACAGTTTTAGGCTATTATATAACAGTAGCTTTTCCCCTATTATTATTTATCATATTGCCAGTTTATTTTTATTTTCGCTGTTATTTTTTAATCAATCCACTTTTGATTGTTTTTGTAGTTTAAAATTTAAAGTCTGTAGTTTAATTTTTTTTAAATATTGTATCTTTCAAAAAGGCTTGGCCGTTAATAAATAAATAAATCACAAAAAAAGAATCGACAAATTTCTTTTTTTTTGCATTACTTCTTTTAGTTTATTTAGGCGGATTTATTAAAAAATTTGGAATCGGGCTCATATAGGTCGTGAAAAAGGAGGTTGTAAAGGATAGGTGATAATGGGGAGCCTTGTGGAAGGCCTTGCTGGAGGACAAACGGCACTCTCTGCTCCGTTTGTCCGGATTTTTATTTGGAGAGATCTGTTGTGGAGAAACCTGTCAAGGATATTAATTAGGTGTAAAGGTTTCTTGAAGGAATGACATTTAATAAACAGCAGGCCCTTGTGGCATACTTAATCAAAAGCATTTTTATGTCCAAAAAGACAATGGCGGATTTGTTTCCTTCAAGGCATTCTGTCTGGCAGTTGGAGGTTAATATGGATAACGGGATGGTGGTGAATCGATGTTCGAGGAAACCGAATTGGTATGCGAGTAGGGAGTCAGTAATCTTTATTTTAATGAGTGATTCGAAGAGTTTTCCAAGGACCGGAAGTAACGTTATAGGGCGGTAGCTCTCAACTGCAGTTTTATCCTTCCCTTGAAAAAGCTCTGAGTTCTATAGATGTGGCTAAAAATCTTTAGATTTTGGAATGCAGGGATAATGCCATTTTTCCATTCCCTTGGAAAGCTCTGAGTTCTATAGATGTAGCTAAAAATGTTTAGATTTTGGAATGCAGGTGATAATGCCATTTTTTCATTCCTTTGGAAAGCTCTGAGTTCTATAGATGTAGCTAAAAATGTTTACATTTTGGAATGCAGATGATAATGCCATTTTTCCATTCACTTGAAAAGCTCTGAGTTCTACAGATGTAGCTAAAAATGTTTACATTTTGGAATGCAGATGATAATGCCATTTTTCCATTCCCTTGGAAAGCTCTGAGTTCTATAGATGTGGTTAAAAATGTTTAGATTTTGGAATGCAGGTGATAATGCCATTTTTCCATTCATTTGGAAAGCTCTGAGTTCTATAGATGTAGCTAAAAATGTTTAGATTTTGAAATGCAGATGATAATGCCATTTTTCCATTCCCTTGAAAAGCTCTGAGTTCTATAGATGTAGCTAAAAATGTTTAGATTTTGGAATGCAGGTGATAATGCCATTTTTCCATTCCCTTGAAAAGCTCTGAGTTCTATAGATGTAGCTAAAAATGTTTAGATTTTGGAATGCAGGTGATAATGCCATTTTTCCATTCCCTTGAAAAGCTCTGAGTTCTATAGATGTAGCTAAAAATGTTTAGATTTTGGAATGCAGGTGATAATGCCATTTTTCCATTCCCTTGAAAAGCTCTGAGTTCTATAGATGTAGCTAAAAATGTTTAGATTTTGGAATGCAGGGATAATGCCATGTTTCCATTCCCTTGAAAAGCTCTGAGTTCTATAGATGTGGCTAAAAATGTTTAGATTTTGAAATGCAGGTGATAATGCCATTTTTTCATTCCTTTGGAAAGCTCTGAGTTCTATAGATGTGGCTAAAAATGTTTAGATTTTGAAATGCAGGTGATAATGCCATTTTTCCATTCACTTGAAAAGCTCTGAGTTCTATAGATGTAGCTAAAAATGTTTAGATTTTGAAATGCAGGTGATAATGCCATTTTTCCATTCACTTGAAAAGCTCTGAGTTCTATAGATGTAGCTAAAAATGTTTAGATTTTGAAATGCAGGTGATAATGCCATTTTTCCATTCCTTTGGAAAGCTCTGAGTTCTACAGATGTAGCTAAAAATGTTTAGATTTTGAAATGCAGGTGATAATGCCATTTTTCCATTCCTTTGGAAAGCTCTGAGTTCTATAGATGTGGCTAAAAATGTTTAGATTTTGGAATGCAGGTGATAATGCCATTTTTCCATTCCTTTGGAAAGCTTTGAGTTCTATAGATGTGGCTAAAAATGTTTAGATTTTGGAATGCAGGTGATAATGCCATTTTTCCATTCCCTTGGAAAGCTCTGAGTTCTACAGATGTAGCTAAAAATGTTTAGATTTTGAAATGCAGGTGATAATGCCATTTTTCAATTCCTTTGGAAAGCTCTGAGTTCTATAGATGTAGCTAAAAATGTTTAGATTTTGGAATGCAAGTGATAATGCCATTTTTTCATTCCCTTGGAAAGCTCTGAGTTCTACAGATGTAGCTAAAAATGTTTAGATTTTGAAATGCAGGTGATAATGCCATTTTTCCATTCCATTGGAAAGCTCTGAGTTCTATAGATGTAGCTAAAAATGTTTAGATTTTGAAATGCAGATGATAATGCCAATTTTCCATTCCCTTGAAAAGCTCTGAGTTCTACAGATGTAGCTAAAAATGTTTAGATTTTGAAATGCAGGTGATAATGCCATTTTTCCATTCCTTTGGAAAGCTCTGAGTTCTATAGATGTGGCTAAAAATGTTTAGGATTCAATAGGAAGGGATTTAAGGATAGATCTAGGAATGTTATCATAACCGGGGACAGTGTTTTTGCCCTTACTGAGCACTTCAAAATATTCTTCTTCCTTTGTATCGTCATTTGGGATTTGGGGAAAATGCGTGTGATTTACTATAAAACCAAAAAAAAAAGGAAAAACAAAAGTTATTTCGAAAATTAATCGTAAATAAAAAAAATATTCTTCTTCCTTTATATCGTCATTTGGGATTTATGGAAAATGCGTGTTATTTACTACAAAACCAAAAAAAGAAGAAACAAAACTTATTTCAAAAATAAACCGTAAATAAAAAAAACGCACATTTTGCGCTCACGCTCCATTATTTCCCGTAATTTCGAAGTAAACATTTATAAAGTTTTTTAATGATCCGCGCTCTATGATGGTATGGCCGCGATGCCCGGATTTGTATATTTCATTAATGGACGCTTCCAGCTCACAAAACAGCGGCGCCGCGTGTATCCGTGTATCATCTGTGTATAATGCATGTATGTACACACGTTTCCAGTGCAAACACAGACGATGGTGGTGATGATGTATTTCCCACGTCCGCTAGATAACAGGTATTTAATATATCGACGGGGGGAAAGGGGAGGAAAAGCGCTGTTTTAATACAGCCCCCAATTTATCGATTCAAAAATAATTATTTTATAATTTTAATAATGCCGCATTGATGTGTGATGATTTGTGAATTGTGTTTCGGAATTATTATTAATTTGAAATATCAAATATGTTTCAACTATTAACCCTTTTTTTGACCTTAAATAAGAGTACCTGTATTAAATATCACTATATAGTCTTTCAATGATTTTTTTTTTATTCGCCTGAAGAAGCCACAGTGTGGTGAAACAATTGTAGCGAGATTACAATATACAGTCTTTCAATGTCTATTGTAATCTCGCTGTTTCTCGTGGTGAAACAATTGTAGCGAGATTACAATAGACAGTCTTTCAATGTCTATTGTAATTACAATAGACAGTCTTTCAATGTCTATTGTAATCTCGCTACAATTGTTTCACCACACTGTGGCTTCTTCAGGCGAAGAAATGATTTTCTTTCTTCGCCTCATATGTGTTGGATGTGAAATGAAATGATTTTCTTTCTTCGCCTGAAGAAGCCACAGTGTGGTGAAACAATTGTAGCGAGATTACAATATACAGTCTTTCAATGTCTATTGTAATCTCGCTACAATTGTTTCACCACGCTGTGGCTTCTTCAGGCGAAGAAAAAAAAACATTTCATTGAAAGACTATATAGTGATATTTAATATAAGTAAGCATGAAATTTCAACAATTATCAGCCTCATCAATCAATTATTTAAATAAGAGTGATTGAAAAGATTATTTTATTCACTTAGTCACGGTTATTTAATTTAGATAAGAGTGAAATTCTATCACATCCACCAAATTTCCTAGAGAATGCTCATTACTTTCGCTTGATAAAGCGCTGCAGCGCCACACATAAAGCGGTACCGTTCAGCGACACCGCTTTCGTAAAGCGCTGCAGCGTTACAGTTCCCTGAATGCGCCCGTTGTTTGCTACAAATTTAGGACTGGAGGTTTCATTGGATCACACTTTTTTTTTTTGGAAAATGTGATTGGTGGTTGTAATGTGAGAATTATTAATACTTAAATTGGATGAAATAAATCTGGCGGATTCCTTTTATATGTTCCTAATATGACAGACGAAATAGAGAAACTATTAGAAGCGAAAGAATTGGTAGGAGAATTCCTACCTTAAATTTCTAATGTGACGGACAAAATAAGGACATTATTAGGAGCGAACTTTTTTTTAAATAGACTCTGGCAGGATAAACGAGTTCTTAATATTTAAATTGGATGAAATAAATCTGGCGGATTCCTTTTATATATTCCTAATATGACAGACGAAATAGTAAAACTATTAGAAGCGAAAGAAGTGACAACCTTATTCAAACCAACACAAAAATTGATGATTATCTGCCCAATAAAAGAGAAACAAAATCCATGCTTCGAATTTCTCATTCATACTTTATGCCACTAATAAGGAATTATATAAAACCACAAGCTTGTACGTCTACAGAATTGTGCCACTAATGAGGAATTCTGTAAAAATATACGCGTGTATGTTTATTCGTGCTATGTTGTTCCAACAAGATGGTGCAAGATGTCATGTAACTCTTGAAAGGATTGAAGCAGAACCAGAAAACCTCTCATGCAACAGGCTTTCTGATCGTGTTTTCTCTCGCTTCGAAGATTAGTATTAACACCTAAAATTACATAATTTAACTCGATTGAAATTTGTTTTATGAGTATATAAAGAAAACAAAATTACTTGGATTCAAATTCAAGTGGTATAAAAAGTAATGTTGTTTTCTTTATATACTATATTGAAAATGTACCACCAAGTTAACGCCGACAAAATTAAAGAGTTGTTTTATGAGATTTTATTTGAATAAATAATAAATTCTTTTACTGATCACTGATGCTTCTACTTCGTTTTAGGATTTAATTAAATTTAACGGATTTTCCCTTACACCATACAATTCTAGTTTTTTTTAAGGATAGTATCGAATGCCTTCGATCTATAAAAAATTCCAGAGGATTTTCACCTTACTCAAAGGCATCCGCAATATCACTTATGTAATCAAAAATTGCTGTACTTGTTGTTTTGTTTTAAAAAGCCATGCTGCGTGGAGTTGAAGAGATTATGCTTGAAGAAAAAGTCAATCTTTTTTTCAAAGATTTTGTAGAGGATATTTAAGAGTGTTAAGTGTTATACATTGTGTAAGATTATAATAAAACACTTTTTAACTTTATTTGTTTAACAGAATTTTATTTTTAGTTACTATAGTTGGAACTGTATTCACTAAATATAAAATTCTATTTTTTTTTTAATCTTTTTCCTTTCTACCGTTAGGTGTAAGGAGTATAATTCTGTTATACAAAGTTAAAAAGTGTTTTATTATAAAATTTCTTTCAATATTTAAATTACGTTCAATAAACAGCACCAGCTCGTCTTCCTTTAGTCGACTCTCAACGTTTTCTTTGTAGACTCAAATTATTTACGGTGCCACTTGAAATTAGGCAATAGATGGCGCTTGCGCTACCTTTTCAATTATTGTGATTTACATTACAATATTTACTTCAGGAATATTGTTAATTAATCGAGTGAAATTAATTTTAATAGAAAGTGTGATTTACGGTTGTTTCATTTTTTTATTATTACTTTCCCCCTTTCAGCGAAAGTAGAAAAAAAAAATGATTTAAGTCGTACGCGTGTGTTTGCGCTGATATAAAATTTATTCGAATGTAGTAAGAGAGAGGGCATGCAGTATATTCCACAGAGAAATAATACGGATGCTCTTCGTCGCTGTTTATAGTTGTCGAAGTGTGGTTGTATCTCGAGAACGGCATTGTGTGCATCTAAAGAGGGGTTACCATGTGCAGGCACACACACACACACAAATACAGAGGGTGAGAGAGCGAGAGAGGAGAGCGAGCGAGTCGTTGGGGTTGGGCCATTTCGGGTATCGATCCTCTCTTCGCCGAGCGGCGGAGGGTAGGAAGGGAGTTCTGTCGTACAGTCGTATAATCGCACAATGTTGCGTGATCGCGCGGACACGATCACGAATCGTCCCCTTACGAAAAAGAAATACGCACCCGGGTTCTGAACTTGAAAATGGAAATAAATAAAAAAAAATAAAACTCCAGAATCAACCATCTATCAATTCATTGCATCCAATCACACGGACATTGACAATGACGTATGAGATCATAACATGTAAAGAAATGACAAAGACTGGACAGAGACAGGCTGAAAGACCACTGGTCGATAGCCAATTTGTGAAATTTATTATGTATAATATAGTAATGTAATGGTTTCATAACGTATTGTGTATATGCTGTTTCAATTTTACAAATAAAGATGTTTGTATATATAAAAAAATATAAGGCTGAAAGACCTCCGGTCGATAGCCGTTTCCCTGAAATACATTGTATGTATATATAACTTGTTGTTTTTAAATATATTCTGTATAAAAATATTAATGTGTTGGATACTTTTGTGAATAAAGATGTTTTTATATATAAAAAAATATTAAAGAGGTTGTGGGGGAAAATTCGCCGCCCCCACGTGTTTCCTGCAGATTACAGTAATTACAAGCCCCCGCCTTTATTTTTCGTCTCCCTCCCGCGACTGGCAGTCGTAGAGCTTTCCGTGTCACGACCCCTTGAATTACAACCGCCGTCCAGTGGCCGCAAAATATTGTAATTCGGGCGCAAATTGAATGCTCCAAATAACTTAATGTGCTTATTTCAGACGGGTTTACAGAACAACACGTTATTTGTTGGACGAATCACGGGTTTTCATAATTAAATCAATTAAATAAAAATAATTTGAAAATAATTAATTAATAAATTATTTTATCTTTTGCTACTAATTAATTATTTTCAAATTCTTTTTGTTAAATTTATTTAAATAATAATACTAATATTAAATAAAATGAAACAAAGATGATTCACACGTTTGCAGTTATTTAAATTAAAAAGGGATTGATCGAATTTTATTGATCATTGCCAGAAATTTTAATTGTTTAATTTCATTGTAATAATAATAAATCCCTTTCTCCAGCTTGTACTTTCCCTTTTTTATTGAGCATTAATGAAAATTATAAACAACAGAGGGACCAATATGTGATCCTTGGGGAACCCCTGAAATTACATCTCGTGTCTCTTCTAGTTTGACTCCACGTGAAACAACTTTTAGCTTGTACCTTACCTGTATTTTTTTACAGTTTTTTTTTTGCTAATGATTAATGCGGCTATGATCCTTGGGGAACACCTATAGTCCCAGGAATTATATTGATAAATAAATTACTAAATAACTAATAATTATATTTCACATTCTATTTCGTTCAGTTTGACTCTTCGTGGTGTGCCCTTTTTGTAGCTTATACCTTTAAACTATTTATGAAGTATGAGATTTTTTTAAGTGTAAAAAAAAACGAATGACTATAAAAAATGATTTTATTACAATACAATTATAATGGAGAATTCCGTAAAATAAAGTTAAAGTTTAAGTTACTGCTGATCTACATAATCTTATTCGCGATTAACAGATTTCTTTTATCTGCAACAAGTTTTATAAAACCCTTAAGTCAAGTTAGTAATATTTCCAGTAAAAAATAGCATTTTCAAGTGGCTATAGACTTTAATTTTATTCATTAAAATTGATAATATGTACTGAAAAATTATAATAAACGTGATTCAGAATTTTCAATTTCAAGAAACCATTATTATTTATTCATTCGAAATAGCATCCTACAATTCATCCAATGCTCTTTATTTTCTCATACACATGATTGTAAATAAATTATCCTTCAGGATTTATTTACAATCTTGTGTTTTGGAGAGTTAAAAAACAATAAGAAAATTGTAGTAATTAAAGGATACAATCTGAAATGAATCTTTACTAGTTAGAATTGTTGATTTTCGCGCCACTACGCCGTGGTCTGTTGGAGTTTAATCCAAAAGTTTCGCTGACAACTGCAGTCTTCAGTGGCTCCGTGAACGAAAAGCACAAGGGCATCAAAACTGACCAGAATATCAGTTGAACGAAATCTTATACTCTGTAATTGTTCCACGAAATACGTCGAGTCCCTGATATATGATTGGGTTTTTCTAGATTTTTCTTGAAGGAATCTCTTTAGGTATTTTACCAGGTGGTAAATTGATGATCCTATGGTACGTAGTAGAACATCCAGCTTGTGGATCCTAGGCAGACTAAAATCTTGGGGGATTCGTAACGTCTAAGGCTTTTTTTTTGGTCTTCCTCTGGAATTGACGAGCGTCTAATTAGATCCTTTGTACTTCTTAGGATCTGGATGGTAGGGTATTTTAGTAGTCTGCGGTTATGGGCATAATCGGTTGTGTTCATAACTACTGTAACGTTACCTTTGTCGGCGAGCAGAAAGACGATCTCGTTATTTTGATTAAATCCTCTCAATGCTGAACGTTATTTCGAATTCGTATTGCAGGTTTGATAATCTTTACTGGATTACGTTCACTAAGAACGTATGCACAAGCTAGCTACTTGTTATGAGAAAGTTGATTATCATACATATTCAAAAATCATTGAGTTATCTTACGTAGCTTACTATTTATTACACAAGCGTTATTATAAATGATAAACCCATTTTTTAAAATCCGTATTTATTAAAGTACAAATCTTAAATTAACAATCTTTATAGCCGTCAAAAGAGGAAGTTTCAGAGTTTTGTTTTTATGTCATTCTTCACCTAATATTTACTTTTTTTATTGTATGTTTAATGTATACTTTATTAACGAAGATATTAATAAACAGGGGACCTAGGCGTGATCTGTGGGGAATACCTGAAGTCAGCGGAATTTCAAACGATCAGTCTATTTTTTTTTTTGATAATTTAATGAAACGAAATGAATGGTATAGCGATTATTACCATTATCATTTTATTACAACACATATTAAATTAATCTAATTTATTAAAAAAAAAATCTGTCTGTGGTTTTATTAAACTAAACGAAAATCCACTTTTTTCGTTTGAAATATTCATTTTTGATGATTTTTTTTAAATATTTGATTTGTTTGGCGTTAACTTTGTGGTACATCTTGATAAAATAATATTAAAACACTTAACTGAGTTTGATAATGACTAACTTGCAGTCGAAACTATAGCCACTGTAAAAGTAAAAATAAAAGTGGTAAAACAAAGTTAAGTGTTTTAATATGATTTTTTTTATTAATTAATTATTTTTATCCAGCTGAATGTCTCCTCCCCATAGAGGCGGCTTGTCAAGCCCACACAGTTTGATAATTAATTATTTTTATTCAAAAATTGCCAAAAACTGAACTGAAAACCATCAATGAAATAAATCAGTGAAGAATAGGAACATAAAATAATTTACTCATGAAGAAAACAATGAATACTGTTTTCTATTTATGAAAACAACCTCCTTCCGTAATATTCATCTGTTCCCCTTTTTATGCCTCACAATTGACCTTTATTATTTTTTATTCATTTATTAATTTTATTTCCCAAATAAAAATGATGTATTGTAACTAATTTTTTTTTTTCAGGTATGCAAAATTTATTGTTCGTGTTAAGGCCTGAGAGATTGGTAAAGTATAAATTTAATTTATTTTTTGTTAACGTGAAAATAATTGCCCGCCATGCAAACTAATAAAAATGAATGAAATTTTTGTATTTAGTGTTAATCCATTGATAATGGTCACTTTGTGACCGAAATGTACATTTGGTAATCCAAATAAAAGTGTGAAGAAAGGTTAGCACTAATAACCTTTCTTCACACTTTTTTTTTATTTTTTTATTTATTCGTCGAATGAATGAAATTATTCGTTTTCATGCTACCTGAGATGTATATTTACATTGTAATCATAATAGTCGCCGCTATTCGGTAAGGGAAATGTTAAGTTTAACGTTTACATTATTTTTTATCATCACAGTCTAAGCAGCTTCTGTAATATAGAATATGAAATAATAAATAACGTACACGACAAACTTAATATTTCCCGTGTGGAATGGCCACGATTTTTGCCATGCCATTGAAACTCTGATTTATACATAGGAGAAATATTTTTTTGTATTCATGAATGATGTAAAACGATTTCTTCGTTTATCAAATTTTATAAGAAAATGCTTGCTAATATATAACAAATTAAATAAGTGAATAAAATTTCCAAGCGCAGATAGTGGAGGCACTTAATTTATGAAAATCCATGATTACTTAAAATAAAACACTTAATGATTTTCAACTATTTTTTGTGTATTTCACGACAATTTTTTCGCAAGGTTGTTGCTTTTTCAGGTGAAGAACTTATAATTGTTAGAAATTATAATTTATAAGTTCTTCACCTCTAGAAGCAACAACCGAAAATAATTGTCGTGAAATACACAAAAAATAGTTAAAAATTTCCAAGCGCTTCACTGGTTTATTTTCAATGATTTGGATATTTCAAACACTGAAGGTTTTTTTTTTAAAATATTAGGTTTTCTCGTTACATAAATTTGTAAAGTGACAGTTAGTAAGTAGAGAGTGTTTAGTGTGCGTACAAACCTGTACTTATTGAATATGAAATGATTTATTTAATAAAATGCAAACAACATAGATTAAAGAAAAAATAATGACCGCTAACAAAAGTTTTTAATGCAAACAAAAAAAATATTAAAATCAAAAATTCTGAGCAAAAACACAAAATTAAAAATATACAAAACGACACAATAATGTACGGAGCTGAAACAAAGAAAATTATAAAAAAAACAAGAGGAAGACTTGAGAATATTGGGGCGACAAATATTAAGAGCAACATTAGGACCAAAAAAGCTGTCTGAAACCGAACACATAAGAAGAAATATTCAAGAACTAAAAATGGAAATAGGAAGGGAGCAAAATTAAAGAGCAAATAATAAAATGCCTGGGAAACGAATGGAAAGCAGAGCTGGGATCAACCATTTACTCAATACTAGAATGGAGACCAGGATTGAAACGAAGAAGAGTGAGACCCTAATTAACATGGCTACAAGAAGTTACATAAGAATTGAAGATCGTCTGGGTAAAAAAATTGGCAGGAAAAAAACTAAGAAAGACAAAAGCACTATCTCTTTCTGACGTTTCAATTAGCAGTTGGCAGAGCATAAAATAATTTTATATGTATATATATATATATATATATATATATATATATATATATATATACAGGGAGGTTTTTTTTATCAGTATACATTAGGGGAAGTGTATACCTGCAAAAAACGCGAGTCAAACGCATTGAACCGATTAATGTGTGTTTTAGTTGACTATTTGGCATATGTGTGTTCAGTTGCGTGTTATAGGCAACTAAATACACATACATTAATGCATTTGATTCGCGTATTTTGCAGGTATACATAGGGGAAATGTATACTGATAAAAAAACCTATTTGTATATATATATATGTATAAGTTATTATAGACCTTATGTACCACTTCTACATAGAATAAAGGTATTATTATTATTATGTAGGCAGAGAAAAGGGGGTTTGATCAGCTTCAAGAAGTTCGATTCAGAAACTTCAGATAATAAACCCATGTAGAAAAAGTAAATAGAACGAAAATATATTATTTAAATGTCTTATGTAATTAATTATGAAATTGTTATTGTAGGAAAATAATAATTATTTCTGAGTAAATATATTTTCGTTGTGAGTACATAAATTGTTGAGTATAAAGTGAGCAGCGGCATATTTCGCGACACGGAATGAGGAGAGCCGGGCTGGGGGGGAAGTGGCGGAAGCGTTTCGACGTAATTGAGAGACGCAGTAGGAAAATATGCAAAGCATATAACATTAATCTGCAGACGGGACATCAAAGGGAAAAATATGAGGAAAAAAGCTCGCGGGCTGGAGCGGGGGGAGACGAGTGTGTGTCACTCTGTTGGAGAAATTTCATTATTTTAAGAGGCACTCACTTGGGTTTTTATACTTCAGCTACATGTTTGTACATCATTTATATTTCATTTCACCTGCAGATATCATTCCCGGCCCGCCGCTGCTGCGCCACCCCCCGCCCCCGCGGCCCTTATCTGCAGTGGGGGGAATATGAGGAATGGAGGAAGGGAGGGAGGGAAAGGGTAACCCACTTACAAATGAGGAAAGTTTCCTGCGGTGTGGCGGATCTAATAGCGTTGACTTAACGTGAAAAATTGGCGTGTTTATTCACTTAGTTGGAACAGCATGATATTAGTATGTGACGCTAATGAAACACTGATTCATTTCCTACACTAAAAGTAATCCAATGAAAAAAAAAAAAATAATAATAATACACACATTGCATATTTGCAAATAAATTATTGAGGAATATTCAGATATTTTTTATAATGGGAACGCCAGTGGCCGAATATTTAGTTCGTCGATGTGAGGCTTGCATTTAAGCGGAGGGTGTACATTTCGAACAATTTTTATAGTCTTAACTTTTGTGATTTTCATTTAAGTTACATTTTTATTGTTAATTGTTAATAAAGGTTTATTATCAAAGCAACTGTCATTGTTATTTATTATCAGCCTAGTTGTGATTGAAGCTGGTTGACTGAAAAAAATATGAATCTCTAAATGCTTGTAACTTTTAAACAAAAACGAATCGTTCATTAACAAAAAAATATAATTATGAGAGATATCATCTGGCAAAGTCTGTCATAGAGCTTGAGCTTGTAAAACGCCCTGTATATATATATACAAAAAAATAAAATAGTTGTGAAATAGATCTAACAAAACAAAATTATTTTAATTGTTAATTTATATCTTTGCTATCATCTGGCAAAGTCTTTCATAGAGCTTGTAGAACACCCTGTATTTCTTTCGGTAAATAAGAACACCAGGGGTCTTATTCCTGAAAATGATCGCACGTTTCGGTCGTACGCAACTGTCAAATTCACATGTAAATTCCTATCTAAATGACAGATTTCATACGACCGAAACGTTCGAACAATTTCAGGTTTGTTCCACTCATTCAAACAAATTAAAAGATTCTTTTTCAGTTAAAAAAAAAAAAATTTAAACATTCACATATTAAATTGGTTAAGAAATAGTTGTGAAATAGATGTAAATATATAAAAAATTAGACTACAGAGTCGTTCAATTTGATAAAAAAAATCATTAAATTTCAAGCAACGATATAAATTAATAAACCGTTTCACGTTTCGATATTTTATCAATAATACCCGTTGAGTTTTTTTTTTACTAAAGAGCCCCGATATTATTGGATCAGACGTCGCGTCGTAATTTGTGTAAATAATGAACGGCCATTTCCGGACGCATCCATTCCGGATAAACAAGTCGTTATTACTGTTTTCTATTAGTTATTGATCCGTTTTCATTTCAGTGATTTGTACAATGTTTCCCTTGAATAAATAAACCGTTATTGCTGCGGCCCTCCTTTTTTTATTATTTTTTTAGTTATTACTCGCTTGTTTTTCGCTCGCGCTCTGTATTTCTGCGGGGGTTTCATTTTGGAAGCAATTTTTATTACATTCCAAAAAAAAAATGAATAGAATAGTTTTTTGTTGAGAGATAATCGAGGTAATTCCGTACGAAAATTTTTAAATTTAACGTAAATTTTATTTTTAATCGGACAATCTAAGAATCGCGGCTATTCTGTAAGAGAAATATTGAAATTCGTGGGCTATTCTGTAAGAGAAAGATTGAAATTCGTGGGCTATTCTGTAAAAGAAAGATTGAAATTAGTGGGCTATTCTGTAAAAGATAGATTGAAATTCGTGGGCTATTCTGTAAAAGAAAGATTGAAATTCGTGGGCTATTCTGTAAAAGAAAGATTGAAATTCGTGAGCTATTCTGTAAGAGAAAGATTGAAATTCGTTGGCTATTCTGTAAGAGAAAGATTGAAATTCGTGGGCTATTCTGTAAAAGAAAGATTGAAATTCGTGGGCTATTCTGTAAAAGAAAAATTGAAATTCGTGGGCTATTCTGTAAGAGAAAGATTGAAATTCGTGGGCTATTCTGTAAGAGAAAGATTGAAATTCGTGGGCTATTCTGTAAGAGAAAGATTGAAATTCGTGGGCTATTCTGTAAGAGAAAGATTGAAATTCGTGGGCTATTCTGTAAGAGAAAGATTGAAATTCGTGGGCTATTCTGTAAGAGAAAGATTGAAATTCGTGGGCTATTCTGAAAGAGAAAGATTGAAATTCGTGGGCTATTCTGTAAGAGAAAGATAGAAATTCGTGGGCTGTTCTGTAAAAGAAAGATTGAAATTCGTGGGCTATTCTGTAAAAGAAAGATTGAAATTCGTGGGCTATTCTGTAAGAGAAAGATTGAAATTCGTGGGCTATTCTGTAAGAGAAAGATAGAAATTCGTGGGCTATTCTGTAAGAGAAAGATTGAAATTCGTGGGCTATTCTGTAAGAGAAAGATTGAAATTCGTGGGCTATTCTGTAAGAGAAAGATTGAAATTCGTGGGCTATTCTGTAAGAGAAAGATTGAAATTCGTGGGCTATTCTGTAAGAGAAAGATTGAAATTCGTGGGCTATTCTGTAAGAGAAAGATAGAAATTCGTGGGCTGTTCTGTAAAAGATAGATTGAAATTCGTGGGCTATTCTGTAAAAGAAAGATTGAAATTCGTGGGCTATTCTGTAAGAGAAAGATTGAAATTCGTGGGCTATTCTGTAAAAGAAAGATTGAAATTAGTGGGCTATTCTGTAAGAGATAGATTGAAATTCGTGGGCTATTCTGTAAAAGAAAGATTGAAATTCGTGGGCTATTCTGTAAGAGAAAGATTGAAATTCGTGGGCTATTCTGTAAGAGAAAGATTGAAATTCGTGGGCTATTCTGTAAGAGAAAGATTGAAATTCGTGGGCTATTCTGTAAGAGAAAGATTGAAATTCGTGGGCTATTCTGTAAGAGAAAGATTGAAATTCGTGGGCTATTCTGTAAGAGAAAGATAGAAATTCGTGGGCTGTTCTGTAAAAGAAAGATTGAAATTCGTGGGCTATTCTGTAAAAGAAAGATTGAAATTCGTGGGCTATTCTGTAAGAGAAAGATTGAAATTCGTGGGCTATTCTGTAAGAGAAAGATTGAAATTCGTGGGCTATTCTGTAAGAGAAAGATTGAAATTCGTGGGCTATTCTGTAAAAGAAAGATTGAAATTCGTGGGCTATTCTGTAAGAGAAAGATTGAAATTCGTGGGCTATTCTGTAAAAGAAAGATTGAAATTCGTGGGCTATTCTGTAAGAGAAAGATTGAAATTCGTGGGCTATTCTGCAAGAGAAAGATAGAAATTCGTGGGCTGTTCTGTAAAAGAAAGATTGAAATTCGTGGGCTGTTCTGTAAAAGAAAGATTGAAATTCGTGGGCTATTCTGTAAAAGAAAGATTGAAATTCGTGGGCTATTCTGTAAAAGAAAGATTGAAATTCGTGGGCTATTCTGTAAAAGAAAGATTGAAATTCGTGGGCTATTCTGTAAGGGAAAGATTGAAATTCGTGGCCAACTTCTCATCTGTTTTTTATTTTCTATACTAGTTTTCAGTAAATTTGAATCCAACTATTTTTCTTTGATATCATAAACATCCTTCCTTCTTTGTTACTGCCATAACTTCTGCCTATTTACAACCTTCGTTTTTTTTTTAAAGTATCATTAATCGGCATGTACTACAATTAAAATAAACTCACTTTTACAACTAATCCCTCTCGTTCCAGTGGAGTATGAATAATTTGTATTCAGGTTCGGGTCGGCGATAAAACTCGTATCGCTCGCATCACGTGCCCGTTGCTGGATGGGAGCTAAATCCGGGCAATAATTTCGCGATGATGCGAAATTACGGGTAATGAGCGAAGTTTCATAACAATTTATTGAATTTTAAGGGATTACGTTTTCAGGGATGTCGTCTCACAAAGCGGAAAACACACACACATAAACTCACAGAAGGGGAAAGAGACGACGGATGGAGGGATTTAATTATAAATCCCGATTGCTTTGTTCCTTTTTTTAAAAAAAATCCCAAATATTTTTATTTCAACTTGAAATTGTCGTGGAAATTATCTAACACTAAAAAATATAAATAATTAAATTAACTCTTGGATCTTGGAGGCTTTCACTTCGTGGTACATTTTCAATTTTGATATAAAGAAAACACTTAACTTTTTTATACCACTTTTATTATAAAAAAGTTAAGTGTTTTCTTTATATCAAAATTAAATTAACATTTAAAAAAATCAATATATCTATTAATGTAAATATCCATGCAAATTTTAATAAAATAAATTTTAAATTCTCTTGAAAATCGGCTAATAACCCGAAACTAATAAATTAAAGACGACGCAAGCGCCACCAATTTCCGTTCAGTCGCCTTCATAAGATTTGTATCCTAATAAGTGGATTCCAATTCTTCTGATTGTATTCCAATAATCGTCTAACACACTGATGAGGTTCGAAAAACCGAAATGGCCATCACTAGTTATCCATACGCTAGATGAATGGTGACTGAACGTTTCATTAAATATGAACCCGAAACTAGTCTAGTAAAGTGTTTAATTTTTTTTAAATTAGTATATTCGGGGTTATTCTATTTTCACTAATTTAAAAAAATTAAACACTTTCAAGGATTCTCTGGGATACCCCCTCCTGTGGGAAGCTTAACACTTCCCTTACAGAATAACCCCGATTATCAATATTTTAACAAATTTAAACACTTTTAACGTGTACGTTATTGTTTTATCATCACAGCCTACGCAGTTTATGTAATAAATATACATAGAAAGTGGAGTTAATTAATAACGTACACGTTAAACATAAAATTTCCCGTACGGAATAGCCCCGTATATATATTTATAAATAATACCATTAATAGTGTTTTGAAATTACAAAGTAATTTCATCATATCTGCTTCCATTGATCCGAAGCATTATGGTGTAATAATCGCAAAGGGGCTGTTAATTGCGAGAGCGCTAAAAATTGCCCGTATGCTGTTTTTTTTTTTTTTTCATTTTTAATGGAGATTGATTATAGTGAAGGTTCGTGCGTGTAAGCGGTTTTAATGACTGAATTATTTGTTGCAGTTAGCTGCGCTTAAAGCGAAATGCTTAATATTTACAACAAAAGGAATAATTGTAAATTATTATGTTATTTTTGTTTATAAATAATTTCCTTGCGCCTCCGCTATGGTGGATGCGCCCGGCACAAAAAATCCGTGAGTAATTTCAACTCGTATCAAAAAGCAATCTCCGCAAATCGAATCCACTTTATTATATAAATATTAATATTTTTATAAAATATTAATGTTTTTATAAAAAAACCTTTATTGGCATTTCCAAAAAAACAAAAAAACTACATCACATTACTATGATTATTCAAATTAAATTTACTTTCTTTTCTACTTTTAATATTTTTATAAATACTAACCATTTCAATTAAATATAAAAAAAATTGACGAATCGTAAAATACTGATCACTGAGGCTTCTACTTCGTCATACATTGTGTAAGATTATAATAAAACACTTTTTTGACTATATATAACCATTATACAAACAAAGTTAAAGAATCGTAAAATAGTTTTGGCAAATAGGGAAATATATTGATAAAAACAATTGAAGATTAGGAAATATAATTGAGATAAAGGGAATTATATTTTATATATTTTGTAACAGAACTGAAAAATTATTCTGATTATAAGAAAATATTTTTTGTAAGGCAGAAAGATTTCTATAGCCGAGACACCTACATGTTTTGATTGTTGAGGCTTTTAATTGTTGAAAGTTCATTTTAACTTTTAATTTTAGCTTTTATAAATAAAACGCTCACTTTCAAACTTTAAAGATGTATATATATATATATATATATATATATTAATTCTTTAAATATCACAGATCAAGTGAATAATAATAAAAAATAGGTTATTTATTTATTTATTTATTTACAACCCAACAGACTCGAAAGTCCAATTACAGGGCTATATCAGTAATACATTACATTGATACAATACAAAGAAACTATAATATAACATAATATAAGAATACATTGATAATTAACTTAAGATGTAATTTGAATACATACAATTTATTGTTATTATTATTTATTATTTTTTTTATTTTTCAAGTGAATAATAATAAAAATAGTTTATTTTTATTATTATTTATTATTTTTCCACTTCCATTATTAAAAACTCTACAAAAAACCACTTCCACTGCAATCCCCTTCTTTGTTTTCGCATTACTTCTATTCGAATTGCGAAATAGAAAAAAAAATCGCCGCGATTGAATCGAGATCAAACAAAAAAGAAAAAGGGGTAGGACACAAAGGCGCACGCAAAATAGCACTTGTCGCGCGTAATTCTTCGGAAGCCCCTCGTGGGCTCGCAATGCAACTGCAAGTCTGCTGCAGCGGCACCAATTTCCCCCTTCCTCCTCTTCGCGTTTCATATAATGAAGAAACTCTCTTTCCGCCGGGGGAAAACGAAAACGGAAAACGGAAAGAAAGGGCAAAAGGCGGGGTACCCTCTTTCGTATTGATTTTTTTCGAGAGATGCGTGAGGGATGGAAAGCGAGTGGCATTCAGGGGTATATTATGTGGGGTATATATGCGTAATATTTGCTCGGTATGGAGGGTACGGGGTTACTTATATGACGGTTCGGTTTAGTTCAGTTCCTGATGCGAGGGGTGGAATGGAGAGGTGAGGGGGGGGGAGGGGAGGGGAAGCGGGTTGCCTCAGGTCAGGGACCTTTCGTCTGGGTCCACCCTTCCTTCCTTCATCAGCCCTGCCGGCTATTCCGATACTCTCTTCGGCGCTTCGGGTTAATCAACTTCGGCTAAGTACAAGTCGAACAGGAAATGCACAGAATATTCGAATTATTACACGCAAAAAAAACAAGGAATAAAATTCACAAAAAAATCGAATACATTTCGAAATTATTTAAACAAAAATAGTTGTTCTTTCTCCTGCTATTTTTATTTAAATAATTAAAATCTCCACAACCAACATAAAAACAATTTCAAAATGTAATAAAACTCATTTCTTTAATGTATTGTTTAAAATACGTTTAAAATAATACATTAAGCACTACATTTTTTGATATGATAAATGGCTGTCGGCCAATAGCCTTTCTGCTAAGTTTGATGATTTTTATGGGTGCTATGGACGTATTGTGAGGTGATAGTGATTTATAGTTGGGAATAGAAAAAATATTTAAATAAAAAAAGAGTATTTATTCACTTGGTCAGAGTTATTTCTTCTTTCTTTCTTAATCTTATCCTCTTTTACCCGTATTGGGTGTCAAGGTGGTCAGAGTTATTTAATAAATTAAATTAAAATGAATTTCGAAGTTGAGTTTGTTTTTGGATAGGAAAAGGATGCGTTCATTGATGGAAGTAACTTTGGTCAAGTTATATAGGAAGGTATTTGATGGATTGTTTAGCAGATTAATGAATGTATTCATTAATTAGAAGAATGAGTTTTATTAAATTCAATAAAAATAAATAGTCCCCAACCTAAACCCTTCATAAATTCATCACTTAATTTCACAAAATTCAAGACAAAATTCAAAACAGAGATTTTTCACATAGCTTAAACGAAATAATAGAAAATTTCGCTTTTTAAACATCACTGTTTTAAAACAATTCATCCTGTATAACCTTTTTTTAAATGAAGACAATACACGTGTGTCGTATATGGTGCTTTATTTTTCCTTCTTGTTCTTTTCATTCGAGCAGACAATATGTAAAGCAAGCACAACAGGAAACATTAAATCACGGCCGGTGGTATTTCCACGTTCGCCCGTAACGCAAATTAAGATAATTCGAGCTTGGGCCCGTCCATAAAAAAAATCCGCAATTAATAGCCCGGTAGACAGGTGAATGCATTAACATCCGGCGGTTTTATGTGAGGCGAGCGCAGCGCAACCTGTTAGCCAGCCGAAGCTGAGCCATACCTGAATGGTCCCTTTGTGAATATGATAAATAGGCGCTTTTCCAACGGCTACAAGTGCTCACGCGCTCGCGACTTCCATCTCTTCGATGTTCATTTAGAAAATCAACATACAAAACGCCCGCTTCGAACCCCATTACGCCCCCTCCGTGATAATTTAGAGGGCACTATCTATGCTTAACACTCTCTCTCGTTCTGTGTGTTGATGTGTGTGTGTGTATGTAAAGGAGAGAGGAAATGACATGCACCTCTAACCCATTTACATTTCCACCTTTCCTGAAAACCAGATCCCTATCTCTTGGCCATTATCGTTCTTTAGCTCGCTTTCCCACTCTCTGCAACTTCAATTTGTGATAACACACACACACTCTTGTACGTGTATATATTTTTTTTGCTTTCTGAGGGACGGATTTATCTATTCACACATTTCGTCGTATCAGATAAAAGAAAATATTTTATATGTATGTAAAAGAATAATAAGGATGAAAGACCTCTGGTCGATAGCCATTTCGCAATATCGTTACATATATGTAGTGTAAATAATAATTAATTATGTAAAATTAAGTTATAAAAGATAAAAAAATTATATAAAAGGGCAGAAAGACCTCCGGTCGATAGCCAAAACAGAAAAACCTTGATTTTAAAGTATATACTCATTGTTTGTAAAAATGTAATTGTCTGAATAAATACATATACTAATAAAAAAAATAGATATACTAATAAAAAAAATATAATAATAATCATTTTTAAGGTAAGATGCAGCTGGTATTGTGTTGTCCTACTATAAATGCGCCCTAAGGAAATAAGATGCTACCTGGATCATTCCTCATATCATCATCGTACATTTTTTTTTTCGAAAGGTTTTGAGATAATAAAGCTTTCAGCGAAATTTGCAAGTAATAGAATGAAAGATTTATTCTGAAACAATATTAAGCTGATTTTGCAAAAGTATACAATCTTCAGGCGTACTAATAAATGAATAGATTTTTAGCTCGTCAGCATATAGTAGATGTTTGCACTTAATTACACTCGAGAGGTCGTTAATGAAAAGATTGAAGAGAAGAGGCCCTAGAACAGATCCTTGCGGAACCCCCGAACTAGGAAAGATAGAGTCCGATTTAAAGTTATAAAAGGAACGTAGGTTTCACGATGGGCCCTAGGACTGATCCTTGTGGAACCTCCGAACTAGGAAAGATAGAGTCCGATTTAAAGTTATAAAAGGAACGTAGGTTTCACGATGGGCACTAGGACTGATCCTTGTGGAACCTCCGAACTAGGAAAGATAGAGTCCGATTTAAAGTTATAAAAGAAACGTAGGTTTCACGATGGGCCCTAGGACTGATCCTTGTGGAACCTCCGAACTAGGAAAGATAGAGTCCGATTTAAAGTTATAAAAAAAAAACGTAGGTAATTTCGAATTAGAGGAAAACCCGAAGAGCTCCAGTTTATTAATTAAGACTATGGTCCACTCGATCAAAAGCTTTTGACATATCTGTGTAGATCACATCAATTTGCCCCGATGAATCTAAAGACCTAGCAATGTCATGTGTAATAATAGCAAGATTTATTGTTGTAGAACGTCTAGGAACAAAACCATGCTGTTGTTGAGAAATATAAGATGATGCATGATTATAAATTTGATCATAAAGTGATTTTTCAAAGACTTTGGTAATATGAGTAAAGCAATAGGACGATAATTCTCAATGCTGCTACGATTGAGAGATGTTTTAGGTATAGGGCAAATAGAGGTGATCTTTAATTTATCAGGAAATATGCACTTATTAATTGATATGTTAAAGATAATTGAAAGCGGTTGACAGAGCATGGACGCACAGTATTTAAGTAAAAAGGCAGGTATTTAGTCCCAACTGTAGGAGGTTTTATTAGGAAGTTTTTTTGGGTGATCATACACTGTTTCAGGAGAGATAAAAGAGAAGCTGAATCAGGAATGCTACTGTATGTATACGAATTGTTGATTAGAGGAGATTATGAACGAGGGAGATACACAGATTGGAAATATTCTTTATATTCTTCAGCAATATCAAATTTCGCTGAAAACTTTATTCTCTCAAAAAAAAAAAAAAAAAATATTTACAATCATTTTTTTCCACTTTAATTCCTTCGTTAAATTTACATGTAACCATGTAACGGTTAATGAATCGGCCGTTTAATACAATTCTGTTGAGTTTACAGTCCACGGTTTTTGTGCCGGGCGCAGCCAACACAGTCCTATGAAACATTGTTTGTCATATTTTCAGATTATTTATTTTGACGTTAATTTGTTGCTAAGGATCTTATTAACATATTTTGAAAATATAAAAGTGGGATGTTTCAAAATATTTATAATATCAATCAATAAGAAATTGAATTTGGTTGTGTGCCCGGCGCATCCACCATAACTGAACGCCGGGCACAGAACGAAAGGTTTCCAGCCGTAGGGTAACTTCACATCGGTTCGGACAACTTATAAATACGATCTTTTCAGCTGTTGATTTTTAAAGAATATAGCTAGATTTTCACACAAAAATATTGCTTTAGAACACTCGAGAACACCAGAAAAAAAAATCATAAAATTAAAAAGTAAATGTCAGCGAATTTTTGAAGGCCCAATTTATGTGCAGACTGAGTGAAAATTATTTTAAAAAAAACTCAAATTTTTACAGTTCATGCTTACATTCTT
This sequence comes from Philonthus spinipes, assembly GCA_963082785.1. Classification (NCBI taxonomy): domain Eukaryota; kingdom Metazoa; phylum Arthropoda; class Insecta; order Coleoptera; family Staphylinidae; genus Philonthus; species Philonthus spinipes. The sequence continues at coordinate 20,720,320 of OY720315.1, forward strand.
TAGATACATTTTGATATAATTTGAGGTCGATTTATATAAAATTTAAGAAAAATGTCAGCCAATTTTTGAAAGCCCAATTTATGAGCAGACTAACCGAAAATTATTTTTTTTTTTTTAAAGCCAACTTTTTACAGTTCATGCTTGCATTCTTTAGATACATTTTGATATAATTTGAGGTCGATTTACATGAAATTAAAAAAAAATGTCAGCCAATTTTTGAAGGCCCAATTTATGAGCAGACTGAGTGAAAACTACTTAAAAAAAGCCAAATTTTTACAGTTCATGCTTGCATTCTTTGGATACATTTTGGTATAATTTGAAGTCGATTTACGGATTTTCGCAGAAGTTCCACTTTCTTTTCATACCCTTTACTATAATTTCAAAATTCGGTGATTTTTTGTCTCTCGAAAATTAAAAAAAAAATCACAAAGGTTCTCATTGATTATAAAAACAAAGTGGACTACTTAGATTTGCAAAAAATTGTCATTTTCAATAATTTACGCTCACCCAACCAAAGTGAATTATGAAAGAATTGAGAAAAATAACATACTGAATTTGTTATATATATATATATATATATATATATATATAGCACTAATTATAATTAATTAGATGCAGACCTTCTTTCTGGCTATTTGGTCCAGGGAAGCGCATTTAATTTTATTCAAATTTTGATCATGCTCAATCTTCAGGCAATTAATTATATCAAAGTTTTTTTCATCATCTTTAATGTTACGCCATTAATTTCCATTTTTTTTTTTTGTAACTTAGATTATTAATTATATATGAGATCTAATAAAAAGAGAACAGAAGAGTTTTATTTAGCGGACTTATTAATTATATATGAGATTTAATAAAAACAAATCAGAAGAGTTTATTTTGCGGACTTAAAGAAACATTTTTATAGAAAACTAAAAATATTTCAGACTTAAAGGCAGTAACAATTGTTTGTCGTCGATTTGCAGTTGCTAAAAAAGTATTAAAACATTTAGTAACAGACTGAGTTTTAGCAGAGAAGAGGTCCTAAACTGGAGCCTTGCGGAACTACAGATTTGACCGAAATAAAATTAAATTATGAAAGACCTTTTTTTTGGATAAGCAAGTGTTTGGAAAAAATCTGATATATATATAATAATAATAATAATAATAATAAACTAAAGAATTTTGTTTCTTGGTAGGAAAATTAATGAAATAAATTCAAATTATATATGATTTACGGATGTGAAGTTAGCCATTGATTTCAGCCATAGATTTTCAAATTTCATTATTTCTATACATATTCAAGATAAATAGATTGTTTTTACTTTAATATTCTATTATTTGCTTCCCTGTGTGCTGAATCCGTATTTGTTACTAACTCTTTTATGGAGGGAGGGCGCACTTTGAGATATTTTAAAAGTTTTCCGACCGCTATCTCAGACTGGCGACTAATATTGTTTCTTTTTTTTTTCGTATGATAAAAGTAAGGTGGTCCGAATTTTATTTGTTTAAATCATAGTTTAATGTGTGCTGAATCCATATTTGTTGCTAACTTTTTTATAGAAGACGGCGCACTTTGATTTTTTTTTAATTTTATTATTTAAGGGTGTGATAAAAAATATTAAGGGTTGAAAATTGGTTTGCTTGTATCACAGTTTGTTAATTTAACGTTTTATTTACACCCTAAATTAAAAACAATCTATTTATCTTGAATGTGTATAGAAATAATGAAATTTGAAAATCTATGGCTGAAATCTATGGCTAACTTCACATCCGTCATTTCCTAGTAGTAGAAGAAGATAGTCAACCTTGACCTTTATCAATGTCAAGATGGCCCCGTGAAAGGAGGAGGCCCGTAATCAAGGTCATGATCATAAATTCAAGGCTATATTAGGAGGCCCGAAATCGGTTTGGCGCGAAGCGCGAGAGATTATGATCTTCCGAAGGTTGGACGGTGAATGACCTAAACATGAGTAAGTAGCTATTGTTACAGGCTTATGTTTGCCTTTGACGTTCGAAAGGGTTCATGATTTTACAGAGAGTTATTGATGTTTAGGGTCTAGATCAATAAATCAAACTTATGGCTGTAGATATGGTAATTGATAGACCTTGCTAGGTTTTTGGCTTTTGCCAGAACAAGACAGGCTCAGTGAAACCTTGCTAAATTGTACCTACAAAATCATCGGTTGAAATTCGAAAACCAAATTAATTAGGTCAAAAAAGAGAGTTAATCTCAATGTATCTTACTGAGAGAGTTAATCTCAGTGTATCTTACTGAGATTAACTCTCTTTTTTGACCTAATCAATTTGGTTTTCGAATTTCAACCGATGATTTTGTATAATTGAATGAGAAAAAAAAAATGTGTAAAATATCATCTCTTCAACCATTAAGACGTTTCATGCGGTGTTCTTTATTTTGCGTAACATCCGCCGTGTCGGATTAATTCCGTTATTTATTTAGCGGTTGAAACGCTCATTTATTGTACGGTTTGCCGGCGCGCAAGGCAAACGTGGGATTCGGTTATTTATTATATATATATGAACGGTTGCCTTGTATAAAGGGTGCGTGAAATATGAGGAGCGGAGAGTGGCACGGCGCCCATTTATCAGCAACATTAACAAAGGTTTTTGTCGGCCATTAAAACGGTCCGTGATACAGAATCGCATTACGTTATTTAGGCTGAATTTAATGGATCCAAAAATGTTATGACGGCCCTCTTGTTACGATCTATTTACCGTTTGTCAGTGTGTCTGTGAGTGTTTGTGTGTGCCAGCGGGGGTTTTTACACGCTTCATCGGCGATACAAAAAAAAATATATATATATAAAATTATTGATCCAACGTATATTTAAATGCCTGCTTGTAAATATTGACACAGATCTATATGAATACGTTTATTGGATTCGGCGAAGCTCGTTCCCATGGTGGGTGTACCGGGAGAATCTCACCCTCCCCCGGGGGGTGCAGCACATGATTCATTCCCCCGGAATGAATTTCCACCCCCTCGTCCTTGTCCTTGTCGTTGTCCTAACATGCTAAGCGAATTCATATTTCAAACTATTAGCTTCCTGTCCACTTGCAGATTGAAGGAGGAGGAGGAACAGTGTGCACAGGAGGGAGGCGGCCGCACATCATTTATCAAATTCCAGGGGCGCGCGCGAGATAGGGGCCGGGGGTGGCTGCGGCGTGATGGAAATTCTGGTGCGCGCAGTAGAGAAAAAAAAATATGCCGGATGAAATTTGATTACGAAATCAAATTTCCATTTGAATTGAAATTGGCAGAAAGATGAATTGATTTTTAATAAATACAGAATCTAAGAAAGGAATGTAAAAATTTACAATCGCAGCTCGTTTTATTTTTGTAGCTTTCTTAATGCATTACATTAAGTCGATTAATCTAATTTCAGGAAGCTAATCCTGAAATTACGACTTTTTGTATTTGCAATATACTGAAATTTAGATTAAAATTCGTGTTTCTCGCATAAATTTGAAAATATCTCAAAAACCGTCGATGGGGTATTTTTAGATCTTTGCATATTCTGAAAGATTAAGGTTTACTTAATATCCTCAGAAAGTTTCATGAAGCTACTCCACAAAATACGCAAATTACAATTTTTTGTATTTTCGATATACTGAAATTTAGATTAAAATACGTGTTTCTCGCATAAATTTGAAAATATCTCAAAAACTGCAGATGGGGTATTTTTAGCTTTTTGCATATTCTGAAAGATGAAGGTTTAGTTAATATTCCCAGAAAGTTTCATGAAGCTACTCCTCAAAATACGCAAATTACGATTTTTTGTATATGCATTATTAATAAATTTAGATTAAAATTAATGTTTCTCGCATAAATTTGAAAATATCTCAAAAACTGCAGATGGGGTATTTTCAGCTTTTTGCATATTCTAAAAGATGAAGGTTTAATTAATATTCCTAGGAAGTTTCATGAAGCTACTCCTCAAAATACGCAAATTACGATTTTTTGTAATTGCAATATACAGAAATTTTGATTAAAATTCGTGTTTCTTCGCATAAATTAGAAAATATCTCAAAAACTGCAGATAGGGTATTTTTATATTTTTGCATATTCTGAAAGATGAAGGTTTAATTAATATCTCCAGAAAGTTTCATGAAGCTACTGCTCAAAATACGCAAATTACGATTTTTTGTATTTTCAATATTCAGAAATTTAGATTAAAATTCGTGTTTCTTGCATAAATTTGAAAATATCTCAAAAACTGCAGATGGGGTATTTTTAGCTTTTTGCATATTCTGAAAGATGAAGGTTTAGTTAATATTCCTAGAAAGTTTCATGAAGCTACTCCTCAAAATACGCAAATTACGATTTTTTTAATTGCAATATACAGAAATTTAAATTAAAATTCGTGTTTCTTCGCATATATTTGAAAATATATCAAAAACTATCGATGGGGTATTTTTTCTTTTTTGAATATTCTGAAAGATGAACGTTTAATTAATATCTCCAGAATGTTTTATGAAGCTACTTTTCAAAATACGGAAATTATGATTTTTTTAAAATTTACAGATCACTCACAAAGAACAAAACTTCCCCACAATCGCGTTGGTGTATTTTTATTTAAACTTTCCATTTGAATGTTCGTACCGAACACACACTCACATACAAAAAAATCGTTGTTTTAATTATAATTCCATTGAATTCCTCCCCCGCGCCGAACCGCGCTCGAAACCTACATGTGCGAAGGAGTGTATTTGAAGTAAAATTCAGTGGTTGCCATCGGCCAACCAAACCAAACATGTCGTTTAGGACGGCCATTATTATTTTAATTAAAGGCAAACATTGAGCGGTTGTATTGCGGCGCTGTGGAACCCCATTATGTGCCACGGCAAAAATAATAATAGACACTCCCCCGCGCGCGCCTCCCTTCCACCGTTTCCCTTATCCTCCGGCGCGAAATAAAAAAAAATGGAAAGTTTAAATTCACCGCATTATTCAAATGTTGCTCGGGATATTTTATGATGTAATTCACAACACTCGATGTATTTTCTTTGGTTATAGTTGTTTGTTGGGTTATTGCATTGTTTATTCAAAGTTATATCCAGAAGTTTGAAGCAAAAGAGCAAGATGGGGAGTATTTTTAAATGGTGCATTTTTAATGAAAATAATATGCGATTGGATAAAATCATCATGATGGTTGCGACCGCAACTGCGTGGTAATTCATAATAGTAAGTGTTTATTCAGTGATTAGATACAAATTTACTAAATTGTTTTAATAAATGAATAATGTATTTTATTTATTTATTTATTAAAACAAACGTATTAGTAAAATTGTATCTAATCACTGAATAAACACTTACTATTTTTTTTTTAATAATATTTAATATTCAACTGTTTCGAATTTACTTTCACTACAATCGTTTCGCTATGCTGTAGCTTTATCGGGTGAAAAATTAAAAAAAAATATAGTGAAAGTATAATTTTATATATATAATAATTAATTATATAATATATCTGCAGACACGTGTTTCGGGATCTATTCCTCGTCAGTACAGCTATGCCTTACATCTTTTTATTTATTTATTTATTTCCCACATAGGAATGTTCATCTTGCGTGTGGACGGAGGTTCAATGACGACTACCTGCCTTCCCCCCGCTAACGCGCGCTTATATAGCGTGTAGACGCTTGCTTCTCGAATTTTCTAGAAGTTTCCATGACAGCATGTTTACCGTCGCGCGCTCGGTAGAACATTCCAGACAGTTCTTTCCAGTTGCTTCTTTCACTTTCGTTACAATATATTTAGTAAAAAGTAAATGAAAAAAAGATAAGTGTTTTCACTTTGTTTCAGTTATACAACATTAAAATGAAGTTTATGTGGTGTAGTTGGTAATACACTCAGCTAGAAATCGGGGGACATGGGTTGAAATCCCTCCAGAGATGTTTGTTTTCCACTCTATATTTAAATTATATCTCAATGTTGTAAATTTCTTTAATTTTCGTTAAAAAAGCATGTCCATTATCCGAATAACGATGTATAACGAAGTGAAGGAATTAAAAATTAATAAAATCGATTTAGATTATGTACAGGCGCTAAAGTGAAATGAAAACACATTTTTTTTATATGTGCGAGGTGTAAAAGGGGGTGGTGGTTGCATGACGGGCCTGAATTATTGTCGTTTTGTGACAATATTAATGCATGCATAAATGATTTATTCAAATCATAGCTTATCAATAATGTACGATCGCCCCAGCGGATGACGGGCCGTTTTCTGGGCGCGAAATCGCCCTCTAAACGCATAAATATTGTATGATGCACGATAATCCATTCGGCATTAAGGCTCTTTCTTAATTCACCACATGAGCGCGTAATGAGACCCGGACAGCGGAGATAAGCCATATTTCAGGGGGGTGTTTGGCTGTACACACGCGCGAGCCGTAATACGTAATGTTTGTGCGCGTGGTTTTGAAAGGGATGGGGGCTGCCTTTGGGGATTACGGGAGAGCGCCTCGGGTCAAGTATGAGAACAGAAATGTGTTTGACCGGGGGGCGATCGCTTTTGTACTTAGTCGTGTTTTGCGGGAGGATGACCCACAGCGATACACCCCTCGATATAAACCAATTAGTATTGTAGTGTATTATTTCCGATTTCTATGGTTTTCGGGGGTGGGGAGGAGATTTTGGGGCGCGCCGATGAAACGTATTATCGGAATCAGAATGCTTGGCTTCATCGCCTGAGGATATCAATGTGAAACAATGCAATTGTAGCAATTACAAAAATAATAATTATTATGATAGATTTACCACAATTTTTCATATATGAATAAATAAATAAATATATTAACTCATAAAAGCAAAACCATAAACTAATTTGATAATTTTTTTTGTGCATATACATACATAAACATCTTTATTTCTGAGATTGGAATATAAAATTACAATACAATATCTAACAATACACTAACATTCACAATATATTTCCAACTCTGAAACTGGCTATCGACCAGTTTGTGCATATATTTATCTATTTTTTATATAAAATACCAAATCTAAATATGCAAAATTACAACTGGTATACAATAATACAAAAAAATATTTATTTACAGAATATACTTACGTAATGTAAGTAAAAAATATATTTCAAACAATGCATTGTAGAAATGAAATGCCGTCCTTTTGAATTAACACGATTCATCTATTGAAATCAGCGCTGGAAGTATCGCAGGGGTAGTGAATTTCTGGCTCTACACTTCTAGCCTCCGATATCTCACTCATATGACTATTTCTTATGTGTTAAGGAAGCAGTTTACATCCCGCCTCTATCAACAACCCTGAACGATCTGTGGAACCGTATCACAGTTGTCAGTGGACTCATTGAACATTTACAATTTATTAAAAACATACTGAGACGTAGAGAGGAACATATAACGATGTTATATAAGACTAAATAAATAAATAAATAAAAACTTAGAAATTTCCTCCATCCATGGCTACAAAGTTTTTTTTAATTTTGGATTTGTACTTTAATAAATATCAATTTTAAATCATTTATAATAACCCTTTATTATTAAAAAAAATATCCATAGGTTAATTATTATAACAATAAAGTACAGTAAACACTGAACTATGATACATCAATGCAATTCAATTTTTTTTTCTCCATTCACCGGAAGCGATCAATCATACGCGCTGCATAAGGGGCCACCTCAGTGGCGGAATTGCATGTGCACAATTATACGAAGCCCCGGCGTCTTAAGAAGGGGGTGATAGAAATGATGGCGTTTGGTGCAAGATCGTGGGGGCTCCGGAACGGCCTACGGGCGCCCTCCCCGGGGAATGATTTCGGATGTTGGCGTATTTGATTTGTTGTGCGAGGGATTACCCCGTCTGACAGTACATACATCTTCCGGTCCATCCTGGATTTCCACAATTCCGAAAATAAAAATATAAATGATACAAGCGAAATGTAATAAGAGAAAAAAAGCGGATGGGGAGAATACATGAAAAATGTAATTGTTTTTTTTTTTAAACACAATCGATTTAATCAATTACTTAATAATAATGTTCATTTCACACCATCTGTACGTCAAATCCGGTACTTCTCCACTCATGCAAGCGCCATCTATACACCATATTGTAAACTTCTACACAAGCACTGCAATTATTTGCTGTGTTAATTAATATCGCAAGAAAGTTTCATGAAGCTACTCCTCAAAATACGCAAATTACGATTTTTTGTATTTGCAATATATTGAAATTTAGATTAAAATTCGTGTTTCTGGCATAAATTTGAAAATATCTCAAAAACTGCGGATGGGGTATTGTTAGATTTTTACATATTCTGAAAGAAGAAGGTTTAATTAATATTTCCAGAAAGTTTCATGAAGCTACTCCTCAAAATACGCAAATTACGATTTCTTGTATTTGCAATATATTGAAATTTAGATTAAAATTCGTGTTTCTGGCATAAATTTGAAAATATCTCAAAAACTGCGGATGGGGTATTTTTAGATTTTTACATATTCTGAATGATGAAGGTTCAATTAATATCTCCAGAAAGTTTCATGAAGCTACTCCTCAAAATACGCAAATTACGATTTTTTGTATTTGCAATATATTGAAATTTAGATTAAAATTCGTGTTTCTGGCATAAATTTGAAAATATCTCAAAAACTGCGGATGGGGTATTTTTAGATTTTCACATATTCTGAATGATGAAGGTTCAATTAATATCTCCAGAAAGTTTCATGAAGCTACTCCTCAAAATACGCAAATTACGATTTTTTGTATTTGCAATATATTTAAATTTAGATTAAAATTCGTGTTTCTGGCATAAATTTGAAAATATCTCAAAAACTGCGGATGGGGTATTTTTAGATTTTCACATATTCTGAATGATGAAGGTTCAATTAATATCTCCAGAAAGTTTCATGAAGCTACTCCTCAAAATACGCAAATTACGATTTTTTGTATTTGCAATATATTGAAATTTAGATTAAAATTCGTGTTTCTGGCATAAATTTGAAAATATCTCAAAAACTGCGGATGGGGTATTTTTAGATTTTTACATATTCTGAATGATGAAGGTTCAATTAATATCTCCAGAAAGTTTCATGAAGCTACTCCTCAAAATACGCAAATTACGATTTTTTGTATTTGCAATATATTGAAATTTAGATTAAAATTCGTGTTTCTGGCATAAATTTGAAAATATCTCAAAAACTGCGGATGGGGTATTTTTATATTTTTACATATTCTGAATGATGAAGGTTCAATTAATATCTCCAGAAAGTTTCATGAAGCTACTCCTCAAAATACGCAAATTACGATTTTTTGTATTTGCAATATATTGAAATTTAGATTAAAATTCGTGTTTCTGGCATAAATTTGAAAATATCTCAAAAACTGCGGATGGGGTATTTTTAGATTTTTACATATTCTGAAAGATGAAGGTTTAATTAATATCTCCAGAAAGTTTCATGAAGCTACTCCTCAAAATAGGCAAATTACGATTTTTTGTATTTGCAATATATTGAAATTTAGATTAAAATTCGTGTTTCTGGCATAAATTTGAAAATATCTCAAAAACTGTGGATGGGGTATTTTTAGATTTTTACATATTCTGAAAGATGAAGGTTTAATTAATATCTCCAGAAAGTTTCATGAAGCTACTCCTCAAAATACGCAAATTACGATTTTTTGTATTTTCAATATTCAGAAATTTAGATTAAAATTCGTGTTTCTCACATAAATTTGAAAATATCTCAAAAACTGGGGATGGGGTATTTTTAGATTTTTACATATTCTGAATGATGAAGGTTCAATTAATATCTCCAGAAAGTTTCATGAAGCTACTCCTCAAAATAGGCAAATTACGATTTTTTGTATTTGCAATATATTGAAATTTAGATTAAAATTCGTGTTTCTGGCATAAATTTGAAAATATCTCAAAAACTGTGGATGGGGTATTTTTAGATTTTTACATATTCTGAAAGATGAAGGTTTAATTAATATCTCCAGAAAGTTTCATGAAGCTACTCCTCAAAATACGCAAATTACGATTTTTTGTATTTTCAATATTCAGAAATTTAGATTAAAATTCGTGTTTCTCACATAAATTTGAAAATATCTCAAAAACTGGGGATGGGGTATTTTTAGATTTTTACATATTCTGAATGATGAAGGTTCAATTAATATCTCCAGAAAGTTTCATGAAGCTACTCCTCAAAATACGCAAATTACGATTTTTTGTATTTGCAATATATTGAAATTTAGATTAAAATTCGTGTTTCTGGCATAAATTTGAAAATATCTCAAAAACTGCGGATGGGGTATTTTTAGATTTTTACATATTCTGAAAGATGAAGGTTTAATTAATATCTCCAGAAAGTTTCATGAAGCTACTCCTCAAAATACGCAAATTACGATTTTTTGTATTTGCAATATGCAGAAATTTAGATTAAAATTCGTGTTTTTTTTGCAAATATTTTAATAATAATGTTCATGTCGCACCATCTATACGTCAAATCCGGTACTTCTCCACTCATGCAACGCCATCTATTCACCATATTGTAAACTTCTGTACAAGCACCATAATTATGTGTGAATCGAAATTTACATGAACAAAATACACGAGGAGATTGTTTAGAAAAAGCCTCTAACAAATAGTTTTTCATTGTTAATAATAAATAGTAGGCTGAAAGACCTCCGGTCGATAGCCGATTCATCATCTACAGAATATAATTCTAATTTTTGTATATTTTTGTACATACATATACACATTTGAATAAAGATGGTTTGTTGGTTAATAAATAGCTTATTTTGCGCCATCTATACGTCAAGTCCGGTACTTCTCCTTTCATACAAGCACCATCTACACGCCGGATCGTAAACTTCTGCACAAACACCATAATTATGAGTGAATCTAAGCTTATGTGAACAAAATACGGGGGGAGATTGTTTAATAATGTTTTAAAAGATTAATCATAATAAATTAAAGACGACGCAAGCGCCATCTTTTGCCTAATTTCAAGTGGCATCGTCAACGATTTGGGTCTACAAAGTATACGACCGAGAATCATTGTTTCGTCCACTAAATGAAGGCAAACTTGTCCTGTTTATGCGAACAGGAAACGAAATTCACATTTAATGAAATATTCAGCCTTCATTGACGAGGAAGGCCCTCCTTTAGTGGACGAAACAATGATTCTTGCTCGTCTACTTTTTAGAACCAAATCATTGATGATGCCACTTGAAATTAGGCAAAAGATGGCGCTTGCGTCGTCTTTCGTTTATTATGATTAATATAAGGTATATAATCACAATACAAAATCCGTTTAGCCTCCATCAAGGCATTGCACATGGAACACACTAATCTGATGAAATTCGAAAAAACAAAACTAGTTATCCATACGCTAGATGAATGCTGGCTGAACATTTCATTAAATTTTAATTGGTTGTTTAAAAGTGTTTTAGAGGCTTCTTGTTTGTAACAAATAGTTTTTCATTTTTAATAATAAATGGCTCAATTTACGCTATCTATACGTCAGGGCCGGTACTTCTCCGCTCATACAAGCCCTACTTATACAAACTCTGTAATTAAGTATGAACTGAAGGTTACACCAAAGAGGATATTATAATATTATAATATCCTCTTTGGTTACAGGAATAAAACGCATGGGAAAAATTGTTTAATATTGTTTATAAAGAATTGTGCAATCATTACGAACAAAAAATGCTCGAGTAAAAATTCTGAAACTCATAGTTTTTTTTTAATTGGTTGATAGACGTAGCATTCAGTTACTGAAAATCTATTTTAACTTTTTATAAATTAATTTTAAATAAACACAATTTTGAAAATGAAATAATTTTATATAAAATTAATTTAAAAAAGTTTTGTATTTTATTTTTAAAATTGATTTACTACTTTGCAGGAAAATTTATTAAATATATTCGCATGTGGAAAATTATTTTCGATTTGTTTGGACAAAAAAATATTCCATATTGTTGCAGTTAAATATTACGCTACTAATTCTTTTTACAATTTGTAATCTTTATTGGTATATTTTATTCTTTTCGTATCGATATTTGTACTGATATTTATTTATATTTATATTCATGTTTGTCTTGCTATTATAATAATAATAATAATAGTCTTTATTTTATTTTATTTTCTACGATACAATTGATATACAATGGTAAATATACAAACTTAAAACAAATCTTTGTAGAAAACCCTTAGGTGGAGATCAGAAAAATGCTTCCAAGAAGTATATCTGCTTTTATCTCAACCTAATTTAATAGAAAATAATACATCTTACGACAAAGTATATATATTATTTTTATATTACTATTACAATTCAGATTATAATGTAAAATTATTTTGTATGATCTTGTAATTGGGCTACTGTTTCCTGTTGGGTAATAAATTATTATTATTTTAAAAAAATACCTCGAAGGATCCATTTAAAAAAAATATTCTGAATAAAAGCGAATTTATCATTAACCCCACGAGTAGTTGTGGAAACTACTCGTGGGGTAAATAATAAATTGTATAAAATTGTATAAAAACCCATATGTTACGACTTGAATTCATCTCCATCAATTCGTACTCGATTTTTTCCGAGCGTTTAGCTTTCGGGACAAACAGCGCGGCGTTGTGAATTGCGGCCAATTATACAGACACCCCTTAGGCCGGAACGGAGAGGACACAGACAATACGCGCCCGAAATCGAGGACCTTCATCGAGGGGTGAATCGGGGGCCTTTTATTCGGGTTAATGCGCGCTGGCCCAATGAATATGGAACGCTAAATATAATAATACAAATAATATACGTTCCTACCCCACACACATCAAAGGACGAGAGGGTCGTTTTCTCACTCGGAGAACGATGATTTATGAAGTTGCATTCACGTTTTTGATTACCGTTTGTCGAATGTGTACACACACATGCACGCTTGTATTTGCACACTTGCGTGATTTTTTTTTATTTTGAAGAGGGGGGAATATAAATCCATGTGTGTTTAGGTTGAATCTGAAGGTTTATACTAGTAAATTATTAACAGATTTTAATAAATGTGTGTTATGAAGTGGAAGCTTTACTATTTCAATATTTTCTACTAAATAATTTACTTTTTTTTCTTATATACTTGTATCTTTAATTTGTAATACTGTTTGTAATATTTTTTAATTAAAATTAAATTTTTAATAATAATAATAATTAATTAAGACTAACTAAAATATATATATTTAACATCTTTATTGACAAATAACGTAACATTTTACAATATGTAGTATGTGTGTTTACAATATTTATAGAATTATTTCAATTTGTCATGTAACTGTCATTGTCAAATGGCTATCGACCCGGGGTCTTTCTGCCTTAACTAAAATATTAAATACCAAAATTATATATATATATAAGTAATCTAAAATCCCCATCTACCATAATGATGGTGTAGGGCTGTAATACCAAAATTACCAGCAAGAATATGACTATTGCTATTAACACCTAGGCAGTAGCTGCGTTAAGCTATTCATTTGGAATAGTTATGTGGTCCAATACAGATTTGGAAGAACGCGAAGACTACTAAAGAAGTGCAGATGTCACCACCCTAAATCTGCAACAGAACGAATATACTTATCTACACTTTGATCTTAGTCATAGGCCGAGAAGCGATGAATATACTTATCTAGAAATTAAGGGCTTAACCAACATAGCTTGTATATGAAAAAAAAAAACTAACAGTACGGAAAACTTTCTTGAATCCGAGAATGAAGTAATTAGGCATGCTAGAAAACTAGATGTTAAAGATAATATTTCTTTATTCAGATAATCGAGTAAAAATATAAAAAAAAACAGTGAAACAAATCAAATGTTTTAATTAAAATATACCTTAATTAGTTCAAAAATGTTTCACCACGGGTTAAGTGAGAAGTTAATTATTAATTAATAAATTATTTCCACATTTAGCTCTGTGATTTCTGACTTACGTTGCGTAAGTACGTTAAATAAATGCACATTAAAACAACTACTTTCAGGGTAAATACCCCGACGGACATTGAGTTACATAATGTACACCGTCTGAATACTCTTTTCTCTTTATAAAAAAAAGAGATTATGTATTACTGAGATATCAGATTGTTCTCTATCTATTTTTCTCCCTCTTTCTCTCTCTCTCTCTCTATTTTTCTCCCTCTTTCTCTCTCTCTCTCTCTCTATTTTTCTTCCTCTTTCTCTCTCTCTCTCTCTTTACCTTTCCTTCTTTCTCCCTTTCTGTGTGCACTTCCCCGTAGCCAAGCCTGAAAGCGTTAGGGTTGCGGGCATTACACGAAACCGTTTTGTACCGAGTTGCATTCTGTGAAAGGGAGTGTGGTTGCTGGCGCGAGAGTAGTAGGGGGACGGGACGGGTTGATTCGGGTCGGGATTTGCGCGCAGCAATATGCAATCTGCGGCCAGTGTTGATCTATTTATTACGCTCAAATTGAACCCGAATAACACGTTTGATTGACGGACACGAATTAAAATGCATTAAGGGGTGGCTTTCTCCACGCACCGGATCCACGCTGTAATCTTTCACTGAGTCGATAATGGTGATTCGATGTTTTCGTTATTGCGGAGTTTCGAGTGGCAACTGAAAAATGAAAATTATAAAAAAATGAAACGATTGCGAGAAATATTTTAATAAACGAATAAAATATTTTTGATTTTCAACAATTTTCTGTTTAAATAAAAAATGATTTCAAAATAATTCAAATCATTTTTATTATTTAAAATTTTTAATCATTTTTAATTATTTAAATAACTGCGACCTAGTGAACAAATACTCTTTTCTATTTATTTTTGTGTTACATGTGTATATTTTTTTTGTAATATTCAACTTACTTTATACGAATGTTTATTCATTCTGTGTCTGTATGTAAAGAAATAAATAAATATAATTTTCTATTTCATTTCATAATTATAAAAAGAAAATCTAATTTTTATTTATTTAATTCACTACAATTATTTCGCTGCTCTTTAGCTTCTTCAGGTGAAGAATTTTATTAATATTAAAAGAAAAAAAAAAAGAATCATTACTTTAAGTACTTATGTAACATAAGTCAAAATGTCACAGTAGCTAAAGAGGAAATAATTTATTAATTAATTATTTTCAAATTATTTTTATTTAAGTCCCCAATAATAACCATTAAATATACCTCGATACGCCCATCCCTTCACTGTAAATAACTAGGTATACTTTTTGATTCTAAACTCTCCTTCAAACCACATATCCTCTGCATTAAATTAAAAAATCAGAACCAGATCTGCCATTTTAGATCCCTGACTTATAAACAGGAAGGAATATCATCAAAAACTGTCATACACGTTTACAAATCCATTTGTTGCTCCCTTTTAGATTACGGATCCATCCTCTTTAAATCATATAAAACCCTCATCCTTATATCATCTTCAGGTAACTGAAAGATCTTCCCTTAGAACCGTTACGAAATTTCAACATCCTAATAATCCACTCCATAGTCGCTTTAACTAATTCCTGTACGAATCCACCAAAACCATTCCCATATCCCAGCGCATATTATCTCTTACCACAAAATTTGCCAATAACCCACACAATCATTCCCTTCTTACTAAATTCTGCATCTCTCGCAATCTTAATATCCTTCCCAAGCATAAACATCCTTCAGTTACAGTCCATCAATTCATTTACAAGACAGTTCAGCTAGCTAGTAAAGTATTTATTTGCAAATCACCATAAATTCATGACAGGGCAAAAAGACCTCTGGTCGATGGCCCCTTACAGACTACTAACACATCTATATGTTTGTTAATTGTTGAGGCTTCTACTTTGTTATACATTGTAATTCAATTTTTATAAATGAAACACTTTTTTACTTTTGTTTGAATAACTCGACATAATTCACCTATATGTATTGTAAATATAAATATTTGTAAAGAATTGTAATTCTGCTGTCTGAATAAAGATATTTGTTGTGAAATTAAATACAAAAAGGTTGAAAATAAAAAAATATTTTATTAATTAAAATAATAATCGATTTTCAAAAATTAAGTGGCTCAGTATTTAAAGCGATTGCGAAAATCCTTAGTAGAATTAATTAAAATTGATAACATCGATGTATTATAAAGTCGGAGTAGCTAAAGGAAAAATAAAACCGCAATCAAAATTTGTTAATTGTTAAATCTAAACGATTCGATTTTAATTTCTGAAGAAAATTATAATATATTGAAGGCTATTCTGCATGAAAACCTGATAACTTATTATTTTTAACACCACAATCTAAGTATACCAAATTGACTTTGAATGTGATTATCAATAATATGTAGGACGAAAATTTTGCCAGTGTTATTTATTTGAAAAAAAAAACAGTTAGTTTTCAAATAATGTGTACGTTAAATTTAATGTTTTACATTAAATTTAACCCCAATTATCGCTCTTTTTGAAATACTTTGGCACAAATCTAAACAAAAAAAAACAATAAATATAGAATAATTCAGGACAGACTAACACCTTCATACAAACTTATAATTGTATTATACAGTGCATTTTTTTTATCTAGGCCTCATAAGGATTTACATAGAAAAATCTTTTCATCGTGTTAATGGTTTTTCTATGGTATGGATTTTGATCAAATTAAACACACATTTAATTTAGAGTAATATGTACAAAATTCACTAGTTTTTAAACTATTTTAAATGCGTTTTATGTTTTTAAAATTGATTTTAAATGATAATAATTTTGAATATGTTTTTAAATAGTAGACTTAGTTCACTGACATCAATCGTAATTGTCAAAGTGTTCCAATTTATTGCACTCTTTTTATTGAAAGAATGTCGGTTTATACCACCCAAGAAAAGGTTAAAATAGTGATGGAATACATAAAACGGCTATCAAGTAAACAACTTCAGTAGATGTCAGAGAACTAAGCCTATTAATTAAGAAAATATTTAAAATTATCATTATTTTAAATCACTATTTAAAACATTAAATGCATTTAAAATAATTGCTGAACTTTGCACAAATTACTCTAATATAAATGTGTGTTTAATTTGATCAAAATCCATACCATAGAAAAACCATTAACACGACGAAAAGATTTTCCTATGTAAATCCCTATGAGGCCTGGATAAGAAAATGCACTGTATAACTATATATTATATAAAGTTATTGTCTGAATATAAAATAAAGTTCCAATACTTCCCTCTACGAAACAAAATCCCACTATTAAACACAGACTTAAAATTCTTTCCTTAAAATTCACCACAAATCCTCACATAGCTCCTATTATAAAACACCTATGTATACCTCGTAATCCTAAAATCAATCCCAAATATGCATATCCTTCACTAACAATTCATTTCAAATAATTTAGAGAACTTAAGACAGTGGCGTTAGCAATCATGACGATTGAATAAAAAGACAAGAACTGGACAAAGACAGGCAGAAAGACCGATGGTCGATAGCCATTTTCTGAGGCTTAACTAGAGGTTTATGATTGTAATGTAAATATTGTTAAATATGTTATTAAATAACATATTTAACATATTTCTCAGAAATAAAGATTTTTTATATATATATATATATATATATATATATAAAATAAAGTGATGAGCGCTATTCGAAGAGTATCCGCATTTTGAATTAATTTCCAATTGATTAAACAGTGCTGCGAAAAAAACAGGAAAGTACGCGAATAAACACAATAAAAACAGCGCGAAACATGCCGTAAAATAATTTAATACGCCGCGTAATGGAAAATTGAGGGAAGTAGCAAGCGAAAAAGTTTAACAGGTTTTTTTAAAAATGCACGAAGTTTAATTAAAATTGTTAGGGGCCCGGGGCCGCGAGGTTAAATATCTAATTTCAAACTTCTCTCTACATTTTTTCGCGATTAAATATATTTTTTTGCGCGCGCGGGGCGCAAATAAATGCTCGTACTCGAAATATACTTCATCAAAGATATATTCTGATATGTTGAATCGAATTATTTCCTTGCTTGACCTGTGGTGAAACATATTTATTTAATGACCAAACTCTAAACGTCTAAGAATCTAATACGAAGAAGAAACTCTAGCCTCTAATAAGGCGTAAGTAACGTATTGTCGGAATAAAAGTTCGGTTGGCAGCACTGTCTTATTGATAATCAAATGGGGGAGAATCATGGACATTAACTTTTATTACGCCTTACTTGCGGATTGTAAAATTGGGCTTAACAATGTTACATTGTTAATATATTCTTACGTCAATACTTATTTTCGACTATTTCAAGTTGCAGATGTATCACGTTCAATTACTAAAACAGCACTGTTTGATCCAATTTACACATATTTATACCTTTAGCAATAATCTAGAACGAAATTCAATTGTTTAAATTGGATCAAACAGTGCCGTTTAGGACTTTGAATCTGGCACACATTTCCGTGGAATTCGTGGCTGGTTTTTAAAAATTATTGAAAAAAAATACAGAAGACAAACCCCTGATTTTATTGTTTAATATCATTGTTTATACCTTTAGCAACAATCTGGGACGAAGTTTAAATTGGATCAAACAGTGCCGTTTTGGTAATTGAACCTGATACATCTGCAACTTGAAATAGTCGAAAATAAGAATTGACGTAAGAATATATTAACAATGTAACGTTGTTAATACAAATTTTCCACTTTTCGTCAAATGTCATCTTTAAATTCTTAAAATAAGACGTGGTTTTTATTTAGTTTTCCCCGGCGCCTTCGTCATGGTGGAGGTGCCGGGCAAATCCTTGGCTGGAAATCCGTGAGTAACTTCACATCAGTACAGATTAGTGGTTTCCGATTTACTAATACCATCTATTGGCAAAAATCGTAAAATTCTTTATAGATGATCCAATATTTTCTCTTTAGCTACTGCATTTTTTTTACTTACGTTACGTAACTACTTTAAAACAAACATCCATTACTACTACTCGGGCTAATACCCCGCCAGACATTGAACCACATAATGCAAGAATGTAGAGAGTTTGCCGAAGATTAATGGTGGAAGATCTTCAGCTCACTCTTAATATATAGCTCACTCAAAAAAAATATATATATATATATATATCACTTTTAATATGATAATATTACGTTTTTTTTTATATATATATAAATCATTCTCTCTTTGTGGATTTTTGTACACTCCTTGTATTTAAAAAAAAAATGAGGGACAATAATGTAATATCCCCACAGCTGAAACAGGAGCGCGGTCTTTTTCAGCGGGCTTGTTTGTAATCAGGGCCGGGGCGCGGCTGAACCCGGCGGAATTGCCATTATTACAGTTTAATAACGCAACCGCCATTTAATTTATTATGAACTTAATGCGGCGGCAAATTAGAAATTTTATGCGTTTTCGTCGGCGAGATGAACGATTCACAAATAACGCTGCGCCGCGGGGGAGTGCCGGAAACAGAGGGAGAAAGGAGGACCGAGCGCGCGCGCGAATATTAACCCCTAGTTAGAGTCGCTGATGAGGTTTTTTTTATCAAAGGAGTTCGTTACGTGCGTTTGAAACGAAAAATGGAAATAAACGTGGGTTTTATTGAAGAGAACCTGTTGGGCATTAAAAAAAATATGTATACATAAAATAAGCTGTTTCAAGAGATTCTATTATTTTTTTTTTAAATAAATTAAAAAAACTTTCAAATTGTACTGCAACAGTTATTCCTCTCTCGCAGGAAAACAATAAATTTAACACCGCCTCTCTCAAGTTTGATTTTTTCACTGGAAGTTTGACTATGGGGGAAAATCAGTTTCAGGGCGAAATTATACTTCCGATTATGCTGAGAGCAAAAAATCAAATTTTCAATGGGAGAAATCGGACTTGAAGAAAAGATTCGAATTTCTAATGGAAAAAATCAAACTTATTTTTCTTGTAGCAAAGGTAAAACAAAATTTGCAAATGAGATGTTTTTTTTTTTATTGAAAAAGCACGATTTATATTGTAACGAAAGTGAAAGAATTTACTGGAAAGATCACTCTAGAATGTTCCACAGAGTGCGCGACGGTAAACGCGGCGTTTTCGAAAGTTCCGGAAAGTTCGAAAAACAAGCACGCCTATAAGCGCGCGCTAGTGGCGCTGCAATCTATCACGAACACTCAACATCTCGTTATAAATAAATAAATCAGTCGGTCTACCACGAACGTCTGAGTTCTCAATATCTCGTTATAAATAAGTATTGACAGATGATGTTAATAAACGTGTTGTCTACTCTAAATAAATAAATAGACATAGTTTTACTTATTCCGAGTCTGATTAAACCCGATTTCGTAATAATATTCAACAGTAGTATTGGCTGAAAAACCTTGGTAAAACCGTCCAAGTCTTTAATCATAACGCTACTTGTAATTAAAAGTGTTGTGCCAATTGAATCGCATCTCTTTTCCCTGACAGCGCGCGCGGATTCGTCGAAGTGGACATTTCCTGAAGCCTCGGCGGAACCGCAGTCACGATTACTTCCGATTGTGCCTCGCGTTTTACAATTCTGATTTACTGCGGACTAGGAGGACTTTGCTCGCCGGGAATCCATAAATTTCAATCAAGAATAGATTACTTCCCCTCCCGCATGAATTATCGATCCGTTGTTACTTTTTCTTCTCCTTTTCCCTAATTCCTTGCTACATTTTCTTTTTTTATTCATCTCAGTTTTAAATGCATTCGATTTATAACATCTGCTGAATATAATTGAATCCCATTAAGCAAAAAAAAAGAATGCTTTGCAATATAATTTTCTGCCCACTATAAATATAAACAATTAAATTAAATAATAAATTATTATGTAGATTTATAATTTTACGACTATTTTATACATATTACATGTTTCTGTATTGCGGAGGCTTCTACTTCGTTATACATGTTAATTTCACAATAAAACATTTATTAATTTGTTTGTATAATACTTGTTTATCTTTTATGTGACTGCAGTTTCGACAAATTTAGCTAAATTTATCGAAACCGCTTAAAATATTGATATTGTCTGTCCGGACTATAGACCTGTGGTCTTTCTGCCCTTAGAATAATATATATATATATTATATAACTAAATGAATTGAATTGAATTGAATTGAATTGAATTGAATTGAATTGAATTGAATTGAATTGAATTGAATTGAATTGAATTGAATTGAATTGAATTGAATTGAATTGAATTGAATTGAATTGAATTGAATTGAATTGAATTGAATTGAATTGAATTGAATTGAATTGAATTGAATTGAATTGAATTGAATTGAATTGAATTGAATTGAATTGAATTGAATTGAATTGAATTGAATTGAATTGAATTGAATTGAATTTAATCGAATTGAATTGAATTGAATTGAATTGAATTGAATTTAATAACATTTTTATTTCTGCCGAAGAAAATTTTATATACAATAAATTAACAATATAATTCTTATACTATGTTATACGTTGTCCTTAGAAAATGGCTATCGACCATAGGTCTTTCTGACTTTAGATTATTTTTTCTTCTTCTTCTTCTGCTATCCCTTGTTGCCCCTTATGGCGTCGGGTGTAGATTAATATTTAATCATAAAATTCAAAATTAAAATTAAGTATATGTGTATATTCTATTGAAAAAATAAAATGTAATTGTATATTTATCCTCGATGAATATTTAAAAGGAGGGGTGTTGTTAAAACACACTTCGGTGCACTTAAAATGCTGCGGACGTTTAAAATATCGGATGCGGGACACACTCATTCAATTCCCCCCCGTCCCTCCCTTCGCACACCAATGTTTCTCCCGTCTCTTTCTTTCCGTTCGGAATTCACCCGCGTAAAATGGCTTAAACTAATTCCGGCCAATTTATGAAATAAATTCCGTCGAGTTTATTTAAGAAAGTCGTCGGGCGTCGAATTCGAAATTCCCTTCGATCACCAGTTTACTATTATAATTCCGTGAATTTAACAAGTTGCGGGCGTGAGAATTGGGGAAAAGGAGGGAGATATAATTAAGCGATTCAGGGTTTATAATTTTAACTATGGAATAAATACTAACTGCGTGTAAATAAAATACGTTACACGGAAAAATATATTGTATTTTGTATTATTCATGTAAATGGCACGTCGTTGAAATAAATAAATAAATAAATATGCCATCATCAGTAACGCCATCTACCTAGAACTACACAAGAGCAACCAGTATAACCAGTAGCGCCATCTAACAAATAACAACAACTACATAAAGTAACCATTATCACCAATAACGTCATCTAACAGATGGCACTTGAACTACATAAAAGTAACCTCAATCTACAGTAACGCCATCTATCAGACAGCTCTTTGATTACAAAAACAAACAAACAGTGACGCCATTTAACAAATGGCTCTTGAACTATACAAAGCAATCAGGATCATAGACAAACTACCTTAGATGTGCGACTCTCAGTTGACAGTTTGCTACATAGTACTGTACTCACGTCGCCGGTGTCGCCACTGCTGGCCCAAACAATGAAAAGCGTGGGAAATTTAAAATTGTTACTTTTGTGTGTGGCGATAGAGGGCGCCAACAAAAATACAGCGAGTAATTTAAAATTTGGTGTTTTAATTTAAAAAAAAGATAAATATTGAATAAAATCTTATTACACTTTTTGTACAAATAAAATAATACAATTATTTCACAAATATTAGGTAAAATTTATTAAAAATATTCGATAATATTGCCGAGTTAAGATTATAATTGCGTAACTAAAATTTTGTAGCTGCTGCATCAGCAGTGGAACGGAGTGGTAGATGTTGTGATGGAACCGATTGATATTTCAGTGTAATAATAAAAATCTTCTTCTGTATGGTGTTTACTCAAGGAAATAATAATAATAAATAAAAGTATTAAGAATAATTAACCCACAGTACTTTATTAATAATTATTTCAACAATTATTATTTTTATATATATATAAATCTTTATTGGCAGATTATTTTTAACAAAGTAATAATAATAAATAAATACAATAAATAACTAACATAAAAATAAATTCTTCTGCCAATTGGCTATCGACCGTTGGTCTTTCCGCCTGATTTTGTATCGCTAATGTCGTCCATTGTCTTGTAAATTGAATTTACTCGTCGTGATCACTAAAGTCATGAAATGATGAAATGAAATCATGAATGGTGATGGTGAAACGTTTACGTTTGGGAGTGATATTTTTGTTTCGGGAA
This sequence comes from Philonthus spinipes, assembly GCA_963082785.1. NCBI lineage: Eukaryota > Metazoa > Arthropoda > Insecta > Coleoptera > Staphylinidae > Philonthus > Philonthus spinipes. The sequence continues at coordinate 20,743,468 of OY720315.1, forward strand.
TGCACAAAGGGTGTAGGAGATTGTAATTGATAGGGTTAAACGGGTTAGGCGGTATTATTTTTAATTTATTCAATATTTCAAATTATTTAATAAAATGCCCAACCATCATAATTGCAAATTATTTACTCGTGGAATATTTTTTTTATGGCAATACATTTTCATCATAAAATCATCAGAGAAAAAAATTAAATGAAACGATATTTTCCCCTTATATTTCATATGGGGAAAACGCAACAACATAACAAAACCGTTATGGGTAGCGACAGCAAAAACAACCGTAATCCGGCGGACCGTGCCGAACGCGCCGGGGGTGAGTTAAGTGTAACGGAAGAGGGCCGAATATTATCGAAAACGCTTTTATAATTCGCAATATGATTTTCCGAACGATCTGTAATTGGCTTTTCGTGTATTTCAGCCTGGGTGATTTTATTGTTCCGCGATTTTAGCGCTGCCATTACTGTAAAATAATAAAAAAAAATAATGGAAATGTAAAAAAAATCCTCCCGTTATTAGAATAACAATACCGACTGGCGAAACACACCGCATTCGAATCAATCGGGCGTTTCGCGTCCGATTCTTTTCAATTCAGTGGATGGTTCTGTAATTGATAAACAGGAAAAAATGAGTTTATTGTATTAAATGAAAAGTGCTCCGTTCTGCGCGATTCATTTAAATTTTCATTAAAATCAAATACAGGCATTGATTGAAGTTTTATTATGTATTATTATTATTTCTCCTGTATTATTTCGATACTTGGCCATAAGCGCATTTAAGGTGTACTTTCTTTCCACATTCCAAGATTAGGAATGCAGGATGGTTTATTTGGGGAATGATTCACATTCCTGTAGCTATTTCGGCAATTTCTTTAATGTGATGGACCCACTTCTAGGACCTTCATGATATTTCGTTTTCTCACATACGAACGGATCCTGAAATATTTCCTAAGTAGAGTCGAGTGAGTTCTAATCATCTTATTTCTTAAAGTTATAGACTCACTTTTAGTACCTTCATGATATTTCGGGTTCTCACAAACCAACGGATCCTGAAATATTTCCTAAGCAGAATCGAGTGAGTTTTGATCATCCTATTTCTTGTTCCTTCGCTTCCTTTAACCATATAAAGGACGTTTACCAGAAAATCACACAAAAGATATTGATGAACATTTATTAATATTCAGAAACAAATCATTATCTACACACCAATCTTAAATATTATTTACGTCGTCTTGTAAGAGCGTGATATCAGAACTATTATTTATTTCCAGAAAAATCTTTAAATGGTCTGCGAATAAAAGATATTTACAACATTTTATGTATTTATTCAAATTATTAATAAATAACAGGAACAAGATTGGGCCGCAGTGAGATCCTGGAGGAACACCCGAAGTGACGTTAATAGCTCTAGAGATGAAGTTGTTAATTTTTAGCTTTTGTGATAGAAATATGTGAAGATAATTAATAACATGCACGTTAACCTTAAAATTTTCTGTACGGAATAGCCTCGTACATATTTATTTACAAGAGGGCTATCGAATATTGATCTTTCGGCCGTGTTTGATTTATTAAAATTGAATTACAATGTATAGCAAAGTAAAAGCATCAACGATTAACAAGAAATGAAATCCTCTCTTGAGTTTTATTTAAGTCTGATTTAAAGCGTGACTTCTTAAACCAACAATTTCTTTTCCATTCACGATCACAACGTTAATTTCCCGATCTGCAGATTATCCCAAGAAGCGCATAACGCGCCCGACTTTCTAATCTTGTAAAATATCTTGTGCGTGAGCGGGGACGGGGGTTGATATTATAAACATCTAATCCGTGAATCCTTTGAAGGGACACGAGCCCTCGAGGCTCGGTATTCACTTTCAGTGCGTATTATCCTGTCAGATTTAAACCCTTCTTCTGGGCTGCGCGCGGTGGAGGGAGGATCATAACGTCACGTGTCATTCTCGCGCGATATGAAGTGTCATGTGTCCCTCTTACTCTCCCGCCCTTCCCCATCGCGCTGTATTCATCCCTTTAACGCGAGAAATGAGACTCTCCCTCCTTCAGGTAATTAGAGTCGAGTCGCCGTTTTTTTTTTCTTCTTTACTTCCACGAGTTCGAATAATCCTTTCAAAAGTGCCGACTTTTTATTCCGCCGTCAGAATTCTGTTAGTTTTTGTAATAATTAAACAAAAATGATTTGAAAATAATTAACAAATTATTTCCACATTTAGCTCTGTGACTTTTGACTTACGTTAAACAAATGCACATTAAAACAACTACTTCCCGGGAAAATACCCACGCCGGACGATCAATTACATAATGTACACCTGCTGTTGCACATCATGAGAAAACATATTTTATTTTTAATTTATTTCCTACTTAACACGCGATTAACCATATTGAAATATAAAGTGTTGGTTATGGGTATTTGTTTTTCTTTTTTAATTTGTGCAGCTTTATTCTTGAAACTAGTTGAAAATAAATAATTTATTTGTAAAATAATCCAAGTGAATTCTATTAAAAACTATAAATTAGTAAAAATGTTTTACCAAGTGATCAATGAGAAACAAATTAATCTTTTATTGAATTTTATTTATTTATTTTCAAACTATAACAATAAATACCAAATTTATAAAAATATTTTATTTAAAATTATACATAAATATTATAATAAAGGCTGAAAGACCACGATAGCCAGTTTCAGAGTTGGAAATATATTGTGAATGTTAGTGTATTGTTAGATATATTCCAATCTCAGAAATAAAGATGTTTATGTTATGTATTATAATAAAATAGAAAAATGGATGAATAGGCTTTGTTTATCAGGGACCTAACGTGACTTATGCATGCTTGTACGTCTAGGCACACCTTCCAGACTAATTTGTTACTCGATTTTCCATATGGTGCTGCCTTAAGATAAACTCCGTTGTTTTTAGAACTATTTGTCGATGCTATGATTAACCTCGTGATATTATTTTGTAATGCCAATTAAATTTATCTGATTTATTACCATTAAAATAAATAGAGAAGGTTTTTGCAACAAACTCTATTTATTTTAATGTTAATAAATCAGATAAATTTAATTGATATTACAAAATAACGTCCCGATGTTAATCATAGTATGGAAAAGTAAATAGAAAAGAGTATTCATGGAAAAGTAGTTTTAAAAACAACGTAGTTTGTCTTAAGGCTGCACTGTATAGAGAATAAAGTAATAAATTACAATATTCCTAATAATTGGAAAGACAACGCAAGCGCCATCTATTGCCTAATATTCCTGTTTATTAATGGAGTCAATCGAATCGATGCAATTAGAAGTTGTTCGTAGTTCAAGATTGATGTAAAAGTCTGCTAAATTAATTTTACATTTTTTTGTTTTGTTAATTTATTATGAGCAAGAAAAATGTGATTAAAAAAGAAGGAGCCATCAAAATAATCCGGGAGTAAGCACACATTTAAAATTCAAGCCAGTGTATTTTCCTCGCTTATATTTATTATCCCCATTTAAAAACAGCTAAAGAAAACCATTTAAATCCCAATAAACAGTTTAGGTAGGACATTAAAACTTTATAATATATTTCGTCGGCGGGCGGGGTCGGAAAAACGGGGCCGTTTTCGCCCGCTCTCATTCCGCTTTTCCGTGCGCTATAAAACCGTTAGCGAATCCGTTTATGGTATCCGAAGAAACTGCACCCGGCAAAAATGTCCGGGTGACATAATAAACCCATTAAAATTGCAAACTATCCGCCTAATAGCCGCCTTTAACCTGGCCACCCCGCGAACAACTTCTCGAAACTTATTAAAATTGCAGCGCGCGCGCTCAATGAGCTTTTCATACGTTCGCGCGATCGATGCTCGGAAAGCTCGTAAAGTTCATTTACATTGATTATTTTATTTTTGTATTTTATTTAAAACGCACTTATTTAAAAAGAAGTAGGTTTAAAAATAAACAAAATGCTCATATCATACGATATCTCTTTTTATATTAGTTAAAAAAATGTATCACAAAGTAATGGTTTCAACCATCAATTATAAAACGCACTTTTTATATTAATATTTAACTTTTATATAATGTGTATAGAAATTATAGTTAATAAATTAAACAAAATGAATTATTCCCTCTTTACCTACTGTGACATTCTGACTTATGTTACATAAGTATTTTTATTATCCTGTAGCCGGGCTTCAGTTTCCTGTTGAGCAATAAATTTATTATTATTAAAAAAAGCTTAACCTCGACACCCAATAAAAGAGGATAAAATTAAGAAAGAAAGAAAAAAAGCTTATTGGAAATAATTTACAAATTATTTTCAAATTTTTTTCATTTAATTTATTTAAATAACTGTGACCATGAGAATAAAACCTTTTCTGTTACAGGTAATAATTTAATAATCTCATTTGGTTGGATTTACTTAAAAACGTATTTTCTTCCAACTAGTTTCGGCTTCTCGCTATTATCTTGAGTACAAAAGGCTAAAACATTTATTTATATAGAAATTAGCAGGTATTGAAAATTTTACACAAAGTTCCAGGATGGTTAAATATTAAGAGCTTTTGAATTTATTTTCCGTTATTCCGTTCCGTGTTCACATTTAATTACTTCCATCACTCACGACATTTCGTTCATTTGACATGGAAGCTCATTAAACATAATGAACGATAATGGATACAAAACGTCGCATCACTCGAACATCAATCGAAACAAGTGCGTAAATAATTAGCACGCAGGCACGGGGAAGAAGGAGCGCTCTTTTATTTTAATAAAAACCTGTCATCCGCCGCCTCGCCCCAAGAAATAAACAGATGCGTCCCCGAGTGAAATTCATTTTTGTCGAGTGCGCCTCCGCATTTCCCTCCACCCGATATAATTCGATCTCTCTCTTTCCCGCTCATTTCCATGCTAATGTCCGTTCCGTCCGTCTATATCACTTTTACAAATTCCGAAATTTGAATGAAAACGCGATCCTGTCTCGCGCCGTGATTGATGTCCTCCCGGATATTGTAATTTTTAATCGAATTCCAGTCGGCGGGACACTTTCCGTCCCCCGCGCGATGTTTTCTAATTAGTGCGAAGGGTTGACCCCCTCGATTATTGGTGGACGCGCCGGGCGCTTTTGATTCATTGCCAAGACGTGCAAACATCCGCGCAGTTTCCCAATGTTAAATATTTGATGTATGCGCTCAATAAAATTTTAATTGGATGCGGGATATTAAAAATTATATCCGGTTCGGAATTCCTGCGGATTTATACATTTTTCATCTTTCTCCACTTCACAGTATTACAACAAACATTTACAAGTTTAAATTTAAATAAAAATGATTTGAAAATAATTAATAAATTATTTCCACTCTGTGACTTTTGACTTACGTTACGTACGCACTTTAAACAAATGCACATTAAAACAACTACTTCCCCGCAAATACACCGCCGGACATTGAATTACATAATTTACACCTGCTGCTGCATATCATTATCATTAAATTATGTAAGGCAGAACTGTACTGACAAGGAATAGATCTCATTACCATTAAATTATGTAAGGTATAGCTGTACTGACGAGGAAAAGATCCCGAAACACGTGTCTGAAGATGGCCTTATATTAAGTAACGTTATTTTTTATATCTATCAGAAATCCAGTCCAGATTTGGGAATTTGAACTGGATTGTTGACTTGAGACACGGGTGTCTTCCTGAAATTCTGCCCAGATTTGATAACCTCATGAAATCCAGTTCAAATTCCCTTATCATAAGCCAATTTCGTGTTTCCATAAAATTCTGTCCAGGTTTTTATAAATTCATTTAATCCAGTTCAGATTCTTGTTTTTTAATGATTTCCGGCCACGAAAGATTACGTTTCACTGAAATCCAGCCTAGATTCTCGTATCTAAATGAAACCCAGTCCATATTCTCGGGTTTTAATGAAATCCATCTGAAATTCTCTAAAATATTCTCATGTTTTAGTGAAAATCAAGTTATAGTCTTATCAACATGTATAACGAAGTAAAGCTTCTACAGTTCTCAATATATTCATATATATTACTATTATTATATTATATTCTTATTGTCTTAATTAAATTCAGCTCAAATTCTCGTATTTTCAAGAAACACAGCCCAGTTTCCAGTAACTTCGTCAAATGCAGTCCAGATTCTTATGATGTAGTGAAATCCAGCCCACATTCTTTGATTTTAATGAAACCCAGCTTGAGTTTTAGCAAATTCGTTCATATTCTCGTATTTTAGTGAATTTCAGCCTACATTTTCATGTCTTACTGAAATCCAGCCCAGTTTCCCGTTTCATCGTGAAATATAGTCCGGATTGTCGTAAAGTATTGAAATCCAGCTCAAATTCTCATGTAAAACTCCCATATTTTTATTTTTTAGCGAAACTCAACCCATATTCTCATGTCTTTCAGAAATTCCGCCCGGTTTCTCATGACGTGCTGAAATCCAGCCCAAATTTTTGGATTTTAATGAAACACTGCTTGAATTTTAGTAAATTCGACCATATTCTCGTATTTTAGTGAATTTCAGCCTACATTTTCATGCCTTACTAAAATCCAGGCAAGTTTCCCGTTTCATCGTGAAATATAGCCCGAATTGTCGTAAAGTATTGAAATCCAGCTCAAATTCTCACGTAAAACTCAACCCAGGCTTCCATATTTTCATTTTTTAATGAAACTCAACCTATATTCTCATGTCTTTTAGAAATTCAGCCCGGTTTCTCATAACGTACTGAAATCCAGCCCACATTCTTGGATCTTAATGAAACACAGCTTGAGTTTTAGTAAATTCATCCATATTCTCGTATTTTAGTGAATTTCAGCCTATATTTTCATGTCTTACTGAAATCCAGCCCGATTTCTTGTGTCATCGTGAAATATAGTCCAGATTACCGTGACATATTGAAATCCAGCCCAAATTATCATGTTTTACTGAAATCTATTGCATATTTTTGGGTCTTAATGAAATTCAGCTCAGGTTCTTATAACTTCGCTCATACTTTCATGTTTTCATGAAATTTAACTAATATTCTTATGTCTTAGAGAAATTCAGCCCAGTTTCTCGTAACGTACTGAAATCCACCACAAATTCTCATGTTTTACTGAAATCCAGTCCATATTCTTAAGTTTTAATGAAATTCTGCTCAGGTTATTATAACTTCGCTCATATTTTCGCGTTTTAATTAAATTCAACCCATATTCTCATGTCTTACAGAAATTCAGCCTATTTTTACTGAAATCCAGCACATATTCTTGAGTTTCAATGAAATTCAGTTCAAGTTATTATAACTTCGCTCATATTTTCGCGTTTTAATTAAATTCAATCCATATTCTCATGTCTTACAGAAATTCAGCCTATTTTTACTGAAATCTTGAGTTTCAATGAAATTCAGGTCAAGTTCTCGTAATTTAATCCATATTCTAGTGTTTTAGTGAATTTCGGTCGATTTTTTCATGTTTTACTGAATTTTTTTAATGAATTTATGATATCCAGCCCAATTTCTTGTAAATTCATGAAATACAGCCCATACAGAGTATGTCCTGGATTTCAGTGAAATATGAGAAATTAGGCGGGATTTCACCACGTTACACATTCCCGTAATGTGGCGGCATCTAGATAGAATCCAATGATTGGATATCACGTTGATTTCGACTGTAACTTCATAAAAATGCATATTGAATTGAATTTAAATTATTTGAATTTTTGTTCGACTAGTTTCGGCTAGATTCCATTATTAAGACAAGACAAGCCATCCATTTGAAACCACATATTTTCTAGGTTAATCGATTCCACAAAAAATAAATAAATAAATGAATTACAACACATATTTTGGTTTTTAATAATATATATTCAATGACCTTTTCTACCCATATGGGTGTAGGGTGGTTTTTAATAAAACAAGTAAAATACAGCCAATACAGAGTATGATCTATTTAGAGCAAACAGGAAAGCGGAAAATAATTTTAACAAATTGTTCGATGTGAACACAAAATCAACTCATTATATATATTTATAAAAAAATCTACTACTGAAAATGGTAATATAGTTTCGAAAATATATTTAGTTCTATAAAAAATTATTAAGAGAAACGACAACCGTTTTTATTTAAATAAATAATTAAAATATTTTTGAATAAATTATCGCTCAATTAATTTCATTCTCGGGGAAGTATAAAACTGAATTCATCACACAAGCCTAATCCATTCCTAATGCCCCAGAATTATTTTCCCTCTGATGGTATTTTAATAACAGTCATAAACAGGCGCAACCCGCGGGTTATTTACTTTTTTTTAATTATTCACACTTAAATCTCGGGACCCAATTATAAAAGCATTATTTATTTAAAAGCCCGGCCCGAATTAGATTCCGACCACCCACAATTATGTTATTAAACATTCACAGCCTTTTTACTCGCGAAAGGAATAATGCTTTAATTAAAGAAAAAAATATAATTAGATGCGTTAATATTAATTATTTTATTAAGGGTGCGGTTTAGACGAAAGAGATAGCTATACTCGAATCACTCGAATTAATGATTGCCACTAATTCGAATTAGATTGCTGTTGTGATCAATGAACAATATTGTATTATACATTAAAGTAATCTTAAAATAAGCAGGAATTTCGTCAGATGAATTAAAAATTATTTTAATGTTTAGTTTGTGTGAAAAACAATTATGAAATTCAATGAAAATTCATCAAATTTATAGCAAATTTAAAATTATATTTTTGCTAATAAATACTTGTGCAATGAAATTTTCAAGGATTTCATTGAATTCTGTGTTCAAATAACTTAGCAGTCATTACTTATTAATTTCATTATATCTTAGAATTTTCGTTTCTAACTTGAACTAGTAAATTGACGTAATACATGAAAATGATCGATTTATTTTTTATTATCCATAACATTATGGAACAAAACAAGTGTAACTCTTTGTCTAATAATAATATTTGTTTCCATCAAAAGTGTAGCGCAACAAGCATTAACTTTATTTATTTTTTATTTAGACTGATATTTTATATTTGGTAGATAAAAAATGTAAATACATACCATATTATTAAATCCAAAAGAATGGCTCTTTTTTCCAACGATTTTTTCAATTTTACTATATAGCTATCTCTTTCTACTAAACCGCAACCTTAAATAATAATTTATGACACATCTATCTATTCATAACATACTCTAATCACATTTTTTCGCGAAAATTTTTGGTACAATTTAGTTAGAATACAATATTTAATTTAAATACGAACAAAATTCGTATTAAATTAAATATTGTATTGAAACTAAATTGCACCAAAACCTCAATAGTGTTGTCTATCGACCATTGGTCTTTCAAATGGAAGTCCTTGTCTTTTTGTTATGTCAGTCGATTAGTCTTTGATGAGTCATGAGAGAATGAATATTTGTGTGGATAAATAAATTTTACAAAATTCATTATAGATTATATAAATTATAGATTTTTTTATATTTAAATGGAATTTTCTATAATTCTTTTATATTTAAATGGAATTTTATAAAATTCTTTTATATTAAATGGAATTTTCTAAAATTCTTTTACATTTAAATGGAATTTTCTAAAATTCTTTTATATTTAAATGGAATTTTCTAAAATTCTTTTATATTTAAATTGAATTTTCTAAGGAAATAAAACAATTCTTATTTATTTTAGTGCGCTTGCATTCTCGCAAACAATTTCGTTACTGCTCTTAATAATTTCGTTATGCACAACTTAGAGCGACGTATTTTCCCTAATGTTTACAAGCCGGAGTTCATTACATTTATTATTCATTCAAAGTTCTCTACAGTGACGAGGAATGATGAAACAAACAAAACAAAACAAAAAACCTAAACATAAAAAAGGGACGCATTTATTCCATCCCGCATTTCCACGTTGTCAACATTTAACCCCCCCACCACCGCGCCTCCCTAACATCCCCCAGTATCGAGTTTATGGGGCCGTTGTCTGCGAAATAAGCGCATTCAAAATAATACTCGCACGTCACGTAATAAACATCCATATAGGTTGTATTTTAAATTCTGTTCGACGCAACACACACACACATAGACACATCCACACACACACACACACACACACACATAGATATCTACAGACACAAACACACAGCAACAGTTCAAAACACGTTTCGCGATCCGTCGATGTGTGAATTCAATATCGGATGATTGACACCCCCCGTGATGGCATAAGTGAGACTCTTCACGTCCCCCAGAAAACCTTTTCTCTGTGTGTTTGTGTGTGTGTGTGAGAGAGAGAGAGTGTGTGTGTGTAACCCCCTTTTTCATCCCCCGGCACAATGCCATCTATACTCCAGACACGGCCGTCTTCTCCGTTCGACGTCCCTTTTAAAACGCTTTGTATCACTCGGCGGTGGATATTATATAGATAAAATAAATAACAAAAAAAAGCGAAACGAAACACATTTTGTTTTATGTAAAAGGTGCCCAGAAAGTATGGAAATAGTGAGGATTTTATTTCATTCAACATAGCCCGGTGTAAGATTTAATAATAAATAATCAGTGGAATTGCATTAAACAGTCAGAAAAACGTTGCCTCATGAAAGATGGCGCTTGTGTCGTCTTTCATTTATTATGATTAATAACTCTTGAATTAATTTCTCACTTAACATTTGTTGAAATATGTTCAAACAATTGTTTATTATAATTAAGTCAGAAAAAAGTTCAAAATCTTATTAATATCAACGATTGTCTCGGTTGGATTTTGTTTATAGACAAACTATGAACAACTACGCATTTCTGATTGTTTATATTACTTCTAGAAACATTGTTTAAACCATTTTTGAAAGAAAATTGCGAAAAAAGTACGCCGTTTGGAAAATTTGACACTTTGAAAATCGACGTTAGGTTTTGGAAATACGACTCAGCAATGGATTTGTTTATAGACAAACTATTAAAAGGCACGCATTTTTTATTGTTTATATTACTTCTAGAAACATTGTTTAAACTATTTTTGAAACAAAATTGGAAAAAAAGTGCGGTGTTTGGGAAATTTGACACTTTGAAAATCGACGTCAGGTGTTGGAAATACGACTCAGCAATGGATTTGTTTATAGACAAACTATTAAAAGGCACGTATTTCTGATTGTTTATATTACTTTTAGAAACATTGTTTAAACCATTTCTGAAAGAAAATTGCGAAAAAAGTGCGCTGTTTGGGAAATTTAACACTTTGAAAATCGACGTCAGGTGTTGGAAAGACGACTCAGCAATGGATTTGTTTATAGACAAACTATTAAAAGGCACGTATTTCTGATTGTTTATATTACTTTTAGAAACATTGTTTAAACCATTTCTGAAAGAAAATTGCGAAAAAAGTGCGCCGTTTGGGAAATTTAACACGTTGAAAATCGACGTCAGGTGTTTGAAATACGACTCAGCAATGGATTTGTTTATAGACAAACTATTAAAAGGCACGCATTTCTGATTGTTTATATTACTTCTAGAAATATTGTTTAAACTATTTCCGAAAGAAAATTGCGAAAAAAGTGCGCCGTTTGGGAAATTTGACACTTTGAAAATCGACATCAGGTGTTGGAAATACGACTCAGCAATGGATTTGTTTATAGACAAACTATTAAAAGGCACGCATTTCTGATTGTTTATATTACTGCTAGAAACATTGTTTAAACCATTTCTGAAAGAAAATTGCGAAAAAAGTGCGCCGTTTGGGAAATTTAACACGTTGAAAATCGACGTTAGGTGTTGGAAATACGACTCAGCAATGGATTTGTTTATAGACAAACTATTAAAAGGCACGCATTTCTGATTGTTTATATTACTTCTAGAAACATTGTTTAAACTATTTCTGAAAGAAAATTGCGAAAAAAGTGGGAAATGTTGTTTATAAAAAATCGCTATTTTCCGATTTTTAAAGTATATGTATTATGAATATTTTAGAATTTATAGGAATAATTTTCATTCTGTTGCATTCACTTGGCCTTGCTATTAGTTATAATTGTGAATAAACAATTAAACAAGTGTTGTTTTCCTTTAAATAAATATTTTTTAAAAAAATAAGTCTCAGTGTGGAGGCGCCGGGTTCATGCTGGATTCATTGCCAGCTTCAGACACATAGTTTTTCGTTGCTTTCCTAAATCCAGCCCGGATTCTCATTCAATTGTTTTTCTTAAATACTTTGAAGTGCCCTTAAGATCAAGTTCACGTATATTGTTATATTATGAAATAAATATGAATAAATTATTAAAAATCAACGAATAAAACACAGATTAGATTGAATAACTTTAAGTTCTCGACTAGTTTTTCTTGAAAATTGGCTAAGTTTCGCTAGTTTTGGGTTAACTAGTCGAGAATTTAAAGTTATTCAATCTAATCAGTGTTGATTTTTAATAATTTATTCATATTTATTTCATACAATATGAACTACAAATGTCTAAACATTAAAACCATTAAGTATACTGTTATTGTTACGAAAAAACTGAGTCTCAGTTTGAGAATAATTTAAATATGTCTCACTACGAAATAATCTTAATTAATCATACATAAACAACTATTTTTTTTTGTATTATCATCAATTCCCATTTTGGTATAAACTCGAATTGCGCAAAGTTGACGAAATAGCAAAGTTTAAACATAATAAAACTCCTTATTTTCCATTTCCCAACCCCTTTTCCCGCCGCCGCCACGGCTCCCATCTCATCCGTTCCGTTTCATTACACCGCCGCGAGTGCTTAATGCAAGTATAATTGAAGTAATGACGTAATGTATAATTGAGACCCGCCAGCGATTCCTAGATGGCGCTTAAGTGCCGATAAAACAGTATATGATCTCCATCCGGGGATAATTACGGCCTCTCCTGAATTTTAGAGGCGCTAATAAAAGGTGCTTTAGTGGCCCGGCGCGGGGAGACCACCCCTCCTCCTCCCTCCCTTCGGTTTTATTTTCATTGTGTCTTTACACTCTTTAAGGTAAGCGTGTTTTATTGTTATGTTCAATGACGGTTTCTGTCAATAGTTGATGCAGGGTTTTGTTGGTGGAGTTGGATTGTTTACGATTGTGGATTTATTAATGCATGAATCAATTTTAAGAACCTTAAGTTAAATATTGCAATATGTTTCACCGAATTATTTTTGAAAGTCGTGGGTCTAATTGAACTTCATCTGCTGATTTTTTTGTATATCCACCTTCTGATTAAATAAAGATACATTATTATTAATAATTCAATAGCATTATCAGTAGTTACATAATAATTCCGAAACTAATTCGGTGTGTTTCTGAGCCACCTGATAATTCCCGGATTAGACGTCATATTAGTTGACCCGTTTTCAGCGGCACGCAGGAACTACAACTAAAACGTGTCGTTTTGAAGTTAATCAACATGAATTAATCCCCAGACTGTGATTCGGGCGCGTGCTTAATTAATTAAAATTTAATGGGCGGGCATTATCGATTCGTACTCGCGGTGCGGACGAAAAGAAGAAGAAGAAGAATGGAGGAAAAAGCGGACGCGGAATTGCGAAAGGCAATTTGTCATGTCTTTTCCCCTTTTCCTCTTTAACTGCTTGAAGGGTGTCTATTAAAAATTCATATTTTACGGATTTTGAATGGACGCGAGTGCGGCCCGGCTATTAATATTCATGTTCTATAGCTTTCGCGCTCTAGAAATTTATTGCTGGTTTTATGCGGCATAAAGAACGTTGGATGCGGCGGAGTTGTCGATGTTTTAATGTTAGCTATGGTTTAATAACGACAATTTTCATTAGATTTTTTTTTGTTTCCATCATTTTCTAAAAATAAGAAGACTAATATGTAGAGCAATGAGTTTTCTTTACTTTATTATTTTTTTTTGTGGGAATTTATTTAACGAACAAACAAAAAAATGGCGAGCAAACTCGTTATAGTTTCGCTATAAATCGGCGGAAATAGTCGCCCCATAAAATTTTTAAATAAAGAGCTTAACCCACAAAGTTTGTTTAGGTTACATAAATCTGTTGCACTTCCACGACATAAATCTATGCTATCGCATGATTTCAGCCACTATTTCACGACCCCGCTGAAATTCGTTTCTGTATATATATAGACACACACACAAGCACCGGCTTGTATTTATTTATTTATTTTTTTCGGCAAACCCTGTAATCGTAAATCAACCCGCCCAATAAACGAGTCGCAAATCATCGCGTCGTGAAAAACCGTCCGATTAAACATTTTCTAAATTAGTTACCGGCTAGAAGCACAAGAAATACGAAAGATTGTGCCTTTTATTGCGAAGTAATCGGGGCTATTCTGTTAAATTTAACGTATTCGTTATTTTTTTAACCTCACAATCAAAAAATACAAGGTTGTTGTAAATGATGGATCCATTTTTAAAAATTCGTATTCGAGAGAGAGTAAATTGTGTTTGTCTTTTATTAATAACCCAATTGATTAAATTCTGTGTCTTTCGTAGTTAAAGTGCCGCCCGTTAGATGGCAATACAGACGATGAAAATTGTTTCGAGTGACATATTTTTATTATTTTTTTCAATAAAATATTTCACTTATCCGGCTATAAGTCGCTATTCTGCCAGTACTACAGTTTGCGTAGTCTATTACTATCCTCTTTGATTTATTTATTTATTTATTTGAACGTATAAACTTTTTACAATTTTACAAACTTATAATAATGCTAGACAAATAATAATACAAAAATCACAAAAGAATGAAAAAATATCGCATGCATGCTGAAATTATTTATAGAAACAAATGTTCAAAATTGTTCATACAGCAAACAAAAAATTTTAAAATAAAAGATTATGCATGAAATGAAGATGCTGCCAAAGAGCAGTGTTTGCGAAATACATATCGATGTTTGAAAGAAAGATTCCCACTTCAGAGAACTCTGGCCCTTTGCTCCTACAAGGGTGTGTAACCCTACATGGAAATGTTTTTATTATTTGATGTGATATTTTCGCTCGTTAACGGCACCTTTTTCGTGTGTAAAGTTACCCACGGATTTCCAGCCACGGATTTGTCCGGCTCATCCACCATTTAAATTATTTATTTTAAAAGTGATTCACAGCTTATTGACGAATGAAAATAATCGAATTATACAAGAACAGTGACAAGATATGTCCAAATTAATTTAAAATAATTTTTACTTTCAATTATTAACCTCAGAAGGTTGTTTTTGTTCTTAGATTGTTGCTAAAAGTCTAAATAATCATTTAAAATAATAAAAGCAGGGGTATGTATTTTGTAACTTTTTTTATAAATTTTTAAACTTCAGCCACGGATTCGCCATAAAGAGATTAATTTTTCTAAGTCCAAAACGAAGATGTTTGTCACAATTCAGACACTTTTTTTTCTTAGATTGTTGCTTAAGATCTAAATAATCATTTAAAACAATAAAAGCAGGGGTATGTATTTCGTAACTTTTTTTATAAATTTTTAAACTTCAGCCACGGATTCTCTATAAAGAGACGAACTTCTCTAAGCCCAAAACGAAGATGTTTGTCACTATCCAGACACTTGTTTTTCTTCTTAGATTGTTGCTAAAGATCTAAATAATCATTTACAATGATAAAAGCAGGGGTATGTATTTTGTAACTTTTTTTATAAATTTTTAAACTTCAGCCACGGATGCCCTATAAAGAGACGAACTTTTCTAAGCCCAAAACGAAGATGTTTGTCACTATTCAGACACTTGTTTTTCTTCTTAGATTGTTGCTAAAGGTCTAAATAATCATTTAAAACAATAAAAGCAGGGGTATGTATTTCGTAACTTATTTTATAAATTTTTAAAGCTAAGCCACGGGTTTCGTATAGAGAGGCGAACTTTTCTAAGCCCAAAACGAAGATGTTTGTCACTATTCAGACACTTTTTTTTCTATTTAGATTGTTGCTAAAAGTCTAAATAATCATTTAAAATAATAAAAGCAGGGGTATGTATTTTGTAACTTTTTTTATAAATTTTTAAACTTCAGCCACGGATTCGCCATAAAGAGATTAATTTTTCTAAGTCCAAAACGAAGATGTTTGTCACAATTCAGACACTTTTTTTTTCTTAGATTGTTGCTTAAGATCTAAATAATCATTTAAAACAATAAAAGCAGGGGTATGTATTTCGTAACTTTTTTTATAAATTTTTAAATTTCAGCCACGGATTCTCTATAAAGAGACGAACTTCTCTAAGCCCAAAACGAAGATGTTTGTCACTATCCAGACACTTGTTTTTCTTCTTAGATTGTTGCTAAAGATCTAAATAATCATTTACAATGATAAAAGCAGGGGTATGTATTTTGTAACTTTTTTTATAAATTTTTAAACTTCAGCCACGGATGCCCTATAAAGAGACGAACTTTTCTAAGCCCAAAACGAAGATGTTTGTCACTATTCAGACACTTGTTTTTCTTCTTAGATTGTTGCTAAAGGTCTAAATAATCATTTAAAACAATAAAAGCAGGGGTATGTATTTCGTAACTTATTTTATAAATTTTTAAAGCTCAGCCACGGGTTTCGTATAGAGAGGCGAACTTTTCTAAGCCCAAAACGAAGGTGTTTGTCACAATTCAGAATCTTGTTTTTCTTCTTAGATTGTTGATAAAGGTCCAAATTTTACACAATCTACATATAGATGGCGTACGATATCACTGAGTTCAATAATACATGTGTATGTTAAATGTAAATGGAATGCTAATAAAGGTAATTTTTATTAAAAATCTTTATTTTTTATTAAGGAGGTAAAAAAAGCCAAAGAAGAGTCTTGGATAAAATTTGGAAAGGAGCTAGACGAACATTACAGAGAAAATCAAAAACTGTTCTATGGCACACTAAAACAACTTAGACAGAAAAAGGAACACAACATGATGAATATGAAGGACAAAAAAGGAAATATAATAACAGAGAAAACAAAAATTATGCAATGATGGAAAGAGTATTTCGACGAACTATCGAATACAGTAATACCAGAAAACGAAGAAGAAGAGGAAGATCAACAAGAAAATATAGAAGAGGAACACATAGAAGAAATACAAGGTAAAGAATTTCTAGAAGCAAAAAAGAACCTAAAAAATGGAAAAGCGGCAGGAAGGGGCGGAATTAAACCGGAAATGATAAAGAACCTAGGAGAAAAAGGAATAATAAAACTAACCGAGCTGTTCAATGAAATACCGAGAGTGGGAAAAACGCCAAAAGAATGGAACACGGGCATAGTACTGCCTATTTACAAAACAGGAGACAACAGAGACTGCAAAAACTACCGAGGGATAACACTTACAAGTGTACCCGGGAAGATAATGGAGAGAGTAATAGACAAAAGAGTGAGAGAAATAATAGACAAAACCATAGAAGACAATCAGTGTGGGTTTAGAAAGGAAAGGAGCACGCAAGATCTAATTTTCTCACTGAGACAAATCAGTGAGAAATTTATAAAGAGTTACACATATGCTTTGTGGATCTAGAGAAAGCCTTCGGTAGGATTAGAAGAAAAGATGTATGGGCTGAACTAGAAAAAAGAGGAGTTAAGAAGAAAATGATTAGAATAATCAAGGCCATGTACAAAAATAACAAAAATATGGTGAGAACTAACAATGAAGAATCGGAGGAATATGAAACAACAACAGGATTAAAACAGGGAAGCATACTAAGTCCATTATTATTCACGGTTACACTAGATAGAGCAATAAAGGAAGCAAAGAAACACAGGAAACCACTAAACATAGGATATTGGAAAATGAAAGAAACAAAAATAGTAGAGGTGATATTTGCGGACGACATGGCTATAGTAGCAGAATCGGAAGAAGACTTACAACATAACATGGATATACTCAATAGAGAACTAAAGAAAATTAATATGAGGATAAATCATAACAAAACAAGGACTATGATAGTAGTAAGAGATAGAAGAACACAGCAAATAAGAATACAAGGAAAAGAAATAGAACAAGTGGACCAGTTTAAATACCTGAGGTCATATATTGTGAGTAATGGAAAAATCGAAGAAAGAGTACGTAATACAAATAAAATATTTCAAATGATGAAAAATACATTCCTAAACAGAAAAGAGATATCAAAAAAAAACAGAAGTTGTGAAAAAAGTAGTAAGACCAACACTGATGTACAGCTGCGAAACATGGACGACAACAGAAAAACACCGAATGAAAATAAATGCAGCAGAAATGAAATTTCTACGGAAAATAGATAATAAAATAATAACTCATCGAGTAAGAAACGAGGTAATTAGAGAGAACCTGGAAATGGAACCAATAGACAAACAAATAAAAGAAAACCAAATGAGATGGTACTGACCGTACCATCTTATGTAGAATGGGAGAAGAAAGAAACGTAAGAAGAATATATGAATCAAGAACTCCAGGCGAAAATCAAAAAGGTAGACCAAGAAAGGAATGGAATGACGAAATAAGAGAAGAGTTAGAGAAAAAAGGAATAAAATGGGAAGAAGCCAGAAAACTCACACAAAACAGAAAAATATGGAGAAAAACATACACGGGACAAACAATCACCTCACACTGAGAAGTAGAGAGGAACATATAACGATGTTACATAAGACTAAATATTTTTTTTTTTTTTTAATATTTAACCATCATTCACCTTTAGTGAATTAAACAACGATTCTTGGTCGTCTACTTTATAGAACCAAATTGTTAACGATGCCACTTGAAATTTGACAAAAGATGGCGCTTGTGCTGTTTTTTCAATTATATGATCTTTACAACTGTTTTTTTTTAATACAATAATTTATATTATATTTACATAATAACAGGGCTAGAAGCCCCTCTGATGCATCATAACTAATTTTGTGTTTTTTTTTGTTTGTTTTCAGGTAAGCTGTCACGCTAGGAATAACGAACGCAATTAATTACGGAAGAGAAATATAAAGGAAGAGACGACTCTCGCCTGCAATTCTAATTTGGTATGTAGAAAAAAAAAATAATAATATTAAATTTACAATGAAATTAAACAAGAAAAAAAAAATTGGCAATGATTAGTAAAATTCGATCAATCCCTTTTTTCCAACTGTAAAAATTACACTGTACTTTTTTTTTCCTCGCAACCATCATGATGATTTTGTTTTCGCTTATTCAAAAGCACTGAATCAATTGAATTTTCGCTGACGTCATTCCAAAATGCCGCAATATAATTGTAGTTTAACAATAAATTCGAAAACAGATTAGTCGAAATAACAACCGCCGTTGAACGAATTATAGTCGCGGCAATTTAAACGACCGCACCGACGAACGAAAACATAGGTGCCGATGTTTAGCCGGCCAGGGCCGTAATTTACAACAAACCGGCCGACTGAAAATTGTTTAACAAAACGACTGCATTATTTATAAGCGCGCCGCAGATATTCCCCGGCAATTTATTAGGGTGTATCATCATAACGCAATATACGGAGAGGAGGAAGAGGCGGACGGGCAAAAATAGAAGTGGCCGTAATAAATATTCATGAGGGCATGTTCCCGCCATCAGGATCTCGCAGAGACATTTTTAACTAATACAAGATGGCGGTTATAGATTACTAGTGTCAGCTTGAATTTGCTTTCGTTGGAAGGGCCCTGTTTTATCGTTACTCCTTCCTCTTCCACTCTTTTTCCCATCCCCTACCCCGCGTGCGCACTGTGCATATATATATTTTTTTGCCGTTGTTATTAATGCATGTGCAAATTTTATAGACCCCGCTGAATAGATTCCTTGAGTTAATATTTAAATGCGGTTTTATCTAGGAGAGAATATTTAATCACAACGTTTACTTTAAATTTAATTAAAAAATATATTTTTTTATACTCATTAGTTTAAGCCTAACAAACTGGTTTATTAAATTATGGACTTTCTAATGAAATTAAACAAGGAACATTTTCTGGATCAAGCAAATGTGTCGATCATCTTTGTTTCATTTTATTTAATTATGGACTTTCAATAATTTCAGCCTCATAAATCAATAATACAAAACATTTGAAATTAAACAAGGAAAATTTCTGGACATGATCAAGCAAATGTGCGAATCATCTTTGTTTCATTTTATTTAATTTATTGACTTTCAATAATTTCAGCCTCGTAAATCAATAATACAAAACATTTCCATTACATACAGCAATGTCCATGATTCCGGTGGAACGGAGTAATAAACTCATTTAAGACTTTTTTTGTGGAATTCCTCCTGACATTTCTGGGTGTCGAGATTTTATCGCCAGTCGATAAAACTAACCCAATTTCCTGGAAACATTTACGCCTCCGCGATTTTTCGTTTCATACGAATCTAATTCTGTACGGATTTTAATAAAATAATTCAATAAAAAGGAACTTAAATAAAATTAAACAAAGATAAATAGAAAAAGAGTATTCATTCACTTGGTCACAGTTATTTAAATATATTAAATAAAAATGATTTGAAAATAATTAAATAAATTATTTCCACATTTAGCTCTGTGACTTTTGACTTACGTTACGTAAGTACGTTACGGGTATTTGCCCGGGAAGTAGTTGTTTTAATGTGTATTTACTTAACGTACTTACGTAGCGTAAGTCAAAATGTCACAGAGCTAAATGTGGAAATAATTTATTAATTATTTTCAAATCATTTTTATTTAATATATTGAAACAAAGATGATTCGCGCATTTGCAGTTATTTAAATTACAAATTAAAGAAAGAAAATTTCTGGCAATGATCAATTAAATTCGATCAATCCTTTTTTCCAACTGCAAAAAATTACTTACACTGTAAGTTTTAAAAACATCTGTTGAAATAACTACTTCCCGAGCATTTACCCCGCCGGACATTGGACTACACAATAAATATTTGTTGTTGCATAGCAGTACTTGTTGTTTCCTTTCATTGAATAATTTCGACTCAAACCGTTGCAATTCACAGTAGTGCTGCTAAGCAACAACAAATTATTGTGTAATTCAATGTCCGGCGGGGTAAATGCTCGGGAAGTAGTTGTTTCAATAGATGTTTATAAAACTTGCAGTGTAAGTAATTTTTTCAGTTGGAAAAAGGGATTGATCGAATTTAATTGATCATTGCTAGAAATTTTCCTTGTTTAATTTCATTGTAATAAAAATATCTAAAAAAAATAGTAAGTATTCAATGATGATTCTTCCTTCTAGACAAAGACCAGAACTGAAAATCATTGCCCACAACAACACCGGAAGTATCTCGGTTTGTTTCACCCCTCAACCGTTAATAACTTGCCTCGTTAGGGGTCACACTCCCTGATAACGTCCCGGCGATCAACAACTGTGCAACTTTTGCCCGTTTCCCGGTCACCCCGGCAAGACGTAGGGAGAGCTTCGCAGTCCGCTTACGCAATTCGCATTACGTCCACTACATTAACTAAATGCGAGCTTTTTTCGCGGAAGCTCTCTCTCGTTTTCCTTCTTCTTTTTTTTTATTATTCACTCTATCCGGTCGCATTGTGTGCGGGCGCTTTAATGTGTCGCGAGATTACGTGGCACATACGAACGAGCTGTAAATTTGAAAAGTTTTCAGCGGGCCCGAGTGCGCTGGTGCATTATTGGCGTTACATGTTGGCTGTTGTGATTATTATTTTTATTTGCGCCGAGCCGGTTCTGTGCTTATTGATGGAAATGCTCTCGAAAAGGGTTTAAGCATTGTTTTGTCTGAAACTTTTTGTTTTATCCCTTCACAAAAGCTTGATAAAAATATTTTTTCGTATTTAATTTTGTTAATCAAATCACGTTTCACAAATAATTTTTTGATGAATTTTGTTGTAAGGGGTCCTCCTCTGAACTTTTTCGCCTGTTTTTAAAAATTTATAAAAAATATTTCTAAATGGAATAAAGACTTTCTCATGGCATATTCGAGTTCAGAAGACTTTAAACTATCTCTATAGAGGGTTTTAGCCCTTTGCAACACAAAATAATTTTTTGATGAATTTTGTTGTAAGGGGTCCTCCTCTGAACTTTTTCGCCTGTTTTTAAAAATTTATAAAAAATATTTCTAAACGGAATAAAGACTTTCTGATGGCAGATTCGAGCTCAGCAGACTTTAGTCTATCTCTATAGAGGGTTTTAGCCCTTTGCAACGCAAAATAATTTTTTGATGAATTTTGTTGTAAGGGGTCCTCCTCTGAACTTTTTCGCTCGTCTTTAAAAATTCATAAAAAATATTTCTAAACAGAATAAAGACTTTCTGATGGCATATTCGAGTTCAGAAGACTTTAAACTATCTCTATAGAAGGTTTTAGCCCTTTGCAACACAAAATAATTTTTTGATGAATTTTGTTGTAAGGGGTCCTCCTCTGAACTTTTCCACCTGTCTTTAAAAATTCGTAAAAAAATATTTCTAAACGGAATAAAGACTTTCTGATGGCAGATTCGAGTTCATCAGACTTTAAACTATCTCTGTAGAGGGTTTTAGCCCTTTGCAACACAAAATAATTTTTTGATGAATTTTGTTGTAAGGGGTCCTCCTCTGAACTTTTTCGCCTATTTTTAAAAATTCATAAAAAATATTTCTAAACGGAATAAAGCCTTTCTGATGTCAGATTCGAGTACAGCAGACTTTAAACCATCTCTATAGAGGGTTTTAGCCCTTTGCAACAAAAAATAATTTTTTGATGAATTTTATTGTAAGGGGTCCTCCTCTGAACTTTTTCGCCTGTCTTTAAAAATTCATAAAAAATATTTCTAAACGGAATAAAGACTTTCTGATGGCAGATTCGAGTTCAACAGACTTTAGTCTATCTTTATAGAGGGTTTTAGCCCTTTGCCACCTAAAATAATTTTTTTATGAATTTTTTTGTAAGGGGTCCTCCTCTGAACTTTTTCGCTCGTCTTTAAAAATTCATAAAAAATATTTCTAAACGGAATAAAGACTTTCTGATGGCATATTCGAGTTTAGAAGACTTTAAACTATCTCTATAGAGGGTTTTAGCCCTTTGCAACACAAAATCATTTTTTGATGAATTTTGTTGTAAGGGGTCCTCGTCTGAACTTTTTCACCTGTCTTTAAAAATTCATAAAAAAATATTTCTAAACGGAATAAAGACTTTCTGATGGCAGATTCGAGTTCATCAGACTTTAAGCTATCTCTATAGAAGGTTTTAGCCCTTTGCAACACAAAATAATTTTTTGATGAATTTTGTTGTAAGGGGTCCTCCTCTGAACTTTTTCGCCTGTTTTTAAAAATTCATAAAAAATATTTCTAAACGGAATAAAGACTTTCTGGTGGCAGATTCGAGTTCAGCAGACTTTAAACTATCTCTATAGAGGGTTTTAGCCCTTTGCTACCTAAAATATTTTTTTGATGAATTTTGTTGTAAGGGGATCTCCTCTGAACTTTTTCGCCTGTCTTTAAAAATTCATAAAAAATATTTCTAAACGGAATAAAGACTTTCTGATGGCAGATTCCAGTTCAGCAGACTTTAAACTATCTCTGTAGAGGGTTTTATCCCTTTGCAACGCAAAATAATTTTTTGCTGAATTTTGTTGTCTGAACTTTTTCGCCTATCTTTAAAAATGCATAAAAAAATATTTCTAAACGGAATAAAGATTTTCTGGTGGCAGATTCGAGTTCAACAGACTTTAAAATAACTCTAAAGAGGGTTTTAACCCTTTGCAACACAAAATAATTTTTTGATGAATTTTGTTGTAAGGAGTCCTCCTCTGAACTTTTTCGCCTGTCTTTAAAAATTCATAAAAAATATTTCTAAACGGAATAAAGACTTTCTGATGGCAGATTCGAGTTCAGCAGACTTTAAACTATCTCTATAGAGGGTTTTAGCCCTTTGCAACACAAAATATTTTTTTTTATGAATTTTGTTGTAAGGGGTCTTCCTCTGAACTTTTTCGCCTGTCTTTAAAAATTCATAAAAAATATTTCTAAACGGAATAAAGACTTTCTGATGTCAGATTCCAGTTCAGCAGACTTTAAACTATCTCTATAGAAGGCTTTAGCCCTTTGCAACACAAAATCATTTTTTGATGAATTTTGTTGTAAGGGGTCCTCCTCTGAACTTTTTCGCCTGTCTCTAAAAATTCATAAAAAATATTTATAAACGCAATAAAGACTTTCTGATGGCATATTCGAGTTCAAAAGACTTTAAACTATCTCTATAGAAGGTTTTAGCCCTTTGCCACCTAAAATATTTTTTTGATGAATTTTGTTGTAAGGGGTCCTCCTCTGAACTTTTTCCCTTGTTTTTAAAAATTCATAAAAAATATTTCTAAACGGAATAAAGACTTTCTGATGGCAGATTCGAGTTCATCAGACTTTAAACTATCTCTATAGAGGATTTTAGCCCTTTGCAACACAAAATAATTTTTTGCTGAATTTTGTTGTAAGGGGTCCTCCTCTGAACTTTTTCGCCTGTCTTTAAAAATTCATAAAAAATATTTCTAAACGGAATAAAGATCGGGAATTCAATAGTCGTATTAGAAGAAACAGAATAGAAAGAATCTATAAACCCTTAACCTACTTTGGTGAAGTCTCACTACAAATTAAATATAATTTAGAACACAACATAACAGTTGCCCTAAAAGCTTACACAAAAATTAAATACCACATATTCAATTAAAAAAAATAGAATCAACTCACAGATCAGGTATATATAAATTCAGACGTGTAAAGGTGCATATATAGGTCAGTCTGACCTTAATTTTAATATCAGGCACCTTCGATCATTTCGGCATGGACTAGTGGATAAGTCGTCCTTTGCAAAATACCTTATTGAAAACAATCACAACTTTAGGAAGGGCGCATTATCTATAATAATTATCTTTTTGCCGAAAAGGGTCTCAAGATGGACCTCCTGCAGTCGTTTGAAATCTATTAAGCGCGCTCTAATCCGGACATTTCCGCAATTAATGACCAACTCGACTTATTATATACCCCTATTTTTATAGCAATTATTCCTCCGTAAATGGCACATATTCACTGTAAAGTATTTTTTAAGATACTCTTAGTTGTCAAAACTATAATCACTAAATAAAAAATAGTTGTGGAAACAATATTAAAAGTGTTTTATTAAGTTATAATATTTAAAATGTTTCATCAAGTGATAAGGGAGAAAGTTATTAAATAAATTTTAAATTTATTATTATTTACAATCCATTGCTTCTACTGATTTATCTTCGCTTTAGTTAAGTACAAAAAAAAACACACCATTTAATCCAATTCATTCAACCATTCCCGCAAAGTGTTACTTAGGTTGATTTCCATTCCCTCCTTTCTCGTTTCTTTCTATCCGTTCTTTTTTATTATTATTCGCTCCCTTTCACAAAAGCCCACCGCTACAAACAGATGAAAAGGAACGCTCGTTGACTCGATACGTCATCCAGTTCTAATTTCGGGAAGGGTAGATTTATCACCGTGTCTATTAGTGGGACTTTAAAAATGTTTGCCGAGCCTTGCCGACAATTATTCTAAATGAGCCCGGATAATGCCGGCCATTATCTCTTTTCCTCCACCTTTCCGCCGTCTAAATTTAAAATAAACACAATGACTGTCTCACGGATTATTAAGGGAGATGTTATCGGTCCGGATTTTGAAAATGAATGCAACAAAAAAATAATGATTAATTGAGAAGATTTAAAATTTATTTTTGTCTCTTCAGCTAAGTGGAAGTATTTTGATCGTAAGAATTTGGTAATCGGAAATTTAAACGGGTATATCCATTTTTAGGATCCAAAATTATTATTTTAAAATTATAAATTAAATAAATTAAACGTACCATCCACACTGTGTTATTTTGAGAGCATATTTGTTTTTTTTTTTTGGTCATTATTATGATGTTTTGTTTGTGATTTATATTGCTTTTTAATTTATTTTAATTAATTTTCACTGATTCAATAATAATTAATTAATTAAAATCGGGCTTATAATTTGATGAAAATTGATCATTTCAGAACTTAAACTTTAAATTTGGAAAGACGTATATAAAAAATATGACTTTTGAAGGCTTTTCACAAGTCATATTTTTTTATAAACTTAGAATACGTCTTTCCAAATTTAAAGTTAAAAATAGTGTTTTCTCTATAACTTTGTGAAAACGGAAACAAATATCGATTCAAAGAAAAGAATCATAACTACCACCTGGGGTAAATATGATTTTTTTCTTAAACAATATCTCACAAAGAAACTAAAGGTAGGTAGAATTATTATTATATGAAATATGTACTTTACTGAAATATAATAAAAATAAGATTTTTTTTACGAAACATTTTCAGACAAAAATTTAATGATATTAACGAGAAAATCTGAAAAATAAAACAATCAATTAAAATTAAAATTCAATCAAAAGTTTAATGATATTACACCTGAAAAATAATTAACTGCTATCACGCAGAGCGTAGTTTTTTGGGTTCGAATCCCATCAGAGATGTTTCTTTTCCACTTTATATTTAATTAAATTTAAATTATACCTCAATGTTGTACATTGAAAATGTCTACAATTGAAATAGTTTTTTGTGATATGAGTTTGCTGTTCATTAGATTTTATTAAATAATCGGAGCATGTTTCAAAATTTTGCTTATTAATTAAAAATATTTCGATATTTTCAATAGGATATTTACACAGTATGTATGTAGTTGATTTAACTTACCAGGTTAACTTGCAATAGCAAATAAAATAATAATAATTCACCTGATGATGCTACTGTGAAGCGAAACAATTGTTGTGAGATAATAATAAAAAAAATAATTTTGAATGTTTTTAATAAATTAAAAAATAATACTATTGATATATTTAAAAACAATAACAGATTTAATTCCTTTGGATTATTAAATGTATCTCCCTATTGTTCAAGAACTTAATTTTGACAAGTTTTCGAAAACTTTAGTCACTAAATAAATACTCAATAATGCAAAACAAGTTAAAAAGCGTTTAATTTGGTAATTAATTATTCTCTTTCACTTGTTCTGCAATTTATAGACTTACTCCAGGTGGTCTATTTTACAATCCTTTTCGGCAAAATGTAATACCCACGATTATTCAGGGCTATACTGTATGGATAACGTTCAACATAACAAGCTCGTTATCCGAGAAGTATCATATTTCAAGTGGATTTTCTACAAATGTTAAGAAATCCAAATCTGCTTAGACTGTAATTATAAATATAATAGATACGATAGATTTTAAACGTAACAGAATAGCCCCGAATATGCCAAAAAATTGTATATGTTCCTGGCGTTGTTAGAATTTTGACTAAATCGTCCAATATATACACCCTTTCAATGGTGATATGTTAGTTTAGAACGATTTTATCTACCTTCGGGTACAGATATACAGAGAGGTTTTTTTATCAGTATACATTATAGGAAGTGTATACCTGCAAAAAACGCGAGTCAAACGCAATGTGTGTATGTTTAGTTGCTTATTTGGCATATGTGTGTTCAATTGCGTGTTATAGGCAACTAAACACACAAATCTCAATGCGTTTGACTCGCTTATTTTTCAGCTATATATAGGGGAAATGTATACTGTTAAAAAAAGCTCTCTGTATATTGTCTCTATAGTAGTGAAAACCTTAAGAGTTAACACATATACTATTTTTATTACTAAAGCAATTGAAATTCCAAAGTTGAGATGACACCCTTCCATCATGTCCAACCCCACACATAACATCCGAGTTGATATACTCATTTCACTACCCCGTAACAACTGTTACTTTCTTTTTTTTATTCCTCCCTTCCCTCGCGCAATTCTTTATCTAATTAAGTGGAGTGACGCCCGTGAAGAATGGCGGAAAGTATCCTGAACGTGGGCGGGAGGAGGGACATTTAAAAGATTGACATTGGCAATTTAGTTAATTATTCCGGCTGTCATCGCACGGTTGTCGTCCTGCGTGCTTTTTTTTCCCTCTCAAATTCCCTCTCTCCGTCTCCTACGTTAAATTAGAATGGATGTGGAGAAGCACCGCAGGAATAAGACTTCGGCGAGCCGGCTTTCTGCTCCCCCGGCAGCATTGTTCGGATCACCGGGGGAGAGATTAGTACAAATGACGGCGATAATCAACGTACGGTCTTTCTTAATTCATCTCGGATTACTTACAGTGTTCTCATCCACCGTCAATCCATTTCTTTGTAGATGATGTGGAAGGTGTTGCTTGTTTTACACAAATATTCAGGTTCAAAGCTAATATCAAAATTTCTAGAAATGGGTTGTTTAGTATTCACCATTTCAACAAATTACATTAAAAATTTAAAACAAATACATTAAAACTAATGCTTTTCGTGGAATCGGAACTGAACGCAAAACATTTATTTTATTATTGTTATTCCGCGCAGTATAAACAACTCCTCATAAAACAAATAAGTGCACACACATGCAGAGGGTGGGAACAGAAATAACAGTTGATTTAAGTGTTGAAACGCGCGCGCAATAATGGAAAATGTATAATTATAAATAATCATAACGGAAGCCGCTATTATTAAACGTAAACAGTGCAATGAGCATAATGGGGGAATGTAGCTGCAGCAGTAACGGCGCGGCACTGGAATTCCATGGAAGTTTCCCTCGAAACGTTAATGCGAAACGCGAAACCCTTTATCGAAAAGGCGCCGTTGAGGAAATGGCGCGGAAAATGGCGACTGCATCTTCCCGAAGTTTAGCGTTGAGGGAATTTGACGGGGGGTGTTTCGTTAAATTATCAAGTGTTCATTTTTATGATGTCATGATGTAATTATATATGTACAGTGAATAAATACTCTTTTCTATTTATAAATAATTATTATTAAAATAAATTTATTCTCACTCAAAGTATTTAATTTTTCGTTTTAAAAACACAACAATTGCGAAATAAAAATCACTTGTTTACGGCTAATACAAAACGTTAATAGTTAATAACGTTAGCGCAGTTTCCAGTTTGATACCTCGAGCAACACAGTAAACCGACCGTCTTTCGGCGTGAAACAATGCGGATGCGGAGGTGGCAGTAAATAGTTCTCGTCCAATATTCTTGGCTCTTTAATGAGAAACTTAACTACTAACTATATTAACTCAATACCATGCACGTGCTATACGAGCTGCAATCATACAAAGACCAAGATTAAACACTCCCTCGTGCATGTCCCGTCTTACAATGTCGAGAACAGCTCGGGAAAATGCCAAGTTTCGTTTGATGTTAAATTATGTGTGGGTATTCCGTAATCGTAGGATGTTTTACAAGGATATGCTTGATATTTCATAAAATTATGAATTATGTATTTATTATATATAAATAGAGGAATAATAGAGTTGTGTTATTATAGTAGTATTGGCAGAAATGTGGAAACTCAAGTCGTAATTAAATTAATTAATACCCCGTAAATATATTCCATTTATTAGTTTATTCTTCTTGTTTTCATTTCAATATTTGTGTGGTACGTGTTTATAACTCAGAGCAGACATAACCCGATGACATGTTCCATATGCTTATAATTAGCGTCTTTCCCTTTGATATCCGATGCTGAGTAATTTGTACGTATAAATAAATCAGTTTCCCCTTTGACTCATCCATGGAATTGAACAGATGTTGCTCGTGTTATTAGATATGCGTTAATTACAACTAAATGAGGCGATGAATTAAAAATAAGGAGAAACAACTATATAAAATTAAAAAAACGAGAAAAATATTTTTTTTATATTAGGCGGAAAGAGCTCTGGACGATAGCCAACTCCAGAACAAGATTAATCTTGTTTAAATAAATATAAATATATATACAAATATCTTTATTTATACCTTTTTAGAAACATTTAGTATATACACTAAAATAATGGTTTGTCTGTCCTGGGTTATCGACTGAATTTTTGCCCTGTCTTGAATTTATGGTGATGTGCAATAAAAATGTCTTTTCTAGCTAGCTGAACTGTTTTGAAGCGTCTTGATGAATTCATGAATTGTGAGAGTAGGATGAATGGATATTTAAATTTCGGCGAATACAGAATTTTGTGTATAATACAAATATAATTCAGTTACTTGTTTTGTTTTATTTATTTTTATGGAAATTTCATCATTTTATAAAACCATAACAACTTTCAATATAAGCAGTACATGAGCTATCATATACAAATAAACAATAATTGAGAATATTAATTAACAGAAATTAATATATATTTTATTCTACAATTTTATTACAATAAAATTAAACGCGGAAAATGTCTGGCAATCATCAATAACATATCGTAGATAGTGGAGGCACTTAATTTTTGAAAATCCATGATCACTTAATGATTTTCAACTATTTTTTGTGTATTTCACGACAATATTATAAGTTCTTCACCTGAAGAAGCAACAACGTTGCGAAACAATTGTCGTGAAATACACAAAAAATTGTTGAAAATCATTAAGTGTTTTATTTTAAGCATCAATAACATTCTGTGGGGTTGCTCTATGTTCGAGAATTCGGTGTGCATCATTGGTTATCCCAAGTGTACTGTATGTAGTTTTTTTGTAAAATAAAAACACTTGGTTAATGGTAATAACCAAGAGCTTTTATTTAAAAAAGAAACTTACATACAGTGTATAGATATGTTTCACCAATAAATACAATTCTTAAAATTAAATCAATTTTGGTCGTCCGTCGCCAATCGAAGAAGTTAGAATTTTTTTATATATAAGTGGCCCTAAAATACAGTAATGTTTTTTTTTTGTGCAAAATATACTCTACACTGTTTCTAACACCGTCGAAAGTATTTAAGAATTTTTTTAGATTTTTCGGAAGAAAAACAAAATTTGCATATTTTCAATGAAAAAAGTGGATTTTTGTGAAAAAATCCGAAAGTCGCGGAATAACTTCAAATTATACCAAAATGTTCCTAATGAATGGAAGCATCAACTGTATAAATTTAAGCAACATTGAACAAATAGTTTTCGTACAGCAGGCGTGTAAATTGAGCTTTTGAAAAACGAACGAAAAATATGTGCAAACTTGGGATTTTTTTTCAGACAATCACAAAGTTTCGATTTCGAAAATTTTTGGGTGAAATGTAGATATATCCTTCCCGAATTATATTCTTAAAGTTCCAACATTCTATCGCATCTGTCAAGAAAGTTATCTTATTTTAATCAACATCGCGTCCAAAAGCGTTTATCGGCGCGTTTCGCTTAAATCGTTCCCATAAGATTCCATGTACTTAACAATTTAAATAGCCTTAATGAACCAAAAACGTAATTGTACTGGCAAAATAAATACCCCACACACTTTCTTAGGTATTCAGGAGTCTTTGTGATTTTTTCTGATTTTTTAGGAAGAAATCGAATTTCATCATAATTTAAAATTTTCAAAGGAAAAAGTAGATTTTGGTGAAATATCCGAAAGTGGCAAAATAACTTCAAATTATACCAAAATGTTCCTAATGGATGGAAGCATCAACTGTGTAAATTTAAGAAACATTGAACAAATAGTTTTCGTATAGCAAACGTGTAAATTGAGCCTTCGAAAAATGAATGAAACAATTGTGCAAATTTGGATTTTTTTTTCAGACAATTACAAAAGTTCGATTTCGATGATTTTTTGGGTGAAATGTAGATATATCCTTCCCGAATTATATTTTTCAAGTTCCAACATTCTATCGCATCTGTGAAGAAAGTTATCTTATTTTAATCAACATCGCGTCCAAAAGCTTCAATCGGTGCCGTCTCGCTTAAACCGTTCCCGTAAGATTCCATGTAAAATGAGACTCACCTAATTAAATAGCCTTCATTAACAAAAAATGAAAATGTACTAGTAAAATAATTATCCCACACTCTTTCTTATATATTCAAGAGTCTTTGTGATTTTATTCAGATTTTTTTTAGAATGAAATCGAATTTCATCAAAATTTGTAATTAATTTTTAAAGGAAAAAGGAGATTTTGGTGAAAAATTCGAAAATTGCGAAATAACTTGAAATTATACCAAAATGTTCCTAATGAATGGAAGCATCAACTGTATACATTTAAGCAACATTGAACAAATAGTTTTCGTATAATTGGCGTATAAATTGACCCTTTGAAAAGCGAAGGAAAAAAATGTGCAAATTTCGGAATGTTTTCAGGCAACCACAAAAGGTCGATTTCGATGATTTTTTGGGTGAAATGTAGATACATCCTTTCCGAATTATATTCTTCAAGTTTCAACATTCTGTCGCATCTGTGAAGAAAGTTATCTTATTTTAATTAACGTCGCGTCCAAAAGCGTTGATCGGCGTGTCTCGCTTAAACAGTTCCCATAAGATTCCATGTAAATTGAAACTTACCAATTTAAATAGCCTTAATGAACCCAAAATGAAAATGTACTGGCAAAATAAATATCCCACGCTCTTTCTTGCATATTCAAGAGTCTTTGTGATTTTTTTCAGATTTTTTTTAGAAAAAATCGAATATATATATAAATAAAATTCTTCTACTAATATTCTTTTTATCTCCTTTTCCCGACTTTTTTTTCGTAAAAATCTTTATCCCAGCTCCATCCATTCCGTTACTCTTCTGTTTCCACGCAGACATTCTTCCTTTCCACTCCTCTTCCGAATGACTATACGTAATAACTATTGAATTAATTTCTCATTTAACACTTGGTGAAACATGTTTAAACAATTTGGTAAAAATTAAACGCGTGGTTTGTTTCACAATAAATAAATTATTTAGAAAATAAATAAATTATTATTGATAAATAATTCATACATTATTTATCAATAATAAATCCTTTAATTAAAAGCTTGATAAAAGCAATTTCTGGAAAAATCGCCGCGTCGTATAGAGCGGAAGTTCATTTAGCCGCGAAGATAACTAATATTTTCCCCGTTGTTTTTCTCTCTCTCCGCCGCCGGTTTTCTTCCTTCCCACCCGCGCGCAACATATTAAACTTTCCGGGGAAACTGTTTTCCCGCTGAAAATGCACCACCTACTTTATTTATCCGCGTTTCGCACT
The DNA here is from genome assembly GCA_963082785.1 of Philonthus spinipes. Lineage (NCBI taxonomy): Eukaryota > Metazoa > Arthropoda > Insecta > Coleoptera > Staphylinidae > Philonthus > Philonthus spinipes. The sequence goes on from OY720315.1 coordinate 20,776,307, forward strand.
CCTTCCGTTCCTCTTTCTTTTTTTCCTCAGACCAGATAACGCTATTCCCCATTCCGGAAAAAGCAACGTTATAAAGAAGCGCGCTTTTCTAGTTCTGTTTCATAAACTACGCCCCCAATGTTTTTTGTTTTTTTTATTTATGAAATATGTTTACGGTGTAAAATAATTTTGATTGAGAATTTTGTTTATACACCGAATAAATGGTTTCATTATATATAAATAATCTACATACTTTCAATTTGTAATTTTATGTGAAATTATCAAAATTATTGGCGCGTCCACCATCTGCGAGAATGTTTATTTTTCGCCACGAATTTAGCATGATTAACACCTTTAAGACGGTGTAAAATAATTTTTATTAAGAAGTTTCGTTTGTACATCGAATAGTTTGGTTATATAAATAATTTACATCCTCTCGATGAATCGTTTAGTGTAGCAGGTGTGAAATTAGCCACTCGCATCCGGCGCATCCACCATTTGTAAGAAGTTTTGCACTAATTTTCGGCCACGAATTTAACATGATTAACGGCTTCAATGATTTCTACTCTATATAAAATTTAAAAAAAAACTTTTGGCTTTTATAGTATTATATAGATTTTCAATGATATAGTACTCGAAAATAAAATACATTTCCACAGTCAAGAAATTCAATACATTTTCCAAGTCAAATATGATTGCTTCGGGCGCACTTTAAATTCAATTGTTTTGTCTTTGCTCTAGCATTCTTAAGAAAAATAATTTGGAGTATGGATCTTGATTATTTTTTTGTGATTTTTTTTTTCAACAATCTAGAAATTCAGCTTGTATCTAGCAGTCTTAAGAACTATCTAAAGAAAAATAATTTGGAGTATGTATCTTGATTATTTTTTTGTGATTTTTTTTTTCAACAATCTAGAAATTTAGCTTGTATCTAGCAGTCTTAAGAACTATCTAAAGAAAAATAATTTGGAGTACGTATCTTGATTATTTTTTTGTGATTTTTTTTCAACAATCTAGAAATTTAACTTGTATCTAGCAGTCTTAAGAACTATCTAAAGAAAAATAATTTGGAGTATGTATCTTGATTATTTTTTTGTGATTTTTTTTTTCAACAATCTAGAAATTAGGCTAATATATATATATACAAATTTTGAAGTTAAATATAACTATTTTATACGGAAATAAATTCAATTTCTTCGTTCAATCGATCTAAAAAATGGGCAAAAATATGTACTATTTTCAAAGTTAAGTATGACTACTTTATGCGGACAATAAATTCAATTTCTTAGTCTCAGCTTTATCCTAGTGGTCTTAAAAATTGTCTAAAGCAACATATTTTCTAATATGCATCTTAGTTATTTTTTTTATAATTTCTTTCATCTATCTAGAAATTGCTTATATGTATTTGCAATTTTCAAAGTTAATTATGACTACTTTATACGCACTACAAATTCAGTTTCTTTGTCTTATGTTATTATTAATAGTCTTAAAAAATGTTTAAATAAAGACATTTTTGACTAGGTATGTTGGTTATTTTTTTTTTATAATTTTTTCATCCACCTAAAAAATGAGCAAATATATGTACAATTTTCAAAGTTCAATATGACTACTTTATGCGCGCTATTGATCCAATTTCTTTGTCTTAGCTTTTTCTTAGAAGTATTAAGAATGACTTAAATTAAGAAAATTTTGAGTATGTATCTTAGTTATTTTTTTATGATTTTTTCAATCGATCTAAAAATTGGGCAAAAATATGTACTATTTTCAAAGTTAAGTATGACTACTTTATGCGCACTATAAATAAAATTTCTCTATTTTAGCTTTATCTTAGAAGATCTAGGAATAACTTAAATTAAGAAAATTTTGACTATTTATCTTAATTATTTTTTTTGTAATTTTTTCACCGACGAAGAAATTGGCCATATAAATGTATAATTTTCAATATTATTTGTGACTACATTATGCACACTATAAATTCAATTTGTTTGTCTTAGCTTATTATTAGTAGTCTTAGAAAATGTTTAAATAAAGACATTTCTGATTATGTATCTTAGTTATTTTTTTATGACTTTTTCAATCGATCTAAAAATTGGGCAAAAATATGTACTACATTCAAAGTTAAGTTTGTCTACTTTATGCGTACTATATGTAAAATTTCTTTATTTTAGCTTTTTCTTAGAAGATCTAGGAATAACTTAAATTAAGAAAAAATTCAATATGCATCTTAGTTATTTTTTTATGAATTTTTCAATCGATCTAAAAATTAGGTAAATATATATACAATTTTCGAAGTTAGGTATGACTACTTTATGCAAACTATAAATAGAATTTCTTTGTCTTAGCTTATTATTAGTAGTCTTAAAGAATGTTTAAAGAAATACATTATTGATTATGTATTTTAGTTATTTTTTTATAATTTTTTCAATCGACTTAAAAATTAGGCAAAAATATGTACTATATTCAAAGTTAAGTGTAACTACTTTATGCGCACTATAAATAAAATTTCTTTATTTTAGCTTTTTCTTAAAAGATCTAAGAATAACTTAAATTAAGAAAAAATTGAATATGCATCTTAGTTATTTCTTTATGACTTTTTCTATCGACCTAAAAATTGGGCAAAAATATGTACTATTTTCAAAGTTAAGTGTGACCACTTTATGCGCACTATATATAAAATTTCTTTATTCTAGCTTTTTCTTAGAAGATCTAAGAATAACTTAAATTAAGAAAAAATTGAATATTCATCTTAGTTATTTTTTTATGATTTTTTCAATCGATCTAAAAATTATGTAAATATATATACATTTTTCGAAGTTAGGTATGACTGCTTTATGCACACTATAAATACAATTTCTTTGTCTTAGCTTATTTTTAGTAGTCTTAAAAAATGTTTAAAGAAAGACATTATTGATTATGTATCTTAGTTATTTTTTTGTGATTTTTTCTATTGACTTAAAAATTAGGCAAAAATATGTACAATTTTCAAAGTTAAGTATGACAACTTTATGCGCACTGTAAGTAAAATTTCTTCATTTTAGCTTTTTCTTAAAAGATCTAGGAATAACTTAAATTAAGAAAAAATTCAATATGCATCTTAGTTATTTTTTTATGAATTTTTCAATCGATCTAAAAATTAGGTAAATATATATACAATTTTCGAAGTTAGGTATGACTACTTTATGCAAACTATAAATAGAATTTCTTTGTCTTAGCTTATTATTAGTAGTCTTAAAGAATGTTTAAAGAAATACATTATTGATTATGTATTTTAGTTATTTTTTTATAATATTTTCAATCGACTTAAAAATTAGGCAAAAATATGTACTATATTCAAAGTTAAGTATAACTACTTTATGCGCACTATAAATAAAATTTCTTTATTTTAGCTTTTTCTTAAAAGATCTAAGAATAACTTAAATTAAGAAAAAATTGAATATGCATCTTAGTTATTTTTTTAAGACTTTTTCTATCGACCTAAAAATTGGGCAAAAATATGTACTATTTTCAAAGTTAAGTGTGACTATTTTATGCGCACTATATATAAAATTTCTTTATTCTAGCTTTTTCTTAGAAGATCTAAAAATAACTTAAATTAAGAAAAAATTGAATATTCATCTTAGTTATTTTTTATAATTTTTTCAATCAATCCAAAAATAGGTAAATATATATACAATTTTCGAAGTTAAGTATGACTACTTTATGCACACTATAAATACAATTTCTTTGTCTTAGCTTATTATCAGTAGTCTTAAAAAATGTTTAAAGAAAGACATTATTGATTATGTATCTTAGTTTATTTTTTATGATTTTTTCTATCGACCTAAAAATTGGGCAAAAATATGTACTATTTTCAAAGTTAAGTATGACTACTTTATGCGCACTATAAATAAAATTTCTTTATTTTAGCTTTTTCTTAGAAGATCTAGGAACAACTTAAATTAAGAAAAAATTGAATATGCATCTTAGTTATTTTTTTGTAATTTTTTTTCATCGACCAAGAAATTGGTCATACAAATGTACAATTTTCAGTATTATTTATGACTACTTTATTAACTCAATTTCTTTGTCTTAGCTTATTATTAGTAGTCTTAAAAAATGTTTAAAGAAAGACATTTTTGATAATGTATCTTAGTTATTTTTTATGATTTTTTTTTCATCGATCTAAACATGCCCAATCGATGACATATATACAATTTTCAGAGTTAAGTATGACTACTTTATGCGTAATATAAATACAACTTTTTGGTCTTAGATTTTTTTAGAAGTCTTAAGAACTACTTAAATTAAGAAAATGTTTTGTATACATATTAGTTTCTTTTTTGTAATTTTTTTCATCAACCAAGAAATTGGCCATATGTTTGTATAATTTTCAAAGTAAATTATGACGACTTTATGTTGCTTCTGTCAGTGTCATCCGTATTAAGCTGATTAATTTTGTCGGTATACCTAGATCTTGCATCGCTTCATATATCTTGCTTTTAATTAAAGAGTCGTATGCCTGCCAGAACTTATAAACAACAGCTGTAGTTTTAAGTTCTGGCCAAAAATTCTGAATTTAAAATATTGATTAATGAAATATTATTAATTTCAAAATGTTCAACAAGAAATAAACACAACACATAATAAAATATTATTAATTTTAAAAAATTCAACAAGAAATAAACACAGAACATTTTTAAATTAAAATAAAATATAGGCCATTCAATTCGACAGTTTAATCCCGTTATTTATTTATTTATCGGCTTCCGTGGAGGAAAGTTGGTCGTAAATAAAACGGAACGGAGCGGAGATGGAACGGGACGAAAGTGCGGAATCAACATCAATATAAAAGAAAGGAATGGTTATGTTGGGAATGGCAACAACGCCCTCGGGAGGATAATAACGGAGAACTGCGGCGTGAATCAATAAAGATGTTATTAATTACGTGTTCTGTGCTGCCTCGGCCTCACCTTTAATCGCCCCCCAACTCCTCCACTTCTACCAACCTCCATTATCACCACCTTACTTGTTATTTCCACAACTAATGTGTAATTTTGCTTTGAGATTATTCAGTGGGTCGATTTTTAATTTAAATGAAATTATGAAAAAAAAAAAATGGAATAACTCATATGATCACAGTTATTTTAAATAAATTAAATAAAAATAATTTTAAGATAATTAATATATTAGACACAACAGATTAGATTATCCAGTGGGTCGATTTTTAATTTAAATGAAATTATGAAAGAAAAAAAAATGGAATAACTCACATGATCAAAGTTATTTTAAATAAATTAAATAAAGAAAAGATTAAATTAAGAAAATTTATCTTATCTATTTATCTTTCGACCAATGGTCGAAACTAGTTGGAGAAAATATAAATAAAACAAACCAAGTGTTCTAATTTCAATTAAATCATCCTGAATTACATAAACAGAATTTTAAGATAATTAATAAATTAGACAAAAAGTCTGTAACATTTTAGTTTCGTGAACTCATCATGATTTAAAAAAATATAGTTTTAGAATGCCGGTGACCTTTTTATTTGAACATCCGGTACATTTCGAGCACAGTATGCTCTTTATAAATGATAAAATGTAAATATTAAATCAAGAAAACTTCACGTACTTACCAAAAAATATTTTAAATATTTATTTAATTTCATAATTAATGGTTTTAATATTTAGACATTGGTAATTCGATGAATAAAGCACTAATAACCTTTCTTCACACTTTTATTTGACCGAAATGTACATTTGGTAATCCAAATAAAAGGGTGAAGAAAGGTTATTAGTGCTTTAATCGTCGAATTAATTTAATCTTCACGTAACTCAATCAATCAATTTAGACATTGGTAGTTCATATTGTATGAAATAAATATGAATAAATTATTAAAAAAAACACAGATTAGATTGAATAACTTTAAATTCTCGACTAGTTTCGGGTTATTAGCCCATTTTCAAGAGAATTTAAAATTTGTTTTATTATACTCTAGTCTAATTACATAACTCGAGTTTCCACAATATTTAATATAAAATGATGAAAACACAATTTAAAATAATTTCTCGTTGTATTTTTCATTCTTCCTTTAAAATCATCATTTGTATATTCGCGTGAAACGTATTTATGCGAAACGTACACAAGTTAACTCGCCCATCACAATATTTCCCGTAGTAGCGAGCGCGCCCTTATCGATCAATCTCTAGAATTCAGGTGCATAAATATAATAAGTTTATCTATCCGGGTGCATCCTGCACTCGGAAAATGCAATGTATAAATTTCCCGCGAACATTTCCACTTCACGTGGCGCACGGTAAACATTCCCTTATCGCGGGGCGGATTCGCATGTCCGACCCTAATAGAATCTTTTATTAGCGCCCGCTCGGAGAAAGAACAGGAACACAATATAAATCAACGAATGGGAACGTAAATTAGCAACTCGATCGTTTATGTTCGGTGTTTGTTTGCGTTTAATTCGTTACGGTCTCATCGAGGATTATTTTTTTTTATTAGGTCATTTTCTTTTAATTTCTCTACGATTTTCGATACGGGCGAAATATAGATTCTACAATATAATTAAGAACGTTGGATAGTCAGTTTTTTGGAAATTTTAAAAAATAATTTATGAATTGTCACAGAGTTAATTAAAAGATGAAATTAATGAAGATGACTTGTCTGGTAAATTTTGTTGAAAAAATCTTATATGTTCCTGGAGTCTTATGTTAAAATTCCGTCCAGATTGACCAATATACACTCCTTTACATTAATCGAATAACTATGTATAATAAAGTAGAAGCCTTAACAATTAGTAGAAGATAAAATAATTTACGTAAATTAACAATTCGATCGTCTATTTTCGATACTTGTTCTGCTACTTTCTTGATGGAATTAAACAAGGAAAATAATTTCTTTGTAAAAAAATATGTGTTTATTAGATATTTTTTTACAAAGAAATTATTTTCCTTGTTTAATTTCATTGTAATTTAAAAAAACTGCAAATGTGTGAATCATCTTTGATTCATTTTATTTAATAATAAATTATTTTGAAAATGGGCTAATCACCCGAAACTAGTCGAGAATTTAAAGTTATTCAATCTAATCTGTATTTTATTGGTTGATTTTTAATAATCTATTCATATTTATTTCATACAATATGAACTACCAATGTCTAGATATTAAAATCATTAATAATATTTTTTTGATTCGTATGCTTATTCATTTTAATATTACTCATAACGAAATGTTCAAAAATATTGAAATAAAAATGTATTTATAATTGATATTGTCTAACAAGAAAATAATTATTAAAGATTGAATAATAAAACCATCAATTAGAATGTATCGAATCGCATCGAGTGATTACATTAAAGGTTCGCGAATGAATTTCCCCGATTGTACAAAATGCAATCGAGTGATTGGAACAATCTTTCGACTCCGTTGGACGTTTATGTCCTGCTCGATCGGCCCTCACCGGTCTATTTATTGGGTTTCTTAAGTGTCCCAAATAAATTAGTTTGATGGAGCTGTTTCGCCGTAACAAGAACTCTCGCCCCCGCCGGGCGGCAGCCAACCGACCCTCTCCAGTCGATTCCGCCTCTTGACAAATCGATGCGATTAAAACATGTGAGCTTGCAAAGCTCGCCCCTCGCGGATCCGATCGATACACCTTGCACACCCGATCTCCAATTCCCAATTAAAATATATACGGCGATTCATAACTTCTTTGAAAGTGGAATAATTGGGGGCGGGGGGAATTATACAACCGGGAAAGGTCGTTAAAAATGTCACAAAGGAATGTTTTTCTTAACCCCCCCCTCCTCTTTTTCTTGTATTTTTCTTTAGGGTGTGAGTTTCTCCCTTGCTCGCATTTTCTGTCTCTTGCACGCACAGAAAAAAAAAACGTAAATAATGGGATGGATTTAGGATTCTATTTACCGGGTGGGACTTCGGGGATATCTCACGAATTTTAAATTAGACGGAGGTGCGAGGTAAGAATGGTTTCGGGGAAATTTTGCCAATTCTCGGTGATCCCCTCTAAAAAAAAAAAACAACGAAGGAAAGTTCAATAATCCGAACCGGGATCACTTCATAATTTACACTTTTGTAACTCTTTGAATATATAAAAAAAAGGAAATTAAATTCACTGAATCATTTATGAATTTATATTTTTAACACTTAGGTTTTTACAATAAAAAAAAAGTCCATCGACTCTTACATAATAATTAACACTGTGACCAAGTAGAATGAATATTGTTTTCTATTTATAATTAACACTGTTGTATCCTTTCTTCACACTTTATTTTCTAATGCTTAGATATATATTTCGAGTGCTATGCACTTATTGTCGTTAATATTGACAAGAAAGGATACAGCTGTATTTTCACGTAACTCAAAACCAATCATCGACTCTTAAATAGTTTGATAGAGATTATTGTGTAGTCGAAACTAGTCAAAATGTGTAAAATGAAAGAAATTTCAATGTACAACATTGAGGTGTAATTTAAATATTAGTGGAAAAGAAACATCTCCGATGGGATTTGAACCCATGCCCCTTGATTTCTAGTCGAGTGCGTTACGAAGTACACTTTTCCACTTAATTTAATTAATTCAAATTATATCTCAATTTTGTACATTAAAATTTCATTAATTCATAAATATAGCATTACAATCGAAACTAACTGTATACTTTATGTGAAGTTTTGATTTTACTTCAATTGTTTTAATCCCGGGTTATCAATCGTCCCCCACCGCCGCCCAATAAATAATTCCCATATTATTTCTAAATAATTAATCGGCATCGAGCAATTCGCGGAAAGACACGGAATGCATAATTCACGGTTTTAATTGACGATGAAATTTTAATTGCATTAATTAAATTCGTTTAAATACAATTATTCTTATTAACAATTCATACACGGCGGTCGAATCCGTTTTATTTATGCCGATTATTTCGTCGGTGATCATGCATAATGCATGCACGTTTATTAATTCAATAACCGTGAAACGCAGCGCCGAGATAATTAGCGTTTATTTTATGCATGCGCTGTAAAAGTGTTTCAGATTCGAAAGAAATCCATTCGTGATTTAATTTTGAACGTGAGCGTGTTATTTTTGAGTATTATTTTTTGCGTTTCTGAAAGCCAGTAGATTTGTGCGCCACTTCTCCAGGCTTCAGCCTTCGTGTTAGCAAATGTTTAGCGGCGTATTTGTCCGGAAAGTAGTTGTTTCAATTGATTAAATTAAAATTTTAAATAACGTATGTTATGCAAGTAAGAAAAAGTCGCAGTAGCTAAAGAGAAACTAATTAATTAATTATTCTGTTGTGTAAATTACATTATATGATTTTTTCATTATACGTAAACTTATCTTCTTCTGGATTTGGCTATCGACCAAATTATTATTATTAATAATAAAAAATAGTATTTATTCAATAATCCAAATTAATTAACTTGAATTAAATAAAACGAAATTATATAATAATTAATTTAAATATAAAAGAGTATTAAATAAAAATGATTTGAAAATAATTAATAAATTATTTCCACATTTATTTATTAATTATTTTCAAATCATTTTTATTTAATATATTTAAATAACTGTGACCAAGTGAATGAATACTCTTTTCTATTTTAATATTGTTAGTGTATTAAGTATTAAGTAGGAGAAAGGACAAGTATTTTTATTTAAATAATTAAAGTCTCCACAACCAACAACCAACATAAAGAAGATTATAATTAATTGTTCGATAGTTTCAAATTTCTTTTTATTTAATTGTTATTTTTATTGCCTAATTCCCAGTTTAAATTCATGCATATTGCCCTTTACGTTTTTTATTCACGTTCATTTTATTGCCTGTCTATTTTTTTTTGTATATAAATTTCAAAATACTTCAACAATTTCCTGTTCAGATCGGAAAATCATTCCTTCGTGCCGTAACAAATGGACGTGTTTCGGTTTGTTTTCGGCGCGTGTAACTGATTTTTGGCCATTGATTTATTGCTTATTTGCGGGCCCTCCATCTCGATTGCTTCCTTCCTACCAATACCGATTTCACTAATTAATAACGTTAATGCGGGGGTGTCCACCGTCTGCGATATTAATCGGGAAAATTTGTCATTTCGCTCGACCGGAACCGGCCAACGAAATTAATTATTTATCGATTCGCTCCACATGTCTGTTGCTCGTTCAAGCATCCGCTGGGTGTTTTAAAAGCGAGTTTTTAGAATCACACAGAATTTAATATTTTAATTGCGTATGGTTTTAACAAGAACAAACCGATTCTGGCTTTTGTTGTACTAAACACTAAAACTAAAAACGGAAAGTGATATCAACAAGGAAATTATTAATAATATTTATTGCAAATAATATGTAAATGAGGGTTGGGGTTGAGGCAACGCAGGTAAAAGTTGCCTCAACCCCAACCCTCATTTACATATTTTGTGAATTTGTAACGCGAAATTGTCTTATGCTTAAGATATTTATGACACTGATTTAGTGTTATGAGATCGCGACAAAGCAAAGGGCGAAGAAAACGATGACTTTTTCTCAAAGAGAGAAAGCAAGCAAGCGATAATACGTTAATTTTGTAAATTGTATATTTTCTTTGAATTGCAATAGAAGTATTAAGTTTATCTTCATTTTTTTATTAATTGTCCTTCGAACAACAACAATCACTAACAATATTAAAATAAACAACGCTCAAATGAAAATAACCCAAATTAAGGATGGTATAGATGGGTTTGAAGGTATATCAAGTACAAATAATTCACATTATTTTACTGCCCGGAGTCTGGCTAAGCGATTTATGTAGCTAAATTATTCCTGCAACAGTTTTAAATATTTTTTTTTTTTCGATTTTTTTAATTGGAGTCAAATGTTTCAAGCCAGTCGAAAATAACCCAAATTGAGGATATCGTGGAGGGGAAGAAAGGTGCGTTTGGTACAAAAAATTGACATTATCTTACTGTCCGGAGTCTATCTAAGCGATTTATGTAGTTATATTATTTATGCAACAGTTTATAATATTTTTTTCATTTTTTTTTTAAATTGGAATCAAATCTGTTAAGCCAGTTGAAAATAACCCAAATTGAGGAAGTCGTGGAGGGGATGAAAGTTGTGTTTGGTACAAAAAATTGACATTATCTTACAGTTCGGAGTCTAGCTAAGCGATTTATGTAGTTACATTATTTCTGCAGCAGTTATTAATATTTTTTTCGATTTTTTTTAAATTGGAGTCAAATATGTCAAGCCAGTCGCAAATAACCCAAATTGAGAGTGTCGTGGAGGGGATGAAAGTTGTGTTTGGTACAAAAAATTGACATTATCTTACTGTCCACAGTCTATCTAAGCGATTTATGTAGTTACATTATTTCTGCAACAGTTATTAATATTTTTTTCGATTTTTTTAAATTGAAGTCAAATTTGTCAAGTCAGTCGAAAATAACCCAAATTGAGAGTGTCGTGGAGGGGATGAAAGTTGTGTTTGGTACAAAAAAATAACATTATCTTACAGTATGGAGTCTATCTAAGCGATTTATGTAGTTACATTATTTCTGCAACAGTTTTTAATATTTTGTTCGATTTTTTTAAATTGGAGTCAAATATGTCAAGCCAGTCGAAAATAACCCAAATTTAGAGTGTTGTGGAGGGGATGAATGCTGTGTTAGATACAAATAATTGACATTATCTTATAGTCCGGAGTCTATCTAAGCGATTTATGTAGTTACACAATTTCTGCAACAGTTTTTAATATTTTTTTCGATTTTTTTTTAAATTGGGGTCAAATCTGTCAAGCCGGTCGAAAATAACCCAAATTGAGGGAATCGTGGAGGGGATGAATGTTGTGTTTGGTACAAATAATTGACATTATCTTACAATCCGGAGTCTAGCTAAGTGATTTATATAGTTACATTATTTCTGCAACAGTTTTTAATATTTTTTTCGATTTTTTTTTTAAATTGGAGTCAAAAATGTCAAGCCAGTCGAAAATAACACAAATTGAGGGTATCGTGGAGGGGATGAAAGGTGTGTTTGGTACAAATAATTGTCATTATCTTACAGTCCGGAGTCTATCTAAGCGATTTATGTAGTTACATAATTTCTGCAACAGTTTTTAATATTTTTTTTCGATTTTTTTAATTGGAGTCGAATCTGTCAAGCCAGTCGAAAATAACCCAAATTGAGAGTGTCGTGGAGGGGACGAAAGGTGTGTTTGGTACAAATAATTGTCATTATCTTACTGTCCAGAGTCTATCTAAGCGATTGATGTAGTTACATTATTTCTGCAATAGTTTTTAATATTTTTTTCGATTTTTTTAATTTGAGTCAAATCTGTCAAGCCAGTCGAAAATAACCCAAATTGAGAGTGTCGCGGAGGGGATGAAAGTTGTGTTTGGTACTAAAAATTGACATTATCTTACTGTCGAGAGTCTATCTAAGCGATTGATGTAGTTACATTATTTCTGCAACAGTTTTTAATATTTTTTTCGATTTTTTTAATCAGAGTCAAATCTGTCAAGCCAGTCGAAAATAACCCAAATTGAGAGTGTCGTGGAGGGGATGAAAGTTGTGTTTGGTACAAATAATTGTCATTATCTTACAGTCCGGAGTCCATCTAAGCGATTTATGTAGTTACATTATTTCTGCAACAGTTTTTAATATTTTTTTCGATTTTTTAAATTGGAGTCAAATCTGTCAAGCCAGTCGCAAATAACCCAAATTGAGAGTGTCGTGGAGGGGATGAAAGTTGTGTTTGGTACAAATAATTGTCATTATCTTACAGTCCGGAGTCTATCTAAGCGATTTATGTAGTTACATTATTTCTGCAACAGTTATTAATATTTTTTTCGATTTTTTTAATCAGAGTCAAATCTGTCAAGCCAGTCGAAAATAACCCAAATTGAGAGTGTCGTGGAGGGGATGAAAGTTGTTTTTGGTAAAAATAATTGTCATTATCTTACAGTTCGGAGTCTATCTAAGCGATTTATGTAGTTACATTATTTCTGCAACAGTTCTTAATATTTTTTTCGATTTTTTTCTTTAATTGGAATCAAATCTAGTCGCCCACTCCCATCCAATATCATATTAAATCCCCATTTTTACGTTTGAAAACGAACACGCGGAATATTTTTAATCACCAATATTTTTTATTTTTTTATCATTCCAATATAATTCAAAAATAGAATAATCGAAATGTAATTGCTCCATTTAATTATTAATTTCAATAAATGTATTCGACCTTATTAATAATTGCACTCCGCTGCGACTGCTTTTATATAATCTATATGTAAATTTTTAATAAAATTCAAACTGAATGTTTTAAATAATAAATTATGTTAAAACCTATTTAAAATTTTATGCGCATTAAAATGCGCGGTTTTCGGCCGAAACCCCAAATACATTTATTATAAATATTTATTTAAATGATTGACGTAGTTTAATTTTGCATCGACAAAAAAAAATAGTAATGCGAGGATTTAAAAAGGACAATAACGGAAGTATATGAATATTAATTATTTTAAAAAAAGAGGTTTTATTTTTTAAGTATTCATAGGAAATGATTAAACGTTGCATATATTCATATGGAGCGTTTATATGAATATATGTGGGGTTTATTCATTTCCCATGAATAATTAATAGAATATATATATATACAAATATCTTTATTCGGACAATTAGATTTTTATAAACATTGAGTTTATAATAAATTAAAGACGACGCAAGCGCCATCTTTTGCCTAATTTCAATGATTTGAGTCTACAAGGTAGACGACCGAATATTACAATAATTTAACCACATGGGTTTTTATTCATCATTCTCTGTCGTATTTCACGATTTTCACCATTCTATAGAAAATTTCCTGGATCACGACTTACTTGTATTACAGTACATGCTGTAAGAGATTGCTAATTGGCTATCGACCAGTGGTCTTTCCGCCAATATTATTTTAATATTTTACATAACTTAAGCCGTCCGAAGTTATGTAATATTTTATAATAATATTGTTAGTATTTTTAATCGTTCCGCGTAAATAAACAGAAAATAATTTCTTTTTTAAGACAATTATTTATTGAATATTATTATTAAAAATATTAAAAAAAAAACTGCCATAAGGGTATATGGCACTTTTTTTCTAATTAAACAAATAATTATTCATTCAACATTCCCGTTGCCAATTATCCTTTCCTCCGTTTCCATTTAATTCGCTGTAATTTTTGCAAATCGTTCTTTTTTCTGTCTCGTTTTTTCAAGCTCATTCGGTAAATATTCTCGCGGTGAAAAAAAAATGAAAAACTAGAGCAAAAGAGAGAGCG